>CM030366.1:167927354-169324234 GCA_017893485.1 Hemerocallis citrina
TACTCTACACCTAGTCCACAATACCCTCCATTAATAGTATGCCACCTATTATAGTAAAAGAAAATATACTAGATTTGATACTATGTGTGGCATTACTCTTGTTAAGAGCATCCACAGTCGTTTGCTTTTTTTTCATTTTTGCCATTTTTTATATACTGTAGCGCACACAGTCGTTTGTTATTTTGCCATTTTTTGACAATTCGTCTACAGTAGAAAGGGATAAATAGCATTCAAAATAGCAAAATGCATATTATAGCTGACGAAACAACAGGATTATTTAATTATATTTTTAATTGATCGGACGAAACATGATGTTTCGTCTGAATTATTTAATTATATTTTTAATTGATCGGACGAAACATCAATTAAAAAAAAATAAAAACCAAATAAATTAAATGGTTAAATGAATTTAATGGTGGGAATAAACATCATGTTTCTTCCCATGTGGGAAGAAACATGATGTTTCGTCCCAATCCATCTTTTTATAAAAAAAATAATTTTAAAAATTAATTTTGTAAAGTTTTAAATTGCTTTTGCAAATTTTTAAATTGTTTTTGCAAATATTTTTTATAAACTATTTTTAAAAATTGTTTTTGCAAATTTTTTTTTGCAAAGAAAACTTCCTTAAAACCTGGAATGATGTTTCGTCCGGTTATTTTGAATTATTTTTCTTCTTTGGGACGAAACATCATGTTTCGCCCCGTATTTTTTATTATTGATTTCTAAGTATAAATTATTTTTTATTAACAGACAAAACATCATGTTTCGTCCCGTATTTTTTATCATGTTTCGTCTGTTCCCTTTCTAACGAATTTATGCATTTTTTACCATTCAACGACTGCAGCATTTTTTCGAAATGCAATGCTAAAATATGTATTTTGCCATTTTTTCCATTGAACGACTGTGGATGCTCTAACACGCTTGTTTACGAAAGCATATTGAAATTCGTGTTCATGTCGATATCAAGCATCAATCAAAACCTTTTAAACTCTTGTATTCACCACAAAAATTCACGGAGCATAGGTGATGTGTCTAATGCATGATCTCGTGTTGCGCGTGCTCAATATTGCCTATCTTATAGACATAAAGTATTATTACTCCTTGATTTTGTGACAGTTGAAGTAATGCAAACCCTTATTGGATGAAGACTTTGGTGCCTTTGTTTGTTAACGCCAAATTTTTTTATATACACGTGATTTTAAAAAATTAGTAATATGCACGTATTAGGAATAATTGGACCTGAGTGTACCAAGTGACCTTTCTGGAATTGATCTGCAACAGGAAGAAAGTGAGAAGTAGCTCGAGGCGTGGGTTGCACTTTCTTTAAGAAACTATTTGGCCGATTCTGGAGATGAATCGTTGATCACCAAACACTTCTCCCGGGATACAACGAGCTTCTGATCTACAGTGCTGCCAAGACTCCAATTGCAGCACGTACCAACTTGCACCAGCAAAAACCGTAGAAAATGAATTTTTTGAGAAAATTTTGAATGATAGAATTTTGTTTTTGTTTTTCTGTTTTCTGTGTTTGTTTTCTTCCCAAAGATACTCATCTTATAGCTTGTAACCAGGAAGCTATAATGTGTGTGCATTAATCCAAAAACGGCTATATAATGAATACCATTTAATTTTTGAAACTGCTATAACATAAAGTCTATTTAAGTGTGAAACAGCTATATTTATTAAAAACGTTTTGAATTCTAACGAATTTATGCATTTTTTACCATTCAACGACTGCAGCATTTTTTCGGAATGCAATGCTAAAATATGTATTTTGCCATTTTTTCCATTGAACGACTGTGGATGCTCTAACACGCTTGTTTACGAAAGCATATTGAAATTCGCGTTCATGTCGATATCAAGCATCAATCAAAACCTTTTAAACTCTTGTATTCACCACAAAAATTCACGGAGCCGAGGTGAGGTGTCTTATGCATGATCTCGTGTTGCGCGTGCTCAATATTGCCTATCTTATAGACATAAAGTATTATTACTCCTTGATTTTGTGACAGTTGAAGTCATGCAAACCCTTATTGGATGAAGACTTTGGTGCCTTTGTTTGTTAACGCCAATTTTTTTTATATACACGTGATTTTAAAAAATTAGTAATATGCACGTGTTAGGAATAATTGGACCTGAGTGTACCAAGTGATCTTTCTGGAATTGATCTGCAACAGGAAGAAAGTGAGAAGTAGCTCGATGCGTGGGTTGCACTTTCTTTAAGAAACTATTTGGCCGATTCTGGAGATGAATCGTTGATCACCAAACACTTCTCCCGGGATACAACGAGCTTCTGATCTACAGTGCTGCCAATACTCCAATTGCAGCACGTATCAACTTGCACCAGCAAAAACCGCAGAAAATGAATTTTTTGAGAAAATTTTGAATGATAGAATTTTGTTTTTGTTTTTCTGTTTTCTGTGTTTGTTTTCTTCCCAAAGATACTCATCTTATAGCTTGTAACCAGGAAGCTATAATGTGTGTGCATTAGTCCAAAAACGGCTATATAATGAATACCATTTAATTTTTGAAACTGCTATAACATAAAGTCTATTTAAGTGTGAAACAGCTATATTTATTAAAAACGTTTTGAATTCTGAAAGTTCAAAAAAAAGTTCTGTTTTTTTTTTTTCTTTTCAATAGACCCTAAGACCCCTAAGGCCCGGCCCGGTCATATATATATATATATATATATATATCATGTAGAATGTAGGAATTGAACCCCCAACCTCTTGTGAACTCAAAACTTTAACAGTTAAGCCATGAGACAGTATTGATAACAAGATGAGTGTTTTGAATGTATACTCAATTCCAACAATCCCCCACTTATATATTTAAAACACTAATTTTAAAAGAAGCGGTTTTTCAAAAGTATAGAACCATGCATAAGTAAGGTGTCCGAAGACTTGAACCTTACATAGTGGACAATCCTCAAAATGCAAGAATAATGAGTGATCTTCAGTCTTGAACTCATTACCCGTTTTTACATAGTGAAGAAAAACCACACGTGATTCTACCAGGTGCAAGTTCTAAATGCCAGCACATTCCGGCCTTGTGCTTATCCCAGTATAGGTGAATGTTTTTAGAGAATCAGCCCCATTCTCATAGAAGCGGCCACACTTCACAAATACCCTGGTGAGTCTATCAAGAGTGCTCTTGTAGCTAGGCACTCCTCTCATTCAGAGATATAGAGTTCATTAAGAGCCAAGCTCATCCTTACTAACGCTACAAAATATCATGCACATACACATCAGGATGGACTAGGGAGTGGTAAAACTCCTAGGTTGCATGATTTCAATCACAGTATGGCTTGTTTTTCCCATTGAACCTATGTCTTGGGATCTCCAGTCGTATAGGTTGGGTTCCCACCAATTGTGATCCTAAATGGGCTTCAGTCCCATCCTTATCGATGTATTCCACGCTTTGTCTCGAGACAATCCTTTCGTCAAAGGATCTGCAAGATTACTTTCTGATCTGACAAAATTCACAGTAACAGCACCAGACGTGAGGAGCTCTCTCACCGTACTGTGCTTGCGACGAATCGCTAATCTCTTACCGTTATAGTAAGCATTTTGTACTTTAGCTATGGCAGCAGTACTATCTGAGTGGATTAAGATCGGAGGTATAGGCCTATTCCATGAAGGAATGTAAGACAAGAGGTTCCTCAACTAGCTTGCCTCCTCACTAGCCACAGCTAGAGCAACTAACTCAGACTCCATAGTAGAGTAAGTTAAAATAGTCTGTTTCTTGGACTTCCAAGAAACAGCACCACCAGCGATACTAAAAACGTATCCACTTGTGGCCTTGGAATCATCTGAAAATGAATTCCAATCTGCATCACTGAATCCCTCAAGGGCAGCGGGAAACCTCTCATAATGTAGTCCTAAGTTCATGGTCTTTTTCAAGTACCTCATGACTCTGTCAATAGCATTCCAATGCTCAGAACTTGGACAACTCGTAAACCTACATAATACACCTACAGCATATGCAATGTCAGGTCTAGTGCAGACAGTAGCGTAGCGAAGGCTACCAATAATACTAGCATATTCTTTTTGTCGAACTGCAGTACCAGAATTTTTCAAAAGTTTAACATGAGGGTCATTAGGTGTACATGCAGGTCTACGGTCAAAGTAATTGTATTTCTTCAAGATCTTCTCAATGTAATGAGATTGATCAAGAGTAATACCAGTCTCAGAACGTGTGATTTTCATGCCTAAAATAACATTGGCCTCACCTAGGTCTTTCATATCAAAATTTTGACTAAGCATAGTTTTAGTCTCTGAAATTAATTCAAGTGAAGAACCACAAATGAGTAAATCATCTACATATAGACAAAGCATGATGCAACTATCACTGGATGCTTTATAATAAAGGCATTTATCAACATTATTAATAGAAAAACCATTTGAGAGTAATAATTGATCAATTTTGTCGTGCCACTATTTAGGAGCTTGCTTAAGACCATATAAAGTCTTATTCAGCTTGCAGACTTTGTGTTCCTGCCCTGGAATCACAAAATCTTCAAGCTGATCCATATAAAGTTCCTCTTCAAGTTCTCCATTAAGGAAAGCTGTCTTAACATCCATCTGGTGGATCAACAAGTTATGCAAAACAGAAATGGCTAATAAAACTCTAATGGTAGTCACACGGGTCACAGGAGAGTAAGTGTCAAAGAAATCTATATTTTTCTTTTGTACATATCCTTTTAGCTACTAGTCTAGCTTTAAATTTTTCAATTGTACCATCTGGTTTTAGCTTTCTCTTAAGAATCCATTTGCATCCTATAGTACGACTACCGCGAGGTAAGTCCACTAATTCCCAAGTACCATTAGAGGTTAGTGAATCCATTTCGTCATTTATGGCTTCTTGCCACAAATCGGCATCAGGTGAGGTTAAAGCCTCATTGATAGAACTAGGATCAGATTCTAAAGCATATACAACATAGTCATCACCAAAATCTTTAGTAGTTCTAGCACGTTTGCTTCTACGTGGCTCAGAATCTAAATCAACATTAGCAGCATTTGTATTAGTTTGAGGAATGCCAGAGGAAGTTGAGGGTTGTGAACCCCCACTACTACCCCCACTGTTCCTCAATAAGTAAGGAAATTTATCCTCATAAAAATCAGCATCTAAGGATTCAATAATCACATTATTATTCAAGTCTAAAAATCTGGAAGCCTTACTGTTCTCTGCATAACCAACAAAAACACATTCATATGCCCTACTTGCAAGTTTGATTCTTTTAGGGTCAGGTTTTCTGACATATGCTAAACAACCCCAAACTCTAAAATAATCAATATTGGGCTTTCTACTTCTCCATAATTTGTATGGTGAAGTATCAGAAGATAGATGTGGAAATCTATTTAAAACATGACATACAGATAAAAGAGCTTCACCCCATAAAGATTTGGGTGCTCCAGAACTAATAAGCGAAGCAACTACCAATTCAGTAAGAGTCCTATTCTTTCTTTCAGCTTTTCCATTAGATTCAGGTGAATAAGGTGCAGTGGTCTCGTGAATAATTCCAAATGATGTATATAATTGTTTAAATTCATTGGAATCATATTCTGTACCTCTATCACTACGAAATCTCTTAATATTTCTTTCAAATTGATTTTGCACTTCAGTTACATAAGTTCTAAACATGTCAATTGCTTCACTCTTATGTGCCATAAGATAAACATGAGTATAATTTGAATGATCATCAATAAACGTAATGAAATATCTTTTACCATTTCTGGTTAAGGTTCCATCCATCTCACATATATCAGAATGTATCAAGTCTAAAATTTTTGTTTCTCTAGCTACACTTCTATGTGAAGTTTTAATTATCTTAGCTTGACTACAGGATGTGCATTTTTCAAATTTATTTAAGTTAACTTTTGGTATCATGCCAAGTTTGCTCATATTATTTACCAATTTCTTGTTAACATGACATAGTCTAGAGTGCCATAAATTAAAAGAAGACAAAGAGTAAACAGAAGCATTATTCTTATTCATTTCAATACTGAGTTTAAACATCCCATTACAAGCAAATCCCTTTCCCACAAAAATCCCATTTTTAGTTATAACATACTGGTCGGATCCGATGCTCTGATGAAAATCAGCCTTGTTGAGTAGGTATCCAGAAATCAAGTTCTTCCTCATATCAGGAGTGTGCAAGACATCCTTGAGGGCAATAGTCCTGCCAGAGGTGAACTCCAAGTCCACCTCTCCAGTGCCCATCACATTGATACAGTGTGAATCACCAAGTTGCACTTTTTGACCTTCAGTCTCCTTATAAGTTTTGAACCAGCTGCGCTCATAGCAAACATGCCTAGTAGCGCCCGTATCAGCCCACCACCCATCGGTTACACCGACCATGTTAATCTCAGTAATCATAGCCACTAATGGCCCTTCGATAGCATTTGCCTGTGGTGCAGGCGTACGCAATCGGCAGTTCCTAGCGATATGTCCAAAGCGATGACACTTCCAACACTCGATAGGATCTGTTCCATTGTTGTTGGTTTGGGCTTGCTGGTTATTTGTCTTATTCGGATTCTGACGTCCATTCTGACCATTCTGATGAAAGTTCGAATTGAACTTCCGACTAGCATTCTTCTTGAACGGCTTGTTCTTTGGTTTCAAATGGACCTTTGCTTTGTTCTGTTGAACAAGCAGGACTTCTTCTTTCTGATCTTGCTTTCTGGATTCCTCCTTAACTCTAAGCCTAGTTATCAAATTCTCCATGGTCAGTTCCTTTGATTTGTGTCGCAGGATGTTCTTGTAGTCTTTCCAACCAGGTGGTAACTTGTCAATCATCACAGCTACTTGAAATTGCTCATCGAAGGGTATTCCCTCTGAAATGATCTCATGAGCAATATGTTGTAACTCGTGTGATTGAATAGTTACCAGCTTGTCGTCGACCATGGTGTATTTGAGGTAACGACTGACTGCGAATTTCTTCGAAACAGCCTCTTCAGTGTCATATTTCTTCTGTAGGGCTTCCCAAACAGACCTAGCCGTATCGGACTGTAAGTAATAGTCATACAGTTCGTCGGATAGCCCATTCAAGATGAAGTTCCTACATTTAAAATCGGCATCCTTCCATTCTGCTATGTCATCTAAAATTTGTTCATTATCATTGGCATCAACAGGTTCTGGGTTAGGTATTACAGGGCAGTCTAGGGTAAGAACATGGGCAACTTCCTTCAGTGACAGATAGAAAAACATTTTGTTCTTCCATCGCTTGAAGTTCAAGCCAGCAAATTTTTCTAGTTTGTTGGTTTCATATTTGCGGTCAGAAACAAAAGCCATTACAGATCACGAATATAGTTTCTTAAAATTGTTAGGAATAATTGGACCTGAGTGTACCAAGTGACCTTTCTGGAATTGATCTGCAACAGGAAGAAAGTGAGAAGTAGCTCGAGGCGTGGGTTGCACTTTCTTTAAGAAATTATTTGGCCAATTCTGGAGATGAATCGTTGATCACCAAACACTTCTCCCGGGATACAACGAGCTTCTGATCTACAGTGCTGCCAAGACTCCAACTGCAGCACGTATCAACTTGCACCAGCAAAAACCGCAGAAAATGGATTTTTTGAGAAAATTTTGAATGATAGAATTTTGTTTTTCTTTTTCTGTTTTCTGTGTTTGTTTTCTTCCCAAAGATACTCATCTTATAGCTTGTAACCAGGAAGCTATAATGTGTGTGCATTAATCCAAAAATGGCTATATAATTGATATGGCTAAAATTGGGGTTAAATCGGGACCGTCCAGATCGAGCACGAATCCTGAAGCACGGGGGTAAAAAGGTAATTTCACATACAGATGGATCCAAAACGGGTATGGGGCCTCCTTCTCACAGAACCAACCACCCGCGAATAGATCCACTTCAATTGGGTACGGGTCCCGACCCGATACAAGCCCAATCCGCCAAGAAGAGAATCAGGCCACTGATTTGGTCAAATCAACAAGCCTGATTAGATCTCACCAGGGAATCAAGGCCTAACTTCCTAAAACAGAATAGGAGGATTTTTCTCCTATTTGTTAGGCAGGAAATTAGGCCCCAAATGGTTCCAAAGGCGACTATAAATACAACCCCTCTACCACCGAGACCAGGTTAATCACTCTTTCACCACTTAAGCTCTTTCTTAATCTTTTCCTGATTACTGACAAGAGCGTCGGAGGGTGCGTCGCCGGAATCAACCCCGGTGTTTCGCACTTCCTTGCAGGTTGTGCCAGGAGCAAGAAGGCCGAGTCAATCGTTCAGGTGTTTCCCGGACTCACAAATTCTATCTGTTTACCCCCACACCGAAATCAGCGGTAACAGATTGGCGCCGTCTGTGGGAAACCACCACACGAACGACCTCAGCTTCTCCTTCCTCGCCTTCCATCGCCATGCCTCCGAAGAAGAACAGATCCAGAGGATCCAACCGGGCGGCCAACCCCGCCGACCCTACGGAGGATACCCCCGTCAATCCAATTCCCCAATCTGGGCTTCCTCCGCCGGCCCAACCGGTCCAGCCTCCTCATCCTCAGCAACAACCCAACAATGGTCCCGCCGGTCCCAACGGCCAGAAGCTGAAGCAGCCCATCCAGGACCATGTCTCGGTCCGTAACGGGTCCTCGGACTCGATGGCCTCCCATAACCCCGACCTCGGCTTCACGCTCCAGAACCGCCAGAAGGAGAACGACCTCCGCACGCACCTTGACGAGAGGTGGGCCCGAGCGGGAGCCTCCCGATAGCGTCAGGGTGAGCGGTCACCTCGTCGCCGAGACAGGCGGAGATCTCCGTACCGGAGAGGCCGAGCGGCATCTCCCGAACACCGAAGGAGGAGGCCGCGTTCCCCCGAGGATCGGCATCGTCCGAGGGACCATGAGGTACCTATCAGCCGCGCCGAGTTCCTCCAGTTTCAGGAGACCGTACTGCAGGCCCTGAACGCCCGTGCCAACAACCAAAACCCCCCGAGGATCCCAACACCCCCTCGGATTCCCAGTCCTCACCGCCGGTCACGAAGTCCTCTCCAGGCTCCCAGTCGCCAGCAACAGTACAGTCCCCGCCGATCCGAGGGGTACCGGCGCCGAAGTCCACGCTCTCCCTCTTATGAGGAAGAGTCCGAAGAGTCATACGGTTACCGGCGAGGGGACGATGCCTTTGACCGCCGCCTCCATGAGGTGGAGAGGCGCATTGTCCGTATGGACCGAGAAGAGGAGTCCAGAGCAGGGACTGTTCGCCCGAATAGACCGCCCTTCTCTCGGACAATCATGGAAGCTCGCATACCGAGGGGTTTCAAACCTCCGCAGTTTGAAACGTACTCAGGCGAGTCCGACCCAGTAGATCACGTCGAGAGTTTTAAGACTCTGATGCTGATCCACCAAGTCTCCGACGCCATACTCTGCAGGACCTTCCCGGCCACCCTTCGGGGTTCGGCTCGGGAATGGTATTCCAGGCTTGCCCCCGCCTCCATCTTTTCATTTGAGCAGTTTGAGACACTGTTCATAACTCACTTTGTGAGCAGCCGGCGGGCCGAGAAGACGAGTCTCTCCCTTCTGAACCTCCGGCAGGAAAGGGGAGAGAAGCTGCGGGACTATGTGAAGAGGTTCACTGCAGAAGTCAGGTCGATCGCCTCCTTAGACCAATCCGTGGCGACAGTGGCGTTCCAGTCGAACGTCCTCAACTCCAACCTCCGCTCGTCCCTAACAAAGAAGCCGCCTACCAACTTCGCCGACCTCCTACTGAGGTGCGAGAAATACATCCGAGCCGAGGAGGCCGAGTCCCTCCCGAACTTCGGAGGACCCTCCTCCGGCTCGAAGAGGAAGGCAACGGAGGAAGAGGGGGCCAAGAAGACAATGAAGGACGGAAGCGGCCAGCGTCGTCCTCCCCCCAGGTTCGAGAAATTCACCCCCCTCACAACTAATGTCTCCACTATCCTCATGGAGGTAGAGAAGGAGGGGGTCCTCCCTCCAGCCCCGAGGATGCACAAACCGGCGAAGAGGAGGGACAAAGACAAGTGGTGTCGGTATCACCGAGACCACGGGCACGAGACGAATGACTGTCGGGCTTTGAGAGATGAGATCGAAGCCCTCATCCGAAGGGGGCAGTTGGCGAAGTTCGTGAAGACTAACGATCGGACAGATCGGAACTCTCCTCCCCCTCGGGGGGCTAACAAGCGCTCTGAGCGGCGCGAAGTAACACCTGAGTTCGAAGAAGAAAGGGTTCTGCATATGATCCACGGGGGCCCCATGGGCGGCTCCTCTAATACGTCTCGGAAAGCCTTCGTCCGAGAGGTGAACTTGGTCCACAGTGCTCCTCCTCCCAAGGGCTTCGGTGTGCCCGTGTCCTTCTCCGACGCCGATCTCGAAGGAGTCCGAACCCCTCACTGTGATGCCCTCGTCATCGACCTCCGCATGGCCAACTTCAAGGTGCAGAGGATTTTGGTTGACAACGGGAGTTCGGTCAACATCCTATTCCTCTCGGCCTTCCAGGGCCTCCAGCTGTCCCGAGACCGTCTCAAGCCAGCCGGATACACTCTACACGGGTTCACGGGGGTCCCGGTAACCGTCGAAGGGGTGATAACCCTAGACGTTACTGCGGGAAGCACCCCTACTACCCGGACGGAGCCGATGGACTTCATGGTCGTCGACGTCCCAGCAGCATATAATGTCATCCTAGGCCGCCCTGGCCTAGCCGCTCTTGAGGCTGTCCCCTCGGCATACCACTTGAAGATGAAGTTTCCCACTCGTTCGGGGGTAGGGGAAGTCAGGGGAAGCCAGGAAACAGCTCGGAAGTGCTACATGACTTCCACCGGGGGACCAGTGCTCTCGCTCGAGACACTCGAGATCCCCGAGCCGAGGCCTCGCCCCACGTCCGAGCCAGCGGACGAGTTAGAAGAAGTACTCTTCTCCGACGAGGATCCGAGCTGAAAATTCCTCGTCAGCAAGTCCTTGCCGACCGTGCTATTCTCTGACCTGGTGAGGTGCATTCGGGATAACCGCGACCTATTTGCTTGGTCGGCCGCGGATATGCCCGGCATCTCCGAAGACTTGCTCGTCCACCGCCTAAGCGTCGAACCGGGGTGCAAACCGGTTCAGCAGAAGAGGCGAAAGTTCGCTCCCGAGCGACAGCAGGCAATCAAGGAGGAAGTGGATAAGCTGCTGAAGGCCAAGTTCATCCAGGAGGTAAATTATCCCGAGTGGCTGTCGAATGTTGTAATGGTCAAGAAGTCCAATGGCTCGTGGAGGATATGCATCGACTTCACCGACCTCAACAAAGCGTGTCCGAAGGATCCCTTCCCTCTCCCGAACATCGACACCCTAATCGACGCCACCTCGGGCCATGAGCTCCTCAGCTTCATGGATGCCTTCTCGGGCTACAACCAAATCCGGATGTTCCCTCCGGACATCCCGAAGACCTCCTTCGTCACCGACCAAGGCCTCTACTGCTACCGAGTAATGCCGTTCGGTTTGAAGAACGCGGGCGCCACCTACCAGCACCTCGTCAACAAGGTCTTTCAGCATCAGATCGGCCGAAACATGGAGGTGTACGTTGACGACATGCTCGTCAAGAGCATCCGCGGCACCGACCATGTAGCCGACCTCCAAGAGGCTTTCGGCGTGTTGAGGAAGTACAACATGCGGCTAAACCCGAACAAGTGTGCGTTCGGAGTCTCCTCTGGCAAGTTCCTCGGTTTCATGGTGAGCCAGCGGGGGATTGAAGCTAACCCCGAAAAGATCAAAGCCATATTAGACATGGCCCCGCCTCGGAACGTCAAAGAGGTGCAGAAGCTCACCGGTCGGCTCGCAGCCATTGGTCGGTTCCTCTCCAAGTCAGGGGAAAAATGCCTTCCCTTCTTCAAAGCGCTCCGAGGCGCTAAGGGATTTGAATGGGGCGAGGCACAGCAAGCATCGTTCGACCAGCTGAAAGCCTATCTGGTGAACCCCCCTCTGCTTAGTAAGCCGGTCCCAGGCGAGCCTCTCTTCCTCTACTTGGCAGCCTCCGAGCAGTCCCTGAGCGCTGTCCTGGTCAGAGAAGAGGACCGGACCCAGAGGCCTATTTACTACGTGAGCAAGGTACTTCGGGATGCCGAGCTCCGTTATCCGAGGATAGAAAAGATAGCCTACGTCCTCGTCATGGCAGCAAGGAAGCTCCGGCCCTACTTCCAATCTCATTCAGTCATCGTCCTCACCGATCAACCGCTAAAGCAGATCCTCCACAAGCCAGAGACCTCGGGTCGGCTAATGAAGTGGTCCGTAGAGCTGAGTCAGCACGACATCACTTATCAGCCTCGGACGGCAATTAAGGCTCAGGCTCTCGCCGACTTCATTGTCGAGACCACCATCCCTGAGGTCGGCCACGTCCCAAATGGGCCCCCCATTTGGACAGTCTTCGTGGACGGGTCCTCTTGCAGTGAAGGAAGCGGCGCCGGGATTATCCTAAACGGCCCTGACAACTTCGTCTTGCAGTATGCGATCCGCCTGAACTTCAAGGCTTCGAACAACGAGGCGGAATACGAGGCCCTCATAGCTGGCCTCGGACTCGCACGAAGTGCTGGGGCGCAGCGCCTTCGGGTTCACAGTGACTCCCAACTAGTTGTGAATCAGGTCTTGGGCGAGTACGAGGCCCGGGATGAGCGAATGGCTAAGTACCTCGCCAAGGTCCGGGGTCTGATGGGTCGGTTCGAAGAAGCCATCATCCAGCGTGTCCCTCGGGAGGAGAACTCACAGGCCGATGCTCTCTCCAAATTGGCTTCGTCTTCTCTGCAGGGTCTTGAACAGACCGTGCTGATCGAAGTCCTCTCCAAACCGAGCATCGAAGACGAGACGCCTAGCTCGATGGAGACATTGCCGGTCGCGCTGCAGGACAATTGGATGAAACCACTGGTGGAATTCTTAAGGGATGGAGTTCTGCCTCAAGATCCCAAAGAAGCACGCCGAGTTAGAACCCGAGCCGAGCGCTATGTCTTAATCGAGGGCATCCTATACAAGCGCTCCTTCTCCCAAATAGACGGCCGACCATATCTACGATGCCTCTCTCCGGATCAGGCTGAATATGCCCTACAGGAGCTTCATGAAGGGATTGGCGGGGCACACTCGGGATTTAGGTCCCTGGCCCGAAAAGCTCTGAATTATGGGTACTTCTGGCCGACGCTTCTCCAAGACGCCGAGCGACACGTTCGGCAGTGCGGCTCCTGCCAGAAACACTCCAGCATCCGACGCCTCCCTCAAGCCAACCTCACCTCCCTATCGAGCCCTATCCCCTTCGCGATGTGGGGAATGGACCTGATAGGGCCTTTCCCTCCAGCTCCTGGTCAGCTCAAGTTTTTAGTCGTGGCTATCGACTACTTCTCGAAGTGGGTCGAGGCCGAGCCCCTCGCCACGATAACCGAGAACAAAGTGGTGCAGTCCTTCTGGAAGAACATTATATGCAGATTCGGCGTCCCGCGCGTCCTCGTGACAGATAATGGGACCCAGTTCACTGGCTCAGCATTCTGAACCCTGTGCGACGACCTCGTCATTCAACAGCGTTTCTCGTCCGTCTCGCACCCCCAGTCGAACGGACAAGCCGAGAACGCTAATAAGCAGATCCTTGCGGGGCTCAAGAAGAGGTTGGACAGGTGCTCCAAAGGACAGTGGGTCGACCAACTCCCTAATGTGTTGTGGAACTACCGCACAAGCAAGCGGACGCCCACTGGAGAGTCCCCTTTCAGCCTTACTTATGGGGCCGAGGCCGTAATACCCCTCGAGGTCGGAATTCCTTCCCCTCGGCTCATCGCCTATGACGAAGCGCAGAATGCCAGGGAACTCAGAGGAAACTTGGACCTGATAGATGAACTGAGGGAAAGGGCATCGATTCGGCAGCAAAATTACAGAAGGAGAGTCGAGCTAGCCTACAACAAGAAAGTCCGGCCCGCCAACCTCGAGCAAGGAGATCTGGTGTTGAGAAAGCTAGCCATATCCCTCCCCAGTCAGAAGGGCAAGCTAGCTCCGAATTGGGAAGGGCCGTACCGGGTCACAAAAGTTGTTCGGCCTGGGGCATATCGACTTGAGGACATGGACGGCAGAGAGCTCCCGAGGACCTGGAATGCCGATCACCTCCTGAAATACCAAGAGAGCGCCTCGGCGCCTCTCTAAGTAATCCGAGGTGTCGCGCCATTCCTCTCCTTTAACTTGTAACCTGTTCTATGAATTCTACTATGTAAAACGGTTCGCCGTCAAATATCAAATAAAGAAAGCTCCATTTTGCTTTTGAATTTGCCTGTTTTTTCCTCCCCTCTTACTATACCAATAGCTCGGAGTCCAACACTCGGCTCGACTTTACCTCCTCGATTCGTCTCCGGACGAACCAGGGGTAGATCGCCGTTCGGAATTGCTCCCACAGCCGTTGAACTATACCGATGGTTCGGAGTCCAACACTCGGCTCGACTTTACCTCCTCAATTCGTCTCCGGACAAACCAGGGGTAGATCGCCGTTCGGAATTGCTCCCACAGCCGTTGAACTACACCGATGGTTCAGAGTCCAACACTCGGCTCGACTTTACCTCCTCGGTTCGTCTCCGGACGAACCAGGGGTAGATCGCCGTTCGGAATTGCTCCCACAGCCGTTGAACTACACCGATGGTTCGGAGTCCAACACTCGGCTCGACTTTACCTCCTCGGTTCGTCTCCGGACGAACCAGGGGTAGATCGCCGTTCGGAATTGCTCCCACAGCCGTTGAACTATACCGATGGTTCGGAGTCCAACACTCGGCTCGACTTTACCTCCTCGATTCGTCTCCGGACGAACCAAGGGTAGATCGCCGTTCGGAATTGCTCCCACAGCCGTTGAACTACACCGATGGTTCGGAGTCCAACACTCGGCTCGACTTTACCTCCTCGGTTCGTCTCCGGACGAACCAGGGGTAGATCGCCGTTCGGAATTGCTCCCACAGCCGTTGAACTACACCGATGGTTCGGAGTCCAACACTCGGCTCGACTTTACCTCCTCGGTTCGTCTCCGGACGAACCAGGGGTAGATCGCCGTTCGGAATAGCTCCCACAGCCGTTGAACTATACCGATGGTTCGGAGTCCAACACTCGGCTCGACTTTACCTCCTCGATTCGTCTCCGGACGAACCAGGGGTAGATCGCCGTTCGGAATTGCTCCCACAGCCGTTGAACTATACCGATGGTTCGGAGTCCAACACTCGGCTCGACTTTACCTCCTCGATTCGTCCCCGGACGAACCAGGGATAGATCGCCGTTCGGAATTGCTCCCACAGCCGTTGAACTACACCGATGGTTCGGAGTCCAACACTCGGCTCGACTTTACCTCCTCGGTTCGTCTCCGGACGAACCAGGGGTAGATCGCCGTTCGGAATTGCTCCCACAGCCGTTGGACTATGCCTAAGGTCCGGAACACGTATCCCGACCACTCTTGACTGACAACCGAGGTCCGAAGGCAAACGCATTCGGTCGGCGTCCGAGCAAGTGCCTTCCCGAACTGGTAAACGGGGAAAACACACTTCCCCCTTAACTTTCGCGCGTGATCTCGATCAGACGGCTCAGATCATGCCACGTACGCAAAACGACAAGATAACGTTTTCTTGGAAAACGAGCCGCCTCGAGATCCGCGCCTACATTCAACGGCTCAGATCTCGCCACGTCGAAATAGCACTCTCGAGAACATCGCCGTGTCAGACCCACTAAGCGACAAATCGCCGTACCCCTGGGGATCCATTCGGCTAAATAGACACACTCAGTTCAAATAGTTCGGCACGGTCAACACAGTTATAAACAAAGACAGACGTACAAAACACCGAAAGGGAATTTTATTAAATATCGGCGTACAGTACAAAATAGACCATTACAAAAGTGTCGGCAAACAAAACATACAACCCCCGACCCACTACACTTGTCTTTCATAAAAATGCATCCTCTCCATCTTGTTCGCCCTCCTCGGCAGACGGTTCCTCCGCCTCTCCTCGAAGCTTCGCCATTTCCGCCCGCAGCTGTCCCATTTCCGAGAGCAAGTCGTCCCGTTCGGCAATAAGTTTCGACTGAATGTGCCGAATACTTTTGACCCGAAGAGCATTGCTGAATGCGGTCTGCGAGTCCTCGTCCTCCCCTACGGGGCTCAGCTCGACGATCTTGTTCTCCAAGCGTTGCGTTTCGGCCTCCCGGAGGCTGAGGACCAACGAAAGGTGACTCCACTCGCCCTCGGCTCGGCGTAGCTTCAGATCGACACTCCTGGGGCTCAGAACCACCGTCCCAGAGGTCGCCTTGGATGCGGAGTCATCATTCGGACGCCCGGAGTCCGATCCATGGATCGCCGCGACAAGCTGAAAAATAGGAAAAACGAACAACGCAGTTTCAATACAATGCCGAAGACAAACACTTGAGAGTTTTTCAGAATTTTTATGCATTCAGACATAATAGTGTTACAGACGGTCGACCAACCCTACAACTAGGTTATTACAACGGCCAACAGAGATGAAAAGTGACATAATCAAGTCCTCTTCGGAAGGGGAATGCTTCGGTTTAGGGAAACGCGAGGACGACGAGGCCGACCCTCTGAGCTCGACCCTAAACCAACGAAGCGCGACCCCCCTTCACTGCTAGTCCTAACAGCCGCGCCGACCGATGCCCCGCTCGACGAGACAGCCGCGCTGCTCTGAGCGTCAGTCGGACTACGCCTGGTCGTTAGCGGGCGCGTCGCGAGTTCATAAAACGTGATCCCCCTCTCACTTTCCTCGCGGGTGCACGACGTGCTGCGAACATTAGCCCTCTCCGGTGTAGGTTTAAGCGACGCGATCTCCTCCTCCAGTTCGATAATCCGATCCCTCAAGACGACGTCCTTCGCCAATTTCTTCGATCGAGGGGCCTTCAACGACCCCGAGGCATTGGGACTATCAGTTGCAAGCCGCCGATAGTGGGTGACCTCAATCCCCCTATCTATTGTGATCCTCCTGAGCATGTCGACTTCGGCCAATAGTCTCTTACGCTCAGCCAAAGCCCCCTCCAGCTCGGAGGCCATCTTCTCCCTTTCCGCCGAACGCTCTCTCTCCGATAGCTCCAAGTATTGTACCTCGGCCAAAAGATCGTCGTTCTTCTGCTCGGCGGCTTTAAGCTCCCCACGAAGCCGCTCAATTTCCCTTTCGGAACCAGGACCCTGGGAGCACTTCCGGAGTTGATGCAGCTCGCGACAGTTCCTCCTCAGAACTGCCCTGACCTCCTCCGCCTGGCCGAGCAGGAGAAACCGCCTCTGCCGGCTGTCCGAAAGTTCACGCTTCAAATTGGCCAATTCCTTCCGAAGGAAGACCAGCTCCGTGACCGGACCAAACACCACCTGAAAAGCGGAAATAAATCCGAGGCCCAACAGTTGGAGAAATTTACGCCCAAAACGCCCAAAACGCACACTAAGTCCGAGGCTCAACACTTGGACAAATTTTCGGCCAAACAAAATACTTTTCATTCAAAACAAAGGCGGTGGCCAGTCCGCAATAAGGCTTACAAAAAGAAAACAAAACCAAAAAGACTAAAAAGTAGGGAGACAACCGAGTCAGGGGTCGACCTTTTTGCCGCTCGGATCCGTCGACCCCTCTGCCTTGTCCTCGCCATCACCCTCGCCCCCGCCTTCGCTCCAGCTCTCCTCCTCGGAGAGTTTCTCCTCCTCGCCCTCGGCTTCGGTCTCCCCATCACCTTCGGCGGGTTCCGTCTCTCCGTCGGGACCGAGTAGACCCTCGGTGATCCCTTCTTCCCCCTCCACGGGCTCGTAAAAGTCGTAGGAGGACGAGTCGAAGCCCGGGTTCTTCGCGACTACGTGGGTCAGGGCACGGCCGTAGGCGTCCAGCATATTCTGGATCATGTGCTGCGCGGCCTCCTCTTGCACGGCCTTCTTCACCTTCTTCACCTTCCACAGGTGGTTGGCCTTGATCCTCTCGGCTCTCTTCCGAGCAGTCTCCCCTTCCGACCGAGCCTTGGCCAGCTCATCCTTCAGCTCGGTAACCTCCTTCTCTGCTCCCGACCGAGCGCTGGCCAGCTCCTCCTTCAGCTCGGCCACCTCCTTCTCAAGCTTGGCCGCCGTATCCTTCGACGATTGGATGGCGTCGGCCAGCTTCTTCTCCAAGTCCTCCACTTCGGCGACTCTCTTCGTCGAAAGAAGCAGCTCGGACTCAAGCCGCTTCGCAACCCGAACGCGCTCCGTCCTCTCCTTCTCCTTCTCCTGATCCTTCCTCGCCATCTCCTCGACCAGCCAACTGAAGTGGCAGAGGGTCTGGAAGAGAACAACACGTTAAAATCCGAGCCCAAGAACTTAGAAAAAATTCCAAGGAAAAAATATGAATGAAGAAGGGCTCGACACGCTTACCGACATAGTGCTCCGGGCCATCTGCATCACGTTGTCCCCTGCCATCCCGGCCCTCAGGGTCGCTCGGTCCTTCGGGGTCGGCAGGTGCCTCACTGCCTCCATGCAGATGTTCCCGTCGCCCAAAAAGCCGTCGACGTTCATCACCTGCCAATCAGGGACGAAGATCTGTTTGTGACGCTCGGTCAAGATCTTCTCCGCGTCGGAGGTGAGGGGCGGAACCGGGAGGGACAGCGCATCAGCCACTCCGAACCCACCGCTCGACGGACCAGGAGCGTCCGCCTCCGGGGTAGGAGCAGGAGCAGCCGAGGCCGAGGGATCGAGGTCCACGACCCCCCCTGCTCGGGGACCGCGACCTTCGCCGGAGGGACAAGGACCTCAATCTCCCCCTCCTTCAGGACAGCAACCTTCGGTTGGTCGGCTGCCTTCACGACCGAGGCCTTCTTCGAAGCCCGGCTGTCCTGAGGCGCTGTCGACGGCCTCTTCTTCTTCTCCTGCTCGGACCTGCCCTTCGCCACCAGAGCCTTGTAATCGAGCTTCATGGTCTCTGCAAGAGTCGAATGAAAAAACTTAGAAAATTGAATGCAAACTTTACGGAGAGAAGTATAAATACCAGAAGCGTACGAGGGTCGATCGGACTGAGACCCCCACGGAACAGATGCTCTTCAGTGATATCCTTCCAGCTAAGCGTCGGCAGAGCAAGGATCTTCTTCTGGACCTCGGTCTCTGCAGCGTTCAGCGGAACGTCCTTCTTTGTGCGCTTGGGTAGTCCATCCGCCCAAACTGTCGGTATCACCCATGGCGTCAGATTCTGAACGAGGAAGTATTTGTCCTTCCAGTGTTTGATCGAGTCCGGATTCTCGATCAGTTTCACGCCCGGCCGGGGCGAAAGATAAAACCTCTGCTCGTCTTTTCTCGGCCGGACAGGTCGGAAGAGACTTCGAAAGAGGTACATGGTCGGCTTGGCACCGATCTCTTGGCATCGGAGGAGGAACGCCACAACTTGCCTCCATGTGTTCGGCATCAGTTGAGCGGGACTCAAACCATACCAAACCAGGACGTCAACCACGAACGGGTGGAGGGGAAAGCGAAGACCGGCAATGAGGGAGTCGACCGGAAAGACGCATATGTCCGGAGAGGACCTAGTGTTGGCTCGGAACCCCGGCCCAGGGAGGAGCAACACGTACTCGAGAGGGATCTGGAAGCCCTCTCGGACCGTATGAAGGTCCGCTTCGGTAAGAGTCGAGATCTTGCGATCGACCTCGGACAGCTCCCTAGGCTCGTTCTCCTCCACCAGTTTAGCCGTACCTTGGGTAACCTTCTCCAAGATATCCTCGGTATAATCCCGGACTCCTCCCACGCTCGACACGGCGATGGGCTGCCGACCGAACTCCCCCGCTCTCCTCGGCGTCTCCACTATAGTAATTACGGCTTTGCCCTTTCGAGACTCCGCCGCGACTTCTTGGGGCACCTCGGCCACTCCGCCCTCCGCATCTGGACGAACAACGTCCTGCTCGCTTGGCTCCATTACTCCTTTCTCTTTCTCCCCTCGGCCAACGGCTTGCTCCGAGGCGGGGGTCTCAGCCAAAATCTTAACCATATTTTCCTAAAGAGATAAGGGAAAGAGACTGACCTTGAAGTGACAGCTACGGTCGGAAACTTCGCCGGAACGAGGAACGCTACCGCGACAGCTAGCGACACCACCAGGGAGCTAAAGACCTCGAAGCAAAGTAAATACGGAAGAGAGAGAGTAAAAGTGAAAAGTGAAGACTTGGTCAAAGGGAGGTAAAGATTTATAGTGAAAATGAGGCGTCTCTTGGACTTCCAGAGCGACTTTTGGGCTACTCTCGAAGCATCTCGAAGGCCCACCACAAAGTCAACCAGCTCGGCAAGATGGGACGAGAATCCGAGCTGCGAGCAAACCGAACGTGGCTGCAATAGAGTCCGCTCGGAATCCGTGCAAGTGCCTTCCCGAGCTGGTAAATGGGGAAAACTCCCTTCTCCCTCAACTTTCGCGCCTGATCTTCATCAGACGGTCCAGATCTCGCCGAGAGCACTAAACGACAAGATAGTGTTTTCTTGGAGAACGCGCCCATCTCGAGATGCGTGTCAGCATCCGGCGGCTCAGATAGCGCCACGTCGCTCGGACGATCGGACCCTCGGACGCCCCACCTTCGTCTAAAAAGAACCCAGAAAAATTTTTGATTTAGTTTTGAGGCGCCGCCTTCGGCGAACGCCCCCAGGTCCCGTGCACCAATCGGCATTCTGCCGACCACGGGCCCCGGGCGGGAGCAGATCGGCACTCCCCCCATCTCTAACTCCCCCGGGCTGATATGCATCAAAAGCCTTCAGCCCGGAAGGAAGACAGAGATGAGAGGAGACCCATCCACACTCAGGAATCGGGAAGAACGCACCATTCCGAGCCAGTTGTTTGCATCTGGAAGGCGCGGCTTGCCAAAGGGCTCTAGCCACAGCGCCTTCACAGTTGCAAACAACAGGCTCGGACGGTCCAAAAGCCCGAGCTGCTACTGATGATGAAATGGACCAAGAGATCGGCATCGGACATGGATCGTCACTCTCTCACCAAGACCTCCGCTCTCTCCGACGCTCGCTTCGGAGCCACCAAAGAAAGCCGAAGATCTTGGTGAGAGAACGACCACCCGTCCTTCCGAAGAAGTCCACACCCCGGGACAGGACTATTGCCGTCGACCCTACTGTCTTATTGCTCCCCACTCCTGACACCACCTTTTCGGAGCAGAGAGGAATGGGGAAACAACAAGACCACAAGGCGACCGCCCGTCCTTCCGAAGTAACTTATCCCTCGGATCCGGACCACGGTCGCCGCCGCTACTACCTCGTCCCCCCTCGCTCCTAACATCCACTTTGGGGCCGTCAGGAACGAAGGGAAAACTAGGCAGAAGAGCGACCACCTCTCCGGACCTCAAGAAAGAAGCTACCCGAGGCAGACGCCTCCGAGGTCTGGAACTCGATTTGGTTGTGACGAAAGCGACAAAGGGAGTGGAGTACTTATAGCCTGCCACCAAGAACCAGCCATTACTACCCTCGGAAATTGAAGCGCCGCGTTTTAATTGAGGGAATTATTGATCCCCGGAAGTCGAAACGCCACGCATTAATCAAAGGAATTATTCTTAATGACCTGGGGAAGGAGAATGCCGCACAAACCCCGAGCGTCATTAATACCCTTGGAAGCGAGATCGCCTCCGAACAGATAGCGCCACGACGCTGCCGAACCCCCATACCTTCGGTCGGCTGCCGAGCAGAGGCCTTCCCGAACTGGTAAATGGAGAAAAAAAGGCACCGAGCTATCTCAGCCGTTGGATCTCCCAGAACTTCACGCTCCCAATGGCGAACGGCTCAGATTGCGCCACGTGCGCTAAAAGACAAGATAGCGTTTTCTTGGGAACCGTTCCCATCTCGAGATGCGTGCCAACATCCAACGGCCCAGACAACGCCACGTCACTCAAGCCTTCGGTCGGCTGCCGAACCCCCATGCCTTCGGTCGGCTGCCGAGCAGAGGCCTTCCCGAACTGGTAAACGGAGAAAAATGCTGCCGAGCAGCAGCAGCCATCAGATCTTTCCGAAGTTCGCGCCCATCTGCGATCAGCGGCCCAGATCGAACCACGCCATAAATCGGTATTTAAATCATTTTTTATCTATTTAATTTGTTTTATTTGTTTAAAAATTGCGAGAAAATTGTTTAAAATTCGGGAAAATTAGCCAAAAATTCTGGAGAGTAATTGAGATTTAGGGGGCACATTTTCGAACCCTTGAACGAACAATTATCGCCCAGAATGTACGACTAAGGCCCCCGAATGATTAGCAAACGCGTCGCAAAGTTAAACAAGTAGTCCGAAAAAATAGATAAAAACTCTTGAATACCCGATGTGACCAGAGAACTGACAGCGGCATCAAAAGTTGCCTCACTACCCCCTTTCTAGATTCGAAATCCCACATCTGGACTCCAATACAACTCCATCAGCCACTAAAACAGCAAAACTACTCCTCAAAGTCTGATCACACTCAGCCTTTAGGAGTGGGGGGCTCGTGATATGGCTAAAATTGGGGTTAAATCGGGACCGTCCAGATCGAGCACGAATCCTGAAGCACGGGGGTAAAAAGGTAATTTCACATACAGATGGATCCAAAACGGGTATGGGGCCTCCTTCTCATAGAACCAACCACCCGCGAATAGATCCACTTCAATTGGGTACGGGTCCCGACCCGATACAAGCCCAATCCGCCAAGAAGAGAATCAGGCCACTGATTTGGTCAAATCAACAAGCCTGATTAGATCTCACCAGGGAATCAAGGCCTAACTTCCTAAAACAGAATAGGAGGATTTTTCTCCTATTTGTTAGGCAGGAAATTAGGCCCCAAATGGTTCCAAAGGCGACTATTAATACAACCCCTCTACCACCGAGACCAGGTTAATCACTCTTTCACCACTTAAGCTCTTTCTTAATCTTTTCCTGATTACTGACAAGAGCGTCGGAGGGTGCGTCGCCGGAATCAATCCCGGTGTTTCGCACTTCCTTGCAGGTTGTGCCAGGAGCAAGAAGGCCGAGTCAATCGTTCAGGTGTTTCCCGGACTCACAAATTCTATCTGTTTACCCCCACACCGAAATCAGCGGTAACAATAATGAATACCATTTAATTTTTGAAACTGCTATAACATAAAGTCTATTTAAGTGTGAAACAGCTATATTTATTAAAAATGTTTTGAATTCTGAAAGTTCAAAAAAAAGTTCTGTTTTTTTTTTTCAATAGACCCCAAGACCCCTAAGGCCCGGCCCGGTCATATATATGTAGAATGTAGGAATTGAACCCCCAACCTCTTGTGAACTCAAAACTTTAACTGTTAGGCCATGAGATAGTATTGATAACAAGATGAGTGTTTTGAATGTATACTCAATTCCAACAACACGTGTATAATGTAATGCATACCTTTTTTTAAAAAAAAAAAGAACTACGATCTTCACATATTACTCGTAGTGATACCTATTTGTATTTTATATAAATGACTTTATATAAATGATATTTTTGTAAATAATTAGGTCGTAAATATAGTTGAACGTTTAGGGTATTATGATAACTGATAACTATTCGATAAATTTATAGTTAATATAACTTCCACTTAAAACTGTGTGGTAAAGAAAACTAGTGATTTGCATGTGCGATGCACGCTCTAATTTTAAAAATATATATATAGTGAATAAAAGACGTAATCTGGTCTAAAAAATGAGACATCCCTTTACTCATCACATACTCTTTAAAAATTACCTCTTGTGGTACAAACTTTTTATTTTACATGAGTGATACTTTTGTAAATAATTAAGAATAAATTTGAACTTTGAGGATATTATGATAACTAATAATAGTTGAATAAATAAATGGTTAATATAACTCCCACTTAAAAATGAATGGTTGAGATTATGTGGTTGAATGTCTATAAATTACAGGATGTCTACAATTCACAACCCCGACTCTCCCATTATAATATTAGAGATTAGAAATGACATTTTTGTAAATAATTAGGTCGTAAATAATGTTGAATTTTGAGGGTATTATGATAACCGGCAACAAGATAAATTTATAGTTAATATAACTTCCACTTAAAACTATGTGGATAAGATTACGAGTAATTTGCACATGCGATGCATGTTCTAATTAAATTTTTTTATTTAGTAAATAATAAGATTTAATCTGGTCTCAAACCTAAGACCTCCATTTACTCTTTACATACTCTTTACAGATTAGCTCTAGTGGGACAAACTTTTATTTTATATAAGTGACACTTTTGTAAAGGCCGTAAATATATTTGTACTTTGAGTGCATTATAGTAACTAACAATAGTTGAGTTAATGAATGGTTAATATAACTCTCACTTAAAAATGAATAGTTGAAATTAGATGGTTGAATGTCTACAAATTACAGGTTGTCTACAAATAATAATCCAACTCTCTCATTATAATCTTAATAAAGATATTAATTAAGTTGGTTTGTTTACAAATTACACAGCTCCAACTTTTGAGTTATACTAGTATAAATATAGTAACACATGTTTTAACATTTTAACCAGTAATTCAAGTGACATTAAACTAATGATCTAAAATTATAAAAATTTAGCTTAATAAAGTCTTTTTCATTATCATGAAAGAAATAATAATTGGGAGAGATTTCTTTCGTTCAATTTGTGCATGAAAACTTGTGGCCTATATATCTCTAATCTCTAATATCTAAAATTACAATGGAAGAATTGGGATTATTATTAGTAGACAATCTGTAATTTGTAGATATTCAACCATTTAATTTCAACCATCTCTAATATTATAATGAGAGAGTTGGGGTTGTCATTTGTAGACATTCAACGATCTAATTTTAACCATCTATTTTTAAGTGTGAGTTATATTAACCATTCATATACTGAACGGTTGTTAGTTACCATAATACTCTTAAAGTTCAAATTTATTTACGGCATAATTATTTACAAAGTGTCACTCATATAAAATAAAAGTTTGTGCCACTACAGGTGATTTGTAAATAACATGTAATAAGTAAAGAGAGGTCTTTGGTTCGAGACTAGATTACGTCTTATTATATACTATATAAAAAAAAAATTAATTAGAACGTGCATCGCACGTGCAGATTACTAGTTCATTTTTAAGTATGAGTTATGTTAACCATTCATTTACTCAGCTGTTATTAGTTACCATAATATTCAAAAAGTTCAAATTTATTTACGACATAATTACTTACAAAAGTGTCACTCATATAAAATAAAAATTTGTTCTACTATGAATAATTTGTAAACAATATGTGATGAATGTAGAAAAATCTCAGATTTTGATGTTAGATTACGTCTTATACTTTACTATATTAAAAAAAAAATTTAATTACAACGTGTATCAAGTGCAGATCCACCACTCTCCTTCCAACTAAATCACAAAAAAAAATCATTTCAATTTTTTAAAAAAAAATAAATAGAAGTAAAAAAAATTTAATTTTTTTTAAAAAAAAATTAATTGGAACCTTTCCTTCCCCTTCATACACACAGCATCAAGTTTTGCACATTCCCACCTGCCCCACCCCTACACTTTACCACCACGCATTATCCAACTTCCCAAATTCAATTAATCACGTTTATTAATTACCTACTTCCCTTCCAAATTAAATACTACACGGTACTCCATACAATAAGTCAATAAGACCCCTTCCACCCTCTCTAGAACATAAAACCTCCCCTCCCCTTCTGACACGCGGACCCTACAAAAACTACCTCGACCCGGGTCCCACCTCCACCCTTCCGCCACGTCACCACCCTCCCCCATTCCCCGCTTACAAATACCCACAACTTCCTCATCATCCTCACCCCCCATTCCCCTTCAATTCAAAAAACAACCACCTGCATTCTCCTCCTGCGTCACCATGACGTCTTCCGACCTCGAATCCAACCCCCTTCCCTACTCCCCCCTTCCCTCCTCTGACCAAACCGGGTCCGGACCAGAACCCGAAACCACCTCTCCCAGATCCGTTCGCGTCCTCTTTCTCGCCATCTCCTGCGCGTTCCTTCTCGCCCTAGGCGCGTTCCTCTACGATGCTGGCTCGGGTGTGGATCCGAACCCGATGCCGGCACCCGATCTGATAGTCTGGGGCTCGGAGCGCGGGGTGGAGGAGGGGGTGTCGTCGAAGAGCTCCGGAGCTCCGTTTCTCAGATCGGGTTCGGCCGCGGGCGACGGGTGGGGACCCTACCCGTGGACCAACAAGATGCTGTCGTGGCAGCGGACCGGGTTCCACTTCCAACCCGAAAAGAACTGGATGAATGGTGTGAAAAAAAACTTTTTGAATTTTTAACTTTGTCCTTGTTTTGCATATTTTTTTAATTGTTCTGGTTTTTTTTTGTTGCTGATTTTGGTTGGTTGTTTTTTTGGTCGGTTGGTCGGCGGTTACGGTTTGACGACTGTGGAATGGATTCAGATCCCAACGGTAAGGGGATGCTTGAATTTTTCTTATTTGTAATTTTTTTTATTTTAATTTATAAATAATTTTTTTAATTTATAGTATTTATGATTTTAGAGTTTTGACACTAAACATGAAAAAGTTGATGTTGGCCTTCAACGTACACAAAAGAGTTTTGCTCCTGTAGGCCCCAACTGGGGTCGAGCAAAATTCTGCAAGATCCATGCTTTAAAATCCAATCTATTTAGACTCTAGGACCATCAAAATACTTTAAAAATAAGTTCTGTATGCGGTAATGTACAAAAAAAAAAAAAGATTATACTTTAAAACTTCTCTATTTTCCACAAGACATAAGTATAGCTTTGAAAGGAATGTTAAATTTTCTTAAGTATGGGATTTGTAACACAAATAACAAAAGTCTCAAAACCAAAAATACCCTGGCATATTTGCAAAATCTTCATCCAACAACAATGGTATAGCAAAAATCCTCTCTCTCTCATCGTCCACTCACTTTTTTGTTTCCTAATTAATTGTTTTGATGTCTTAGAATGATAAAAATATTAATATTAAAAAAAAATAATCACACATGCGTTAAGCATGTTTCCTTATTAATGCACATACTTCAGGTAGTATGGTTATTTTATCAACACTATACTTGTTTATATTTGTAATAAATTTTTAATAAAAATGTACTAAATGATAATTCTGGACCTATAAATTATAATTAGGTAAGTAATATAGGATTTTCTTTTATGCAATGTGTTGTACGAACCATAGTAATGTCGAACTCCCAAGAATTTGTTTCTCCTACATCACATTCCCAAGAGTTCTTTGATTCCTAAAAATTCTCCGATCCGCTTATCAAATGTCTCTTAATTCCTATCTTTGACTAAATATATTTTGATCCTGCTAATTCACTATCATATCATATTCTGAACTTTAAGTGGGAAGCCAACTTTTAGAGTATTAGAAGCTAATGTCTATTAGAAAAACAAAATCATTTATCTGTACGCGTCATGTTGCTTCATATATATTTTATTTTCTGTATGTAATTTGTATTTGGCCCGGTATTCTGGGTTTATTTCGTTATGCACTTATTAATAAAACAGGGTGGCCAGATACCACTGTTTCTCTCAAAGAAAAAAAATTAGAAAAAGAAAATCATCTTCGGTTGTTTTTTTTTTTAGATAAAAGGTGGAATAAAACCACCCCGTTTCCATCGGGGTGGTTTTTGAGATAAGAGATTAATAAAATAACTCCGGTGTACCGAGAGAGAAACAAAAGTACAGAGCAGGAAACAAAATACAGTACAGGAAATAAAACATAATCCCCCAACAAAACCCTGGGGGGTGGATCTAATCCTCCATACATCAAACCTAATCAAAAGTATTGTAGGCCAGAAACGAAGTCGCAGAGATTGTAGCTATTTCGAGTCTGATGAGTTTGGATGGTGTCGTCCCTCAGTCCATTGTCGGCCGATTGGAGTAAATTACCTCAATCATCTTCGCTATTGGAAACAAAATCATCTTCGATTGTTCTCTTCACACTTCCATAATGAACCGATTGGAGTAAATTACCTCAACTTATAAGAGTCTCTATTCAAAAGCCACAAAGGTGCAGATGTGGCATGTCGCGCTTAATGCTTCTTACACGACACTTGTTTAAGTCTGGGTTTAGCCAATCTCCATCTACCACGTCAGTTGAAATTTTCATATTAACCCTCCAAGAAGCAGGGAATGATTAGTAATTAATTACCTTCTAATTTGGGCTTTAATAGGGACAGTGTCACATCTAGTTTTGATTAATTGCCAGCACATACCTACGTGTCTGTGTAGTTGGTAGGGTAACTTTGATCCAATTATGTCGAGAAACCCACGTTGTTAGTACCTATTCGTGATTCTCGTCTGTTCAGTAGTTTGTTAAGAGTCGAGCCAACAAAACAAGTAGTTACAAAAACACTGCCTTTCCCTTTTTCGAAGGAATCCAAATGGTGGGGTTGATTTGGGTGGGGTCTAAAATCCACTTCAGAATTTTGCAGTAAATTGGACAGTTGAATCAGAAGTTGCATGTGCTGGACAAAATTTTACTGTTGACCGTCAACAAAGAAATGTTTGAAAACCAGCCACATATTTGCTATGAATAACATACTGTAGTATTTGTAGGCCTTTGAATATCAGAAAAAGTAAGAGGGAACAAGTCAAAAAAAAAAAAAAAAAAATCATTTTTCTTGATTGTGGCTGTAAATGGGCCGGCCCAGTAATCTTCCAAACATATGGGCTCTTTGAGTTGTTGGGCCCTCTAAGGAAACAAAAAATAATTGATTCCAATTTGCAGGTCCGATGTACTACAAGGGCTGGTACCACTTGTTCTACCAGTACAATCCTGATTCAGCTCTTTGGGGCAACATAACTTGGGGGCATGCAGTATCTAAGGACCTCCTTCACTGGACCCACCTCCCGTTGGCGATGGTACCTGACCAGTGGTACGACATCAACGGTGTCTGGACAGGCTCTGCCACCATACTCCCAGATGGAAGCATCGTGATGTTGTACACCGGTTCCACCAATGAGTCGGTGCAAGTTCAGAATCTTGCAGTGCCTGCCGACCCTTCTGACCCGTTGTTGCTCAAGTGGAAGAAGGCTGAGGCGAACCCGGTGCTTGTACCTCCTCCGGGCATCGGCTCCAGAGACTTCAGGGACCCCACCACCGCCTGGTAATTATAACAAGCACCATATACTACTACTAGCAGTGCAATTAACACGACTCTGTTATCGCCCTAGACTAGTACATTTAGTTCTGTCTGACCATTGTAAATGTCCAAACAGGCTTGATTCATCCGACAACACCTGGCGCACGGTGATTGGCTCCAAGGACTCGGACCACAATGGGATTGCCCTCATGTACAGCACCTCCGACTTCATCTCCTACAGCCTCCTCCCTGGCATCCTCCACGCTGTTGAGCGTGTGGGTATGTGGGAGTGTGTCGACTTCTACCCTGTTTCAACCTCAGGCCCAACCGCCAACCAAGGCCTTGACCCATCGGTCATGCCTAGCAATAAGGTCAAGCACGTGCTGAAAGCCAGCATGGACGATGACCGTCATGACTACTATGCCCTTGGAACTTACGATCCATCAGCAAACACATGGACTCCCGATGATGAGAGTGTTGATGTGGGCATTGGGTTGAGGTACGATTGGGGAAAGTTTTATGCATCGAAGACATTCTACGACCAGGTTAAGAAAAGGAGGATCTTGTGGGGGTGGATTGGGGAGACCGATAGCGAAAGTGCTGATATCTTGAAGGGCTGGGCCTCACTTCAGGTAATTACTAAGTTCATGAGATGAAACATTACTAAATGAATTGAGTTGATTCATATCTAGATAATCGTTGCATGTTTCAACCGTTTGCATTCACTTATATATATAAGTGTGTTTTTGTACTCATGAACAGGGTGTTCCCAGGACAGTGTTGTTTGATGACAAAACAGGGAGCAACCTTCTCACATGGCCTGTTGACGAGGTGAAAAGGCTTAGGATGTACGGTCGTGATTTCAGCGGTATCACAGTTGACACCGGATCCACCTACCAGCTCGACGTAGGTGGTGCTGCTCAGGTATATATCCTCAATCTTTGTGAATGGGTTAGAATAGTTGGCTTACCATAGCTGTGTTGTTTAACATCTGAACCTGAACTTTCTGTTTCTTCATTTTATAGTTGGATATAGAAGCGGAGTTTGCAATCAATAAGGAGGCGCTTGAATCTGTGGTCGAGGCTGACGTGACCTACAACTGCAGTACAAGTGGTGGTGCTGGCGACCGAGGCGCTCTTGGTCCATTTGGGCTTCTTGTGCTTGCAAACCAGGAACTCACCGAGCAAACAGCAACCTACTTTTATGTTACTAAGGGATCAGACGGCAATCTCAACACTCATTTCTGCCAGGATGAATCTAGGTAAGCTATTTTGCGTCAGTAATTGTGTGGTTGCCTCTATCATGTGCATTTTCTTTATAGTGACTGATCGCAATTTTGTTCCGAAATATAGGTCATCGAAAGCCAGCGACATTGTTAAGAGAGTGGTAGGACACACAGTCCCTGTTCTTGCAGGAGAAAGATTCTCTCTCAGAATATTGGTAAGTTGCTCAACTTGTTCGCAAATTTTGATCAGTCACATTACACATAGTTCTCGCTTATACGTAAAATGTAATCTGACCATAACTTGTTGATTTTACAGGTGGATCACTCGATCGTGGAAAGCTTTGCTCAAGGAGGAAGGGCAAGTGCCACATCTCGTGTATACCCAACAGAGGCAATCTACAACTCTGCACGAGTCTTCCTCTTCAACAACGCCACGGCCACCAGCGTGACTGCCCAAACCCTCAAGATTTGGCATATGAACTCTACAATTCCCCATTCCTTACCCCTCCCTTAGATTGCCTGTTGGTTTGAGCTATAATATGGTTGTTTTGTTTCATTCAGAGAGATGTAGAGTCATAGTTCGATGCCCCGCAAGGGTGCTGTTTGTAGCAAGTGTTAAGCATTGTCCATTGTCATTCATTTTAAAATCATTCATTCTTAATTAAAATCTCTGTTTTTACAAAGGAAATTATAATGTGGGTTTATTATCTCTTAGTTTTTGTGGCTTCTTTTTTTTTGTGTTAGTCTGTAAACATCTTTCCCTAGTTGCACAGGGAAGAAAGCTTTTCTCTCATAGGTAATTTTCTTTTTTATTTCTTTCTTTTGCTGATTCTCAATATTGTATTGATAACATGTGCAACTCCGGTTTCCCTTTGTACAAATTTTTCCCTACTCTCGTATTTCAACGATTTATAATCTTTCTAAAATTTTTAAGGCTAAATTTTAAAAAACCCACTGAACTTTGGGCCATTTAAAAAAAATACTAAGTTTTTTTAAAAAAATAAAACCGCACAAAACTATTGTTTAAAAAACACACACTGACAGAGTTAGAGTTAGGGTTGGGGTCAGGATTAGGGTTAGGGTTAGTTCATGGGGGTTTATTTAAGCATTTGATTAGTTAAGTGATGTTTTTTTAAACACAAATGAAAGATGAATGTGATTTTTTTTAATTTAACCTAACAGAAACCTAACTCCCGTTAAATTGAGTTTTTTTAAACTATAGTTTTGTGCGGTTTTTTATATATAAAAAACTTAGTGCGATTTTTTTAAAATGGCCCAAAGTTCAAGTGAGTTTTTTTTTAAATTTAAATTTTAGCCTTTTTTAAAACCCAATTGCATATACTTGAATATTCGATTATTTTGTTAAAGTCCAGATTCATAATCCATTCTATACTGTTATTATTTGATTATTTATTTATTTTGTATAATCCCAACCCAAAGCCCACTTTTAAATCGTAATTCAAACCCAAATCCCAAATAAATCCTAATCCAACTCGTTAACCCTAAACCCGAAATCCTTCTCCACCCAAAGCCAACCTCAACCCGATATTCACTCAACTGCACCACTAATCACCCCCACTAATCCAAACCACCCACTAATTACTCCTCTCCCATACAATTCGGACCCACTCTCCCACATCTCCTTTAACAGCCTTTACACCTTAATACCCTAAACCTAGGGGTGGCAGAAGGCCTGGTTCAACTCGGGACGGCCCGGCCCGCCACCAAACTGGGCCAACCCGGACCCGAACCCCCCTCCCCCCAGACCAGGTCCAGGCCAGGCCTCCCTTGCCCCTTCGAAACCCGCGTCGACCAGGCCCGGTTGCGGCCCGGCCTGGGTTGAACCGACCCGGTCCGGTTCGGGCCAACCATTGGTTTTTTGTTTGAAATTTTTAATAAAAATTGGTTTATTGAATTACTAAAATATCCTCCAACAGATATTTACTAGCTCGTTTTCGGAGGTTTTTGGAAAATCCGAAAATATACATAATATATATATACAACCTCATTTCATTTATTTCTCTTCACAAATTTACTCAGCTCTCTCTTAATTCTCTTAACAAATTGTTGAATCAAGTGACTAACATCAAAGACTCTCTCAACTCTCTCAAGACTCAAGTGCTCTCCATCTTGCAAGAATAAGCTTTCAACTCTCTCTACTCTCATTCTTCAATCTACACTTATTCAGTAACATTGTATTTGTTTATTTTTTATAGTATCATTGTTCTCTTCTCTTTCTATTTTTAGATTTTGTAATTCAATGGAAAAAATTGAATATATGAATCTTTCCCTTTATTCTGTACAAGTAATCTGCACGCGCGATGCACATCCTAATAATTTTTTAAAAAAAAGTAAATACTAAGACGTAATCTGGCATCGAACCTGAGACATCCCTTTACTCATCACATACTTTTTACAAATTACCCCTAGTGGCACCAACTTTTATTTTATATGAGTACCACTTTTGTACATAATTATGTCATAAATAAATTTGAACTTTGAGGGTATTATAGTAACTAACAATAGTTGAGTAAATGAATGGTTAATATAACTCTCACTTAAGAATAAATGGTTGAGATTATATGGTTAATTCTCTACAAATTACACAACTCCAACTCTCACATTTTAATATTATAGATGTTCTTATAATTGTTGTCTTCTTTCAATCTTCACCCAAAATTTATGCATTTATTATACACTATTCAACAAAAAGAAACTCGACGCCGATACCAGCCCGACCCCCAACCTAGGGGCCTAGGGTCGGGTCCGAGTACCTTCTTCCCCACTCCAGCCTAGGCCTAGGACTGCAAAATCCACCAACCCGGCCTGCCTAGGCCCAGGACCTGGCCAAACCTGCCCGTTTTCAGCCCAGCCCGGCCCAGGTTGCCCGAATGCCACCCCTCCCTAAACCCATCATCATCCCGAACTCTCCACACCCAAAGCCCACACCATCTCCCCTTTGTTGCACCTTCCCCGAACACTGCACACCATCGCAGCCACCCTCATATCCATGCCACCTCCTTCACCCGAAGTTCTGCCTCCATTTGAAATTGAGCCCTTCATCTTCCCTCTCCTCCAACCCTCGAAAACCAACCCGAGCACAATCCACTGCCTATATTTTCACCTCCACCCATTGCCTTCACCTCACAGTCTGACAACACATTTTCATCTCCTTCAACAGGACAATTGCACCACCATCTTCCTCCTCACTCGGCACACCAGAACCCATTGAAACCCCACTCTTCCTATACAGCCCGAACTCCCCTTCATCCTCCACAAACAGCCACCACAACCCGACAGCATCCCCTTACTGTCTTTTCAACTTAAAACACTCAAAGCTCTTCACATTGCTGCCTTCAATCACCCACCAACAAAGCCTTGCTGTCGTACTTACTGTTGATGTGTTCTCTGTTACTATTGCTGTGTTGTTGTCGCCACCGTTACCATTGGGATTCTCTTCTTTTCGTTATTCGTTCACATTCAAAATTGCCACGTAATAGACAAGTGTTCTTGAGCTCTCGCAAGTAGCTCATGGAATTTGATTATCGTTTCGTATACTCTAGTTATTGTCCATGTTTATGCAAGAATTCTTTCAATTCTCGCAAGTACATCTCAATTGTTGAACCATCTTATTATCAAATCTCTTGTGATCCTTTCATGTTCTGAACCAATTGTTACATATTGTATTGAATTGGTATATTTGCCTTCTGCCGATCTGATGCCCATAGAAGGATCATAAACTGCGTTGTCATTGCATACACCACACGAACACGTCTTCAAATCTATTGATGAGCTGAGACAAAAATGAATGTTAATATACATTGTAAGGAATTTAATTCTGAATTTTGGGTGATTTATAGATAATTTTATAGTAGAATTGTTAGCATGGGAAGTTCACCCTATACTACTGTCTGAACTTGATACCTGTACATATCTGACTGTTAGACCTAGCTATTGTTCTTAGAATGTATCGTATGAATATGTATTGGATCAGGCAGAGAGTCTACTTTCCAGAATCCCTGACATAATCAATTTTGCTTCCCTGTGGGAGCGAGAAAGTGAGTTTGTGTATAGCAGTTTACTAGTGTCCAGAATTGCATTTGATGTTATGAAATATAATATGTTATTTTTTGTGCTGAATGAATTGAATTAATACATTAGATCGATAGAACAACTTCATATCATGCATTGCATAGTTCTTAATACTCTCTTGATACCATCTTGATATATTCTTGATACTTATCTTGATTATCGTCATGTTTCCATCACATCATGCATCGTTATTGTTATGGTCATTGATATTATTTTGAGATGACGGGACTAAGTGCTACATGGAGCTAAGTGCCACGTCGTAAGAATCGACAGCGGCCACCTCTAGAATCCAATATCCTAAGAAGTAAAATGATTGTCTTGATACCACCATTCTCGTTGATTGCACCGATCGCATGTTCATGATTGATCCTAATAAAGAATAACAAGTCAAGGTAATAAAGGGTATGACTTAGTAGTGGACAATATAGGAGAGTGTGTAGCGCCCCGAATTTCTAATATGATATCTTAGAAAATACGTGGCACATTCCCAGTGATCCACTTCAATACAATAGTAAACATAACCAACACCACTAAAATTTTCAAACATTTATTACAACAAAACCTTACATTGCACAGCGGAATTCAAATATCTCAACTACAAATTTATCTCAAAACTGTTATTACAATTTTACACAGATCACTTAAGAATCAATTTATATCAAATAAGGCTCTAGCATCCAAATCTCCATCACTAGGCAACTACCTGCAACATGTGAGGCTAGAGATGATCCCTAACCCCCAAAACTAACGGGGTCAGCCATAAATGGTGTGAGAGATATAAAAAGACAACAAACAAACAACATAAAGATCATACCTCATAAATTCTTAAACAACAGGTACTAAATAGGAATATGGGAAATACGAAATGACAGTAACATAAAACATCAAGTGGAGCTACACTAAGTGTCGGGTATAGAAAATAGGAAAACCAAATGCATAAAACCAAGCCAAGAAACCATTACTCTAGATGCAGACTCTCTAATGCGTACTTGTCGAAGTCTATGCATCCCATTCTACATAGGTTCGGTGCAAGCCCTTAACGTCTTCACTTCATAGGGTTCAATCCCCGCGTTATGAACTAATCCTAACACGATGACTACTACGAGATAAAGATAAACCATGGATAGTATCTCATGCCCGATAATTCCGGAGATGGATCCCACACCCAAGATATTTCACTTGAATAATTCCAGAGATCATCCCACACCGAAACATTGACACGTCACCACAATGTACCACATGGGCTTCACCTCGACTCCGATAATTCCGGAGATCAATCCCACACCACAAATAGTTACCGTGATAATTCCGGAGATTGTCCCACACCACAAGACTGTGATAATTCCGGAGACATATCCCACACCACTAATAATCTACTATGATAATTCCGGAGATTGTCCCACACCGAAAGCCATACTGAGGTTCCTGACTCATGTTCCCGTTCATCATATCACCACTAGTGCCTGTCCTTATTGTTTTGGGTTAATTAATTACTTAACGAATCTCCTAGAGTGGTATACCCTACCGGCCTAACTTCAAATCCTAATAACTGAAATGCCTCACTGGGCCTCAACAAATAACTCAACACCGGTATACTAGGGTCACACACCACTAGAGACTCAAACTCAAAAAGTCTAAACCAAAGTTCCACTAAACAAGAGTGGCTCAACTGAATATCTTAAATCATATACTAAACTGAAGGTCAAGTATATACTGAATTATCTGGAAGAAACAATCGTTCAAAATAGCACTAAAGTTTACAAAGATACTTCAGTACCAGTCGACTTATACTTTAGTAAGTCGACTGTCCAGAAGACGAGTTTCCAAAATTTTTCAAAAATAAACTAAGTCATATAACAGTCGACTTAAGAAAGGGATCAGTCAACTTACCCGAGGTAAATTCCAATAATCTTCTCAAAATATTCTAAGTATACAAGTCGACGTAAAGGAATCATAGGTCGACTGTCCAGAAAGGACTAATAATTTCTACAAAATAATATTCCTCAGTGGACCAGTCGACTGCCTACTGGCTAGGCCGACTGTCCAGAACGGCTATTTCATAGATTCTAATAATACGGTATCAGGCTCGTACCAGTCTACTGCACAGTAGGCCAGTCGACTGTCGGCCTACAGATTTCAAAAACTTAGGTCTGATTACAAAAATCAAAATCTGAAGCCTTCTAACGATCAATGCTATGAAAATTGTTCGTATTCAGGAATTAATAAAACTCAACGAATCTTCATCAGGTATATGTACATATCACTCAAAACATCAATATGTCGAGATTTAAGTTCTCATGTTCTAAATCACAAATCTTTTCATTAGGGTTTTACAAGATCTAAATTTCTTTCACAAATCTAAATAAAATCTGATTTATAAGTCTAATGTCCAGATGTTCATACTCAAATCTCAACATGCATTTAGCAACACATTTTAACAATAAAGATCTACTATTTCATTCACAACTATTCACATGATTCATACCACAATACAATATCTATATTGTTCACAACATCCAATCATTACATCATGATACTTGCACACATAGATCAATCAACAAGACGAATTATAATACTCACAAAATCAAACAAACAAAACAAGGTCACACGCATGAATCAAACAACAAACAATTTTTATATATCTCACCTTAGATTTGAGAAAGTCCACGAAAATCTCCCCTTTTGCTAGATCCAAAAACTCCTTTCTCCACCAAAGTAAATCTCCTAAAAAACTCTGTATTTTCTGAAATGACGGCTGGAGACAAAGTCCCTTAAATACTCCGGATTGAATATTAGGGTTTTACCCTACTTTTGCGAAATAAACCCTTCAAAAATACAATTTACATATATAACTCTATCTTTGGAAATTCCATCAAAACTCATTTAAATTTGGATTTAAAAGAAAATATACTTCTAAATCTCAATCAACACTGTTCAAAATGTCCAGAATATACATTTTGCACTTTAACCCCTAAAAATGTCAGTTTTGCAAAAAGGTCCTTCTTTTCTCAAAAATTGCGAATAGTTCCAATTAATTTCAGAAAAATCTGGAAAAATACTAAATAATTCCCAAATATTAAATAAAGATTTTTCATAAAGAAAACCAAATTTTTCACACTTCTCATAAAAGCATTTGCACGTGTTTTGCACGTGTACGAAAGATAAATTTTTCTGAAAATATTCATTAAATCTCCAAAAATAAATTTAAATTCATTTTTAAATATAAAAATAATATTTGAAAATACGGGGTTCTACAGAGTGTACTTGGGAGAGGCCCATGTTTCCCATAATAGTGATTTCCTGTATACTAGTTTACATATTTTTTGTTTACAAGTTTAGATGTTTTTCGTTTACACGTTTACATGTTCCTGTTTACATGACATGATTGTTGTTACCATCACTGTAAGGCCCGAGTACATAATCCTGTAGAATTCACCTCTAGAGTCTAAACATTTACTTGATTGTTATGCACCCGAACCTGTGGTATGAGACATAGGATTGCGTGCATTAGATTAGTTAATGAAAAATTGATAGACTTAATATTAACAATGTGCATTGACATGTTTCCCGATTACCTGATTTCTTGATTGAATGAATCCATGTCTGCTTGTTTCCCATTTAAAAATTTGCATGATTCTCATTTACAAGTTTACATGTTTTCCGATTACATAATTCTTGAGTCCTGATTGACCATACCTTGAGTCTTATTTCAGTTGTCACCTGCATCACACATGATCCTGTTGTTTCATTAATTGTATTGTCAGTCACTAGTGGAAAACTTTGCAATAACAACGAATCATTTAGGAGCACCAAAGTTCCCTTGTTAGTGCTACCTCTACAACGGATTAATCACAACAAACTCCTTCGTTGTGAATGTTTTTGACATCCACAAGAGATTCTATTAATATGTTGCAATTGCAACAATTGCAAAGGAACAATTGTAACATAATATATTCAGTTACTAAAGCATTTTTTTAATCTTCAATATTAAACACATATTTTAAACACGTAAAATTATTTTATTAAAATAAAACCATCCATTTTCCTCTTAACCTAAACCAGATCTCTCTCTCTCTCTCTCTCTCTCACACACACACAAAATGAAATCTGCTAAAACTCTAAATCCCCAAATACTCTCAATCTCGAGCTTGGTCAAAATTCTTCTCCCCTTATTCTCAGACGACGACAACGACTACCCTACATCATCCGTCGCAGCGTCAACCCACTACTGGCACGTCTGTCGCGGCGTCCACAACTTCTCCGTCGAAGACGATGGCTTCTACTACTGCCGTGACTGCTGGTCTCAGTATTAAACCATCATCCCCAAAAAGGCTCTCCTCAGCAACGACTACAACTGCCACTACAAATCCCAATCCCAAAACCCTCAAAACCCTAACCCCCAAAAATCTAAACTCCAACCCGAGTAAGAACTCAACGAGCACCTCCGTGATGGTGGTGGTGGTGGTAGGGCTGGCAATGGGAAAGTTCACTTTGTGCAATTCGATGAGGAGCTGAGGGATTTTGGGTGAGGAAGGGCATGTACGGTTGTGAGGAAGTTGGGGGATTTTGGGTGAGGAGGGGTAAGTTTTTTTTTTCTTCTTTCACAGTAAGTATCAAGTAGGGACATGTATTTAGTTATGAGTACACAGTACACCACTGTCACCACATTACATTGCTAGGTAAAGTCTATTTATGAGTTTGTTTACACTTTTATGAGAGGTGCATATAAAATCTAGAATACCAATGTGGAATGTCATAGCAGTTACAACAACTTCGGTTAAAGGGGAAGGTGTGCTTTCTAGGTTTTGTCATTGCCAGTTTTTTTTCTTGAGTTTTTGTGAGCTGTTAGTCTTGTGATTATATTTAAATGCTTATATTGTACTTATTTATGTTGTAGGTGTAAAAATATGGTTCCTTGCAATTATTTACTTCATCTCAGGAGTTCCTGGTGCCTATGTTTTATGGTATCGACCCCTTATCGTGCTATGAGGTGCTATTTTATACCTTAATCTGAAACTTTTAGATAATATTTATACAAGTACAGTTGTCAGTGCTTGTAGAGTTCATGCCTTTTACGATTGTTAGGGTTTTTTTTTGAAGGAAAAGATGGAATATGGCCACCCTGTTTCATTAATAAGAAATTAAAGAAACAAACCCAGAGTACTGGGCCCAGCTACAACCTACAGACAGAAAATAGAACATACATGACGCAACATAACCCGTACAAACAACAAATCCCTCCAACAACCCTGGAAGGTGGGCCGACAAACGTGTTCGGTCCAACAAAATTGTATGTACGTCAGTTTAGCTTCGTACACTGCCTCCACGGCACATGCACACCCACCTAAAACTAGTCTGGCAGGATTTTATCAGTCGCCGATCCCTACCAACACCTCACTTGGAAACCCCATCTTTCGGCCCAAGCCCCGCATACCGAATTTTGACAACCGTCGAGCTCAGTCTACTCGCTGGGGGGGCCATCTTTGGGCCCAAACTCCATAGGCAGAGTTTTGACAACCACCAAGCTCAGTCTACACCTCCTATCCTCCCACAAATATGCTATAATAACTCCCCCACCACAAACCGCAGTCAAGGAGAGAGCCGTGAAGAGGATACCTTCGCCTCTCTTACGCCCTTGCTATCTCCAGTTATTTATCACAAATATAGACCACCACCAATATAGAGTAGTGAGGAGCAATATCTTCAGTCACTCACTCACTTTCTCTCTCTCTCTCTCTCAATCAGAAAACCAAAACAAGATCCAGCTGAATGAAGTATCACCTTCTCCTCTCGCCACACTAGGCGATGGCGTTGGGCGTCAGCTTCCATTATGAGGGCGTAGTGGTGGTAGTGCCCTGTCGACTATGGTCATCAGATGAAGTAGCCCCCATCCCTCAAGAAAATACCCCCAACAGAACGGGGTACAAGCTCCAGCCACTATCTTTGGTGCTGCCATCATCACAAATCTCGACTACTTCGCCGACTACACCAACCCTAGAGGCCCAAAACATAGCTACAGATCACTGTAATCAGCCCCGAGAGCATGGACATGGTGGTGGCGGCGAAGGAACCGTTCCGGCACCACTGAAGGAGACGGACGACATCGTCGGTAGAAGGCATAGGGCACAGGAGTAGCGAGTGAGCACATTCATGGGGGGACCCCGTCTTCGGGCCCTAGCCCCACAACCGTACTACATCGCAATCTTCACACTGAGACACACCCAACTCAGACAGCTCAACCAATCCCCCTCACAAATAAAACCCCTATCATCTCTCACTGCGGTACTGCCATCCTCACTTACTCTCTCATCATTGTGAATCGCAGAGAGAGAAGCAAACCCCGGCTTCTTTACATGCACTACCAACCCTCGAAAAACCAAATCATAGCCGCAGATCGCCGTGATTGGCTCCGAGAGTGTGGACATGGTGGCAACTGCGAAGAACATCCGGACAAACATCTAGCAAAGCCAATCAACCCCAACCTAACCCAAACCCCAACCAACTCACCCCCAACTCCAAATCGTCACAGATCTGATGGTCGACACCACCGCTTGGTCGTCGGCTCGACGGCAGGACGGCGGGACGCGTCGTTCGACGGCAGGACAAGGCTCGATGGCAGGACGTGCCGCTTGACGGCTGGATGCCTCGCTCAATGGGGATAGGAAGGAGTCGGCGGTTGTGGACGTTGGTGGATCCCAGGTGGCACCGAAGGAGGACCTGGAGGAAGGAGACGGAGGTGAACAGCAACGGTTGATGGCTGTGGGCGACGGATGATGGATTGCGTTGGGGATGGGAAGGGGGCATCTTCGTCGACGGATCATCAGGGAGGAGAGGGAGTGGAGGGAGGGACGACATCAGCGAGTCTTAGCCGCCGCCCCCAGACTTTATTCAAATCTAGGGTTTGCTTTGGGGATTTGGGGGTTAGTTTCTCTCTCTAGACTTTTCTATGGAAAGAAACTCTTTGGGGTTTGGACTGAAAGTATTAACATGCTTTGCAACACATTGTGTAGGACTGAAAATGCTTTGAAGTTGGATGGTTTTTCTTGTTTTATCTGGTAAATGAATATCTGCTCTTATCTCATGGAGAAAAAAAAATTCTCTTTTGGTGTGGATATTGATGAGTTAATTTTTTTTCATTTGCATCTTCACATTTGCTTTGTCATATTTGGAGCTATAGCTCCTCCGATATTTCCAGGGAAAGTTATTGACGTAAGTTTAAATTTGAAGATCTCTCGCCTATTATTTGTGCTCAATCGCAGTGAGAAAAATATACCATGTTAGCATTCTTACATAATTGTCCTTTATTTTTCTGTTTTGTAGAACATGAAAATTAACTTGGATCGCCCAAAAATATTCGGAGAAACAACAGTTCATAGTACTATTATAGAAGTTGCAGCAATGGTTAGTGAGAAAGTGAAGTTGCGAAGAGGCTTTGCATTGTCGACATCTTTACATGGTGTTGTTTGGTCTTACCTCTATTCATGCCTTCAACCAGGTATGTCTATTTTTTCATCTTCAATGTAGATGCATGTTTCTCTGATAGACTGGTTCTATTTTGTTATTGGTGTGGACTTTTTTTTAATCTCCAGTCCCTCATCAATTTCTGTCTTGTGCATTAGTTCAACAAAATTAGGTTCGGTTAGTTAATGAGATATTTGAATTGAGAACTTTAGTTTGTTATCAATAATGATCAGAGTATCTTTGAATAGAAGTTTGTTGGTAACCATTAAAGTTTGTTCCTCATTGCATGCTTCTCCAAACTTTTTATAGTGATGTTTAATTGTTTGAAAGTCAGTTAAGTTATGGTAAGGTTGATGTCTCAACAGGCCAACCTTAATCTAGGATTTATTGCTTGGATATGACACAACGATTACTACCTAGATGTGGAGGAAACAAACTTTGCGGTCTTTATGTATGTTATCTAATTCCGTGTTGTTTCTTTTTCATGTAGTCTTTATGTAATGGCGATGATTATAAGGCTGAGGAGAATGAGGAAGATGCAGAAGATCTTCCATGACTGGTAAAGTGAAGTTAGGGACATGGAAGCAATAGCGGCGAATTAGAAGTACATTTGAAAACTTTTGTTATAGTTCTTGGAGTATGAAAACTCGTATTTCCTTCTAGAATGTACCGTTGGTATTTTGGCACTTCGAAACATACATATAATTTTTGTAATGAGAATGTTCTATACTCTATAATATTAAAGGTTATTTTGGTGTTATGCTTATATATGTGTGTTTTTGTGTTTTGACACATTGTGTTTTGTTTATATAATTGTGTGTATCAATAGGTGAAATAATTATATGTTCTTGATTGAAAAAATACGTTTCTTAGTCTTGTAAATTAGATTAAAACAATCCAAATATAACCAATAATGGAAAAAATGCGAGCAATTGCATTCACAGGGGAACATTTGCATGCAAATGACTAACTTGCGAACTTCTGTAGCAATTGTTCATCAGCAACGGGAAAAGTCCATTTTAAAACACATCCGCAAGAGAAAAATTTATTGTAGATATTCTCTTATGGATGAGGACAGCAAGGAACAACTTCTCTTGCTAATATTCACAATGGACATATAATTCTATTGCGGATGTATACATTAACTAGTAGAGATTTCGCAACTGCATAACTACAAGGGAACGAGAAAAAAATATGTGCACTAAACATGAAATTTCACTCTTTTACAAGAAAAATTTCTGTTACAATTGTGGCATTTTCTACTAGTGAGTTCTTATTTTTTTTTCCTCGTTATATATTGTTCTCGTTATCACGTTGTTTGTTACTACTTATCGTCGATAGCTCACTCTAATGGAACCCCCCCCCCCCCCCCCCCCCCCCCCCCAACTGTAGATGTCAAGTTTGCAAGTACTGAAGAGGAGCCAACATTAGGACTTAGTGATCAAATCTTCTAGAGGATGGAGTCGGACTTAGCCTGCATTAGTTTATCTTGTTTCATGTTTTTTCCCCAGTTATTATTGTTATTATTTCATGCGTTGTATATTCGCCTTTGGGCATTTTTTATCTGAAGTTTATGTTTCCAGATTTTGTTTATTTTATGGAGTACGTAAGTTTATTCCATGTTTATGTATTTTTTTTTAATTTCATGCATGTTTGTGATCATGATTATATTGTTTAGTTATATCAATACAGCTTATGATTGATGTATATCATTCGTTGGGCATTGGTTGCGTGCCCGTACTTCTGTATTTTGAAAAGCAGGACGTGACAGCATGTATCTTATGGTTTACTTTGAAGACCAGAGTTGGGATTTAGTTTGCTTTTTTCTGAAAGTAAAGCCTTGACAATTAGCGAAAACAAATAGTAAGGCTAACTTGTATCCAGGTAAAAACCAATAAGAATAACATATTCTTAGTCTACTACTTGGGTCAGGCCTTACAGAATATATTGTGCTAAATCAAGTAAAATAAAAATTAGGATTCATGTAGTCAATCACAACTAGCTGGGATAAAAAAAAAAGAAAAAAAAAAACTTTATTGTTGCTGTTGTTGCAGTCTACTACTTGGGCCAATCCCAATAAATTATCGTTTGGGTTCTAGCACATGCAAAACTCAAATTGGGCCAAGTCAAAAACACTTTTGTGATTTAGCCCAAGCATAACTCTCCTTTGTAAGATTACTTCATCACATGGCAGGTGCACAGTGTATGTATAATATGAATGCTTTGGGAAGAAAACAAAAGGTAAGAAAATATTTTTTATAGTACGTGTAGTATTTTCTACTTCTTGTATGGAAGAATGACAAGATTCATGGAGCTGGCCACTTCTTTTGAAATTTATACATCATTTATTTGTCACTCTCGTAAAGGGTAAAGGGTAGTAAAACTTTGAAAAAGTTTTAAGATTGCTGTAGAAAGAAAAAAATCTGTGAAATTAAGTTCTGAAAAAATAGTTTGGTTGGATGTAGATTTACTGTAGATGGAATAGTTTTATATGAAAGATTAGCTTTGTTTGAGTTGTAAAAATTCTATAGCGAAAGTAATTTAAATACTTTTTACCTATTGGTTTTATTTGAAATTAATCTCAATTAAACTAAATTAATTTTAATTAAATTAAACCCAAAAAAAATGAAACTCAAAAAAGCCCGGAAAAAAACAATCTAAAAAAAACCGAACCCAAAAAAGAAAACTGAAGCACGCTAAAAAAAACTGATCCAAAACAAAACCGAAGCTAAAAAGAAAACCGAAGAAAAATAAAACCAACCAAAAAAAACCGAAGCCAAAAGTTCATATGTGGGGACTTTAGTCCAACGGGGAAGTTTGAGAAGTTAAATAGAGTTTTGTAAATTATATAAAAGACAAAAGAACTAATTTGGGGCTTCATCTCTAAATAGGTCATAATTTTAGTTGTGCAAATTAATTAGGAGCTAATATGTAATTAAAAGAAATCAAATCATTTTTTTGGGTGCTGGCAATTTTATGTGGGGACTTTAGTCCTACATCGGTCATTTCCTTTGTTTTAGTTGGAGAGAGAGAGAGTGTTTGAGAGGAATAAAAGTGTAAAATATTGGCACACGGTATGCACGTGCTAAAAGACAATTTGCAAAAATGGCAAAAATAAAATTGCCCTAAAAGATAAAATTTGCGCACACTGCAGCTACATGCGAATCCAAATTCAAACAATTTCAAGCTCAACCAAATGCGTGCTACAGTATTTTCCCCGCAATTTAAGTTCCTATATTACACTTTGGGGCAACCAAACAGATTCAAAATGGAGTAGTATGTCCTAATAGTTGTACAGTTAGTGTTGCTTAAAAAAAAGCATTTTCTACTTGTATGCCATGTGCAAAATGCATGTATCATTAGCTTTAGATATATGTAGTCTTACACTGCCGTTGCAAAAAAAATATTCTTAGTCCCTGCGTTTCACATTGCATAAAAACCTTTAAAGTGTTTTTATCTTTACAAGTTAATACCCTGAAGAAATTTCATAAAGTATGTGATTTATTGGTGAAAAAATTTGTAAAAGTTTATCCCCACTAATTAAAAGTTCTCATATCTTCTTTTTCTTCCTCTGACCTTTTTATTCCTTCTCACCACAACCCAAAATAGAAAAGGAAATTTTTTTTAACTTCAATCAGATTCTAAATTTTCTCCCAAACCCTACATGCCAATTTTTCATGGAAAGAAAATTTTACCTACTTGCAAGGTTTAAAAAAAGCAGTAATAGAAAAAAAAGAGTCGACCACCAATTATGCTTAAGCGCAGCTTAAGCAATGAAAAGTAAAGAAAGCATACTACTATTTATTATTAGAAATCATATATATAGGAGAAAGCCACAAAATAATACGGAAAATTAGGAAAAGTAATATATATATATATATATATATAATAAAACACAAAGAAAGCTATCAAGTCTCTCTCATTCATTTGGCAAAAAAATCAACCGTTCAGATTTTTGCTCCCAAAAAATATTTTCCCTCCGAAGTTTCTCCCCCCCCCCCTCCCCCCCCCCCCCCCCCCAAATTCTAAATTTTTCCCCCACTCTCTCTCTCTTCCTCCTCTTTTCTCCTTTTTCATAATTCTTTCTTTCTTTTTTCTCTTTTTATGTCAAAAAAAAAACAGTGAATGTTTTTTTTGTAATGCAATTTCGGATTATGCTTTTTTTATTATTTAAAATTTTTAATTATGTTTTTTTTGGGATTATGCTCCATAACTCAATAACATTCACTTCCATTTAATTGTTTTTGAATTACCATATTTGATCTGATTGTATTATACTTCACTGAATAATTGTTTTAGATTAGAATGCTTCACTGAGTTAATTTTGATTAGAATACCTTTTTATTATTATGCAATTTCAGATAATACTTTTTTTTTTGAATATTTGAGCATTTGCTGTTTTGAAAGATCGTTGCAAATTCTTTAATTGACTTGCTTGATTGTGCTTTTATGGACAAATCCATGCTTAATCCCTGTATTTTTGGATTTCTGTAGCTGCAAAATTGTATCTTGATCTGCTTTGTTGCAATTTCACTTCATGTATATATCACAACAAATTTTCTCTTTTAAATTCATACATGGTTAATTATATAAAAAATAAATAAGGAAGAACTAACTCATTCAGTTTGAGGCGTTAACAGTAACTCATGCAGTTAGAAAATGAATTGCTACTTATGTTAGATTCCAAATTAAAAAAAGAAAACTCTTATGCTCAAGTCACACATAGTAAGGAATTTCCGATTCACTACTTGTTGCCGCTAAATTTGGTGTGGGGGCAAACAGATAGAACTTGTGGATTCTTGGGGAAACTGAATAGGAAAACCTGCGTACCTGTTCCGCCGGGGCTCGTTCGACGTTCCTGCCGTGCACCTGCAAAAAGTGCGAGACACCGGGGGGGGATCCCGGCGACGCACCCTCCGACGCTCAAGTCAGTAATCGAAGAGATTATGAAGGAGCGTAAAAACTGGTGAAGAGTTGATTACCTGTTAATGGAGATGGGTGAAGGGTATTTATAGGCGTCTTAGGGAATGGTTTTAGGAATGTAATCCCCGTGATTAGATAAGGAATATTCCTCGTAGTCAGATAAGGTATGTAATCTGATAAGGTATATTCCCTGTAATCAGTTAAGGAATTTTAATCCCCAAATCCCAGTGAAAAGGTAGATGTCCATCAGGGTAGTTGATTGTGTTTAATCAGGAATCCTGACCCTGCCTTGTTGGATTAGGAGCGCAGCGGGTTGAGATCCGCGCCCTCTTGTTGGCGGATCCATTCGCGGATCATTGGGCCCTAGGAGGGCAGATCCAATACCCGTTTTGGTCCTCTTGTGGGCGAAATTACCGTTTTACCCTCAGGTCTCAAGATTCGTGCCTGATTTGGACGGTTCCGATTAAATCCCATTTTTAGCCATATCACGAGCCCCCCACTCCTAAAGGCTGAGCTTGATCAGCCTTTGAGGAGTAGTCTAGCTGTTTTTTAATGGCTGGTAGAGTTGTATCGGAGCCCAAATGGAAGGTTTTGAATCTTGAAGGAGGTAGTTTGGTGATTTTTCAAGCGGATTGAACTCTGAGTCGCTCCTGAGCTCTTATGGTCGTGTGGTGTTCTGGCAGGGATGTCCTATTAACTCCGCAAAGTGTCAATTCGTCATTCGGTGGTCTTGTATACTTGGAGCACGCTTTAGACCCCCCTAGAGTTCGCTAGCGAAGGGGCCGAGGTCCATATGCGGTTCGGCGAGCTCTTCCAGAGAGGGAAGCGAGTTCGGCAGGACTGCGGGCGTCAGGAGCGAGTTCGGCGATCCGCCGGTCTTGTTTTTCCCCTATAAGAGGGTCGGTGCCACGAACGCTCGGCAGGGGTGCCGAACCTGTTTTTCCCCTATAAGAGGGTCGGTGCCACGAACGCTCGGCAGCGGTGCCGAACCTGTTTTTTCCATATAACAGGGTCGGTGCCACGAACGCTCGGCAGCGGTGCCGAACCTGTTTTTTCCATATAACAGGGTCGGTGCCACGAACGCTCGGCAGCGGTGCCGAACCGGTTTTTCCCCTATAGGAGGGTCGGTGCCACGAACGCTCGGCAGCGGTGCCGAACCTGTTTTTTCCATATAACAGGGTCGGTGCCACGAACGCTCGGCAGTGGGTGCCGAGCGTGACTTTTTCCCCTATAACAGGGTCGGTGTCACGAATGCTCGGCAGTGGGTGCCGAGCGTGACTTTTTCCCCTATAAGAGGGTCGGTGTCACGAATGCTCGGCAGTGGGTGCCGAGCGTGACTTTTTCCCCTATAAGAGGGTCGGTGTCACGAATGCTCAGCAGTGGGTGCCGAGCGTGACTTTTTCCCCTATAACAGGGTCGGTGTCACGAATGCTCGGCAGTGGGTGCCGAGCGTGACTTTTTCCCCTATAAGAGGGTCGGTGTCACGAATGCTCGGCAGTGGGTGCCGAGCGTGACTTTTTCCCCTATAACAGGGTCGGTGTCACGAATGTTCGGCTGTGGGTGCCGAGCGTGACTTTTTCCCCTATAACAGGGTCGGTGTCACGAATGCTCGGCAGTGGGTGCCGAGCGTGACTTTTTCCCCTATAACAGGGTCGGTGTCACGAATGCTCGGCAGAGGGTGCCGAGCGTGCAGACTTGTCGTTTATGTGAGTTTGTCTCTTCTGTGCGCCATTTGAACGTCTGACAATTCTGACAATTCTGACAACCCTGACAGATGGGACGCCCATTAAATGCTGTGACCTCTGGGATTCCATCAGATGGGATAGCATTAAATGCATCTCATGATTCGCTGCGGTTAACGAGGTGACGATTGGGATCGCTCCGCCGCTTGGTTTAGATGGGCCGGTCGTACAAGCCCATTAGCCTCGTGGGGCGTGCCCCTCTTCTATAAATCCTCAACCCCCCCCCTCATTTCTCACTTCTCCTCTCATTTGCTCAGGCGTTCTTTAGTGTCTCAGACGAGTTTCTCCGGCACCGGCGTTTGTCTCAGGCGAGGTTTTTCGGCTCTCCTTCCTTTCAAGGTAAATTTATAAGTTATGTCTGTAGCTTCTGTCTCAGATGAAGTCTCCTGGTCCGAGCCCTCCCTTCAAGGCGCCGAGGCCTCGTCTCCGAACCCGCCCAAGGGGAAGGTGTTCGGGAAGGATTCCATCGTCGAGGAGCCGAAGAGGATGGGGGAGTTCGGGCAGCTACCGGGTCCGTTGACGGGTCTGCATAGGGTCAGGGAGCTCCCGAAGGACCAGGCCGAGCGGATTGTCCATGGGAGGGAGAGGACCTTCGAGGAGAATGAGGCGAGGGAGACGACGGAGGCGGATGATGCAGCGTCGATCCTTCGCGAGGAGGAGTTGGTGGCGATCCGGGATGCTTTTTTCATCCCGGAGGAGTACGAAATCATGTTGCCGGGCCCCGGAGTTAGGGCCAATTCGCCGCTGCCAGTGACCATGTGTTGCTGGCCGGTGGACGCCTTTATCGCCGGCGCCCGGCTACCTCTCCACGCGTTCGCAATTACCGTGGTGAGCTGGTATGGGGTCTGCCCTATCCAGCTCATGCCGAACGCGTGGCGAGTGATTAATGGCTTCGTCCTTCATTGCCAGGCCGCGGGGATCGAACCGCAGCTGAACGTGCTTCGGACGATATACCGGCTCCACCAAGGGAACAAGTCGGAGTACCGGTATTATCTGACTCCGAGGCACGGCGGCAGGCTCGTGGTTTGCCCAGACTCCATCAAGCATTGGCGAGAGAAGTGGGTCGTCGTGCGGAGTCGAGAGGCCTGGCCGATCCCCACCAATTGGGCAGAGGGTGTGACCAAGAGGGCGACGGCGCTGCCGAGACTCTCAGTAGAAGAGGAAGCGGCGGTTCGGACCCTTCTCGACCGGCCGAAGTACGACTGGAAAGATTTGACGGAAGACGTTCTTTACAGGGGAGGGCTCGGCCGCGTAGATCCTAGTACGCGGCTTTTCGCCAAGTTCTCTTTTTTTGTACTTGTTGTCCTGTTCTTCTTTTGTGCTAATCATCATTTTTTTTTTTATTTGATGTAGAATCTATGGACTACGAAGCGGTGTTGGCGCTCCGGGCTGGGCTCGCTAGTAAGGCGCCGAGGAAGCGGAAGAGGGTCGCGTCGAAGCTGCCCTCGGCTTCAAAGGTGCCGAGGATTGCGGCACCCGACCAGGCGGTGGAGGTTGTTGACGACCCGGTCGTCACTGTGGCGGGGCCTTCGGCTACTGCTCCTGAGGGGGATTTCCCCATTGCCGCCGCGCTCGCCATGCCGACCCCGCCGCTAACCGTAGCAGGCGAGGAGCTCCTGACGGAGGAGCACAAGCGGATCCACATTCCGGACTGGCAGGTCCGGAGGCACGATGGGTTCCTCGGGAACTCGTTGGCGAGTATGCAGGCTGTCAAGCATCTCGCCACTCCGAAGGACCGCGCCGCCATGGACGCGGGGCGGCAGGGCGACGACGTGATCGAGATCGCTCGTTCGGCGGTATCGGTAAGTCCCGAGTTCCCTTCATTCATTTCATCTTGAATCACAAAAATTTTTTCTAACTCTCTGAGTTCTTCTTCTTCCCCTTGCAGATTGTCGTCCACTTCGGCCACCTCACCGAACGGCTGACCGCCCTCGAGAAGGAGCTGAAGCAGGAGTCCGACCAGGCTCGGAACGAGAAGGCTCGGATGTCGAACCAGCTCGACAAGCTCCGAGTCGAGCATGAAGGTCGGTCTGCGAGGATTCAGCACCTCGAGGCCGAAGTGAAGAGGCTGGAGGACGAGCTGCGTCGGGAGAAGGAGGGGTCGGCCAATCAGGTGGCCGAGGCCGAGGCGAAGCAGGCGGCGGCTGTGAAGGAGGTGGAGGACGCCACCTTGAAGAAGGCCCAGGGGTACCTCGCGCAGAACATGGCGAAAGCCTTCGCCACTGCCCTCGACCGGGTGCGAGAGGCGTACCCCGGGGTGGACGTCTCGGGATGGCGACTCTTCCCCGGACACGTCGAGGGCTTCGACCCCGAGTCCGAAGGGGAAGAGGAGGAGGAGGAGGAGGACGGCGCTGAGGCCGATGCCGGGGTTACCGGCGAGGTCCCGAGCGTCAAGGCCACTCCACTGGCGGCGGCGTCTCCTTCGGCGAAGTCGACCCCTACTCCGCCTCGTCGCCCGGGGAAAGAGGTCGAGCACTGATCCGCCTCTCCTTTATTGTTTTTGGCTGTTTCTGCTTTTTTTTTTTTACCGAACTTTGTAATGCCTAATAGCGGACTGGCCACCGCTTCTTTTGACGTAAATGAAATCAAAATTTTTGCAAGTGTTAGTGTTCGGAAATTTCCGTTTTATGCCCCCTCTTTTGCCGAACTGTCAAACTTTGTTTTTAGAGATGAAAATTTTTCCAAGTGCGGTGCTTCGGCCACGCTCAACGTTTTCGCTGATTGCTCCGATTTCTTTGCAGCTCATGGTGATCCCCCAAGGCGTCGAGCTTTCCTGCCCGGACGAGGAGGTTAAAGCCGAAGCCGGCCTAGGGGCGACGAGGCTGTGTCTGGCTAGGTGTAGGGAGAAACTTTATGAGGTCGAGCTCGGATTGCGCCGAGCCGAGAGCGAGAGGAAGCATCTCCAGCTCGTCCTTGGCCGGCGTGATATCGAGATTCGTCGTTTGGAAAGCCGAATCGCCGAGCTCATACCCGAAGGTGAACACTTGCCCACTGATTTCAGTAATGAGATTCGTGTTCAGTGCATTCGTCATAATTTGTCCAAAATAACAGCGGAGAAGGACGAGTTGCTTTCCGAGATACAGCATCTGCAGTCCGTAGAGGCGAAGCTCCGGAGTGAGGGCGAGGGGCTGACGGCCGAGGTGGCCAAGTTGACGACCGAACGAGTCGAGTTGACTGCTGAAGTCGAAGCGCTCAAGAGGGCGACGGTGGATAAAAGCATCGAAGTCACCCACCTCCGGCGCCTCGTCGCTAGTCGATCTGGAGTGCCGGACTCCGCGATACCCCCACGTTTTGAAGTCGACGTTAAAGACGACTCGTTGCGGGACAGGATCTCAGAGTTGGAGGCGGAAGTGGCTCGTCTGAAGCCACATTCAGGGCCGATCAACGTTCGAAGCACGTCATGCACTCGTGCTGAGAGTGAGCGGGGTATCACTTTCTATGAGATGGCGACCCGTCAGCGGATTGGTCAACCCAGCCCGGGGGACGCGCAGAGCTCGGTGGCAATCTCCTCGAGCGGGGCGTCTGTCGGCGTAGCTGCCAGGAGCGGTGCCGAGGATACGTCCCAGTTTGCCGGCTTGGGGTCGCGCTCCGGGGACAAGCGTCGTCATTCTCGAGTGTCCTTGAAGCGGAATGCTCCAGCTCCAAAGAAGCGCTGAAGTGGTCGGTTCCGCGCGTTCTTTGCTCTCTCCTTTTTTTTTTTTTTTTTTCTAAGTGTGACGAGTCGGTATTGTAAATACCCTTGTTGAGTCGTGCTCCTGTTTGCGTTTGCCTTTGTATCACATCTGTTTCATTAATAAATGCGTTATTGCCGAACTTGCGTGTTTCATTGCTGTGAATGTTGTTTGTCATGGGGTAACTTCTGAACTGTCGAACTCCGAATGATCATGAGTGGAGTTGCGAAGTAACGTCGAGCCGAGTTGTGCACTTGCCTGATTAGGTTAACGTCGTCGGAGCGTTTTTTAGGACGGTGTGCTGTCCCTAGCTCGTTTGGCGGACTCCGGAACCATTGTCGGTTTAAGGGGTGTAGGAGCAATATCGAATGGCGAGCTACTCCTAGCTCGCTTAGGAGCGAGCTTGCGGAGTAGGATCGAACCAAGTGTTGGACTCCGGAACCATTGTCAGTTTAGGGGGTGTAGGAGCAATTTCGAATGGCGAGCTACTCCTAGCTCGCTTAGGAGCGAGCTTGCGGAGTAGGGTCGAACCAAGTGTTGGACTCCGTACCATTCAACGGCTGTGGGAGCATTTTCGAATGGCGAGCTACTTCTAGTTCGCTTAGGAGCGAGCTCGTGAAGTAGAATCGAGCCAAGTGTTGGACTCCGGAACCATTGTCAGTTTAAGGGGTGTAGGAGCAATTTCGAATGGCGAGCTACTCCTAGCTCGCTTAGGAGCGAGCTTGCGGAGTAGGGTCGAACCAAGTGTTGGACTCCGTACCATTCAACGGCTGTGGGAGCATTTTCGAATGGCGAGCTACTTCTAGTTCGCTTAGGAGCGAGCTCGTGAAGTAGAATCGAGCCAAGTGTTGGACTCCGGAACCATTGTCAGTTTAGGGGGTGTAGGAGCAATTTCGAATGGCGAGCTACTCCTAGCTCGCTTAGGAGCGAGCTTGCGGAGTAGGGTCGAACCAAGTGTTGGACTCCGTACCATTCAACGGCTGTGGGAGCATTTTCGAATGGCGAGCTACTTCTAGTTCGCTTAGGAGCGAGCTCGTGAAGTAGAATCGAGCCAAGTGTTGGACTCCGGAACCATTGTCAGTTTAGGGGGTGTAGGAGCAATTTCGAATGGCGAGCTACTCCTAGCTCGCTTAGGAGCGAGCTTGCGGAGTAGGGTCGAACCAAGTGTTGGACTCCGTACCATTCAACGGCTGCGGGAGCCTTTTCGAATGGCGAGCTACTTCTAGCTCGCTTAGGAGCGAGCTCGTGAAGTAGAATCGAGCCAAGTGTTGGACTCCGGAACCATTGTCAGCTTAAGGAGCTACAAGCAGAGGGATGTAATAGTAGTGAAAACATGAAGAAACTTCATTTATTAACATCTAACGATCGGCTGCTTCTAAAGTTGCTAGCCGTTATTACAATAATAAAAGAAAGCACAAAAAGGACAAACTATGACTAGAGAAAGGAGGGGAACGGTTCGGCATCTCGAGTTACTTGGAGAGACGTAGTTGTCTTCTCCTGGTATTTCAAAAGATGGTCGGCGTTCCAAGTCCGGGGAATTTCTCTGCCTTCGAGATCCTCTAGCTTGTAGGTACCGGGGCGGATTACTTTCGAGATCTTGTACGGTCCCTCCCAGTTCGGGGCCAGCTTGCTTTTCTGCCCGGGGAATGATATGGCCAACTTCCGAAGGACTAAATCCCCTTCTTTGAGGTCCGTTGGGCGGACTCTTTTGTTGTATGCCAGCTCGATCCTTCTTCGGTAAGCTTGCTGGCGTATGGCAGCTCTCTCTCGGATTTCGTCTATCAGGTCTAGGCTTGTTCTGAGTTCTCTAGCATTCTGCTCTTCTTCATAAGCGACCAGGCGAGGAGAGGGTATCCCGACTTCTAGGGGGATGGTGGCTTCGGCCCCATAGGTGAGATTAAATGGGCTCTCGCCTGTTGGGGTCCGTTTGGTGGTGCGGTGACTCCAGAGTACGTTTGGCAGCTGATCGACCCAGAGTCCCTTGGAACACTTGTCTAACCTCTTCTTGATTCCTGCAAGAATCTGTCGGTTGGCATTTTCAGCTTGGCCATTCGACTGGGGATGGGAGACGGAGGAGAACCGGTGTTGTATGGAAAGGTCTTCACACAAGGCTCGGAAGGCGGCTCCAGTAAACTGTGTTCCGTTATCTGTGATTATGACTCGGGGAACGCCGAACCGGCAAATCACATTCTTCCAGAAGAACTGAACGACCCTATGTTCGGTGATCGTAGCCAGGGGTTCGGCTTCTATCCACTTAGAGAAATAGTCGACTGCCACGACTAGGAACTTTAGCTGTCCGGGGGCTGGAGGGAATGGTCCCAGTAAGTCCATCCCCCACATAGCGAAGGGAACGGGACTTGATAGGGAGGTCAGCGGTGCTTGCGGAAGACGTCGGATGTCTGCATACTTTTGGCAGGAGCTGCACTGCCGAACGTGTCGTTCGGCGTCCCGCAGGAGAGTGGGCCAGTAATACCCATAGTTCAACACCTTGCGCGCCAGAGCCCTGGATCCAGAATGGGCTCCGCCGATCCCCTCATGGAGCTCCTGTAGGGCGTAGTCGGCCTGCTCGGGGGAGAGGCACCTTAGATACGGTCGACCATCCGCTTGGGTGAAGGAGCGTTTGTATAAGATGCCTTCGAGTAAAGTGAAACGCTCGGCTCGGGTCCTAATTCTTCGTGCTTCCCTCGGATCTTCAGGGAGGAGTCCGTTCCTCAGGAATTCGACAATGGGTTTCATCCAGTTGTCTTCGAGGAGGACGGGCAATGCTTCAACGGAGTCTGGCGCTTCGTCCTCTATGCTCGGCTTTAGGAGGACTTCTATCAAAACGGTCTGTTCCAGACCTTGAAGGGAGGAGGAGGCTAACTTGGATAAGGCATCGGCCTGAGCATTTTCTTCTCGAGGGATCCTTTGGATGAGAGCCTCGTCGAACAGCGTTATGAGGCTCTTTACTTTGGACAAGTATTTAGCCATTCTATCGTCGCGGGCTTCATACTCGCCGAGGACCTGGTTAACAATCAACTGGGAGTCGCTGAAAATCCGTAGCCGATGCGCCCCAGCATTTCGGGCCATTCGAAGCCCGGCTATTAGTGCTTCATATTCGGCCTCGTTGTTCGAGGCTTTGAAATTTATCCGGAGTGAGTATTGGAGGACGAAGCCGTCTGGTCCTGCCAGGATGACCCCTGCCCCACTACCCTCATTGCAAGAGGACCCGTCAACATAGACCGACCAGACGGGGGGTCCCTTTGCTGCTTGGCCAGACTCGGGGATTGTAGTCTCAACTATGAATTCGGCCAGCGCCTGTGCCTTGATTGCAGTCCGAGGCTGATAAGTTATGTCGTGCTGGCTCAGCTCGATTGACCACTTCATGAGGCGACCAGAAGTCTCGGGTTTGTGAAGAATCTGTTTCAGTGGCTGGTCGGTAAGGACGACCACCGAATGAGACTGAAAGTAGGGTCTAAGTTTTCTTGCGGCCATTACCAGGGCATACGCCATTTTCTCAATTTTCGGGTACCGAAGTTCGGCATCCCGGAGCACCTTGCTGACGTAGTATATGGGCTTCTGAGCTCTTTCTTCTTCTCTGACTAAGACCGCACTGAGCGTCTGTTCGGAAGCCGCGAGGTAGAGGTAGAGCGGTTCGCCGGGTACTGGTTTGCTAAGGAGAGGGGGGTTGACGAGGTAGGCTTTAAGCTGGTCAAAGGAGTCTTGTTGCTGCTGCCCCCACTCGAATCCTTTAGCCCCCCTGAGGGCTTTGAAGAACGGGAGGCACTTCTCTCCGGACTTCGACAGGAAGCGCCCTATGGCGGCTAAGCGACCAGTCAGCCTCTGAACTTCTTTGACATTTCTTGGGGGAGCCATGTCCAGTATGGCCTTGATCTTCTCCGGATTCGCCTCTATTCCTCGTTGGCTAACCATAAAGCCGAGGAACTTGCCTGATGAGACGCCGAACGCACATTTGTTCGGGTTGAGTCTCATATTGTTCCTTCTCAAAACATCAAATGCTTCTTGGAGGTCGGTTACATGATCAGCACCGCGGATGCTTTTCACCAGCATGTCATCGACATACACTTCCATGTTTCTGCCGATCTGAGCCTGAAAAACTTTGTTGACGAGGCGCTGGTATGTTGCCCCCGCGTTCTTTAGGCCGAACGGCATGACCCTGTAGCAATAAAGGCCTTGGTCGGTTACAAAAGACGTCTTTGGGATATCTGGCGGGAACATCCTTATCTGATTGTAACCCGAGAAAGCGTCCATGAAGCTTAGGAGCTCATGTCCCGAGGTTGCGTCAATCAGAGTGTCGATGCTCGGTAGGGGGAAGGGATCTTTGGGACAGGCTTTGTTGAGGTCGGTGAAATCAATGCAAATTCTCCATGTTCCGTTGGACTTCTTTACCATTACTACGTTCGATAACCATTCAGGGTAGTTTACCTCCTGTATGAATCGGGCCTTCAGCAATTTGTCTACCTCTTCTTTAATAGCGAGCTGTCGCTCGGGGGCGAACTTACGCCTCTTCTGCTGAACTGGTTTGGACCCCGGATCAACACTCAAGCGGTGGACTAAGAGCTCTTCAGAGATACCGGGCATGTCAGCTGCGGACCATGCGAAGAGGTCTTGATTGTCTCGGATGCATCCCACAATATCTGAGTATAGGGCGGACGGGAGCGCCTTGCTTACGAAGAACTTGCGGGTCGGCTCTTGTTCGGAGAAGAGCACCTCCTCCAGTTCGTCCGCTGGCTCGGAGGTCGGTCTTGTGGAATCTTGGGGAATTTCCAGGGTCTCTAAAGAGAGGACGGGCCCAAGGGTCGAAGTCATGTAGCATTTCCGGGCCTGCTCCTGATTTCCCCTTACTTCTCCGACCCCGGATCGGGTGGGAAATTTCATCTTCAGATGATATGCCGAGGGAACTGCTTCCAGAGCCGCGAGGCCGGGTCTGCCCAAGATGACGTTGTAGGCAGCGGGAACATCCACTACCATGAAGTCCATGGGCTCCGTTCTGGTGGTAGGGGTTTGTCCGGCAGTTACATCGAGGGTGATTACCCCTTCTATAGTTACCGGAACCCCCGTGAACCCGTGGAGAGTGTAACCGGCGGGTTTGAGTCTGTCTCTGGAGAGCTTTAGGCCTTTGAAAGCGGAGAGGAATAGGATGTTGACGGAGCTGCCGTTGTCGACTAAAATCCTCTCTACTTTGAAATTTGCCATGTGGAGGCTGATGACGAGGGCGTCGCAATGCGGGATACGGACTCCCTCGAGATCCTCGTCGGAGAAGGTAACTGGCACTCCGAGGCCCTTGGGAGGAGGCGTGGTTCGGACTGAATTGACTTCTCTGATAAACGCTTTTCGGGAGGAGTTCGAGGAGCCTCCCATCGGACCCCCATGGATGAGGTGGAGGATTCGCTCCTCCTCGAAGTCTGGCGTCTCTTCTCTTTCTGGACGCTTGTTAGCCCCCCGAGGCGGGAGAGGGAGCTCGGCTCGGTCCTTTTTTACAAACTTCGTCAGCTGTCCCCTCTGGATGAGGGCTTCGATCTCGTTCCTGAGAGCACGGCAGTCGTTGGTGTCATGCCCATGGTCCCGGTGATAGCGGCACCATTTCTCTTTATCTCTTCTCTTGGCGGGAGTGTTCATTTTGGGAGCTGGAGGCAAGACCCCGTCTTTTTCGACCTCCATGAAGATGGCCGAGAGGTTAGCGTTGAGGGGAGTGAACTTCTCAAATCTAGGGGGAGGTCGGCGCTGGCCGGCATTATCCTTCTGGAGCTTCTTGGCTCCTTCTTCTTCTGCTCCCTTCCTTTTGAGCCCGGAGGCGGGCGCTTCCCAGTTGGGGGGTCGCTCGGCCTCTTCGGCCCGAATGTACTTTTCGGTGCGAAGAAGAAGGTCGGAAAAGTCATGTGGGGGTTTCTTGGCAAGGGAGGAGCGGAGGTTGGAATTAAGAATGTTGGATTGGAATGCCGCGGTAGCGACCGATTGGTCGAGGGAGGCAATAGTTCTAGCTTCGGCTGTGAATCTCTTCACGTAGTCCCTCAGTTTTTCCCCCTTTTGCTGACGGAGGTGCAATAGCGAGATGCTGGTTTTCTCGGTCCTTCGGCTGCTGACGAAATGGGTGATGAACAGGGTCTCGAACTGTTCGAAGGAGAATATTGACGCCGGGGCAAGACGAGAGTACCATTCTCGAGCCGGGCCTTTCAGAGTTGCAGGGAATGTTTTGCAGAGGAGGGCATCGGACGCTTGATGGAGGAGCATCAAAGTCTTGAAGCCTTCGATGTGGTCAACTGGATCGGTCTCCCCAGTGTAGTTCTCGAACTGGGGAGGTTTGAAACCGAAGGGAACAGGAGTATCCACTATGGTCCGGGAGAACGGGGGTCGGCTAGGACGGAGGGTCCTGCCCCTGAGTTCTTCTTCTCGGTTTATCTGTCCCAAGAGTTTTTCCACCTCGTTCAGGCGGCGGTTCATGGTGTCATCTCTCCGGCGGTGATCTGCCGAGCCACGGGACTCGTCTTCGTATGATGGGGAGCGAGGGCTACGGCGACGGTAGCTTCGGGAACGACGAGGACTTGGGGTGCGTCTGGAATTGGTAGGAGCGGGTCGAGGAGAAGGGGAACGTTGGTGAGGGCTCCGGACCGGAGGAGGGGAGGGGGCCCTCGGCTCATTGGGATTCTGACGGAGATTGAGGGCCTGTTGTACCATTGCTTGGAATTGCTGGAACTCGGCACGGGTAATGGGTGCCTCATTGTCCCGATGCTGCTGCCGACCTGCTGGTGAGTGCCTCCTTCGGTAGTGATCGGGGGAGTCTTTTCTCCCTCTTCGGGCGGGGGACCCCCTGTGTCCCCGGTGTCGGGGGGATCGCTCTTGGCGGGAGGCTTCTCCCCGAGCCCGCTTTTCGTCCAGGTGGCGACGAAGGTCCTTATCCTCCGGGCGTTTGGGATGGGCATCGTGGCGACCAGAGGCTCGGGGATGATGGGAGGCCATGGAGGCACTGGAGGCGTTGTGGATGGAGAGGTTCTCTTGGTGAAGAGGCTGTTTCTGAGGGTTAGGACCCTTTGGATCAGGGGGGAGGTTCGGTTGAAGCGGCTCTTCCATGGTAGGAGGGAGTTGCCCTTGTTGCTGAGCGGGATCAGGGTGGACTTCTTGCTGGTCAGGGTTGGGCGCTCGGTTGGAGCCCCTAGATCTAACTTTGCGAGGCGGCATGGTAGGAGAGAACCTGTTTACCGGGAAGAGGAGAGGTCCCTATTCGTTAGTTTCCCACAGACGGCGCCAATCTGTTGCCGCTAAATTTGGTGTGGGGGCAAACAGATAGAACTTGTGGATTCTTGGGGAAACTGAATAGGAAAACCTGCGTACCTGTTCCGCCGGGGCTCGTTCGACGTTCCTGCCGTGCACCTGCAAAAAGTGCGAGACACCGGGGGGGGATCCCGGCGACGCACCCTCCGACGCTCAAGTCAGTAATCGAAGAGATTATGAAGGAGCGTAAAAACTGGTGAAGAGTTGATTACCTGTTAATGGAGATGGGTGAAGGGTATTTATAGGCGTCTTAGGGAATGGTTTTAGGAATGTAATCCCCGTGATTAGATAAGGAATATTCCTCGTAGTCAGATAAGGTATGTAATCTGATAAGGTATATTCCCTGTAATCAGTTAAGGAATTTTAATCCCCAAATCCCAGTGAAAAGGTAGATGTCCATCAGGGTAGTTGATTGTGTTTAATCAGGAATCCTGACCCTGCCTTGTTGGATTGGGAGCGCAGCGGGTTGAGATCCGCGCCCTCTTGTTGGCGGATCCATTCGCGGATCATTGGGCCCTAGGAGGGCAGATCCAATACCCGTTTTGGTCCTCTTGTGGGCGAAATTACCGTTTTACCCTCAGGTCTCAAGATTCGTGCCTGATTTGGACGGTTCCGATTAAATCCCATTTTTAGCCATATCACTACTGTTGTAGATTCACAATACTATTTTTGAATTCCGAACTGCTGACAAATAATCATGCAATATACAAACCAACAAACATCAAGGTCACTTCATAATCCTACTTCAAAGTACATCAATACATCAACGTCTACTAGCAAATAAACATCTAAATAAATCATCCCTTACTGTTTACATAATTTTTTATATGTTGTATCGTTCTGAATACGTGCCGTAGGCATGTGCCCATGGGCATACCTAGTCTATATAATAAAACACAAAGAAAGCTATCAAGTGGCTCTCCTTCAAACCCCCAAAAATTAAAGGCTCAAATCTAACCTCACAAAACCCATCCCCCCCCCCCCCCCCCCCCCCCCCCCCCCCCCGCGCGGCCCCCCCTCCCCACCCAAAAAAAAAGTTTCTCCCTAAAACTCAAATTCAAATCCTCCACCCAAAACAACTCATTTATTTATTTAATTCTCTCTCTCTCTCTCTCTCTCTCTCTCTCTCTCTCTCTCTCTCTCTCTATATATATATATATATAAGGAACCCTTCGGTTGAGAACTAATTTGGTGAGAATTCCGTGAGAACTCACGGAGTAGACCCTCCATGAAAAATCTGAACCGACCATCTCGCTCTACACACCTTAGATAACATAACATAAAGAAATCAAGTAATTTGAAGTTCATTTACCCATAATTTACATTATTGCAAAATTGTATAGCAGAAAATTCTACTCCATTTCATGGATGGGCAAATGAACTTCAAATTACTTGTTATGCTATCTAAGGTGTGTAGAAAAAGATGGTCGGTTCGGATTTTTCATGGGAGGTCTACTCCGTGAGTTCTTACAGAGTTCTCACCAAAATTAGTTCTCAACCGAAGGGTTATATATATATATATATATATATATATATATATATATATATATATATATATATATATATAATGTGTGGGCCTATAGATTGGTAGTGTGTGTTGGACAGAATAATTAAATGACCAATGAATAATGATGATTTTGTGGCTGGTTGTTATGGGCCCGAGATTGTGCTTTGGTGTGTGCCCTGCACGTGCTTGTATACGTGAGTGTGTAGCCTTTGAATGAGTTGGTTGGGGATTTAGAAAAATCTCATACCAGCTAGGTGTTAAGGATGTGTTAGTTTATATAATATTAGCAAATTATCAAAGGTTACCAATTAGCTATAACTCATTTTGTGAGGCAGTGTCTGTGGTGGGCCATGGATTAGGATTTTTGTAACCTCTATTGCTCATATTTGTATTTTTAATTATATTTAATAAAATTCTTGATTATTCTACTTTATTTTGGTTGTATTTATTTTTATTTCTTTTGCATCGTGTGTTGTTCTTCTCTCTCTTGTGATTCATTTTGCAATGATTCAACTTTTTATTTTCATTTATTTGATCTAAAATTTGTCTTTGACCTCGTCTACTATTTAAACCTATTTCATGGCCTATTTGTCTCTTATTGGATTCTTTTCTTCCTATTGGATACAACCCAGTTCACCCAAACCCATATTGTTTCTATATAAACACCTTAATTGAACCTTAACCCTAATTACCAAACCCTATTATCCTATCTCTCTATCTCTCATACTCCTAGCTGTAACCATTATCTATCCCTCGACATCACCTCCTGACCGTCTTCTCCTCTCCTCACTGTTGTCGTCTACTTTCGATGCCGGAGACCACCACCGCACCCCCCTATCCTTTTCCCTCTCTGCTGCCGTCGACTTCTCTGTGGTTGACAACACCCCAGACCAAGCCCCTTGATGCCGTCGTCTTGTTCGAGCACAGCCGCAACAACCCCAGCCCCAGGCCGTCGCACCGTCGTCTTCCTTGGTGGTTGCTACCGCCGACCTTGCTGTTGTTGGCTGTTGTCTCTTTGGGTGTGTGTGCTCGTGCATCTTGTGCACGTGTTTCGGCTGTGGATTCTCATCTTTCATTCGTTGTGTTCGTTGTTCGGGATCCGTTCTCGTTATCATGTGCTTCGTTTCCGTCATCTGAATAACATTCAAGTATCTTGTATGTGTTCTTTTTGTCATATAAGTTAATGCCGTAAGTAGTCTAGAATGAAAATGTGTGTACTCTCATGATGATTCCTTCCTATTAGTTAAACCGTTGACATCATCTCTTGATCATGAGTAGTTACAATAATTGACACCCGTTGCATGAAATAATTAGATTAGATAACACTTTGACTGTATGTTATTTATGACACACCGTATATTGTAGATGACTGTTACATAGATATTTGTTGGATGTATGATCTCATTATAGACCATTTATTCACATGCCATGTTGATTTGAGTAACCCACATATATCATGTTTGTATGACATCTTAGATTGGACCGAGTGTAGTTAAGTTGTTTGCTAAAATACATTAAAAAAAATTATTTTGTTGCTTCCCTATTTTATATAGTAATTTCGATCCTGTTAACATTAGTAAAATTTTGTTGTTACATAGATGTTCTTTTTGCCCTAGTCTGAGGCATTAACCGTAATTCATGAAGTTAGAAAATGAATTGCTACTTATGTTAGACTACAAATTAAAAAAGAAATCTCTTATGCTCAAGTCACATATAGCAAGGAATTTCTGATTCACTACTGTTGTAGATTCACAATACTATTTAGATTCCCGAGCTGCTGACAAATAATCATGCAATATACAAACCAATAAACATCAAGGTCACTTCATAATCCTACTTCAAAGTACATCAATACATCAACGTCTACTAGCAAATAAACATCTATATAAATCATCTCTTACTGTTTACATGATTTTTTTATATGTTGTATCGTTCCGAATACGTGCCGTAGGCATGTGCCTACGGGCATACCTAGTCTATATAATAAAACACAAAGAAAGCTATCAAGTGGCTCTCCTTCAATCCCCCATAAATCAAAGGCCCAAATCTAACCTCACAAAACACATCCCCTCCTCCCCCCCCCCCCCCCCCCAAAAAAAAAGTTTCCCCCAAAACTCAAATTCAAATCCCCCACCCAAAACAACTCCTTTATTTATTTAATTCTCTCTCTCTCTCTCTCTCTCTCTCTCTCTCTCTCTCTCTCTCTCTCTCTATATATATATATATGGAAACATGGACTTTTATTTACAACTAATTATTGTCATATTATTCAAACTTGAGCTACATAATTGTTGATTTACTATTTACAAGGCTTTTCATATGGTGTATTGTTCTGAAGATGTGTCGTAGGCACGTGCCCACGGGCAAATCTAGTCTATATAATAAAACACATAGAAAGCTATCAAGTGGTGCTCCTTCAATCCTCCCAAAATCGAAGGCCCAGATTTAACCTCACAAAACACATTTTTTCCCACAAAATTTTCCCCCCAAAACTCAAATTCAAATCCCCCCTTCCCCCCCCCCCCCCCCCCCCCCAAAACAACTCCGTATTTATTTAATTATTTCTCTCTCTCTCTCTCGCTCTCTAATTATCTCTCTCTCTCGCTCTCTAATTATCTCTCTCTCTCTCTCTCTCTCTCTCTCTCTCTCTCTCTCTCTCTCTATATATATATATATATATATATATATGGGCTATCTTCCATTGCAAATGCAAATGTCGTGCGAACTCGTGCACACCGCTTAACCCGTCATTGGGAATGTCGCACGTTCGTAACTACTACAGTAGCGTCATCACCAATGACGGGTTATGTGTTTTGCCTTAACCCGTCATTGGGGATGACGGGTTAAGTGGTTCGCATGTTCGTAACTGCTACAGTAGCGTTTGCAACGGAAGAAGCCTATATATATATATATATATATATATATATATATATATATATATATATATATAAGGAAACATGAACTTTAATTTACAACTAATTATTGTTATACTATTCAAACTTGAGCTACATAATTGTTGATTTAATGTTTACAAGGCTTTTCATATACAACATCGTTCTGAAGACATGCCTGAAAAGCTGCATCGTTCTGAAGATGTGTCGTAGGCACGTGGTATATATATATATATATATATATATATATATATATATATATATATAGGGAGCCCTTCGGTTGAGAACTAATTTTGGTGAGAACTCCGTGAGAACTCACGAAGTAGACCCCCATGAAAAATCCGAACCGACCATCTCGTTCTACATGCCTTAGATAGCATAACATAAAGAATTCAAATAATTTGAAGTTTGTTTGGTCATCCATCAAATGGAGTAGAATTTTCAGCCATACAATTTTGCGATGAGGTAAATCATGGGGAAATGAACTTCAAATTACGTGATTTTTTTATGTTATGCTATCTAAGGCGTGTAGAACGAGATGGCCGTTCGGATTTTTCATGGGGGGGTATACTCCTTGAGTTCTCACCAAATTAGTTCTCAACCGAAGGGCCAACTATATATATATATATATATATATATATATATATATATATATATATATATATCACAAAATATAAGCAACCATACAACTATACACTAATCTATGATAGTTCTTAGACACTAACAAACACAAACGGCCCAATACAAACAAAAAGCAACATATATCTCAATATAAGTCATAAGACATCACACATATAAAATAATCAAATAATAAATAATAATTTAGAGCAAAAATAATGAAAACAAACAAATAAAATAACTAAGTTTACTTACGTAACAAAAGTACCGCTTTTTTACATACAAAAGTGCCACTTCTTTACGTAGAAAAAGCACTACATAAGCGATTTACAACGCTTAAGCATGCCTTTTTTCTACTTTCTGCACGCTTTTTATATTTGGGTACTTTTGTCGTGCTTTTGCCCAAAAAAGTTGTAACCCACTGCATAAGCGTCACTTAATTGACGCTTTTTAGCACTTTTTAGCACTCTTTGAACCATAGTTTGCTTAGATTTTTTTTTTTTCAAATTATGCAACTTTTTCAAACTATTTTTGGAAATATGACACTTGCTAAACTATTTGCAGGCATGGTCAAAAATTGACAACGTCAACAAGGCTCACAGTGCCCAACTGCGCTCTTGGATCTTTCCAACCTGCAATTGAGAACTGTGTGCTTAGTTATAATTTTTATGAAGATCCTGCAGTTGTTTATCTAGTTTAGTTCAAAATATATAAACAAGATTCACAGTTCCCACCTATGGGGATCTTTACACCAAGCTCGCAGTTAGGAATTGCGACTATGTACTTTTTTGAAATTTCACAGAGAGTGAACTCTCTGGTTGGGACTTAGAATATTTTTGGAAAAAAATTCAACAATCGATCCCGTAGTTCCCAACTATGTGCTTTAATGAACTAGATTCGCAGTTGGGAACAACAGATCTACTGATATATATAAATTTTTTCCATTATAGATAACTAATTTTCCCTGTTACAATAAAAAAGTGGTAGCGACCTCACACATTCAATTCACATAAGCTGTCGCTAGCTCACACATTTAATTGAAACATATTCGACAACAAAAGGCATTGGATATATCCACGAATAACATCGAAAAGTTAACATCAATAACATTAGATTCACATTGAAATCAACTTGAATATATACATTGTCAAAAGGACCAATCAATTCACCCTTACACAAACTCTAAAATAGTACTCTACTCTAGATATAGTAATTGCTTGCTCCGAGTCCTCGACCAGCTCCTACATTTGTATCTTTCTACATAGTTGAAAAAAGTTAAGTTAAATGCATGAAAATGAACAAATTCTTTACACATAAATAAAACATACTATATACCGCAGTCGCGCTAGTACTACTCGAAGGTCCTGCACTGCGCGATCTTAGTGGCCCCTGCTGTGATGTAAAGTAGTTGTGAAAATATAAGTCAATTAAATTCAAATTGAACATATGCAAAAGGTTGTATGGAAGCATATAACAAGTATATAACACACCTATGTTAATTCAACGACAATGACGGTTATTGGGACCTTTTAGACCGCATTTTGAACAAGTTGGCACTATACTCATGTCATCCTTCACATCCTTATTATTGCGAATACGCGTAGTCCAGGTCCGACCTTTCCTGCATCTTCTAAGACTCGCATCAGGTATAAGATTCAGACCAGATTGAATTGGCCAATATGCTTCGTCAAGCATAAGACCGAAGGTGGGTGCCCACGTAAGAAGTAAGGCATTCACTGAATAGACATGATCAACATAGGGGCGGTAATCAATAGCCATAATTGCACAAGCCGCCAAAATATGAGAACATGAAATGTGGTATAGTTGAATTTTTTGACATACAAGTGTGCCTTCCCAAGTAAACTGTATGTTGTTGTCCACCCTTTTGATGTCCACGTACCACTCTATGTCCTGTTTTAACTTGAAATATATCAGGTCTGTGATGGAACATTGTAGCATCATGCATATTTGCTCTCTCACAGGGTATATCGAGAATTTCTTGTACTCTCAGAGCAAACTTGATATGTACCCACTCTATGTTCTTGTTCTCTATTTTGGTCCTTTTTTTCAAACTTTTTCGGCTGATTTTGATATGTACCCACCTTTAGCTTCTTCCACGATTCTTTATTATGAAATTTGGTGAAAAAAATTGCAGCAAAATGTCGCGTACAAAAACTATGATATGCATGAGGCTCAATCCATGTTCCGTTTTGTGTGTCCATTATAGACAATATACCCAGATGACGATCATAGATAACACATAACCATTGACGATCAGTTATAAAACCTTGAATAAAACTCATGAACTGTGACCAAGTAGCTATACTCTCTCCATCTACTAGTCCAAAGCAAATGAAAATAACTGATCGTTTGCGTCTGGAGCAACGACTATGAATAGACATCATTTGTACTTTCCATATAAAAAAGTTTTATTAACACTAATAACAGGCCTACAAAACTTAAATCCTTCTAACGAATGCTCAAAATACTGACATGAATGTTTCCTCATCGGGACCGATCACGACATTATCCCAATAGACCACAGTCCCTGGATTTGATGCATGTAGGGTGATAAAAGTGTAGGCAACTTCTGATATGCTTCCGCAAACCCTCAAAACAACTGCTCAATAGCTTTCTGCTTTGGATGCCAAGCCTTAAAATACGAAATTTGGTAAACGCATTGGATTTTAACCATATCAATTATTGCCTTTGAAGTTATTCCAATGTGCGCATTCACAACATGCAAGATCAAACCTGAAACAAGCTTAGAATCCACTTTATAGTGGTTTTGATTCCTTGGGATTTACACATGTATGTGGCCCTTCTAATTATTTCACCTTGAAATATGTCTTCCCTTTTGGAACAACTGCATGAAATCTCCACTTACAACCTGTGTCATCGGCAACTTCGGGATTTTGTACCCTTTTTGCTTTTGTATGAACCTTTGGAGCCATTTTACATTTCACACTGTATATAGTTTTGGACGTTTTACTATGATAAATTTGCGGTGTTGCTTTACAGGTAAAATCTTCACGCATATTGGACATCATCTTTTGTTTCAAGCCTTTGCCCAATATATGCCGACATCGGGATATGAACACTCTTCAAGTTGATGGACGTTCGCCTTGTTAACCCAGTCAACCAATTCAGACTCCACAACATGTGCGTGGAACGCTTGTTGAGTGGATGGGACTGTATTATCTTTTGTATCCTGGATGTTATTAACATCAATAACATTATCTTCATCTAACATATGTTCTTCACCAATAACATGATCTTCATCTAACTCATGTTCTTCACCTGCCTCATCTTCATCATCTTCTTCATCCTCCTCGACTGCTAATAACTCGTTCACACATGCAAGAATGAATTCATCACCCATATTTTCATTATTAACCAAATCGCGTATGAAATTGGCAACTCATCTTCTGTGTCAGTTGGTAGTGTTAGAATTGGGAATAAGTCTTCACGTGGATGCATCAATCCTCCATGTGATGGAAGAACTAGGTTGTTCCTTGATTCTTGAGTCAGGACTTTATCTACTGTGCTTTGAATATGAATAACATTGCACTAAACGCTTGACATCGAGATTTTCTTAAGATATAACTCCAACACTGTCCAATTAGAGTTTGGGTCAAGTGATCGTGCAATCACTGTAGCTAGAGTGTCATCGTCGTTTATGGGAACTGCCATGAAATATTTCCCTACTCCTTTTTACGCTGAATGCCGAGCTTGGATTTTAATACTCCATTCACCTCGATCACAGTTAATATTGTCATATATCTTATGTACTAGTCTATGTTTTGTAATATTATGATCAACCCAAACTAAATCTGTTTCAACACCTCTCTATAACTTATTCCTACCATTGGGTCATGAAAGATTTCTCCCCCGTAATAACATCAAACAAGAATTTTGTAATCCATACCTACGCATAAAAGACCGAATTAATATCTAATCAATGAATTTTACAACAATCAGAGAATTTCAACAACCGTAATCCATACCCTAATTCACATAATTCATAATTCATAATTTACTACATAATCCTAACCCTAACCATATCCAAATCAAAATAGGGTGAAACAATTAAAACATAGATTTATGGAGATAATAGTTCTGATTTTGAGACGGAGAGAAGAATGAGAGGACTTTGGATTCTACTATTTGATTGATCGAACTCAAAACTGAGAATAGAAAGAAGAAGAAGAAAGCTAGGGTTTGGGGTTTTTTGGCCGAAGAGAGGAATGAAGAGAGCGAGAGTAGAGAAATGAGAGAAGAGATAAATGATTTTGGGTAAGTAAAGTAGGGGCCCGTTAGGCCTGCAGTTCTCAACTGCGGGTGTAGTTCATTGGTGCCCACAGTTGGGATCATCGAGTCTAGTTGTAGATAGTTTTTTTCAAAAATTCTCCAAGTCCCATCCAGAGAGTTCACTCTCTTTGAATTTGGAAAAAGTGTACAGTCGTCGTTCTCAATTGCGAGCCTAGTGTAAACAACCCCACAGTTTGAAAAGGCTAGTCTTGTTTGAAAATTTTGAACAAAACTCGTTGTTCTCCATTGCGAGTGTCACAAAAATCATTATAACTAGGCTCGCAGTTCCCAACAGCTTGTGTGAATTAGCATAACATGTATTTGGGAACAGTGAGCCTTGCTGATGTGGCTAATTTTTGTTCATGCCTCCAATTAGTTTGGTAATTGTCCTATTTATGGAAATAATTTCAAAAAGTGTCAACTTTTGAAGGGAAAAAAAGACAACAGTCAGCTTGAGCATGTGATTTCCGTGAATTATGAAATGACAAAAGATCTCCAAATGATTTCTATGAAAAGATAAAGAATGTTTGGATTTCACCAAATATGGTGCCCCTATGTGATCTCTCTAATCTTCTAATGGGACCTTGTAGAGACATAGTGTCATGCCCTGCTTCCCAAAAGGAATACGGAATACGGTACGCGACTAAGCCCAATGGATAGTTTTCACCATCCATAAGCTGTACGGATCTGCTTGACTCATCATAACAGTAAATATAACAGTATACTCCAACCAGGCATGCAAAAACAATCATAACTCAACAGTATTTATTGCATCAACAATAAATGTTCCAATAAATACTAGATCCATAACAAAACAATAATCCTGGGACAATAAGCCCAAATACAAGTCTCAATATAGTTCATGAAATAAAATAGTTCATCAAAATATTTTGAGCAAATAATTCCAATTGCGCAGCTCAAAACTTTTGCTCACCAACTCCAGTAAACAATTGATCAGCAAAACATGCTTATGTGGCAATTATAGGGAAAATAGGAAAAACAGGAAAACATAATGCCCGTTAGATGCAAGTCTGGGCAGCAAGCAACACAAGTAGGAAAATGAAGGAGAAAACTAAACTAAACAGCTAATACTAACATGGAGAGGATAGCAAATATAACAGTCTACAGATGTCAGTAAGCAGTGCAGTGATAACAGGAGAAGCATAATAGTAACAATAAGGATCAACAGTAATAGTATGTCAATGGTAGCAATAATCAACTGTAACAGTAAAGTCCACAGTAACCGTAACAGGATATGACAGTGTAAACAGTTATTCTTATGTCTAATGTTCAAAACTAACTAGGTATCACTTCATGCGTCCCAGATTTTACCACATGGTTGCTACATCAAACAGTTTCGCTTTAAGATTTTGTAGTGGAACTTCTATAGGACAAAATATTCAGACAAACAGTAACAGTAACAGTAATAACAAACAGTAACGGTGTCATGGATCATTCCTTCATGCATCTAGAAATAAACAGTAGGTACCACAGTAAACAGTGGAGAAATGAGTCCCTTCTGAATATGTATTTCTATATTGTCCACTACTCGATCTATTCCTTTAAAAACCCCGGCTTGATTTCTTTTATTATTAATACACATGCGTGAACGAATAAAAACAAGCTAAATACATGGCAAGAACATAAAATAAGTCTAAGATGAAATAGTGATTGCAACGGTTGAAAAAAATAACTCATAATAGTCAAAACAACGAAATTTTCAGTTCTGGACAGCAAGACACTATTGTACCAAATATGAGATTCCCATTGCTAAAGAATAGAAAATTTATATCCGTCAGAAAATATTGAAACTAGACTCCCTACCAATTCCAGCACATATATATAAGTCACATATTAGCCACAGAAATAGGGTCGAAAATAGAACTTAATACAGAAGTTATGTTCAGCCAGAAAATGCAAAATCATGTTTATAAGCATGAAAAGAGTTTAAAATCATCATAATTAAATCTGAGAAAAATATGGAAGATTCCCTAACATATCTAGTCTCAAAATATAAAATATCATGAATTTATATTACAGATAGTATAGTCAACAAAATTGGAAAAAATAGAGTAATGCAACAAAATCTCGATTCTGAAAGTTCAGACACAGCAGTACCAAAATAGAGATAATTCATAAAATATAATTCGAAATCTAGATACTTCAAAAGGTTGATAAAATAGACAAATATGGCTACAGTTCTTATTCACAAAGCTTTCATCAAAAGCGAATAGAATTAGGTTGAAAACATAATTCTATATTGAACAACATGCAGTTTGGAATATTTCCATTGGTTTCAAAAACATAAAATGAGATACAAAAGTCATTAATTAATTCCACAAAAATTAGGAATTGTTCCCAGTCATATCTAAACATACTCAGCAAAATATAGAGTTCAAATTTTATTTTTAGTATTAGTTTTAAAATAAAATTCCGTACAGAATACTTATGGTTCAGAATCTGGAATATATGATATGACTGTAGTAAAACAGCAATAACTCATGCATCAAAAATCAGAATTCAGATCCGTCGAAAGTTCTGGAAACTAGAAATTAGAGGCTACAAATCATGTTCACAAACTTATTCATTTTACTGATTTTAACAGTGTCAAAATTACTGTTAAAAATAGGGAAGCAGCAAAACAAAAGTTCTTTTATGCATTTTATCAAACAACTCAACCACAAACGGTCCAATCTAGATGTCATACGAAGCATGGTATATGTGGGTTACTCGAATCAGCATTGCATGTGAATCAAATAGTCCATAATGAGATAATACATCCAACACACATCTATGCAACAGTTATCTACAACATACGGTGTGCCACGAATAACATACAGTCAAGATGTTCACTAATCAATTGTTTTCATGCAATGGGTGTCAATTATTGTAACTACTCATGATCAAGAGATGATTTCAACGGTTCAACTAACAAATGTGGATCATTATGAGAGTACAAATATTTTCATACTAGATTACTTACGGTATTTAACTTGTATGACAAAAAGAACACATACAAACTACTTGACTGTGATGAAGATGACGGAAACGAAGAACAGAATAACGAGAACGGATCCCGAACAACGAACGCAACGAACAAGGAGACGAGAAATCCAATCCAACCCAAAACACGTGCATGCACTACAAAAGAGACAACAGCACTCAACAGCAAGACTGGAAGCACCAAAGGTCATAGAAGACGACGACGGCGAGGCAGGACGGCAGCGCCGACGCGGCTAGGGGACACGGAGGCACTCGACCACAGAGAGGACGACGGCAGGGGCTCAGCCTTGGGTGGGTGCACGGTGAAGTCCACGACAGCGAAAAGGAAGAGGAAGAGAGGGGTTACGGGTGGTCCGGGTGGTCTGTCGGCGTCGAGGCAAGATGACGACAGCGAGGAGGGGGGTTGGGAGAGAGAGATCGAGATGAGAGAGAGGGTCAGAATGGGGGTAGACGGATAGAGAGAGAGAATAGTATTAGGGTTTGATAATTAGGGGTAGTGTTCAATTAGGGTGTTTATATATGGGGCAATATGGGTTTGGGTTAACAGGGTAGTATCTAATAGGAAGAAAATAATCCAAAAAGAGAGAATTTAGCCATGAAATAGGTTTAAACAATAGACAAGATCAAGAACAAATTGTATGCCAAATAAATGAGAATGAAAAGCTGGATCAATGCAAAATGAATCACAAGAGAGAGAAGAACAACACACCATACAAAAGAATGAAAATAAATACAACAAAAAATAAAATAAATAAATCAATAATTTTTATTAAATAAAATTAAAAATACAAAAATGAGCAATAGGGGTTACACATAGATTCCAAAAAGATTTAAGGGGGGCATTTGGCATGCGGTAATATACAAGGAAATGTAAGATTACCCTTAGAATTTTTGGGTTTGGTAAGATATGAGTATAATTTTGGAAGGATTCTTAAATTTCCATGGGAATCAAAATCCTTTGTTATAAAGGATATATATTCCTCTTTAAAATGATGGGATTTATAGATTCCTCCACATAAAAAATAACTGAGATTATCATATTACCAAAACACCCTTCAGATTTTTGATAATCTTTCTGCCTTATCATATTGCCACTCTTTGTTGTCACTCTATTAAGTCATAAATAATATATTTAATTGATAATTATAATCCACGAATACCTAAGATCATGTGTTTGTACTGCATGCATTTTTTTTTTTCTTTTTGTTGTGTTTTTTATCTACTTGGTTGAAATATGTTAGAATCATAATATAACTTTTTGAGTCATCTATTTATTATTGTATTAAGGCTTTATAAGATATATATCAGTATTGGTTTTGCACGTGTCATGCATATTCATCGATTACTAAACTAGATAACAGCTATATATTTTAAAATAAAGCCAAGCCAAAAGGATATTTTTGGTAATATCTACTATAGTGAAGGATTGATGGGAATGAATTGATCTATACCAAACTCTTCAGAATGCAATGCCTCGTACCAAATACAGTATTGCAATATTCCTGAGAATCATGATTTCTATCCTTACATTCCCGGGAATTCACCCATTCCAAAGAATTCTCCAACCTGTATACCTAACGCCCCCTAAATTTAGTTTTCACTCTTTTTGCATAGAAATCATATTGAACGGTGACTTTCAAATTTAATTTCTTGCTCTTCCCAAACCCTGACTAGACATTAATTTTAATCACGTATGTTTTAAACATGCATTTGATTTCTCCAAAAACATAAAATGACAAACATAGTTACATCTCTTTTAACTTATTCATGTATAAATTTTATTATTATTTATAATTAATTCAAATACCACATTAATTAATTTACAGAGAAGCAAATAAACAGTGGTCCACCTTTTGGGTTGGCAATTGGTCCGGGCGGACCAGTCCTGGCAGGAGCTAGCTGGGCCCAACCCCGTGGTGGTCAATCCCAAACCGGTCTGCCATTGGGATCGGTCCGGGCCAGGAAGTCCCAATGGAGTGAAACCCCAAACGGGGACTGACCTCCCAATCCGCATGCCCCAATCCCTAGCAAAGCCAGGCATGGTTGGGCCAGGTTGGAATTTGTTTTTTTTTTTAATTTAATTTTTTTTCTCGGGGTTTAAATTTTATAGATTTTTGAAATTTTTTTGTTCTTGTTTATTTTCCCTCTCCCTATCACTCTCCCTCTATCAATTAAGAACATAATCAATAGATAAATTACATTAAAAAAATAAATAATATTGTTGAAAATTACGATGTACAAGAATCATATTTTTAAAAATAAGTATGAATTAATTTTCTCTATTGTTTTAGGTTGGAATTATCCTTACAACGATAAAAAAAATGTAATAAACTAATAATCTTACAAAATTACATGATAAGGGGGGGTTGATCTAGAGTTCGAGATAACCTAGTGTTAAATTGAAAAAAGTGCATTGGACTACTGCTGTGCACCTTAACTTAACCTAAACATATGATCTCATCGCCCTAAATTCCATAGTGAGCTGCGACTTCAGCTTCGGCTTCTGGAGTGTTACTTCCACTAGCTGATATTCCTTAAGTCATATCCTCTGCTTTCATTCAATCTTCACTGCACATGAGTATCTCCAAAGTCTCTGGCTTCAAGTGATTCCTTGGAACACTCAATATCCTGCCACCTAGAGAAGAAAAAAAATTCCGATGTAATTGTGAACACAAGGGGGGTTAGTAGATCTTTTTCCATATGAGAAAGAATAGATATGAACCTTCATTGTGTTTCCACCATTTTAGTATATCAATCTTCTGTTCACACAGCCAATGTAATTCATTTGGTGCATTAGTTCTAGGTTTTTTAGATTGAATATAACTCAATAAATTAATAGTTGTATCTTCAAATGCAATACCCTTACCTCTAGAAAAATATGATGATGCACTTGTAGGTTGTGATTTAAAAATATATGCAAAAGTTCTATCATAAATATCATATAAATTATTTATTATGGACTCAAATTTAACTATAAATGCATTATGATAATAAGAATCATCTTCTACCATACTATAAAACAAATCAATCGAATTCTTCGTACCTGTTATATTGATAGGAGGACCCATTATACTGGTAACACAATACAATGTACGCAGCAAATGAAAATATTTCAAAATCTTAGTGTAAGCCGAAGAAACAATCTCTCCAATGTAAGGATCATGCATCATTTTTTTAGAATTTTTCATCATACTAACTATTGGAATCATAAGATTTTGAAAATTGCTCGGTTGATTTCTTAAAAGGTTGCAAAAAATTTAACAAACTTTCGGCAAACAACCTAAAGTAATCATTCATTTGAATTTTTTTTCATGTTGTTGGCAATACAAAATTTACTATTTTGTATTATTAACAACAACAAGTAGGTCGTAAATCGAATTCTAACGGTGTTTGACATCTTTAGAGAATTCTAAAAAATGTACTCCCTTAATATTACACCATTCTATGAATGATTGAATATTATGTTCGCTCAAATCTAGGAAATGGACATAATCTCTTATTGCAATCGTATATGGTTCAGCTATCTTTAATGCATCTTGCACACACAAGTTAAGGATATGAAATGCTTATCTGACATGAAATATTTCATGCGATGGAGGACCAAGCTCTTGAATTAATGTGGAAATCACTCTACTATTGTTGGAGGCATTATCAAAACTAATAGAAACTTTTTTATCATGAATATGATAATTAGTTCATACTTGTATGATATGTGATGCGATAGCCATACCCTTATGGGGATACATCAAATATCTAATTGATATGATCCTTTTTTGAAGGATCCAAACACTATCGATCCAATAACACGTTATGCATATCATTGAAATATCGTTACAACTTTTTCAAATATCGGCGGTTAATGAAACCTTACAAATTAAAGCATAAAAAGTAGCAATTAAACAACCTGTAAGATCGTTATAGATTTTATAACAGTCGGACATTACGGTGTTTCTAGGAATTCATTTGTCTCTAGCTTTCTACCGTCGGAATAGATAAATAGTAACTCTTCATTAATAATGAGTCTGGCCATTATTGGGATTGTGTCTTGCATACTAAGATGATGAAGCGAAGAAGGTCAAAGCGTCGATGGAGAGAAGGGAAGCAACAACAGCCAACAGCTATAGCAGCAAGGCAGCCGACTGCCCATGCGTTCTCTTTGGAGATGATCAAATGCGGCAGGCAACAACTGGGTCGAGTCTAGGTGATCTATATCGGACCCAACTTCTCCTCCAAGTTAGATCGTACGGCTCCCATCACTTGTCTCTTTTTTCGGGATATATCGGACAACTAATGTATTAAGATTACATCCTAGGGTTTCTCTAAATTTCTATATATTATTGTATTGACCTCCTTAAGAGGCAAGAGAGAAAGTACTTGATTGTAAAGAGCAACTGAGAGAGTTCTCCATTTTCAACAGCATATTATCTTCTAGTGAGGCTTAAGAGATATATAGGTTCTTTGTGTGAGTGTAATACTTTGTATCTTCTTTAGCTGAATAATATTTCTCTTATTTCTCCTCCCGATTAGGCATAGCCAAATCAGAACAGATTATTGTGTACTTTGTGTGCTTGGTTTGATCTATTTGTTTGATTGTTCGTCATTGGATCTATTTTTGCTCAACTCAGGAACGAATTGCTAACAGTTGGTATCAGAACTTCTTGTCAAAAATCTTTCGCAGTTCAGGAGTTGCTCTAGTTTTCTTGGAGAAGATGACATATCAGAGTTCTACGAAGATCAAGAAGGGGAGGTTGTTTGACATAAAGCAAGAGATTTGATTGAAGATTTATCCAGAAGTCTTTGGCATAATTCAGATGTTTTCGGCGAACGAAGTCGGGTGTAGAAGCGCGGAGAGTCTATAGGCAAGATTCTGACAACGCAGAATCGCCATTACAATAACTGATGTACTAGAGGAGAAAATGGTTCAATTACTTAATGAAGGAAAGTACTGTTCTTCAAGATCATATAGAAAAATACAATTTAGGATTATCTGAATTGAGGGCGTCAAATGCATATGATCTTAAAGTTTTCATTTTGATAAATTCACTATCGGATCCACACAAGCATCTAATAACCACCATGCTAGACGAAAAGTCTACAAAGGAGAAATTTTCAATAGTATAGGTGATTGAGGGCTTGGAGAAAGATGGGCATAGGAGGGGGATTCCGAGATTGGCGTCTACTTCTACGAGTTGCATTGGAGTGGATGGTATTTTGAGATGAAGAAAAAGTGCACATAAGGGAAGGATCTGTTTCCACCATTATAAAAGGATTTGGGCATTACAAGAGGGATTATCGAAAATTGTTAAATCGCGAGAGCGCCAACATTGCTAGTGTTGCTAGTGTCGCTGAATCAGGTGATACTTTAGATTGTACACTTGTTTCAAATTTTATAGATGTGTATTCAAACTGGTATCTTGATTCGAGGAGTTCTTCTCATATATACTCTGAGAGGAAGATGTTTTCTACTTACAAGTTTACAAGAGATTATTGTGTGAGAATGGTGGTTTGTGATTTTTGTGGAGTAGTATGTGAGGGAACAGTCAAGTTGGAAGCGCAAGATTGAAAGAGGGGTATCACGCACAACCTCTACAAGCTTTGTGGGATCGAGAAATCTTGGTCAAGTGTTTCTATGCTCTATGACCATAAAGGACATCTAGTATGCCATCACTAGAATCATCGAAAAGGAACCACGATTTTTGATACTGTCGAGAGGTGGAGTGCCTCGAGGTAGGTGGAGTTTGTGCGAAGGGTGGTGCCTCCATATTAAGACCTACTAGGGTGTGCCCTTGAGGGGGCATACTGATTGGAGAAAAACGTGGTAGATATACACTAAACTAAATTTGTTGACAGGTGGAGAATGAAAAAGTCTAGATGAGTTTGATCACACTATGTTGATAGCATACATATGCAATCCAAGGTGGAGATTGTTGGGATTGTGTCTTGCATATTATGCGTTTGAGAAGAAGATGATGATGAAGAGAAGGAAGTCGAAGGGTCGATGGAGAGAGGGACGTAACATTAGCCAGCATCAAGACATTCGACCGCTCGTGCTCCTATTTGGAGATAATCAAATGCGGTCGACTGCCAGTTTAGAGATGATCAAATGTTGGGCGATATGTTTCGGGCCCAACTTCTCCTTCAAGTTAGATCGTACGGCTCCTATCGTGTGTCTCTTTATTTAGAATATATTGGACGGCTAATATATCAATACTACAACCTAGGGTTTCTCTACATCTCTATATACTATTGTATTGACCTCCTTGAGAGGCAAAAGAGAGGCAGAGAGAGAGAGAGAGAGAGAGAGAGAGAGAGAGAGAGAGAGTACTTCATTGTAAAAAGAAATTGAGAGAGTTCTCCATTGTAAACAACAGATTATCTTCTAATGAGGCTTGAGAGATTGATAGGTTCTTGGTGTGAGTGTATTCCTGATATTTTTTCTAGTTGAATATTATTTCTCTTATTTCTCCTCTGGATTAGGCATAGCCAAATCGGGACAAATTATTGTATATTTTTGTGTGTTTGGTTTGATCTACTTGTTTGATTGTTCATCACTGGATATATTATCATTGAACTCGGCAAAGAATTCATAACAATTGGTATCAGAGCTTTTCAAATCCTAACAGCCATTTTTTCTACGAACGAGATCATGATCGTAGCTATAACTATCTACATGATCAATCTTAGGGTTGATCTTTTGTTGGGGTTAGATGATCTTGTAATATGTCCGGGTGTGATCTCTCCAAGTGCCACTTAAGTGTACCCATTCTGGGACCCATTTTCCATTTGTAAGCGGTTTTCCCTCTTTCGGATTGGACTGAGATGTGCTAAATGTATAATATTTGTGGACATTGGAAGTTACTCCTTTATGTTTTCGGGAAGAAAAGGGTTGTTGTTGCTCTGTGTCTTGTGTTTGATTTTCTTCAACTAGAATTTCATTATTGTGTGTGTGTGGAAACTTGGGAATACTATCAAAATACCTAATAGCATCGGTCTCAAATTGTGCAACATAAGGAGTGCGAGATATATTGGTGAATTTTTGTCCACTTTGGCTGCGACCGCTACGTGATCGTGATGATGCTATTAGTATAAGAAAATTATAAAATTGAATAATTGATATGAGAAAAAAATATGTAAGAAATTAACAAATTGCAAATTACAAATTAACAAATAATAAATATTAAATGAACTATAAAAATGATATCGCACTTCAAGAATTGCAAGAGTAGATAACCAGATTGAGACATGAGACTTGAGAGAGTTGAGGCTTGAAAATTGAGAAAGCTTATTGAATGTTTCTTCACTTGATCACTTCCTTCTTCCACAAATTGCAAGAGAATATCACTAAATTGAGACTTGAGACTTGAGAGAGTTGAGACTTGATTTGGATTGAATTGTTGAAAAATTGAGATAATTGTTTGGAATGAATTGAGAGAATATTGTAAGTTTTGGCGTGAAGAAAATTGTATGGTAGAGGTGGCTATTTATAGAATTTCATAATTTTGGGGTTTCTATTTTACCTTGAAACTAGTTGTTTTATACCCGTCATGAGGTAAATAGGTAATTTAGAATTAAATAAGAAAAAAAACTGTAAATCCAACGGCTAGCTTAGCCGGGCCGGCCGTTGAGCCCTCGGGCTGAATAAGATAGGACCATTGCGGTATAGTCCGGTTCAAGTCCGAGCTGGCCCGGTCGAAATGTGATTGTCACGCCTCGCTTTTCAAAAGGAATATGGAATACGGTACGTGACTAAGCCCAGCGGATAGTTTTCACCATCCATAAGCTGTACAGATCATCTGCTTGACTCATCATAACAGTAAATATAACAGTATAATCCAACCAGGCATGCAAAAACAATCATAACTCAATAGTATTTAATGCAACAATAATAAATGTTCTCACAAATACTAGATTCGAAACTGTAATCCCCATTCCGGCTAATAAGTATTTTCCGTGTATTTCTACATCTTGACTATTTAAAATTTATTTTGTGTGTTTTTTAATCGAAAATTATATTCAGTTCAAATATAATTTTATTTTAATCTTACTCCTATTTTCTATTTTATTTGAACCCTACTGATCTGGATCTACCTCTTATTGAACCCTAAAACCCAACTTGATTTGTTCTTGACCTAAAACCGCTTTTATTGGACCCTAAACCACTAGCCCAATACCCTAATTGTATCCTATAAATACAACCCTAACGCAAACCCTAAAAATTGCACAATTTTTAAACCTAGCCATCTATTCTCTCTCTTTTATCTCCTCATGTTTCTCTCTCCCCGTCAGTTTCCCGCCTAAACTACTGAGACCCACTTCCGTTCTCTTCTCCGACCACATCCCCGTGCTCCGGTGACCCCCCACCCCGTCGCCATCCCCCTCCAGTCTCGATCCCCACCTCCGGCGGACCTCCCTCACCCGTCGACGCCCAAACCCCACATCGACAACCACCCCGCTGCTGTCTTCCCCCTTACCGCTCGACGCCACCAGTGCCTTCGCCCTACCCTGCGTCGCCGTCAGTCGAGGATGCTACCCCCGTCACCGTCATCCACCGTCCGCCATTTCTTCGTCAGCCACCACTAACGGCAACAACAGCAATAGAACCTTACTGTCTTGATCTTGTTGGTATTGCTTTATCTCTTTGTACACATGTTGTGCACGTGTTAATTGTGTTGGTTCGTGGGTTCATTTCTTCGGGATCGTTATCCCGTTATTTTTGGTATTCAATTTCTTCATCTAACAGGTAATTCACCGTCCTCTTAAATTGCTAATTGTATCAAATTCAAGTTTTGTCGAAACTCGTGCAAGTAGATCTCTTTGTCATCATATTATCCATTGTTTATCCTTTCGTTGGGTTTATTGAGGGTTTACACCAGCTAACCCCAATACTCTTGACATTGTGCCAATTTGACTCCAAAAATATTAAATCTTGCATACATCATATAGTATGGACAATAGAGTTACACATACAATCACGACACAAATAAATTATTGTAGAAACAATTATTAGGTTGTATGTTCGATTGATGGTTGATTGATACTAAATTGATGTATGAGTGTGTTATAATTTTTTTTTATCATGTTTTGACACCCATCATGCTGATTATATAACTTATTGAATAATAGATATGATACCCGTCATGTTTAATTAATTTATTTACAAGAAAAATACCCTAAAAACTGTGTATGCTTGTTGACCTGTATATTGACTGTTGTTTTTGAATCAGTAAATGGTCTTAAAATGAATTAATTTCTGAATATGAATTGTAGCCTTATCTTTCTAGTTTCCAGAACATCTTGAATTTTTGAATTCTGAGTTTTGTAGCAAAAGTTATTCCCGTTTTACTACAGCTGTGTTTTTACTTTCAGATTTTCAGATTCTCGTACCTTTCATATTTAAACAGTAATAAGGATAATCAAATGATAAAATTTTGTCCTAAAAATTTTCAAATTCTTAATTTACATGTTTAGGAATCTAATAAGTATTTTAAATGAATTTAATATTGAGTTTTTGCTAATTCTAAAATTAATACAAAGAGATGTCGAATTCATGCCTGAACATAAAATCTGTAAAGAACTATGTGTTTGACCTAGCTACTGTTGTCAGATTTTGAACTTTAAATATGCGTTGGAACCATGTGGAAGTCTAGTCTCTAGATTTTCTGACGGATTCATCTTTCGATTTCTGAGTCAGTGGAAAACTGTATTTTTGTACAGACTGTGCTTGCTGTCCAGAATTTTATATGTCAATTTTTAATAGTTAATTAATCCTACACCGTATTATTGCATGAATCGAAGTATGTATGTTGCATTGCATGATCCTAGTGTTCTACTGTCATCATTTTAATTGCCCTACTTCATGTTATCACCTTATTATCCCTCTATTGTTATTATTGTTCATCCAATGCCTCGAATTGCATATTGTATTGTTGCATTAATAAATTAATTAATAAGCCGGGGTTTAAGGGAATGACTTGAGTAGTGAATAATATAGTGACTGTATCGGCCAGTGTTAATCGATTGATTGTGGAGCGTTGACTATGGCACCCCAATCTTTCGTGTATTGCACCAATGAATCGTATCAATGTATCAATGTACCAATGTATCAATGTACCAATGTAGCAATGTATCAATGTATCAATATATCAATGTACCTATGTATCAATGAATCAGTGAATCACAGTAATGTATCGAGCAACAATATTGTACCGTATCAGTGATTACCGTACCAACACTTGATCTATAGAATTCACCACTTAAGTCTAAACGAAATTGATTGTATGCATCGAACCTGTAGTATGGAATGCAGTAGTACATGCATTAGTTAGGATTAAAATGATAATAGACATAAGGATTGACACGACATCGACACTTATAAGCCCTATTTTCAGATTTTATTGTATTTTATATTCTTTTGATTATTGTATTTGAATTCATTTTCTGTAGCACCCCGAATTTCTAATATAATAACTTAGAAAATAGTGGCACAATCCCAGCATCAACTTCAATGTAACAGTACATATAGCCCAAAAACACAAATAATTTTATTCCAAATTCTTATTACAATAATCTTTTACCAACACAGCGGAATACAAAACACCTTGAATTACATCATTCTTTTTACAACACTTCTTTTACTAAAATTTTACACAAAGCTCTATTACATCAGTTTGTCTCCAAAACTATCTCAAGCATCCAACCTCTAAACTCTAAGCAACAACCTGTAACATATGAGGCTAGAGATGATCCCTAACCCCCAAAACTAAAAGGGTCAGCCATATATGGTGTGAGTGATATAAAACAACAAACAACATAAATAAACAATAAGAATGAATTCCTAAACAACATATACTGAACGAGAATGACATATACTAAACATGTATTGTGAAGTAAGAAATGGTAGGAAAACATGAAAACATCAAGTGTAGCTTAACTACGTGTTAGGTGTAGAAAACAGAAAAACACATACATAAAACCAAGTCAAGAAAACACAAATTCTATATGCGGACTCTCTAATGCGTACTTGTCAAAGTCTATGCATCCCATTCTACATAGGTTCGGTGCAAGCCCTTAACGTCTCCACATTATAGGGTTCAATCTCCGCTATGCAACTGATCCTAACACGATGACTACTACGAGATAAAGATAAACTGTGAGTACTAGCCCTTGCCCCGATAATTCCGGAGATCAATCCCACACCGCAAGTAACTATTTGGATAATTCCGGAGATATATCCCACACCGCAGGTAATTTACCTGATATAATTCCGGAGATACATCCCACACCCTAAGTAAGATACTTGGATAATTCCGGAGATTAAATCCCACACCGAAACAATGACCCTCATCACATGATTATCCCATGTGCGTCGCCTCGACTCCGATAATTCCGGAGATCAATCCCACACCGCAAGTAACTACTTGGATAATTCCGGAGATATATCCCACACCGCAGGTAATTTACCTGAGATAATTCCGGAGATACATCCCACACCCTAAGTATGATACTTGGATAATTTCGGAGATTAAATCCCACACCGAAAGCCATACTGAGGTGCATAACCCATGTTCCCGTTTGTCATATCACCACTAGTGCCTGTCCTTATCATTTTTGGGTTATTTAATTACTTAACGAATCTCCTAGAGTCGGTGTACCCTACCAGACTTTACTCAATATCTGAACAACTAAATGCCTCAACAGACCCAAACATAATTAACTCAAATACCGGTATTCTAGGGTCACACACATCCTCTAGAGACTCAACTCAAATATCTCAACCAAACTCACATCTGAAATTTCTCAACTTAACATCTTGAAATCATATGTTAAAATAGAAGATAAGGTATAGCTTAAAACATTTGAAGAATAAATCATTTGAAGGAAACATTCAAACTTATGAGAATACATCAGCACCAATCGACTAGTACTGAAGTAAGTCGACTGTCCAGAGGGAAAATTCCATGATTTTAAGAAAATAAGTTAAGTAATATAAGTTGACTTATAAAAGTCGTAAGTCGACTTAACAGAGAAATTCCAGAATTCTTTAATAAAATATTCTAAGTGTTATAAGTCGACTTAAGGGGTCATAGGTCGACTGTCCAGAAAGGAACTGCAATAACTTTGCAAAATAAGTTCTAAGTATATCAGTCGACTGAAAATGGTCTAAGTCGACTGTCCAGAACGGATTTTCAAGAAACTAAAGGTCATAACAGCTGGGTCGTATCAGTCGACTGAAAGGTCGTACCAGTCGACTGTCGGCCTACAGTTTGAAGAATTTAGGTCGTACATATGTCAAAACTAGGGTTTTTAAGAATCAGTCATATAACAAAATAACTTTGTTTTATTTTACAAATTTTATTAGTACCAAAATAATTAGATTTAAACTTAGCCTTTGAGAAATCCAAATTCAAACAACATCTTTTACAAAAATCACAAATCCCCAATTTAAATCCTCATAACTCAAATCCTCAAAATATGGTCTTCTAAACCATTAATCATTCACAAAATTCCTCAACTTAATCTCAAATATTTTCTATAGTTGATTCATAAACAAAACAAATTTATCCTCAACATGGTCAAGTTGTTTTTATCTAACTCACCAATAATCCAAAAATCTCATCTTTAATTTAATTAATGCATAACATCTATCAAACTCAACCAAATCAGCAATAATCCAACATTTTTAGCCTACTAATAATTTATATTAAGTTCTCAACAAATCTAAAATCATTCTCATACAAATATCTAGGATTCTTCTCAAAGATCCAATTTTTCATCCATCCAACATATTCAACATCCAAATCAATCTAATCATTCATATCATTCTCATATGATACACACAAATCAAAGAGAAAAAAACAAACAACCAAACAATTATATCACTCATCCACAACATACACAAACAAAATAAAACAAAATAATGTCACTCACATAGTTGGAGAGATCAAGCGAATATCACTAAGCAAAATGAAGAATCCCCTATTTTGCAAAGAATCCAAGATCTCCTCTTCAACCACCAAGAAAATAAGAAATATAATAAAACTTGTGTTGTACAGCGAATAACGACTGCACACCCTCTTTTATACAGGCCGGGATTGAAAGGTTAGGGTTTTAGAAATATATTTGCAAAAGAATCCTTCCAAATATAACTTTACATATATAACCCCTTTCTTAGTTGAAATAGGTTAACTGAATCAAAACCAAATCAAACCTTTTTATCACTGAGCTATCCAGCAATCCAGTACAACCCAGTAAATAATAAAAATTCGGATTTACAACTCAGGGTGGCGATTTTGCACAAAAGCCCTCCCTTTTGTAATATTTGCAAATACATCATAAAATATTCATAAAAATTCAGAAAAATCAGAAATAATATCTAATAATACATATTATATTTTCCAATCTAAATATTTGACTTTTACTTTCCAGAAAATATTTGCACAAGATCCAACATAAATTTCATATTTGCAAAAACACCTTTTTGTTTAAATCTTCGCCAAATCGACTTTAAATAAAATATAAATATATTTAAATTCAAATGATAACCATGGAGAACCAAAATATTAGTAAAAAAGAATTTTCATAATTTATTTAAGATCCGAACGACTTTTACATAAAAGCCCCTCTCTTTCGAGATATTTATAAAAATAGTTTCTTTATTCAGAAAAATCCCAAAATTTAGAATATACTCCATTATAATTAGGAGAATTTACTAAGAATATAAAATTGATTATTTACACCAAAAATATTTGCACGTGTTTCGCACGTGTAAAAAGATAAACCTTCAGAAAATATTTATTAAATCTCCAGAAAATCATTTTAATTCATTTTCAAATATTTAAAATAATATTTGAAAATACGGGGTACTACAATTTGTTATAGTACATTTTGTCTTTTCTTGGGTTCTTTTGTTGCCTCTTGATCAATCTATGTTCTTTTGATTGGATTCTGTTCTTTTGCGAATTTTGCTCTTTTCTATTTTGAATTTGATTTGTTCTCCTTTGTGTTCGTCTCATCTCATTGTATTTGTTTATCTCTTTTTGGAGCCAAAACCGATACCCAGAACCCACATAATATCAACCCAAAACCCTAATTTCTTGATCCCTATAAATACCCTTTTAATTAACCCTAATAATCTAACTATCTCTCTCTCCGCCGTTTTCTCTCTCCCCGCACCCTTTTTCCTCTCTCTCTGTTTCCGCTTAACCCAAACCCATCCGCACACAAACCCCGACCCCCGTCGCTCCTCCGATCGCCCTTCACCACCGTCACCACCACCGTCACCGTCTCCATCCCCTCGTCATCTTCATCACCATCGTTGTTTCCCCCGTCCTCGCCATCCCAATCACCGAAACCCATTGCCAAAGTTCACCATTGCCGTAAACTCCCTTACCGTTGCCCTAACCCCTCTCCGTGCACCTTCTTTGCGTTCGTCGTTTCTCGCCTCTCATTTGCAACCCCCTAGCGCTGCAGTTCGAGTCCCGGAGTTGCCGTTTGCCGTCGTCTCTGTTTTCGACCGCAAAAACAGAGTTTCACTCGTCGGAGTTATCGTCGCCACCGTCACTACCCGACTGTGGTGCCGTCGCCACCAGACTGTGGTGCCGTCACCTTCACCGTGGTCGCGTCGTCGTACCGCCAGCCGTCGCAGTCGCCGTGCTGTCTCTCTCTCTCTTTGCCAAAGAAGACGATCAGCAATTGGGTGTCTTCGTTGTCTCGTGTTCAGCCACACCTGATCCACTTTTATTGTCCCCTGTTTGGATTGGATCCGGTGTGAGGAAAGGGATCTCATTGGCTGGATTCGGTATTCTGTGTTCTGTGTTTTGTGTTCTGTGCGCACCAGATCCTATTTTGCCGTTTTGTGTTCTGTCCCGATCCGATGTGAAGAATTGCTCATGGATTTTGCTGTTGCTATTGGTTCTTTGCACGTGTTTTTGGAAGATTTCTCCCGGGATTCTGATCCCGTTATTCCTATTTTAATTATATCTGCAATAACAGGCAAGTATCTTCTTGAACCCTTTTTATTATTTGTGTTCAAGATTAATTGATATCATGCAAGTAGATCCATCCATTTTGTTATCAAAAATCTGTTTTTGACAATTCCATTAAGATTATTAAGGGTTTACACGAGCTAACCCGACATACTCTTAACTTCGTGCTATCTCTTTGATCTTAGATCCAGTCCCCATTGTTTCATACATATGCACAATTAAATAACTAGATTCATGCTTATGACTATTTGATAAAATGGACATGATAAATTGAATGTACTGTATCGGTTTTAATTGATGAATTGACACCATGACTGTGATAAATGTACCTTGAACCTTAGAAATTGCATGTTGACACCTAGGATTCACTTGATTATAAATTTGCATGATATATGTGATCATATGATTTATTTATTTGCCTAATCATGTTAAGACAATTTCTGGACGGCTGTATTTTTCACTTTGAATCAGATTTTTAACCATGCTAATGACATAATTTGAAAGAACTTGATGAACATAAAATTTAGCCCTTGATGTCTAGATAATTGTTTTCTAGCCTGTATTTAAATTCTAATTTGTCATCTGTTAGATATCATCACTTTACTGTAACTGTATTAGTAATTTCAGACTCAGAATTTCACGCGTATTTTGCTGTTCTATATTTTATTTGACCTTTCTAATAGTACAAGAAAAATCTGAATTAATTTAGACTGGACAACCTAGACATGTATAGGTATCACCCAGAGTGTTCATAGATTTTATTAATAAGTTCTCTGACCTGAAATAAATAGTTGGACACAACCTACTGCATGCTGCCTGAACTTAAAACCTGATTAGAATAGAGTTTTCACCCTAGTTCCTATACCTTTTATATACCGTAATTATACTCGCTGGAACCGTGTGGAAGTCTATTTTTCCAGATCTTTCGGCAATTTTAGATTTGCTAATTTGTAGTGTCCATAATCCATGTTTTGGTACAGCAAAGTCATGATGTCCTGATTTTTGTGAAATGTGTTTATATGATGTGTTTGCCCCATGCTTTATCTGTAATGCTTAGAATTAGACACACATAGTAATGAGTAACATTGACACCCTCTTGTATGCTCACATAGGATGAAAATAAATTGATAACAAGCCAGGGTTATATGGGATGACTTGGTAGTGAACAATCGGAGATTGTACTAGGTCGGACCCTACTGTACTGATTGTACTGTATAGCCATAAACACTGCCCGATAAATACTGATACTGAATATTAAACACTGATTACTGGACCGAGTACACGAACCTTGAATTCACTATCAGTCTAAAGCGTTCACTGTGTGTTGTGCCGAATCTGTGGAATGGGATGTAGTAGTACGTGCACTAGGTAGACTAATAAAATACTTAATAAACTGCATTTCTTGCTCGATCCTGATATCACTCATTACATGCGTGATTTACTGTAGACTTTTGATAATATTGCCTGCCCTTTGCTTTGTTCCTTGTCTTTGACCATGTCCTTATTCTTTGATATTCATGCTTTATTCTTTGTTTTCTCTACTTGCCTCCCACAACTTGCTCTAAGGGTACTCTTTTATTTTTTTTTAGGCCAAAAATTTACAGGTGCTGAAGGATCTATTCCTGAAGGAATTGGTGAGCAACGTTTCTAAAGATGAATCCAATCTCTGCTGCTTAGTTTTACTTGTTGCTAATTTATTTCTTGAATATTATTATAACTTGTACTTTGTTTTGGGCTCTATGATCCATTGTTTTGTTTTGATCCTGGATGTTGGACATTTATATTGTTGGTTTATTTCATTATTATTGAAATTTATCTTGTTTCATGTGATTATATTTTCCTGCGTGGTTGTACTTTGTTGTTCTTATTGCTAAGTTAGTCTGGTATAGCTTATGGATGGTATTTACATCATTCGCTGGGCCTACGTTACGTACTCGTGTTCCGTATTTTGGGAAGCGGGGCGTGACAACACTGCATATTGTTCATCATTGTTTCTATTGATATCGAATATTAGCTAAGTGTTATTGTTATTGATCATTGGTTACCGTTACCGAATATTGCATCATTGTTTATAGTCATTGCATCGATTATCATGATTATTGTCCCATGTTATTGATTTCTATTGATCCATTGAAATCATTATTATACCGTTATTCCATTGTTCCCTGCTTTCTCTACTTGCTGTCCATGACTTGCTCTAAGGACAATTTTTCTCCTTTTTTAGATGAAGTGTTTACAGGTGTTGATGGAGAATTGCCTGATGGATTGGAAGAACAACGTTGGTGAAAGGAATTGATTGCATCACCGCTTAATAAATATTTATTGCTTTGTTATGAAGACTTAATTATTGAGCTATTGTTATTTCATTGTATTGGGTTTATGACCCGAATATTGCTATTTGTTTCTAGACATTGGATTATTATTATATTTGGACATTTATATTGCTTCATTCCAAGTATTATTATTCATGAGATTATTATTATTGTCTACGCAATTATTCTGTATTGATTATTGTTGCCGCTAAATTTGGTGTGGGGGCAAACAGATAGAACTTGTGGATTCTTGGGGAAACTGAATAGGAAAACCTGCGTACCTGTTCCGCCGGGGCTCGTTCGACGTTCCTGCCGTGCACCTGCAAAAAGTGCGAGACACCGGGGGGGGATCCCGGCGACGCACCCTCCGACGCTCAAGTCAGTAATCGAAGAGATTATGAAGGAGCGTAAAAACTGGTGAAGAGTTGATTACCTGTTAATGGAGATGGGTGAAGGGTATTTATAGGCGTCTTAGGGAATGGTTTTAGGAATGTAATCCCCGTGATTAGATAAGGAATATTCCTCGTAGTCAGATAAGGTATGTAATCTGATAAGGTATATTCCCTGTAATCAGTTAAGGAATTTTAATCCCCAAATCCCAGTGAAAAGGTAGATGTCCATCAGGGTAGTTGATTGTGTTTAATCAGGAATCCTGACCCTGCCTTGTTGGATTGGGAGCGCAGCGGGTTGAGATCCGCGCCCTCTTGTTGGCGGATCCATTCGCGGATCATTGGGCCCTAGGAGGGCAGATCCAATACCCGTTTTGGTCCTCTTGTGGGCGAAATTACCGTTTTACCCTCAGGTCTCAAGATTCGTGCCTGATTTGGACGGTTCCGATTAAATCCCATTTTTAGCCATATCACGAGCCCCCCACTCCTAAAGGCTGAGCTTGATCAGCCTTTGAGGAGTAGTCTAGCTGTTTTTTAATGGCTGGTAGAGTTGTATCGGAGCCCAAATGGAAGGTTTTGAATCTTGAAGGAGGTAGTTTGGTGATTTTTCAAGCGGATTGAACTCTGAGTCGCTCCTGAGCTCTTATGGTCGTGTGGTGTTCTGGCAGGGATGTCCTATTAACTCCGCAAAGTGTCAATTCGTCATTCGGTGGTCTTGTATACTTGGAGCACGCTTTAGACCCCCCTAGAGTTCGCTAGCGAAGGGGCCGAGGTCCATATGCGGTTCGGCGAGCTCTTCCAGAGAGGGAAGCGAGTTCGGCAGGACTGCGGGCGTCAGGAGCGAGTTCGGCGATCCGCCGGTCTTGTTTTTCCCCTATAAGAGGGTCGGTGCCACGAACGCTCGGCAGGGGTGCCGAACCTGTTTTTCCCCTATAAGAGGGTCGGTGCCACGAACGCTCGGCAGCGGTGCCGAACCTGTTTTTTCCATATAACAGGGTCGGTGCCACGAACGCTCGGCAGCGGTGCCGAACCTGTTTTTTCCATATAACAGGGTCGGTGCCACGAACGCTCGGCAGCGGTGCCGAACCGGTTTTTCCCCTATAGGAGGGTCGGTGCCACGAACGCTCGGCAGCGGTGCCGAACCTGTTTTTTCCATATAACAGGGTCGGTGCCACGAACGCTCGGCAGTGGGTGCCGAGCGTGACTTTTTCCCCTATAACAGGGTCGGTGTCACGAATGCTCGGCAGTGGGTGCCGAGCGTGACTTTTTCCCCTATAAGAGGGTCGGTGTCACGAATGCTCGGCAGTGGGTGCCGAGCGTGACTTTTTCCCCTATAAGAGGGTCGGTGTCACGAATGCTCAGCAGTGGGTGCCGAGCGTGACTTTTTCCCCTATAACAGGGTCGGTGTCACGAATGCTCGGCAGTGGGTGCCGAGCGTGACTTTTTCCCCTATAAGAGGGTCGGTGTCACGAATGCTCGGCAGTGGGTGCCGAGCGTGACTTTTTCCCCTATAACAGGGTCGGTGTCACGAATGTTCGGCTGTGGGTGCCGAGCGTGACTTTTTCCCCTATAAGAGGGTCGGTGTCACGAATGCTCAGCAGTGGGTGCCGAGCGTGACTTTTTCCCCTATAACAGGGTCGGCGTCACGAATGCTCGGCAGTGGGTGCCGAGCGTGACTTTTTCCCTTATAACAGGGTCGGTGTCACGAATGCTCGGCAGTGGGTGCCGAGCGTGACTTTTTCCCCTATAACAGGGTCGGTGTCACGAATGCTCGGCAGTGGGTGCCAAGCGTGACTTTTTCCCCTATAAGAGGGTCGGTGTCACGAATGCTCGGCAGTGGGTGCCGAGCGTGACTTTTTCCCCTATAACAGGGTCGGTGTCACGAATGCTCGGCAGTGGGTGCCGAGCGTGACTTTTTCCCCTATAAGAGGGTCGGTGTCACGAATGCTCGGCAGTGGGTGCCGAGCGTGACTTTTTCCCCTATAACAGGGTCGGTGTCACGAATGCTCGGCTGTGGGTGCCGAGCGTGACTTTTTCCCCTATAACAGGGTCGGTGTCACGAATGCTCGGCAGAGGGTGCCGAGCGTGACTTTTTCCCCTATAACAGGGTCGGTGTCACGAATGCTCGGCAGAGGGTGCCGAGCGTGCAGACTTGTCGTTTATGTGAGTTTGTCTCTTCTGTGCGCCATTTGAACGTCTGACAATTCTGACAATTCTGACAACCCTGACAGATGGGACGCCCATTAAATGCTGTGACCTCTGGGATTCCATCAGATGGGATAGCATTAAATGCATCTCATGATTCGCTGCGGTTAACGAGGTGACGATTGGGATCGCTCCGCCGCTTGGTTTAGATGGGCCGGTCGTACAAGCCCATTAGCCTCGTGGGGCGTGCCCCTCTTCTATAAATCCTCAACCCCCCCCTCATTTCTCACTTCTCCTCTCATTTGCTCAGGCGTTCTTTAGTGTCTCAGACGAGTTTCTCCGGCACCGGCGTTTGTCTCAGGCGAGGTTTTTCGGCTCTCCTTCCTTTCAAGGTAAATTTATAAGTTATGTCTGTAGCTTCTGTCTCAGATGAAGTCTCCTGGTCCGAGCCCTCCCTTCAAGGCGCCGAGGCCTCGTCTCCGAACCCGCCCAAGGGGAAGGTGTTCGGGAAGGATTCCATCGTCGAGGAGCCGAAGAGGATGGGGGAGTTCGGGCAGCTACCGGGTCCGTTGACGGGTCTGCATAGGGTCAGGGAGCTCCCGAAGGACCAGGCCGAGCGGATTGTCCATGGGAGGGAGAGGACCTTCGAGGAGAATGAGGCGAGGGAGACGACGGAGGCGGATGATGCAGCGTCGATCCTTCGCGAGGAGGAGTTGGTGGCGATCCGGGATGCTTTTTTCATCCCGGAGGAGTACGAAATCATGTTGCCGGGCCCCGGAGTTAGGGCCAATTCGCCGCTGCCAGTGACCATGTGTTGCTGGCCGGTGGACGCCTTTATCGCCGGCGCCCGGCTACCTCTCCACGCGTTCGCAATTACCGTGGTGAGCTGGTATGGGGTCTGCCCTATCCAGCTCATGCCGAACGCGTGGCGAGTGATTAATGGCTTCGTCCTTCATTGCCAGGCCGCGGGGATCGAACCGCAGCTGAACGTGCTTCGGACGATATACCGGCTCCACCAAGGGAACAAGTCGGAGTACCGGTATTATCTGACTCCGAGGCACGGCGGCAGGCTCGTGGTTTGCCCAGACTCCATCAAGCATTGGCGAGAGAAGTGGGTCGTCGTGCGGAGTCGAGAGGCCTGGCCGATCCCCACCAATTGGGCAGAGGGTGTGACCAAGAGGGCGACGGCGCTGCCGAGACTCTCAGTAGAAGAGGAAGCGGCGGTTCGGACCCTTCTCGACCGGCCGAAGTACGACTGGAAAGATTTGACGGAAGACGTTCTTTACAGGGGAGGGCTCGGCCGCGTAGATCCTAGTACGCGGCTTTTCGCCAAGTTCTCTTTTTTTGTACTTGTTGTCCTGTTCTTCTTTTGTGCTAATCATCATTTTTTTTTTATTTGATGTAGAATCTATGGACTACGAAGCGGTGTTGGCGCTCCGGGCTGGGCTCGCCAGTAAGGCGCCGAGGAAGCGGAAGAGGGTCGCGTCGAAGCTGCCCTCGGCTTCAAAGGTGCCGAGGATTGCGGCACCCGACCAGGCGGTGGAGGTTGTTGACGACCCGGTCGTCACTGTGGCGGGGCCTTCGGCTACTGCTCCTGAGGGGGATTTCCCCATTGCCGCCGCGCTCGCCATGCCGACCCCGCCGCTAACCGTAGCAGGCGAGGAGCTCCTGACGGAGGAGCACAAGCGGATCCACATTCCGGACTGGCAGGTCCGGAGGCACGATGGGTTCCTCGGGAACTCGTTGGCGAGTATGCAGGCTGTCAAGCATCTCGCCACTCCGAAGGACCGCGCCGCCATGGACGCGGGGCGGCAGGGCGACGACGTGATCGAGATCGCTCGTTCGGCGGTATCGGTAAGTCCCGAGTTCCCTTCATTCATTTCATCTTGAATCACAAAAATTTTTTCTAACTCTCTGAGTTCTTCTTCTTCCCCTTGCAGATTGTCGTCCACTTCGGCCACCTCACCGAACGGCTGACCGCCCTCGAGAAGGAGCTGAAGCAGGAGTCCGACCAGGCTCGGAACGAGAAGGCTCGGATGTCGAACCAGCTCGACAAGCTCCGAGTCGAGCATGAAGGTCGGTCTGCGAGGATTCAGCACCTCGAGGCCGAAGTGAAGAGGCTGGAGGACGAGCTGCGTCGGGAGAAGGAGGGGTCGGCCAATCAGGTGGCCGAGGCCGAGGCGAAGCAGGCGGCGGCTGTGAAGGAGGTGGAGGACGCCACCTTGAAGAAGGCCCAGGGGTACCTCGCGCAGAACATGGCGAAAGCCTTCGCCACTGCCCTCGACCGGGTGCGAGAGGCGTACCCCGGGGTGGACGTCTCGGGATGGCGACTCTTCCCCGGACACGTCGAGGGCTTCGACCCCGAGTCCGAAGGGGAAGAGGAGGAGGAGGAGGAGGACGGCGCTGAGGCCGATGCCGGGGTTACCGGCGAGGTCCCGAGCGTCAAGGCCACTCCACTGGCGGCGGCGTCTCCTTCGGCGAAGTCGACCCCTACTCCGCCTCGTCGCCCGGGGAAAGAGGTCGAGCACTGATCCGCCTCTCCTTTATTGTTTTTGGCTGTTTCTGCTTTTTTTTTTTTTACCGAACTTTGTAATGCCTAATAGCGGACTGGCCACCGCTTCTTTTGACGTAAATGAAATCAAAATTTTTGCAAGTGTTAGTGTTCGGAAATTTCCGTTTTATGCCCCCTCTTTTGCCGAACTGTCAAACTTTGTTTTTAGAGATGAAAATTTTTCCAAGTGCGGTGCTTCGGCCACGCTCAACGTTTTCGCTGATTGCTCCGATTTCTTTGCAGCTCATGGTGATCCCCCAAGGCGTCGAGCTTTCCTGCCCGGACGAGGAGGTTAAAGCCGAAGCCGGCCTAGGGGCGACGAGGCTGTGTCTGGCTAGGTGTAGGGAGAAACTTTATGAGGTCGAGCTCGGATTGCGCCGAGCCGAGAGCGAGAGGAAGCATCTCCAGCTCGTCCTTGGCCGGCGTGATATCGAGATTCGTCGTTTGGAAAGCCGAATCGCCGAGCTCATACCCGAAGGTGAACACTTGCCCACTGATTTCAGTAATGAGATTCGTGTTCAGTGCATTCGTCATAATTTGTCCAAAATAACAGCGGAGAAGGACGAGTTGCTTTCCGAGATACAGCATCTGCAGTCCGTAGAGGCGAAGCTCCGGAGTGAGGGCGAGGGGCTGACGGCCGAGGTGGCCAAGTTGACGACCGAACGAGTCGAGTTGACTGCTGAAGTCGAAGCGCTCAAGAGGGCGACGGTGGATAAAAGCATCGAAGTCACCCACCTCCGGCGCCTCGTCGCTAGTCGATCTGGAGTGCCGGACTCCGCGATACCCCCACGTTTTGAAGTCGACGTTAAAGACGACTCGTTGCGGGACAGGATCTCAGAGTTGGAGGCGGAAGTGGCTCGTCTGAAGCCACATTCAGGGCCGATCAACGTTCGAAGCACGTCATGCACTCGTGCTGAGAGTGAGCGGGGTATCACTTTCTATGAGATGGCGACCCGTCAGCGGATTGGTCAACCCAGCTCGGGGGACGCGCAGAGCTCGGTGGCAATCTCCTCGAGCGGGGCGTCTGTCGGCGTAGCTGCCAGGAGCGGTGCCGAGGATACGTCCCAGTTTGCCGGCTTGGGGTCGCGCTCCGGGGACAAGCGTCGTCATTCTCGAGTGTCCTTGAAGCGGAATGCTCCAGCTCCAAAGAAGCGCTGAAGTGGTCGGTTCCGCGCGTTCTTTGCTCTCTCCTTTTTTTTTTTTTTTTCTAAGTGTGACGAGTCGGTATTGTAAATACCCTTGTTGAGTCGTGCTCCTGTTTGCGTTTGCCTTTGTATCACATCTGTTTCATTAATAAATGCGTTATTGCCGAACTTGCGTGTTTCATTGCTGTGAATGTTGTTTGTCATGGGGTAACTTCTGAACTGTCGAACTCCGAATGATCATGAGTGGAGTTGCGAAGTAACGTCGAGCCGAGTTGTGCACTTGCCTGATTAGGTTAATGTCGTCGGAGCGTTTTTTAGGACGGTGTGCTGTCCCTAGCTCGTTTGGCGGACTCCGGAACCATTGTCGGTTTAAGGGGTGTAGGAGCAATATCGAATGGCGAGCTACTCCTAGCTCGCTTAGGAGCGAGCTTGCGGAGTAGGATCGAACCAAGTGTTGGACTCCGGAACCATTGTCAGTTTAGGGGGTGTAGGAGCAATTTCGAATGGCGAGCTACTCCTAGCTCGCTTAGGAGCGAGCTTGCGGAGTAGGGTCGAACCAAGTGTTGGACTCCGTACCATTCAACGGCTGTGGGAGCATTTTCGAATGGCGAGCTACTTCTAGTTCGCTTAGGAGCGAGCTCGTGAAGTAGAATCGAGCCAAGTGTTGGACTCCGGAACCATTGTCAGTTTAAGGGGTGTAGGAGCAATTTCGAATGGCGAGCTACTCCTAGCTCGCTTAGGAGCGAGCTTGCGGAGTAGGGTCGAACCAAGTGTTGGACTCCGTACCATTCAACGGCTGTGGGAGCATTTTCGAATGGCGAGCTACTTCTAGTTCGCTTAGGAGCGAGCTCGTGAAGTAGAATCGAGCCAAGTGTTGGACTCCGGAACCATTGTCAGTTTAGGGGGTGTAGGAGCAATTTCGAATGGCGAGCTACTCCTAGCTCGCTTAGGAGCGAGCTTGCGGAGTAGGGTCGAACCAAGTGTTGGACTCCGTACCATTCAACGGCTGTGGGAGCATTTTCGAATGGCGAGCTACTTCTAGTTCGCTTAGGAGCGAGCTCGTGAAGTAGAATCGAGCCAAGTGTTGGACTCCGGAACCATTGTCAGTTTAGGGGGTGTAGGAGCAATTTCGAATGGCGAGCTACTCCTAGCTCGCTTAGGAGCGAGCTTGCGGAGTAGGGTCGAACCAAGTGTTGGACTCCGTACCATTCAACGGCTGCGGGAGCATTTTCGAATGGCGAGCTACTTCTAGCTCGCTTAGGAGCGAGCTCGTGAAGTAGAATCGAGCCAAGTGTTGGACTCCGGAACCATTGTCAGCTTAAGGAGCTACAAGCAGAGGGATGTAATAGTAGTGAAAACATGAAGAAACTTCATTTATTAACATCTAACGATCGGCTGCTTCTAAAGTTGCTAGCCGTTATTACAATAATAAAAGAAAGCACAAAAAGGACAAACTATGACTAGAGAAAGGAGGGGAACGGTTCGGCATCTCGAGTTACTTGGAGAGACGTAGTTGTCTTCTCCTGGTATTTCGAAAGATGGTCGGCGTTCCAAGTCCGGGGAATTTCTCTGCCTTCGAGATCCTCTAGCTTGTAGGTACCGGGGCGGATTACTTTCGAGATCTTGTACGGTCCCTCCCAGTTCGGGGCCAGCTTGCTTTTCTGCCCGGGGAATGATATGGCCAACTTCCGAAGGACTAAATCCCCTTCTTTGAGGTCCGTTGGGCGGACTCTTTTGTTGTATGCCAGCTCGATCCTTCTTCGGTAAGCTTGCTGGCGTATGGCAGCTCTCTCTCGGATTTCGTCTATCAGGTCTAGGCTTGTTCTGAGTTCTCTAGCATTCTGCTCTTCTTCATAAGCGACCAGGCGAGGAGAGGGTATCCCGACTTCTAGGGGGATGGTGGCTTCGGCCCCATAGGTGAGATTAAATGGGCTCTCGCCTGTTGGGGTCCGTTTGGTGGTGCGGTGACTCCAGAGTACGTTTGGCAGCTGATCGACCCAGAGTCCCTTGGAACACTTGTCTAACCTCTTCTTGATTCCTGCAAGAATCTGTCGGTTGGCATTTTCAGCTTGGCCATTCGACTGGGGATGGGAGACGGAGGAGAACCGGTGTTGTATGGAAAGGTCTTCACACAAGGCTCGGAAGGCGGCTCCAGTAAACTGTGTTCCGTTATCTGTGATTATGACTCGGGGAACGCCGAACCGGCAAATCACATTCTTCCAGAAGAACTGAACGACCCTATGTTCGGTGATCGTAGCCAGGGGTTCGGCTTCTATCCACTTAGAGAAATAGTCGACTGCCACGACTAGGAACTTTAGCTGTCCGGGGGCTGGAGGGAATGGTCCCAGTAAGTCCATCCCCCACATAGCGAAGGGAACGGGACTTGATAGGGAGGTCAGCGGTGCTTGCGGAAGACGTCGGATGTCTGCATACTTTTGGCAGGAGCTGCACTGCCGAACGTGTCGTTCGGCGTCCCGCAGGAGAGTGGGCCAGTAATACCCATAGTTCAACACCTTGCGCGCCAGAGCCCTGGATCCAGAATGGGCTCCGCCGATCCCCTCATGGAGCTCCTGTAGGGTGTAGTCGGCCTGCTCGGGGGAGAGGCACCTTAGATACGGTCGACCATCCGCTTGGGTGAAGGAGCGTTTGTATAAGATGCCTTCGAGTAAAGTGAAACGCTCGGCTCGGGTCCTAATTCTTCGTGCTTCCCTCGGATCTTCAGGGAGGAGTCCGTTCCTCAGGAATTCGACAATGGGTTTCATCCAGTTGTCTTCGAGGAGGACGGGCAATGCTTCAACGGAGTCTGGCGCTTCGTCCTCTATGCTCGGCTTTAGGAGGACTTCTATCAAAACGGTCTGTTCCAGACCTTGAAGGGAGGAGGAGGCTAACTTGGATAAGGCATCGGCCTGAGCATTTTCTTCTCGAGGGATCCTTTGGATGAGAGCCTCGTCGAACAGCGTTATGAGGCTCTTTACTTTGGACAAGTATTTAGCCATTCTATCGTCGCGGGCTTCATACTCGCCGAGGACCTGGTTAACAATCAACTGGGAGTCGCTGAAAATCCGTAGCCGATGCGCCCCAGCATTTCGGGCCATTCGAAGCCCGGCTATTAGTGCTTCATATTCGGCCTCGTTGTTCGAGGCTTTGAAATTTATCCGGAGTGAGTATTGGAGGACGAAGCCGTCTGGTCCTGCCAGGATGACCCCTGCCCCACTACCCTCATTGCAAGAGGACCCGTCAACATAGACCGACCAGACGGGGGGTCCCTTTGCGGCTTGGCCAGACTCGGGGATTGTAGTCTCAACTATGAATTCGGCCAGCGCCTGTGCCTTGATTGCAGTCCGAGGCTGATAAGTTATGTCGTGCTGGCTCAGCTCGATTGACCACTTCATGAGGCGACCAGAAGTCTCGGGTTTGTGAAGAATCTGTTTCAGTGGCTGGTCGGTAAGGACGACCACCGAATGAGACTGAAAGTAGGGTCTAAGTTTTCTTGCGGCCATTACCAGGGCATACGCCATTTTCTCAATTTTCGGGTACCGAAGTTCGGCATCCCGGAGCACCTTGCTGACGTAGTATATGGGCTTCTGAGCCCTTTCTTCTTCTCTGACTAAGACCGCACTGAGCGTCTGTTCGGAAGCCGCGAGGTAGAGGTAGAGCGGTTCGCCGGGTACTGGTTTGCTAAGGAGAGGGGGGTTGACGAGGTAGGCTTTAAGCTGGTCAAAGGAGTCTTGTTGCTGCTGCCCCCACTCGAATCCTTTAGCTCCCCTGAGGGCTTTGAAGAACGGGAGGCACTTCTCTCCGGACTTCGACAGGAAGCGCCCTATGGCGGCTAAGCGACCAGTCAGCCTCTGAACTTCTTTGACATTTCTTGGGGGAGCCATGTCCAGTATGGCCTTGATCTTCTCCGGATTCGCCTCTATTCCTCGTTGGCTAACCATAAAGCCGAGGAACTTGCCTGATGAGACGCCGAACGCACATTTGTTCGGGTTGAGTCTCATATTGTTCCTTCTCAAAACATCAAATGCTTCTCGGAGGTCGGTTACATGATCAGCACCGCGGATGCTTTTCACCAGCATGTCATCGACATACACTTCCATGTTTCTGCCGATCTGAGCCTGAAAAACTTTGTTGACGAGGCGCTGGTATGTTGCCCCCGCGTTCTTTAGGCCGAACGGCATGACCCTGTAGCAATAAAGGCCTTGGTCGGTTACAAAAGACGTCTTTGGGATATCTGGCGGGAACATCCTTATCTGATTGTAACCCGAGAAAGCGTCCATGAAGCTTAGGAGCTCATGTCCCGAGGTTGCGTCAATCAGAGTGTCGATGCTCGGTAGGGGGAAGGGATCTTTGGGACAGGCTTTGTTGAGGTCGGTGAAATCAATGCAAATTCTCCATGTTCCGTTGGACTTCTTTACCATTACTACGTTCGATAACCATTCAGGGTAGTTTACCTCCTGTATGAATCGGGCCTTCAGCAATTTGTCTACCTCTTCTTTAATGGCGAGCTGTCGCTCGGGGGCGAACTTACGCCTCTTCTGCTGAACCGGTTTGGACCTCGGATCAACACTCAAGCGGTGGACTAAGAGCTCTTCAGAGATACCGGGCATGTCAGCTGCGGACCATGCGAAGAGGTCTTGATTGTCTCGGATGCATCCCACAATATCTGAGTATAGGGCGGACGGGAGCGCCTTGCTTACGAAGAACTTGCGGGTCGGCTCTTGTTCGGAGAAGAGCACCTCCTCCAGTTCGTCCGCTGGCTCGGAGGTCGGTCTTGTGGAATCTTGGGGAATTTCCAGGGTCTCTAAAGAGAGGACGGGCCCAAGGGTCGAAGTCATGTAGCATTTCCGGGCCTGCTCCTGATTTCCCCTTACTTCTCCGACCCCGGATCGGGTGGGAAATTTCATCTTCAGATGATATGCCGAGGGAACTGCTTCCAGAGCCGCGAGGCCGGGTCTGCCCAAGATGACGTTGTAGGCAGCGGGAACATCCACTACCATGAAGTCCATGGGCTCCGTTCTGGTGGTAGGGGTTTGTCCGGCAGTTACATCGAGGGTGATTACCCCTTCTATAGTTACCGGAACCCCCGTGAACCCGTGGAGAGTGTAACCGGCGGGTTTGAGTCTGTCTCTGGAGAGCTTTAGGCCTTTGAAAGCGGAGAGGAATAGGATGTTGACGGAGCTGCCGTTGTCGACTAAAATCCTCTCTACTTTGAAATTTGCCATGTGGAGGCTGATGACGAGGGCGTCGCAATGCGGGATACGGACTCCCTCGAGATCCTCGTCGGAGAAGGTAACTGGCACTCCGAGGCCCTTGGGAGGAGGCGTGGTTCGGACTGAATTGACTTCTCTGATAAACGCTTTTCGGGAGGAGTTCGAGGAGCCTCCCATCGGACCCCCATGGATGAGGTGGAGGATTCGCTCCTCCTCGAAGTCTGGCGTCTCTTCTCTTTCTGGACGCTTGTTAGCCCCCCGAGGCGGGAGAGGGAGCTCGGCTCGGTCCTTTTTTACAAACTTCGTCAGCTGTCCCCTCTGGATGAGGGCTTCGATCTCGTTCCTGAGAGCACGGCAGTCGTTGGTGTCATGCCCATGGTCCCGGTGATAGCGGCACCATTTCTCTTTATCTCTTCTCTTGGCGGGAGTGTTCATTTTGGGAGCTGGAGGCAAGACCCCGTCTTTTTCGACCTCCATGAAGATGGCCGAGAGGTTAGCGTTGAGGGGAGTGAACTTCTCAAATCTAGGGGGAGGTCGGCGCTGGCCGGCGTTATCCTTCTGGAGCTTCTTGGCTCCTTCTTCTTCTGCTCCCTTCCTTTTGAGCCCGGAGGCGGGCGCTTCCCAGTTGGGGGGTCGCTCGGCCTCTTCGGCCCGAATGTACTTTTCGGTGCGAAGAAGAAGGTCGGAAAAGTCATGTGGGGGTTTCTTGGCAAGGGAGGAGCGGAGGTTGGAATTAAGAATGTTGGATTGGAATGCCGCGGTAGCGACCGATTGGTCGAGGGAGGCAATAGTTCTAGCTTCGGCTGTGAATCTCTTCACGTAGTCCCTCAGTTTTTCCCCCTTTTGCTGACGGAGGTGCAATAGCGAGATGCTGGTTTTCTCGGTCCTTCGGCTGCTGACGAAATGGGTGATGAACAGGGTCTCGAACTGTTCGAAGGAGAATATTGACGCCGGGGCAAGACGAGAGTACCATTCTCGAGCCGGGCCTTTCAGAGTTGCAGGGAATGTTTTGCAGAGGAGGGCATCGGACGCTTGATGGAGGAGCATCAAAGTCTTGAAGCCTTCGATGTGGTCAACTGGATCGGTCTCCCCAGTGTAGTTCTCGAACTGGGGAGGTTTGAAACCGAAGGGAACAGGAGTATCCACTATGGTCCGGGAGAACGGGGGTCGGCTAGGACGGAGGGTCCTCCCCCTGAGTTCTTCTTCTCGGTTTATCTGTCCCAAGAGTTTTTCCACCTCGTTCAGGCGGCGGTTCATGGTGTCATCTCTCCGGCGGTGATCTGCCGAGCCACGGGACTCGTCTTCGTATGATGGGGAGCGAGGGCTACGGCGACGGTAGCTTCGGGAACGACGAGGACTTGGGGTGCGTCTGGAATTGGTAGGAGCGGGTCGAGGAGAAGGGGAACGTTGGTGAGGGCTCCGGACCGGAGGAGGGGAGGGGGCCCTCGGCTCATTGGGATTCTGACGGAGATTGAGGGCCTGTTGTACCATTGCTTGGAATTGCTGGAACTCGGCACGGGTAATGGGTGCCTCATTGTCCCGATGCTGCTGCCGACCTGCTGGTGAGTGCCTCCTTCGGTAGTGATCGGGGGAGTCTTTTCTCCCTCTTCGGGCGGGGGACCCCCTGTGTCCCCGGTGTCGGGGGGATCGCTCTTGGCGGGAGGCTTCTCCCCGAGCCCGCTTTTCGTCCAGGTGGCGACGAAGGTCCTTATCCTCCGGGCGTTTGGGATGGGCATCGTGGCGACCAGAGGCTCGGGGATGATGGGAGGCCATGGAGGCACTGGAGGCGTTGTGGATGGAGAGGTTCTCTTGGTGAAGAGGCTGTTTCTGAGGGTTAGGACCCTTTGGATCAGGGGGGAGGTTCGGTTGAAGCGGCTCTTCCATGGTAGGAGGGAGTTGCCCTTGTTGCTGAGCGGGATCAGGGTGGACTTCTTGCTGGTCAGGGTTGGGCGCTCGGTTGGAGCCCCTAGATCTAACTTTGCGAGGCGGCATGGTAGGAGAGAACCTGTTTACCGGGAAGAGGAGAGGTCCCTATTCGTTAGTTTCCCACAGACGGCGCCAATCTGTTGCCGCTAAATTTGGTGTGGGGGCAAACAGATAGAACTTGTGGATTCTTGGGGAAACTGAATAGGAAAACCTGCGTACCTGTTCCGCCGGGGCTCGTTCGACGTTCCTGCCGTGCACCTGCAAAAAGTGCGAGACACCGGGGGGGGATCCCGGCGACGCACCCTCCGACGCTCAAGTCAGTAATCGAAGAGATTATGAAGGAGCGTAAAAACTGGTGAAGAGTTGATTACCTGTTAATGGAGATGGGTGAAGGGTATTTATAGGCGTCTTAGGGAATGGTTTTAGGAATGTAATCCCCGTGATTAGATAAGGAATATTCCTCGTAGTCAGATAAGGTATGTAATCTGATAAGGTATATTCCCTGTAATCAGTTAAGGAATTTTAATCCCCAAATCCCAGTGAAAAGGTAGATGTCCATCAGGGTAGTTGATTGTGTTTAATCAGGAATCCTGACCCTGCCTTGTTGGATTGGGAGCGCAGCGGGTTGAGATCCGCGCCCTCTTGTTGGCGGATCCATTCGCGGATCATTGGGCCCTAGGAGGGCAGATCCAATACCCGTTTTGGTCCTCTTGTGGGCGAAATTACCGTTTTACCCTCAGGTCTCAAGATTCGTGCCTGATTTGGACGGTTCCGATTAAATCCCATTTTTAGCCATATCAATTATATTGTTGAGTTAATCGGATAAACAGCTTATGGGTGACGTTAGTCATTCGTTGGGCCAATGTCATGTACTCGTATTCCGTATTTTTGGGAAGCGGGGCATGACAGGATTTTTAGTGGTATCAGAGCCCTGGTTTGAATAAAATATCAGTCAAACATGACTAACGAAAGGAAGTTTGGCTTGATTGATATATTAATCAGATTTAGGATTATACCGGTTTGACTCAACAGTATGAGTAATACAGTGATCGCATGAACAATTGATATCCAACTTATGATTTGGACGCTAACCGTTTGATTGTTATTGCAGACCATGGCTAGAAAAGGTACTTCATCTTCCCATGCTGGAGACTATCAGTCTGATGAGCCCATTATTGCACAATTGATGCAAATGCAGCGTGAGCACAACGAACTGATGATGCGGATGCAACGGGAACATAATGAAATGATGAGGGTGGCTTTGGAAGCTGCCAAAAGGGAACCCGTTGTACCTGTAATGCCCCTGCCCCAGCTCAGACAATTTATACAATTTATAAGACAAATTAGATACTATGTAGTACAACTGCCCACCACAGGCTGCCTCTCAAAAGGTGGTTAACCGATTTGGTGACTCTTGATTATAGGCTATATTATTTATATATTATTATAATCATTTCTCTTACCAATATAATACTATTTCAACATACTATCCTCCTTCTCAACTCAATGTGTCCAGCCAAAAATATTTGAAGGTGGGCCCCCAGGGAGCCACGTCACTGCATTTGACCGAAGTCAAAGCTATCTCATAGCACAAAGCTATTTTTTTAACATTTACCTGTGGGCCCCCACCTCATTAAATACAATTCCTTTTATCATATTTTTACCAACCTACATATGTCTTATACACAAACAGTAACTACTTTCAACATATATATATATATTTTCAACATATATACATATATATTATTTTTTGAAAACTACAGGGTGTTACACCCCCCCCCCCCCTTCAGAAATTAGCATCCTCGCTGAGCACGGGCATGCACAATCTAGTGCAGGATCTCCTTTCTAGCCGATATGGAGTGGAGTACCCTGATTCTGCTAGCTGCACCGTACCACTGATTCTGTGTGTTGTCCAGTCCCTTACCTGGGCAACCTGGCCGCAACCCCGCTCCCTCTCAGGCATACTCGTACATCTGCTAGCTCCATCTCAGGCATACAACTCGCCCACTCATACCCACACTCGGTGTCGAAAGTCGGCTCTGATACCATTTGTAATGCCCCTGCCCCTAGCTCAGACAATTTATACAATTTATAAGACAAATTAGATACTATGTATTACAACTGCCCACTATAGGCTGCCTCTCAAAAAGGTGGTTAACCGATTTGGTGACTCTTGATCATAGGCTATATTATTTATATATTATTATAATCATTTCTCTTACCGATATAATACTATTTCAACATACTATCCTCCTTCTCAACTCAAAGTGTACAGCCGAAAATATTTGAAGGTGGGCCCCCAGGGAGCCACGTCACTGCATTTGACCGAAGTCAAAGCTATCTCACAGCACAAAGCTATTTTTTTACCATTTACCTGTGGGCCCCCACCTCATTAAATACAATTCCTTTTATCATATTTTTACCAACCTGCATATGTCTTATACACAAACAGTAACTACTTTCAACATATATACATATATATTATTTTTTGAAAACTACGGGGTGTTACAGTACCTGCACCCGGATTGCTGCCGCCAAGACCTGGTAATGTGGCTGATTTCATGAAGCTCCATCCAGACAAGTTCTCGGGCACCGAAAGTCTGCTTGAAGCAGAGCAATGGCTTATTAGGACTGAGCAGTTGTTGACCGCAGCACGTACTACGGATGTGGATCGTGTGGATGTACTGAGCATCCAGCTTGTTGATCTTGCCCACATCTGGCGGCAAGCTGAGGCTGAGCGATTGGGCCGACCCATCCACTGGGCCACCTTCACCGAGAGCTTCCTTACGAAGTTCTTTCCAAATGTCACCAAAAATAAAATGAAACGACAATTTGTCTCGCTAACTCAAGTTCGTTAGATAGTGTTTACTCATGTTTTCATTATTATTTCATAAGGTACCGACGTCAAACTAAACACTGTCTTGAATCAGGAGAGTCGAACCGTGGACGAGTATCTGCGGAATTCACCCGACTAAGTCGTTTTGCTACTTCCATGGTAGCAAATGATGAAGACAGAGGCCTTCGTTCTTGTTGAGCTTCGATATTGAAATTCAGGATCGCCTTGCTGCCTTACGACTTAGATCTTATGCTGATATCCTGGATGCTGCCAGAATTCAGGAGCAGACTAGTAAGAGGAAGTGTGCCACCCTGCAGTCTATTTCGCACATTGCCAAGTGTTCTGGAGGACCTATGCGGAATCCGGTTCCGACCACGACGGCCAGAGCACTACCCTACCCATCAAAAACTTCGAACAAGGGCCCGACATGCAACTATTGCCACAGGATTGGACACCTACGCAAGGACTGCTGGGTAGCAAACCGTCTTTGCCTGGCATGTGGAGCAAGAGACCACATGATTCGGGACTGTTGACAAAGGAGGGGTAGTACACCAGAAAGAGGATCAGTTCCAGGTGGAGGGCATGGCCAACTTTACAACCTGACCACCGAAGCAGTAACTGCAGGTATTCAGCAATAGAGTTGTTTTGTTATTCCTTCTTTTTCTGTTCTTGCATTGGTTATTCTCTCTTCCATCATTTATCCATCCTGCATCTTGCATTTACCTTCATTTATTGATTTATTAATGTGTATCATACTAGTTATTTATTCCCTACCATACCCTCTTCAATTCCAGTTGTACCACCGTACTCATTTCCCTCCCTTCATATTCAATCTTTCCATGCTCAATTCTCTTTCGTCCCTTGCAGTCATTCTCATTTGTTGACTTCTTTTGGGTGTAAATTCATTCTATTTTTATCTATATTATCTTTGATTCTAGTGTTATCTATTTTTTTATTCCTGCTTGATTCGTTGATCGGCATGTCTGCCGCTTGGATTTCTGCGTAGCGGAAGCGTGGTGAGCCCATAACCCACAGGTCCCAGAATTCTCTTGTTGCTTCTCCTCTTTGCATTGTTTACTTCCTTATTCATTCATTGGCAATTGTCATTTTTTTTTCATTTGAATCTTTATTCAATATCATTCTTGATCACTCCATTCTTACCCACGTTCTTTCCTGTTCTGGTGTTGCCACCATTTTGTACCTTTCCCCTTGAATCTTCTATTTTGTTATTTCATCAGTTTACCTTTTTCTTGTCCTATGTACTGCCTGAGCAAATTTCGAGAACGAAATTTTGTTGTAAGTTGGGTAGGATTGTAACCCCCATTCCCGCTAATAAGTATTTTCCCTGTATTTCTATATCTTGATTATTTAAATTTTATTTTATGTGTTTTCTAATCGAAAATTATATTCATTTCAAATATAATTGTATTTTAATCTTACTCCTATTTTCTATTTTATTTGAACCCTATTGATCTGGATCCACCTCTTATTGAACCCTAAAACCCAATTTGATTTGTTCTTGACCCAAAACCATTCTATTGGACCCTAAACCACTAAGACAATACCCTAATTGTACCCTATAAATACAACTCTAATGCAAACCCTAAAAATTGCACAATTTTGAAACCTAGTCGTCTATTCTTTCTATCCTATCTCCTCCCGTTTCTCTCTTCCCGTCAGTTTCCTGCCTAAACTACTGAGACCCACTTCCGTTCTCTTCTTCGACCACATCCCCATGCTCCGGCGACCACCCACCCCGTCGCCCTTCCCCTCCAGTCGTGACCCCCACCTACGGCGACCCTCCCTCTTCCGTCGACACCCAAACCCCACATCGACAACCACCCCGCTGCTGTCTTCCCCCTTACCGCTTGACGCCACCATCGCCTCCGCCCTGCCCTGCATCGCCGTCAGTCAACGATGCCGCCCCCGTCGCCGTTATCCACTATCCGCCATTTTGCCGCCAGCCACCGCCAAAGGCAACAGTAGCAATAGCACCATGCTGTCTTCATCTTGCTGTTATTGCTTTATCTCTTTGTACACGTGTTGTGCACGTGTTATTTGTGTTGGTTCGTGGGTTCATTGCTTCAGGATCCTTATTTTCTTCATCTAATAGGCAATTCACCATCATCTTAAATTGCTAATTGTATCAATTTCAAGTTTTGTCGAAACTCGTGCAACTGTGCAAGTAGATCTCTTTGTTATCATATTATCCATTGTTTATCCCTTCGTTGGTTTTATTGAGGGTTTACACCAGCTAACCCCAATACTCTTGACATCTTACCAATTTGACTCCAAAAATATTAAATCCTGCATACATCATATAGTATGGACAATAGAGTCACACATACAATCACGACACAAATAAATTATTGTGGAAACAATTGTTAGGTTGTATGTTCGATTGATGGTTGATTGATACTAAATTGATGTATGAGTGTGTTATAATTTTTTTTATCATATTTTGACACCCATCATGCTGATTATATAACTTATTGAATAATAGATATGATACCCGTCACGTTTAATTAATTTATTTACATGAAAAATACCCTAAAACTGTGTATGCTTGCTGACCTGTATATTGACTGTTGTTTTTGAACCAGTAAATGGTCTTAAAATGAATTAATTTCTAAATATGAATTGTAGCCTTATCTTTCTAGTTTCCAGAACATCTTGAATTTTTGAATTCCGAGTTTTGTAGCAAAAGTTATTCCCGTTTTACTACAACTGTGTTTTTACTTTCAGATTTTCAGATTCTCGTACCTTTCATGTTTAAACAGTAATAAGGCTAATCAAATGATAAAATTTTGTCCTGAAAATTTTCAAATTCTTAATTTATATGTTTAGGAATCTAATAAGTATTTTAAATGAATTTAATATTGAGTTTTTGCTAATTCTAAAATTAATACAAAGAGATGTCGAATTTATGCCTGAACATAAAATCTGTAAAGAACTATGTGTTTGACCTAGCTACTGTTGTCAGATTTTGAACTTTTAATATGCGTTGGAACCATGTGGAAGTTTAGTCTTTAGATTTTCTGACGGATTCAACTTTCGATTTCTGAGTCAGTGAAAAACTGTATTTTTGTACAGACTGTGCTTGTTGTCCAGAATTTTATATGTCAATTTTTAATAGTTAATTAATCCTACACCGTATTATTGCATGAATCGAAGTGTGTATGTTGCACTGCATGATCCTAGTGTCCTATTGTCATCATTCTAATTGCCCTACTTCATGTTATCACCTTATTGTCCCTCTATTGTTATTATTGTTCATCCAATGTCTCGAATTGCATATTGTATTGTTGCATTAATAAAATAATTAATAAGTCGGGGTTTAAGGGAATGACTTGAGTAGTGAATAATAAAGTGACTGTATCGGCCATTGTTTATCGATTGATTGTGGAGCACTGACTACGGTACCCCAATCTTTCGTGTATTGCACCAATGAATCGTATCAATGTATCAATATACCAATGTACCAATGTACCAATGTATCAATGAATTAGTGAATCACCGTAATGTATTGAGCAACAATATTGTACTGTATCAGTGATTACCGTCCCGACATATGATCTATAGAATTGACCTCTTAAGTTTAAATGAAATTGATTGTATGGATCGAACCTGTAGTATGGAATGCAGTAGTATATGCATTAGTTAGGATTAAAATGATAATAGACATAAGGATTGACATGACATCGACACTGCATATTGTTCATCATTGTTTCAATTGGTGTAGAATATTGGCTAAGTGTTATTGTTATTGATCATTGGTTACCATTACCGAATATTGCATCATTGTTTGTAGTCATTGCATCGATTATCATGATTATTGTTCCATGTTATTGATTCCTATCGATCCATTGAAATCATTGTTATTCCGTTATTCCATTGTTCTCTGCTTTCTCTACTTGCTGTCCATGACTTGCTCTAAGGACAATTTTTTTCCTCTTTTTAGATTAAGTGTTTACATATGTTGATAGAGAATTGCCTGATGGATTGGGAGAACAATGTTGGTGAAAGGAATTGATTGCATGCCGCTTAATAAATATTTATTATTTTTTTATGGAGAGTTAATTATTGAGCTCATCGTATTGGGCTTATGATCCGAATATTGCTATTTGTTTCCAGACGTTGGATTATTATTGTATTTGGAAATTTATATTGCTTCATTCCAAGTATTATTATTCATGAGATTATTATTATTGCCTGTGCAATTATTCTGTATTGATTATATTGTTGAGTTAATCAGATAAACAACTTATCGGTGACGTTAGTTATTCGCTGGGCCAATGTCATGTACTCTTATTCCCTATTATTGGGAAGCGGGGCGTGACAGAAGCAAAATAATAATCCTGGGACAATAAGCCCAAATACAAGTCTCAATACAGTTCATGAAATAAAATAGTTAATCAAAATATTTTAAGCAAATTATTTCCAATTGCGCAGCTCAAAACTTTTGCTCACCAACTCTAGTAGGAAATTGATCAGCAAAACCTCCTCATGTGGCAATTGAAGGAAAATAGGGAAAACAGGAAAACATAATGCCTGTTAGATACAAATCCGGACTGCAAGCAATACAAGTAGGAAAATGAAGGGGAAAACTAAACTAAACAGGTAATACTAATATGGATAAGGTAGCAAATATAACAGTCTACAGATGAAAGTAAGCAGTGTAGTGACAACAACAGAAGCATAACAGCAATAGTATGTCAACGGTAGCATTAATCAACAGTAACAGTAAAGTACACAGTAACCGTAACAGGATATGACAGTGTAAACAGTTATTCTTATGTCTAATGTTCATTACTAACTAAGTAGCACTTCATGCGTCCCAGATTTTACCACATGGTTGCTACATAAAACAGTTTCGCTTTAAGATTTTGTAGTGGAACTTCTATAGAAAAATATATTCAGACAAACCGTAACGGTGTCATGGATCATGCCCTCATGCATCCAGATATAAACAGTAGGTACCACACTAATAGTGGGAAAACGAGTCCCTTCTGAATATGTATTTCTATATTGTCCACTATTCGATCTTTTCCCTTAAAAATCCCGGCTTGATTTCTTTTATTATTACTAAAAATGTGTGAACTAATACAAAAAGGCTAAATAACACACCCCACTTCCCAAAAGAATACGGAATATGGTACGCAACTAAGCCCAACGGATAGTTTTAACCATCCATAAGCTTTACGGACCTGCTTGACTTATCATAACAGTAAATATAATAGTATACTCCAACTAGGCGAACAAAAATAATCATAACTCAATGGTATTTATTGCATCAAATATAAATATTCCAACAAATACTAGATCCAAACAAAATAATAATTATGGGATAATAAGCCCAAATACAAGTCTCAATACAGTTCATGAAATACAATAGTTCATCAAAATATTTAAGAAAATCATTCCAATTGCACAGCTCAAAACTTTTGCTCACCAACTTCAGTAGGCAATTGATCAGCAAAACCTGCTCATATAGCAATTACAAGAAAAATAGGGAAAACAGAAAACATATCGCCTGTTAAATGCAAGTCCTGGCCGCAAGCAATACAAGTAGGAAAATGGGGAAAAACTAAACTAAACAGGAAATACTAATATGGAGAAAGCAGTAAATATAAAAATCTACAGATGGCAGTTTGCAGTGGAAAAATAGTAAAAGTGTAACAGTAACAGTAGGGGTCAACCGTAACGGTATGTCAACGTTAGCAGTAATCAACAGTAACAGTGTGTCAACAGTAACAGTAACAGGATATAACAATGTAAACAACCATTCTTATGTCTAATGTTCATTACTAGCTAGGTAGCACTTCATGCGTCCCAGATTTTACCACATGGTTGCTACAACAAACAGTTTCCTTTTAAGATTTTGTAGTGGAACTTCTATAGGGCAATATATTCAGACAAACAGTAACAATAACAGTAATAACAAACAGTAATAGTGTCATAGATCATTCCCTTATGCATCCAGAGATAAACAGTAGCAACCACAGTAAACAGTGGGGAAACGAGTCCCTTCTGAATATGTATTTCTATATTGTCCACTACTCGATCTTTTCCCTTAAAAACCCCGGCTTAATTTCTTTTATTATTAATAAACATGCATGAATAAATACAAACAAGCTAAAGACATGGCAAGAATAGGATATAAGTCTAAGATGAAATAGTGATGGCAACGGTTGATAGAAACAACTCATAATAGTCAAAACAACGAAATTTTTAGTTCTGGACAGTAAGACACTACTGTACCAAATCTGAGATTTCTGTTGCTACAGAATAGCAAATCCATATCCGTCTGAAAATATAGAAACTAGACTCTCTGCCGATTCCAGCACATATATATAAGTCATATATCAGCCACAGAAACAGGGTTGAAAACAACGTTTAATACAGAAATCGTGTAAGCCAGAATATGCAAAATCTTGTTTATAAGCATGAAAAGAGTTTAAAATCATCATAATTAAATCTGAGGAAAATCTGGAAGATTTCTTAACATATATAGTTTCAAAATATACAATACCATGAATTTATATTACAAATAGTATAGTCAGTAAAATTGAGAAAACAGAGTAATGCAACAAAATCTCAATTCTGAAAGTTCAGACAAAGCAGTACCAAAACAGAAATAATTAATAAAATATAATTCCAAATATAGATCCATCAAAAGGGTGATAAAATAGAAAAATAAAGCTATAGTTTTTATTCACAAATTTTTCATCAAAAACAAATAGAATCAGGTTGAAAACATAATTCTTTACTGTATACTATGCAGTTGGAAATATATCGACTAGTTTCATTAGTATGAAATGAGATACAAAAGTCATTAATTAATTCCACAAAAATTAGGGATTGTTCCCAGCCATATCTAAACATACTCAGTAAAATATAGAGTTCAAATTCTATTTTTAATATCAGTTTTAAAATAAAATTTCATACAGAATTCATTTAGTTCAGAATCTGGAAATACGATATGTCTGCAGTAAAATAGTGATAACTCATGCTTAAAAACTCGGAATTCAGATCCGTCGAAAGTTCTGGAAACTTGAAAACGAAGGCTAAAAATCTAGTTAACAAAATTATTCATTTTACTTATTTTAACAGGGTTGAAATTACTGTACAAAATAGGGCAGTAGCAAACACAAGTTCTTTTAAGCATTTTATCAAACAACTTAACTACAAACGGTCCAATCTAGATGTCATACGAAGTATGGTATTTGTGAGTTACTCAAATCAGCATGTCAATTGATTAAACGGTCTATAATGAGATAATACATCCAACACACATCTAAACAACGGTCAACTACAACATACGGTGTGCCACAAACAACATACAGTCAAAGTGTCATCTAATCTAATTGTTTCATGCAACGGGTGTCAATTATTGTAACAATTCATGATCAAGAGATGATGTCAACGGTTAAACTAACAGGATAGGATCATCATGAGAGTACACACATTTTCATACTAGACAACTTACAGTATTAACTTGTAAGACAAAAAGAACACATACAAGCTACTTGCCTGATATGAACACGACGAAACGAAGAATAGAATAACGGGAACGGATCCCGAACAACGAACACACGAACGAAAGAGAAGAGAACGAGATCCACTCCAACCGAAGCACGTGCAAAAAAACACACGCGTTCACACACAACCAAAGAGAAAGCAGCCAAATAACATCAAGGCTGGCAGCAGCGGTGACGCCAGCAAGGGTGGCGGCATGCGGCCAGGATGGCGACAGCGGCGGTCGGGGTCGTGGCAGCGCTCGACCACAACGAAGACGATGGGAGGGGGCTCGACCTGGGGGTTAGGTCGCGACTACATCGAAGGGGAGAAGAGGAGAGGAAGGAGGAAAGGGGTCTGGTGGTCGGGGGAAGTCGTCGACGTTGGAGGACAAAGATGAAGATAGCAAGAGGCAGGGAGAGGGGATCGGGACGAGAGGTCTAGGAGAGAGAGAGAGAGTGACGGCTTTGAGGAGAGAGAGAAATATTGTATTAGGATTGATAATTAGGGTTAGGCTTTCATTAGGGTGTTTAAATAGAGGCAGTATGGGCTTGGGTGAATTGGGTAGTATCCAATAGGGTATGACGAATCCAATAAGAGACAATTAGGCCATGAAATAGGTTTAAACAATAGACAAGATCATGAACAATTTGTAGGCCAAATAAAAGAGAATAAAAGCTGAATCATAAGAGAGAGGGGAACAACACACCATACAAGAGAATGAATATAAATACAACCAGAAAAAAAAAAAATCAAAATTTTATTAATATAATTTTAAAAATACAAATATAAGCATTAGGGGTTACAAGTTTTACCCACCTAACAAGAAAAATTTCTTCCACGAAATTCAACCAGAAGTACATAGGGTAACCCCAAAAGAAAAGTAAAAAAATACAAAATACAAAATACAATAGCAAAAGCAAAAAACAGCAAAACAAGAGCTACACAAACAAATGAGGAAACCTCCGCTGGATATCCTCCTCCAGCTCGCAAGTCGACTCACCCGGCGAGTGAGGATTCCAAGAAACACGAACAAGCTTGATCATCTTGTTCTTCAAAACCTTCTCCCGCCGGTCCACAACAGCAACTGACAGAATTTCACAAGAAAAATTCGGCCTCACAGATAACTCCGAGTAGTCAATCACGTGGCTCTCATCACGGATATACTTCCTCAGTTGCGATACATGGAAGATGTTGTGCACTCCAGATAAAGTCGGGGGCAATGCAAGATGATAGGCCACATTGCCTACTCGTTCCACGATGTCAAATGGTCCGATGAACCTGGGGCTCAACTTGCCTCCGCCACCGAAACGAATGACACCTTGCCACGGCGATACCTTTAGGAAAACATGCTCTCCCACCTCAAACTCCAAGGCTCTACGATGAACATCAGCCCATCGCTTCTGTCTGTCTTGTGTGGCTTGAAGATGCTTCCTGATCAAATTCACAGAATCCACCGTCTTGGTGATCAACTCCGGGCCCAACAATTTCCTTTTGCCAATTTCATCCCAGCACATTGGCAACCGACACTTACGACCATAGAGTGCCTCAAAAGGAGCAACTTTAAGACTAGCCTGAAAGTTGTTGTTGTAGGAGAACTCTACGAGATGCAAGTGGTCCTCCCAAGAACCTCCAAATTGCAGCACACAGGACCTCAACATGTCCTCTAGAGTCTGGATGGTCCTCTCTGACTGTCCATCAGTCTGAGGGTGAAAAGTTGTACTGTACTTCAACTTACTCCCCAGAATACTCTGAAGACTCTCCCAAAACTGCGACCTGAACCTTGTATCCCTGTCGGATACAATACTGACTGGAACCCTATGAAGTCTGACAATCTCTTGCATATACTTTTCAGCTAAGCTCTCAGTAGACTGTCCAACTCTGAAGGGAACGAAGTGGGCGCTCTTGGTCAACCTATCCACAATCACCCAAATGGCATCGTGACCCTTAGGACTCCTCTGCGAAGCGGTCACAAAATCCATGGTAATATGCTCCCACTTCCACTCTGGAATGGGAAGAGGCTGAAGAAGTCCGGCTGCCCTCTGATGCTCTACCTTCACATGCTGGCAGATCAAGCACTGCAACACAAATCTTGTCACGGCCCTCTTCATACCATGCCACCAAAAATGAAGCTTCAAGTCCCGGTACATCTTAGTACCACCAGGATGAATAGAGTACGACGATTGGTGGCCTTCCTTAAGCAACTTCTGACGAACCTCACCCTTCGGAACACACAACCCGAACCCATAACGAAGAGATCCATCTGAGTGAACAACCATATCGATCCTTGTACCCACCTCAACTTCGGCTCAGAACCCTTGCAATTGCTCATCACCTACTTGAGCCTCCTTAACCTACTCAACAAGATACGACTGCAACTGAAGCATCATGCAACTCTGAACAGAACCTGGCAAGATCACATCCAAATCCAACCTCCTCATCTACTCAACAAGCTCTCTCTGCTGAGTTAGGAACATGGCGACTGATCTCCTACTGAAAGCATCTGGAACCAAGTTCACTCTACCGGGATGGTATTGCAAACTGATGTCAAAATTAGACATCAAGTCCAACCATCGCCTCTGCCTCATGTTCAGCTCCTTCTGAGTGAACACATACTTGAGACTTTTGTAGTTAGTAAAGATCTCCACTCAGTCTCCAAGTAGATAATGCCTCCATAACTTCAAAGCAAAAATCACGGCAGCCAGTTCCAAATCATGGGTAGGATAATTCTTCTCGTGCGACCTCAACTGTCTGGATGCTTAAGCAACAAATCGACCCTTCTACATCAACACTGCACCTAGGCCCTTGCCAGAAGCATCACAGTGAACCACAAAACCATTTGTACCATCCGGAATAGTCAACACTGGCACTGACATTAGCCGGCTCTTCAACTCATCAAAAGCTCCACTACAAGCTCCATACCAAACAAACTTTTGATCTTTCCCAGTCAGCTTAGTCAACGGACCAGCTATCTTTGAAAAGTCTTGGACGAACTTCTGATAATACCCGGTCAAACCAAGGAAACTTCTTACTTCCGAAACTGACTTAGGAACAGGACAATCCTTGAACGCATAAATCTTGGATGGATCAACAGAAATACCATCTCCTGAGATAATGTGTCCCAAAAATATGACTCGATCAAGCCAAAACTCACACTTGCTGAGTTTCCCATAGAGCTGATTCTTCCTCAAGGTCTGCAGAACCAACCACAGATGATCAGCATGATCCTTCCAATTCCGAGAATACACCAGAATGTCTTCCATGAAGACCACCACGAATCTATCCAAAAATGGAGAGAAAACCCTATTCATCAGACTCATGAACACTGCTAGCGCATTAGTGACTCCGAAAGGCATCACAAGGAACTCATAGCGCCCGTATCTGGTCCTGAACACAGTCTTCTGTACATCAACTGCCTTCTCCTTCACTTGATGATAACCATAGCGAATATCCAACTTCGAAAAGATAGCGGCTCCACCCAACTAATCAAACAAATCATCAATCCTGGGTAGCGGATACCGGTTCTTCACTATAACATTGTTCAGCTCACGGTAATCCACGCACAGACGATGACTCTCGTCCTTCTTGTTGACAAACAAGACAGGAGCGCCCCACGGGGACACACTGGGCCTGATGAAATCCAACCAGTAAACCCTGAACCTGCACCTTCAGCTCTGCTAGCTCAACAGGTGCCATCCGGTAAGGACTCTTCGATATCGGTGCAGTACCAGGCTGAACATCAATACCGAATTCAACATCCTTATCAGGGGGTAGCCCAGGCAACTCCTCAGGAAACACATCCAGAAAATCCCGCACAACAAGAGGTGCTGCCTCACAGCCTGAATGCAACTCCATAGCACAACCAGCATCGACAACAACTTCCTGACCACACCCAAAGGGGTAACTCCCTAGCATGGAACTCAAACTCCTCACGGCCTGGCATCCTGAAAACAACCTTCTTCGCTCGACAATCAATGATCGCGCGGGACTCGCCCAGCCAATCCATGCCGAGAATCACATCAAACCCTGAAATGCCAATCAGAATCAGATCTGCTCTGAAATCAGCACTTCCAATCACCATGGCACTATGCTTGCACTCCCCGGAACAAACGACAACACCACCACCTGTAGTGATATGCCAAGCAACCAGCAACTCACTGCACACCAACCGATGCTAATCCATGAAGCGGGAGGAGACGAAGGAATGGGTTGCCCCGGAATCAAAAAGAACACGAGCAGGAACAGATTGAACAAGAATAACACCTAAGATAGAGCCAAAACAATGAAAAAGATAAACAGATAAAAAATAACCAAGGAATATGAAAAATGATGCAGAAAGAAAACATGAAGAAAGATGCAAGAAAAATAAATGAAACAAGGAACAAATAACAGAACAACAAAAGAAACACAAAAGAATACTAGAATCAAAGGAATATGGGTACAAAAGAAATTAATTCATAATCAATAAGGAATCGACAATTAGGACAATTGCAAGAGACGGAAGAAGCAAGGAATCAAGGAATTGAATACGGAGGGATCAAAATGAATGGAATGAGGCAAGTATTCAGATCAAGTTGATTAATAATTATTTGTCCAATGCATGGCCTGTCAGGAGTCAAGTAAATCTGATCGAGTCATGCCTACCTAATGTATTAGTTAAACTAACACATTAGCCAAACCTGAAGCTCTGATACCACTAAAAACTTTGTCACGCCCCGCTTCCCCAAATAATACAGAATACGGTACGCGACTAAGCCCAGTGGATAGTTTTCACCATCCATAAGTTGTACGGACCTGCTTGACTTATCATAACAGTAAATATAACAATATACTCCAATCAGGCATACAAAAACAATCATAACTCAACAGTATTTATTGCATCAAATATAAATATTCTAACAAATACTAGATCTGAAACAAAATTATAATCCTGGGACAATAAGCCCAAATATAAGTCTCAATACAGTTCATGAAATAAAATAGTTCATCAAAATATTTAAGCAAATCATTCCAATTGTGCAGATCAAAACTTTTGCTCATCAACTCCAGTAGGCAATTGATCAGCAAAACCTGCTCATATAGCAATGACAAGAAAAATAGGGAAAACATGAAACATATTGCTCGTTAGATGCAAGTCCGGGCCGCAAGCAATACAAGTAGAAAAATGGGAAAAAACTAAACTAAACAGGAAATACTAACATGGAGAAAGCAGTAAATATAACAATCTACAGATGGCAGTAAGCAGCGGGAAAACAGTAAAAGTGTAACAGTAACAGTAGGAGTCAACGGTAACAGTACGTCAACGGTAGCAGTAATCAACAGTAACAGTGTGTCAACAGTAATAGTAACATGATATGACAGTGTAAACAATCATTTTTATGTCCACTACAAAAGAAAGTAGCTTTCCCGGCGATTATTCCCCGGCGTTTTACTAGTAGCGCCGGGGTAGGGAGCCAGTAGGAATTGGGCGCCAGATGGGATGGTCATACACCGGCGGTCGATTTAAAATGCCGGTGAATGTTAGTATTCACCGGCGTTTTACCTAAACACGCCGGTGAAGTTTATTATTCACCGGCGTTTTTTATTATAAACGCCGGCGAATATACTGGCACATTCACCGGCGTTTCCAATTAAAACGCCGGTGAATAACTGGGAATAAAATCCGCGAACCCTAATCGTTCGCTCGCCATTTACCCATTACCCAAAAAAAAAAAGAGGGAAAAAAGGCGCTTCGTTTCCCTCCTTCCCCGCTCTATTTCCCGCGCGTTTGCCTCCGCCGCTTCGTCCTCTTCGACGGCCTTCGACCATTCGAAATCGTCCCTTATTTCCTTCGTCCTTTTCGATTTCGTTCTTCCCTCTCTCGATCTGGAGGTGAATCGGCGGTCGCCCCCTCTCTCTCTCTCTCCTACGCCCCCGCCCTCGTCGCCCCGCTCCCTCCCTCTCTCTTAGGTATGATCTCTTGATTTCCCTTATTTTCCAAAAAAGGCAGCTTTTTTCAGTTTGGCATGAAAAATATATGCTTAGATAATGAAAAATATATGCCTGTTACGTGTTCGATTTCCTTAGCATGAACGGTTTAGTTGAGATGAAGAATTAATAGAAAAATATATGCTTAGATAATGGAAATTTTCATCTTCTTTTACTGTTAATGAAGCTGATTTCATGCATCTGATTGTCTTCATGGCATGTTTGTTTTTTTACCCAAAATGGGTTCACTGTGAACTGAGGATATTGTATAGGTACGTATGCCAAAATTCTGTGGCCGGATATGCACCACACTTGGGTTTTAGATTTAGTTGGGCACAGTGAATTAGTAGAGCAACATATAAGCTCAGTTAATGGGAAATTTTCATTTTCAGATACTATTAAAGTAACCTGATTGCAATCTTTGGCATGGTTTTTTAACACAAAATGGGTTCACTTCCAAACTAAGTATGCTGCATAGCATACCCGTTTTCTTTCACTGTTAATGAAGCTGATTTCATGCATCTGATTGTCTTCTTGGCATGCATGTTTTTTTTACCCAAAATGGGTTCACTGTGAACTGAGGATGCTATAGGTACGTATGTCAAAATCCTCCGGCCGGATATGCACAACAATTGGATTTTAGATTTAGTTGGGCTAAAGAAGTAGTAGAGCAACATATAAGCTCAGATAATGGGAGATTTTCATTTTCAGATACCGTTAAAGTAACCTGATTGCAATCTTTGGCATGGTTTTTTTACACAAAATGGGTTCACTTCCAAAATGAGTATGCTGCATGCATAGCATCCCCAGTTTGTATAGGTTCACTTCCAGACTAAGTGAACTGAGGATGCTATAGGTACGTATGCCAAAATCCTTCGGATACGCACAACAATTGGGTTTTAGATTTAGTTGGGTTGAAGAAGTAGTATAGCAACATATAAGCTCTGATAATGGAAAATTTATCATTTTCAAATACTGTTAAAGTAACCTGATTGTCAATCTTTGGCATGGTTTTTTATACGAAAATGGGTTAACTTCCAATCTAAGTATGCTGCTAGCATCCCCATTTTCTTTTTTTGTTGTTAGTGAAGCTTATTTTCATGCATCTGATTGTCATCTTGGCATGTTTTTTTTACCAAAATCGGTTCACTGTGAACTGAGGATGGTATAGGTACGTATGCCAAAATCCTCCGGCCGGATATGCGGCTACAATTGGGTTTTAGATTTAGTTGGGATGAAGAAGTAGTAGAGCAACATATAAGCTCAGATAATGGGAAATTTTTCATTTTCAGATACTGTTAAAGTAACCTGACTGGAATCCTTGGCATGGTTTTTTAACAAAATGGGTTCACTTCGTAACTAAGTATGCTGCATAGCATCCACAGTTTCTTTCACTGTTAATTAATTGAAGCTTATCCCATGCATCTGATTGTCATTTTGGCATGTTTTTTTGACCAAACTGGGTTCACTGTGAACTGAGGATGCTATAGCTCTATGCCAAAATTCTCCGGCTATGTACAACAATTGGTTCAGTCTGCAAAATATATGCTTACATACTAGACATTTTAATTTTTCTTTTACTGTTTCTTTTGTTTAGTAGTAGTATTATTATTATTATTATTATTATTATTATTATGAGATAAGTGATTATTAGTAGTCATGAACAGAATAGTTCATGAGTCATCAGATCTTCTTGTTACCGTAGTTACAGCAGGACGCACTCATTATTCGGCCGATTCCTCTTCATCAGCAAAATACCCTTTACCATCATCATCTCCTTGAACGGAAAGCCAAATACAGGGGAGACTATAGTCGATTTTTTTTTATGCTCGAACACAGGGTGTGTGATAAAATACCGTCTAAGGTGGTTGTGATCATTTCCACAAAAGGTCGTTTAGGGTTTGGTGAATAGAGTAGATTGTATTAAGAAGTAGTTTTTTTTTGTACATTTTTTGGAGCCACAATTTCTTTATTTTACAGTTAAAGATTATATCGTTTATTTATTTGCAGCTAGGGATGATTTTCAAATAGGTGAAATTTAATATACAAAATGCCTTTTACTGTTATTACTATTTAATATATAAAATTTTAATTTCAGACTGTGTGCTATTGATATAATGGATAGAAGTTGGATTAGTAAACCACGATTATCCAAGGAGTACCGTGATGGTATTAAAGATTTTATTATCTTTGCCAAACGACATTCCCGTGATCCCAACCTAATCCTTTGTCCATGCCTTCGCTGTACAAATTGTATGCTGAGGACATGTGACGTAGTACATACACACTTGGCTGTCAACGATTTTCTTCAAGGGTACACAAGGTGGTTTTGTCATGGAGAGGATCATACGGCAGCTCCTGTTCGTCCGGTTGTATTAGAAAATGAGGCTGAGCCCTTAGTGAACGAAGACTTAAGCGTTCCCGATGAGATGCATGCTTTGTTACAAGATGCCATGGGGTATCATAATGTTCCTTTCCACACCAATGACCCAACAACCGAAGTTCACAATGAGTCAATAGAAACAAACCAGATTGGTGGTGGGGTGGACGAGGAAATGTCTGGCCCCACCCATGAAAATAATAAGCAGCAAGAATCCTTCGCTAAGTTACTTGAAGATGCTAGTATCCCGTTGTACCGCGACTGCACCAAATTTTCTAAGTTCTCATTCATTGTCAGACTATTTCAGATTAAATGTTTAAACGGGTGGTCTGCTAAGTCCTTCACTATGCTACTTGAATTGTTGAATGAAGCATTTCCTGAAATCTGTATTCAAACTCAGCCTATAAAATCAAAAAATTCCTAAGTTCTCTCGATCTAGGATATGAGAAGATAGCAGCATGTCCAAATGACTGCATGCTTTTCACGAGTGGTAAGGAAAGTCTGGAGAATTGCGAAGTGTGTGGTTCTTCGAAATGGAAAGAAAGACCAAATCAAGACGAGGGAGCCAGCGGATCTACTAAGCGAAGTAGGAAAAAGAAGTCTGCCAAAACATTGCGTTACTTTCCTCTGATCCCTAGGTTACAAAGGTTGTTTATGTCCACGAAAACTTCTTCTGATATGAAATGGCATGCTGAAGGCCGCACTAATGATGGGATTCTTAGACATCCTGCTGATTCTCAATCTTGGAAAAGATTTGATGAAAGATATCCTGATTTTGCGGAAGATCCTCGAAATGTGAGACTTGGACTAGCTAGTGATGGTTTCAACCCTTTCAGGCAAATGAGTAGTACATACAGCATATGGCCGGTTGTGTTGATACCATACAATTTGCCGCCTTGAAAATGCATGAAGCAGTCCTCATTTATTTTGTCCATGATAGTTCCTGGACCGAAAGGTCCTGGAAATGATATAGATGTGTACCTACAACCGTTAATAGATGAACTTCAGAAGTTGTGGGTGGGTGTTCCAACCTATGATGCTGTGGCTAAAGAAACATTTTCTCTTCGTGCCGTGTTGTCTTGGACAATCAATGATTTTCCAGCATATGCAAATTTATCTGGATATAGTACTAAAGGACGTTATGCATGTCCATGTTGTGCTGACCAAACTAGTTCAAGGTGGTTGTACAATGGCAGAAAGTTTTGCTATATGGGTCATAGGAGATGGTTGCCTGACACACATATATTTCGGGCAGAGGCAGCGACATTTGATGGCACCGATGAGTGGGAACATGCTCCTGGGTCTTCCTCTGGTTCAGATATTTTGAGGCGGGTAGATGGTCATCAATTCAAATATGGAAAGGAACCAGAAGTCAGGACAAAGGGCAAGAAAAGGGTAAGGCCGGAGCAAGATGAGGAGACCGATCTATATGGCGAGGATGAGGATCAAAACTTGACGAGTTTAGGTGCATGGAAGAAGAAGAGTATTTTCTTCAAGTTGCTGTATTGGGAATTCAACTTACTGAGACATAATTTAGATGTGATGCATATCGGCAAAAATATAGGTGAGAATTGTATAGGAACAGTTATGGGAGATGATCGGAAGACAAAGGACAATCTGAAGAGCCGACTTGATTTGAAGTCAATGGGCATCCGACATGAGTTGCACCCAGAAGAATTGCCGAACGGGAAAGTGCTCCTACCTCCTGCAATCTATTCAATGTCAAAATCGGAGTTGGAGTTGTTTTGCAAAGTACTACTTGAACTGAAAGTCCCCGATAGCTATTCTTCTAACATGGCAAAATGTGTCAACTTTAAAGAGAAGAGGCTTCAGGGGCTAAAGTCACACGACTACCACATCCTAATGCAGGATCTCCTTCCTGTGGCCCTAAGGTCTTCAATGTGTGAGCAAGTCACTACTGTCCTGAAAGATCTTTGTAGCATATATAAAGGTATTTGCTCAAGAATGCTTCGTGTTGAAGATCTGGACCAATTGGAGCAGCAGGCGGCATTAACACTTAGTAAAATGGAGATGATATTTCCTCCATCGTTTTTCACTATTATGATTCACTTGATAATCCACCTTGCTGGTGAAGCCAGAATCGGTGGTCCTGTTCACTATCGGTGGATGTACCCCATTGAGAGGTAAAATAATTCGTTCATCTTACGAAATTGAATTTTCAAAAGCTCATTTCTTTTAATCCCCTAATCCGCTCTAGTTTATTAATTGTACATGTTCAGGTACCTATACCGGCTAAAGGGTTATGTGAAAAATAGAGCATATCCTGAAGGGTCAATAGCCCAGGGATATCTATCAGAGGAGTGCTCACATTTTTTTTCCAGGTATTTGCCTGGTGTGGAGACATCTTCCAGTAGACCACGTAGAAATCCAGACATTTCCAACCTTGATGGTGCACAATATCTTTTTGATACCGCTGGCACCACTGTTGGTAAAGTTGATGCATTTGAGCTCGATAGCTTAGCGTGGGAACAGGCACATCGATATGTGCTAGACCATCATGCATCAGTGGAACCATTTCGAAAGTAAGTTGCTTTTAAATGTAAATCGAATACAGTGAAAACCGCGGAGTTCGATATTTTTGATACTTTTCTTATTCCTAATTTCAATTGCTTGTTTTTTAGCGAATTTGTCAGGGACATCAAACGAAGGGCTAGACCAAGAAGACTACCACCACGTGAACAAAACAAGCTGATGAATGAAAAATTTCATAAGTGGTTTGAATCTCATGTAGGTGAATTACAGTTATGCAAGTTAATCTTTATTATATCTATATTTTCTATGGTGTTGATACGATTTGCGCAAAATTAATAGGTACATTCTTTGGGTCCTGAAGGTGCGTCATCTGAAATACAAGTACTTGCCAAAGGTCCCTATCAGATGGCCAAAAGATACGGAGGATACATATTCAATGGTTTTAGATTTCGTACTAAGGATCGTGAATCTAATTTGAAGTCTCAAAATAGTGGAATGGTAGTGACGTCTAAGACTAGAAGTTATGCTTCCAAATCGGACACGAGGCCTGTAGATGGGGATCTCGACTACTATGGAGTGCTCACGGATATCATTGAGTTGAATTATTTTGGCCATTTCCGTGTTGTCTTATTTCGTGGGGATTGGGCTGAGTTTGATAGGAATTTTGCTAACAACAAGGACAAGCTTGGCTTCACAGTTGTGAACTTCTCAAAATTGATTCACATCGGTACACACATTAGCCATGAGCCATTTGTGTTTCCATCCCAAGTCCAACAAGTGTTCTACATTGCAGATCCAACCCTGCCAAAATCGTATGTGGCTATCCCTATGCAACCAAGAGATGTATTCCAACTGGGCGATACTTCAGACGATGAAGACGGTGAAGACATGAACAGTTACATTGCTTCTGAGTTTCCTGTGTTTGATGTAAACACAACCGATCCTGGAATTTGCGGGACTTGGCTTCGCAAGGATGGAGAAGAGGGCGATGTACTGGAAGATGTCGTATTGTAGTTTACATGATTTTTTATGCAAGTTTATTATAAGTCTGTAATTTTATGTCTTAAATCTTGTTGTAATATTATGTCTGTAATTTCGAATATGTTCATTATGAATTTAATACACTGGTTTAATTGTCTTTCTATTTTCTACTGCTTGGTATTATTTACATTAAACTATGCTTAGTGTCATTTGAACCAAACTATCATTTGAACCAAGTTATCGGATCCTTGACAGGTACAACATGCCGAGGCGTGGAAAGAGGGTAAATATAAATGATGGCAACGAGAGCCATGGGGATGAGCAGCCACTAAATAATAGTGGCAGGCAAACATATGAGAGTGAGGGTAGCACGCCGCCCACTGTCAAAAAACATCGGTAAGTCTTGAAATTGGTATTTTTAAAGAGATTATGTTACTTGAATGCATGAAAGACACGTACTAGTGTTTGTGAGTCTGCATTGTGGCTGTCGTCTATGTCGCATTTCGTCTATGTTTCTTAAGTGGGCTGTGATTAGAGAGAAAGGGCTGGAGTGGAGATCTGGAAACCCAAAATAGAGACATCTCGTTTATTATAATCTACACTTATTGTTGGACCAATCCCCTCTTGCTGTTGTTGCTGATGTCTCTTTGTGTGCGTGTGTTGAAGAGAATGAAGGGATGAGAGAGAGATGAGGAAAATGCCGCTATGTTAGCCTGGTGTATCCTCATTCTCTACGATCCCTCTTTCTGGCTCCATATATGGCTTCTATATTAAATTGGTTTCCTTCCACGATGACAGTCCGTAATACTACACTTGATATGAGCCCATGTTCATAGCTGCATCCTATTGCATACTCACAAACAACTAATACTTGTCGGCCTTGCATCGTATGCCCAACCCCATTTTGGCACATAACCTGGTATAGATGACATTGTACTGATTTGGAGGAGGTGAAAATGGGACCATAAAATAGCTTAAGAAGACCATCAGGTTTGTGAAATAAGCTTCACTAATAGTGAAAGAAACTGGGGATGCTATGCAGCATACTTAGTTTGGAAGTAGTCTCATTTTGTGTTAAAAAAACCATGCCAAAGATTGCAATCAGATGCATGAAATCAGCTTCTTTAACAGTATCTGAAAATGAAAACTTTTCATAATCTGAGCATATATGTTTCTTTAACAGTGACTGTGAACAATTGTTCTTAATTGGGCTGTGATTAGAAAGAGACGAGTTGGAGTGGAGATCTGGAAACCCATATAGAGACATCTTGTTCATAATAATTTATTATGGTTGTTGTTCTTGTCGCTCTTGCTGTTGTTGCTGATGTCTCTATGTGTTCGTGTGCTGAAGGGAAAGAAGGGGTGAGAGAGAGATGAGGAAAATGCCGCTATGTTAGCCTGGTGTATCCTCATTCTCTACCATTCCTCTTTCTGGCTTCTATATTTGGTTTCCTTCCACGATGACAATTCCAGTTAAAACTACACTTGCTATGAGCCCTATTCGTATTTTTATTCCATCAAGAACTGATCTATGACTACAATCTCCATTCAAAACCCAATTGTTCACTCAAACATGCTCCTTGTATCTGAACTCAAACATCACATTAATAAACATCTTTTCTGATAATGGCTACAATTGTGGAAGCTCTCTCTAAGTCTCAATTCTTCAAGGTTTTGTTGCCTACTTCTTTACAGAAGCTGGTACTCTATTCTTCTTTAAAGAGAGGAGAATGGAGTACCAACTTCTGTAAAGAAGTAGGCAACAAAACCTTGAAGAATTGAGGCTTAGAGAGAGCTTCCACAAGTGTAGCCATTATTAGAAAAGATGTTTATTAATGTCATGTTTGAGTTCAGAAACAAGGGGCATGTTTGAGTGAACAATTTTCCAAACAAGCTTCACTAACAGTGAAGGAAACTGGGGATGCTATGCAGCCTACTTAGTTTCTTTAACAGTGACTGAAAATTTCCATAATCTGAGCATATAAATTTTTCATAATCTGAGCATATATGTTTCTTTAGCAGTGACTGTGAACAATTGTTCTTAATTGGGCTGTGATTAGAAAGAGACGAGTTGGAGTGGAGAAGGGAAAGAAGGGGTGAGAGAGAGATGAGGAAAATGCCGCTATGTTAGCCTGGTGTATCCTCATTCTCTACCATTCCTCTTTCTGGCTTCTATATTTGGTTTCCTTCCACGATGACAATTCCAGTTAAAACTACACTTGCTATGAGCCCTATTCGTATTTTTCTTCCATGAACTGAGGATGGTGCATAGGCTGGTGCCTGGTGTATCCTCATTCTCTAGCATCCCCAGTTTCTTTCACTGTGAGTGAAGCTTATTTCACAAACCAGATGGTCTTCTTAAGCTATTGTATGGTCCCATTTTCACTAACTGTTAGTGAAGCTGATTTCAAGCACCTGATTGTCTTCTTGGCATGTATGTTTTTAAACCAAAAATGGGTTCACTGTGGTCATCAGATGATGGAGAAATTTTCATTTTCAAATACTGTCAATGTAACCGGTTTTTTTAACACAAAATGGGTTCACTTCCAAAATGAGTATGCTGCATAGCATCCCCAGTTTCTATCACTGTTAGTGAAGCTTACTTCACAAACCTGATGGTTTTCTTAAGCTATTCTATGGTCCCATTTTCACTAACTGTTAGTGAAGCTGATTTCAGGCACCTGATTGTCTTCTTGGCATGTATGTTTTTATACCAAAAAATGGGTTCACTGTGAACTGAGGATATTGTATAGGTACGTATGCCAAAATTCTCTGGCCGGATATGCACCACACTTGGGTTTTGCAATATAGTTGGGCTAAAAAAGTAGTAGAGCAACATATAAGCTTAGATAATGGAGAAATTTTCATTTTCGGGCACTGTCAATGTAACCTGATTGCAATCTTTGGCATGGTTTTTTTAACACAAAATGGGTTCACTTCCAAAATGAGTATGCTGCATAGCATCCCCAGTTTCTATCACTGTTAGTGAAGCTTACTTCACAAACCTGATGGTCTTCTTAAGCTATTCTATGGTCCCATTTTCACTAACTGTTAGTGAAGCTGATTTCAGGCACCTGATTGTCTTCTTGGCATGTATGTTTTTATACCAAAAAATGGGTTCACTGTGAACTGAGGATATTGTATAGGTACGTATGCCAAAATTCTCCGGCCGGATATGCACCACACTTGGGTTTTGCGATATAGTTGGGCTAAAAAAGTAGTAGAGCAACATATAAGCTCAGATAATGGAGAAATTTTCATTTTCGGGCACTGTCAATGTAACCTGATTGCAATCTTTGGCATGGTTTTTTTTAACACAAAATGGGTTCACTTCCAAAATGAGTATGCTGCATAGCATCCCCAGTTTCTATCACTGTTAGTGAAGCTTACTTCACAAACCTGATGGTCTTCTTAAGCTATTCTATGGTCCCATTTTCACTAACTGTTAGTGAAGCTGATTTCAGGCACCTGATTGTCTTCTTGGCATGTATGTTTTTATACCAAAAAATGGGTTCACTGTGAACTGAGGATATTGTATAGGTACGTATGCCAAAATTCTCCGGCCGGATATGCACCACACTTGGGTTTTGCGATATAGTTGGGCTGAAAAAGTAGTAGAGCAACATATAAGCTCAGATAATGGAGAAATTTTCATTTTCGGATACTGTCAATGTAACCTGATTGCAATCTTTGGCATGGTTTTTTTAACACAAAATGGGTTCACTTCCAAAATGAGTATGCTGCATAGCATCCCCAGTTTCTATCACTGTTAGTGAAGCTTACTTCACAAACCTGATGGTCTTCTTAAGCTATTCTATGGTCCCATTTTCACTAACTGTTAGTGAAGCTGATTTCAGGCACCTGATTGTCTTCTTGGCATGTATGTTTTTATACCAAAAAATGGGTTCACTGTGAACTGAGGATATTGTATAGGTACGTATGCCAAAATTCTCCGGCCGGATATGCACCACACTTGGGTTTTGCGATATAGTTGGGCTGAAAAAGTAGTAGAGCAACATATAAGCTCAGATAATGGAGAAATTTTCATTTTCGGATACTGTCAATGTAACCTGATTGCAATCTTTGGCATGGTTTTTTTAACACAAAATGGGTTCACTTCCAAAATGAGTATGCTGCATAGCATCCCCAGTTTCTTTCACTGTTAGTGAAGGTTATTTCACAAATCTGATGGTCTTCTTAAGCTATTTTATGGTCCCATTTTCACTAACTGTTAGTGAAGCTGATTTCAAGCACCTGATTGTCTTCTAGGCATGTATGTTTTTATACCAAAAATGGGTTCACTGTGGTCATCAGATGATGGAGAAATTTTCATTTTCAAATACTGTCAATGTAACCGGTTTTTTTAACACAAAATGGGTTCACTTCCAAAATGAGTATGCTGCATAGCATCCCCAGTTTCTATCACTGTTAGTGAAGCTTACTTCACAAACCTGATGGTCTTCTTAAGCTATTCTATGGTCCCATTTTCACTAACTGTTAGTGAAGCTCATTTCAAGCACCTGATTGTCTTCTTGGCATGTATGTTTTTATACCGAAAATGGGTTCACTGTGAACTGAGGATATTGTATAGGTACGTATGCCAAAATTCTCCGGCCGGATATGCACCACACTTGGGTTTTGCGATATAGTTGGGCTAAAAAAGTAGTAGAGCAACATATAAGCTTAGATAATGAAGAAATTTTCATTTTATGGCACTGTCAATGTAACCTGATTGCAATCTTTGGCATGGTTTTTTTAACACAAAATGGGTTCACTTCCAAAATGAGTATGCTGCATAGCATCCCCAGTTTCTTTCACTGTTAGTGAAGATTATTTCACAAACCTGATGGTCTTCTTAAGCTATTGTATGGTCCCATTTTCACTAACTGTTAGTGAAGCTGATTTCAAGCACCTGATTGTCTTCTTGGCATGTATGTTTTTAAACCAAAAATGGGTTCACTGTGGTCATCAGATGATGGAGAAATTTTCATTTTCAAATACTGTCAATGTAACCGGTTTTTTTAACACAAAATGGGTTCACTTCCAAAATGAGTATGCTGCATAGCATCCCCAGTTTCTATCACTGTTAGTGAAGCTTACTTCACAAACCTGATGGTCTTCTTAAGCTATTTTATGGTCCCATTTTCACTAACTGTTAGTGAAGCTGATTTCAAGCACCTGATTGTCTTCTTGGCATGTATGTTTTTATACCAAAAATGGGTTCACTGTGAACTGAGGATATTGTATAGGTACGTATGCCAAAATTCTCCGGCCGGATATGCACCACACTTGGGTTTTGATTGGATTGTTTAGTGGATGTTGTCTATGTTCTTAATTGGGCTGTGATTAGAAAGAGTGGGCTCGAGTGGAGAACTGGAAACCCATATAGAGACATCTTGTTCATAATAATTTATTATTATTGTTGTTCTTGTCGCTCTTAAGGTGGTTGCTGATGTCTCTTTCTGTTCGTGTGCTGAAGGGAAATAAGGGATGAGAGAGAGATGAGGAAAATGCCGCTATGGTAGCCTGGTGTATCCAAAGTCTCTACCTTTCTTCTTTCTGTTTCCATTTCTGGCTTCTATATATATTTGGTTTCCTTCCACGATGATAGTTTCCTAAAAATACACTTGATATGAGCCCTATCTTATTTTTCTTATTTTTCTTATATTTGGTTTCCGTCCACGATGACAGTTTCATGGATTGTCTGAACAATCCATGAAGGACATGCTTAGATACTGAATTTTCATTTGTTTTATTGTTTTAGATAGTTGATATTCCCAATTAGAGGAGAATATAAAGGTTTCAAGTTAGATACTGAATTTTCATTTGTTTTGTTATTTTAGATATATTTAAAAACAAAATTAAGTACGGAATTTTTAGCATTGCAATGTAATTATTTTACCTCTGTATATATATAGCATTAACAATTCCATTTGCAGTTGGCACTTTCATCTTATAATTCGAGACACAGGTAGTTCTTTTTGCAAGTTCAAAAAATATGTATATTCTGTATTGTGATCTACTGTTCAATTAAACTATTGTTTTTTATTCACAGAGCGGTCGTCAAGATGAAGGAAATGCAGATGATCAGAGCTGAAGCTACTCGAGGGGTATGAATCTGCGGTCCTCCTTGCTGTTCTTATGTCCTCCTTGCTGTATGGTTGTTGTTCTTATGTCCTCCTCCTTGCCGTTGTTATGTCAGACTGGTTTTTTTTATGAGAGTTATGTCATACTTTGAATTTGGGATATTTTGGATATTTGTCAGACTAGTTTGTTTGGATATTTTGGATGTTAGTCTCTATATTAATTTGTTAATTATGACATTGTTAATTAATCAATGAATTTGGACGTTGATATGACACGTGTGAAACTTGATTATCTTTAATTATTCTTGTGTTTGGCTGTGGTTTGCGCAGTAGTATGCAATGAAATTGATTGAATTAGTTGTGAGAATTAGTTTACAGGTTATGTAAATGAAACTGTGAATTGAAATCGAACGGAAAAGCGGAGTATCGAAAATAAACGGGCATAGCCAGAACGGCGTTTTAAAAAAACGGCGGTGTATATAATTTAATTGTAGGAGTGTATGATACACCGGCGTTTCAACGCACGCCGGTGAAAGTTTTCAGCTGTAACGGCACAGGTATACACCGGCGTTTTATAAACGCCGGCGTAAATAACTACACCGGCGTTTTTAGTCGCGCCGGTGTTCGTAAACAGGGAAAAACAGGCGCTTATAAACGGACATACACCGGCGTTTCTTGACCGCCGGTATACTTTCGATATACACCGGCGTTTTTATTTACGCCGGTGAATGGATAAATACCGGCGGTTTAAGACCGCCGGTGTATGTATATAGGCACACAAACACGGCACCCAGAAACGGACATACACCAGCGTTTTATGACCGCCGGTGTAGTCCTAGTATTTACCGGCGTCCACCAAAAACGCCGGTGTAGGACCCTTCGTTTCAGCGACGCCCGCTTCGGCGGCAGTTGGACCGGCGTTATTGTAAACGCCGGTGAAAGTTTCCCCGGCGTAAAAAAATGCCGGTATAGACGGAAAAAACCGCCGGGAAAGCTACTTTCTTTTGTAGTGGTCTAATGTTCATTACTAGCTAGGTTGCACTTCATACGTCCTAGATTTTACCGCATGGTTGCTACTGCAAATAGTTTCATTTTAAGATTTTGTAGTGGAACTTCTATAGGGAAATATATTCAGACAAACAGTAACAGTAAAAGTAATAACAAACAGTAACGATGTCATGGATCATGCCCTCATGCATCCAGAGATAAACAGTAGGTAGCACAGTAAACAGTGGGAAAACGAGTCTCTTGTGAATATGTATTTCTATATTGTCCACTACTCGATCTTTTTCCTTAAAAACCCCAGCTTGATTTCTTTTATTATTAATACACATGCGTGAACGAATAAAAACAAGCTAAATACATGGCAAGAACATAAAATAAGTCTAAGATGAAATAGTGATTGCAACGGTTGATAAAAACAACTCATAATAGTCAAAACAACAAACTTTTCAGTTCTGGACAGCAAGACACTACTATACCAAATCTGAGATTTCCGTTGCTACAGAATAGAAAATCTAGATTTAGCAAAAAATATAGAAACTAGACTCTCTTCCGATTCTAGCACATATATATAAGTTACATATCAGCCACAGAAACAGGGTTGAAAACAACGTTTAATACAAAAATCGTATTCAACTAGAAAATGCAAAATCTTGTTTATAAGCATGAAAAGAGTTTAAACTCATCATAATTAAATATGAGAAAAATCTTGAAGATTTCTTAACATATCTAGTTTCAAAATATAAAATATCGTGAATTTATATTACAAATAGTATAGTCAACAAAATTGGAAAAAACTGAGTAATGCAACAAAATCTCAATTTTGAAAGTTCATAAACAACAGTACTGAAATAGAGATAATTCATAAAATATAATTCGAAATCCATATCTATCAAAAGGGTGATAAAATAGAAAAATAATTCAACATCTCTTATTCACAAAGTTTTCATAAAAAAAGAATAGAATCAGGTTGAAAACATATTTCTTTACTGAACAGCATGCAGTTGGAAATAAATCGACTAGTTTCATCAGTATGAAATGAGATACAAAAGTCATTAATTATTTCCACAAAATTAGGAATTGTTCCCAGTCATATCTAAACATACTCTGTAAAATATAGAATTCAAATTCTACTTTTAATGTCAGTTTTAAAATAAAATTCCATACAGAATTCTTTTAGTTCAGAATCTGAAAAATACGATATGTCTACAGCAAAACAGCGATAACTCATGCATAAAAACTCGAAATTCAGATCTGTCAAAAGTTCTGGAAACTAGAAAACAAAGGATACAAATCTTGTTCACAAACTTATTTATTTTAATGATTTTAACAGGGTTGAAATTACTGTACAAAATAGGGCAGCAGCAAACACAAGTTCTTTTAAGAATTTTATCAAACAACTTAACTACAAACGGTCGAATCTAGATGTCATACAAAGTATGGTATATGTGGGTTACTCAAATCAGCATGGCATGTGATTAAACGGTCTATAATGAGATAATACAACCAACACACATCTAAACAACGGTCAACTACAACATACGGTGTGCCACAAACAACATACGGTCAAAGTGTCATCTAATCTAATTGTTTCATACAACGGGTGTCAATTATTGTAACTACTCATGATCAAAAGTTGATGTCAACAGTTCAACTAAAAAGATAGGATCATCATGAGATTACACACATTTTCATACTAGACTACTTACGGTATTAACTTGTATGACAAAAAGAACACATATAAGCTACTTGCCTGATATGAAGAAGATGAAACGATAGAATAACGGAAACGGATCCCGAACAACGAACACACGAAGGAAAGAGATGAGAACGAGATCCAATCCAACCGAAGCACGTGCATAAAAACAAGCGTTCACACACAACCAAAGTGACAACAGCCAAACAACAGCATGGCTGGCAGTAGCAACGATGCCAGCAAGGGCGGTGGTGTGCAGCTAGGATGATGACAGTGGCAGTCGGGGTCGTGACGGTGCTCGACCACAGCGAAGACGACGAGAGGGGGCTCGGCCTGGGATTTGGGTCGCGACTACAAAGAAGGGGAGAAGAGGTTAGGAAGGAGGAAGGGGGTCTGGTGGTCAGGGGATGTCACCGACATTGGAGAACAGAAATGATACAGCAAGAGGCAGGGATAGGGGATCGGGATGTGAGGTCGGGGCTAGGTCGGGGTAGGAGAGAGAGAGGGGGTGATGGCTCGGAGAAGAGAGAGAAATATTGTATTAGGGTTGATAATTAGGATTAGGGTTCAATTATGGTGTTTAAATAGAGGCAGTATGGGCTTGGGTAGACTGGGTAGTATCCAATAGGGTATGAAGAATCCAATAAGAGACAATTAGGCCATGAAATATGTTTAAACAATAGACAAAATCAAGAAAAATATGTAGGCCAAATAAAAGAGAATAAAAGCTGAATCAAACAGAGAATGAATCACAAGAGAGAGGGGAACAACACACCATACAAGAGAATGAAAATAAATACTGCTAGAAATAAAAATAAATAATCAAAAATTTATTAATATGATTTAAAAAGTACAAATATGAGCAATAGGGGTTACACTAAAGACATGGCAAGAACAAGAAATAAGTCTAAGATGAAATAGTGATTGCAACGGTTGATAAAAACAACTCATAAAACAACGAAATTTTCAGTTCTGGACAGCAAGACACTACTGTACCAAATCTGAGATTCCTGTTGCTAAAAAATAGCAAATCTAGATCTGTCAAAAAATCTAGAAACCAGACTCTCTGCCGATTCCAGCACATATATATAAGTCACATATCAGCCACAGAAATAGGGTCGAAAACAGCATTTAATACAGAAGTTATGTTCAGCCAGAAAATGCAAAATCTTGTTTATAAGCATGAAAAGAGTTTAAAATCATCATAATTAAATCTAACAAAAATCTGAAAGATTCCCTAACATATCTGGTAGATATGTCTCAAAATATAAAATATCATGAATTTATATTACAGATAGTATAGTCAACAAAATTGGAAAAACAGAGTAATGCAACAAAATCTCGATTCTGAAAGTTCAGACACAGCAGTACCAAAACAGAGATAATTCGTAATATATAATTTGAAATCCAGATCCATCAAAAGGGTTATAAAATAGAAAAATTAGGATACAGTTCTTATTCACAAAGTTTTCATCAAAAGCGAATAGAATCAGGTTGAAAACATAATTCTTTATTGAACAACATGCAGTTTGGAATATTTCCATTGGTTTCAAAAAGAAAAAATGAATACAAAAGTCATTAATTAATTCCACAAAATTTAAGGACTGTTTCCAGTCATATCTAAACATACTCAGCAAAATATAGAGTTCAAATTCGACTTTTAATATCAGTTTTAAAATAAAATTCCATACAGAGTACTTATAGTTCAGAATCTGGAATATACGATATAACTGCAGTAAAACGGCAATAACTCATGCATCAAAAATCGGAATTTAGATCCGCCGAAAGTTCTGGAAACTAGAAATCCGAGGCTACAAATCATGTTCAAAAAAATATTAAATTTACTGATGTTAACAGGGTCGAAATTGCTGTACAAAATAGGGCAGCAAAACAAAAGTTCTTTTATGTATTTTATCAACAACTTAACTACAGACGGTCCAATTTAGATGTCATACGAAGCATGGTATATGTGGGTTACTCAAATCAGCATGGCATGTGAATCAAATAGTCCATAATGAGATAATACATCCAACACACATCTATGCAATAGTCATCTACAATATACGGTGTGCCACAAACAACATACAATCAAGATGTCTATTAATCTAATTATTTTCATGCAACAGGTGTCAATTATTGTAACTACTCATGATCAAGATTGATGTCAACGGTTAAACTAACAATGTGGATCATCATGAGAACACAAATATTTTCATACTAGATTACTTACAGTATTTAACTTGTATGACAAAAAGAACACATACAAGTTACTTGCTTGTGATGAAGACGACGGAAACGAAGAACAGAATAACGGGAACGGATCCCAAACAACGAATGCAACGAACAAGGAGACGAGAAATCCAATCCAACCTAAAACACGTGCACACACTACAAAAGAGACAGCAGCACTCAATATCAAGACCGGCAGCACCAATGGCCAGAGAAGACGATGATGGCATGGCAGGATGGCGGCGCTCGACCACAGAGAGGATGAAGGAAAGGGCTCGGCCTGGGGTGGGTGCCCGGCGAAGTCGACGACAACGAAGAGGAAGAGGAGAAGAGGGGTTGCGGGTGGTCGGGGTGGTCTGCCGACGTTGAGGAAATACGACGACAGCGAGGAGGGGGGTCGGGAGAGAAAGATCAGGATGAGAGAGAGGGTCAGGATGGGGGTAGACGGCTAGAGAGAGAGAGAAAAGTTTTAGGGTTTGATAATTAGGGTTAGGGTTCAAATAGGGTGTTTATATAGGGGCAATATGAGTTTGGGTTAACAGGGTAGTATCCAATGGGAAGAAAAGAATCCAATAAGAGATAATTAAGCCATGAAATAGGTTTAAACAATAGACAAGATCAAGAACAAATTGTAGGCCAAATAAATGAGAATGAAAAGCTGAATCAATACAAAATGAATCACAAGAGAGAGAAGAACAACACACTATACAAAAGAATGAAAATAAATACAACCAAAAATAATATAAATAAATCAAGACTTTTTTTTAAATAAAATTAAAAATACAAATATGAGCAATAAGGGTTACAGTGGTCCAAGTCAGACCGGGCTAATATGGCCAAAATCTAACCCATACCAGCCTGGATGCCAACATTAGGTCCACCTCATATATATATTCAGTAATCCTGACTGTGTTCTTCTTGACCTTGTATTTTTCTCTGAGTTGACCATGAATCAACATCCTACAATTCAGATAGAAACATATGTTTTACAACTAGTATTACAGTGCAAATTGCATAGCCTAAAATATTTTTGAGGGACTCATAAAATTGTATGAAACTCTAAAAAGTATGAGATAATTGAGAGAAACTTATGAATATCTTTCCTACTGTAATTACTGAAATCTTCATTATCATCCTCACATAAGCAGATGGTTTAGAGAATCACTGTCAAACCATAATGTTATCCAGTTAAATATTACTAAAGCAAAAAAAAATGCATGCAATAAACTGTACAAAGAGAATATTTATGGTACCTCAACTTTTCATCCTCGCTCTCTTCTTCAACTCCAAGCTCCTTTTCTTTTTAGGTACTCACTATCATCCTTCTCATGCATTTCCTTTAAATGAATCTTTGCATAAAGCCCTAAGTTAAAATCCACACAACAAATACTTTAAAAAAAAGATTGTAGTTAAGGTGAAGAGTTTTACCCTTTCATGGTTTGATTTTATGTAACTATTCAATATGAATGCCACGATACCCCTCTGCAAATTGCACGGTCTTTACCAAAAATTCGGTAGAACTTATCTGATACATAAAGCTTTTTAACAGTATAATGTTCATCCAGTAAATCAACATTCAGCAATTATCTAATAAGGATACTCAAAATTTTGCTGTAAAAATTCAAGCATCTGATACAATAATGCTCATTCAGACCCAATCACAATATTCGTTCAATTGTCCAAATACTGAAACTCCAATTATATCCAACATATGGCTTAAATAAATTGTCCATGATAACAAAAAAATTCAATCTAAAAAATTGCATCGACTTTATGAAAAGATATCACAAATTCAACTAATTTATATTAACATATATATTATAACATCATTAACATTCAATAAACATGTTATACATTATAAACCATGCATTATAGTACATATTAGGAAAACAATGATAGACTAAGAGAATCATATAAAAACAACTTTACGAACTATGTTTGCGAAGAGCTGTGAGATTTTATGAGATTGGGAAAGTGAGAGAGGAAGAGACAGTATTTGAGGGATTGTGGTTTTTATTTTGTTTTGATCTTTTAATTAAATCGTGCATAGTGCACATGTTAGATAGAAATTTCTACTTTTCCGCTCCTTTCTCTATTTAGAGTAAGAGTGGCAATGATCCCAATCCTGGCCTGCCTATGCCTGACCTGATAATTAGCGGGCTTGGGTTAATAATTCTTATTTTGGGCTTGTCTTAGGCTCAATTTTTTAGGCCCGAGGAAATTTCGGGTCAGGCTCGGGCTCGGGCCCAAGTTCTTAGGCCTGATGGGCCCGAATCAAATCTTTATACGTGCATGTGTATATTTTTGTATACATCATGTATATTTATGTATAATTTTTTTAAAAGAATATTCATGTAAGTTGAAATGAGTGTTAAACTTTATAGATAGATAAATTATGTCTTGTATATAAAATTAAATAAAAATAGACAAATTAGATGTTAATTACTCTAAAGTTTATAGTATTCCTATTATTTTTATTTTTTTATCGTGTATTATTCTTGATATTGTTTTATTTTATAGAAAAGTTATATATTATAACATGCATAGGCCTGTGCCTATTTTGGGCTTAATTCGGACCCGGTCTCGGGTCTAATTTTTTGAAGCCCGAAGAAAAATTGGGTCGTGTTCGGACCTATATTTTTAACTTTGGACCCAGACCTATATGGGCCCGGTCCAATCCTAGCCCGTTGTTAGAGGGGCAGACTCTCTCCTGTTAAGATAAGATATAGAAGATATTATCGGGTATGTTTGGATTAATTAATATAGGTTTGTTTATAGTTAATGGTTGCTTATTGAGTAGGGAGGGATGAAGCATGTGAAGTGGAACGTGCCTTTTGTTCTCAGTGTAATCCAATCCTGGCACTTTGACCCAAGGGCCAGAGAATCCAAGTGGGTAAGAACTTGAATGGGTTTCGGGTATGATTCACTTTGGACCCGAATTAATCCGGTACGGGGCTGTATTTGGGTCCTCATTAAGGCTTTTTTTAATTTTAATTATAAAGAAGACCGTAGTCACACACTCGTACTTTTTCCATCGTATGATACAAGGAGATTTGAACTCTAGCAGTAAAACCTGCATGTCGGGTTTAACTGGATTGGATGTGAGTGGAAAACCTGCATTATGTAATCATGCGGAGCTTATTGGTAGCTTAACCTCAGATGGATGCAACCTCCCAAGTGTTCTCTGATTTTGATGTTTGTATTATTGTACATAAGAAAAGGAGAAGAAGATTAAAGTAAAGACTAAATTACAAAAAATTACCTTATATTTTTAATATTTCACTATTCTAAATCTAAACATACTTTTAAAAATAAAAGTTTTATGAGGTTATGCTAAAGGTGTCAAACGGGTTGGACTGCCCAAAACCGATCCCAACCCAAACCATTTTTCAACCCGAACCTGATTGGGCTAAGCCCGAAAACCCAGCTCGGATAACAGGTCTGGTTTGGTCAGCCCCTAGGCGGTTAAGCTCAACCTGACCCGACCAGAAGCCCTTTTAGGCCAAAACCAGAAACTCGATTAAGTAATCTGTCTTTCTTTATCATCTCTCATTATATAACTAAGAGGATGACTACACATACATGAGTTTTTACTCCAAACATACATTATAAATACATTGTGACCCACTTCTCACTAAAAATCAATGTTTTGATTTCGTCTTTTAGTGAGAAGTGAGTCCTAATACATTTATAATGTATGTTTGGGATAAAAACCGATGTATGTCTAGCATTTTGCTATAACTAATTAAATATATCTTATCTATCAAATTAATTTTTATGGGAAGTAGAAGAGACTTTAAATCATAATACTTTCATCCATTTATAACCATTTCCACCTTAAACATGATGCTTTATCCAAATATAACTAATTCAGCCTAATTATGGTAGTCTTAAATTAGTTTATGGCTTTTGGACATAAATTTAAGAATTTTTTACCAAGCTATCCCATTTTTTGTAAGTATATATACCAAACTATCCAAGTTTGAAAGTTAAATACCAAAAAGTCTCTGTCGCTGACTGAGATGGCACGCCTGGTAAAAATTTGCGCGCTATCTCAGTCAGCGTGTGTTAGGGGCCACTACTTTTTTCCTTAAGTAAGAGTGTGCGAAAAAATTCTTAAGTATAGACTCACTAACTCCGTTAGCGCGCCCATTTAAACTAGGCGCGCTAACTGAGATAGCGAGTGTCAATTGTGATTTCATTTAAATCACGCTAGTTGTCGCTATGATTTAAGTGAAATCTCAATCGACACTCACTATCTTAGTTAGCACGGCTGGTTTAAATGGGCGCGCTAACAGAGTTAGCGAGTGTTGATTGGGATTTCACTTAAATCATACTCGCTATCGATTGTGATTTAAGTGAAATCTCAATCGACACTCGCTATCTCAGTTAGCGCGTCTAGTTTAAATGGGCGCACTAACAGAGTTAGCGAGTCTATACTTGAGAATTTTTTCGCACACTCTTACTTGGGGGAAAAGTAGTGGACGTGGCCCCTAACACACGCTGACAAAGATAACACGCAGACTTTTATCAGACACGTTATCCCAGTCAGCAACATAAACCTTTTGGTATATAACATTCAAACTGTGATAATTTGGTATATACTTATAAAAAGTGGGATAGTTTGATAAAAAAAATCTAAATTTAAGCATCTAAAATAGGAAAAGTCATATTTAATCTTTTTAAAAATTTAATTTAAATGTAGAACTCGAATTAATCCTGAACTTGAGCCCTTCGGGCTTTGGGTAATGGGTGGGGTTTGGGCAGCCTCTTGAATACTCCAGCCTGGCCCAAACTCGAACCCGAAAAAATAGGCCGGACCCAAACTTGGCCGGAAACCCAAAAAGCCCAATTGTTTCGAGTTCAGGTTTGGGTCTGGCCTGGCCCGCCCGGTTGACACTTCTAGATTATCTCTAATATTATAATGGAAGAGTTTTTTTTTGATGAATCGGATAGAGCCAAAAGGCTCCAGCCATCAAAAATATATATTAATCAATAAAACAGTTAATAAACAGTACAAATAGTCACTGGTTTTATAAGATGTAAAACAGAAATAAGCGAGAAAGAAAGAAATACAATAAGCAAGCTACAAAGAAATACAAAGATAGACTCAACATCAGCCAAACAGAGTGAGGACCCACAGCACGACGCACCAAGCCGTTACCCGATAGTGGGGCAAACGATCCGGAAAGGCCAGCGACGAGGAGGGGCTCCAAAGCGACCGATCCAAGACCATAGAAGATAAAAACTCCTCCCACGACGGCAAACAACTCTATAAGAGACTAGAGGGACTCTAGCAGCGCAACGGAAGTATAACACTGTCATTAGCAGAGGAGCTAACGATAAGGCAAGACTCACCAGTGCCCTAGCTAAAGAGCAGACATGGAGGCTGCTTTCTTCGCAAGGAGCCGAGCACTTACTCGGATCATCGAATGGTCAAAAACTTTCTTGTTGTAGCCTCGCTTGGCGGGGGGAGGTGCTACCCTCACAGAAGGGGATGACAACGCTGCAAGATCTGATGATGAAGTGCCTACTGAGATAGGGCACGAAGGGGAACCAAGACTGTTGGGGGCAATCGATGAGGCAGGAAGAATGGTCTTGGAGTAGTCGACCCCACGGGGAGAAGAAGGAGCATGAAGACTAAAAGGATGCTTAAGGTGTAGGGAGAGCACGAATAGTTTGAACGCCCTCAGAATCTGATAGAGCCATGACTGGACCCCTAGATGTTGATGCCAAGAGAATAAGCATCCAGGAAAATGAAAATATGCCGCAGAAAGTGTGGGAACAGAGATCTTCAAAACACAGGGATAGTCATAAGATAAAGAAGGGGCTTTAAGATAAACTGCAGCTCTTTCAGGGAGCAATAGGGGATCCGAAATGCGGGAGTGCAAAGCTAGCTCCCTCGCACCACTGGAGCAAAAGGATGAAAAACAGTCTGGATTTTTACCCAAAATCCAATTCAAAGACGGAGCCGCTGAGAAAGGGCGGAGACGATCCTTGTAATAGCCCCGGTGAGGGAGGGAGACATGGTTCGTAATAACTTTACGATCCTTAAAAAGGAAAGCAATGTTAGGCCGATGAAGTGCAACACTAGGTGTGCGAAGAGGAGAAAAAGATGTTGAGTAAGACGTCGCTGACAGAGGATCGACAACTGAGGAGTCGAAGACCTTGCTCTTAGCCGAACTGAGCTTACTAACCAAGCTAAACCGAAGCTTGCACTTTAAGAGAGGGTAATTAAGAAAGGTGAGGAGCTTGGCCGGTAAGGGATGTCCTCTGGGAAGGCCAAGAAGTTTTGAAGTGAGAAGCATCGATTGCGAGAATGCCCGATCTTATCGCAGAATAAGCACCTCGTTTTATTCGTACATTCATGCTTAATATGACCCGGAAGGAGACACTTGAAACAGACCCGATGAGAACCGGGCCTACGATGCGAATGGGAATTAGAGAAGGTGGAAGAACCCTACGAGGGGTAGATGAAATTTGGAGGAGAAGAGGAATAGTCGCGCAGCAAATCCTGATCCGAAGCAGAACAGGAAGAGCTCGATACAGCCTTGATACGATTCATGGAAGAATCCTACCAAGAGTGAATTATAATGGAAGAGTTACAATTGTCAATTGTAAACATACAAATTCATGCATCGGCCGTGCATAGCTATTATAAAATAGAATTCAGGTTCAAGTCTAGAATACATCGGAATTTTTACTTTTAAAAAAACTATATTTATTAAGATGTGCATTGCACACGTGAAAATTACTAGTGAATATTAAAGCAAATTTAGAATTGTTGTCTTAGAAATACTAATAGTATAAGATAGTTTTCTACGATATATTCTAAATAAACTGAAGTGTGAGGTCAGTTTATCAACATAGTAGATACTATGTATTCAAATCTCATTTTCCTAGCTAATGAACCCTATCTAGCCTGCTTGTGTAATCAGCCGCATAGAGAAATCATAAATTAAATCCCCATAAAAAAATATGATATCTATAGAATGACGAGATCATGCAGGTTTTCTTATGCTGAATTTTGATTAGATCATGCAGGTTTTAAGTTCCATTAGTCATTTAGTCCTCATGTTGTTCTTCAGTATCTTATACCACTTGGTGTATCGTAGTAACGACATAACCCATGAAATACATGATTCTTATTGACTCAAAAGAAAAAGTGCATAACTTTTTTCTCAATAGCTAGACACGATCGAATAAGCATCAGCCCACATTATATTTCACATAAATTCAATCATGCACTTAATGAAGTTTCTAATGAAGTTTCAAGCTCCATTTTAAGAATCTACACCCGCAATATTTGACATAAAATAAATATGGGTAATGCTACACCTACAACATTTTCTTACAACCATTTCTTTTACAACCTTAGGTGGCACAATCTCATTAGAATGTATTGTAGAATAGGTTGTAATGGATTGTACACATCTCCAATGAAAATGTGTCATCTAAGATTATAGGTGTAGCATTACCCAATAAATATATGATGCTTGTAGAAGATATTTCTGATTTATTGCTCGCTTTCATTTTATTTATAGATTTTAGCATTTAAAAAAAGAGCGAAAATAAATATACATCATTTCTTCATAAAAAATACTATGAAGAATAAATCAAACATTAGAAGAGGGCAAGCCAAGAATCAAGCATATGATTAGAAAAAAGGATCAAAGGAAATGGTGGGACAAAAAACAAACTCATGATATATATATGTCGTTCAAAATAATAAGCAAACTCATTGGGTGCTTCTTTAGTGTCGGCACTTTTATACCTTTGAAATGTATATGTAACTGTCTTCTCATGTGTTCTCCTCATTTCATTTTATTTACTATTTTATTTTCTACTTGCTTGCTTGCATGCTTACTTTCTATTTTTTCAATCAATGATGAATCCTATCTGTCACCCCCACCTAACCATTCACACATTTGCTGGTTAAAGGCTTTTGTGTGGGCCTCCTTTTATCAATCCCCGAAACCTTCGCAGTTGATTTAGGGTTCCATGTTCTCAACTTGAGGAAATGAGAAGTTGAGACAGTTGAAAAACTGTCTTGACAATAATGCCCTTGTCTTCTTTCTCCTCACTAGGACATATATCCCTTGATATGAGTCTGAAACCAAGTTGTGCTTGTTCTTCGCCATGGATTGAAACTAGGGTTAGAAAGAAGATATTGGAAACTGAATTGGAATTTTTTATTTTTTTTTGAGGAAAAAGGTGGAATAAGGCCACCATGTTTCATTAATAAGAAATTAACAAAACAACCCCAGCATGCTGGGGCAAGTTACAACAACCCCAACAAAACAACCCCAGAATTAATACAATTGGAAAATTGTATTAATTCTTGAATGCATACATTTGAGCCTCTAGCGCTCTTTTATAGAGACGAGCACGTGCAACGCATGTGACGCTACAGGACTAACTGAATAACAGACTCCAACTGACTCAATTAGAACCTGACCCACTACTTGACCCATACCTGAAGTATCTGTTCTGAATGAACAGTAAAACACACACGCTCTACTAATACAAACTGATACATTCCTCCAATGCATATTCTCTCCCATTTATTCTTCATTTCAGCCTTGATTTCCATCCCGTAACAACTCCTCCCTGCTCAGATTGAGCTTGTCCCAAGCTTAAAATTTGGAAAAGATCTTCTGATGTCATCTGCATCCTCCCATGTAGCAGCATTAGTTGGTTGATCAACCCACGTAATCAACAACTTCACACCAGCTCCATTTCCTTTCTCATAAACCCTTCTATCAAGAATCATCTAAGGGACAACAGAAGTGTCATCACTAGACCACCATTCTGGAATTTCAGCAGGTACAACCACTGAAGGATCACCCCAAAATTTTTTAAGCTTGGATACGTGGAATACTGGATGAATCACATATTTTAGGGAGAAACGCTAAGCGATACGCTAATTCTCCCACTTTTTCAATCACTTTATAAGGTCCAAAAAACCTTGGTGATAATTTCTGAGGATAGGGATTCCGCAAGCTGATCTGCCTATAAGGTTGCAACCTTAGCAAAACCTAATCATTGACAGCAAAACTCTTCTCCCTTATCTTATTGTCAGCAAAATTTTTCATTCTTTCCTATGCAACCTTCATGTTTTCCTTTAGCAGCTTAAGAATGACATCCCTGGTCATTAACTCTTCCTCCACCCCTTGAGCATTAGCAGTGCCTCTCACATACAACTTAGGTGTAGGAGGAGGTCTCCCATACACTGCTTTGAAATGAGAAATCCCAATTGAAGTGTGCCAGCTAGTGTTATACCAGTATTCTGCCCAACAAAGCCATTTCACCCAATCTTTTGGTCTTTGTCCACACATACAACAAAGATACATTTCCAAAGCTTTATTGACAATTTCCGTTTGCCCATCAGTCTGAGGGTGGTATGCTGTAGATGTTTGGAGTTTACTTCCTTGCATTTTGAAATACTCTTGCCAAAAAGAGCTTATGAAAACTGGATCCCTGTCAGATATGATGCTTCGAGGCATTCCATGCAGCCTACTGACATGCTCAGTGAACACTTGCGCCACTCCTTGAGCTGTATAAGGATGGGATAAGGCAACGAAGTGTGCATATTTAGACAGTCTGTCCACCACTACCAGTATAACAGACTTTCCTATGCTTTTGGGTAACCTCCTATGAAATCCATCGATATATCTTCCCAAATCAACTCAGGTATAGGCAATGGTTGAAGCAACCCTGCAGTCACTTGATTCTCACTCTTACTTATTTGACATATCCCACATTCTCTGATAAATTGTCTAATTTGCTTACTCATCCCTCTCCAAACAAAGGATCTCCTGATCCTACTCAGTCTTATGAGACTCTGAGTGGCCCCCCACTTTAGAATCATGATTCTCACTAAAAATTTGCAGTCTCAAGTTGGAAGTAAGACTCAACAAGATCTTTCCCTTATAATACCAAATACCTCCTAAGAATTTGTATTTCTGATTGTTTAATTCCCCTTTAGTGCATCTGTCAAAGATGGTTTAGAAGTATGGATCCTCACTCACCATCATTCTAACCTCATTCACCCATTGCGAAACCACAAAAGTAAGCTCCAAAGCTTGAGCTTCTTCCCTTTCAGTAGGCCTTCCCCTTTTTATACTCCACTGAAAAGTTGAAACCCAATAATTTTCATAGCCACTTTTCTTGGATCTCAGTATTCACTCTTTGTTCCAATATATATTTGATACTTTTTTTTATCAGTTTTGATAAAAAATTCTCTCCCCATCAAGTAGTGCTTCCAATGCTTTACTGCATTTAAGATAGCAAAAACTTCCTTCTCATATGTTGACAGTGAGAGAGATTTACCTTTCAATCCCTTTCTTATATATGCAATTGGGTGAGCTGCCTGCATCAGTACTGCTCCAATGCCTTGGAAGGAAGCATCTGTATCTACAACAAAGCTCTTAGAAAAGTCTGGAAGCTGCAAAACTGGAGTAGTTGTGAGAGAGCTGCTTTTAATTTTGCAAAGGCTGTTGTGACTACTTGAGACCGCTTGAAACAGTTCTTCTTTAACAACTGAGTTAAAGGTACTGCAATTCCTCCATATCCTTTTACAAACTTCCTATAATAACCAGTGAGGCCTAAAACCCCCCTTAGTTCCTTCACAGTGCTAGGCTCTGGCCAATTGGACACTGCGTCAACCTTAGCTGGGTCCACTGCAATGCCTTCAGCACTTATAACATGACCTAATTATCCCACAGTTCTTTCACCAAAACTACACTTGCTTTCTTTAGCTACTAGTTGATGAGTCTTCAAAATTTCTAGAGCCTTTGTAAGATGTTGCACATGGCTTTCCATAGTAGGACTATAAACCAAAATGTCATCAAAGAAAACCAATATAAACTTCCTCAAGTGCTCTTGGAATATCTCATTCATGAGACTTTGGAAAGTGGCCGGAGCATTTGTAAGTCCAAAGGGCATAACTATGAACTCATAGTGCCCTTGATGTGTCTGAAAGGCAGTTTTGTGCACATCCGACTCATGCACTCTAATTTGATGATACCCAGACCTTAGGTCTATCTTAGAAAAGTACTTTGCCCCATACAATTCATCCAACAACTCATCAATCATAGGAATAGGAAATTTAGCTTTGACTGTTTGTGAATTGAGAGCCCTATAATTAACACACAACCTCCAACTCTCATCAGCTTTCTTCACTAAAATACATGGTGAAGCATAAGAACTGCTGCTGTTCCTAATGAGCCCTGTCTCTAACATTCCGTCACCTACCTTTCAATCTCATTTTTATGGTAATATGGATGTTTATAAGGTCTGATGCAGACTGGTTTGTTGCCTTCCATTAAAGAAATTTGGTGATCAATAGTTCTCTTTGGAGGCATCTTGATAGAGGCACTAAACACTTCAGGAAACTTTAACAATACCTGTTTAATGGAGTCACTTTGAGCCTCCATCTGCATAAGGTTACTAACAGGTTGTATATAAGTCATAGGAACACTGCTAAGCTCTTCACAATGTTGCACTTGTAGCATAAAGATTTGACATGCAATTTCCAAGGTTTTTGGTAATTCTTCTGCCTCAATCATCTGTAGTCTGCCATCCTTAACTCCTTGCAAGACCCTCAACTTTCCTTCCTGCATAAACTCCATTATTAAACAATTAAAATCCAGTGTTACTCTTCCCAATGACCTTAACCAATGGGCTCCAAGGACCATTTGAAAGGGTCCTAATGGCAATATTAACAATTCTGCAATGAGATTTACTCCTTTGACAGAAAACTCTGCCTTTGCAATCCTTTCCTCACTATGCATGACTTCCCCATTAGCAACAGCTACCTTGAACTTGGGCTCTGGAAGTATATCCAAACCACCCTTTAACTTTGTCTAAGGATCTATATAATTGTGGGTAGACCCAGTATCTAACAAGATATTGACCTCCCTTCCTTTGATTCTACCCCTAACCCTGAGAGTTTGAGGATAAAGAGCTAATCCCGTGAGAGCATGGAAGGAGATCCTGGGTAACTCCACACTCATACTCCTTACAGTAGCCATACCTTCCACTTCTTCACCAGTCAAAACATTCTCCTCCTCTGTATCATCTTCAAACATTTCAATGAAATAGAATTTTTGAGATTTGCACCGATGACCTGGTGAATACTTCTCATCACAATTAAAACAAAGCCCCCTAGCCTTCCTCTCTTTAAGCTCATGCAGCAATAACTGTTTAGGACCATTAGTCACATATTGTGGCAATTCAGCTCCTTTGGAGAAAGAAGGGACAACTAAATGTTTCTTGGGGGTAAAATTAGGCTTAGAAAACTTCCTACTACACTGTAACTTCTCCTCATATCCACGAACCAAACCAATGGCTTCATTAACATTTTTGGGTCTTTGTGACTTCACATCCCATCTAATTTCATCCCGTAAACCACTTAAGAAGGTTCTGAGTAATGCCTTTCTGTCCATCCTTCCATAAAATTGGAGAGCGTGTCAAATTCTTGCACATACGACTCTAAATTCTCTCTCTGGCTAAGCTTCGACACAGTCCCCTCGTAATCCTGAAATTTCGTAGGTCCAAACCTTGTTATCAATTCTTCTAAAAATTGAGACCAATAAATAGAATCTTTTATACTTCTTATGTGCCTTCGATACCATTGCGCAGCTCTACCCTTGAGATTCAAAGATGCAAACCTTAACTTCTGTTTATCTTCGACCTCATAGAAATCTAAAAACTGTTCGGCACTACAAATCCACTCCGTAGGATCTCCCTTAGTAAATGTAGGGAACTCCATCTTAAATGGATTTCTAGGAGCATTTCCAGATCCAAATGAAACCCTAGATTGAAGAGAGTTAGGATTTGATACCTCACGACCAGAATCTAGGATTGGATTTGTGGAAGGATTTGAAGTCGACAGAGTTCGGCGCTGGATTGCAATCTCACGCAATTGTTCCACCACCAATTCGAGTTGCGTTTGAACTATCGCCATCTGATTCTTCATCTCCGCAATCTCCGAATCCACTACCGATGGGCCTCCGACATCACGCTCGTCATCATCACTCGTGGTTGGCTCTGATACCACGTTGATATGAGTCGAAACCTGGTTGTGCTTGTTCTTTGCCATGGATTGAAACTAAGGTTAGATAGAAGAAATTGGAAACTGGATTGGGAAATTGTATTAATTCTTGAATGCATACAATTGAGCTTCTAACGCTCTTTTATATAGATGAGCACGTGTAGTGCACATGACGCTACAGGACTAACTGAATAACAAACTCCAACTGACTCAATTATAACCCGACCCGCTACTTGACCCATACCCGAAGTATCTGTTCAGAATGAACAATAAAACACACACACACACACACTCTACTAATACAAACTGATACATTCTCAATATCTGATACATTCCTCCTATGCATATTACCTCCCATTTATTCTTCATTTCAGCCTTAATTTCCATCCCGTAACATCCCTATATAGTATTCATTTTCTTTTTCTAGAAATTTCCACGCATTAATTAAGTAGATTTGAGAAGAATAGGACCCTCACAAATATCAATGGGTGTAGGTCGATATTTGGAAAGAGACGCATAAGGATGATGTGGAGGTTTATTTGAAGAGGAAGAATGATAGATTTGAAGGAGGTAAAGGAAGAGGACATATTATAGTCAGGTTAGGGTTTGGATTCAGAGATTTGGTAGTAAATAGGGGTAATCTGATCATTCTACTATCATCTTGTTAGAGTTATTGGAATATTCTTTTGGGTTTAACAACATATAGCTAGGGAAACCATAATAGAATGACTTCCACCATTATTGGGTGTGTGTGTGGGGGGGGGGGGGACTTTTGTGAAGGGCTTGCATGAAAATTACCTAATTTCTTTTGAAGTCTACACCCTACAAACAAGTGACTCATTTTTTCTTTATATCAAGTCCTCGAAAAGATACAATGCATGTGCTAATGATCCCAGTACACTTATAGTTCTAATCAGATCAGTGAGGAGAGATGGCAGTGACTTTATAAGCCATTAGGGAACCTTTCAGCATGAAATAGGTGAAAGAGGCAATTTTCCAAAATGGGTGGTGGAAAGCCTCGAGATCGGATGAGTTCCCATTTTTTTTTCTATCAGGCATTTTGGGAGGAGATCAACGATGAACTTATGGCAATAACTGTTGAATTCTTTGATCTCATACTAAAACTAGGCCAAATGAATTTCTCGGAGGTGGTTCTTATCTTAAAAAGCAAGATTCTCGGAGAGTCGGGAATTATAGACCAATCAACCTGCTTAACTGCTTAATTAAAATCATTTAAAAAATCCTAGCCAACAACTGGCAAGTGTTGTTGATCATATGGTTATAAAGGAACAAACATGCTTCATTAAAGGTATGTGCATCATAGACTGCATGGTGACGGTAGAGGAAATGAATCACCGTTGTCATATATCCAACACCATGAGCTCAAAATGAACTTTGAAAAAGCCCAGTGGAGTGAGATTGCATCCTAGAAACCCTTGGAGGGAGAGTTCTAGCGATAGATGGATCCAAAACCATCTTATATAAACAAATTTTGTTTACAATAAAACCAACTTCTTCAATATTTATTCTCTTTGTTACCACTTTGGTTACGAAAAGTTTGGCATAAATCCAAATGATTGAGAGGCACAAAAATTAGAGAAGGAGGAGAGAAATAAAACCAATAAAATGAAATGCGAAAGAAAATAATGAAATCAAACCGTTTTGATGTCGAGGCTTGTGTAGCATACAATCTCCTTAAAACAGTTTTCGCCTCGTCCGGGTGTTGGAGCTAGTTGAGGCGCTTGTCTCCCAGGATGCAACGATGAAGAGGGTTCACGTAGATACCACGTAACGCTCTCGAACTGGTAGCGTCAGAACTCTATCACCATTACCGAATGAACTTATACAACGGAACAGGATAAAACAGAACATAGAGGAAGAGAAGAGATATTTTCCTGGGAAGACAGTGAGGGGGGACCCCTATTTATAGGTCCGGGGTTAGAGACTTGTAACGGTAGATAAGGCTGTGAATGCCTTCAGTGTAATTGTAGACAGACTATTGAATGCATACACTATAACAGCAGACATCAGCCAATGCCTTTGAATGCCTTTAGTATAATTGTAGACAATCAATTGAAAGCGTACATTGTAACGACAGACAAAATGTTTAATACTGCACTGAAACGGCAGACAAAACCGTTTCTACATTTATAACATCCATTTACAAATGAAAACTCAAAATTGCAACAAAAAAGTGGCTCTGCACGGGGTGGGTTTATGTCGGTCTGGCATTCGTGTCCGCAGGACGTGCGGACGCACACAAGCCGCATGTAATCCAGTCTGAGATCTACACCCCCCTTGCGAGCGAGAGAGAGACTCTTGTCTAGCTATCTTACAATACTTAGAAAGAGATTGTTATATATCCTCTTCAAATTTCTTTGATATTTTCGATATGGGACTATGTTCCCTCAACCCATTTTCAGAAATAAAAACGTCTCACTTTGAGAGACAATTTCTTATTCACCCCTTAACCATTTTTAGAAAATAAATATATGATTTTGATTTACTCACGAAGGAGAACACAAATCAATCAAGATCTCTCAATAATTCATTGAGGATCTTACTCAAAAAATTGCTCAAAAACTGGTTCGTAAATGGTGTATAGAATACCCATTTTCTAATATTCCCCACATGTAAATGGTGTATAGAATATCCATTTTCTAATATTCCCCACATGAATAAAAATTAACGACCATAGACACGACAAACTGACAAGACAGACTTGGTGATAGAATTCAGCGGTTGAGACCTGCATAGGATAGGTAGGTGTTACCTTTGAACATTTCCTTATGAAAATATATTTACTTTACTAACTAAATAGTAGACACGATGTCCTTAAACTGTTCTGTCATTTGTGTAAATGATGACATATCTCACACAAGAATCTTCCTAACGCATTTCAGCTCTCACTATTATGTTTGTTTTGGCCATGAACATATGCCTGATTCTATAAGAGTTTGATAGGAATATTGCCATATATTATTCCCTTGGAAGTGACCCTTTTTCCCTCTTACATAGGTGATTTCGTAGTTAAGAATAACCTGCATTACTCTGCTCAGATATCTGGCGCATAAGAATCATTAAAAGACTAGCTTAACCTGTTACCTTACGGGCATCACTGTTTTATCATGGGAATGGACATGGAAAAATCCACACAGTGATCTAACTTGGTCTTTACAATTTAGTTGTCCCTTTGAACCTAGATCTTGGGATCTTCAGTCAGCTAGGTTGGGTGTCTATTATATCGACTTATTCTTTCATGGGCTTTAGTCTCATTCCCCTAGATGATTTATCAACTGGATCTCTGTTTAATCCTTTGGTTAGCGGATCCGCAATATTATCCTTTGACTTCACATATTTCACAGAGATAACTCCAATAGAGAGTAGTTTTCTAATGGTATTATGTCTTCACGAACGTGTCTAGATTTATCATTATACATATTTCTTTGCACTCTACAAATTGTAGATTGGCTGTCTGAATGTATGCAGATTAGGGGCACATAACTTGTACACCTAGGAGTATCATCAAGAAAGTGGCGTAACCATTCAGCATCTTCCCCACATTTGTCCAGTGCGATGAATTCAGATTCTATCATGGATTTAGCGATCACTGTTTGTTTTGAGGATTTCCAAGAAACGGCTGCACTACCTAGTGTGAACACATAGCCACTAGTGGATTTTAAATTATTACTAGATATCCAGTTTGTATCATTGTATTCTTTAAGTACAGCCAGATATCTTGTATAATGCAGCTCATAGTTACGAGTAGAATGCAAGTACTTCAGTACTCTTGTAATCGCTTGCCAATGCTCGCTTCCAAGGTTACTTGTATATCTACTTAGTTTGCTAACTACATAGGCTAGGTCTGGTCTTGTACAACTCATCAAGTACATTAGGCTGCCTATATATTCTACTTGAGAAATACTCTCTCCTTTATTCTTGGATAAGTGTAGAGTTAGATCGATTGGAGTTATGGCAATTCCAGTCTTTATCAAACTTTTCAATAATATTGTTTATATAATGTGACTGACTTAAAATAAGCTCGTCTGATGTTCTTGTGATTTTAATTTTCAATATAACATCAGCTAGTCCCATGTCTTTCATGTCAAACCTCGAGTTCAACATGTTTTTAACAGATTTGGTCATCTTATCATTACTTCCAATAATAAGCATGTTATCTACAAACAAACATATAATGACATATTCATTTTCTGTGTCTTTGACATATACACATTTATCACATTCATTGATCTTGAAGTCATTTGTCATCATGACGTCAAATTTCTCATGCCACTGCTTTGGAGCATGTTTCAAGTCATATAATGACTTCACCAGTTTACACACATTCTTTTCATGTGCTGGAGCTGAAAAATCCTCAGGTTGTTCCATGTAGATTTCTTCATCTAAATCTCAATTAAGAAAAGCTGTTTTCACATCCATTTGATGTACTTCAAGATTGTGCAGAGCTGCTATTGCAAGTACCATCCTAATAGAGTTTATTCTTATCACTGAAGAATATGTATCAAAGTAATCAAGACCTTCCTTTTGTTTATAACCTTTAGTTACAATTCTTGCATTATATTTATCAATTGATCCATCAGGTTTCATTTTTCTCTTGAAGATCCACTTGGAACCAAAATGTTTACTACCTGGTGGAAGATCCACTAGTTCCCAAATATGACTTTGCAAGATATAATCAAATTTTCTCTTGATGGTTTCTTTGCATAGAGGACCATTACTAGAGTTCACCACTTTTTGGAAGGTTTGGGGTTCACCTTCAAGCATAAAGGTCAAGAAAGCCGCACCAAAGATTTTTTTCGTTCTTGTTCTTATACTGTGTCGAGATTTCTTCTCAACTTTTCCATCTTGGTCTTCACTATCTGCACTGATAGTTTCATGTGTTCATTTGAAAGAACTTGGTTCTTCCTTAGACTTACATGGAAATACATCTTCAAAGAACGATGCATTTCTGGACTCCATTATCGTGTTCTTTGGTATCTCAGTGATATTAAATTTGTACACCAAGAACTGTTAAGCACTATTGTTAAGTGCATAGCCAATGAAAATGCAATCAACCATTTTTTGTCATATTTTCACTTTCTTAGGTGGAGGTGCTGCCACCTTAGTAAGACATCCCCACATTCGCAAGTAATTATAGGATGACTTTCTTCCTTTCCATAATTCATATGGAGTTTTCTTTTCTTTCCTTTTGGGTACCTTACATAAAAGGTACTTCGCCGAAAGTATAGGTTCTCCCTATATGTTTGGTGGCAAACCAGAACTTATTAACATTGCATTCATCATTTTTTTCAATGTACGATTATTTCTCTCAGCAATATCGTTGGACTGAGAAGAATAAGGTACTGTAGTTTCATGTATAATCACATGCTTAGCAAAAGTGTCAGCAAATGACGATTCATACTCTTCACCTCGGCCGCTTCTTAGTGCCTTAATTTTCTTGTTGAGTTGGTTCTCAACTTCATTTATAGAGAACAAATTTCTTTATAGTTTCATCCTTACTTTTAAGCAAATATACATAACAGTATTTTGTGCTATCATCAATTAAGGTAATAAAATATTTATTACCACTTCTTGTTTGTATCATTTTCAAATTACAAATATCAGTGTGAATTAGATCAAGAGGTTTAGTGTTTCTTTCAACACTTTTAAACGATGATCTTGTTAGTTTTGCCTCAACACAAGTTTCACACTTGTGTTTGCAATCAATTTGAAATGTTGGTATGTGATTCAAGTTAACTAGTTTACGTAAAGTATCATAATTAACATGTCCTAGTCTACCATGCCATAAATTGGAAGACTCAAGCATATAAGTAGAAGAGCTAGTTTTATTAATATTCTTGACCATGGTCATTATATTGAGTTTGAACATTCCACCACTCATGTATCCTCTACCAACATACATTCCACTCTTCGAAAAAATAAATTTGTTTGACTCAAACACTAAACAAAATCCGTGATTATTAAGCAACGAACCAGATACTAGGTTCTTACGGATTTCAGGAACATATGCAACATTGTTCAGAGTCAGTTTCTTTGCAGAAGTTATTTTGAATATCACCTTGCTTCTGCCCTTGATTTCTGAAGCAGTTGAGTTCCCTGTAAATATCTTCTCCCCATTCTCCAATGGTTCGAAAGTGGAGAACATACTTCTGTTGGAGCACACATGTCGAGTAGCTCTAGCGTCAATCCACCATTCCTTGTGGTTTGAACCCGTCATGTTCACCTCCGAGATCACAGTTTAGAGGTTGATATCAGAAACATCTTGAGTAATTCCTTCAATATTTATTTCTCTGTTTCTGTTCTTCTTGGGTAGTTTGCATTCAGTAGACTTATGACCCATCTTGTCATAATTGAAGCACTTGCCTTGAAACTTCGGCATCTTGAAGATTCCTCCCCTAGGCTCCAACTTGGAACCCTTGTTGTTGTGCTTGTTGGAATATTGTTTATGTTCCACTACATTTGCCTTTGCCGCATGACTGAAGACTCCGACATTTTCAGATCCTCTATTGTCTTTTTCAATATGAAGCCTGACAATGAGATCTTCAATGCCCTTTTTTTTCTCATATGCTTTAGGTAATTCTTAAAGTTTTTCCAACCTGATGGCAATTTTTCAATTATACATGCAACTTGGAAACTTTCACTTAAGTTTATACTTTCAGCATGAATCACATGCAAGATCAGTTGTATTTTTTGAACATGACTGATCATTGTTTTAGAATCTACCATTTCATAGTCTAGAAAGCGGCCCACAATTGAAAGTGATCACTGTTTTAGAATCTACCATGCCTTGGCCGCATTTTATAGTCTTGGCGTCGGCATCCTCAGTTTTATATTTATGGTCTAGTGATTCCCAAAGTTTTTTAACAGTTCTTTTATCTAAGTATACATTATACAAAGAATCGGTTAATCCGTTCATTATGTAATTCATAGATAAGTAATCAACACTTTTCCAAGCATCCACAGCGGCGATGACTTGGTTATCTTGCTCATCTATCTAAAGATTTGGAGCTTCTTCGTTTAAGAATCATGCATGATTCAATGTGGTCAAATAGAACATCATATTCTGTTGCCACATTTTGAAATTCTGCTCGTTGAACTTCTCAGGTTTCTCCCCATGGGAGACTAAGACAAAATGTTTAATACTGCACTGAAACGGCAGACAAAACTGTTTTGCATTTATAACAGCCGTTTACAAAGAAAAAAATCAAAACTGCAGCAAAAAGTGACTCTGCACGGGGTGAGGTTATGTCGGTCCGGCATTCGTGTCCGCAGGACGTGGCGGACGCACACAAATCGCATGTAATTCAATGAAAAAATGTCTGTATGTGCAAGACACGCTTGGGGCTAGCAGCCATAGACCTCAAAGATATAAACCTAACTTTGCTAGGCAAGTGATACCATTTGAACATAAAACGTTGGCAATATTTGATCCGACATTACCTTAAAGGAAGGTGAATGAGATATTACGGGTTCTGTGGTGGCCCTGGGATATTCTGGTTCTTAAAAGGGGTTGCAAAAGCCCAAAGCCAATGAGTAGCTACATTTCGATGATCATTAGTAGATTACAGCCACGATGATCATTAGTAGATTACAGCCACCAAATTGTATTTACGAAAGCATAATAAAACAAACTCTGTAGAATAGTATTAGTTTGAACCTTGTCTGGGAACAACTTTAATTAGGTACCCATTTTGAAGAAACATTTTTCTTCCCTAGATCCATGACTCCAAATACAGGTCACCCAAAACACCTCTATCATTATCCGTTAACCAATTTTATAACAAGATTTGAAACCTTTTTTTCCTTTTTTTTTTTAAATTTTAAATTTAAGCATCTCATGATTAGATTTTATGCTAGGAGCATCTCAGGATTAGATGATGAAGAATACACAAACATCAGCACCCATTCTTCACCAGCTAAGCAGTGAGCCTCCACATTGGCCCACCACCAGACCACCTCCCATCAATCAAGGCAAGCAAATGGTTGGAACACACTGTACTCTTCCTTTGTATATACAGCCAACCAAATTACCAAATTTATCATTTTTATTATTATTTTTTGAATATTTATTTAAGAAAACCCATCATATTGTTCATTCTAGAACAAGCCATAATTTGCTCTGATGTGTGAACAAAATTCATGTCATTGATATGGACATACCTAAAATCCATGCATGTTCCCACCTAACACTATCAAAAGTTTCAACACATGATTTGTAACTAAGCATAGTATTAAGGTTGGCTAATAATATTTTATTTTATGATCATTTTGGGTTTCCATTATAGTTGTAATCAAGCTGTAACCATCACCAGATATTAGCCAAAGTTCGGATGAAAACAATGGCTCACCAGCCCTAGCTTGCACACTTAAAAGCCTTGACTTTCACCCTCTCATACAGTAAAAGAGACAAGAAAGAGCAGAGCATAGCTATTGTAGTCGTTCAATCTTAAAATTTAGGTATTTTACATATATGAATAAAATTTTTGGATTGAGTTGTAGTTGTTTTAGCCTAAAATTTTTGTTTTGATTTAAAAAATTGAACGGATGATAGATGAAGTATTGTCCTACAATTTAATCATTTCCCGTATGAGGATTTAAAATATAAAAAAAAATCATGGAAGCTACATTTTACAACAAAAAAAGAAGCGACGAAAGGTAATCTTTCGTCCGATTTAAATTAAAAAAAATTAACGGATGAAAAAACAACTTTCGTCGGCTATATTTTTCAAATTCATATATCTTCTTCCAAATATCGCCGACTACTGTTCCCTTTAAACTCAAAATTTAGGTATTTAGTCAACGGCTACAACACTCCTTTTTTTTTTCTTCCAAATTTTGTAAATTTTAAATTTTTTGCGAAGACTGCAGATGCTCTAAGAGCAAGGCTAATGGAACCCCATCTCCATTTTCATTTTGGGTTCCATTTTGATATATACCTTAGAATATGCTACTTTGATTTGAGATTTCTATTGAGGTGCTCTAATGGTATTCCAATATAGGCGGGTCGAGTAAAGTTCCAAAAATGTACTAGTAAGCGAACTGTCAATCTCATGGCGCTATACGGACAAGTGATCATTATGATAATTAAATTATTAGCTGGTTACCAATGAGTTTAAGTCGGTTAATGTTCTTTTCCAGGGTTTAACAAACAAACAAACAACACTAGTATTTAAATTCTGCAAGATTTATACGGATTATAATTCCGTGTGCATTACTCATGCTTAAAAGTGATTTACTTTGTCACCTATCACCATGGGGAGAAGATAATAACGTATTGACATTGTTTTCCACAATGTCTCCCTATTAGTAATTTGTATGTCCGATACAAGTCTTAATAAATGGAGATTTTTTAAAATAAAAATTCTGACATAGTTATATATATACGCGTCACATGCATTGATAGATTTACCAATAACACTAAGACAATCTCATAGTATAATATTAGTAATTTACACGTGCGGTACACATCTTTATTAATATATATATATATTTCAAAAAATTCAGATATTGTCGAGCGTCAACTTAAGACCTTCTCTATATTAATTATGCATATATATTGCACGTGTTTATTTGATTATAATGTCCCTATTTATTTGATTACAAATAGATTTTATTTGTTGACAAACTCTCTTGTTAAAATAATAGAGAGTTTTCAGGATATCATGGGCACCCTCACCCTCACCAAATAACTGGCTGATTCAAAGTTTTAATTTGTCCTCTTCCCTCCCTCCAAAGAGAAATAGGGAAAGAAAAAAAAAATAAAGAAATAGATTTAGAAATAAAATAAAATAAAAACCGTTAAAGCGTATTTTAGTGATTCGATAGACCAAGGACTTGTACATAATAAAAACTCTGCCAGGTAGTAAAATGCAAAAAGCCCCCTGGATATAATGCTCTAAAACCAGTAGCTTCACTTCCCTCAAGGCCTCATCCCTCACAAAAACCTTCTTCAATTTCTTAACCAAATGTACTCTCTAAAATAAATCTCTTCTTCTTCTCAAATCAACCCTTCAACTCCTCAAAATCCGTGCTTGCTTCCTCAACAATGGCGGCATCTCCACTTGCAGTACTACTACTACTAGCGGCGGCGCTGGTGGGACCCACCTCCGCCGGCGACCCATTCGCCTTCTACGACTGGAACATCGCCTACAAGTCAGTCTCCCCTCTCGGAGTTGAGCAACAGGTCCCCACATTCCCTCCTTTCTTTAAGATTCGTGCTAAAAATCTCATCTTTTTCTGAGATCTGCATCAAAGTTTTAAACTTTTTCTTCAGTTTCTAATTTTTGTAACTAACTAAGATTTCTTATTTTCTTTTCCATTTTTTGTTTTTTTTTTTGCAGGTGGTTGCGGTGAATGACCAGTTTCCGGGACCCATTATGAATGTGACGACCAACTACAATGTTGTGGTGAATGTTCTCAATAGCTTGGATGAGCCACTTCTCATCACTTGGTAAAACTTTGTTTAGTTTTAGTGGTAATCTTTTAGTTGGTGGAAACCTTTTTTTTTTTTACTTTCAAATTTACTATCTTTTGAAATGGGGTTTTGTTAAGTTAATAGTTGTTGAACTGGGATTTGGTTTAGGTGTGATTACTTTTGAATGAAGTGTGCTAGAATCTGATATGAGTTTAGTTTACTCCAAATCTGAGGATGGAATATGCAAATTGAGTATTTATTACAGTATTAAATCTTAATTTTGTGCTGGGAAAATTTGTGATTTTATGAAGTGGGTTTTGGTCAATCCTCCACTGCTTTTAGATTTAACTGTAGTTCCAATTCTTGAAGTGGGGTTAATTATTTTGGAGCTGGGTTTTGTTATCTTTCAGTTTGTGAAATGAGTTTTTCTTGTTTTCTACTTGTTGAACTGTGTTTTCACATTATTGGATCGCGGAATGCTGAGGTTCTTACTTATGATTCATGGATTTCTTCAGAAGAAAATTTTCGGACACGTTTTCCTATTTAATTATGGAATATAATATCAAAACTATAAAAAAAAATTTGTTAACTTTGAATGGCAGGGATGGAGTTCAGCAAAGGAAAAATTCATGGCAAGATGGAGTTTTGGGAACAAACTGCCCGATTCCACCGGGTTGGAACTGGACTTACCAATTCCAAGTGAAAGATCAAATTGGGAGTTTTTTCTATGCCCCATCAATCAACTTCCAAAGAGCTGCTGGTGGTTATGGTGGCATAACTATTAACAACCGTGAAGTTATTGCCGTGCCATTTGATACACCAGATGGAGATATTACTCTATTTATCGGGGATTGGTACAATAAGAATCACACAGTGAGTCAGAACTGCTAGATTTCGAATCTTATAGGGTTTAAAAATACACCATGGATATAATTTTGTTTTGGATGTGATGGGGTTTTGTAGGATTTGAGAAAGAAACTCGATGCTGGGAAGGATTTGGGAATGCCTGATGGGGTTTTGATGAATGGGAAGGGGCCTTACCGGTATAATAATTCTTTAGTTTCGGCTGGTATTGACTATGAAACGCTTACCGTCCATCCAGGTAATTGTTTGTTTTGCAAATGGTTTATTATGTGGAATATTTTTTCTATTAGAGGTTTAGAGTTTAGCTTGTTCATGTGGGGCTGAATACTGCAATATTAGCTGGATACACATTTTGATGCATGAAATTAGTGTGGTTTTAATATTGTAAGATGATCTGCCAATTCTTGTTAGACAGCTAAGCAGTGAAATTTACTTGGGCATCTATTCGGCTGTTTTATTAATTGCAAAATGCACAACTTTCAAAACTGTGGTGATTTTGTTTTGGGAAAAAAAAAGAACTTTAGATTTTAGTTTCTCCTTGGTATAATGTTTTTTTTTGATACAACATGTGACAACTATGATATGGATACTCTCTCAAATGTGCATTCTTCTCACCATATCTGTGCTAGTGACAAACTTTTGTTTTTTAATCTTGACATATTAAAACTTGTACCTATTTGTAGTAAACTTAAATATCTATGTAGAATTCACTTTCAAACTAGTTGTGAGTATTTCACCATGTTCAAAGTTGAAAATAACTGTCAGATTTACCTCATGTGCCTTTTTGTCCTCCCCCTCCCCCTCCCCCTCTTCTTTGTATGATAAAGGATCAAAGAGGATGTTGACAAGAAAAGGTATTTAAATGGCAAAGTGGAGGATTGAGGAAATTAGATAAAGATTAAGAGGGAACAAGAGAGAATGACAATCTTCCAAATACTCAAATTAGCTTTTCCATGAATTAAATGAACCATCTATTATAGAAAAAGATGTTGCCCTCCATAACTGAACTAATAAGGCCTAAGTAAATTAGAATATCCTTCCATATTTAACTTAATACAATGATCGAAATATGAATAATTTCAACTCCTAGTCAAATTTAAAATTTTCTTTATTCATTATTTAAAGGTTCTTCAGTAGCTTCCCAAGCAAGATCCTCATATCTTCGTATATTGTTATTAATAGTTTGTAGGCTTAATAGTTCTTATGGTTCTATTCTCTTAAACAATCAGGTAAAACTTATAGACTGCGCATCCATAACGTTGGCATCAAGACTTGTTTGAACTTCAGAATCCAAAATCATAACTTGCTTCTTGTGGAGACCGAGGGAACTTATACCGTTGCTCAAAACTACTCCAACCTCGATATTTGTGTCGGTCAATCCTATTCTTTCCTGGTCACAATGGACCAAAATGCAAGTAGTGACTACTACATTGTCGCGAGTGCTAGATTTGTTAATGAGTCGGTTTGGACTAGAGTGACGGGGGTTGCCATCTTGCACTATACAAATTCTAAAGGCAAAGCTCACGGCCCTCTTCCTGATCCTCCTCAGGATTTCTTTGACAAAACTTTCTCGATGAACCAGGCAAGATCAATCAGGTTTGTACATTATTCCAAACTATTAGTTTTTTTTTGACATTTAGTATAGGAAGGACTGCAATTTTATACACACACATACCCAACCTAGATTTATTTGCACGTGAACTGCATTTTTATACAAATCTGAAAACAACATAAGGAATTGATAACCATATAAGTAACGAAGAGGTTGACTTCCTTGGCTTCATGCGCAAAAGGAATGTGGGTTGCTTCGCTGACACTTGCTAGTTCTAGTAGTTGATGTGTGTTAAGTGTGTTAAAGAAAGAGAAATGTTTAGTGTGGAAGAGGTTTGCTTCACACACCTCTTCTCTAGTTATAGTGCTAAATATTTTCTGTGTTTGTGTCTGCCGGGCTGTGTGTGTTTACTTATTCTATTTTGGGGTTTTAAGTTGTTTCCCAATTTTCATTTTTTTCGTACCATATGACCTACTCAGATCATATTCTAATTTGCATAATGTTAGAGCTTTTTTAAAGCGCCGTCTCCAATAGATTTAATTATTTTTTTCATGAGATAACTTACGGTTTTCCATCAAACTAAAACTATATCAAGAATATTTAGGTTTTACTGTCGTCCTCCTTTACCCTCACGTGTACTCACATTTGTTAAGTCTAGGAATTTTTAACGGATGGAATACACAATGTTTTTTTCAGTGCTAGTTGTGAAGAACCTTATTTTTTATGCCCTCAGTGTACAATAATTGCATTCAATTTTCAATGTTGATAACAAATAAATAATGAAAAAGCATGTCCTAGACGTGCTAGAGATTACATGCCCACAAAACCGTTCACACTCTCATATATCTAATTATAACAGTAAAACTTAATTCTGGTGCACATTCTAATATCTCTACATATAACAGTAGAACTTAATTCTCGTGCTCCTTACTATTTTATCAGGACGAATGTCAGTTCTGGTGCTGCTCGACCCAACCCACAAGGATCTTTCCACTACGGTTCAATTAATGTGACCCAACTCTACGAGCTAAGGAATACTCCCCTAGTAACAATCAATGGAAAACGCCGGGCTACTCTCAATGGAATTTCATATTCGCCTTCTGAAACACCCCCAAAGCTTGCTGATGCTTATGAGAAGAAGGGAGTCTACACCCTGGATTTTCCCACCAGGCCACATACTGGACCTCCTCAACTTGGGCGATCCATAATTAATGGCACATACAGGGGTTTCATGGAAATCATATTTCAGAACAATAATACGATGGTGCAGACTTACCACATGGATGGTTATGCATTTTTTATTGCTGGGTACTGAGATATAACTATTTTTGTTTTTGCATTTAGGAGAGTGATAATCTATATGCATGTATATTTATCTCTCTTTATCTGGTTTTCAATAATTATAGGATGGACTTCGGGGAGTGGACAGAGAATAGCAGAGGCACATATAATAAATGGGATGGGGTTGCTCGATGTACCATTCAGGTGATTGTCATCTTAATTATAAAATTATAAATTTGAACTTTGGCTGATCTTCTCCTTGTTTATCATGTAAACTTGAAGCTTGCATCTGAATCGTCTTAAAGATCAACTATTCCATAACTGTATTAGTCATTCACATCAACAACTAGCTAACTTCAGAATTTCGTTGCTGCTAATTAATATATTTCTTATTTTTTTAAGAAAAAAATGATATTCCAATTTAGTGCTTTTATTTAGGAATGGAACTATTATTCTGGCATTGCCGCATTGGCATAGCCTTTCATAGGTGACAAGTGTATCAGGAGTAATATTATCTTCTTTTACCTGTTACATTCTTTTTCTTACTGCTAAGTGTTGGGGTGCGAAAGTTCTTTTTTTATTTTTGTTGCTTTGATGTGTAATTAGTTTACCTTTGCTGGCAGAAATTGTCTTAGAGATTAACTTCAACAGTGAATTTCTTCCTCGAGTCCCATGTTACACAAAAATCAAAGTAGCTTCACTGTGTTTATCAGTGACTTGATCTTATTTGAGGTATAGCTAGAACAGGAAAAAAACTTAGTTATCCCAGTAAATATTCATAATTTTCATGAATAAGATGCTTGCATACACTGTTCTTTCATTCTCTATCTTCGTATAAGTGTATAACATCTTGTATCTCAAATCAGAATTGTTTATAATATAAGTGTTGGCATATGAAGAGTCATACCATCATGCTTAAGTTGTTCCAATTCTTCAATTGTAAAATGTTCAATAGTCCTATCTGAAGGCCTCATAGTTATTATTTATTATTTTACCTTTTTCCTTTTGTTTTTGATGCGTTCATATGGGCATCTTATTAGTAATACCTATGCCAAGTAATGAAAAGTGATGTATTGAAATCTACCAATTAGAGATAATTAGTGACTGCCTCCTTGTCTTTAGGAACTTAATGCACAATTTTCTGTTCTCTCTGGTTAGTCTGAATATTGCCAAAACTATTTCTACTAAATTCAATAAACAGTTGTAACACTTGCCTTCCTGGGTCACTTTTTATTTTTCAGGTTTACCCAGGAGCATGGACAGCTGTATTAGTCTCTTTGGACAATGTTGGTATGTGGAATCTACGCACAGAAAATCTGGACACATGGTACCTTGGACAGGAGACATATGTAAGGGTGGTGAATCCGGAAACTAATACAACCGAGTTGCCAATTCCCGATAATGCCCTCTTCTGTGGCCTCCTCAAGGATAAGCAGAAGTATGTTCATAACTCGTTAATTTCTTAGCTTATTTTAAGCTTCTAATTGTATTATTGTCTGTGGTATTTAGAAGCTTGAATTGAAGATGGTGGGTTAACAAATGAGTTGAAAAGACTTAGATTTTAGTGTCTACTAAGGGGGCATTTGGTAGGAGTAATGTGCAAGGGAACCCTCCATTCCCATGTGGATTACTTGGTTTGGTAAGAGACATGTATAGTTTGGAAGGATGTGGAATTACCATGGGAATCAAAACCCTATATTGGGAAAAGCTTGCATCCCCCATTAAAACCATGTGATTTGTGAATATTTTAATACAATAATGGAGGATTCCCGGGAACGTTGTACCAAACGCAGCAATGCAACATTCCCGGAATATTTATTCTATTCTCACATTCCCGGGAGTCCAATCACTGTACCAAACTCCCCCTAAGTTCAGAGAAGAAAATGTAGAAGTTTGTTTTTACTGAGGGGAGGGGGGTTTGATAGAGATACTATGTTCTTTAGTATTTTGATATAATTGGTATATTACGGGCTACTCTTTGTATACAACTGTAACACAGCCCTTCCACATAAATCCATTCCTCCATTCAGCTTGTTTAAGGGACATCTCTTCTGCCAAACTAACACCTACCATAACGCCCTTAAATGCTCATTCTTATCTTCTCGTTTATTGTTTTGCAACTCGCCATTAATATCCTCTTTTAGTCGTGCTTTTTTAAAAATATAGTTTTTTTGATTGCCCTACATTTTCGAACAAAATGGATTCAACAGGAATAAGTTACACAAATCTGTGATTGCCTAAAGGTAGTTTTTTCTCCCTTCATTGTTTCCAATTTTATTTTTCAGGGCGCAAACACCTCATGCACAGGCCGACTCATCTTCGGTTATGAACGTCAGAGGAAAGCCAATTTTGTCGACAGTGCTCATCATTTTGGTTGCTGTATTCTTATAATGCTAGAATTGGTCCAAGTGCAAAAGGCTATCTTTGATTGCAGAGGGGACGTTTTTTCTACCCTTATGGTGAACGTCAGCTGGATTGAACGAGCTTTGATTGTGTTAGTATGAACTTGCTCGTGTTTATTTGTTTATTTTCTAATGTAGCCTTTGTTGGATTATTTTCGTCTTTTCTTACATTATTTCCTCTCAGCCTTTTTAACCATTCATTCGATTGAGATTTGTGTACTAATGAGTATATTTTAGCAGATGATGTACTATTTGTAGACATTTCTGGTTTCTTTTATGCTGTTCTTGTGGTTTAATTGTGTTCAGTATTTAGAGATCTTACAAAAGACATTGCTGCATTGGTAGACTGCGATTTCTCTGTTGTTTTGAACATGAAACATCATCTCTTTCTGGTTTGTCAGTAAAATTCCTTTCCTAGCTCAAAATTTTGTGATAATTTCTTAATTTGCAGTTGGCATAAACAAAATTTCACCAATTTGTTTGCAAATGCCTTTTGCATATTTTGTGATATCATGCAAGACATTTCATTTTGGTTCAAATTGGTTGGATGTTATTAACCATTCAACAACATGCAAGACATTTTGATTCAAATTGGTTAACATTGTTGTCGAGCGAAGTTAGGGGACTGATTCCTAATGTGCAGAGTCTGTGCTCGAGAAGCTGAGAAACTGAACAAGCCGAGGATCGTGCACAAAGTAGTATTGAAAATTTCAAACCCCTGTTTGAGTTATAACAGAAAGGATTGCAATTGTAAGTATGAGCAAAATTTCTCAATCCAAGGATCAGCGCACAATGGTAAACTCATTCTGTGATACAAAAATAAATAAATAATGAGGATTCTCAAGTAAATCTCATCAAGATTCTGTACATCGAAGTAATCAGATTGAAAATTGAATCCAAAGCGACAGGGCTGCCAACGTGTTCTTCGGCACTATTTCTCAAACAACATTCTAGCAGTAACTAATACATCAATTCGGTTAATCCGAACCTGATGAAGCCAAAACAAGTATTTGAAAATGAGACGATTTTCATGTGGATTAACACACCACTCGGTTACTTTGATAGCCAATAAATGATCAGAAACAACGTGCAGGCTGCAATAACTGCAGAGAGAATAAGCGTGTCCCTTGAACGCTTCCTTTTAATCGCACCTTCAAATAGATATTAAGCATTGAAAAAAAAAAATCAGTGACATATTTATTACAATTTTATGACATTTACTCTTTTGGGTTAAGATTGGCATACCAAGAAGGCCTCGAATTATAGGAAATTTTTCACCAAGATGCTTGACTTTTCCCTGAACACTGCCAAAGAAAGCCCTCTGTTCACCGAGAACTGATCTTGTGGATTGAGCCTGACTTATCACCTCATCAATCTGGGGAATTTAACACCTTGTTAGTATAATTGAGTAGTTCACGTAATGAGAGATTCAATGGGAACAAATTCCATTCAACAGTCAGTATTCTATTCATCATATTTTCTCTTAAGAGAATTTATTTGGAATTTTTTTAAAAAATGAAGGCATTTTGTTACTGGTAAAATAAATTACCGGTAGAATGTAGTAAAAATAAAGACGAGTCAGGGTATACCGAACACTAGCAGAGGTGCACAAATAGTACCACAGACCTTCAGAATTTTGAATCTGATGCTTTTATATTAGTGTTCTTCATGCATACCAAATCCATTGTGCAGTCAAGAGAAAATATTAACAGCAGAGCGCTGTCGATTTCATTTGAACTCTCATGATTCAGTTATATGAGGTAGAGCTATAATGTAGGTCGATAGTTTCATACTCAAAACATATTGCATCTTAATCGGGGATAAAACCCACTTCATCGGCAAATTTTTACGTAAGCACTTATCATTATCAAGATGCAACATAACTCACTCATTGACGCTGGGTATACAGAAAAATGCCAAATTGCTTCTTCAAATTAACTTGAGCTGATATATCTCTAATATTATAATGGAGTTGTAATTTGTCAACAAACAAACCCGTGCATTGCACGTGCAACTCCAACTTTTCCCCTTTTACTTAAAATTTTTAAATTGACACGTGCATTGTACGTGCAACTCCAACTCTCCCATTTTTTACTTAATTTTTTTAATTGACACGTGCAATGCATGTAAAGCATAAATTTTACTTTAAAAATTTTAAATTAACACGTACACTACATGTTTACATTAGAGTTTTTACTTTAAATTTTTTTATTAACACGTGCTTCGCACGTCATGTCCAACTCTCCCATTATACCCTTTATATACATATTACCAACACATGCCTCGCACGTGCTATATTATATTATTAAAAAAAAGATATTTACTTTCAAAAAATTATATTTATTAATACGTGCTTCGCATGTGCAAATCACAGTTTTTTACTCTTTTTTTAGAATATACACGTGCATCGCACATGTATATTACTAGTACTAATATCACACTGATGTTAATGGTAATATAAGATATGGTCCTTTCTTAATCACCACCACTTTACATACAAAACTATTGTTAGTTAGCATTTTTCAGAGTGCTCTGAAACAAGTAAAATAGCCTAAAATTTGGCCATACTCGTCAACAGATCCAAAAAGAGAGGTAAAATAACCGTTTTCAGTTTTCCTTCTAATTAACCCCTCCTCATAAATATATTGCCAATAAATACTGGTGTATTGGTTGGTAGTAGTAGCCTAGTAGGAGAGAAGAAAAAAAAAAACTTGATATTTCTAAAAGACAGTAGAAGCAGTGGAAACAAAGGTATGACAGGGAATATGTTCAAGTATTGTGAATATCCCTTCCATTCCAATGTGTAATTCGTGACAACTGTGAATGACAAAAGCAACTTGACCTTGTTCAAATAAAACAACGAAACTTGACCAATGGGCAATTTATTTATTCATCGATTCTCGATTCCGCTATCTTAATTTCAAACTTTTATTCCATAATTTTGACTTTTGAATTTCTTTTACGGAGATTCACTGCATAATGATATGATAATGATGTTCCCAAAGTTCTATTAGAATCATCATATGGAAGCAAATGGCATATGGATGACAACTTTGCATCAACTACATGTTCTGCATGAATATATAAGATCTTACATGACTTGTGCTTCCATGAATTGAAGCTCTCTCTCGCAATAACTGCACCCTAGGTGACATACTCCCAGATGCCTGTCAGAAAGAAATCAACATTAGTAACATATCAAAAGATAAATAGTATATATAGCGAAAAAGTACAAACACTGATCAATCTCACCTTGGATTCACTGATATCATCTCGGACAGAGTTTAGAAGTTCAGCATGCTCTTTCATGGAGTTCAAGTTTCCCTTTGTTCGTCTAAATTCCTATATCATATATCAATGGGGGTGAAACTAGTCAACACAAAAAATTCTACTGCATTAATTAATTTACTTCGATAAAATGGATGCTGAGATTGCTTGATATACATTGTTAGTCCACAACCTACCAGCTTGAATTTTCACTTAAAATGGTTCCTACCATGGTAACAGCACACCAAGTTTCAAGAGTTCCGCCATTCAAACCTCATCATTAGGTGATTAAAAATTTCTTATGTACAAGCTGAGCAATCTTTTGTTAGAGGACCTATAACATAGCTCAAAGGCCCATGAGAGGACTGATAATTGCTACAAAAATTGGGTAAAGTGGTTTATAAGAAAATTAACCTTTAGAATCAAACATAAGAAGCATAAAGCACCAAGTTTCAAGAGGTCCTCCATTCAAACCTCATCATTAGGTGATTAAAAATTTCTTACAAGCTGAGCAATCTTTTTACTAGAGGACCTAAGACATAACTCAAAGGCCCATGAGAGGAGTGATAAATTGCTACAAAAATTGGGTAAAGTGGTTTAAAAGAAAAATAACCTACCAGCTTGAATTTTCACTTAAAATGGTTCCTACCATGGTAACAGCACACCAAGTTTCAAGAGGTCCGCCATTCAAACCTCATCATTAGGTGATTAAAAATTTCTTATGTACAAGCTGAGCAATCTTTTTGCTAGAGGACCTATAACATAGCTCAAAGGCCCATGAGAGGACTGATAATTGCTACAAAAATTGGGTAAAGTGGTTTATAAGAAAATTAACCTTAAGAATCAAACATAAGAAGCATAAAGCACCAAGTTTCAAGAGGTCCTCCATTCAAACCTCATCATTAGGTGATTAAAAATTTCTTATGTACAAGCTGAGCAATCTTTTTACTAGAGGACCTAAGACATAACTCAAAGGCCCATGAGAGGAGTGATAAATTGCTACAAAAATTGGGTAAAGTGGTTTAAAAGAAAAATAACCTTAAGAATCAAACATAAGAAGCATAACTACAATTCGTAGCGTGATGAAGTATTTGTTGCATACGCAATATGGGTATAATCCCTCACCGAAGTATCTGGCTTCACATGTGTGATCCAAATTATTTTCAAGACGACCATATGAATTCATCTTGCCACATAATATTTTGTTACAACGACTCTGTTCTCCCTCATTGAATATTGGTGAACCATCTGGTAAATTCTTACATCAGCTATGGATATTTGGTATTTCTTCGAGATATTATTCTTTATTTGTAGTCATCCATAAAAGGAACCTAACAATTCTTATTTTCACATCCTCACAATTCCAAAAGCCTCAATGCAATTTGATCTAAAAATAATCATAAGTTATGGACCAAACAACCAGGAATAGAACTCCTTGCGAATTATCATGACTTGGTCGTTACAAAAATTTCATAGGAATTATGTAAAGTAGTGATGGTAAGCATTTCAAATGCAACATAAGAAGCTAATTCATGAAATTGCTTTAGCAAAGCCTACAAATTCTTTTCATGAATATGGACTTATATCATGCAGCTAGAAAAGCAGTTGTTGCTATTAATCAATATATAACATGGTTTACTACAACATTTAAATATATCATTAAGTTCTTCATAGCCAACTTCATTCAATGAGTAGAGGCTTTGATGATGATGGTGTTAGATATAGGCTTGGTTTATTCAACTAATATTTTAAATTAAACATGATGACATTCTGTACACAATAATTGACCCAATAAGAATAACCTATAAAAAGTCATACCCAAATACCCTTCGCTCAAATAGATAATTGCAGAAAATATATTCTCTTGAAGAGACCTTCATTTCTTGCACCAGTCCCTTATTGTGGGATGTGTGTGTGAGTGTGCACGAGTGCGTGTGCCGGGCGGGTGTGTGGCTTCAGGCCTACAGCCCTGTTCCAAAAAATTAAATAAATAACCAGTGATTGAATAGATAATTGCAGAAAAATGCTGCTCTGGAAGAGGCCTTCATTTCTACTTTTTACAAAAACATTTACAACTACGGCTACTGCAGAACTTCACATTTGAAAATGACCATTACATGAATTTGAGATTTTTAACTTTTAACTAAACTACACCCACCACCCACCACGTTCATTCGGTTCACCATGAGATTTAAAGTTCCTCTTGCGTTGACTGCGTGATGAGGACATCTTTCCTGTTTAGTTTATTTCACTACCATTTTTATTTTTGGCAATTATAGCCATATGTAATCTTTTTGTATTTTTAGATTTTGAGAATATTTTGGAGATTTGTATCAAGATGTATTTTGAGCCTATTTAAAGGCCTTGAGATTAATGAGAAAGTATGCCATTATTGATCCCAAAAAAATCTGTGTTGAGTTTTTGCTCTTCCTCCTCTTTTGTGTGATACAACTGAGATCCCCATTATTAGGGTTTGTGATAAATCCTAATACATTTTAGAGTTAGTGATTAATTCTAAAATCTATCCCAAATTAAAAATCCCCAATACAAATCCTAATCCCCTAATCCAAAACCTAATCCCCTAACTAAAAAAAACCCTAATCACAGCCGCCACTTAATCCCCTCTCCTGCTTCTTCCTCCCATCCCGCTCAAACCCCACATTCCCAATCCAGATCAAAGAACCCATCTCTCCATCATCTTCCTCCCAAACCCTACCCTACCGCCACCTTCCCATCGTTCCCTCTCCCTTACCCCAAAAACCCGTCGCCAGAGACCCACGCCCCACGCCCTCTTCATCTCCTTCATAACCCCTTCTCCATTAAACCCGACCCATCTCCACCCCGACACCCACCACTTCACCTCCTCTACACCCGACTCCACCCAGCAATCCACTCCCGACCCCCCTTGCAACCAGCGCCAGCACCTCGCCATCCCGACGACGACCACCCCGTCGCGTCTCGCCGTCCCGCTCACCGTCTCCCCACATCACCGGCGACCAGATCTGCCACTACGTGGCTCCGTTGCTGACTGTGCTCACTGTGTTGCTGTTGCTGTCCAACCCTGAGATCGACACTGGCTTCTTCGTATTCGGTATACTCGTTCCCTTATTTAGTGTTTGTGTTTTACTGCCCTATTATCTAGCATATTATCTAATTTGCCTGTCGACCACAAAATACTGAGATTGAGTGATCCACATGCTAGATTAGAGTACGAATCGGTATTGAACTTTTTACTTGCTAAAACACGTAGGGATTTACTTATTGATTATAAGGTTGAATTATTAATTGGGACTGTTACATTTGATTCAATTCTTGAAAACTCATCAAACCTGTTAACTGTTAATAATTTCCAACTTAGATCCGCACTTTTATGTTGGTAAAATTAACCCATTAAAATTCTTGGAAATTCTCTATTTTAGGATTGGTTTTACATCATTTTGGTATCAGAGCGAAGGTTCTTAAAACCCTAGTTCTTGCATCGTAGGCATCATTTTTGCATTCAATTAGGATTGTTTAGTCTTTTATTTTATTTTTGTCTTTCTTTTATTTTAGGTTATTTCAGTTTCATTAAAAAAAAAAAAAATTAGGACACACGACCCCTAGTTTCCACTTTTGGTGAATGCGTCTTCGCAGCACCATCACAGATCCGGAAGAGCCTTTCCTATCCCTTCCCAATCACCCAATTAGGAACCCTAGACTTCTCAGACCTGAAATGGACAACCCTGATATCTCCGCTACCCTAGCTGCCATCCAAGCAACTCTTGCCAATATCAATCAGAGGCTTGAGAAAGTGGAGCTAAATCAAACCATTGTCCCTGAGCTTCATGGCCATTGTCAGATCCCTCAAAGAAATGTTCATGACGATCGACGTCAAGAACGTGACCCTGACGAACAATACAAAAAGAACGTTAAGGCTGACGTTCCCCAGTTTGAAGGCCACATGGAACCCCAAGCTTACCTCGATTGGATCCGTGCCATGGACCACTACTTTGTGTGGTTCGACATGAGCGAAGCCCTTAAGGTTAAATTTGCAACTATGAAATTAACGGGTAAAGCTCAACAATATTGGACCAATCTTGAACATGCCCGCAGAGGCCGAGGCCTGGCACCCATAGCCACTTGGGAGGCCATGAAAGAGAAGCTCACTGAGATGTATGTACCGTTATCGTTCCACACCCGATTGCTAGATTCGTGGAACCAATTGTATCAAGGAAGTAAATCTACACAAGAATATGTTGATAAATTCGATGACTTCCCCATTCGGTGCAATGCGTTAGGTAAAGAGAATGAAGAACAAACTCTCTCTAGGTTCAGAGCTGGACTACGAGCTGACCTTAGGAACGAGCTAATCTATAGAAACGTGGACTCAATAGCGGCAGCCTACGCCCTAGTCCTCGACATGGATTCCCTTAAAGCTAGTTCTCATTCTAGGTCCAGCGACTCGAGAGATCATTCCTCTAGAATGACCTCTACTGACCCACCTAGACCTAAGCCTCCCTCTCAGCACCCCAGCAAATCTTACCCCAGCAAATCTAATTCAAATTTCAATTCACATAGAGATAAACATAAGGGTAAGAACACCGAAAGAGATTACAGTAAAATTGACCCTCTCACTAAGTGCTATAAATGTAAGGGATATGGTCATGTTGCTAGCAATTGTCCCAGTCCCAGTAGGATAAATATAGTAGAGGGTATCGCTGTCATTGCTGACGACTTAGACAATGAGTTTTCTTATGAACCTATTGAAGGCGATGACTTCGGTGAAGAAGAGGATGACCAGTATCTCCACTGTATTCGGTCTATCCAGTCACCTCCATTGAGTATACCCGAGACACCCATTCCTTCCCAAGTCACTTGGCAACCCATAGATTTTACACATGTATTAGAACATCACAAAATCACAGAGTCTGCACCCACATTTGCATATAACATTCATGACTTGCATAGAGAAATTTTCAAGGAACTTAATGAGAATAATTTTAACTACAAGTTAATAACAAATACTAGAAGAAAATTTATAACTTTTGATATTGGTGACGAAGTGATGGTTCGGATTTATCCGGAACGGTTTCCTGTTGGACCTGTTAAGAACTTGAACATACGTGCTGCAGGCCCATACCTATGTCGTTGACCTTCCTGAAGGTTTTGGCATAAGATTTTCAATATTGAGGATCTATTACTTTATGAAGGCTCAAAATTCAACCCTAGAAATTTTCTTATAGATGAGCCTACCCTGTAGCCTAATGGTGAGATTCCCACATTTACCCCTTTACCTGATACTATTCACCCACCGACAGAAGAATTGAATAATAATTTAGATGATCAGATAATCTCCACAAGAGATGGTGGTATGCACAAGTATTTGGTAAGGTGGAAAAACAAGCCGAAATCGGATGATACTTGCAGTGATCGTAAGGGGCTCCGGCAACTGGATCCAGATATTTTGGAGCACCATGACAGGATCGCTGGTTTTGACTCGACTGGGTCGAGCTCTCTCCCACCTGGAGAGAATGATGAGGACATCTTTTCTTTTTAATTTATTTCACTACCATTTTTATTTCTGGCAATTATAGCCATATGTAATCTTTTTGTATTTTTTAGATTTTGAGAATATTTTGGAGATTTATATCAAGATGTATTTTAAGCCTATTTAAAGGCCTTGAGATTAATGAGAAAGTATGCCATTATTGATCCCAAAAAAAATCTGTGTTGAGTTTTTGCTCTTCCTCCTTCTCTTTTGTGTGATACAACTGAGATCTCCATTATTAGGATTTGTGATAAATCCTAATACATTTTAGAGTTAGTGATTAATTCTAAAATCTATCCCAAATTAAAAATCCCCAATACAAATCCTAATCCCCTAATCCAAAACCTAATCCCCTAACTAAAAAAAACCCTAATCATAGCCGCCATTTAATCCCCTCTCCTGCTTCTTCCTCCCATCCCGCTCAAACCCCACATTCCCAATCCAGATCAAAGAACCCATCTCTCCATCATCTTCCTCCCAAACCCTACCCTACCGCCACCTCCCCATCGTTCCCTCTCCCTTACCCCAAAAACCCATCGCCAGAGACCTACGCCCCACGCCCTCTTCATCTCCTTCATAACCCCTTCTCCATTAAACCCGACCCATCTCCACCCCGACACCCACCACTTCACCTCCTCTACACCCAACTCCACCCAGCAGTCCACTCCCGACCCCCTTGCAACCAGCGCCAGCACCTCGCCATCTCGACGATGACCACCCCGTCGCGTCTCGCCGTCGACGCCGCCGTCCCGCCGTCGATGCCGCCGTCCCGCCGTCGATGCCGCCGTCCCGCTCGCCATCTCCCCACATCGCCGGTGACCAGATCTGCCACTACGTGGCTCTGTTGCTGACTGTGCTCACTGTGTTGCTGTTGCTGTCCAACCCTGAGATCGACACTGGCTTCTTCGTATTCGGTATACTCGTTCCCTTATTTAGTGTTTGTGTTTTACTGCCCTATTATCTAGCATATTATCTAATTTGCCTGTCGACCACAAAATACTGAGATTGAGTGATCCACATGCTAGATTAGAGTACGAATCGGTATTGAACTTTTTACTTGCTAAAACACGTAGGGATTTACTTATTGATTATAAGGTTGAATTATTAATTGGGACTGTTACATTTGATTCAATTCTTGAAAACCCATCAAACCTGTTAACTGTTAACAATTTCCAACTTAGATCCGCACTTTCATGTTGGTAAAATTAACCCATTAAAATTCTTGGAAATTCTCTATTTTAGGGTTGGTTTTACATCACTGCGATTCAAACACACAACTGCCCTTGTAGCACTCCGACTGCCTTACTACCACCACACCAAGTTCCACCCCTGTACGTTGGTATTTATTTTATTTCTTTTACAATAGTATTTATTTATTCTGAAATCGTACATCCGACGCATCAGATTGTCAATGTGTGATAAATTTGAAGGTGGGATGCAGTAGACATACTAATTGGTTCCATGATAAAAGTTACCTTGTTCGATACATCTTCATGTAGTGACGTGACAATCATTGCTACTGATACTTTCATAAAAGTTAAAGGCTAATCACTCAATATTCCCCATGACCAAAATGTTTTCTCCACCTCTATCTTATTTATCACATCTAATTTCTTTTTCCAATTCAAATCTCCCAAATACTTTATGAAATAAAAATAAATAAATAAATAAATAAACAAACAGAAACTTGACACTTTGATGTGAATCGATAAAAACAGAAAATAAAAAGGAAACAGTCAACAACATTACCTGTGTATACTCATGGAGTATATCTCTGTGCCTTGCAAGCTTTTGGGTGACAGAATTTGTAGCAGATCCTGAAGCAGCACATCGACTCATAGAATCATTGACATCCAGTAACTTCTCCAATAATGACTGTATTTCCATTTCCATTGACTTCCATGATCTGCTGGATCCCATATTTGTTGATCCGCTGTCTACATACCCTAAAATGACAAATGTTTTGACAAAAGAAAAGATAAAAGATTACTAACAAATCTAAGGAAAACATAATCTTTAATTTTTGTAGGAGTTACAAACAACTAGCTCAGATACATGTATAGGAAAACAATATCTTTAATTTTTGTAGGAGTTACAGACAACTAGCTCAAATACATGTATAGGAAAACAAAATCATTAATTTTTGTAGGAGTTACAAACAACTAGCTCAAATACATGTACAGGAAAACATAATCTTTAATTTTTGTAGGAGTTACAAACAACTAGCTCAAATACAAGTATGATGCATGTGAATATACAATCTATTCACTGTAAAATCAGCATTTTTGTATAAAGAAGAGGATTTTAGTTTTAAAATAAAAGAAGTCTCTTCGGAATATGAAAATTGAAAAGCCTCAGCAGATGAACTATTGTTTTTGAGAATGTAATAAAAAAGAAAGAATGATTAGGTCAGTGCAACAAAGGAGTCAAAAATTTTAATTTAAAAGGATTGATCATGATATAATATAAAGTTGATATAAAAATTAGATGAATGGTTGTGATAGAAGGATAGCTACATGTCCATATGGACCGCCCAACTATAGTTAAAGAATATGAGATAATGAGAAGTTGTACAATCTAATAATGATCAAACAATGAAATATGCATAGGTTAGATGCAAGAAGCAGGGGAAATTAAAGCAAAGGTAGGAAGATTAAGAAAAAGATTCTTTTTAGTTTTGCTAATTAAGATTAAGACCATAAGGAATATGAATCAAAGTGATTAATTATATAGGAAGCAAGTGATCAGTGACTTTTTCTGAGGATAATGGGTAGAGTATGAGTTCAATTTGGAAGTAAGAACAACACCAAGAAGATGTTATAAAATTACTCCTTACGCCAATGCTTTCTCTCACCCCTAAGAGTCTAGGTAAGTGAGTTTCCAGGAAAAAATGCATAAATAGCAAACGAGTATGGATGCTCTGAGAGAAACAAACAATGATTTGAAGACAAAATATCACATATTATTTTTTACTCAAAATCAGCAATAAATTAACAGATACCCAATGATTCAGCCACCACATATGATAGAAAAGTCAGCCCATAATAGTGTGTTCGGCTGAAGCAACTAAATTTTAGTCAAAAATCAGATGAGGACGTTGAGATCCAAATCCAGTCTGACTCAAAAGTGCAACTCATAAATACAAAGGAAGTTCTGAACAGTAACTGAATTGGAAATGGATCCTTCATCTATATGACTTATAATTGCTAGAATATAGTCACTATCCTGTTGTTCTTAAACTCAGATTAACACATTATTTGAATATTAAATGCAATTTTACGGTGACATAGTGACATTCTATGTGTTACAAAGATGATATTAATGACACATAAGAAGTATAATAATTATCTCGAACCCATTCAGACAACATAGATCTTCATCTAACATCATACCCTGTCATTTAGCATTTAGACAATAATATAACACAGCAGAGTTACCAACAAGTCAAATGGAACCTCCCAATCCTAAATCCCATCTTCTCTTACAAGCTCCTCACACTTCAAACCCCTTAATTTCCCCCATCATCTTTGCTCAACTCAAAGATCAAACCAATCTTACTACAATACAATCAAATTCCAGCCACACCATTCCAATTCCAGAAACTGAAACAGGATACAATTCTCAATTCTCTACGACATCTATAATATATAACATTGTCAGGACTCATGAACAATATCATAATGATTCCTGTTTCTATTTTCAAATTTTCTATTATACAGAGCTTAGTGGAGGTAGGTGAAGGTTAGTGGAGATGACTTATCTATCTATAGTTATCTAAACTTTGGTCTATTAGGATAATGTTTTGGAGGTACGCCACCTACGTTATTTTCACCAAAGTTAAGAAAATACGTAGGTTATGGTTGGTATCTAAACTCCAATCCAACCAAAATGAAGGTACACTAGTTGCATGCATCCATGTACCTTCACTTAAAAATTACCTACAGATATCCTACCATTGTACCCAAATAGGTCCTTATAGATTCACGAAAATTGATACATAATTAAATTGGTATTGGCGCAAATCTTTCAGGCCCTGATTGGATACAAAGGTAGGTTACCTATAGTTAATTTTTAAGTGAAGGTAGAGCATACATGTACCTCCATTTTGGCTTAAAATATAAATTTGATTGGTGTGTAGTTTAGATACCTATCATAACCTTCATATTTTCAAAAATTACCTCCAATAACCTCCACTAACCTCTGTATCCAAGCAGGCCTCAGCTTTTTCTTTACCTACCGAATATAGTACGCAACAATTACAAAAATATCGTCTTTTTATTTACCATTTCAACTACTAATCAAGAAACTGCCAAATTGAGTAAGAAATTGAGATCGGATCGAACCCAAACGAACGAATACCTGAAGAGGAAGAGGAGTGAGTGAATCGAGATCCGAGTTTGCCGTAAGACGAGAGCTTGACTTCGAGAACGCCCTCGATCTTCCTCGCCTCTTTCCTCAGCTCTTCCCATCCCGATTCTTGAAGCTCCAAACTCGACGAATCCACCAACACCATTGCTTCTTCTTCTTCTTCTTCTTCTTCTTCTTCTTCTTCTTCTTCTTCTTGATTTTTTCCTCTTTTTTGGGGGGTGGAATTTTGGAGGTCTTTTTTGAGATCTGGAAATGTTAATGTAGTGAAGCTCCGAGTGTTTCTTCCGTTAGCTTGCTAACAGTGAAAGAGTTTTCGGGTTTGTGAGGTTTGTACCCGGATTCGATTTAACTGGAGTCAAAAGTCAGACCCGTTTCATTCAAATCGGGTCCAGTTATCACTATAGCAGGATCTCATCCGGGTCTGACTCCACAACTTGGGTGAGAAATCGCTTCCTTGTTGCTATTGCTCTCCAAACTACAAGTCCTTGCACTTGACAATTTGAGCTCAGCTTGGTTTAGGGGTGGCAACCGGAGTTGGGTCGACCCGCGGCCCACTCATCCTGACCAGACCCGTCTTGACCCGGTTTGGGTTCGGGTCGAACCTGAATCTCTTACCGGGTCGACCCGGGTTGGAAAAATGTGGTTTTCCGACCCGCAAAATACGGCCCACGAACCCGTTGACCAAATCAAACCCACCAACTAGCCCGCAGGTCGACCCGCTGATTTCGATCCGTTGGACCCGAACGGGTCGAAGGGTCGACCGCGCGGGTCCAATGGTCGAAACCCGCGGGTCGACCGTTCTGTTTGGCAGACAAAGACAGCAGTTGCTGTTTTTTTGTTTTTGTTTTGTTTTTTGTTTTTCCCTATAAATACTTCCTTAATTCAATCTAAAATTTTCCACATCTTACTCTTTTACTCTCTCTAATACTACTACTCAATTCAATCTCAATTCAATCAAGTTTTTCAACAAAAAGGCAAGCAACAAATAAGTGAAAAATTTCGATCGTATCGAATTGTGTTGATTCAACTCTCAACTACGTCTACTTCAACTCCACCAACAAAGAAGCTCTCACTCTCTCACTCTCTCTCCCTCTTTCTTTCTACGACTACCGGACTACGTGACTACGACTACTACATTTCTCAATCGACTACGTCTACTTCTTGTAACCTCTATTTTTCTATTTTGGATTTTATGGTATTTTCTTTTTCATTTTCCCCATTATTGTATCTGCATTTTCTTTGAATAATAAATCTTGCTTTTCTTCGGACTCTTTTATTCCTTTTTGATCATTTTATACTCTTTTGACTTGAATTCTGCTATTTTTTGCTCACTGCAAATTTTGCTCATTGTATTTTGAGTTTGAATTGATCTGCTATATGTTTATCTCATTGTCTTCTATTTGGTTTTCTCTTTTTGGAGCCTAAACCCGTACCCTAAACCCATTAACCCGCAACCCAAAATCCCACGTCTCAATCTTCTATTTAAATGCCCCCTCTACACCCTAATTAAATATTCTAATCTCTCTCTCTCTCTCTCTCTCTCTCTCCAACCCGCCGCTCACCCTCTCTCTCCCCAACCTCTGTTTTCAACCCAACCCATCACCATCACCCTTTCCCGTCGCTCCGACCACCTCCGACCACCCTTATCATCACCCTATCATCACCCCCACCATCCTCGACTTCGTCGCCCTATCTCTCACCGCCCAAACCCATCACCAACCGAACCCTACTTCCCCCGAACCCTTCGCCTACACCCTTCAAACCTCGCCACTCCGGCCTCGTCGACCACCTCGATCCCCTCTGCTGTCCCCACAACCACCGGTGATCCCCCTTATCATCCTCATCGTCATCCAGAGCACCCGAGCACCCCCGCCATCCCGTTCCTTTGTTTCGGTGCGAAACAGAGCACCGTCCTCCCTTGTCGTCGCTCATCGCTGCGTCGCCCCTCGATTGCGAGCGCCACCGCCAGTCACCCCGAGCACCCCTCGCTGCTAGCATCGCCAGTCCCCGTCACCGACCGCCGCTACTCTCTCTCTCCCTTTCATCGGTGTTTGGTGTTTGTGAATGAGAGAAGAATTTGGTTTTGTTGTGTTGGTGTTTTGGCTGGATCCCGTGTTTGCTGTTCGGAGTAGAAGGATCCGGTGTTTGCCGTTTTGTGTGAGTGTTTGTACGTAGCTTGCGCGTTTTTCTGTATTTTCCGTTCGTGGTTCGTCGTCCGGGATTCTCATCCCGTTATTCTAATATATTCGAAGTTATTATCTAACAGGCAAGTCTCTCCTTGAACCTCTTTATTGTTTTGTTCAAGATTCTCTGATCTCTGCAAGTAGTTCCAAATCTTTTATCAGACTGGTATTTGAATATCGTTAAGTATCTTGAGGGTTTACACAAGCTAACCCGATATATTCTTAACATCGTGCCTACATCTTTGATCTAAAACCTAGCCCCTCTTGCACATTGTATATGCACGTTTACATAAAAAATAACTAGATCCATGTAATTGAATTATTTGATGAATTAAAATGTTCGATCGGATTTGATCTAATGAATTGATTACCATGCCTGTAAATTGCATCTTAAACCTAGAAATCTGCATGTTAAACATCTAGCATCACTTTGATTATTAAGTAGCATGAACTATATGGTTGTATGATAAAATTGTTGCATATTCATATCAAAATATAGTCTGGCCTGCTGTTTGTGTCTTTTTGTATCAGATTTTTTACCTTGTTACTGTTGTAATTTGAAATAATTTTCTGAATGTAAATTATAGCCCCATGAGTCTAATTTTCAGAACTTTTGACGGATTTGAATTCCGAGTTATAATCTGTTAGATATCAGTATTTTAGTACAACTGTGTCTGAATTTCCAGATTCACAAATTCATGCATATCTTTCTATTTCATAAATAAATAGAACATGTAACAGTAAAATAAAAATATAAAATTAATTTGGCTGAGAGTAGACATGTGTAGGAATTACCCTGAATTTTTGTAGATTTAATTGATGAGTTTTCTGATCTGTTTCATATGTGTTTATACAATCTATAACCTGCTGCCTGAACATAAAAGCTGAGAAGAATATGAGTTTCAACCTAGTTTCTGTAGCTTTTATATGTCGTGTATATATTCGCTAGAACCGGCAGAGAGTCTAGTTTCTAGAATTTCTGACGGATCCAGATTTTCTTTTCTGTAGTAGCGGTAATCTGTGTTTTTGTATAGTAACGTCATGTTGTCCAGATTGTGTGATTTGTGTTTAATTGATATGATTGCTTATTGATTTGTCTGTAACGAGTAATATTTGTCATACCTAGCATAATACAACTCTGACACCCTCCTGCATACTCACATAGGATGAAATACATTGTTAATAAGCCGGGGTATTATAGGTTGACTTGGTAGTAAACGATCGGAAAATGTACTCGGTAAAGGCCTTCTTGCTTGCATGATTTATTACATGGAAGGTGGAGAAATACTTTTCATTGTGTGATCACTCTATCATGATATCTTGTCATCTTTTTACCGAGTACACGATTCGTGAATTCACCATTAGTCTAAAATGTTCACTGTGTGCTTGCACCGAACCTGTGATATGGAACATATGAGACGCAGTAGTACGTGCACTGGATAGATTAATAAAATGATTAATAACCTACATTTGGTATTCCATGCTTGATCCTATATATCGTCATCAAGATAGAATTTAAATTGACATCATTCATTACATGCATGACTAAATATAGCCCTTTAATATTATTGCCAACCTTTGATTTTGTTATTGACTTTGATCCCGTCCCTTTTCTTTGATATGCATGCTTCCTATTATTCTCTATTTCCCTTGACTTGTTGTCCATGACTTGCTCTAAGGACAATATTTTCTTTCTTTTTAGATCAAGAATTTACAGGTACCGAAGGATCTCTACCAGCAAGAATTTGTGAGCAACGATTCTAGAAGATGGAACTAAAGATTACACTGCTTAATTTACTTTATTGCTAGATTTATTTGTTCTGAACATTGTTATGACATTATACTTTGTTTTGGGCTTTTGTCCCGTCGTTTATTTATATTTCCCAAATATTGGGCATTATGTTGGATATTATTTTGGATTATTTCATTATTATTGAAGTTTATCTTTGATTAATGTGATTATATCTTTCTTGTGTGACTGTGTTTATTGTTCATATTGCTGAGTTAATCTGGTACAGCGTATGGATGGTGTTTACATCATTCGCGGGCCTACGTTACGTACTCGTATTCCGTATTTTGGGAAGCGGGGCGTGACACTTCTACTATTATTTTCTCTTTCATTTCTATATATGATTATCCACGAAGTATGGTATCAAAATTTCACAACCCTCCTATTGCCTTGATTTTTGTTGTAGTTCTTTTTTTTGTATCATATTTGTTTGTTGGTTTTTCATTTTTCTCTCTCTCAACCCTCCTATTGTTTTTTAGATTTTTTTCCTAACATATACCTTCTAGATTGTTTCAGATACACTTGGTAAAACACTAGAAATCATTTTTTTTCACATACACTATTACTATGTCTATATCACGAAGTAGCGGCCGTAGCCAAAGTGGACAAGATTTCACCGGTTCTTCACGTCGGCCTCCAATAGTCCCACAAATAGAACCCGAATTTACATCGAATCCTATTGTAGGAACTCACGATATCCCTACATACGAAATAGCAGAAGAAATGCATGATGTTGACATGCAAACACAACAAACCAAAGCCACTAGTAGTAGAAAAACAAGGGGGAAAACTAGTGGTTGACACAAATATTATGACTATATCTTCGAAGAGGATAATCCGGGTGTAGGACATAAGGTTTGTAAAACTTGTTTGAATAGTTACAAATGGAGGAAGGGTGAGGGAACGTGCATAATTAAATGACTCATACAAAATGTACACAAGGATCTATTAGAAAACCAACATGGCCAACAAAAAATTCACCCTAAGACCGGACATGTAGATAGCCACTCATATGATCCGAAAAATGTTTGACGGAAAATGGCTTGTCTAGTTATTAAGGAGGAGTACCTTTTTCCTATTCCGATAGTAGGAACGTAAAGAAATTTAACTAAAATGCACTAAATCCACATTTTAGAAGAACTCCTAGAAATACACTCAAATCCGATTGTTTTAAACTTTACAACGAAATGAGAGATGGTTTAATTGCACTTTTGTACAGTTTAACTTGTAGAGTATCATTAACTTTTGATTATTGGAAAGGTTGTAACAATTTTTCAATGATGGGCATAACTTGTCATTGGATCGATAGAGATTGGATGATTCAAAAGAGGATCATATCACTTGCTGCTTTGCCGTATCCCTATAGTGGTTTAGTAATTGCACATCGTATTTTAGAAGTTTGTGATATCTTTCATATTCGTGATTAAAAAAATTTGTATTAATTTTGATAATGCATCTAGCAACAATGCTTTGATTAGTACATTAAAAACACAAATAGCTCATCCATATTTAGATAATTTTTACGTTAAATGTACATGTTATATTTTAAATTTATGTGTTTAAGCTGCATTAAAAATAGTCGAACCATTTGTTTATCACATTAGAAATTGTATACATTTTATTGCTTTGAGTGGCCCTACGATTCAACAATTTAAAGAATAGTGTAAGCTTAAGGGTGTACATTTTAGAAAATTTTCTAAGGATGTTAAATACCGATGGAACTCTACTTTTGATTTATTAAATGTTGTTATTCAATATAGAGCTAGTATAAATGATTTTTGTCTTGCAAAAATATGGAAAATTTTCAACTGAATAAACAATTATGGTATTATGCCGATTCTTTGTTACGATTTTTAGATCCTTTTCAAATCGCAACTTTGAACATTTTAAAATATTATGATTCTACTTCTAGTAGTATTTTTATTTCACTAATTAATATGTTGCAAACTTTTCAAGAATGATTGATGACATTTACATTGGTCATATTGTTAAACCCGCATACACTAAAATTTTGAAGTATTTTAGTCCTCCTCCTATGTTGTATTGTATTGCTACAGTTATGGATCATCGTATCAAATTAGAGGGTACGAGGAGTTTTATTGAAATATATTTTACTTTAATTGGAGATGAATCTGAAATTGATTGCGATGAATTTTTAGCTAGCTTTGAATTGACATTGAATTACTTGTATGATTATTATGATATAACTTTTGCAACTAGTAGTACAACTAGTATAGTTACTTCTTCTTCTACTTCTAGAGGTAATGGTAATAGTAAATTAGACGATGCCATTTTTAATTTACTTGCTCAAATTCAATCAAAAAATCTAGGGCTAATCAACCGAATGAATTAAATTGGTATAATAAACAAGATAGTGAGAGTTTTAATGCTAAGATTGATGTACTACAATGGTGGAAAGAACATGAACATGTTTATAATATTCTTAAACATATGGCCAAAGATCTACTAACTCCTCGTGTGTCTACAGTTGTTTCAGAAAGTGTATTTTCTACAAGTTACAGGGTTCTAATAGATTACAGAAATCGCTTGAAGCCCCAATCATTGGAGATGCTCGTGTGCACGAAAAATTGGATGAAGGCTGAAATCGGGGTCGACACGTCAACAAGTGGATGCAACCCGCCCGAAGAACAACAACAACAATAGCAAATTGAAGACCAACAACATCTAACTAGCAAATTGTATGTAAAAAAATTGCAAACAAATTATAGAAGTTAAAATGAACAATATATACAATTTTCTTTCACACTTTCACTCTTTGACTCTTATTACAATTATTATTATTATTATTGTTATCATTATTATTATTATTATTATTATTATTATTATTATTATTATTATTATTATATACATATACATATATATATATATATATATATATATATATATATATATATATATATATATATATTTATACTAGTTGAAAAAAAAAACTCAACTGGGCCAACTCGCGACCCGGATCAACCCGTAATGGGTTCGACCTGTTCGGGTTTGCGAGTCGACATTACCGAATTCGAACCCGGCCCGGTCAAGCCCTCGACCCGACCCGATCCCGTCCTAACTTGGGTTCGACCCGACTCGGTCGACCTTAATGTCACCCCTAGCTTGGCTTAAGCAAGTGGTTGAAGGGGTTAGGTGTTGTGCAATCTAGTTACCTAAATAAATAGATAAAACTAGACACAAATTATAAACCTCGCAAGTGCACGAATCGTTTGGAAAAGCGTAGTGACGAGCAAGGGTCGATCCCACAGAGATTGTAGATTCTAACTTACTAATCAATAAAATAGAAAACAGAATCTTAAAGAGTTGATCTAAAAGTCTAAGGAAATAAAAGGATAAAAATCTAAATTAAATAGCATCACAAGTTGAATCACAAATCTCTATTAAAGTAGTTGGGTTTTGATCTCCACCAATAGTCAGTAATGCTAAGTCATATATTACATCCATTACTCATGTTTGTTCTCTTCAAGGGCATGTTATCTACTCCTTAAAGTAATGTTTCCCTAAGCCAAGAATTAGGCATGGTATCTACTCTAATTCGTTTCTTTCATTAAGTATTTAGCATGGTATCTTCTAAGTTGCACTTAAAGAAAGCGTAAGATCAATGGAAACGAACAAACACTTAAGGTCCTAGAAATTGGTATCAGATCTAGATCCCTCAAGTTGATTAAACCAAGAACCCCTAAAGATTCCCTTGTTACAAGATATGAACACGAGATACGGGTCGTCTCAATATGCTCATCTAACAGATTCAGATCTACACTGCACAAACTTATAACCCCAGATTCGGACCAGTCGACTGGCTGTCACTTCAGTCGACTGCCCTTAGGATTCTGAACTAGTTTGATTATTATAAATCTATTCCAATTCACTCAGGTTTAATCAATAAGTAATAGAGCAGTATTCAGAAGAATATAAGCATTACATAACTACGGTTTCAATCTACCCAACTATGAAATTAGTTCCACATAATAAAACTTTTATTGATTAATATAATAGAGTTCATGACTACAATAGAAATAAAAACTAAGAGAAAGAACAGAAGAACACTGATTTGTATGATGTTGCACTTTAGCCTAATCAGCAGTCGTCTAGTTCTCCTCCTTTGATGCTTGTTGTCGACGATCAGTCTTGATGATGGATCCGGCCTTCTCGAGAGTCCCTTTCGCTTCTTTCTTGATTGGTATTTATAGAACAAGAGAAGAGAATTAGGGTTTGTACTTTTTGCAGAGAAGTCCTCTTCTTTTGTTATTTCTTTCCTTATCTTGATCTGCGTTTTTATATCTTTCTCTTTTTCTTCTTTCCTTCCTTATCTGCTCACCACGTGCTCTTGCTTTGATTGTTTGAGAAGTTGTTATTCGCAGAAAACACCTGGGTTTGGATAACTTAATTTTGATCCAGGTTTGGATAAGGATGCATCTGTTCTTATCTTCTGACTCGCCGCGTACCAGTCGACTGGTGTTGGAGTAAGTCGACTGTGTCGAGACATCTGGAGATTCATAGTTAAGCAGTCCAGTCGACTGTCTTTGAGATAAGTCGACTGTCATGAGCAGCTCTGTGGAAATCAACTCCTCTGTCCAGTCGCCTGTTGTGGGGGAATCAGTCGACTGATTCTCTGTAATATTCTGAGTTCATCCTTAAAATCCTGAATCTGCTTCGTTTCGCTGTTAGAGGCTGTTTCCTATGGAAAAAGAGAAAAGAAGCGTAAATACCACATATAGAGCATTTAAATGTTCAATTGTCTTAAGATTATTGCTCCTAAAAGTGAATAATATTTGGTTCATCATTAGGAAGTGCTCGCAACAAATGTTGAGCTGACATATTAATTAGGTTGTCGTTGGTGTCTAACTCCCCGGGTCCAAGTATGAATTACTTTAAAGGTGCTTTTCAAAAACCTAATTGGCCAATTCAAAAGGGCAAAGGTTGCTTCCCCCATTGTGAGATTGTCAAGTGGTAAGCTCCTCGAAGCAGGATGGTAAAAAATTATTTACTATTATGGCTCTCGAGGTGGAGATGTTGCAGGAGACCTTATTAACAACTTTGTAAGAGGATGGATTGCTATCAGCTAATTTGATCTATGGTATATAGGATATTAACTTATTTGTTAGAGGCACACGTGTTAAAACCCTTTTTTTTAATAAAAGAAAAATGTTAATTATAGGCACCATGTTTAAGGAATAAGATGTTAACAAAACAAACTCTGAGTATTGGGTAAGATGTACCACAATCTACATAACAAAAAATAAAACATAGAATCTCCAACATATCTGGGAGGGTGGGAACTCTCCAAGTATAAAGCAACAAAACAATTACAGACATAATAAAAGAGATCCCTCCAACAAAACCCTGTAGAGTGAGCATTCGTCCCAAGACGCTCCACTCAGTCGAGAGTTGGACCAACCACTATCTCCTCCTCGTCGTATTTGTCCACCTGGAAGGCACTAGCGATCCTCCATCTTGGTCATGTTGTCGCAGCTGTGGCCCAAATGGAGGTAAGATACATAATATGTGTTAGATTATCATAAATAACATTACAATTACCACAAAAATAAAAGTTAATTCTATCAAGTCACAAAATCTAGATCATTACGGCGATGACGATAACCACACTTGCTTCATCTCATATCTTTCGTTAGCGAACTTGAGGCCTATCCACATATCCTCGTAAGTCAAAGGGTAGTCATTTGCACCAAGTGCCCTTAAGACCTCGACCATGACTGTCTTGCTCCTATGACACTCTATGAATATGTGGTTTCCCGACTCCATGTGTGCATTTCAAAAACCACAATTGATCGCAATGTTCGGTTGTCTCTTATCCAAGTTGTCCCATGTTAGGATTGCATCGTTGAGTAATAGCCAAAGAAAGACTTTTACTTTTAGGTGCGCTTTGGCCTTCCAAAGCATAGTCGACCATCTTGGCCTACACCTTCTAAAGTGGATGAGGTTATAGAATTAGTGTACCGTAAATGATCCATTATTTTCCAGCCCCCAAACTTTTCGGTCTGGGCCTTGTGAACATCACACCTCCGGATTGCGCAATATAGGATTAAAGTTCCTCTAGTCTCAATTGGGACTCCTACTTTAGGCAGGATCAGAAAGAGGAAATTTCGTACATAGTTGATATTGCAGTAATGTGCATTGTTGATATTGACCGTAATGCAAATAACTAACAAGTGCTAATCACAAGGTCGAATGTTTCAAGCCTTTCTTCTAGCATTTATATATTTCTTTAATCCATTTATCCATTTCTAATAGAGAAAAATGTAATTTTAGTAGTTTATCATGTATATATAATTTAATTAGAAAATCTCTTGATCCTAAAATGATTATTATGTTACTCAATTATAATAAGAAAAATCACCCTTTAATCCTTTTCTAATTGAGACAAAAATTGTAATCACTCTTCTATATGTTTATAGTGCGAAGAGAAAGAAAATTAAGAAACTCACTAATGAATGATATGGGTCAAAATAGAACAAAATAAAAAATGTTCAAATCGGGCACAAATCTTAAAGCTTCCAGGGGTAAAACGGTAAATTTCAGCGGATACAGGCCTGACGAAAGGAGCTGGGCCGCTTTCAGGCCCATCAACCCGATCCAGCCTGTAACAAGGGTTGCCTGTTGCTAAAGCAGCCCTAGAGCAAAGGAGACCAGATTCATCGGAAAACCCTAGTTTAAAACCCATATTTCTAGAAGGGAACCGATTCTATCCCTTCAGACACAAAAGAGAGTTTAAAAACTTTATCTGTTCATCAAGAGAAGAGTCCTGACTCGATCTCTTCACGCGGAGAGGGTAACCGACTCTATCAAAACACAGGGAAGCAGAGATGAATATCTTGAAATTGACCCCCCTCAGCGACTATATATACCTCGAGATCTCCTCAAAAACCAGGTAATTGAAATTTTTGCCCTCAAAACCCACCATATCTCTGAGTTTTCTGACTTGGGCATTGGAGGGTCTGTCGCCAGTGTCAACCCTGGTGTTTCAGGCCATTTTGCAGATCCACGAGAGTGATCACATCGGTCCCCAACAATCAGATCACGGAGTCAAGTGCAATTTGCGACGGTCAACACCAGCGAACAACAATGGTTTGGTCTTTGTTGTTTTTATTTAAAGAATTCACATATATGTTTGCTCCTACACAGAAATTAGCAGCAACTAATTAGTTTCGTCCATGGGAAACAGAAAGGACCTTCAATCCAACTTTGCCGGTTAAAAACTACCTTCTCAGCCATGCCTCTGAAAGGGGTCGAAAAGGCGGTAGCTACTAGCTGATGAACCAACCATATTCCCTTACCTCCTCCTCACGCAGAGGACCCCCCCTCACCAACCTCAACAGGGTTAGCAACCTCAACCGGATCAACAACCTCAACCAGAATAGCCCCCTCTAGCAGATTCAGCCTCCTTCCATAGGAGCAGTACCAGGGGACTCCTGCCGAAGCCGTCCCGAGCAGCACCCTATAGGCAATTTTTTCGAAAATAGAGGTTCCGTCCATACCTCAACCCCTTCTATGGTGCCCCAGCCACAGCCAAACCTCCTTCAAGTCATCATCAACCGACACCAGGGGTCTGAAATCCGAGTCTGCCTAAACGAGAGGCGAGCCCATGACGAAGTTCCCCATCCAGAATGTCAGGGAAGCAAAAGGACCCCCTCTCCTCAAAGACAGAGGTCAAGAAGAACCCCCTCTCCCAGGGGACGATGAAGGTCTTCTTCTTCTCGTGAGCGAAGAAGTCAAACTACAGCAAGTCGACCAGTTTACAAGACCAACATAGAAAAAAGGGTGCTCGTCACCAAGGCAAAATTTCAAAATTTTATAAAAGAGATCCTGCAGAACCCTCAACATCGCTCCAGTCAGGGGCCGACAAGCAAACAGTCACCGCCTCACAATCATACATGAGGATCCGACCAAAGGGAAGACAGTCCTCCGCCGCCTTCGAGGGATGGAGGACCATCTCGACGGAATCAATAGAGAGGAAGATCGTCAAGCCAGAAGCTTTTGCCCTAGCAGACCTCCCTTCTTCAAGTCAATCATGGAAGCCCATGTACCCGAGACCTTCAAGCTGCCTCACTTCGAGTCCTACAATGGAGAATCTGACCCGACTGATCATATTAAGAGTTTTAAAACCCTCATGATGATCCACAAGGTCTCAGATGCACTTCTCTGTAAAACCTTCTCCGCCACACTGAAGGGTTCAGCAAGGGAGTGGTACTCCCACCTATCTTCATGCTCCATCTTCTCCTTCGACAAATTTGAGGAGTTCTTCCCCACTCACTTCATAAGCAGCCACCGAACTGAGAAGACAAGTGTCTTTTTACTGGACCTAAATCAAAGAAAAGGGGAACGACTCAGGGATTTTGTCCAGTGCTTCACAACCGAGTTCCGTTCTATCGCCTAGCTTAATTAAGCAGTAGCGACCACCGCATTCAGACACAACATCAACCATGCTAATCTGAAGGCATCCCTTGCTAAGTTCTCCTCAGGACTTCTTGTAACTCTTGCTGAGGAGTGAGAAGTACATCTGGGCTGAAGAGACGCTCCAACCCCGTGGTCAGAAGGATCCCTCCTCCGAGAACAAATAGAAGAGTGCAAATGAAGAGGGTCTCAAGAAGCTCTAGAAGGACAACAATGGTCAGGGCTGTCCTCCTCCTCGCTTTGAGAAGTTCACCCCCTCAATGCTAATATATCAACATTTCTCATGGAGGTGGACAAGGAGGGGCTACTTTACCCCCCCCCCCCCCCGAGATGAACACTCCAGGGAAGAGAAAGAACAAAGATAAGGGGTGTTGTTTTCACAGAGATCATGGCCACGACACAGATGACTGTTGGGCTCTCAAGGATGAAATTGAAGAGCTTATCCAAGGGGCACCTATCCAAGTTCATTCGAAAGGACATGCTCGATCCACCATCACCCTGAGGAGTTAACAAGTCAACAGAGAAGCCCTCTGAGTTCCAAGACTCCGAACTAGGAGCGGTTCTCCACTCCATCTATAGAGGGCCTATATGGGGAGAATCATACTCCTCCTGGAAGGCCTTCCTCCCTGCCAAGAGCCTTGGAGTCCCGGTGACATTCTCAGATAAGGATTTAGAAGGCGTTCAGATGCCCCACTGCGATGCACTTGTAATTAGTCTCCATAAAACCATCCATGAGGTACATCTCATCTTGGTTGACAACGACAGTTCTGTAAATATTCTTTTTCTTGAAGCCTACGAAGGCTTCAAGCTTTCTCAGGAATGTCTCAAGCCTACCGAATACACGCTTCAGGTTTCATGGTCGTCAACACAATGGCCGCTTACAATGCCATTCTTGGCCGACCGGGCCTAGGAGTACTTCATGTCGTACCCTCAGCTTTTCACATGAAAATGAAGTTCCCGACCTCAGTAGGAGTAGGGTAAGCCAAAAGAAGCCAAGAGGCAGCTCGGAGATGTTACACAACTGCAATGGGGGTTCAATCCTCCCGCTCGAGGCATTAGAACTCCTCCAAGGGAGTAGTCAAGTCATTTCTAAACCGGTTGATGAACTCGAGGGGATCCCTTTCTCTAATAAGGACCCGACAAAGAGTTTCCGAGTAGGCAAGACCTTCTCTCACCAGGTCAAAAAATAAATCATTGAATCCATCAGGGGGAACCAAGACCTATTCGCTTGGACCACTACCGACATGCCTGGTATCTCAGAGGAACTAATCATCACCGTCTCAATTTCAATCCCGAAGTCAAGCCAGTCCAGCAGAAACGTCGCAAGTTCTCCCCTAACCGACAGAAAGCCATCAAGGAAGAAGTTGATAAACTCCTAGTCGCCTGCTTCATCCAAGAAGTTAACTACCATGCTGGCGATTGTGGTGATGGTGAAGAAATCCAATGGCAAATGAAGAATCTGCATCAACTTCAGCGACTCGAACAATGCATGTATGAAGGACTCGTTTCCTCTTTCGAGCATTGACACCCTGATTGGTGCTACATCCGGTCACAAACTCTTGAGTTTCATGGATGCTTTCTCAGGATATAATCAGATCAGGACGTTCCCTCCGACATTCTGAAGACGTCTTTCATCACCGATCAAGGCCTTTGTTGTTACTGGGTCATGCCCTTCGGGCTGAAGAACGCCACAGCCACTTATCAATGCCACGTCAACAAAGTCTTCAAGGAACATATCGGTAGGAACATGGAGGTCTATGTAGACGATATATTGGTAAAGAGCCTTAGCGAAAGAGACCATGTGATCGGCCTCCAAGATGCCTTCGACGTCCTCCATAAGAAGAATATGAGGCTCAATCCCAGTAAGTGTGCTTTCGGGGTGTCCTCCGGCAAATTCTTTGGGTTCATAATTAGCCAGAGGGGAATCGAAGTCAACCCAGAGAAGTTTGAGATATACTGGACATGGCTCCCCCATCCAGCATTAAGAAAGTCCAAAGACTCACATAGCGCATCGCCATCATCAGACACTTCCTCTCCAAATCAGGGGAGAAGTGTCTCCCATTTTTCAAAGCACTCAGGGGAGCGAAGGGCTTCGAGTGGGTACAAGCACAACAAGGAGCCTTTGAGCAGCTCATGGCTTATCTAGTCAACCTCCCGCTCCTAAGAAAACCCGAGTTGGGAGAGACGCTCTACCTTTACCTTGCTACTTCAAATCAGACTCTTAGTGCCGTCTTAGTGAGAGAAGATGACAGAACCCAAAAGCCAATCTACTATGTAAGTAAAGTCTTCCATGATGCCTAACTTTGTTACTAAAAAATGGAGGAGATAGCCTACGCCCTGATCATGGCCGCTCGCAAGCTCTGCCCGTACTTCCAAGCACATTCAGTAGAGGTCTTCACTGATCAACCCCTAAAGTAGTACTACACAAGCCATAGGGCTCGCGTCGACTTATGAAATGGACTATTGAACTGAGCCAGCACGACATTAGCTATCAACCGAGGATGGCCATCAAAGCCCAGACTCTAGCTAGCACCATTCCTGAACCCCCTGGGGAAGGTAAGGACCCTCCATTCTGGAGTGTCTACGTCGATGGATCCTCATGCATCGGGGGAAGCAGGGCCAGAGTTATCTTGACAGGCCCGGACGAGTTCACCCTTCAGTATTCTCTTCGCCTCAACTTTCGAGCCTCCAACAATGAAGTAGAGTATGAAGTGCTAATTACTAGCCTCCTTTTACCCCGCAAAGCTAGATCCAAGCGTGTGAAAGTGTTCAACGGCTCCTAGTTGGTAGGGAGCCAAGTCCAGGGAGACTATGAAGCCAGGGACGATTGTATGATCAAGTATCTAGCATACATCAGAAGGCTACTAGCTACGTTCCAAGAGACAGAGGTCACTTACATCCCCGCGAAGAAAATGGTCAAGCAGATGCCCTTTCCAAGTTAACCTCCTCCTCCTTCGAAGGATTTGACCACAATGTTCTTATTGAGGTCCTGATCAAGCCCAACATCAAAGAAGAAGTCTCAGAGCTCATGGTAATCAATCCTCCAACACTTAAGAACAATTGGATGGAATCTCTATATGATTTCCTCGACAAGGGACTCCTCCCTCTTGATCCCAAGGAAGCCAAAAAGATCTGAGTGAGGGCAAAGCGATACACACTCATCGAAGGAGTCATGTACAAACGCTCTAACACTTCGGCGGACAGCAGACCCTACATGCGGTGCCTCTCTCCTAAGGAGGCCCAGTATGCTTTGAAAGAAGTTTATGAAGGGATTAGAGACAGTCACATGAGAGCTAGATCCCTCGCCCGCAAGATCCTCAATCATGGATATTTTTGGCATACCCTCCTTAACGATGCTCAGGAGTACGTCCGTCAATGCGCGTCTGACCCCAAGCTGAGCTCAGTTCCATGTAAAGTCCAATCCCCCTCGAAGCCGGACTACCCTCTCCCTGCCTGCTCTACTTCAACGAAGAACAAGACTCCACTAATCTCAGGGACAACCTCGACCTTATCGAGGAAATTGCCTTAAGGAGACAGATTTATCAGAAAATGGTAGAGAAGTTCTACAATAAGAAGGTTCGTCCGGCTAATCTAAAAGAAGGAGACCTAGTCCTTTGAACACTAGAAATATTTGATCCCCGCAAAAAAGGCAAGCTCACTCCCAACTGGGAGGGGCCATACATGATCTCCAAAATAGTCCACCTAGGGGCGTACCGACTTGAAGAACCGCAGGGGAGGGGGGGATATCGAGGATCTGGAACGCCGAACACCTGATGAAGTACTACGATGGTGCTTAACACCCTCTAGTTTTTTCAATTTCCAATACGACCAACACTTGTGATACGACCAAAACATGTAATAAAGGCTAGCACCATTGAGGTAGCCATTTAATTTTTATTTCAATAAAACTTAACTTATTTTTCTTATAAAGATCACGACGTGGCATGCGGGCCCCACCGCTCCTCTCTATCCATTTGACATGCAGGGCCCATGTGGGCCCCCACCCTCCTCGGCGCGAGTTTTTTCGTCTGAGGAGGTGAGGAGCTTTACGCGCCCTCCGTAACGAACAAACCAGACTAGTCCAAAAGGTGTGCTTACTGAAGATATGTGTGACGCACGTGCAAGCAAAAAGAAAGGAAAAAAAGTGACGTGGTAGTAGGGCCCACCCCCACCTGCTGTCTCATGACAGTGGCCCCCACTGCGGGCCCCCACCTCCTTAGCATGTGTCATGTAGTCTGAGGTGATCAGTGGCTTCGGGTGCTCTCTACCGTTAGATCTCCTCAAATTTCGTGTCACTTGCGATCAACGATCTAGATTCGTCTCAAGATTCGCACACGGCTAATATTAATTATTAAATCCCTTTTATTAAAATCCAAAAGTTAATTTAAAAAATCTAAAAAATTTATTATATAAATTCTAAAATAAAATAAAATTCGGAAAATTATTTTTAAAAAAATCCAAAAAGTAATTATAATTTTAGAAAAACTAATTTGAATTCCTGAAATTAATTAAAAATTCTGGTTAATTAATTAAAATTCTGAAAATAATTAAAAATTGGGAAAAATTCCAAAAAATTCAGAAAACATACAATAAATCAAAAAATTCTAAAAATAAATCCGGGTATTTAACAAACTTAGAATAACGTCGTTACACCCCAAGCATGATTCAAATGTACCTGAAAACTCCGATAAGTTCTGTAAACCATTAAAAATGAGTGAAGTACTCCTCAAAGGCCGTGAGACTCTGTCTTCAGTAGTAGAGAGCTTGTGATATGGGTAAAAATAGAACAAAATCAGGACCGTTCAAATCAGGCACGAATCTTATTGCTTTCAGGGGTAAAACGGTAAATTTCAGGTGATACAAATCCGAGTAAAGGAGATGGGCTGCTTTCAGGCCCATCAACCTGATCCAGCCTGTAACAAGGGTTACCGAAGTAGTCTTAGAGCAAAGAAGTCCACATTTATCAGAAGAACCCAGGTTAAACCCCCTATTTCTGGGGGGTAACTGATTCTATTCCTGCAAGAACAAGAGAGCAATTGTGTCACGCTCCGCTTTCCAAAATACGAAAGTACGGACATGCAACAAAGGACTAGCAAATGATATACATCATTCATAAGCTGTACAGTTTATAACTCAACAATATAATCATGATCATAAACACATATGAAATAATATAATCACATTAACATGGAATAGACTTAAGAAATTCATAAAATAACCAACATCTAGAAACATAAATTTTGGGTCAAAAACGCTCGGATATACAATGTACGAAACAATAACAATAGTAACTAGGAAATAAGCATAAAACAAGATAAACTAATATAGGCTAAAATCCAACTCCATCCTCTAAAAGATTTGATCGTCAAGTTCTTCTATTGGTTCCTCTTCAGTATTTACTAAAACAATATGATCGTGTGTAATGCAAGTGACAACTGAATCAAGTATCAAGGCATAGTCAATCAGGAATCAGGAATTGTGTAATCATGTAAACGGAAAATCATTTAATCAGGAATCATGAAATTGGGAAACATATCAGTGCACAGTGTTAATCTTAAGTCTATCAAATTTTTATTAGTACTATCTAATGCATGTAATCCTGTGTTCCATACCGTAAAGTTTTGGTGCATAACAATCAAGTGAACATTTAGACTCAAGTGGTCATTTCTACAGGATTATGTACTCGGATCTTGCAGTGACAGTATCAAGAATCATGTCATGTAATTGAGAAACATGTAAGACATACACTTTATTACTCTAACTTGTCAATCTTTTATCATGTCACTACTTTGAATATTAGACTCTAGAGGTGGCCCCCACGGATTCTAGAGTTGATCCCCATAGATTCTAGAGTTGGCCCCTACCGCTACCCACGATATGGCACTTAATTCCATGTGGTACTTAGTTCAGCCATCCAAAATAATAACAGTAACTATGATAATGATGCATGTTACTACAAAACATGACGGTAATCAGGACAAGTATCAAGAATTGATATAATACATGATATAGGGACAAGATGGTAATCAAGAATGTTTCGAGAGAGTTTCAAGAGTTATGCAATGCATGATATAGAGTTATTCTATCGATTTACTGTATTAGTTCAATTCATTAATATGTTTGTATCTAAGATCATAAAAATGTAATTCTTGACAGCAATATACTACTGTATAAAAACTCACTTTTCCAGTGCTACATGAAAGCAAAATAGATTCCGTCAGGGGTTCTAGAAAGTAGACTCCCTTCCGGATTCAACGCCTATTCATACGACACATTCTAAGGACAGTAACTAGGACGAATAGTCAGATATTTACAAGTACAATGTTTAGGCAGTAGTATATGGTCAACTTCTCATGCTAACAACTCTACTATAAAATTATTTATAAAACTCCCAAAATTCATAATTTAATTCCTAACAGTGTCTATTAATATTCATGCTTATCTCATATCAGAATTTCATCAATAAATCATTATTTCAAGTCGTTTACGGGACGATATATCTCAAACAGGGAATATGGAAAATTAGACGTTACAACACTAAAAGTCGAATAACTCATACTCTACTAGTCGGTTTGCGAAACCGTAAGATAATCTGGACTCTAGGCTCAGAGGGCTACAAACTGCATCTATAAATCTCTCATTTCAGTTACGAGGATAGAGTCTAAATCTCTACACAAAATCAGGTAGTAGAATCCATTACTTTCGTTTTAGAATCATGATTCACAAAAATATAATTCCATACCCGGAATTGTGTTCAAATCTATGGATTTAATTACACTACCGCATTGCAACATAATCAAAATAAAGTTTGAGTCAACATATTTATCTATGTGCATATACATCTTTAAGTCGTGTTAATGTGGTGTATGCAATGACAATGAAGTTTTATGATTTTTCTATGGGTATCGAATCGACGGGAGTCAAATAGAACGGTTCAACATGGCATATAATGAATGGTTCAAAAGCATGAAAGGATTACACGAGATTCGATATTAAGATGGATCATCAAATGAGAGCTACTTGTGTGTGTTCAAAGAAGTGCTTGCCTTTTTCGATGATTACGCACGCGATGAGAATCAACAGGAGGAAAAAGTGGTGATGACGACACTCTTGGCAGTAGCATCGGCAGTAGCAACAGCAAGTCAGCGAGCAATGGCTGATGCGGCGGCACACGGCCGCACGAATACAGCGGGACCGTAAACGACGACAATGAGAACAGTAAAAATGGTAGCAACATTGGCAACCACAACGAACAAGGGCAGCGATGTCTTGCTGTCGGGTGAAGATGAGGGGTTATCAATGGTGTTCGGGAGTGTGGGTGTCACTTGGAGGAGTTTCCCGGGGTGCAGTGGGGTTGGAGTGTTTGGGGTTCAGGAAAAGGCAAAAGGGTTGATGGCAGGGAAGGAAGATGAAGTGTGGGTTGTCGGGGTTCGTTGGCAGTAAGGTTGGGCTCGAGTGGAGGTGGTGCGGTGAAGGTGGAGATGATCGGTTGGCTGTTGGAGTTGTAGGAGCTGCAGGGGTGGCTGCGAGGATGATGAAGGTGAAGAAGGTGGAGTTAGGGTGGAGGTGCTGTGGGGATGGAGGTAAGCCAGTGGAGTGATCGTTGTTTCGAGAATGAAGGTTGAAGCTCGGGTTGGTTTGTTGGCAATGTGGAGCCGTTGGTGGTTGCAGGTGGTTTGGTTGTGCGGGTGAGGAGGAGATGGCAGGATGATCCAATAATTGGATCTAGCAGTGGCCAAGGAGTTCAGTAGGGAGATGCAATGGGATTCAGAGCTTGGCACAGGTTGAAGACAAGAGAAGTTGAAGACATGTGTGTGTATCAGTCCTGGGAGGATTTTCTATCTTTGAGGGGTTTAATTGTAAAAATGCATTGTAATTAGCATTTAGGTCCAACAGATTTGTAACCGTCTGTCCAAACCCGTGCTACGCACGTGTTTGTCTCTTATAAATACTCTACCTGTATTCCGTTTGAGAATGTGAATGAAATCTTGATCTTTTTGTTCATCCTCTTCCCTATTTGCACTTCCATTACCGTAGCTTGTGAGCTTGAGTGGGATGCCGAGGAAGAGAGCTCCGGCCATCGCCGACGCCGTTGAAGATAGGCTTGGAACAATGGTATCAAAGCCTAAAGACGATCGCGCTGTTGCTGTCGACCCAGAGCTTGATCAAGAACCCATCCAAGAAACTGAGAACTCCATTAATTCCAAGTTTGGACCTCAATCTGGAAATGGAGCTAGGAGTCGTAACGTGCGGGGAACCACCAATCATGGTGTTGAGCTCCACAAATGTTCCAGTTTGGAAGAAAGGTTCGGTCGATTGGAACTGGCATTAGATCGTCTATTCCAAAAACCAAGAAGTCATTGATCACGTCCAATGCATGAATCTTGGAGTCCAGAAAGTGATGCTGAAGACTCAGAAGGAGAGTGGGGCGATGGAAGGTATGGAGGTGAGCGCAGGTAACATTTTCGATACAGGAGGCCCAATCGAGCAAGAACAAGGAATCTTGATTTTGCTGAACCCTTGATGGGAAGGAGGGTTGCAAGACATGAAGAACGGCACTCCGAAGGTAGTACTTTCTTTCCTAAACATCCTAAGATTGATCTACCTAGCTATGATGGAACAGGGGACATAACTAACTAGATTTACCATATGGAACATCATTTCTTCACACAAAGAATCAACCCTTGTGATCAGTTGTCATTCTGTTTGTACTATTTGAGGGGGGGAGCTTTGCTTTGGTGGAGATGGTTCGAGCAACAAGAAGAAGAAAGAATTGATTGGGAAAGCTTGAAGAAAGAGCTAATGTTACAGTTTGGGCCATCTGAGTTAGAGGATCCTGAAGCCATCCTCTATAAGCTTCAGCAAACTGGTATGGTAATGGAGTATCATAAGGAGTTCTTGAAGTATAGTCAACTTACGCAACCTTTAGCAAAAACTTCTTTAGTAAGTTTTTATGTGTCGGGATTGAAAAGTGAGTTGAGAAAAGAAGTTAAGCTCAAGAATCCCTGTAGTGTTCTCGCAGCTTATAGAGAGGCTGTGGCTAGAGAAGAGATTATTAACGATCAGAAGAAAGCTTGGAAAACCAACTCTTTTGGTAAAGCTAATTTTACTTCCAACACTTACAAGACTTCAGCACCTACAGTGACCTCCTTATTACCTAGTACTCAGAATGGAATGGGAACCAGTGGACCTTTGCATTCCGTTGCTTCTAAATCCAAGGATCAGCAATTCATGCAGTACATGAAAGATAGGAGAGAAAGGGGTCTGTGTTTTCATTGCGATGAGAAATTTGTGAGGGAGCATAAATGCGCTGGCAGATCATTTATGCAAATGGTGGGTTCTTGTGAAGGGAGTGTTTTTATGCAAATATTGGGAACTTTAGACGAAGAGGGTGATGAATTAGGAGACGGTTCAGAGAATGAAATGGAATCTCATCTAGTTGAGTCCCAGGGAAGTTCTAAAGCACCAAAGGCGTTACAAGGAAGTAAAGAAGAGTCTGCTATTATATCTCTCAATACTCTAACAGGGAGTACTACACCAAGAACTTTTCGAGTCCTAGGGAACATTGGCTCACACCCTGTGTGCGCTCTTCTCGACACAGGAGCTACACACAATTTCATCGATGAAGGAATTGTGAAGAAGACTGGACTACCAGTGAACCTTCAAGTCTGTTTAGATGTGACAGTTGCGGGTGGAATTCTCTTGAAGGGAGTGGGTTTGTGTGAAGGGGTTACTTTCATGTGTCAAGGAGTACCCATCGTAGCTGATTTTTATGTATTGGCGATGGACACCAGTCAATTGGTGTTAGGAGCGCAGTGGATTGAAACTTTGGGAGATGTGATTTGGAATATGAAGGAAAAAAGAGTCCAGTTTGAACTCGATGGCAAACATCGCACTTTGATAGGTGTCTCTCCTCCACAACTGGAGATAGCTTCTGCTAAGACAATGTCGAAGGCTTTAATGCAAACCAAATCTGGATGGTTGCTTCAAATGATAGGTGTCTCAACCTCTGGAAATGAACAAGCAGGTACTCCCTTCCAACCTGAAACTTTTCCTCCATTACAACAGCTATTAGAGAAATATCAAATTGTGTTTAAAGAAGACATGGGTTTGCCTCCACAAAGAGACTTCGATCACACCATTCCTCTCCTTCCTAGTGCCCAACCTGTTAGTCTTCGACCATACAAACACCCATGGCACCAGAAAAATGAAATTGAAAAACTTGTTAAAGAGATGCTTCAATCTGGAATTGTACGACCATGTTGTAGTCCTTACTCTTCCCCTATTGTAATGGTCAAGAAACCAGATGGTAGTTGGCGAATGTGTATCGATTATAGGGCCTTGAATGATATTACGGTGAAAAATAAGTTTCATATCCCTGTGATAGATGAGCTGTTGGATGAGCTCTATGGTGCGAAGGTGTTTAGTAAATTGGATCTTCGAAGTGGCTATCATCAGATCCGTATGCATGAAGCTGATGTACATAAGACAGCGTTCCGTACTCATGAAGGACATTATGAATTTCTCGTCATGCTCTTTGGATTAACAAATGCCCCTTCTACTTTTGAGGCTCTTATGAACTCTGTGTTCAAACCTTACTTGCGTCGATTTGTTTTAGTATTCTTCGACGACATCTTGGTATAAGTGGCAGCCTAGAAGACCATATAGAGCACCTATCAGTAGTGCTACAAGTCCTTAAAACCAATCAACTCTTTGCCAAATTTAGCAAGTGTTCGTTTGGGGTAAGTAAAGTGGAGTATCTTGGCCATGTGGTGTCAGCTAAGGGGGTGGCTGTTGATCAAGAAAAGGTTAAGGCCATTGTCAATTGGCCAGTCCCTAAAACACTGAAAGCTTTGCGAGGCTTCTTGGGCCTTACGGGATACTATCGAAAATTTATAGCGCATTATAGTACTCTAGCGTGGCCCCTTGTGAAACTTACCAAGAAAAGTGCTTTCCTTTGGCAAGGAGAAGCTCAATCTGCATTTGAGACTATGAAGAAAGTACTGTCCTCTCCTCCAGTTTTTCAGCTTCAAAATTTTGCCATGCCTTTTGAATTGGAATGTGATGCAAGTGCTACGGGACTGGGGTCTATTCTGCATCAAGATAAACATCCTATAGCCTTTCTTAGTTAGGAGTTGAAGGGAAAAAATAAGTTGTTATCAACTTACGAGAAGGAAATGTTGGCAATTCTCTTATCAGTTAAGAAGTGGCATCAATATTTGTTGGGAAGACAGTTTGAAATCCATACGGATCATAAACCACTTAAGTATTTGCTAAAGCAACGTTTGTACACTGAAGCGCAACATCTATGGTTACTCAAGTTACATGGGTATCAATTTCGAGTGGAGTATAAGAAGGGAAATGAGATTGTGGTAGCTGATGGGTTGTCGCGTCAATTTGAAGACATGGAGGAGGCTTCTCTGTCTGCTATCACCATTGTTCAACCAGTGTGGTTGAATCAAATCAAACACTTAGTACAAACAGATCCCTTCTATGAAGAAGTAAAGGGAAAAATTTCTAATGGATCAGATGATCGGCTGGCACTAGTAGATGGGGTGATTTATTACAAAGGAAGAGTTCTCCTAAGTCCTACTTCCACAGCTAGGATTTTATTCATGGAAGAGGTGCATGGTACTCCCCAAGGAGGGCATATGGGAATAGATAAAACTTGGCTTAAGCTAAAGCAAATTGTCTATTGGCAAGGTATGAAAAGGGATTTGCGCCACTTCATCAAATCATGCGATGTTTGCCAGCGGAATAAGTACTTGAGCACATCACCAGCAGGCTTACTACAGCCTATGCCTATTCCAGATAGTATATGGGTTGATATAAGCATGGATTTCGTCGAAGGACTGCCTCGAAGCGCAGGGTTCACCAACATACTAGTAGTTGTCGACAGGTTGTCCAAGTTTTGCCACTTCATTCCCTTAACTCATCCATACACTACTAGGAGCGTAGCGATGGTACTTTTTAAGCAAGTGTTTAAGCTGTATGGTCTTCCAAAGAGTATCGTAAGTGATAGAGATGCTATGTTCACTAGTAACTTTTGGCGAGAGCTCCTAGCTATGCAAGGAACCAAGCTTTGTTTAAGTTCTGCGTTCCATCCCCAGTCCGATGGACAAACTGAAGTCATCAATCGAGTGTTGGAAGTGTATCTTAGGTGTTTCACAGCATACCGACCTCAAGATTGGTCTGATTGGTTACCCTGGGCGGAATTTAGTTATAATACACACATTCACAACTCCACAGATATTTCCCCTTATCAAGCTGTCTATGGAAAGGCTCCTCCAAGTGTTCTGTCGTATGTTCCACAATCGGCAAGAGTCCAAGCTGTGGAAGACTCATTGCTCTCAAGAGATGTGGTCCTGCAATTGCTTAAGGACAACTTGTTGAAAGCTCAAAATAGGATGCAACTTAAAGCCAACTTGCATCGCACGGAGAAAGAATTCGAACCTGGGAATTGGGTCTATTTGAAGTTGCAACCTTACCGTCAAGTCTCAATAAGGGGAAGACACATTCATAAGCTATTTGCATTATACTATGGACCCTATAAGATCATTGAGAGAGTGGGTTCGGTGGCTTATAAGTTGCAGCTACCTGAGGAGTCACGCATTCACAACGTATTCCATGTCTCACAGTTGAAAACTTTTGTGTCGCGTGATCGTAGCTTGGAGATAATCTCTACTGCTTTGCATGCATATTTTGTGGAAGAAGCTCCCCATCCTATTAAGGTCTTGGAGCACCGAATGATCCCAAAGCAAGGAATTGCTGTTTCTGAAGTTCTGGTCCAATGGCGGAATGGGAGTAAGAGCGAAGCCACATGGGAAGGGTACTGGGACATTTACTGGCGATTCCCATCCTTCAGAGCAGTACTGGAATCTTTTCAAGGGGGAGTATTGATCCAATAATTGGATCTAGCAGTGGCCAAGGAGTTCAGTAGGGAGATGCAATGGGATTCAGAGCTTGGCACAGGTTGAAGACATGAGAAGTTGAAGACATGTGTGCGTATCAGTCCTTTGGAAGTTGTGTATCAGTCCTGGGAGGATTTTCTATCTTTGAGGGGTTTAATTGTAAAGAATGCATTGTAATTAGCATTTAGGTCCAACAGATTTGTAACCGTCTGTCCAAACCCGTGCTACGCATGTGTTTGTCTCTTATAAATACTCCACCTGTATTCCGTTTGAGAATGTGAATGAAATCTTGATCTTTTTGTTCATCCTCTTCCCTATTTGCACTTCCATTACCGTAGCTTGTGAGCTTGAGTGGGATGCCGAGGAAGAGAGCTCCGGCCATTGCCGACGCTGTCGAAGATAGGCCTGCAACACAGGAGACTTGGGTAGTGTTCTTTTTCTCCTCTTATAAGAGATTTACCTCTTGTAAGAGGTGGTCCACCTCTTACAAGAGTTTTTTTAGCGTTCTTTTTTTACCTCTTATAAGTGATTTTCTCCAAAATTTCTTATAAGGCTAAAAGACTTCTAGTAGCCTCTTTCAAATTTTTATAAGTCTTCTATCATTTAAAAAGTCTATTTTACCCCCAAACTCTATATTATAATTGTTACTAATTTCAATCTCTTATAAGATAATTCTTGTAAGATAATCAAATAACCAAGAAAAATATGCCATGGGTTGGAAAAATATGCCATTGTACATAGAGGAATATCATATGTACTTATTTCATATCAAGTGGGATAATTGTTGTATGTTTTGCATGCTTGCTTCTCTCTCAATCTAACAGATATTCCTCTTTCTCTTTCTATATACCGGGTCTGCTTGCTCGTAACTTTGTAGAATACACATCCACATAGTAGGCATACCCATATACCATGGGACCGTGTACATATATGAACTCTCTGGTATTTGGATCTTGGAAAACATGGCTTGGTTGGGCAAAGACTAATATCAAACTAGCATCTTAGCTGCATGTTGTGTCCATTTATATATTGTAGCTCATTCATAATTCCCTTAGTTTTTATAAGCACCAAGGGGGAGTTTGCATACAATACAATCACATTTTACCTTCTTACATTTCATATAATTCAATCAGGTTTGATTGGTACAAATTAATTAATTTTTATGCAGGCAATATATGGTAAACGGAAAGGAAAAGCATAGACCTCTACAAGATGTTTGCGTTAGCCTGTTGATAATTTACGTGAGAATAGAGCCCGTAAGGGATGTGTTTTTACCATGCAATAATACACATGTATATAGCTTTTGTTTCAATAATAATTGTATTCTTTGTCGAGGTACTGTTTTCTGCATTTGTCAATAAACTACTTTGTGAATTTAACTTGCCAATAAACTACTTTATATATTAGTATTTTGAACTTATCTTTTCTTGTTCTTCATCTCACTATTTTTATACATTGGGATAATATAGACTTTGGGGTAATATAGACGCTTGTAAGAGGTGAAAAAAGATTAGAAATCTCTTATAAGAGGTTCTTATAAGATGTTATTTTTATATAAAAAGAACACCTCAAAAGGAGGCTCTTACAAGAGGCTCTTACCGTAAATCTCTTATAAGAGGTAACCTCTTATAAGAGGCAAAAAAAAGAACAGTACCTTGGAGTTGTTGGGTGCTCGGTTGATGAAGAAGGCAAGAAGGGTTGCGGGATTGAACATGGGAAGAATAAGGTAGGGTTATGGTAGATGATGGGGAATCAGTTGGAGATTATGGAAGAGATTAGTGGGGGGTAATGGGTGGCTAGGAGAAGATTAGGGGATAATGGGGATTGGTGGTGAAGTTGGGGAGTTGTGGGTTAGGTTTCGGGTTGGGCTTAGGTTAGGATTTGGGATTCGGGTTGGATTGGTTTAGAATTTGGGTTGGGCTCAATTAGGAGATCCACAATAAGGTGAATTTTCTTTAATGCAAAAATGAATTTAAGATAATGAAAAATAATTTATAAAGAATTGAAATATAGAAATATGCAGAATTTTTTTGTACAATCGGAAACGGAAGTTAAAGTTTGAAAACTCTATCTATTCACCAAGAGAAGAGTCTTGAATTGATCTCTTCACGCAGAGAGGGTAAATGACTCTATCAAAACATCGGGAAGTTAGGATAGATGAATATCTTGAAATTGGCCCCCCTCGGCGACTATATATAAATTGAGACCTCCTCAGAAACCATGTAATTGCAAATTCCGCCCTCAAAACCCACAATATCTCTGAATTTTCTGACTTGGGCGTCGGACGGTCTGTTGTCGGGGCCAACCCTTGTGATTCAAGCTGTTTTGCAGGTCCACGGGAGCGATCACATCTATCCTCAACAATCAGATGTCGAAGTCAAGTACAGTTTGCGGCAGTCAACACCACCGAACAGTGAAGGTTTGATCTTTATTGTTTTTATTAAAAGAATTCATATATCTACTTGCTCCTACACAGAAATTAGCAGCAACAATGAAAAAATTTCGGTGTAACTTAAACAAACTTGACCATATATGAGACATAAGGACAATATAATATTTTTTCCGTACTGACCCACTTTTTGAGAATATTTACCAAACTGACCCACTTTTGAAAATATTTACCCAACTGAACCACTTTCGACACGTCAGCATAGAACACTATTGGCAACAACGACATATGTGATTTTGATGTCGTTGTTGCCAAGAGCGGAATCTATAAAAAGATTAAGACAATGCCGCTTTCTGGAGTAACGACATCAGTTCATTTTCCTCTCAATCGTGAACTCTCTGACTTGAGAAAAAAATGTAAGTGCAGAAACATTTTATAACTAATGCCGCTATCCCCATCAACGACATTCACATGCGAGATGTCGTTGTTGGGGATAGCGGCATCAGCATAATATTTTTCACAAATAAAGTGGCCTTTCTTCTCCTTCCCCTTTCATTTTCTCTCTATCTCTACCTCTACTCCTGAACCCAAAACCCTAAAACCCTATAGCACAAATCTGACTACTCTTTACTCTCAAAATTCATCTCTCCTACCTCCCTCTCATCTCACTCCTAAATCCAACTACCCCAATCTGATAAATCTCCAACATTGTCTCTGGTATTCTCATACATCATCCACGACGTATTCTCCGTGCTCCAACTAACGATTTCATTTGAAGGTATTTTTATAAACATATGTTGTGTAGTTTGCATAGGTTATGATTGTGAGTAGTTAACGAGTCTAATATTCATCCATTTATGTATAGGTATGGATTACGATGTATCTATTTGATTATATTTTTGTTATATTGTTAAAGCGATGTTGAGCTGGTCATTATTTGGGCGCCCCGTAACTTTATATACTCACAACTAGTAGATAAGAATTTGAAGTACTAATTGGTATGAGTCTCAAAATCAAAGCCCGTTATGCGGCCGAAAAAGGAGAATGACAATATTTCATGGTGGTGCTCGTAGATAATGATAATGCACTAAGGTCCATGATTGCTAAGATACTTGATTCAAATGGTAGTTGGACTGTATTAGAGTTATATATTGAGAAAATTAAGCTTCCCAATGCTTGGCCACTTGTTATTCCTGTTGATTCTTGGTTTTGATGACTACAACACAATACAAAGCTGGTCTACCACATATCTCTTGCAGAGTGTATCAAAGTCAATACCATGGTGAAATACACAAAGGCAACACAATCTGATGAAGCTTTCAAGAATAATTGATCAAGCTTCAAGACATCTAGACAAAGGCTCAAGCTCAAGATAAAGACTTAAGTTCAAGATAAGTTTCAAAGTGCTTCAAATATTTAAATAAAGTGTCTTGTAATATTGTATTTTTAAATTTTTTGAGTCTTAGAAACTTGTAATAGCCTTGTTGTACACACACTCACACATACTTTAAATAATCTGAGTGTTTACAAAATCAAAATATCAAAACATGCTTGAATAAGTTCAGCTGTATGAGTACCAGTCAACCACTCCTTGGAACCAGTCGACTGTCATAATACGAAACTGCCTGAACTCATACAAGCTCTTTCAAGTCGACTTATTATGGCAACCCAGTCGACTGTTTAATCCGTTTCGACAGTTTTCTGAATTTAAAACTTGTTTTTTTTCAAATTCAAACTTTTTTACTGCCGTTGTATGACAGTTGGGATTCTTTCTCTCAACGTCCAAACGTTTCTAACTCTATAAAAAGAGTATAGAACACATTTGACAAAGGTTACTCAACTCCAAGCATTCTTTAACTCTCAAGTCTTTTGGTGTTTCAAAAGCATACAAACTCTCTAAGACTTGGTTATCTGAATTTCAGTTTAGTATAACATTGATTTCGTTTTAGAATGAATTCAGAAGTTAACCTAACAGCCACTATACAAAAGCACTATCACATACAAGGCTATAGGTCATTGTAAACTCAATTTTTGTTGTTGTTTCCACTCTCGGATTGTGAGAGTTGTCATCTCGGTTGGAGAGTAGGACTCTTGGTTTTAGAGTCGGTTTCACGCTAGGGTGTAGAGTGGGTTTTCTCTCTCTAGTGGTGAAAGAGGTCTATGGATTTGATATTGTTATTGTCAAAGGCCGTAGAGTATTTTTGTATTGTTTTCAAGAATAGTAGAAAATCTCAAGTGGGCTGCTTAGGGACTGGATGTAGGTTGGGAGGACCGAACCAGGATACATCGTTGTGTTTGGCTGTGATTGACTCTCTGTGGTTGTATTCTCTTAACTTGCAATTTCAATTTCTCTGTTTTTTATTTCAAAAACTTGTCTGGTAAGTCGACTGGTTTTCCACTATAAGTCGACTGATCAGACGTGTAACTCTTCAGTAACATACTCTTCTTATCTGACGCAACAGTCGACTGTATTTTTTTTTTTACAGTCGACTTAACAGTACGAAAATTTCAAGTTCTTAATTAATTTTTATACAACACTATTCACCCCCCTCTAGTGTTATTTGCCTTGCCTACAGGATCCAACAATTCCTAGTCCAAGTCATGTTAGGAGTTTCAAACCAACTGCTGAGTTGCTTGCAAGAATACCTCATCCACAAGAAGACATAAGCACAACTCCAACAGAACCAGTTACCACAGAAAATGAGCCGATACATTCTCTCACGTTGACACGAGATATTGTCGACGCCGAAAACATTATGCAAGACTTCGATAACGTTGTTGTTAATAAGAATTACTAGAAGAGGAAAAAGATAAGGATCACGAGCTTGAACATGAGGAGGAGGAGGTCGGAGAAGATCAGCCTAATGATGTTAACGTTAATGTACAAGTTAATAATGTGGTTCCGCTGAATTGTTCCATGAGTACACCTGTACATGAGATCCTATCAGGTGAGTGGATGTCCAATGCGACCGTACATGAACATCCACAGTCTTCTGTCGGTTCATCGAACACAAATGAACTCTATATCGGTCAAAGATTCCCAACTAAAGATAATATCCAACATCAAGTTAAGATGTATTCCGTGAAGAACCATCCAAAATTTGTGACGGTGAAATCAAACCCAAGTCTATTATGTGAAATGTAAATACGCACCGATCAGACATAAACCCGAGGAGATTGCAGAAAATCTGGAGCTTGTAAATGAGGTGGATTGTCCATGACGATTGCGTGCAATCGTTCCAAAAGGGCAATCATTTTTCATGGTGAAGAAAATTCAATTCCCGCATATATGTGTGAATCCGACGTTGAATCAAGATCATAGTAAAGTTGATTCTAAAATTGTGTCAACAATGATATTGAATGTTTTCAAGGCACAATTAGGAGTAACACCAAGAGTCATAATTAAGATAGTCAAGCTTTAATTCAATTACAATATTTCATACCAGAAAGCTTTGAAGGCAAAGCATAAAACTATTTAGCGGTTGTATGGTTCTTTTCAAGAAGCTTACACTTCTCACAGCAATTCAAGCATCAAATCCAAGAACCGTCGTCCATTGGGCCAAGGTTGTGTCCGGTCCCGCCAAGGAAACTTTCAAGGTTGTCTTCTGGGCATTCGGGCCCTCAATCGAGGGGTTTAAGACATATAGACCAGTTATTAGTGTTGACGGAACACATTTGTATGAAAAATACCAAAGTTGTTTGTTAAAGGCTATTTCACTCGATGCAAACGGTAGGTTGTTTCCATTTGCTTTCGCAATAGTGGATGAAAAGAGCATAGATACCTGAACATGATTCATGAGCTGTATTCGATGCTTTGTCACAGATCGTGCAGGGCTATATGTTATTTATGATTGTCATGCATGCATTTTGTAGGCTATGGACAATGAGTATGGAACATGGAAGGAGCCACTTGCATATCATCAGTATTATATGCGTCGTTTTGCTACTAAATTCCAATGGAAATTTGGTAGCAAGTTTTTATGGATAAGATCAAGGTGATCGCATGTCAAAGTCAGCCGAAAAAGTTTGAGACAAAGATTGCAGAGCTTGAAACAGCTAATGTTTATAGGGCTAATTGGTTGAAGGAGAAATCGAGTGAGAAGTGGACACTTCCGCAGATGGAGGTCGTCGATATGAATAATGACTCCAAATCTATCAGAAATGTTCAATTTAGTTTTAAAGGGTGTCTGTAGTTTGTCTGTCATGGCAAGTGTGAAGATGATATTCTTTCATCCCAATTTATACTTTACTGGCCGTCGTGAAATGACACAAATGCTTATTAGCGAAGGAAAGTTATGGTCACCACAGGTTCAAAAAATTATCGATATACGCCGTGAGAAAGCAAATTTGCACGTGGCTATATTGTTTCGTAACCGTCCGGGTGTGTTTGGAGTAAAAATCGGCATTATAATGGTTAAAGGATAACCAAAGGATGGATATTGGCACACTAATGACTTGGGTGACCGTACATGTACTTGTGAAATATTTAAGCTCCACCACATTCCATGTTCTCATGTTTTTGCGGCTTGTGCCTTACGAGCAATTGATTATCAACCTTATATTGATCTATTTTATTCTACGAGTTCATTAGCACTAACATGGGCATCAACATTCTTTCATATCCAAGACGATTCTTATTGGCCGGTTCCAAGTGAATCGAAACTCATAACTGATGCTAGTCTTCGAAGGACGAAAGGTTGCATTAGGAGTACCCATATTCACAACGATATAGATGACCGAGAAGGTTCAAACACAGGTAAAATTTGTTCTAAATGTGGATTAAGTGGACACAATCAGCGCAGCTTAAGAATAATGACAACATGAGTCCATCTCAAAGTCGTGAAAGTTAAAAAATGTATCTGTTCCTTTTTATCATGTTCTTGTAATATTTTTAGGGATCACTTGTATTATTTTGATGGTTCAATGTAATAAATGTACTAGATTACTCGAAAATTTTGATCAATCTAAAATTGTTTGGACGAATCTTATTTTGAATATTATCTATTTTCAAAATTGTTGGATATATTTGATGTATTATGTGCATATTCTGTTCCCCAAAATTGTGTGCATGTCTGATACACATCCTTGACTGGCATCAGTTACCTGTAACGCTATTTCCAACAACGGCATCAATTAAAAACATGCACAAAACTTTCTATCTTCAAATGTTGTTTTACTTTGAACTCATGCCGCTCTCGCAGATAGCGGCAACAGTTAGTAAGATCTCATTATTGAAAATAACAGTATCAAGTTTAGAAAAGTTTGGTTCTCTGTGGAGGATGCCTTTCATGCCTTTCGAGGGTATATGGTATCCAATTGACGTACTTTTCCCGTAGTTGATCGAACTCATCTCTATAGTACATCAACACTCCCCTTGAATTCTCTCTCCACGTGTGGCCACCCGTCCAATAAACCTCAAGAGAATCCCACAACACGAGGTTCTCGTCAACTACATTTCATGCATTCGAAAGAACTGTTATCCAGGGGCCGAGGTATATACGTTCCCAACACCAAATTTGTAATATCCCCGTTGGCCATATCATCTGTATCGAACTCATAACACAGTTACACAATGCACGATTTAGTAAAGCTAACACCACACTTTCCCAACTATAACAGCCAACTCTGTATAGATCCGCTATCAATAATAGGTACATTAGGCCGAACAAAAAGGGAATGAAAGAACTTTTGCTATTATTGGTTTGAAAGCTTCCACTATAGCAATGACAACTAATGACTTCCTTGCCATTAAGATCGGCCAGAAGTTTGGCACTTGCATTTTCATCTTGTAGCAGAAAGGCATTAGTAGTTTCATCCTCGTGCAAGCTAATTGTGTAAAAATCTTCATCTCCTTTTCTGCAGTTAAATTCTATGGAAGATAACACGACTTTATTGACGAACTTAGCCTAGTATTAAGTTATTTACATATATAAGCCCCCCCCCCCCCCCCCCCCCCCCTACATACTACTGAACGAACCCCCTTTACTCTGGTAGTAATCATTCAGCCACCCTTTGATCAGCTTGATCTCAGACTCCCTCTGCTCTACTAACCAATCAGGATCTTCATTGGTTACCGCTCGCAAATCCAAGTGATGAGCACCTGAAGTTATTCAGAAGAAAGGAAAAATACTTTCTTCAGTTAAAACAATGTTGGATATAAACGGAAGTAAATTTCTGGATACAACATTACCGAGTTCAGTGACAAATGCAACAACACTCTCAGATATGTTTTGTAGTACACTGTTATAAAACACAAAGACGAAAATAAAAACAAAAAAAATGGAGAAACATAAAATTAAATCATTGTATTGAAGAAAAAATCATTACCCTCCACCACTCCAGGGATCCAGAAGTCCATTTGAGAATATGATGTTACTGCCAAATTTCTCCAATGTTCTTCTTATATCCTACATGGTCAGGAGATCTGAGTCATACTGTATTTCAAATTTTCAATTCTGAAATGAAGCATGCAGAGTCAGAACTTTCTATGTTTACAATTTTACCCACTTACATAGCTCATATTGGTGTGAACTCTCTGTTTGGTTTTTTGCAAGGAGTTGCAGTTTCAGCTGCAACCAAGTTGCAAGATTTCATATAACTAGTTTTTTCAAGTTGCAACTAAAAAGTAAAGGGAATTACTATTTTTATTTGCACTATGGGTTCCAAAGTCTTTACAAGCAGTTGCAATGTTAATTACCCTCAGAGCAGAAAAATTGAACGCACCCGGAGCATACAGTGCCAAACCTCCCAGTCCTCACCCGCCAAAAGGGTAATGTCAACACTCACTCATTACATGGCCTACCTTTGGAATTCAACTTCAATTATTACCGACTTTTTGTATCCTGGAATTGAACTACCACACAGCATGGAAACATGAAAAGTAGAGGCAAATTAGAAAATTTGGTGAAGTCATATGGAGCTAGTACGAGGTGAAGATAATCCAACAAACTTTGAACCAAATGTCTATTAGAGTAATTATACTCATTTTGTAAGGGTAGTTTAGTCTTTTGGATATTGCTTTGGTCCATAAGACTTTCTTACTCTCCTTGTACAATTATTCTATCACAGCCCCAAATCAATGTGAAACCCAAGTTTCCTTCTCTCTCCACTATGATTTTCTTTTGAGTCTTGATTTGGTTTTGGATGTTTTATTTATCATGGTATAAGCAAGTTGATTTAAGCACCTGATTTTTTAGGTTGGATTTCTGTCCATCACTGCTGCTATCCGCCATTTGCTGTCCATTGCTGCTGCTGCTGCTCTTCTATTGCTGCCCCTCTTTCGAAGTTCCAGCCATGGCTGACACCATCCGCACCCGTAAGTTCTTAAGCTCGTACTTTTCGCGGTCTTGACCGAATCACAAATTGCTTGCAGCAGAGGAGGGGTAATCTTCTAATCCTCTCAGATCTTGGATCTTTGTTGTTGGTTTAGGGTTCATAGATTAGTAATTGGAAGTTTTTGATTTGTTGGCTCTACGGGTTAAGAAGAAGAAGAAGAAGAAGAAGAACGATTTAGAAGAGGGGAGATTGACTGGGATTTGGGATTTTGATTTCGGGTGCTGGAATTTGACTTAGTTTCCTACATGGGTTTCAAATGCTACTAGTTTCTGTGAAGTTTGAAGTTTGAAGACTTGGTGTGCTAATAGAATGAGATTTTCAATAGGGCTTTCTCTTCTTGTTGTCATATGTGTCATATGTGGGTTTCTTCTAATTGTGCAATCTGAGCCCATTTTTTTTTAGAATGAGGTGTTGAGGAAAGTTGAGGACAGATGATGAATTTAAGGGAAACATTTTTCTTTGGTCCACCCCAATCAAAGGTTTGACCAATTAGTGGACAATTTGTGTATTTTGTGCAATTTAGAAGTTTGTTTGCATTTGCAACTTAAAAGTTGTGATCTTGAAGGATGTTTGCATTCGTAATTTGGAGATTTTTGTTAGAATTTGCAAATTTGGAAGTTTATTTGCATTCAGAATTTTAAAGGTTGGGATGCAAAGTGCAATTTTTGCAAGCAAAGGGGTCACTGGATGGCTCTATCCTAAGCAATTGAATCGAGCACAACAACAATATCAGCAAAAGCAACAACCACAATCAGACTTCTCACACTTTAGAGCCTCATCATTGAATTCTGCACTCGCTGCCATTTTTTAGCAGCTTTAAAAGCTGCTTGCTTCATAGTTGCACGCTACATCTGCCTCTTCAACCATAGGTCAGCTACCATCTGGTTCCTTAGGTATTTTTCCCTCCACAAGGGTTTTAAATAGCACTGGTAACGGGTCGGGTCGGGTCGGGTAGCTCAATACCCGGACCCGGACCCGGTCATTGACGGGTCCAAATACTGGACCCAGACTCAGACCCATGAAATTCGGGTCCGGGTCCGGGTCCGGTTCCCCACAAGAAATGTTACCCGTTCGCTTTCGGGTCCGGGTCCGGGTCCGGGTCCTATTTCTAATCACGGTCCGGTTCGATTCCGGGTCTTTAATAGCATATGCAAATACAAATGCAAATATTCCTCAAATATCAAAGTCTAGTCCGGGATCTGTTGGAATGCAATTAATGACAACAAAGTAAAAAATGACTAGCAACTTGAATAAAACCACAACTGTTTATCAAGCATTACTTCAAATGCAGTGAATGACAACAAAAATAAAAATGAGTAGCAGCTTGAACGAAACCATAAGTGGTTTTTCAAGCATTATTTTGATTATCCGGATCAGTTGATATGTATCATGTCTACTCAACAATAGCAACATGTGTATCCATATGCAAATGAACTGATGAAAGATAACCAAATAAAAAAAAGATACAAGGTCAAATTAGCTTCTAACAATTTATATCTGTAGTGCCATCATCTATAATGAACTGTTTAATAAGAGATCAGCTGTAAGCAATTTCACTTCAATGAAGAAATAGAAATAATGGAACACCAATACAGGTAACGGGTCGGGTCCGGGTCGGGTCCACTTCGTTTTTTGTTTATTTTTCTATTGCGGGTCCGGGTCCGGGTCCGGGTCCGGGTCGGGTCCAATTTTAGGAGACCCAGACCCGACCCGAAATTTCAACGGGTAGTAATTTAGGACCCATACTCTACCCAAATTAGATCGGGTCGGTTCCGGTCCAACGCCGGGTCCGGGTCGGGTCCGGGTTTCGGGTTTTAATACCATGCTAGTTTTAAATTCTGGAGCTTCACATCATGTCTCATAATTCAAAACTTTTCATTTCTTTGCATCCTGCAGCATCTGTGTCTGTCATGACTGCTAATGGTGCTCCTATGCCATTAGCAGCAATTGGTTCCGTTTTCCACCTCATTTATCTCTTTCTAATGTTTATCATATTCCCAAACTCACAATGAATCTTGTATCTGTTAGTCAGTTGTGTAATTCTGGTTACTCAGTAACATTTTCTTCTACCTCTTGTTATGTGCAGGATCCACAGTCCCAGAAGATGACTGGGGCAGGCCGCAGAAGAGGGGGGGATTCGATGTTTTGGATGAGCTGAGTTACCAGTATTTGCAGCTCCTAGTTGACTTGTCTTCATTCCGTTTGTGACCTCATTCTCTAGTTTTTATTTATAACGCTCACGTCTTGGTCATGTTTTAGCTCCCCGCTTAAAATTCTTAGCTTCTACAGGATCCTTAGGAAATTTGCAAACATATGATATTTCTGATTGTAGTGGTTGTAAACTTGCCAAATTCACTGTCTTGCCTTTTAATCTAAGTACTTCTTGCTATTCTGCACCATTTGATTTAGTCTATTCAGATGTGTGGGGGCCTTCTCCTGTTGCTACAAAAAGGAGATCTCGATATTATGTTTCTTTCATTGATGATCACACTCGGTTTTGTTGGGTTTATCCCATGAAACGTCAATCTGACTTTTTTACATCTATAAAAACTTTCGAGCCCATGTAAAAACTCAACATTGTGCTGTTATCAAGTGTTTTAGATGTAATTTGGGTGGTGAATATACTTCCAACAAATTTTGTAATTTGCTTGCTTTAGATGGAACTATTCACCAGTCTTCATGTACAGATACTCCTGAGCAAAATGGAGTTGCTGAAAGAAAACATAGGCACATTGTTGAAACTGCCCGTTCTCTTTTGTTGTCGGCTTCAGTTCCTAGTGAGTTTTGGGGAGAAGCAGTACTTACTGCAGTCAACTTTATTAATCAGATCCCATCGTCCATTACTTGGTTTGTCACCTTTTGAAAAACTATATGGGCATGCTCCTGATTATTCCTCATTGAGAGTTTTTTGTTCTACTTGCTTGTTCTTCGTCCTCATGTAGAGCGTACAAAATTATCGCCACACTCTTCCATGTGTTTCTTGGTTATGGTGAGGGACAAAAGGAATATTGTTGTTTTGATACAAATTCGCAAAAACTATGTGTCCCGTCATGTTGTGTTTCTTGAGCATATACCTTTTCTCTATTCCTGCTAATACTCACAACTTGACCAAATCTAATCTCATTCATATTGATCATTTCGTTGACCATACAGACAACATTTCTCCATCAGTCCCTTCCATTACTGATTCTGACTCATCCTTTGCTCATATAGCTCCCTTTCCTCTTCATTATTCTTGCATAACTCGCATTGTTATTTCTGAAGATACTGGTGCCTCGCAGTCTCTCCTGATACTGCCCCTTCTCTTGCTGCCGCCGAAGCTCCTTTTGAGATTGTGGATTCCTCTTCTCGTTATCCTCAGCATTCTCCTAAGTCTACTCACCTACCAGATTTTGTTTACTCTTGTTAGTCTACTTCTTTCACTTCATTTTTAGCATCTATTCATTGTCTCTCTGAGCCCTTATCCTACAAAAGGCAGTTCTTGACCTCCATTGGCAGCATGCTAAGAATAAAAAACTTTCTGTCGTGCAAAAGACACACACTTGGGATTTGGTACCTTTACCTTCTGATAAAAGTACAACTGGCTCACATTGGGTTTATAAAATCAAGACAAAGTCTGATGGGTCAGTTGAGCGCTACAAAGCTAGATTGGTTGCCAAGAGATTTTCTCAACAGTAAGGTATGGATTATGAGGAGACTTTTGCTCCTGTTGCAAAGATGACTACAGTACGTACTCATATTGCAGTTGCATCTGTACGTCAATGATATATATCTTAAATAGATGTTAAGAATGCTTTCTTGAATGGTGATTTGCATGAAGTTCATATAGTTCCCCTGCCTGGTGTCCATCATAATCATGGACAAGTTTGTAAACCTAAGAAAGTATTGTAAGGTCTTAAACAGGCACCACGAGCTTGGTTTGAGAAGTTCTCTACTGTCATCACTTCTCTTGGGTTTTCCTCCAGTAATCACGACTCGGCTCTCTTTGTTAAGTGTGCCCCTATTGGTCGTATCTTACTCTCTCTATATGTTGATGATATGATTATTACTGGTGATGATGTTGATGGCAATGCAGTTTTAAAGTCATAATTAGCCCGTCAATTTGAAATGAAGGATTTGGGTTCTCTACGGTATTTTTTGGGTATTGAAGTTGCATTTTCTCTAAAATGTTATCTTCTTTCTCAGTCTAAGTACACTGTTGATATCCTTGAGCGTGCTCGTCTTACTGACACTAGAACTGTTGATACTCCTTGTGCGCTAAATGTTCAGTACGCTCCTTCTGATGGTACTTCTTTGTCATATCCTATTTTATACCGCATTATTGTTGGGAGTTTGGTCTACCTCACCATTACTCGTCTCATCCAGACATTGCTTATGTTGTTCATATTGTCAGTCAGTTTGTTGCTTCTCCTATCACCGCACATTGGGCAGTTGTTCTTCGTATCTTATGGTATCTTCGAGGAACCATGTTTCAGAGTCTTTTGCTTCCATCCACTTCTTCCTTGGAGCTGCGTGCATACTATGATGCTGATCACGGGCGTGATCCCACAGATCGCAAGTCTGTTACTGGTTTCTATATCTTTTTGGGTGATTCTCTTATTTCTTGGAAGAGCAAGAAACAAATTGTTGTTTCTCATTCTTCTACAGAGGTAGAATATCGTGCAGATATGGGTATTGTTCTTTCTTATCCTACTCCTATGTATTGTGACAACCAAAGTGTTATTCAGATTTCCCACAACTTAGTTTTTCATTAACAGACCAAACACATCGAGATTGATTGTCAGTTTACTCATCACCACCTCAAGCATGGCACCATTACTTTACCGTTTGTTTCTTCCTCCATGCAGATTGCAGACTTTTTTTAGCAAGTCACATTCTATTTCACGTTTTTGTTTTCTTGTTGGCAAACTCTCGATGCTTATTGCAACCGTATCGTGAGTTTGAAGGGGGAAAATTAGAGTAATTATACTCATCTTGTAAGGGCAATTTAGTCTTTTGGATATTGCTTTGGCCCTTAAGACTTTCTTACTCTCTTCTTGTACAATTATTCTATCCCAACCCCAAGGCCGGTCCCACTATATGGGCGGGTAAGGCAGCCGCCTTAGGCCCTCGCGAATTTTGCGATTTTAGGGACCCCCAATTTTGAACTTTACTTGTAAATATAGGCACGTATTTTGTGCGTAAAAAAATAAAATGTTATTAGGGGCCCCTAAAATAATTATTTGATCCTTTAAAAAAATTTAATAAAATTATTTGGGGTACTTTGGAAGGCTTGATTGAAATTGAGGTTTTAAATTTGAGTGATTTAAAACAAATCCACATTTAAATGGATAAAAAACCCGAAACCCACATTCAATTTACAACTCGAAACCCGATTACCCAAACCCTCTTTTAAAACAAAACCCAACCACTTCCTTCTTTTCCCCAAAACCCAAACCCGAAGTCCAACAGTCCCACTCCCACTCTCTCACCTGTTCCTTCAATCCTTCTTTTCCCTAAAAAATCCCGAACGAAACCCTAACGGCGCCTTGAGGCCTTCTTTGCTCCCAAACGGTGATTCTCTTCATTATCGGGTACGGATCTTGCATCTTCTTCTTGATTTGAATTATAGACATTGTGATGTGATCCTGTATGATTTATGGTTGTGATAGATCCGGTATCTTGTATTGATTGGTAACCTTTTGTATTTAAAATTGGTTTTTTATATTGATTTGATGGAATTGTGTGTGGATTGTTTGATTGGATTTGAAATTTAGGGTTTTGTTTTTTCGGTTGGCGGCTGGGTTTTTTTTATTTGGGATTGAATTATGCAGTGAGATATAGATTCAATTCTCTGAATTTGTGCGAAATTTATAGGCAATGGAACTATTGATAAGTGAAATTATGGTCAATTAAACTTTTAAGGAAGAAAATTAGTTTACCTTTACTAGTCATGCTGAATAAAGAGAAAAACTCCACATTTTTATGTGAGATTTTATCCAGCAATGACAGTAAACCAAGACATTAGCATATGGGTAATTAGTGTAGCTGATGTGTAATAGGGGGTTGGGGTAATTTTGCTCTTATATTCAATTTTGTGTACTAAATTTAGTCATGGTAGCAAAATGAAGGTGCCTATGAATATCTTGAAGGACCAAAGGAAATACAATATGTAATAGAACATTGTAGGTACATGGGTGAGGGTGGGCATCGTAGAATTGGGATGGACAACAGAAATGCATTATCTATTATAGTTAGAAAGCTGCTCAGTTGGGGAAACCCTCTGCCAAATTTCTACCAGCAAAAGATGGTATTTTTTTAATCAGCCGCACACTAGGTAGTTGTTCAAGATATAATTCACAAGTATGTTTAGTACTAGCCTATTTTTTTAATCAGCCTCGCACTATTTTTTTAATCTGCCAAATTTTGAATGTTAGGTTTTTTAATCATCTTGAGTTCAATTTTATGTTAATAAAGTTGAATAGATTATTGAGTTATTGAGTTGCTTAATTTAATGTTAACTATGTTAATTAAGTTGAATAGTTGCTTAATTAAGTTGAAAATTGATATGTTAGGCTTAATTCAAAATTTTATTTCTTTTTCCAGTTTTATCATGCCTCGTAAATATGTGTCTGGCGCGTTGAAAAGAAAGAAGAAACAAGAAGAAAATAAATTTATACAATCTCAAGTTGGGGCATTTGATAAATTTCTTACCAACAAACCAATCTCAAGTGGTAATGCTAATGAAGAAGAAGTTCAAGAACATCAAGAGTTGAATGTGGGTGATGAAAAAGAAGAACCAGTTCAAAAGTTGAATGAGAATGTTAATTTGAATGTGGGTGATGAAAAGACAGAACCAAATCAAAATGAAGAATGTAGGTCTATAAATATTTATGATCCAATGAATTGGGAGATTATTGATCAAAAAGTTCGGGATTTATTAGTTGAAAGAGGGCCCATTAGAGTTGATATTGATTTTCCTAAAGATGACGAAGGTAGACATTTTTCTTGTGTACACTACACTTGATTGTTGTTAAATAGGGAAAAGTATGATAGAAGATGGCTTGTTTATTCAACTGGTTTGGATAGTGTTTTATTTTTGTTGTAAATTATTCAAGAAAGAAGGGAACAATAATCAATTGTCAAGTGAAGGGTTTAAACAGTGGCATAATATTAGTCATAGACTTCAAAGTCATGAAGAGAGTGAAGACCACATTAATTGCATGACAAGTTGGCTTGAATTGGAGACGAGACTCAAAAAAAACGTGAAGTTATTGACAGATGTGTAGAACTACTAATTATAAAGGAAAAAGAACATTGGAGACATGCGTTGTTAAGAATTATTGTTGTAATTAAAACACTAGCAAAAAATGCATTGGCATTTTGTGGTGACAATGAGAAGATTTATGAAGAGAATAATGGTAATTTCTTAAGCATGATTGAAATGATTGTCGAATTTGATCCCATCATGAAAGAACACATTAGGAAATTCCAAAGCGGCGAATCTCGTAAGCATTATCTTAGCCACAAAATTCAAAATGAATTGATAGAATTGTTAGCAAGTGAGGTAATACGTACAATCATTAAAACAATCAAAGAAGCAAAGTATTATTCAGTAATACTTGATTGTACTCCAGATGCAAGTCATGAGGAACAAATGTCTCTGGTCATACGATGTGTTGATGTTTTAAAAAGTCCGATAAAGGTGGAAGAATTCTTTTTAGAATTTTTAGTTGTAGATGATACATCAGGGTTGCGACTTTTTAAAATGCTTGAAGATGTTCTGATGGTTCTTGGGCTTGAAATTTTTAATGTTAGAGGACAGGGTTATGACAACGGTTCTAATATGAAGGGGAAGAACAAAGGTGTGCAAAACAGGTTAATTACTGTTAATCCTAGAGCTTTTTATACGTCCTGTGGTTGTCACAGTCTTAATCTTGCAACTTGTGATATGGCCAACTGTTGTATCAAAGCAGTGTCTTTCTTTGGAGTTGTACAACGTTTGTATATATTATTTTCATCTTCTACAAAGCGATGGGATATTTTGAAAAGACATGTGTCAAATCTCACGCTTAAGACATTATCACAAACTCGTTGAGAAAGCCATGTTGAAAGTGTTAGAACAATAAGATTTCAACCTGTGGAGATAAGAGATGCATTAATTGAATTGGCAAACAGTGATACAGATCCTAAGATCAAGAGTGAAACTGGTTCCTTAGCAACAAATGAGATGGAGAATTGGGAGTTTTTACTGGGTATGATTATTTGGCACAATATATTATTTACTGTTAATTCTGTCAGTTAATACTTGCAAGAGGAAGACATGCATATTGATGTTGCTATACTTCAATTAAAAGAGCTCATTGCATTTTTTGAAGAGTACAGAGAAACTGGTTTTATGGAGGCTATGGCTGAAGTTAAAATAGTTGCAGAGAAATTGGAAGTTGAAGCTGTTTTCATAAAGAAGCGTGTCCTCCATAAAAAGAGGAAATTTGATGAAAGTGGTAGTGGAGAAACAACACAATCACCTGAAGAAGAATTTAGGATTCATTACTTCATAACTGTAGTAGATCAAGCTATTTCTTCACTCAACAGTAGGTTTGAATAATTTGTGAAATATAAACATATCTTTGGTTTTTTATTTGATTTGGAGAAGTTGAGAAGTCTACATGATGATGAGTTGAAAGCTTGTTGTGCCACTCTTGAAGAGTTTCTACATCACGATTCACATTATGATATTAATAGGGATGATCTGTTTTTAGAGTTGAAGCGCCTCAGATTAATTGTACCATCGGAAGCAAAAAAAGCAATTGATGTGCTTAATTATTTGCAAATGATGGATGGTATATTTCCATATGCATGGATCGCGTATTGTATTTTGTTGACCATACCAGTTACTGTTGCTTCTGCAGAAAGAAGTTTTTCGAAGTTGAAAATTGTCAAGTCTTATCTTCGATCAACCATGTCTCAAGAGAGATTGAATGGATTAGGCCTACTATGTATTGAGAAGGCGATGGTAGGAAAGCTTGATTATGAACATTTAATTAGTGAATTTGCTGCACGATATGCGAGAAGAAGTCATGCACTGGGATGATTAATGATGTAGGTATAACTCCTTAATGTTTATGTTTCTCCTATATTTCATTTCTTCACTTCAGTGCTATTTCATTTTCATTTCATAATTTTCTGTTTCTAATTCATAATTTTCATTTCATCTATTTTGATGTGGAGGTTAATTGTTGAGGCAGCTTCATGCATTAAATGAGATACAATCAGAGCTTTCCATTGACAGGTTTTGCATATTTGATTATATGTTTTCACTCTATTTTGCATATATGTATGATGCTTATGAGTAACTTGTTATTCAATGATATATATTTTGCATATTTTGCTTTGAACAATGTGCAAATTTTGCATATTTGCTTTGGCAAATTTTTTTTATACATGTTTTTTTTAATGTATGGGGGCAAGGGGGCCCCATTTCGGAAGTTCGCCTCGGGCCCCCCGGAACTCAGGGCTGGCCCTGCACAACCCCAAGTCAATGTGAAACCCTAGTTTCCTTTTCTCTCCGCTATGATTTTCTTTTGTCTTGATTTAGTTTTGGATGTTTTATTTATCAGACCTGACTTAAACTTTCATCTTATAGTTATCCGTCAGGGAAACTTTCATCTTATTGAGTGATATTTCATAATTAAATGACCAGTGACATCCTCCAAATACTCCTAAAATGTAGACAGATTTGCTAACTTGCTATAGTGAATTACAATCAACCTTAAAACACAACATTGCTAAATAAGATGATGGGAAAGAGATTAAGAAAGAACAATTAATTCGGTCACAACACACTAGTTGCAGCGTACTGAAATTCTCTCACCATTTGTAACATTTCCTATGATACCTGACGAGTATATATAGTTTTTTTTATATCAAAGACAAATATATGTACTATAGTTGATTAATCAAATTCACTCTGTGTTGCTGAAACATACAGAATGTAGAAGGCTTAAACATTTGGAATACAAAGGCTCTAAATTCTAAAAAAAATTGCAACAAAAAGAAAGCAGATATAGCAAATACAAGTAACAAGATAATTAATCATAATCAAGAATGAAGAGATGTTTATATAACAAGCAGTTCATTTGTGACTTACATGTCCGCCAAATTCGGTGGTCACCCATTTAGGCCTCGGCTTGACATTGTAAGACTGAATGCATTGATATTCATATGCAGCATAATCAAAACTATAGGGTGGAAACATACTATTTTTTCGGCTGCTTGACATTGGCATGACCATTTCAGTACAAGCCTAGCAAGCAAAAGTACAAAGAGTCAAAATATAATGTTAAACCTGCAACAGAATTATAAGAAGAGTTGAACATTTTGTTATTCCCAAGATTTGCTTTAAGATCTGTGGATTTTTCTTCGTTGTTTTCCAAGTACATTTTAAAGGTACATGTAGAGCATAGCAAAGATATCAGGGCACAATTCTATAACATCTACAAATAATACTTTTGTGCTAAACTGACCTGCCAGTCCCAACCACTCATTCCATGGGGATCATCTTCTAGATCGAAGCAACCAACGTTTCCAGTGTAATTATAATATACACTTACTCCAGCAAAAATACGATCCAAAATGCTAGTTCCATTCGGGTGGTTATCGATATTTTTGCAGACCTGCACAAAAATATGATCAAAACCAACGTAAGAGGGTTGCAAATATACATGGTACAATCCTTTACTAATAATAAAACTATGGTCCGTCTAAAATTTCCATTAAAAATTTAAGCTTGGGTATAACTAATCAAATGCTTGGAGACAGTGTGGTAGAGAGAAGAACCTTTGAAGCAATACAGTTAAGCAATATTTTGTTAGTACATAAATTAAAAAATACAATTATTTATAACTTCAAGCTATCGATACAACAACAACAATGCCTTCACACAAAATTTTGGGCGGAAAAATTAAGCTGTAGAGAACATAAATCGTATTATTGAATATCCTTACAGAACCACAAGGTTACACATGATCTATTGAGTTATTTTCAAGTACAATTACATGAATATTGATATGCATATCAAAATAGTAATTATGAGGTTAATACTTAATACCATGGTTCTAGAATTTGGTTCTGGGTTCTGGGTTCCGTATCCGGCCTCCAATTTTGGTACAGGTTTTGGTGTTCTCAGAAATATTGGGCATATTTACTCAGTGTATCAGATGATTTGGTATCGGCTAATAAAAGTGTTTAGTAATTAATAAATATTTCTAAAGATTAAAATAACTAAACCTTAGAGCAACAATTCAAATGTATAATTTTTTTTCAAATTGTAAGGATATACTATAATAATTTTTTGTGTTAATTTTCATTTTCATGTACAAATTACAATTTTTTAAATAATCCTTGTATATGTATAACATGAAAATACAAAATTTTGAACTAAAAGACTATAATAGAACAATCTAAAGCTTTCAAGCTATTGAGAATATACTATAAAAATGTATACAAGAAATGTACTTAAAATAGTTTTCTATCTACATATTTCCTCTTGGGTTTCATTTGCTTACTATCATTTTAATCCCATTTCCTTCTTGACTTTTAAGTATGGGCAAACACCGAGTTTTTCGGTGTATATCCTATCGTGTAGGCCAAAAACAGAGACGAACTCAGAGTATTGTCTAGGTGCTGGTGGATATTTGATAGCATGTTTAGGATGACATCAGCCTTACTTATTTGTGACCAATCCACATAAGAAAGGGAAGCAGTAGAAAGATCTGTTGATTTGAGCCCTCCTTCTCTTCGCTTTCCCTCTAAAATGTGCTGAACACTTACCCAATCTTGATTGGAGACCTCTCAAACTGTAGGGTACTACTTTTTATTAGTTCAATCTAGCAACTTCTATAGTAGAGTAAAATTTGGCATAACATTTCACTCACCATGAAATCAAATGCGTGACATGTACCGAAAACAGTACCACAACAGCTACTGTAGTTTGCGGTGTCCCCATAGCTCCAATTTTAAAGTAATTATTAGTATTCAGAATTTACTTAAAAGTTATTATGCCGGAATATGCATAGACACGTGTGCAACTAAAAATTCCAAATGCTTGCTTTCTTTCCAAAATAGCCAATTTATTCGCAAGAGTTAAAACGTTTTTAAATGAATTATATAAAAATATAAGTAGAAGACTTCGTAAGTCATGCATTACATAATCATCATCATACTAAACTCTTTAAGTTTCAAACTGACCTCCTTAATGGGGAATCCAGGCAAAGGCATCATAAATTCAGAAGGATATGGGTAATCCACCATAGCCAAATAGCTGTATGCAGAGCTCAACCAGTCTGAAAGATCTTGTGTATTATTCAAGTCCCTACCAACAATCATTCAACGAAATAAAGACAAAATACAAAAATTAGGGTGCATGTAGTACATAAAAGAAAGAAAACCACCATAAAACTCGAGAAGAAGAAGAAGAACTAACGAAATTTAGAAAATATTGTCTTACTGGCACAGCCGAAATTGTTTGCTCAGACTTGGCAACCCATCACGCTCCTTCCCTTTGTCATCCAGTTCATCCCATGACTTTTTAATTGTTTCAAAGCAGCTCAAGCTTTCACGCTGAAACCAGTAAACAAAATAAGTATATGTCACAGTTTGATATTTGGCTCAAATTTGTAAAAATTTTCTTATTATTTACTTGCAAGGGTATAAAATATAGAATTAGAAAACAGGGGCATATCCACAACTTTGAGATCATGCGGATAAAAATACAAGGTTTGATAACAAACCCGGAAATCATTGGAGACAATGTCATAAAATGTCTCGGGAGGGACGATATCTTCAAATTGCAAGATGGGTGCTGATGAGGCAAGTGCACCAATGGCAACATGTGGATACTTCAGCCTCATCCATGCAGCCAACACTATTATTATATGCAAAACAAACATTAGACCCATGCAGCCAACACTATTATTATATGCAAAACAAACATTAGACCATTTATTGTCCATCAACTGCTGACAATGAGCTAGAAAAATACGAGCTTCTGGAGGTAATCCGATACCATCAGTTTACTACTTACTAGTATTGAAAGATAGGTGATGGACATGGAAACAACGTCCAAAATAATGAAGATATGTAGGATATTAAGAGACATCTAAAGTAAAGTGTGTAATCCTGCTGCAATGTCCTAAATACATTCAAAATATTCCATGTGTTTCTCATAATCTCATATCCATTCCAAATCTTTCAATAACTATTTAATTTCTGTAATGCTAATATTGCTTTTTGTTATAGGCACAAGGATTGAGTATTAGGAGGGGCCTATAATAATGATCCAACAAGAAGTTTTCACCATAAACAAGCCTATGCAACTAAGTAATCATTCAGGTACCCATGCGAATAATGTTGAACATTAAAACGAACTTTCGAGACATAGCTTATGCCTATGCCCTGAGGAGTAAGGACAAGTCTAGCAAGTGGGTCTAGGAAATTGAATTGAATGCATCACTGCAATTCTAGAATAAGTAGATGTATTGTAAGTAAAATGGGTTTGACTTTTGGTTCTTATCATATAAGAACTTAGTTAACATTATTAAGTATAAAGTATTTTATTAGGTCCACAAAGTTCTAATGTGTGCATTAAAAGATAATCAATTTCATCCATAAATTCAATTATTGGTATGCTAAGAAGCACGGACACATGGACACGGAGACAGAGTGCAACATGACACAAACATGGAACTTTTTTTGAATTGCTATCCTAAAATATCGAGTGTCGTGTCGGATTCAGGTGTCAGGAACGATGAGTGACATGTGTGTGTCAAAATACAACTACTAAATAGAAGTGTTTGTGCAACATAGTTGGCATGTAGCATGTAAGCACAAATTTGGAGGTACTGTGACACGTTAAGGAAAATTTTGAAAGCGAATAAGGGATTTCTAAAAAATGATATGAAATGTATGCTTCAGCCAAATACTTTTTTTTTATAGAACTCCTAAGAGAAACATCTCAAAAGAAAAATAGAACCAAATCAATTGAAACCTCAAATTGTCATATTTGTGGTCAATGGGAATTATGTAATAAATTGTAGAACCAACTTATGCATATATCATTTTTGTATATCTTTAACTCTTTGTAAGAGAGAAAAGATGTTCGTACTTCCACCATAGGATCCTCCAAATAGCACAACCGGGCTGCCCTCTGACGACAAATTCTTCTTCAGATCAATAATCAACTCGGCAAAATCTGCAATTGCTTGCTCTGAAGTTAAATATGCCAAGGACCCAACATCTTTATAAGCTGCCTCCTTACTCCCAAACGGTATTGACTCTCCATAGTACCGATGCTGAGGCCAAAATCAGCAAACCAAAGAATAAAATTATATAACAAAACATAAATTGCAATAAAAATATAATCCACATTTATTGTCCTTAAATTCTTTTCCGCATTTACAAGCCCTACAGTTTTCAATGAATTCGCAATTGAATACTAAATCAGACACTAAAAATAATATGGAAAATCCAACCTATAAACATGTTTCCTTTCCTAAGGACAATGGTACATTTCAGTTAAGAGTAAACAATTGAACACGTGTTGCTATAAATTCTTATTGAAAACTCTTCTTGATGTCTTCAATGACAATTTCATCAATACTGAACTCTGTGCCAGTCATGCATTTGACATGACACTACCTACTTCCATACAACACTTCAGAGTTTAAATTTTGCCGATTATCAAATTTTTTTTTTGAAAGTACCCTAGTGAGCAAGAGGTCGGGGCTTCGAACCGTGCTCACACAGACGAGAATGTGCAGCTACGACCTTGTTTAAAAAATTTATTTAAAAAAAAAAAACTAATTGCAATTTTTTACGTGTAGTGTTTCAATTATCCCAATCTTTTTTTCCAAAAAGTGTTAGTCATCAATTTTGCAAAGAGCTCCATTACGTTACCTCCAGCTCTTGACGTGTGGAGGTCAACTATGTGTTCCTTCCACATCAGTCTACCTTAATTAATTTTTTTTAATAAAAAAAAATCGCGTGATCACAATTTTATTATTGCCAACAATTCTCTCCACATTTACAGCGACAAGCTCAAAATCAAATATAATTTTTTTCACAAAATACCTCTGCGAAAACGACGAGGGCGTTGAAATTGGGGGCGACATCCCAAACGAAGCCGGTGTTGGTAGCGAACCACTCGATGTCGCCCTCGTTGCCGCAGTAGAAGAATATGGGCCGGTAGGGGGCCCACCCGTCAGTACCGGCGATGAGGTAGCGCTGTGAGAAGTGGGGGAGGTTGGGGGAGAAGCTGAAGTGGTCTAGGGTTTGGAGATAGTATCGGGTTTCGTATCGGATTTTGTTGTACGTTTTGATTGGGGAGTTTCGGCGGTCTGGTGGTGATGGGAATCGGGGAGAGGCGGCGGCGGAGACGAGTGGGAAAAAGAATAGGAGGAGAAAGAGGATGTGATTCATTGTTATGTGTTTCAAAGAACTGAATTTTGTGACTTCTGTTTTGAGTGGGCAGGTCAGGAATTTTTTGCCGTCATAGGCCACTTTTTGATAGTATTTGCGTTTTTGGGCCAGTTGCCCAACTATTAGCATTTTGGGGCTAGCCTGTGCTACGTTAGCAGCAGCCGCTATTCCCAATAGCGGCCTCTTTATTTCGAGGTCGCTAATGGAAATAGCGACCTATGTTTTAAATTTTTTGAATTTTTTGTTTGCCGTCGCAATTCCCACTAGCGACCTTAGTATAATGAGATTAGTCGGCTCGAATGAATGTATTGAGACACTTAGCGATTGCTAAAAAGTTTTCCCCAAAAATTTAAAACTGAGGTCGCTATTCCCAACAGCGACCTCAGTAGGAAACACTATCTACTTATTCTTTGTAAAATTTGCAAAAGAGTTTTACAACTAAGGCCTCTATTCGGAATAGCGACCTTGGTTAATAAATGTCTCTATTCCGAATAGCGACCTTAGTTTTTAAAAAAAATTGATTGTCATTTTTCAGAGAGCAAAAGCTCTCTAGATTTTGCTAAGTGCTGGAATACAACTCATTAAAGGTCGCTAATCCCATCAGCAACCTCATTATACTAAGGTCGCTAGTGGAAATAGCGACAGCAAATAAAAAATTCAAAAAAAATTAAAACATAGGTCGCTATTTCTATTAGCGGCCTCGAAATGAAGAGACCGCTATTGAGAATAGCGGCCGCTGCTGACGTGGCACATGCTAGCCCAAAAGCACTAATAGTTGGGCAACTGTCCCAAAAACGCAAAATCTTTCAAAAAGTGGCTTATGTACGCAAAAAATTCACAGGTCAGATGCAATTGGATGCTGATCACGGGGCAATATTTTTTTATTTTATATTTTCTTTTTATTTTTTATTTTTTATTTTTTATTTTTTATTTTTTAAACAGACTCAATCCCCATATGCTATGAACAGAATAGCAAAATATGTTAACCACGCTGAAACAATAAAGGTAATAATTCTTTTTTTAAAATGCAAAAAAAAAAGCTCCCCATCACTCTTCTAACCCCAAATCTTCCCCCATCCATCCCCACCACAGCGCAAGACGTGATAACTCCCCATCAATGACCAAAAGAGCTAGAGATGAAGGAGCAGAGCAGCACCACCACAGAAGACCAGAGGATCATGGGCGGTGGAGGAGCAGCTCTCGAGACCACCAGAGACTATCTCCTTCCAGAGAGAGGAGGGAGCGAGTAGAAGCAACCAGAGGAAGCCGCTCTCGCGCCGACATCCACCTCAAGGAAGAGCTTCACTAGAGTACTCATAGAAGCATCCCCAACACTATCCACTCTCACCAAGTCTTCTATGAGAGGAGCAGGAAGGAGCGGTCGTACGCTGAAGTAACCAGAGGCTATCCTCATGTTGACGAAGCGCATAGAGCGCTTCGTCGATCGCCATCTCCAGATAAAGAACATCATCACACCAAAGAAGATACTGATGGGGAATGGGTTCTGGTTAAGCTAAGGAAGTCGAGGAAGCCAAGCAAAAGCCTTAGCGTGTCGGAAAACTCCAAAGTCGAAGGTCGGCAAAACTGTCACAAGTGCGCGCGGACCGGCCACTCCATCAGCAAGTGCACGTTCGATTGGTTCTGTTACGTGTGTAGAAACTCCGGCCATATCTCCACGGCCTGTCCGAAGCGCGTCATCGCCTCAGCATCAAACTCAAAAGCTCCTAAGTCCGGGGATGCTAACGCATCGGAGGGTAGTAAAACACAAGAGAGTGTAGCTGGTGATAGACATGTCATTCATGCTTCAATCACCCCAACGCCATTAATGGTTGATTTCGAAAGAAGATTCAATGGTGGTATTCTTGTAAGGGCTCAGTCGGGTGTTCCTTCGGCGAACAACGTTAGCGATCTTCTTCAAGCTGCTTTGATTGCTGAGCCGCAGCCTACCTGAGTAGTACAAGAGATAGCGACTAACACGTTTTATGCTCACTGCAGCGATGAAGCTATAGCTCGCGAAACGATCAGAGTTAAGGGTCTCGAGGGGAAAGATGTTCATGGCTTAGAGTTCTTCGTGACTTTTAAATGGTGGTCTCGCGAATTCGGAGCATTGAAAGCGGAGAATTTTGCGCCGGTATGGATTAGATTATACAACCTTCCGTTCCATTGTTGGGTTCGTTCGGGGTTCCAAAACATCGTGCGGAAGTTCGGTTTGCTCATAGACATCGATCGCCGAACTCTGATCCAGTCCGCTAGAAAGTTCGCAAGGATAAAAGTGGGCGTCGCTAACAAGCAGGATATCCCGTCTAAGATCATCACTGCATTTGAAAGCTCCATCTATGAGGTGCGTGTGATAGTCGAAGTCCAGAAAAACGTATCGTTTAGAGATCTAGCGATGGGTGATAAAGTGTATGTGAACGGCCAGGATTCAAGGCGAGAGCTACACGATGAAGCTGAGCCCTCGGATGCGAGAATGCCCAAATTCATGGGGACAGCTGGCGGAGGTAACATTGAATCTGAACCGTCGAGTATTGAGCGCCAAATTCAAACATCTGGTCTCGTACACTTGAAGCAAGCGCCAGCATCCATGACAGCAAACCTTATGGTCTCCTCTAGCAAAGGACAAAGGGTCCCACCAAAAGCTTTTCTAGCAGGGGGCTCTAGCAAGTCTGGGCTTGTCGAAAAGTTCTTGGGCGATAGGAATGCGAGCGGCGATGGGACGAGATTCGGCGAAGGGACAGGAAAGCTAGAAGGTACAGTACGTTCTATTGAAGCTAAAAAGGGAGGCATTCTTAAACCGGTTTCTCGTGTAGGCCAGCCTATTGCCAATCCGTTGGGGCTTACTGAAGACGTGTGGATGCGGGTCACTCAAGTGGATATTGAGAGCTCTGTTAAAGCAGCGGTTGAAGCTTTAATCCGGTCCAAAGCCTCTGTCAATCTTGGGACTCAGCCCATGGGCCAGGGGGTTTTGGGAGAAGTCGAAGCAGCTATTCCAAGTAAAGTGTTCTCTGTCAATGCCGACCAGAATCCATCTTCGAATCCCGATCAGCAACTACTGCAGCACAAGAGTGTTCTAACATCTGACCCCGAGTCAAGTGGCGAGATTATTGGTGCATTAGACGGAGTCCGAGAGGATAATTTTATCTCAGAAACCGAAACAGACTACGATGAAAATGAAGTCAGAGGGAGTGTTGGGAGCTCTTCTACAAAGAAGATAACAGAATATCAGAGAAAAGGAAAAAGACAGATGATAAGCAAGGAAACTCAGGATCACGGAATTGATGGAGGGGTTCCCATGGGGAATAAAGCGTCGGAGGAAGAGACAGCAAGGAAAGGTACCTATCCAGTTGATTATTCTATGCTTAATTCTTTAACTGATGAGTCCCTCATTTATTTTGCTAGTCTTTACGGTTTAGCCATGGGTTCCACTAGGGACGAGCAACTAGCTAATGTAGCTATCATTAGAGATGACACAAGATTAACCAGTTTCTAGGGTGCCTTAGGGGGGGGGGAGATGTTAGGGTCAGTCTAGTTGTTTAATGAGTTACATCTTTTAGAACGTTAGAGGTATGCGGCAAAAAATCAAAAACAGAGCCATATGGGTTACTCTTAGCAAAAGCCGCCCGGACATCGTAGGTATCCAAGAAACTAGAATCGTGTCCCCATCGGAAGAGGAATTTTCTTCGATTAGGGGTCTGGTTGACTTTCACTGGAGATTTAAAGCAGCAGTGGGGTTTTCTGGGGGTATTGCATTGGGGGCGAATTCATTAATCTTCGAGATCATTGACGAGTACATCAGTGAGTTCACGGTATCTATTAGAATTAGACGTAGATGTGATGACTGGATCCAAACTATTTCTTCCGTATATGGCCCATACGACAGTGGACGGCGCAAAGAGTTCTGGAATGAACTTAGATTTATCAGGAACAAATGGGGAGGGGCTTGGGTGTTAGGGGGAGATTTTAACGTTACTAGATTCCAGGATGAGCATAAGGGAAGGGGACATAGGCGTTTAGATCAAGATTCCTTCAACGAGACCATAGAGGACCTCTAGTTACTAGAGCTAGAGATGTTCGAAAGGAAATTCACGTGGTCGAATATGCAGCGCAACCCCACTTTGGCAAAGCTAGATAGAGTGTTGGTGTCGAACGAATGGGAGGACGTTCATCCATTCGCTAAGGTCAAAACCACAATGCGATACACATCAGACCATCTTCCTCTGGTGATCGACTGCAAGCAACAGGCTAGGAAGCAACACTTCAGTTTTAGATTCGAGAAAGCATGGCTCATCTGCGAGGATACCAGACAAGTTATTACCGACTCTTGGGGAGCAGGCACCTTGCAGTCCTCAGCAGTTGGTATTTGGATCGAAAAGACAAGGCACCTACGTAGAAGACTAAAAATGTGGGCAAGACAGAAATCGACCGACATTCATCTTCAAAGAGAGTTAGCAGGTAGCAGAATCGTCGAGTTAGAGACTTCGCAAGAGGAGAGGGAGTTGCTGGAGGAGGAGAAAGACGAACTCGCCACCAAAAGGTTGGAAATCCAGCAGAAAGGGAAGATGGAGGAGTTGTATTGGCAACAAAGATCAAGGATACAATGGTTAAAAGAGGGGGACGCTAATACCAGATTTTTCCACAAGATAGCTAACGGTAGGAAAAGACAAAATCACATCACGGGTTTATCAGTGAATGGGAATTGGACCGAAAATGAAGCGGCCATCAAAGAGCACCTCGACAAGTATTTCCACGAAATTTTAGGGTCCATGCCCGCAGGGAGATGTACGTTAGCCCCAGATATGTGGACCTCTTCCAGAATAGACGGTAGCGCAGGGCTAGAAGCTAGATTCTCGGAAACAGAGGTTCTCGAAGCCATTAAGAAGTTAGGGCAGGACAAGGCACCAGGACCTGACGGCATACCAATCTTCTTCTACAAGACATATTGGCAGATCATCGGAGATGACCTTATGAACATATTCCATGAACTCTATGAAGGGAATGCAAATCTGCAGAGGTTGAATTACGCAACTATTATTCTGGTGCCGAAGAAATCCGAGGTTATCTCCCAGGAAGACTTAAGACCGATCAGCCTGCTGAACGGTTCGTTCAAAATCATCACAAAGGTCCTAGCACAAAGACTGGCGCCGCATTTGAACGATGTCATCGCTCCATCGCAAAGCGGATTCATTAGCGGAAGGGATATAATGGAAAGCATTGCATCAGCCCACGAAATTGTTTTCAGAGGTAATAAAGCAAAAGCGGATGGTTTCCTACTTAAATTAGATTTCCAAAGGGCATATGATTCCGTACACTGGGATTGTCTCGACGAGGCTTTGGAGCTGAAGGGATTCAGCCAAAAGTGGAGGATGTGGATGAAGTTGTGCATTCGAGAAGGAAAATCGAACATTTAGGTCAACGGATGGCAAGGGAAAGATATTAGATGCAAAAGAGGGCTACGCCAAGGGGATCCTCTATCCTCACTCCTATTTGCAATAGTCGCGGACGGGCTGGCCGAAATGATCAGAAGAGCTCAGAGCACAACACCATCAAAGGGATCGAGATTAAAGGAATAGAACAGCCCATGTCGATACTTCAATACGCAGATGACACTTTGCTATTCGGAAGGGCAAACTTGCAAGAAGTGGTAGCCATTAAGGCGGTCCTACAATGCTTTCAGGGGTGGTCTGGGCTGAAGGTTAATTTTAACAAGACTAGCATTATCCCCATCTCAGATCAACTGTCTATGCCAACTAAGGACATCTCAGAGATTTTTCAATGCAAGGTGAACGACTACCCAATTAAATACCTGGGTACGCCAATAAGACCTGGAGCTCTTCGGAAAGAGGATTGGTTTCCCCTGATCGAGAAGATCGAAAAGAAATTAACAGGATGGCAGTGCCGCTTTCTATCCCTCGGAGGAAGAATCATCTTGTTAAATTCCGTGCTCGCTGCGATACGCTGTATCTCATGTCCATTTACGAACTACCAAAGTGGGTAATCCACAGGATCGATAAAATTAGAAGAAGATTCCTGTGGAAGGGGACGGATGAGGGAAACAAAGGCCTTCCACTGGTCAAATGGGGGAGAGTTTGTAAGAGAAGGGAGTTCGGAGGGTTGGGAATCATGAACCTCCATGACATGAATAAAGCCTGCTTTGCAAGTGGTGGTGGAAGATCACAAACAAGCACAAGGGTTGGTGGAACTACTCCTTTGATCTCTGCCGCAAGAGAAGAAAATATCGGTATGGTGGCAGAAGCCCCTCAGCAAAAGTCTCCTTTCTATGGAAGGGTATTGCGAAGTACGGCGAGATATTCCATAACAACACCAGCTGCAGAGTAGGAAATGGCAAAAACACAAGATTCTGGAAAGACAAATGGTGTGGTGCAACGTCGCTCCAAAACCAATTCCCACTGGCTGCAGAGGCAACGACGAACTTAGATCTCACAGTTGCAGATGTCTGGAAAAACGGCAAACTAAACTTCGTAGTGTCGCACAACATCGATCAGAGGAGTTTATCGCAATTCGAAGACCTTAACAAACTTATTCGTGATGAAGGCGGGAGGCCAAATAGTTCCGATGACGATAGATGGTGGGATAGAGAAGCTTCAAAGGTTTTTTCCGTCTCATCCATGTATAAATGGATCAATGATGGAGGCACGCGATGTAAGGATCAATCGGTCATCTGGGGGGCCCTAGTGCCTTTCAAGGTCAAAGTGTTCTGTTGGCTTGTTCACAAAGATGCGATCCTGGCTAAAGTTAATCTTAGGAAGAGAAACCTGCAGATAGATGTGAAGTGTGATAGATGCCTGAATGAGGATGAGGACGTCACCCATATTCTATTTCGATGCCCCATTGATGTGTCGGATTTATATACAAATATTTGTACTCATTTACCTATTAAAATGACTTGTTTTCGCTGATATTGTCTATAATTCATCATATTTCTATAAGATTTGATTTAATTAATTATTTTTGAAGAAATAATATTTTTGATGCAAAAAGTAAAAATTTGTGAAAGAAAATCAATAAACAAAGTAAAATAATTGATTTATCATTTTTTATTGTTTTGTTGACTTAAAAGTGTGACAAATAAATTGTAAAAGGATTTTTATACGCTAATATGATATATAGTTAGTTTAATTAATTTTAAACTAATTAAATTTATTTTATTTAAAAATCCTAATTTCAGGTATTATTTTGTGTATGCAGAAGCACGTGGTGAGCAGAAAAGGCAGAAAAGAAAGAAAGAGAAACAAATAAAATTCTGCACTATAAAAGGAAGGAAATAAAGGAAGAATGTGGACTTTTCTGAAAAAGTGCAAACCCTAAACTCCTATTTCGTTCTCTATAAATATAAAGCAAAGGAGAGAGAATAAGGGTTAGGAGGTGACGGCTACTAATCATATTAATTATTAAATAAAAAAAAAAGAAGAAAAAAAGAGAGACAGAGACAGCTTTTAAGCTGTCTCTTGTGTGCGGTAACAAACAAAGAAGGAGAGAAACAGCACACGTCAGCGGCAGGCGGGACCCACGTGGAGCAGCAGCTGACGCGCGACAGCTGGCGCGTTGACTTCGCTGACCAGACGCGCAGACGGAGGCTGGAGCTATTTTCGCTGACGTGGCGTGAAGCGCTGGGCCCCACACGGGTGGCTGCTTCTTCTTCGTTCAGAACAGGCGCAGTTCCCAAGCAGACGTGACAGGTCTGCTATCTGACGGCACGGTATCCAGAGCAGCTGACGTGGCAAACTAGTTTTGGGACACGCGGCCCGACAACGGCAGTGTGACAGATTGATACGTTGATTGACGGCGCGTGACAGCAATATTTTGGCTCCGACTTTTGAGACAGAAAAGTGGTTTGACTTAAATTTTGTATTCTTTAATCTTTTCTTCTCTATATTTTTTGATGCAATCCCAAACAAATATGAACTGAATTTATTGTTCTAGAGGCTAAGATGTAGCCAAGTTTTGAACACAAATTTTAATTCCTTTTTATTTCTCTATTTTTCCTGATTGTGTTTTAATTTTTATTATTTATGCGTACAACATGGTGGATAGACATTTGTATGAATTTTCAAATCATAAAGAGACCGAACAGGTAATTTGTGATTAATAAAAATTAAGACCGTATATTGGAGGACGTGACCGTTAAGAAATCCAATTTCTAAATTAATAATTTGGTGGATAGACAAATGATTAATTGAGAATAATTTTTAGACTACGTTGATAGAGTGGTTAATATCTTTAGGATTTTGGTCGACAATTTGGGAAAAATAATATTTTTATTTATAAGGAATTATAATTTGTGTGTGTGTGATAAACGAGGTGAACCAAGAGCCCTAGAACTATTTTTAACATTAAACAAAGTACAAGTGCTTCATAGTTTCACAGCCCTCTCCCTCTTCACCAATTTAGTTAGATAATTAGATTAAGGAAATTTAGTTGCTTTATTACTTAAAAAATTCGATCTTCCAAATAGTGATTAATCTAGTGATATCGGTACTCAGTAAAATATCTAGTCCCTGTGGGTTCGACACTCTACTCATCTATCTATATTACTTGTGCGATTTTGTACACTTGCAAATATCAACATCACCCATTGCGCAGTTAACATGGGAGATAGTGTGTCGGGGTTTTGGGTTTAATAGGGTACCTTGTTCATCATCGGACATTTGGGGACCTTTGAGAGAGGGTTACATTAGGCTAGAGGATAGAAAGGCTTGGGATATAGCAGTAGCAGCTTCAATGTGGAACCTGTGGCTAAATCGGAATGATTTCATTTTTCGCAACATTTCCTACTCTCTCAATATTTCTGTGCATAAAATTTTTCATTGTATTCATGATTGGGCAGGTGCCGAGGAAGCGACAAAAAGGAGGAGGATCAATGAAGTGGAATAGCCAAGATGGAGTGCACTTACTGGGGTAGGGCCATTTGATCAGTGCTACTACCATGAGCCTTTGGAATGGAGGGTGCTGCTCTGGCTTTGGTCATTAGATGTTTTGCTTTTTCCGTCTTTAGGATGTATTAACTATTTTGTTGTTGTATTTCAGTTCTATTTCAGTTCCGTAGGAATTTGGTTTGAAAATGTTTATTGTACTACTTTATTTCCTTAATTATCATTAATAAAACGATGACTTAGGCCATCTTTTAACAAAAAAAAAAATAGCAAAATATGTTCTCATTAAAAAAGTGCTTGACAAAAGCTATACCACGATATTTTATTTGTTTTAGTTATCCCTTTCCCTGCTATAATTCTTAAAACTTTTTCTGGTCTCAGGAGGTACATAAGTACATTCTTAAGCAATTTAATGCCACAATACCAAATCATTGCAATGAGCAATTTAAACGAACACAAGACGATTGAGAAAAAGTTGAAGAATTTCATCGTTGAGATGTAGTAATTATCCAATAAGAAAAGACCAAGCTTTCCTTGCTCGAAAGCTATAGATAATTCAGGGAACCAAGCAAAACTTCGAACACAAGTTAATTCCCATCCAAATGAAAGCAATCAAGTAACAAAGACGGCAGATTATTGAAATTAAAGAAACCAGAAATTATCCGCACCTATCTTATAAACTAAACTTGTTTCTATAAGTTTTTTTTTTACAGTTGCAAGCACTTTATGAACATTGATGCTGTGAACAAAGTGGAAGGAAATAGCAGACGAAAACTAAAAAGTAAAAACGAAATCAAATGAAACTACTAGGTGTATGTATAATTCTACACAGTAGTCTCAAGAAGCCCAAAGCCGAAGGTGTTCTCCCCACTGTAGGTGATGTACAGAAACCCATCCTCGTCTTTCTTATCTTCATATAGCTTAGAAATCAAAGCCCCTACAAAACAAATCATTCAAAAGAAATAAGAAGAAAAACAAAAAAATAAAATGCACAATTATTGAAAGGCGCATTACAGAAACTTTTAAGGGTTTTTTTTTGTGTAAGGGCATGCTCGTTCAAAAGTATGAAAAGAAATTGGATGAATATGTTTTTTCCTCGAGCAATTTAGGGGACTTGGTAATTGACCCTATTAAGTTATATACTCGTAGATAGTATCCAAAGGTACCTGTAGTCGGAAGAACGTTATCTATGAATAAAAAGATGGCTTTATCAGCATTCAAGCCTATTCTCTTGCGAACAACATAGGCAAACTGCCCAAGAGTTATCTCGCCTGGAACCAAGTACCTGCATTTATATAATATATGGTAGTTGATTAGGAATAAGTGGAACCCCATTACAACCACCCAAAAAGGCTAGGAAGGATTCAAAAAACAACTTGAAATTTAAATGACTGTTCAATTAGAGATGCTCCAACACAGAATGCTTACTTCTTCTTGTCGATATCAGGAACGTCGCTTCTCCCGGCCTTCTCCACCACCACCTGAAACAAAATATTAATAAAAAGAAGCATTTAGTGCATATGAAAAAACACAACCACCAAAAGATCTTCGGGTCAGGCACATAAACACCTTTTGTCCATTTAGTTAACTAATGGGCATTTCACCCTCAAATTTATGTGACATAAATCACATCCTTATTAATTGTCTTTTTTCAAGTCTTTTTTCAAGTCTACCCTACTCCTCACACCATTATCAAGTCACTCTTCATAATGGTGCTATTATTAGACTCTTTAACATAAGAGCCATCTCAATTAGCTCTCTCATTTTACCACTAATTGATATTCTAAGAATGCAGGCATATGAACAAAAAAACACATCACTTAGATATTCATTGCAACTATTAGTTGTTTATCATGTTAAATAACTCTCATGAGTTCAATGAAGTTGATGACTGAGTTGGAGAAAGGAGACCAACTTAATTGGCGAAAATGGAAACCACAACAAAGTAAAGATGCAATTGACTTAGGGTAAAGCACCAGGTCTACATACTTCATTGATTTCTTATCCAGTATAAGGAAAATTCGCCACAAAAAATGAGATAAATTAAGTGGATGGCATAGCTTGGTAAAATAGCATGTTCTTCCAATTAGAAGAAGGGTACTCAACATTCAAAAATTAATTTGCTATCTAACAATAACAATAACTTTAATTAATAATTCTTCTATTACTATTTCGGGCAAGAGTTCAGTTAGAATGTCTAATTGTTATATTCTTTGCAATAACCTCCTATTATAATTTGGTCAGGTACAAGTTTGGAAATTGGCATAGGTTTAATTACAAGACAAAAAAGGGGCATATAGTTAGTACTATTTGACATATAGATCAAATAACTTACATGTAAAATGTGACATGTGCGACAAAATCAGCTTCGTATTAAACTTAGGTCGAGACACTTTTTGCTAATTGAAACTAGAATGCTAATCAACCTCATCAACAAGTTCAAGGGTTGTATTTCCCAAAATTAGGATTATATTTTCCCCTTTCATGTGTACTAAGAATATTGCCAAATTAGAGATGTGGTCTGATAGATGACAACAATAATTACCTTTATCGCCTATAGCAATTGATCATGCGCATAAACTGTCATAAACCACAAACATAACTAACATGTAAATTATCTCAACCAATGAAGCACCTATAAAGTCTCTATGATCATATAAGACAAGTATTAAAACTTTTGTTTCCACCTATAAGGTCCTTTTTTTCTGGGAATTTTATGAAAGAAGAAATCATCTTTCCCAAACCCTAACACAACAATAATTTTTTTTCCAATACCCTCTCTATCAACGTAGCAATTTGACTCTGTAATAGTTTGGTTCTACCCAATTTAACAACTTTTTTCATGTTTAAAACTAGGATATTCTATCCAATTCAACAATTCTCTAATGTCAACAAGATTTAGGGATATATTGATCATAGAGAATTAACCATACCGGAACCCTTTCTGGGTACTTCTGCCTGATCCTTGCAGACTCAGACTTCCTATTCTCTGCAAAATCAAAACAATGAGTTAAACTAAGAAAGCCAAGTAATTTTTCCATTTAAAAACTAATATAAAAAATATATACACACCAAGGTTATGCGATTGCTTGAAAGACTTGTCAGAACCCCCTGCCATCTCTGCTGCAACCAATCAATACAAATTCAGATCAATTTCACATCAAAAAATCAAAATCAAACATACACAAATCATCAAAAGAAGGAAAACCCATATTAAACCCCCGAATTTGAACTAACCCAACTCAACAAAAGACGAAAAAGATCAACAAAATAACTACAACCCATCTCAGAAACTCCGTAATAAACATACCCAGATGAGAAAAGATATATCTTTTGGGTTGTTGATAGTCGTTTGTTTGTGAGAAGGAGTAAAGGAAAAGGCAGTATATATATAGAGACGAGTGCAAGAGTAGAGAAGAAAACTAATAAGAGAAGGAAAAGATTGCTTTTAGGTTTGGAGTTTGGTTAGAGATGTATATTGATAACTCTTTGTTTTTGAATACATAAAACCTAAACTATCTATATAATAAATTGTAGATAAAGAGAACAAGATAGGGTTTATTTCGCATAAGATTTTTATAAGGGTTTTAGTTAGTCAATTTCGGCCGAGTAGGTGTGCCTTAATATTCGGAAGAATTATCCTATAAACTATTTCATATATGATCTCTAATAATATATACTAGTATTTTTCACGTGCAATGCACGTTTTGATAAAAAGTTGAAGTTAAACGTGCGATACATGTAAGTCATTATAAAATAAATGGAGTTAACGGGCGATACATGTATTTTTTAAAAATTAAGAAGGAAAAATATTGATGTGTACGTGCGATGTACGTGTTGAAAATAGATTTGGAGTTACACGTGCGATGCACTTGTTTGTTTAGTAACAAAAGTGATATTTCTTTTGTGACAAAAAAAATATTTAAAATTGTTTATTTGTGACAAACTCTTCCAATAAATAGTAAGTAAATATATTATATTATAGATAAATAGATAGATAGATAGATAGATAGTAATTTACACATGTGATGCATGTTCAATATTAAAAAAAATTAAAGTAAAAAAACTGACATAGTAAGGACTCGAACTTGAGACCTCCTTCATATTAGTTATGCATGTTTGATGAATGTGTTAGTAGATTGACAAATGACACTATGGTCTTCTCCCACATGCGATGCACGTTTTAGTAAATATAGTTTTTTAAAATAAAAATTTAGACGTAGTCTTGATTTGAACCTAGGACCTCCTTTATAATAGTTATGCACGTGTGTTACACGGGTTGGTAGATTGACAAAACATTTACAAATGACACTAAGGCCTTCTCCCATTATAATATTAGAGATATATATGAGAAAAGTGAGCCTCATATAGAGTATGAGGAAATTTTCTTCATACAAAGTGATTATGCTCACTTGGTGAGGCCATAATGAAAGATCCACTTCGTCCATCTTGTTTATCATGTTAATGGATGTATGTATAGAAAAAATCAATCTTGATTGGAGGTCATTCATCCGTGCATCATGTGGTTGAAAAATGAACGATTTGAACAGTAATATAAATCGAACCACACATTAGACCCACATGATACATGGGTGAATGACTTCCAAATAACTTGTTTTTTTCTACACATGCATCTATTAGCATGATAAATATGATGGACGAAGTGGATCTTCCATAATGGTCCTACCAAGTGAGTATAATCACTTTGTATAAGGAAAATTTCCTCATACAAATATGAGGCTCACATTACTCTAGATATATAGTCTCTAATTATAATGAGAGAGTTGATGTTGTCATTTGTAGACAACCTGTCATTTGTAGACATTCATTCAACCATCTAATCTCAAATGTTCATTTTTAAGTGGGAGTTATATTAACCATTTATTTACTCAACTGTTGTTAGTTACCATAATACCCTCAAAGTTCAGATTTATTTATAACATAATTATTTACAAAAATGTCACTCATATAAAATAAAAGTTTAAGCTACTAGGGGTAATTTGTAAAGAGTATATGATAAGTAAAGGGAGGTCTCAGATTCGATATCAGATTACGTCTTATAATTTACGATATAATTTTTTTTAATTAGAATGTGCATCGCATGTATAGATTACTAGTCTAATCTTCTAATCTCTAATATTATAATGGGAGAAAGTCTTAGGGTCATTTGTAAATCTACCAACGCGTGCAACACATGTTCATAACTATTATAAATGAGGTCTTAGGTTCAAACCCAGATACATCTGAAATTTTACTTCAAAAAACACTATATTAATTAAGACGTGCATCGCACGTATAAATTACTAGTCTAACATTATAATGGGAGAGTTGGGGTTGTCATTTGTAGACAACCTATAATTTGTAGGCATTGAACCATCTAATCTTAATCATTCATTTTTAAGTGGGAGTTATATTAATTAACCATTCATTTTTACTCAAAATGTTGTTAGTTACCATAATACCCTCCTTCAAAGTTCAAATTTATTTACAACGTAATCTCTACTATTTTAATGGGAGGGCACCAAAAAAACACGTGCATTGTAACCAAACAAACACGTGTAATACACATGTATAACTAACTTAAAGGAGATTTTAAATTCGATGCCAGACAACGTCGAAATTATTTTTTAAATATATATATTTATAAAGACGTGCTCCATGTGTATTATAATGGGAGTGTTGGGAATGTCATTTGTAGACAACATGTACGTAGACATTCAACTATATAATCTCAATCATTCATTTTTAAATGAGAGTTATATTAACTATCCATTTACTCAACTGTTGTTAGTTACCATAATATCATAAAAGTTCAAATTTATTTACAACATAATTATTTATAAGAGTACAACTCATTAAATAAAAGTTTGTGCTACTAGGGGTAATTTGTAAAGAGTATGTATGAGTAAAGGGAGGTCTCAGGTTCGATACCAGATGACGTCTTATTATTTATTTTATAAAATAAATAAAAAACTGATTAGAACGTGCACTGCACATGCAAGTCACTAATAATCTAATAATCTTTAATCTCTAATATTATAATGGGAGAGTTGGGGTTGTCATTTGTAAACAACCTGTAATTTGTAGACCTTCAACCATCTAATCTCAACCATTCATTTTTAAGTAGGAGTTATATTAATCATTCATTTACTCAACTATTATTAGTTACCATAATACCCTCAAAGTTCAAATTTATTTACGACATAATTATTTTAAAAAGTGTCACTGATATCAAATAAAAGTTTGTGCCTCTAGGGGTAATTTATGAAGAGTATGTGATGGGTAAATAGTGGTATCAGGTTCGAGGCCAGATACATCTTATTATTTACCATATGAAAAAAATTTAATTAGAACGTGCATCACACGTGCAGATTACTAGTAATATTATAAAGGTTGGGGTTGTCATTTGTAGACAATATGTAATTTGTAGATATTCATTCAATTTTCAAATCTCAACCATTCATTTTTAATTGGGAGTTATATTAATCATTCATTTACTCAACTGTTGTTAGTTACCATAATACCCTCAAAGTTTATATTTATTTAGGACATAATTATTTACAAAAGTGCCACTAGGGGTAATTTGTAAAGAGTATGTGATGAGTAAAGGGATGTCTCGGGTTCGAGGCCAGATTACGTCTTATAATTTACTATATAAAAAATAATAATTAGAACATGTATCGCACGTGCAGATTACTAGTCTAATAATCTAATCTTCTAATGTTCTAATATTCAATGGGAGAGTTGGGGTTGTCATTTGTAGACAACCTGTAATTTGTAGATATTTATTCAACCATTCATTTTTAAGTGGGAGTTATATTAACCATTTATTTATTCAACTGTTGTTTGTTACTATAATACCCTCAAAGTTCAAATTTATTTACAACATAATTATTTACAAAAATGTCACTTATATAAAATAAAATTTTGTGCCACTAGTAATTTGTAAAGAGTATGTGACAAGTAAAAGGAGGTCTTAGGTCCGATGCCAGATTACGTCTTATTGTTTACTATATAAAAAATAATAATTAGAACGCGCACCACACGTATAGATTATTATAATCTGATCTAATATTATAATGGAAGAGTTAGGGTTGTCATTTGTAGACAACTCGTAATTTGTAGATATTCATTCATCCATCTAATCTCAACCATTCATTTTTAAGTGGGAGTTTTATTTACCATTCATTTATTCAACTGTTGTTTGTTACTATAATACTCTCAAAGTTCAAATTTATTTACGACAAAATTATTTACAAAAATGTCACTTATATAAAATAAAAGTTTGTGTGGCTATGGGTAATTTGTAAAGAGTATGTGATGAGTAAAAAGAGGTATTTGGTTCGATGCCAAATTACGTCTTATTGTTTACTATATAAAAAATAATAATTAGAACGTGCATCACACGTACAAATTACTATAATCTATCTAATCCCTAATATTATAATGTGAGAGTTGGGGTTGTCACTTGTAATATTACTAGATTTGTCCGTGGGCACGTGCCTACGGCACATCTTTGGAACGATACAAAATACGAAAAGCCCTGTAAACAGTAAAACAACAATTTGTAGCTCTAGTTTGAATAGTATGACAATAATTAGTTGTAAATAAAAGTCCATGTTTCCATTAGTATATGTTGAAAAATAATTATAAATGGGGTGTAAAATCTAACTTCTTAGAACTTTAAGTGTGGAAAATGATAAAATTTAACTGTTGAATAGATATTTGTTATTTTCAATATAACATGTGCAATAAAAAAAAACATAAAAATTCTGAAAATTTACAAACCTGAAATCTTAAAATCTAAATTTCTGTGTGTGTGTGTCTGTGTGTGTGTGTGTGTGTGTGTGTGTGTGTGTGTGTATACATATATATATATATATATATATATATATATATATATATATATAGATATAAACGTGCATCGCACGTACAGATTATTACTATAATTATAATAATATTATAATGAGAGAGTTGGGGTTGTTATTTGTAGAAAACATGTAATTTGTAGACATTCATTCATCCATTCATTTTTAAGTGGGAGTTATATCAACCATTCATTTATTCAACTATTGTTTGTTACCATAATACCCTCAAAGTTCAGATTTATTTACGACATAATTATTTACAAAAATGCCACTCATATAAAATAAAAGTTTGCGCCACTAGGGGTAATTTGTAAAAAGTATGTGATGAGTAAAGGGAGGTCTCAGATTTAAAGCCAGGTTACGTCGTATTATTTACTATATAAATTTTTTTAATTAGAACGTGTAATCGCCCGTGCAGATTACTAGTTCTATATAATGTAGCACTTATAGTATTTTTTCTATGAAACAATATTTCGCATGTGTTAGGTACAAGTATTTCTTAATGATCTTTTTTTTTTGATGAATAGGATAGAATCGAAAGATTCCAGCCCCGAATATATAAATAAAAGAGAGAATACAATAAGTTACAATTTTACCGAAAGTAAAACTAACAAACAAACAACACAACCTCAAAACCATTGGAAAAAACTCAATAAGCAATTGAGTAATTTGCCAAAACGCTGACAGAGACAGAGAAACAAAACAGAGGTGCACAAACACAGCTATAAAGGAAGCAGGGCTCGAGAAACAAGCCACCGGCGACCACCTCTCGGCTCCAAAGGCCAACAAACACCAAACCTCCACACTCCCTATACGCCACCCCCGAACGAGAGCACCAGAGAAGCAACACCACACGGCTACCGCGAACAGCACCTAGGAAAAGGTGCCACAACCAAAACCACAGCTGCGCCCCCCTCCCGCAGAAGACCACAAACTAGGCCGCTTCTGGCCGAACGGGCGACCAACAAGAGGCGTGGGCAAAACAGAACCTAAAAAAAAGAACGCAACCAAACGAAAGGATAAATACAGAGATGAAGCCATTCAATTAAGAAAGAGTAGAAGAAACTTCCAAGAACAAGACAGAATAAATCCCCTGGCCACCCTACACCAGCTACCCGGGCCGAAACCCACCAAACCCAGGGTGCACGCTCAGCACCAAATGGGACAGAAAAACTAGGCCCGAAAGAAACAGAAAGAGCTGATGATAACAGCCAACAACAGGTCATAACCAAGTCAATAAGACTCAGACAAAAAAAAACATCCCAGGAACAAAACAAACCGCATCGCTGCGGGCAAAACTTACCCCACCCGAGTAAAAACAAACTTCACTGAACAACACAACAGTAACCAAAATACAAATAAACAGCCAGTGAACATAGCAGACAACAGAAAGGGAAAAGAAGAGAACACAGTAGCGGCACTACTACCAAATACCAGAACATCCAACAGTACTAAGAGGGAAAACATCCCAATCGCGAGATCCAAACAGCAGCGCTGCTCCCAACCAAAAGAACAAAATAAGGGCTGAAAAGCAAGTCAAACACCACATCCAATCCAAACGCATCAAAGGACACGACGCATACAACATCTTTAGGTCTGCAGAACGAGGAAAAAGGAGAAACAAGTTAGAAACAGTATAAATAATGGATGTATTAAAACAAAGTAAAACGAAGAATAGAAATCGCCTCGTCAAGACGATTCAGATGTAAAGAATCCACTTTGTCAACCGCTAAAGTGGAAGGCCAGAATTTAGAGAAAATAAATATTCATCGATAATGCTATTAATGAAAGAGGTGGACTACGCAAAAATACGTTTGTTACGTTCCAACCAGATAACCCAAATGATCACCATAATAGAAAGTATCCAAGATTTACGAAATTCCTTCCTAAGAGAATGAGACATCCAACAGGAATAGAAATCGCTGGGGATAGCTGGCGCTTGCCAAGCTAAGATAGTGATCATCCATAAGGGTTGTATAAAGGAACACTTAAAAAAAAGGTGGTCATCGTCCTCATCATGTGTTGAACAAAAAACACAAACCTGGCCTAAGGCCAGGTTCCTCCGGTTAAGAACATCGACAGTGAGCTTAATGATCTATTTGAAATTAAAGAAAATCATTTACCCATTCTGAATTATATGTTTTCCATATCAAAGGATTTTGAAAAGTTACTAAGGGAATTGTATGAGCAGTCGTCCTTATTTTATTTTTTTGCAATGGTTTCTTATAGAAATTTAATATGGACATAAATAAGATGGCTTCAGCAAAAATGAAATTCTTAACCATTGGTTTGTTTTTTTTTAGATTCTATGATGAAACATGAGGTCTTCGAGATGAATATTACTGGTATAGACTGATGTAATTTAGGGTGCTAAGACTATCCCCAATCACGCAAACTATTTTGACTCAGTAGAATGAACAAAATAAATAACAATTAAATAATTTGGTTAAAAAAAAGAGTAATGCTTTAGCCACTACCAATTTCACTACCATTTTCTTCACTACCTTAGATGGCATACTCCTATTGGAGAGTTCTTCCACCAACTCTATCATCCCCTGCCTATTGGAGTGTGCCACCTAAGGTAGTGAAGAAAAATGTAGTGTAATTGGTAGTGGCTCTAGCATTACTCTAAAAAAAATTCTACACTCCAACCATATCAGTTATTTTGCCGAGCCAATGATATTTTGAAGAACAAAATTAAATTGAAATAAAATACAAAGCTCAACCCAAAAGAAAAGTCCAAGCTATAAAAAAAATGTTAGAAAATATTATAAAGCCCAACTCCAAAACAAAAAACCCAATTAAAAGAAAAAAAACTTCTAGATTGCGAGAAATTTCCTCTCGCGATCTCGCGCGATGTCCCTTTTGCAATCGCGATTTCGTGAGCTTACGATCACGTGCTCGCGTGCAAGTTCGCGATGATCAGGACTTGATTTGAATTTTTTTTGTGAATTTTGATTTCATTTTTGAGGTTTTGAGAGGCAAAAAGAATAGAAGGGAAGTTTGGCGAGCGATACAACTTTGCTAGATCTTGCGAGAAAATCTGCGATATCTATTTTGGCAAGTGATTTTGTAAGTTCCGTTGGAACATATTTTTCTCTCTAAATCTGTTATTTTTGACTGAAATTGAAAAATTACTAGTTTGGTTGGAGATGAATATAGAAGTGAGATTCTTGAGGGATTTTCGTTTCTTGAAATTATAGTGTTTCATAAAAGACAAAAATTTGTCATTCAAAGATCCTCTTACTTTCTTTCATAAACATTTTACTATTTGCTGGTATGTAAAAATAGGTCGATGAGTCAATACCTTGCTATCTAATATGTCTCATCCAACGATTTTTTATGCTGGGCATAGAAAAATTGAATCGAATTTTCTCAATTACCCAAACCCATTTCAGGTGAATTTCTTACCAAAATGACCCACCTTTTGAAGGTATTTACCAAACTGTCACACTTTCGAAAGTATTTATGAAAATGACACACTCGCTATGATAGCGAGTGTAGGATTAGGTGTTTGGAGAAAAAAACTTGAAGAAAAAATATCAAACTAAGACTCGCTATTTGAGATAGCGAGATGATTTTGAATTTTTTTTGTGAAATTAATCTACAAAAAAAACTCAAAGTGAGGCTTGCTATCTCAAACAGCGAGTATAGTACAACTATGCTCGATGTTTGAGACAGCGAGTCTTCAAGCCATTTCTCCAAATTGTGGAGAAATACCTAACCCTACACTCGGTATGCTATCTCAAACAGAGAGGGTATTTTTACCAAACTCACTGTTTGAGACAACGAGTTTGGTGAAAATATTCTTGCTATTTGAAACAACGAGTCTTACTTTGATTTTTTTTTTCCCAGGTTTTTTCTCCAAGTTGTGGATAAATACCTAAGCCTACACTCGGTTGAGACAACGAGTTTGGTGAAAATACCTCACTGTTTGAGACAGCGAGTCTTACTTTGATATTTTTCTTAAAGTTTTTTCTCTAAACACCTAAGCCTACACTTGCTATCTAAAAAAACGATGATATTTTAACCAAACTCGCTCTCTGATCATTTGTGTAAATACTTTTGAAAGTGGGTCAGTTTGATAAATACTTTCAAAGAGTGGGTCATTTTGGTAAACATTCTTTTTCGGTTGGGTAATGCTACACCTACAACATTTTCTTACAACTATTTCTTTTACAACCTTAGGTGGCACAATCTCATTGAAATATATTGTAGAGTAGGTTGTAGTGGGTTGTACATATCTCCAATGTGATTGAGCCATCTAAAATTATAAAGTTGTAAAGAATGTAGGTGTAGCATTACCCATCTTTCTAAAGCTCAAGATTTATTTATTTTATCTCTACTAATAAATTGAGATGAGGAGTTCGGTAAATTTATTTATTGTCAGCTAAATTCTTGCTATTAAATCAAAGTTGATCAAAGTTGATCAAACGTTTCGAATTTAGAGTTAGATGATCCATCCACACTGCTAATTAAATACATAAATCTCAACCTTACATTTTATATCTAGTCAACTTAAATTTAAAAGTTAAAAATTATTCATGTCCATTCCATATGGTTTATAAGAGCATCTGTAGTCGTTTGCTAATATGCATATTTGGTCAAAAAAAGCGCAACAGTCGTTTGCCAAATATGCATATTATGCATAAATCGCTACAGGAAATTGTTATAAATGAGAATCAAAATGAGAAATATGCATATATGAGAGACGGAGCTTGAATTGCAGTCGCAAAAAAAGAAAATATTTTTTTAATGGTCGGACGGCACTTCCAGTGCCGAAGTGCCGTCGCACAAAAAAAATATTTTTTAATGGTCGGACGGCACTTCACTTGAAGAGCTGTCCCTCCAAAAAAAAAAAAAAATCGTAATAAAAAAAATAAAAAAAACCTGCTTCTCTCGGACGGCACTTGAAGTGCCGTCCCACCCCTCTGTGTTGTTTTTGTAATTTTTTGTAATTTTTGGTAATTTTTTTTGTAATTTCTGTAATTTTTTTAAATTTTTTATAATTTTTTTGTAAATTTTTTTTCACTTTGAGGACGATTTTTCCCTCGGACGGCACTTGAAGTGCCATCGCACTTTTTTTATTTTTCTCTCCGTCGGAACATGATATGCCGTCCCACCGTTTTTGAATGTTTTTTAATTTTTTTTCCCTCTCCGATGGAACATGAAGCACCGTCTCTTATTATTTTATTTTAAAAATGTAAAAAATAGCATTCTACGACTGCAGCAAAATGCGACATTGTTATTTCTATTTATCCATTTATGCATATTTTTACCATCAACGACTATGGATGCTCTAACTAGTTTTAATATTATCCAATAGAAGTACCAAATAAGAGCATACTCAGTCGTGAAAGCTAAAATATGCATAATCGATAAATAGAAATAGCAATTTGTAATTTCGCTGCAATCATAAAATGCTAAAATAACAAAGATGATGAAAAATTGATTAGACGAAACATCATGTTCGTTTCGTCTGATTTTTTTTAAAATAATTTTTTATAATATTTTTGGCCTGAATAGTATATTTTATTATTTTTTTGCTTAGACGAAACATGATGTTTCGTCATTGAGAAAAAATATTAAAAAATTCCACGGAGCTTTTGCTGATTTTTTTAACCTTTAATTTAGTTACACATAGAAAATCCTGAGTCAATCAATATTCCATAGCTAATCCAATAGCTCCAATCCCAAAATTCATGAAAAATCATATGCAATCAACCTATAGAATCCCACAAAAATTCTTAATTGATGCTCCCTAGCTCTAGCTGAAACAAGATGCTCTCCGAGTTTTTTTTTTTTTTGGTGGGGGGTTAACTATAAAATATTCTTAATTGATCGGATGAAACATCAATACTTGGGACGAAACATTGATCCCAAAAAAATATTGATCGGATGAAACATCAATACTTGGGACGAAACATGATTTTTCATCCGATCCCAAAAAAATATTATAAAATATTTGAGACGAAATATGATGTTTCGTCAGATCCCAAAAAAATATTATAAAATATTTGAGACGAAACATGATATTTTGTCCTATCCAAAAAAATATTATAAAATATTTGGGACGAAACATGATACTTCGCCCTCTATAATATGCATATTGCTATATCTGCTCTCAAATATAGCAATCTACTATAGCTCATATGCCATATTATGCATATATAACATACGACTACAGCGCTGTTTTCGTTAAAATATGCATAATATGCATAAATGCCACAAGACTGTGGATGCTCTAAGGTCAGAATAAAGCGAAACGCCAAAGTCCATTTCTTTTTCTAGCTAAAATGGTTTTCTGTACACCATTTTAACAAAATTTCAACCCGAACTTCTCAAGAATATCAGCAAACCACGCTGGCGAAAAAATATACTAGATCCTCGAAATAGAAAGGCGATTCGAATTTCAAAACCCCTCCTTCCTCGGCCAACTTCTCTCCTCAGATCCCGTCGATCCTCAACCTTCTAGCGTTCGCCTCTCTATTAATCTTGTAGAGCTCCCCAATCCCTTCAGACCCATCTCTTCCTTCTCGAATTTGAATCGGTGCCATTCGTCCTCTCTCTCCGCCGGCCGCGCTCCTTGGGCTTCGCTTGGCGTCGCGTGGCGTGCTCCCCCTTTGCGCTCTCCTATTGGCCTCTCGGTGGTTGCCAGACCCGAGCTGCCTTCTCGGCTCTCCTTCGACTTCGCCTCCCTCTTGCCCTAAGCGGGGTTATCTCTCCGTCGCTCCGCCAGTGTTCCATTTTGTGAGTTCGCTGCTACTAGGAGTGTCCCCCTCTCCTTCCAACTACGATCCGTCTCCACTTCTCGACAGATCTCTGTGAGTATTTCGTCGTCTCGATCTTGTGTGGTTATCTGGTTGTCTTGATCTTTACGGTGGATCCATGGTACCATTTTCTTGCTTTGTTGCTTATTATTTGAGTATAATCTTGTAGTGATTCGAGATCTATCTTGCTTTGTTGCATCTGTGTATCTATCTAGTTTCGAAATTTTTCGAGATACTCAGTCTTGCCTTGTTGCTGATTATTTGATCTGTGTAGTGATCCAATTGTAGTTATATCTTTCGGGCTTTTGTTTTATTAGTGCTGGCTTTGTGATCCCCATTCACTGGGGATTTTTTTTGCTAGCGACTACTTCCGCTCATGTCGGTGAGCTGACTGAGTTTATTCTAGATCGCCCGTTCTTTTTTTCCTCTCTTCCTCTCTTATTACTCCATCCTTGTTCTCCTGATTGGAGTGTGTGGCTTCTCTTATTTGAGAGTCACAGTTAAGAAAAGGCACTGATTGGTTATAACACTGGTGTCGTATATTTTGTGGGTGTGATTCCACCATGTTCGTGGTTCCTCTATTCTCTTCCTCTCCTTTATTGGAGCTTTGTTTTAGTCATTTCTTGGAAGGGCTTCTTCCATGGATCTTATCGAGGCTATTGCAAGCTCCGATTGTTCTGCTTCGCTTCAGGATTCGCAGAGGATTTTTTATCCTTCTTCGCCTTTTAGGCCCGATCCTCATCGGGTTTGCTTCAGGTGCCTCCTTCCGGGGCATCTTAAGCGTGATTGTATGAATAAAATGAAATGTTTATTCTGTGATAAGCTCGGTCACTCTCGCAACCGATGCTTTTCCCTTCAAAAACTTCTGGGATGGCCCAGAGGGCACCCCTTACCGGCCAAACTTGTAACACCCCGCAAAATTGGAAATTACAATTTTGCCCCTGGGTGTTACGCACGTATATTTGTAATGTATTTCATTACATATTTTGGATTCGTACTATTTATACATTTTCCGTATTGATTTCAGTCAACTAAAATATAATATTTCGATCCCTGGGATTTACGTGCTTTTTACGTGTTTTTGATGCACATGTTTCCACCACTATGTATAATATTTTCTATAGGTTTAAATTATTTATTCTTATGTATTTAAATCTATTTTATAAAACGAAAATTTATTTTCTCCTTGTTTTGATTAAAATGCATTTTTCAATTTTTGCACGTATGGTGCACGTACAAATTTTTATTCTCATTTTGCTACTCTCATTTTACTATTTTTAGCATGCATTAGTTTTATTTAGCATTTCTTTTGATCTATGGACTTAAAGTTAAATTCTAGCCCAATAGACTAATTAAAAAGAAAGCCCACTAGGATAATTAAATTAGTTGAATAAAATGAGCCCATGTAGCAAGCCCACTAGATAATCAAACTAATTAATTAGAAATGAGCCCATGTAGCAAGCCCATTATTAAAATCACAAATTAAGTTATACATGACAAGTTACAATATTAGTACACATTTTTGAGTTATAGAAATGTGTTCATATTTGTTTGTGCATGTATGCATGCACACACAAATGTATTTGGACCATTTTGTGGGCTAGGGGAGGGGATTAATGGAGTGGTTAAGTTCATGGAGAGTGGGGAGATGAGAGGTTGGGAGTTTTAGGGGTTAAAAATATGAAGAGGTGAGAATTAAAAAGAGAATTAAAATGAGAAGTTATTAGGTGGGAGATTTTGCAATATAGTCCCTAGCATTGTCCTATAAATAGCAACCCATTTCTCATTCTTTTTCACACCAAAAATAAAATAAACAAGAGAAAGAAAAGAGAAAGAAAAGAGTGTAAGAAAAAGAAAGAGAGTTATTGTGCTTGGAGGATCTCTTGCTTGGAGGAGAAGAGGACTAGGAGTTGCTAGGAGCAAGAAGAAGCCATTCATTTGTAGTTTTCAACCTTCAAACAAAAGGTGGGTTCTCATGCTTTCTAATTTAGAACTATGCATGCTAGTGACAAAATATGAGCATTTTGTTTTGATATGTAGTTAAGATTTCATGTTAGTGTTACATGCTATGAATAAAAACAATATTGTTATGATTAAACAAACAATAGGAATTTTGACTAAAGAACTAATACCATAGATCATGTTAAAACGCTTGCAAAATGTTATGCATGTTAAAAATGTATTCTTTTGTATGGGAAATTTGTTGAAAAATGTTGTTTTATGTTCTAGGGTCATGAATAAGAAAGAAAGATTAATATTGTGTTAGTGGTTGATTTTGTAGTACAAACATGCTAATTTTGATAAATAAAGTAAAATGTGATGGGATAAATATATTGTGTTTATGAATGGTAGAAATATTGTTATGACTAAGAGAACAATTTTCCATCACGGTAGTTAAAAATAATAAAATGAATTACTGTCATAAACCATACTAGTATGCATGATTGTAAATGTCGAAATGTATAATTTGTAGGAAGATTGTTGAGACTTCTTAATGAGTTTAAATGCAAATTAAATTTGGGAAAAAATTCTAATACTCTTATAAAATGAAATAGAATATAGTAAAAATAGTTGTAGAATTTTTCAAGTATATTTGAGAAGTAAAAGAGATATTTGAAGATAGAATGAAATTTTGTTCTTAAGTTAATTATTTTTAAGAATATGAATTTTTTTATAAAAAAAAAAAAGACTTTGATGTGAGAATTAGTTTCTCTTATTGGGATTATGCAATTATGATGAATGTGAAATTCTAGATTTCTATGTGTACTCAAATTGTTAATGAGTTTAAATTAGATGAATGCATGAATAGAATTCTTGTTGGAAAGAATTGAGAATAAGTGAATTATGAATAGAACATTGATTAAGTTGTGAATTATTTGTATTTGATTAATTGGAGAGACTTCATGAGTTTAAAATTTGCAAATGAAATTGCTATTGTTGTTGATTCATGAATGGACTAAAAGAGAATTGTGATTGATGCCAAATGAGATATAGATCAAATTGTGGATGGCTAGAGACATGGAAATATCTAAGTGAAGACATGATAATGAAAAGGGTAAAAAGAAAATAATTTCCGAAACTGATCCACCGTGGAAAATATTTACCCGACTGGTCCACTTTTGAAAATATTTACCAAAGTTAGTCCAGAACTGGTTCACTTTCGAAATTATTTAGGTTGAGGACAAATTACACTAAGAGGTTCTTCCTTTATAGTAGTAGAGATGCAAATGAGATTGCAAGTGATAAAATCATGTTTGTGAAAAGGATAAATTTTTGTGAGATCGACGTTGAATAAAATGGTTTCATGAAAAAGAATTATTATTAAGGAATCATAAATCGTGATGTAATAAGATATCATATGAGTTTGAAATTTGTGAATGAGTTATTATTTGCTATGAATAGCTAGATCATGATAGTGGCAAGACTAAGAAATGAATACTTGTGGATAAGTGTTAAGACAAGATTGTGATCTTTTTGTGAAATGAATTGAAAGATGAAATCATTTAAGTTTAAGACATGATTACTAAGGGGTATGTGTACCCATATTTCTTGTACATAAAAGGTTTATGATTTAGAATTAGTAAGACCTCGGTTACCGGTAATTTTGAAAGAAAGATTTTGAGACTTGATTTTGAGATAATGCCGTCGGGCGATCTCGTATTTTGTGAATAAATCCAGTATGAGGTAAAACTGATTCTAGGGTGATAACATATTCATGTCTTGAACTAGAAAATAATTAGGCACTTAGGTGAAGATGTAATAGACTTGTGCAAACGTAAATGGGTGCTTCTATATAGTCGGCGGTGGATCTCCGTGGCTATAGACCCAGTTGGTGGACTGTGGTTGCCCCATAGGAGATGGACTGTATTTTATCCGGGACTTAGGGTAGTCGACGGATGTTTACCATACTCCAAAGAATATGTATATACTGGGGCTAGAAGGGCATTTACGGGATTATCATCACGATATAATAGCCAGGGAGGCTGGGATCTGTTAATATAAGCCAGGGAGGCTAGCCAGGGAGGCTGAGATCCGTATCTGTGAAATAACTCTAAAACTTGTTTTATTACTGGGTAGTCTCATGGCGAGGGATCGAACCCTTCAATGTGGAGTACGTAGGCACTTGCCCTCAGACCTATGTAGTATGGGATGCATAGAATCTGAACAAGTGTGCATTAGTGTCATCCTAGTGTAGAATTGTGTGCATTAGGCATTAAGGCATGGCATACACTTATAATTAGAATAATCACCCTTGACACTTTACTTGTTCATTCAATCTTTTTGTGATTTGTTAAAGTATGAGATCGTTATACTACTCCCGGCATAGAGAGGATAGCCGTGTATAACATTTCGTCAGTTGTAAGTAACTGACGTGCCCACAGATTGACATGCAGGTAATGGACTATTCATGGAGTTATAAAGTGGACATGCTGTTGCTGTTTAGAAGTTAAAGATGTTACAAATAATGTTAAAGTTATACAAGTTGTATTTCATTGTTATAATCTTTTAGTCTTCCGCTGTGTAAAAACCAAGTGTAAAGGAACTCTGATGTATTGTGAATAAAAATTTTTAAATTCCTTGTAAAATTGTACGAAGTGAAGTAAAGATCCTGTGAAATCTCGAATTTATCCTTCTTTGAAATTCGGGGCGTTACAAAACTCCTATCCTTCCTTAATTACCCCATCTTAAAGTTCAAGCTTATGAATAGCTCGGTTAGTAAACACCGTAGGGTTGAGTGCCTGGGCCTTGACTCCACTGTCTTGGCTGATAGTTCAGGGTCGAACTCCTCCCCATCTAGTCCTTCTCCTCGCGCATCTATAGTCCCTCTTTATCGGCCTAATATTACTCTCCTTTTTAAGGATCGCAAAGTTTTTACGAACCTTGTTGTCTACCCTTGTCGGGCCTCTTTCAAGGTTCGCCCCCGACAAGTCTCTGTGGCTCCGTCATTGTTCGGGAAGTTTGGAATATATCCCGATTGTTTTAAATCCAATTCTTCGTATCTCTCGTCGTCTCGTAGTGCGAGGGAGACGTTTCCTCACTCCCGCACTGCTGACCCACCTATCCATCCAGACAGAGCTATTATTGATTTAAAGTCCCCTTCTCTTTACTATAATTTTCCTTGTACTTTGAAGTTCTCTAATTCCTTATGTTCTGAGATCTCGTTTCATTATCCAGGATGCCTATTCTCTTGGTATCATCTTTTAGGGGCTCACTCATGGCTCCATCAGGTCCTGAGGGATTTCAATCTCTTCTTGCTCTCCCTTCCCCACAAGTATGCTATTAGTCTTGATGTCACTTCTTCTCCCATTGAGGTCGACACCACCAAGACCATCCCATTTGTCTCTTCGACTGCTCCCAGCAGTCTCTGTTCCCCCCGCGTCCCATCTCTATAGATTTTTCTTCATCTGACCTTGAGGTGAGTTCGGCCTCTCCTGCTTGGGCTGCCCTTCACCCTGTCAAGCGCGGTTATAAAAAGAAAGTTTTCGATCGTTCCATGATTCGTGTGAGTGCTCGCCTTCTTGCGAGGAAAGCAGGCTCTGTGTCTGCTTTTTAGCCAGTGTTCTGTAGTTCAGCGCCTGCTCGTTGACATCCCCGGTGGTAGCTGTGTCTAACCGCCGTTGCGCCTCTAGAGTCGCTCTAGACTGCTAGTGGAGTTAGATGTCGTCGTGGAGAGAGTTTTTCCCCCTGTTATCTTGGGTCGGTTGTTCGAGTCTCCGGGCTGTTTGATCCGCTCGCTGGTTCCTGGATGGTGACTCTTGCTGTGTTTTTGCCCTCTGGGTTGATTATTGTTATTGTATTTATTTTTTACTCGCTTTATTCTGTTTTACCTCTTGTAAAACCATTGATGCTTGTATGTATTATTACTGTTTTATTGATTAATATATTTTTGATGGCTGGAGCCTTTTGGCTCTATCCGATTCATCAAAAAAAAACAAAATTTCAACCCAAAAAAAAAAAATCTCCGCCAACCTTTTATTTTATAAATATATCACATTCTGCAACACTCTAAAAAAAAATTTGTTGGAAAATAGACAATGACGTTTAAACACATAAATTTTATAATTAAATATCAATATTTTTTTCCCGGTTGTTTCTATATAATTACTCGGAAATGTTCTAATTTCATACAACTCACTTATAATGTTGATGTTACTGATTTTTTCGGTGTGGGAGCAATCAGATGATGAATTCAAATTTTGAGAGGAAAATTTCTAATCTGGACCGTCGATCAGATCTGAAGTGGGATGGCTGAAGACATTCGGTGAACCTGCACAAAGTCTAAACATCAGGGCTGACTCCGACGAAACGCCTTCCAACGCTTAAGTCAGTTACTCGGAAAGTGTAATATAGTTTTTGATGGAAAAGTATTGATTACCTATTAATTATGGAGGTGGAGGGTATTATAGGCTAGAAGTTAGTTCCAAAAGATATACTTGAAAAGCTATTTTTTGGGTTTAAACTACAGATTCCCTTGATAAAGGGATAAATTTACTTGCGCTTCCCTTGATGAAGTCATAGAGTTAGTTGCTCTTGTTGTTGAAGAAACAAAGTTGGTTGCTCTAGGAGGGATTTGACTCACAGGCTGAAAAACGATCATGTTCTTCTACCAAACATGTTGCTGAAATTACCGTTCTGCTCCTGGAAGCTTTGAGATGCATGCCAAAATTGTACGACCCTGATTTGTAGCAATTTTTACCTATATCATAAGCCCTTCACTTGTGAAAGTTGAGTATAACTGCCTTCGAGGAGTAGTCCACCTCTATTTTAAATGATCTGGAGAGCTTACCTGACTTCGAGGACGACTGGAGATGCAAGGAGACTTGTTCGAGGCTTCTGGGGGCAGTAATTAATTTTCTAGACCTCTTGTTGGTTTATTTTGGGCATGTAAATTTTTAAAATAATTTTTAATTAAATTTTCCATACTCAAAATGATGTTTTAGAATTTTTTAATTGGTTTTCCCAATTTTATAATTATTTTTTGGAATTTTAAACAAAATTTCCCAAATTACTAATTATTTTTTGAAAATTTAAATTAAATTTAATTATTTTTTTAAATTTATAATAATTTTTGGAAATTTTAGTTAAAAATCAAGAGGAGCCCAACGTTTGGAGCGATCGGGGAAGTCAGATTGTATGGGCACGAATTTTGAGGTGATTGAATGGTTGAAAGTGCTTAAAGCCTTTAACCTCATGGATGACTGAATTTGGCACCGAGGAGGGGGGCTCCAACGAGCTAATGGTGTGCCGAGGAGCTGGGCACAAATTTTTAGGAGATTCGACTGCGGAGGAGATGGGGCCCACTTTTTTAGGCGACTGAACAGTGGAAAGGGCCGAAAATGCGGACCTCCTCGGACGAGGTGATTGCCGCCAAGGAGCATTGGGCGCAATTTTCAAGGTTGATCGGGCGGCAGGGAGAACACTACGTTAGCATGCCACACTAGCACGCTTTTGACTATATCAACTTGCCACATCAGCAAAAGCGGTTATGCGCTTTACGCGTGAAGAATGGAGGGCGGGCCGTGATTGCACCGTGTCACCTCGATCGGGCGGCTGATATTTTTCCATGTGCTATTGGGGGAATGGTTATGCGGTTATGCATTTTATTCGTAGACGTGATTACGCATTTTGCACGTAAACATGCAGTTTCCTTCCACTATAAATTATCCGACCCCCACCACATTTTTTGTTACTTCACTTTCAACTCTTCACTTCCAAAATTTTCCCCTGCTTCTAGAGCTTGACTTCGATCGTTTTCTTCGTCGAATTCTCCATCAAAGATCAATTAATATTTAGAATACTTTAAGTGATGGAATAGTTTACAAGCGCACAAAATCACAACAAGCTGTATATTTTAAAAGAAAAGAGTGTCGAATGCACAAGACCTAATTATTTTATTGAGTACCGAAATTTATCAGATTATCTACTATTTGGAAAATCAAAAATTTGTTAAAAACAACAACTAAATTAAATAAAACTAAAGACAAAACTAAACTAATAAAAAATAATGAAATCTGAAATTTTAGGGTTTAAAAGTAGTTTAGATAAGTCTAGGGTTTTCAATTTCACCTAGATAATCCCACACAATTCATAATTCTATGAAACTCAAAACTCTACTTTTTCAAGAGTAGACAAAAATTCCGTAATTATTCAATGTATTCTCTCGAATAACACCAAACATATCCCCAACTAATAATCGTCACATCTCTATGCAAATTTAATTATTTGAAGATTCATTAAGTTCTTTGGATTTCTCTACAGTCACATTAATCGCGGTAAATTATCTCTAATTTCGCTCAACCAGTTGTGTTTAATTCTATAATTATAAATCAGAAGTTACCTCTTGGCATCCCCAATGATTCAATAAATCTGACAATAGTTGGCCAGAAAATTGCAAATAGAACTGCAAACGAAACCAAGCTACTCGCGAGCTACTCGGCTCGAGATGAGCTCGAGTCGAGCTCAAGTTGGAAAATCGAGCTCGATGGCTTAACGAGCCGAGCTCGAGCTTGGGTTTGTTGTGATTGTTAGGCTAAGCTCGCGAGCTACTCTGCTCGAACTCGGTTAAAGCTCGGTCAAAGCTCAACTCGAGATGAGCTCGAGCTTGAAAAATGAGCTCGATTGCTTAACGAGCCGAGGTCGAGCCTCAAGATACTCAGCTCGACTCGACTCGACTCGTTTGCAGCCCTAATTGCAAGTATTAATGAAAAAATTAAACACACAACCACGAAAGTAGAAGAATAAAATAATATGAAATTCAAATTGTGTTTTCAAAATTAGGCTACATCGAAGTCCTAGAAAAATAAAATTAGTTCATGACAAATTTGCATTAAATAAAACATCTTATTGGATTGCATAATAATAATAAAAAAATAGAAGATATAAGAAAGAACTCGTTTTTCTGTTGTTGCTTGAAGCCACAAATCAAGTCTCAGGATTTTTTGAAAAAATCACAGGTCCCAGGTGTTTTGAAGGAATTGAGGTGGAATTTAAATAAGGATTATAGTAGTTTAAAAGGTTAGTTAATTAGTTAAAACCAAAAGGTTAAGATTAATCTTTAAAATTTTAAACTAATCAATTAACTAATCATAATACAAATCCAGTCACATTTCATTCCACCCCTTAGTTAACCACAATATTTTCTATTGGTTATTTAAACGGCCAATTTGTAAAAACGTGCATTTGAGTGCTCGAATTTTTAAGAAATCTTCACATAGAATCAATTTGAGTTTTAAAATCTTTATTCTTATTTTCTTCCTTGATTTTACCAAAATACCCACCTTTCGCACTTATCCATCTCATTCCTTAAAAAACAACAAATAAATAAAAATAAGTTGAAAGGAAATAAAATTTAAAGAAATAAACAAGAACTTGCAACTGTAATACGTAAAAAGAGCAATAAAAATCATGTAAAAGTTACACTCATCAGTAAGCAATGTCTGGGGTGAAATCAGGTACCTCTTCTTCTTCTTCTTCTAACTATGATGAGTAGGAAGTGCTCCCGGCTTCTCGGTCTCGCAAAGGGAAGGAAGTAGTTAGCTCTTCAGAAATCATAAAGACGATTGATCAGAAGAGAAAAGTTACAGGGTGTGTTTTTGTGAGGGCTCATCCTTCTATGACCGCACTCATAGTTTGCCAGTATCCAGAGGATTTGGTGCAGGGGATCGGTCACGACGACCAACAGAACTATAATATTTATGAAGACTATCACGTGAAGACCATTATTTTGAAGGAGGATCTCATGAAGATCTGGGTTGTTTTCGGGAACCCTCTTAAGAACGGGTTGTTCCTTTCAAGCCCCAGACTCAGGGGTTCTGTATTATGTCGACTCAGGGGTTCTGTATTATGTCGAGTGAGTTTTGCATGCTTCCTTTCGACGCCATCTATGCAGGGTTGCACCTGCCCATGCAACCCTTCAAGAAGGTTGTTCTCAACTAGTATGAGCTCAGTCCCATTCGGCTCATGTCCAACTTGTTGAGACATCTTACATGTTTCATCCTGCAGTGCCAAAAGATTGGCACCGAACTAAACTTGAGGATATGGATGAGGCACTTTAAGCTCCATATGCTTTCCTTAAGTGCAGGGAGATAAACTGGAGAGACATGACGGAGGAAGTCGACTTCTCAGGGGGCTAAGCTCGATGGACCCTAGTATGTCTTTAGTTTCTGGTTTCTTATTTTGATTTCAGCACTCAAATACTTCTTCAGTAGAATGCTCCTAGGCAAAAGGAAGATGACATAGACTATGTCGTTTATATTCTTATTTGTTCTTTCTTTTGCAGAAGTACAAGGAATGGACTTTAGCGCTCTCCTCGCGGATCAGATTGATTTGCACAACAAGAAACCTAACACTAAGCAGAGGAAGAAGAAGGTGAGCCGACCTGAGGCTCCAAAGCTCGCTAGGACTTTTTCCACTCCACTCCATCGGAGGTGCAGCAGCCATCGGCGGGGGCATCGACAAGTCCTGCTGAGGAGGAGTTCATGCTTGGGTGCGATCATCGCCCATAAGAAAACTCTACTAACTGCCGTGGCTGATGCAGTTTTCAGTGCCGAGGAGAAGAAGATATACACATCGGACTAGGGCTTGAAGTGGTGTAACATACTCCTGTGTGACTCGGCGAAATGCAACAAGTTATCCCAGAATTCCCCCCCAGGGACCAACGAACTCTAGAGAATGAGTCAATCGATTGAACCCTCCTGGAGATATCCTGAGCCGGTATTTCAGTAAGTTCTTCTCCTTGTATTTTTTAAAAATAAAAGTTTCTAATCTTGATATATTCTTTTTCCAGATCACTTTCTGCTTCGGGAACCTGATCAAGAAGATCCATGCTGAGGAGAAGGCTTGGAGAGACAAGGCCGCCATGACTAAGAGGGATAGGAAGAAGATCGCCAAGGAGATGGAAGCGATGGATGGTAAGGAGGTGATTTTCCTGGCCAGTTTCGAGGTAGAGTGGAAGAGATGGCAGGAGGAAGCTGCAGTGGCCAAGGTGGAGGCGAAGGCCCACCTCAATAGCTTGATGGAACAATCCTACGCTAAGGCCATCGCAGATGTGACAGAGCGCTTCCCTGACTTCGATGGGAAGGGATACCATCTAGAGGTACAACCCGGGATGAAGCTAGTGGTGGAGGAGTCCAACAAAAAGGAGGAGCCTGATCAGGGGGAAACACCGCAGGAGTCCACAGCCGAAATCGAGAGGAAATGAGCGACTGAGATTCCTCCTTCCTTTGCTCTGTCAACTGATGTAGATCCTTGACTTCTCTTCTTGGTTTTCTCACTTTTTTGTTATGTTGATTTTGTAATCGCCTAACTGCAGATTGACCACCGCTATGTACTTTTGAGTTCTAATGAATAATTTCTTTATCTTACAAATTTTTCTGAGTGTCAAATGTAGAACACTTTTATACTTGTTCCCCTGTGTTGAATGTTGAGGTTTTGTACTTGCTAGAGTCGGAGGGGTAGTTCTAGTGAGAAGCTAAACTTTAAACTTAATGTTTGAGACTTAGCAAGTTGTGGGAGCAGCTTTAAGGAGGAGCAGGACTCCGAACTTGTCGTTTGGGGTTAACGAGTTTTGGGAGCAGCTTTAGGAAAGATCCTGACTCTGAACTTGCTGTTTAGAGTTAGCGAGTTTTGGGGAAGAGTTGGACTCTGAACTTGCTGTTTGAAACTTGGAAAGTGATACAAGGACTTACAGAATTAAAATGTTAAATTTTATTGGAAAATAAACCTAGGTGTTGCCCTAATGGCAAGCTCTTATTACATGCATTGACCATTGTCTGATAGGTCTTATTACAAATTTAAAACCTACTGCTATTGGAGGGAGTCAAACGCTCTCGAGGAGCTTCATCAGATGCTCGACATTCCAAGTTCTTGATATATCATTGTCTCCCATGTCTTTAAGTCAATAAGTTCATAGGCAGTCGACTTGGAGATCTTGTAGGGTCCGTCCCAGTTGGGAGCGACCTTTCTTTTCTTATGTGGGAATTTCGAGCTTCCCTTAGACAAGGTCCCCTTCTTAGAGGTCATCCGGGTAGACCTTCTTATTATAGAAGTTCTCCATCCTTTGCTGATAGATGTATCTTCATAGGGCAGACTTCTCGTGAACATCTTCAGTGAGATCAAGGTTTCCCCCAAAGTCATTTGAGTTATGTTCTTCATTGAAGGAGAGGAGGCGAGGGGAAAGTAGCCATACTCTTAGGGGAATCACTGCTTCAGAACCGAAAGTGAGGTTGAAGGGAGACTCTTCTGATGTGGTTCTTTTTATGGTCCTGTAGGACTATAGTACACTCAGGGTTCTACTGCTGAATCAAGGATTGCCGACAACGTGAGTGAGGAAGAGTTTTTCAAGCAGATTGACGGAGAAGATAGACCCCGGTGAGAGACAAGAGTACCATTCCCATGCTGATCCCTTCTGGGTTGTAGGGAATGTTTAGCAGAGGAGCACGTCAGAGGCTCAATGGATCATCATGAGAGTTTTAAAACTCTCGATGTGATCTCTCGGTCAGATTCACTGTTGTATGACTTGAAGGCTGGCATCTTGAAGTTCTCTGGAACGACGTCTTCAAAAATCAACTTGTAGAAGGGAGGTCGGATGAGGCGGCAACCTCTTCCCCTGGCGATCCTCCTATTGACAATTCTGAGCAGGTTGGTCCTCCATCTTTTGGAGGGATGAAGGACTAGATCTTCACACCCCTCGGATCGAGTTGACCCGAGAGACTCTTCTTCTTGCACAACTCTAGGATGGTGATCTCTCTTTCCTTTCTAGGGCAACTTGGAGAGCTTTGTGAACTTGATCTTTGAAATTACAGAACTGAGCCAGGGTGATGGGAGCCTCCTATTTTCTGTTGTTCTTGGGGTCTTGTCGGCTAATTGGAGTCGGTTTCCTCTTGTTTCTTTGCTCCTGTGGTGAGAGTGACCGTTGAAAATCCTAATGGGGGAGGGGGGCTTCTCTTGCTCCTTTGGTTCTCTGAGCCGGGTATTCCATCTTAGGAGCTTTTTTTTGTCTAAGCACATGTTCATGTCCGTCCCTTGCTGTCAAGAGTTGATGATGTCGCGGAGATCTGACTGCACAAGATCCACCGAGAGTAGGAGGCTGTTGAACTGAAACCCGATCCTCAATCAGGTGAAGTCCCAGGGTGAAGTTCAGAACGACGTCGTTGTGAGCCCGTCGACGTAGCCTTGCTGAGGGGAGGTTGCGATGGCGGATGAGGGGCTTGAGATGATGAGCATGGAGGTTGCTCTGGAGGAGTAGGAGGAAAAGGAGTGTCGACTTGATGGCTAGTGGTCGCTGCCTTCTTTCCTTCTGGAGGCCATGGTTAAAAGTCATTTTTTGCTGATGAGATATGATCGTAAAGATAGATCTATGGGTTTCCCACAGATGACAGAAATATGTAGCTATTTTTTGGTGTGGGAATAATCAGATGATGAGTTCAAATTTTGAGGGAGAAACCTACAATCTAGATCGTCGATCATATTTGAGGTGGGATGACTGAAGACATCCGACGAACCTGCACAAAGTCTAAACATCAGAGTTGGTCCCGGTGAAAAAACCCTCCGATGCTCAAGTCAATAATTCAGAAATGATAATAGAGTTTTTGGTGGAAAGGTATCTATTACCTCTTAATAATGGGGGTGTAGTGTATTTGTAGGCTAGAAGTTCGTTCCAAAAGAGTTTGAAAATGTATCTTTTGGGTTTAAACTACAGATTTCCCTGGTGAAGGAATATAGTTAGTTGTTCTTCTTATTGAAGAGATAGAGTTGGTTGCTATATAGGGGATTTGACTGACAACCCTAATAGACTGGAAATCCCCTTTTGTTTAGGCTGTAAGTGAGCTGAAATTGTGGATCCAGTTGAGGTAGTGGGCCAAGAAACGACCCATGTTCTTCTAGCAAGCATGTTGTTGAAATTACCATTTTGCCCCTAAGAGCTTTGAGATGTGTGCCAGTACGACCCTGAATAGTTGCAATTTTTACCCATATCAGTTGGGTATTTTCCAAAAACTACTTCTAGTTGTCAAGCACTTGTAGTGCAAATGACAAGGTTTCTCACTTTAAAGTGAGATATCACATATTTGATTCCGGCCTTCCCCAATGTAGGCGGCTATGGCCGACTACTGAAAAGAAAACTACTTCTAGTCAGTAACCTTCTAAAATACCATTTTCATTCCTTTCTAGATCTCTAACATACGGTTATTTATAACCATGGGTAAAAAGGTCTTTCAAATTGAGCTTAACTCTTAGTGGAAGCAAATGAAATTAACAAAATTAGATTTTTGGAATGTGTCACATATTGTGAGCGAGTTATATGGCAATGAGAATTTATGAATGGGTTTCTTGGCAATAACCCTTTATACATAGACAGAGAGAAGAAGAAGAAGAAAAAAAAGAAGAAAAAAGAAGAAGAAGAAGATGACTGGGTTCTTCTCTTTGGAATTCCAAATTCCTTTGCCATTTTGTTTTGGTTTAGATGACTGAACAAGAAAACAACATTTCCAAATTCTGGACCAACTCCTTCATGTTATATATCACTTACTCCACCACTAACCCATTCTTCAATGCAGATGAACTGTTTGACAAATTGCTCCATAACATATTTTGCGTCCACTCAATCAAATGCTTTTTTCTTTTGCATTTATAGGATTCTCTTGTTTTCCAAGATTCGATCGCCTCTTGTTCTAAGGAGCATTTCCTTCTCTTCCTCGTGAAAAATGCTTCACCTACATCACCATTATGATTTCCTTATCAAGCTTGCCACTAACAGAGATTTTTTGTGTGGAAAATCTCCATATCCTCTATTTCATTAATTTCACCTCCATTCAGGAATTAATTCTCGAAGCTCTCATTGGCTCCAATTATGCAGTGGTCTTCATTCATGTATCAACTAGCTCATTTCTAAGGAAAACCATCATCCCTTCTCAATATTGCCTTTGAAATTGATGCAAGTCATCTTCCCCATTGTGTCTGTGCTGAATTTCCCTTCATTTCCATCCATTCTCAGACTCTTCAAGCAGTTGCCAAACATTGCAGTTTTAGTTGATTAGGGTGTGATATTGGAATGATCTTGTTAGGAATATGTCTTGAATATGTCTTGAATACTCGTGAGTCATATTAGAAGAAGATATGATAAAGTACGGAGGTCGAAGTATCGAAAAGAGTAAAAGAAAACAAAATAGCAACGGTGCAGGCAAAGTTGTGGTCTGTTGGAATTAATTTTTGCTGATTTTCCAGGCCGGATTCCGGCAGGCTCCGGCCACCGGCGGCACCGGAAAATGATTGGATTGCGATCCTCTAGTCGAGTACTATTCCGTGGTGTACTCATTTGCCAAAAACAAATTTCTTATGAATGAGAAATGTTGGTTTAAAGTTGGGTACTCAAAATGTATTAACTTGGAAACTTGGAGGTAATGGATAGTCCCGTATCGGAAATGGGGGAAGATTTTTCTAGTATATATACTAAAAAATTGGACTAAAGGGCGTAGCCCGGGGGTTACCACTAACGTGTAGTGGAGAGAGGACTTAGCCAAAATGACAATCGGTTCGGTCTGGCTCTGGCTTAATTTTTTTTTGCCCCAGTCAAAAATTTTCTTCCCCAGTGCACTGATGAGACTTTTCACATTCGGTAACTGATACCATTACTTTGTAACAACAGAGTAATGGCTCACTAGTTATGAATCTGAACCACCACTCTGCTGTTGCAGAGTAGTGGGTTGCAAACGAATCGAGCTATCGTGAGCTATTCGGCTCGAGCTCGGTCAAAGCTCAGCTCGAACCGAGCTCGAGCTCAAATCCGAGCTCGTTTCGTAAACGAGCCGAGCTCGAGCCTAAAGGTATTCGGCTCGGCTCGGCTCGATTGCAGCCCTATGGACCATTACTCTACTATTACAGAGTAATGGGCCTCTCAAGAGTCTCCATTTCTCCTATAAGACTACTGTATCCTGTCTGCTAGAAATACAGATTTTGTTAATCCGAATTACATTTCTTCTTCTTCCTTTGTGTTAAACTGAGAGTACATCACAGCACAGTTCACTGGAATCTCTGGAGTTTGGGTGTTGCTCTTCAGGGAAAGGTATACAGTTGTATCCTGGGAGGCAATTCGTCAGCCACCGTCACACTACGGGGAGAATTTTGCTTTAAGAAGAGAGATCTTAATCTCGACTCTGTATAAAGCTTTTGGTTTGTTATCTTTTATTCCTGTAATTTCTGTTCTTCACAAATATTGTTAGTAATTTTCAGATTTATAAAATTCAAGTTCTAACAATCTTAAAGCAAAATTTTTCCTCACTGATTCTAACAGTTTTTGTGAAGATTGTTTACAGGTACTGTTATCAATTCGGAAAAACAACAACTAATAGTTCTGTTTCAACTGTTTCAGAAAGAACATGGAGAACACACCGAATGATATTGCCAATGGGCTTATCAGTACCGAAACATCGGTGATCCAAAATATGACAGTACAATCGGTTGCGCAAATTCGGTCGTTCTGCCCACACACATAACTGTGGGAGAAAAACCGAAGAAGTTCAATGGAACTGGATTCAAGAAGTGGTAAGGGAAGATGCAGTTCTACCTGACCACCTTGAAGCAGGACAGGTTTTTTACTGAATCTGCCTCGATGCTGGCACCAATGGATTCACACTCCATTGCTGCGGTTGATGCATGGACTCAGGGTGACTACCTCTGCAGGAACTACATCCTGAATGGCCTAGTAGACCCTTTGTACAACGTCTACTGTGTCTTCAAGACGTCCAAACTCCTGTGGGGGTCTCTGGAGAAGAAGTACAAAACAGAAGATGCCGAGTCCAAGAAGTTCGTAGTCGGCAAATTTCTGGACTACAAGATGGTTGACTCCAAAACAGTTGTGAGTCAAATTCAGGAATTGCAGGTGATCATGCATGAAATTGCTGCAGAGAATATGATGTTGTGCGAACCGTTCTATGTTGCAGCGTTCATCGAGAAGCTTCCACTTGGATGGAAAGACTTCAAGAACTAACTCAAGCACAAGCGAAAGAAAATGTCTCTTGAAGACCTCATTATCAGGTTGCAGATCGAAGAGGAGAATCGTAAGGCTGACAGGTCCTATGGAAATCTGTCCATAGAATAGGCCAACGTGGTGGAGCACGAACAGAAAAGCAAGAAGCGAAAGTTCTTGCCACAGGCCTCAAATAAAAAACCTCCTGGAAAGAGGTTTGCTGGGAAATGCCACAAGTGTGGTAAGCTGGGGCACAAAATTTCTGACTACCGCAGCAAGGACAACAACCGTGCAGGAACTGGACAGGCAAAAGGACCTGAAAGATTCCATGCACACCTAGCTGAGAACTTGTCCACTGGTCTCTCTGACCTGGACCTCTGTGCTGTTGTATCAGAGGTGAATCTTGTGGGGAGCAATCATCGAGAGTGGTGTTACGACACTGGGGCCACCAAGCACTTCTGCTCGGAAAAGGAGCTATTCACTTCATACCAGAAGTGCAACAAAGATGAACAGCTGTTCATGGGTAACTCTTCCACCTCCAAAATTGCAGGAACAGGGAAGATAGTACTGAAGATGACTTCAGGCAAGGAACTAACACTCACAAATGTGTTGCATGTTCCTGATATTAGAAAGAACTTGGTCTCAGGCTCTTCGCTAAGTAAGAATGAATTTAAGATTGTTCTTGTTTCTGATAATTTTGTATTGTCTAAGAATGGGGTGTACTTGGGTAAAGGATATGTAAAGGATGGACTATTCAAGTTTAATGTAATGACAATCATCCCTAAAACTATTGTTCCTGCTGTTCCCGATGTTAATGAAATAACTCCTATTTCCTATGTTGTTGAGTCTTCTTCTGTTTAGCATGAAAGACTAGGCCATGTTAATGTCAATTCTATGCGTAGATTAATTAATATGAATTTGCTACCAAATTTAGGGTAGACAACTTCGAAAAATGTGAAGTTTGCACGGAGGCCAAACTCACTAAAACTCTATCACGTTCTGTAGAAAGAAACACAGAAACTCTGGGTCTAATTCACACAGATCTTTGTGATTTAAAATACGTGCAGACCAGAGGTGGCAAAAATTACTTTGTGACATTCATAGACGATTGCACAAAATTCTGTTATGTATACTTGTTACATAGCAAAAATGAGGCCTTGGATAAATTCAAGGAATATAAACTTGAGGTTGAGAATCAACTTGGTAAAATGATTAAAATCGTTAGGAGTGATCGAGGAGGGGAATATGATGAACCATTTAATATGTTCTGCTCTGAACATGGAATAGTTCATCAAACCACTGCTCCTTATTCACTGAATCAAACGGTACTGCCGAGCGCAAAAATTGAACTCTAAAGGAGATGATGAATACCTTGTTGTTGAATTCTGAATTACCCCAAAACATGTGGGGGGAAGCGTTGCTCACTGCCAACTATATTCTCAATAAATACCTCACAAGAAAACTGGCAAGACACCATATGAACTGTGGAAAGAAAACGTGCCTTCGTATAAATACCTCAAAGTGTGGGGGTGTCTAGCAAAAGTGGCAGTACCTAATCCAAAACAGGTCACCATCGGACCTAAGACAATTGATTGCATATTCTTAGGTTATGCACACAACAGTAGTGCATATCGGTTCTTGGTATACAAATCAGATATACCGGATATCCATGTGAATACAATAATAGAATCAAGGAATGCTTCCTTCTTTGAACACGTGTTTCCGTGCAAGGATACTACGTACCCCAAACGTACATGTGTGTTAGGGTTATATACTGAAAGCATCACTTTTGTATTAACTTTATTTCCTTATTTTTTTTGAATGAGAATCATATGGACATATGTTTGCATATTGTGTTTATTATAATATTAATGCAAGTGTCTGATATTCTATAAGGTTGATAATATGGTGTGAGGTGACACATAGAAGATTATATTATCAATTTCCTATGGAATATATAAATAGTTCACAACCTAGACGGACTTGGACAATCCATTGGAAAGGTTGTAGTGTAATCTGGTATTAGTCTGTCTGGACTATAGGTTTACACTAGTACACTTTGTGTGTATTGAACAGGACCACTTGAGGTTGTTCTCTTTGTACTGACTACAAAAGAGAACAAACACCTCTGTTATTATGGATGCTTATGCTCTTAATCCAGATATAATAACAGACATGTATATGCAGTGTGCATTACTTTGACTCATAAAAGAGTGAGATTCATTATGGATCAACAACCTCTATGAATTGGGTAATAGCATTGTATGTATGATGGGCTGTTGATTGTAAAAGGAATCCATGTCCCGATACGTCGGGTTGATGATGTCCCCTTAAGGAGCTCATAAGGATTGTCATGTAAACCCTGCAGGTGGATTACATCCGACATGACAAATAAAGTTGAGTGGTACTACTTAAGGATAAAAGATGTTGATCAATATAGTTGTCAGTAACTTAATTTGAACGACGAACATTCGATATCTTAACATGGGGAGTTGAACGAGCATATAATAAAAGGAGCCCATAAATATAATTTGGGATTAGGAAGGTAGTGCAACAATAGCTCCTTAGTGGACCGAGCTATTGTTAATGAGCCTGTGTTGTGTGTTCGGGCTGAACACAGGATACCCAGATTCGTTAGGAGACCTAACCCTAATTTCTCCTCATGGTCCCTGCCGTAGCCTTATATATATCCTCTATTTCTCTGGCCGTCATTGACAATCTGAAATATAAGATTTTTTCTCAAAACTCGTGATTCACGTAAGGAGAGAAAGAGAGATCTGCCAAGGAGAAGAAAGGTTGGGAGATCGTCGCCCACACGACGTCCAACCCGAGGAAGGAATACGTGCAGAAGATCTTGGGGTCGCTGTCGTCTTCTTCTCACCGCAGGTATAATTTGTGAACCCTAGATTCCGCTATATAGAGTTAGATCACATTTTTAATCTGTTAAATTTTTAACGATCGATATGCACACCAATCCGTAGTCCTGGGAATCATCTCAGTTCCATCAAGTGATAAGCCTAGATGAACAAGGAAATGTAAACACTTCGGTTGATGAACCAGAACATGATACTGATAAGCCTAGATGAAGTAAACGGGCTAGAACATCAAAATCATTTGGTCCTGACTTTGTAACAGCCTTTCTGTTAGAGAATGAGCTCAGAATTTTCAAGGAAGCCATGTCTATGCCTGATGCTCCTATGTGGAAGGAAGCAATCAAAAGTGAAATAGACTCTATTATGCAAAATCATACATGGGAGTTAGTCGACTTGCCTTTTAGATGTAAAGCTCTAGGATACAAATGGATTTTCAAACAAAAATTGAAACCAGATGGTTCAATAGAGAAGCATAAGACAAGACTTGTGGTACAAGAATTTAGGCAAAAGGAAGGCCTAGATTTCTTTGATACATATTCCCTAGTTACAAGAATAAATTTCATAAGAATGTTGATAGCAATTGCAGCTCTATGTAACCTAGAAATACATCAAATAGATGTTAAAACTGTATTTCTAAATAGGGACATAGAAGAAGAAATATACATGAAACAACCTGAGGGTTACGTAGTTCCTGGACAGAAAAACAAGGTGTGCAGGCTTGTAAAATCCCTGTACGGACTGAAACAAGCTCTAAAGCAGTGACACGCAACATTTGACAATGTTATGATGTCAAATGGTTTCAAAATAAATGAATATGATAAGTGTATCTACATCAAAGATACTCCAAATGGATACATTCTGGTCTGTCTATATGTAGATGACATGCTCATTATTGGAAGCAATAACGACATTATCAAACAAACTAAGAGCATGCTTAGTGGCAAGTTTGACATAAAAGATTTGGGAGTTGCAGACGTCATACTAGGAATCAAAGTTTCCAGGACATCTGAGGGAATTACTTTGTCTCAAGCTCATTATGCTGAGAAAGTACTTGAAAGATTCAAGAATTACTCCAATGGGACAGCCAAAAGTCCCGTCGATCCCAGTCTTCACTTGTTCAAAAATACAGACGAAAGCATATCACAACTGGAATATGCATGTGTAATCGGTAGTCTGATGTACTTAAGAAATTGTACAAGACCAGACCTAGCACATTCGGTAAATATATTGAGCCGCTACACGAGTAATCCAGGACGGAGTCACTGGAAAGGGATAACTAGAGTATTGAACTACTTACGACATACTCAGAGTTATGCACTGCATTACACCAGATATCCAGCAGTACTAGAAGGCTACAGTGATACCAACTGGATATCGGACTCCAAGAAATCAAAATCCACAAGTGGGTATGTCTTCACACTTGGTGGTGCAGACGTGTCATGAAAATCCTCTAAACAAACATTATTAGCCAGATCCACCATGGAATCTGAGTTTATTGCTTTAGACAAAGCGGCAGAGGAAGCAGAATGGCTTCGAAAATTCTTAGAGGATATCCCTATGTAGGAAAAACCAGTGCCTGTTTTATGCGTACACTGTGATAGCCAATCGGCTATAGCACGGGTACTGAGTTGTATGTATAATGGTAAGTCTCTTCATATCAGAATACAACACAAAACCATTAGACAACTGCTCTCAAATGGAGTAATCTCTATAGAGTATATAAAATCGGCCGACAACCTAGCGGATCTATTTACTAAAGGTTTGTCGCGAGAGCAAGTTGTGAGATCATCAAGAGGAATGGGTTTAAAGCCTATGACGAAAGAGGATACTTGATGGAAACCCTACCTAGGAACTGGAGATCCCAAGATCTAGGTTCAAGGGGACAACTAAATCTTGTTGAATCAACGGGAGCACTGAGAGATTAAAATCTCATACACACTCTTAGGATGATAAAACAGTGCTGCCTGCAAAGAGTTAGGATAAGCTTGGCTTTTAATGATTCCTATAGCTTTGAAATAAAAGCAGGGTATGGAAGGATACTTTTATGGGCAATCACCTTATGAGTGTGAAATTGGGCCATTTCTAGGAGAATAGAGAGAGGCTACATTCTCCAAGTTCAATCACGATTAACCAGGGTTGTTCAAGGCCAAAATGAATACAACAAGAGAACTTAGTTCTATGAGGAGATGAAACTGTGTGATAGTTATTGTCTAGGTTCATATCAAAGCCCGGGTAGTTCAAGACATTATGTTCACTACCTGGTCAAGTGAATCCGATAGCTACTTACTAAGGGTGGTTCAAAGTTGAAAAATTACTACAATTCCTGATGCAGTGATTTTCCGATTGTACTCTCAAAGTTTTTTCTGTCATGGTTTTTTCTGTCATATCTTTTTTTGTCGTGTCTGGATTACATAGTCTAGTAATTTCCATTCATGTGGGGGATTGTTGGAATTAATTTTTGCTGATTTTTCGGGCTGGATTTTGGCGGGCTCCAGCCACCGGCAGCACTGGAAAATGATTGGATTGTGATCCTCTAGTCGAGTACTATTCCCTGGTGTACTCATTTGCCAAAAAAAAATTCCGTATGAATGAGAAATGTTAGTCTAAAGTTGGGTACTCAAAATGCACTAACTTGGAAACTTGGAGAAAATGGATAGTCCCATATCGGAAATGGGGAAAGATTTTTTCTAGTATATATACTAAAAAATTGGACTAAAGGGCGTGGCCCGGAGGTTACCACTAACGTGTAGTAGAGAGAAGACTTATCCAAAATGACAAACACACACGCACGTGCGCCCGGCCTGGCCCGGCCCGGCTCTGTCCAGTTCGGTCTGGCTCTGGTTCTGGCTCTGGCTTAATTTTTTTTGCCAGTCAAAATTTTTCTTCCCCAGTGCACCCCGGTGCACTGATGAGGCTTTCTACATTCGGTAACTGATACCATTATTCTGTAACAGCAGAGTAATAGCTCACCAGTTATGAATCTGAATCACCACTCAGCTGTTGCAGAGTAGTGGACCATTACTCTGCTGTTACAGAGTAATGTGCCTCTCAAGAGTCTCTATTTCTCCTATAAGATTACTGTATCCTGTCTGCCAGAAATACAGATTTTGTTAATCCGAATTACACTTCTTCTTCTTCTTCCTCTGTGTCAAAACCTGAGAGTACATCACAGCACAGTTCGCTGGAATCTCTGAAGTTTGGGTGCTACTCTTCAGGGAAAGGTGTATCCTGGGAGGCAATTCGCCAGCCACCGTCACACTATGGGGCAAATTTTGCTTTAAGGAGAGAGATCTTAATCTCGACTATGTATAAAGCTTTTGGTTTGTTATCTTTTATTCCTGTATTTTCTGTTCTTCACAAATATTGTTAGTAATTTTTAGATTTATAAAATTCGAGTTCTAACACGGTCGACCGCACACCCGACCGCACCCCGATTGCACACCTGATGCAGTTGGCCGAGAGGAGGTTGGTCGACCGTGCACGGCGGGTCTCAATTTGTTAGGTTGTTTCAGCCCAATCTTCAACTCTAAGTCAGATCGTACGACTCCTATTTAGTTACTTTTTCTACAAGTTATATTGGACGACTGAGAATCAAGATTCACCTAGGGTTTTCTTTATTCTTCTTCTATATATTGTAATATCCTCCAATATAAGAGTGAGAAATACTTTATTGATATTTTCTCCATTACAAAAAGAGGCTTGAGAGAGAGATAGTTCTTGGTGAGTGTGTTTAATTTCTTGTATTGAGTGAATCATTAACTTATTGTAATTTCTTCTAGTTGAATATTATATCTCCCTATATTTTCTATCCGGATTAAGCGAAAGCTAACAGGGATAAATGCTCGTTGTGTTTGTGTTGGATTGGTGGAACTATTTGCGTGGGTTTTCATTGACTCGTCTCATCTACTTCGACATCTTCATTACCCTACTTAGTTCTGCTATGCCACCGGTGTGTTTGTAGACACTCCATCCCAACAAAGTGGTATCTGAGCTTCAGGTTGCCGAGTCCCTTGATTAAGATGATAGGTCATAGTCTTTTGAAGATCAAGCAGTTCGATGGAAAGATCAACTTCAATCTTTGGAAGGTAGACATGTATGATGTCCTAGTTCAAGAATGTCTACAGTTAGCCGTCAAGAAGAAGGAAAAGCCATCTGATATGAAGGAGGATTTTTGAGATGATATTTGTGAAAGAGCCATAAGTCTGTCTGACTATTTTTGGCGGACGAGGTCAAATGCAGATTTCTTGAAGAAACTGACGCGGAGAGTTTGTGAAAAAAATGCATAGCTGACTACTCTGGTTTGTCGTTATTAGATCGGATGCATTGGAAGAGAAAGTTATTTCGTTCTCAATGATGGAAGTAATCGATCTCCAAGACCACATCACAGAGTTCAACAAGGTTATGTCGGAACTCAAGATGATAAGTGCAGATGTGAGTGAGGAAGATAAAGATTTCAACTTGATATATTCACTGCCGGATTCGTACGAGCTTTTAATCACTACCATGCTACACGATAAATCTGCCAATAAGAGTATTATAGTGGATGATGTAATCAAAGCATTAAAGAACATTCAACTTAGGAAGGAAACCCATAAATCATCGTCTACTCCAAGTTGTCAAGCAGTGGAAAATGCTTTAGGTGGAAGATAAAATTCTATGCAAAAAAATTCGATCTGTTGTCAATATTGCAAGAGGCCAGACCATATCAAGAGAGACTGTTGGAAATTGCAGAATCATAAAAGTGCGAAGGATGAAAAATCTACCACCTATGTGGTTAGTGCTTGTGATCAGGTGATTCGTGTCTTCTTGTTTCAAATTCTTTAGAAGTTGATTCTAGTTGGTTTCTTGACTCAGGGAGTTATTCTCATATTTGCTTCGAGAGGGAGTTGTTTTCTTCTTATAAGTCCACTACAGGGCGTTGTGTGATAACAAGAACTGGAGAAATTTGTGAAGTAGTAGGTGATGGGACAGTTGAGTTGAAGATGCCAGGTATAAATATGTTCACTCTAAGGAAAGTTTTTCATATTCATCTGCTTAAATGTAATCTGATTTTATTGGGAACTCTTGAAGCATGAGGTCGTAAGTACACAGCTAGAGCTGGAGTTTTGTCAGTATTTCAGGGTCATCGTAAGGTGATTAGAGGTATGAGAGTGGTTGGGTCAAGACAAAACATAAGCTTTGGGGAATCCTAAATACTTGCGCAAGTGTTGCTTCTTTTCCCATTATTCTTGCAAACTCATCTAGTTTGCCGTAACTAGCATCATCGAAGCAAGACTATGATATTCAAATATCGTCGAGAGGTGGAGAATGTCTCGATGTAGGTGAAGTTCGTGCGGAGGTTGGCAACTCTGTGATAATGCCTGCTGAGGTTTGCCTTTGAGGGGTATACTGATCGGTGAAATTGGGTAGAGATTTGTTCAACTAGTAGAAGAAACTATTGTTTAAGTATTTTTGCAAGTGGAGTTCATTAGAGTTTAGAGATGAATAATCACATATTGTGATAGCACTCGTATGTAATCCAAGGTGGAGATTGTTAGGAATATGTCTTGAATACTCGTGGTTCAGATTAGAAGAAGATATGATGAAGCACGGAGCTCAAAGCATTGAAGAGAGTAGAAGAAAACAAAGCAACAACAGTGCAGGCAAAGTTGCGGTCGGCCACACACCGGCCCACACCCCCGACTGCACACCCGACCTGTTAGGTTTCAAATGCAATTACAGATTAAATACAGAACAAAAAATTACAAAAAATTTGAAACCTAACAATGGATCCATGCGAAAACCATAAATCGTGTTTAAGAGTATAACTTAAAGATGGATATGCTGTCTCCACAGAATGCCGATGACAGCACTGCAGTATTGTGGTGCCTCTACGGTATCTACACGAACAGAACGAAAAACAGCTCTCTTTCAGACCGCGGTGCTAGTTATGGGAAGCAGATGTTTCTCCTCACGATCTCTCTCTCTCTCACTTTCTGTGACGGCTAGGATTTTTCACGTGTCATTTTTCCACAGATACATATCATATATATATGTGTAGAAAACCAACCCTAAGAGAGTAATGAGGTTGTTGGGCTCACAATCTGACATCGGTTAGATTCGTGTGTGGGCTTTTGAACTTTAGTCGGGCCATTTAATCTAATTAAATGTCCAACTAATTTCAGGAGTCTAGGTCTTACTTGGATCCCTAATTAAATTCATCTTATGAATTTAAATTCCAATTTCGATCCATTTTAAATGTGTGCCCCTGTAGGTTCCCATTACGTTGACAGCAATACTAAAATCATATTTGAGTATTACAAACAGTGAGCGACATTTAGCAATACATCACTTATAACACCCCGTAATTTTCAAAAGAGTATAATATATATATATATATATATATATATATATATATATATATATATATATAGGGAAAGGATCGGTTGAGCACTCCTCTAGTGCTCACCGCGTGAACACTAGGCCTTCGAGCGTTCATATCGAAAATCCGAACCGTTCACATTGATCTACACATCTAAATTAGTCTAAATATGTAAAATCAAATCATTTGAAATTCATTTGCCCATTCATTGAAGTGTTACAAAATTGTATGGCTGAAAAATCATTGTTTTTATAGTCAGATGATGGATGGGCAAATGAATTTCAAATGATTTGATTTTACATATTTAGACTAATTTAGATGTGTAGATCAATGTGAACGGTTCAGATTTTCGATATGAACGCCCGAAGGCCTAGTGTTCACGCGGTGAGCACTAGAGGAGTGCTCAACCGATCCTTTCCCTATATATATATATATATATATATATATATATATATATATATATATATATATATATATATATATATATATATATATATATATATATATATATATATATATATATATATGTTGAAAGAGTGTAAAGGGTTTGTGCTGTTGGTTAAATGAAATGAATATATGGCATTTGTGTAAATATATGTTGAAATGGTATTAGGTGGGGGGCCCACGTGAAATGAAAACAACAGCAAAGGTTGGCTGTGCTTTCATGTGGAGGTGACGTCACCTCCACATGATGTGGCCACTATGGGGCCCACCTTAGTGTTAGGTGTTGTTTCTCTCATGAGAGAAAACGGGAGATAGGTGAAGAATATAATTCCATATCGGTAATCATTAAGAATAAAATAATATATAAATAATATAGCCTATGATTAAGAGTCACCAATCCGGTTAACCATCTTTTGAGAGGAAGCCTGTGGTGGGCAGTTGTACTACATAGTATCTAATTTATCTTATAAATTGTATAAATTGTCTGAGCTAGGGGTAGGGGTGTTACATCACTGCTACTCAAGTAACGAGAATATCAGTGATTTGACATAACCTATCCGTGACCAATGTTACCATGTAGTCTAGTCCATTTGTCCAGATATCTTAATTGACCACAAGGCAAAGAGCGTGCCACCGTTGTATAGTTCAATCTTTGGTTTCTTGATGTCTGAGTAGACTTGCTAAAAAAAGAGATCAATATTTCATATTGACTCATTTGAGTACGGCCATATATTTTGCAGTCTCATTCAATCAAGGGGCCGTAGATATCGCTCATATTATGTAAGAGAGACAAACCTTATCTAAGTCACTCACATCCCTCTGCATGATTTGTAGTATATTCAATAGTTGACTTTATAATCACCTTATTACATACAACATTTGATGACATTAAAACATATAACTTCTCATGTAGGGAACCGTAGTGACTTCAAGTCAAAGAACTACATACACCATGGTCACTGTGAGAACCGCTTATGACACTCACTAACGATCCATGCATCGTTCTCATGGTGGGTTAGTCCAGTACATTATTACTCTAACATGTACCAATGTGAAGACTTGATATCTCATATCCACGACCTGTGAGAATGGCCATCAGTCTACGCACACGTTAGTCTTGTTGGGTTTTATGTCTTGCATACTTATTCGTTGTGAAGAGAAGATGGTGATACAGGTAGAGGGTTTGAAACGAAGGATCAAAGAGAAGGAGAAACAGTCAGCAGCAGTAGCAGCCAACATAGAAAGGGACGATCGACTGTGTGGTCGACCGACACCTTCTCGGGTTGATGGTCCGGGAGTTGCTATGTGCGGTCGACCGTCCGTAGTTCGGGTGCGAGTTTGTTGATTTTATTGAAGCCCACCTCATCTTCTGGTTAGATCGTACAGCTCTAATTGTATGTTTATCTTTTCAGTATACATCGGATGGTTATTTTATCAAGATGTCTAAACTAGGATTTCTTTAGATCTATAAATATAATGTAAATGGCTCCTAGAATGATATGATTCTATTGAGTATCGAATAGAAGAAGAGAGTACTTCATCTGAGAGGGTAAGAGAGTTTCTCCATTGTAAGCAGCAACCAAGTTCCAGTTAGGCTTGAGTGAAAGTCATGGTGAGAATTGTAATATTCTTGTATCTTCTCTAGTTGAAATAATATTTCAGTTCTTCCTCTCCCAGATTAAGGCGAAAGCCCCAACCGGAAAAATTCTTGTGTGCTTTGTGTGATTGGTGTGATCTAGTTTTGCTTGGTGATTTGTGTTGATTGTGTTGAAGACTTAACAAGATCCTCATATTCCTAACAAGTCTTTATGTATTATCGTTGTTCTAATTTACAATAATACTTGACTAGGGATATTTACGAAAAGTGTTCTGATTTCAGCCAATAGGATCTCACAATCAAGTCATGCACTTGATATCTCATGACATTGAACTTACTAGTCTAAGGACTTTATTATGTTTATTTAATTCACAAATAAATAACACAATAAATGAAATGCCTAAATATGAAATGAATGCCATGATACAATGTAAACTGGTAATATCAATATACAACTGGCCTCTAGGGTGTTGGGGTTTGTAGATCCAATACACGATAATGAGGTTAGAGAAGTCAGATGAGAAGGAGAGTCGAAGTGGGAGCAAGAGGTCAGAAATGGTTTGAAGCTACAGGTAGAGTTGCAGTCAACCGCGCGGTCAACCGCACCCCCCGACCGCGCTCCAGGCAAGTGTATAGTCGACCGTGCAGTTGACCGTCTCGCTCTCTGACTCAATCTTGTAACTTGAAGAGTCGACCGGTCGACCGCGCAGTTGACCGATCTGCTCTCTGTTGGAACTCGTGCAGTCGAAGAAAAGAACCGATTGACCATCATGATGTTGCGGTCGACCGTCCCGACGCTGTTTTGATGAGCGACTGAGATTAAAGTTGTGGAATTCTATATATATTGTATTGTGTACGATTTTAGGGTTAACTGAAAAGAAAATAGAGATCTACCAGTCATCATTAAGAGAGATGGAGATAGAGAGAAACCCTACACCTTGGTGGTGAGTTCTTGAGAGATTTGTAAACCTAATCTTTATATTTCTAGTGGAAATCGGAGGAGTGCCTTTGGGCGGGGAAGTAGCAATTGTTTTTGGGTGAACCTCAAAAAAATCTTGTGTGTTCTTGTGTGTTGCTTTTGGTTGTTCGTTGTTCTCTTATTTTAATTCTATAGTTCTCGCATCTCGTCTTCGTCGTTGTTGAGTTTATTCCGCAGTTAGAATTCAACAAAGTGGTATCAGAGCTACAAGTTAGTAGTATTGATTGAGATGAGGGACAACAGTAGAGTCAAGGAGTTCGATGGAACGGATTTCACAATGTGGAAGATCCAAATGATTGTGTATCTTCGACAGAAGGATCTAGATGATCCGTTGTTTGGTGTGAAGCCAGAGGGGGCGGAGGTCGATCCTATTGCGTTGGCGGCCCGGAATAGATTGGATCAGAAAGCGCTTGGGCAGATTCAGTTGTCGCTGAGCAGGAAGACACTATTTCACATTGAGAAGGCAAGGACTGCAATGGAGACAATGAAGATATTGACAGACATGTTTGAGAAGGCAAGGACTGCAATGGAGACAATGAAGATATTGACAGACATGTTTGAGAAGCCGAATGCAGCGAATCAGATCTTACACCTAAAGAAGTTGGTTAACTTGAAGTTGTCAGAAAGGGGCTAAGTTGCTGAGCACGTCAACAATTTCTGTATGGTTTACAATCAGATGGAATCATTGGGTTTAATGTTTGATGAGAGGGCACAATAATTGTTGTTGCTATCCAGTCTTCCTGATAGTTACGGCATAGTAGAGCAGACTATTACAAACACCATGATTGATATGACAGCCCTAAAGGATGTTATAAGCAGCATTATGAATGAGGATGCAAGGTGGAAAAGACATGGATAGACTTTAGTGTCATATCCTAGCAATACCGCGTTGTCAGTTGATAACCGTGGTAGAAATAACAATAGAGGGAGGTCGCAGAGCAGGAATCATAGGTCCAAGTCAAGAACTGGATATCACAAAGGTGAGTGTTGGTACTGCAAGAAGCCAGGACACAGGAGAAACCAATACGAGGAGTATAAGAAAGCACAAGCAGGGTCACAGGTAGCCAATGTGGTAAGTATTGAACCCCGTCTAGATAAATTGTGTTTATCTGTTGGATTTAATATTTTGCAAGATGATTGGTATATAGACTCAGGTGCTTCTTATCATTGTACCCCCATGAGGGATGTTTTTGAGGATTACAGGACATGTAATTTTGGTGTAGTTTCAGTTGGTAATGGGCAGATATGTCCAGTTGTGGGTAGAGGCACTGTGGGAGTGAAGGCTCGCAATGGTGGGCAATTGGTCTTGCATGATACTAGACATATTATGAGCTTGAAGAAAAACTGGATCTCAACTAGCAAACTAGACAAAGAAGGGTTTACAACAACTTTTGGACATGGAGAATGGAAGGTGACTACAGGTGCCAGGTTTGTAATCCCGGTAGGATATTATATTTGTATTATTATTATTTTTTAGCTTAAAATATTTTTATGGAAATTTCTTTGTTTTACTGAATAAAAACTTACTTATGGATATATATAATAGTAAGTATAGTATTGTATAAGTTTTGTGCACTTGTACAAAATCTTGAAAATGCATTTTTGAGAATATGTTTGAAAAATCCCGGACAGATATTAAAAATTATTATTTTATTAATAATTTTTTTTATTTTCAGAATTGAATTTTTTTTGGTGGATATCACCTGGTTTTGTTAATAAACATTATATATATGTATATACCGGTCTGTATACATCTGTTTTGTATCAAATTGATACTGAAATCTTCCGAGCCGGTAATAAAATTATTTTATTTTTATTTCTTGGAATTAAATTATTTTTGTACAGATTGATTCGTTTTAACGAATAAAAATTATATGTATATACAGATATATGCACGTATTTGAATTGTATCAATTTCGTACGTTTGTACGAAATCGTGTAGTATGTAATTTGGAAAAAATATCTTTTCTTTTTTTTGATCATCATGATGAAATGAAGGGTTAGGGATGAGTAGGGTGTTGATTGCAAATTTATTAGGGTTTGATTGCAATTTAAAATTGCAAATTGATCTCAAATTTCTTAAGCCATGAGCTACCACACCCTTTTCCCCCCTCTCCTATAAAAACACCCCCCAACCCCCCCTTTCCTCCTTGGCCGGCCAAACACTAGAGGGCAAAAGAAACCCTTCATTTTATTCTCCATCTCTCTCTCTTTCTCCCTCAAATTTGTTCTTCTTCTTTACTTGTTTATTTTAGAAAAAAGTTGAGAAGAAAAGATTGATCAAATCAAAAGAGGGTTTAGGGTTCATGGGTTCTCTTTAAAGGGGAGCAAGAACAAGGAGGCGAAGAGAGCAAGCTAGTCCTTCTTACAAAATTTGGGTGGGGGGTTTTCTAACTTTTATGCTTTGTTTTATTTATTTTATTATTTTATGTTGTTAGCAACTTGGACCTATTTCATGTGCATATGGTTGTTATGGACTAGAATAAACTTGCATACAATATTGTTGTAGTAGAACACAAGAGAAAGCCCTAAAGATTCAATCTTTGTGGTTGTAGGGTTAGAATTAATTACATATACTAAAGGTGGAAGTTTGACCCCAAATTAATTTTAGTAGTTCTTATATCTGTTATTAGCATGATCTAATTTTTATAGATTTTTTTGAGTTATTTTGATGGGTGAAACAAACCATTTCCCCAAAACAACGAGAGTTTCGCAAAAACAGCAAACCTACTGTTTTGGGGTTAACATCGACATATGTTCAAGGAGCTGTATCTTGATGTTCCTTGCGGAATTTAGAAAAGTGATTAACTAGAGAGTTGTATTAGAGTCTCTTACCTATCCAAAATTCCCTATTTGGTTAGATTCCGATAAGTGGTGCAAAAGTTTTGACCGTTCCAAAACACAGTAGCCAGCTTTGGCTAAATGCTTGCTGTTTGATTGCATGATATTTTTGTACCTCTTACTTGCTGAATCTGAGAAAGTGATCAACTAGGGAGCTGTAGTAGAGTCTCTCACCTTTCCAAAATGCCATATTTGGTTAGATTCAGATAAGTGGTGCAAAAGTTATGACCGTTTCAAAACGTAGCAGCCAGCTTTTGGCTAAATGCTTACTGTTTGGATTGCTTGATGTTTTTGTACCTCTTATTGATTGAATCTGATAAAGTGTTCAACTAGAGAGTTGTAGTAGAGTCTCTCAACTTTTCAAAATTCCCTATTTGATTAGATTCCAATAAGTGGTGCAAAATTTATGACCGTTCCAAATTGCAGCAGCCAGCTTTTGGCTAAATGCTTACTGTTTGAATTGCTTGATGTTTTCGTACCGCTTATTGATTGAATCTGATAAAGTGTTCAACTAGAAATTTGTATTAGATGTTCCCACCTTTTCAAAATTTCCTATTTGGTTAGATTCCAATAAGCGGAGCAAAAGTTATGACCATTACAAAAACACAGCAGCCAGCTTTTGGGCTGAGTGCTCGCTATTTTGATTGCTCGATGTTTTGTACCCTTTTACTTACTGAATTTGGTAAATTTATCAACTAGGAAGTTGTAGTTGTAACACCCTAAATTTCAAATAAGACTGAATTCGAGATTTCACAAGATCTTTACTCCACTTCGTACAATTTTACAAGGAATTTAAAACTTTTTAACAACATCAGAGTTCAAATACAATTTTGTTTTACACAGCGAAAAAAAAAAAGATTACATCATTGAAGAATACAACTTATACAACTTTATTAAATAAATCATCGATTGCATCATAATAGCTTTATTCCTTCATGAATACTCCATTACCTGCATATCAACCTGTGGGCACGTCAGTCACTTACAACTGACGAAAGTGTTATACTTGGCTATCCTCTCTATACTGTACATATAACTATCTCATTACTTTAACAAAATCACAAAAGTTGAATGAACAATAAAGTGTTAAATTGTGACTACGTTAAACATATAAGTGTATGTCATTCCTTAATACCTAATGCACACATTTTTATACTAGAATGACACTAATACACACTTGTTCGGATTCTATGCATCCCATACTACATAGGTCCGAGGGCAAGTGCCTACGTACTCCACAATAAAGGGCTCGATCCCTTGCCATGAAAACTACACGGTAATAAAACAAGATTTAGATCATTTCACGAATATGGGTCCCAGCCCGACGGCTATTATAACGATTCCCTCATCGTGTGAATCATCCCGCAAGTGCCCCTAGCCTCGGTATACGTATATACATTGGAAACGGCAAACTATCCGTCCGACTTCTCCAAGTCTCGGATTTAAATATAAAAATCCGTCTCCCACAGAGCAACCTCAGTCCGCCGACTGGGTCTATAGTCCCGGAGATCCACCGCCGACTATATAGAGGCAAACCACTTACGTTTGCCCAAGTTTACTACATCTTCACTTAAGTGCCTAATTCTTAAGTTCAAAACATGAATAATTTATCAAACTTAGAATCAGTTTTACCTCCTACCGGTCTTACTTCATAAATACGAAATAGCCCCATGGCCTTATCTCAATATATATTTTGAATCTTTCATTTCAAAAAGTGCCGGTACTCGAGATCTCACTAATTCTAAATCACAACCTTTTTATGTACAAGAATCCATGGGTACACATACCCTCCAATAATCAATGTCTTAAACTTAATCAGCTTCAATTTAATTCACAACTTAAATCAATTTACTATTCATGATTCACTTATTCATTCTCAATTCTTTCCAATAATAATTCTACTCATGAATTCATCTAATTTAAAGCACATATAGAAATTAAGAATTTCTCATTCAACATAAAATGCATAATTTCATCAAGAGAACTAATTCTCACATCAAAATCTTTACTTTTGTTTTAAGGATAAAGATCGTATTCTAAAAAAAATAATTAACTTGAGAACAAAATCTCATTCTATCTCAAATATCTCTTTTACTCCAAAAAAACACACATGAAAAATTCTGAATCTATTTTTTTTATGAATCCCTTTTCATCTTATGAGAAATAAAAGATTTTTTCCCAATTTTTAACTTGCTTTAGAACTCTTTAAATCAATTAAAACACAAAAAAATATAAAGTGCAGCCAAGGGGTTTTGAACCCATGAACTGAACGCCCAGGCATGGACTTGGTGTTTAATTTTTACTTCAATTCCCCTTATACAAGTTTTCGGGTTATGAATTAATTAAAAACAAAATACAAAAAAAAATGTTGTAGACCACCAGTTTTGAACCCGCAACCTACCGACACACACATCCAACTCCAGGCCACTAGGCCAACTGCACCCAATCTTATGGAATCTATTCATATGCTTTTGTTTCAACTATCTGTTATTTTATTTCCATAAAACTTGATTCTTTATTTAATCAATCCTTATCATTAGTTTACAAATAGTTTATTTAGACTGAAATTTATTTACTAACAGAAACTCATGGATTTAAAATTCATATTTGATAATATCTAAACTTCAAATCTCTCTTTCTTCTCTTTTATTACAAGAATTGCAATTATTCATTTTAATCAACTAGAAAATTTGTATTCTCTTACAACAAGTTAAAATAAGTTATGTATACCCATTTTACTTTACACAAAAATTCCTCTTCAAACATAAGGAAAATTCTCTTCAATTATTTTCACAATTACTAGTTTCTATTAACATACAAATGACAATTACTCCTTACTTTTTGTTCTCAATTTCCAAACATCATGACAATACTTTGTTTCTTAATTAATAGTAACATTTCTACAATTTGGCATGCATAAAAACATGAATTTATCTTCTAATTATCACATCAAACTTATACTACTCATTTAGCATGCAATCCCTACAATTAAAAAGCATAGGATCACCCACCTTTTTGAAGTTTGAACAATGAAAAGATAGAACACCTCTTCTAGTTCCAAAGCAACACCTAGAACTTCTCCTCCTAGCAAGAGTCTCCAAGCACAAGAACATCTCTCTTCTCTCTTTCTTTTTCTTTTCTTTCTCTTATTACTTGATTTGTTTTGGTGTGAAAAATGAGAAGAAAAGTGTGCTATTTATAAGATATTGTTAGGATTCAAATTGCAAAATTTCACAACCTAATAAATTCTCTTTTTTAATTCTCCAACTCTTCATGAACATAACTCCCTATAACTCCTAACTCTTTATAATCCCCACCTTTTCAAAACCCTGATTCTCATAACCCCTACCTCTTCACATTTCCAACTCTCTAATTCTTTAACTCTCACTTTTCTCTCCCACTTGAGCAAACTCTCGGGTCAACAGAGAGCACACAAGAGAAGCTTTCTCTTGTCTTTCTTTCATACCACAGGCGGCCACCCCACTAGGTGGATGACATCATCGTCATTTAAACCAACCCACAATAGCACAATGCTGTTACTAATCTCATGTGGGGCCCTCTTTCATTCATTTTTTCCAATTAATTATATTATATGCCAACAACCATTATATTTATCCAACGTGCCATACTCATATTCTTTATCAATATATATATACTATAAAAAATAGTTTACTTTTAAAATCAAAATGTATTGTGCACAAATAAAATAAATACACACACTAAAAAACTTATTTTGAGAATGGATACGCTCAAATACGTGCACCGAAACAAATACGTGTGTCGCACGTAAAATACTGAAATACGAAAAATAAATTTTATTAAATGAAAAATGTTAAAGATAATAAAAATACAATATAAGAAAATATATTTATTAATTTTACGATGTAATTGCTACATACGTAGAAAACACGTGCATTTCACGTACAAAATTATTTTAATCAAAATGGAGAAAAATGAACTTCTATTTATAAAACGAGTTCGAACACGAAAAATAAATAATCAATACTCATAAAAATATCACACGTAGCGATGAAAATATACGTAGTTGATACGTGCATTGAAACACATAAAAAGCACGTAAAAATACAGAGATTGAAATATTATATTTTAGTTCACTCAAATAGGATAAAATCGACATGGAAAATGCATAAATAGTCGGTAATCAAAATACGTAGTGAAAACACGTTACAAAATACACGTGCGTAACACACGAGGGCAAAATTATAATTTCCAATCTTGCGGGGTGTTACAGTAGTATATATTCTCACCTTTCCAAAATGTACTATTTGGTTAGATTCCGATAAGTGGTGCAAAAGTTATGACCGTTCCAAAATATAGCAGCCAGCTTTTGGCTGAATGCATACTGTTTGGATTGTTTGATGTTTTTGTATCTTTTATTGATTGAATCTGGAAAAGTGTTCAACTAGAGAGTTTTATTAGAGTCTCTCCCCTTTCCAAAATGTCCTATTTGGTTAGATTCCGATAAGTGGTGCAAAAGTTATGACCGTTCCAAAACACAGCAGCCAGCTTTTGGCTGAATGCTTGTTGTTTGGGTTGCTTGATGTTTTTGTACCTCTTATTGATTGAATCTGGAAAAGTGTTCAACTAGAGAGTTGTGGTAAAGTCTCTCCCCTTTCTAAAACATCCTATTTTGTTCGATTCCCATAAGCGGAGTAGAAGTTATGGCTTTTACAATTTATAGCAGGCAGTTTTGGCTGAGAACTTGCTGTTTGATTGCTTGATGTTTTTGTATCTCTTACTTACTGAGTTTGGAAAAGTGTTTAACTAGAGAGTTGTAGTAGAGTCTCTTACCTTTCCAAAATACTCTATTTGGTCAGATTCCGATAAGCGGAGTAGAAGTTATGACCTTTACAAATTCCAGCTTTGCTGCAGCTTTTGGCTATCTTTTGTTGTCTTTGTATTGTGTTCAAAGGACGGGGAATTGAATTCCGTAAGGAATATAGAAAAGTGTTCAACTGGAGAGTTGTAGTATATGTTCCCACCTTTCTAAATTGTATAATTTGGTTAGATTCCGACAAGCAGATCAAAAGTTATAAGTTTACAAAGTTTCAGCTTTTTGTTAAGAAATTTGCTATTGGTTAATTTTTGCGTGTGTTCAAGGGGCGAGGAATTGAATTCCAGAAGGAATCTGAAAAAATGTTCAACTAGAGAGTTTTATTAGATGTTCTCACCTTTTCAAAATGTCCTATTTCGTTAAATTTCGACAAGTATAGCAAAAGTTATGAGCTTGGAAAGTTTCAGCTTTTGGTAGTACTGTTATTGTTTGAAATAGTGTTTAACGGACCGGATTTTGAGTTCCTTACCGAATCTGAAAAAGTGTTCACTAGAGAGTTGTAGTAGATATTCTCACCTTTCTAAAAAGTCTAATTTTTTCGAATTTCGATGAGTTCAGCACTGTTTGCTTCTAGGGTGTTAGAAGGCTTTTTTTATGTTGCTTTCGGATTTTCATTGATAGTATGTTTATATTAGACTGTTAGAGGATTCTTCTATTGCTTCTAATTATAAAAGATCAAGTTTCACTAGTAAGCACGTTTGGTTGCTTCTAGGTTGTTAGAATACCTGTATGGTTGTTTCTATATGTTGTTTTGCTCATACGTAGCTTGCCTGGCCCGTATGTAGTTGTTGGTCTCATACGTAGCTTATTTGGTTCGTATGTATGTTGTTGTCTCATACGCAGCTCGCCTGGCGCGTATGTAGTTGTTGGTTTTATACATAGCTTGTTTAGCTCGTATGTGTTTTGTTTACTCGTATGTAGCTTATTAGCTAGTACGCAGTTTGTTGTGCTCGTCTACTGTGATATCATTGCCCTAGGGGCCATCGACCATCAAGATGTGTGTTTTCCTTACTCCTAAGGGACTTTGGATGAGTCACTCCCTGTGTACTGTCATATCTTAACCAGTGCAGGTTGTTCGCGGACCGGAGCATAGACGAAATCCAAGTTCAGGGTAGTAGCATGCGAATACGTTCGTATTGCCGGGGTCTTGGATCGATAGGCTATGAACAGGATCCTTAGGAATTCTGGTAAGTCTAGGTTGAGTGCTTAGTAGAGTTATCTTGTGAAGTCTAACTTAAGACCTAGCATGTTGTGTTAGTACTATTGTCATCCCTCGGATTGTTTAGGATTAGTGACATCATTAGGGTAGTAACTTATGACTATTACTACTTAACCTTTATTTATTATCATTTTTCGCCGAAGGGAAAGAGTTGGTATTAAGAGTGATTCCTTATGATCCGACTTATTCCACACTAGGTGGTGTTATTGGTTGTACCATTCTTGTCAAAGGGATATGATCTGTGCCTTCTCACGAGTTGGGAGCACGGGATCCGTATCTCATCTGTTAATTTCTGAAGTGCCATGATAAGGGCGGGAGCGATTCCTATCAGAGCAAGGGGATGGACCCCCGGAACTCTATCATATTCTATATCTAAGGGCGAACAGCCATAGACTACGGTCTATCTACTAGGGGCCACAGGGGATGGGTCGAGCTAACCTGTGTTGTAGTTAACTCCAAGGGCCCGTCAGATTTTTTAGTGAGGTCCGGTACGTCGGGCAATAGTGGCAAATGGGGACACCACTATATGACTGCGAATGGCAGGATTAGACCGTTTCAAAGCAACCTCATCAGTCACGCTGTATCTTCAGAAACAGGTTGAGTACAAGAGTAGAATTCATGGCGCGGGTTCAAATCCCTATACATGAAGAAACGGCTTATTATGGGCGTATGTAGTATGGGATGCCTACTGTTCCGGAGACTTACTTGCATTAGAATAAGAGCATCCTTACATTAGTTAATCTTACATTAGAGTCCAATTCATAGCATACACTGACACATCAAATATATTTACAAGTTTCTCTTTTCATCAATCTGTTTGCTTAAAGTTGAGAATCGCTGCTAGTCATCAGCCTTAAAGCGTCAGTATATGTACTGACGTTCCCATTTCAATAGGTACTTGACTGCAAAATTATAGGTACTGGATTGCAGAGCTACAGGTACAGGATTCAGGAGGACTCAGGCAGAAGAAGCAAAGTGTCGATTTTATTTCAATTGTAATATATATTGTAATTTATTTATGTTGAGAAGCATCCAAGTGAAAGTACCAAGTGTTGTAAATTATTCATTCTACTCTGATATAATTTTTATTGGAAATTTGTAACACTTGGGCTTGTATGACATTACTGTAATACTGATGTAATATATTGCAGTTTTATAATATTCAGACTTGTAATACATTTGTGTTGAATAAAAAGTTTTAAATTTTCCTGTTTTTTTATGTATTGTGACTAATTGAAGGAAAAAATTCTGGCTTATGTCACGGATTTCCAGTATATGGAAATCGGGGCATGACAAGGTTGGTGGCAAAAGGAAAGCGTGGTTACACGTTGTACTTACTCAGGGGAGGTGATTCAGGTGATATCATTGCTACAACATCAGCAGGTAGTTCCTCTTCAATTCTATGGTATGTCAGGTTGGGGCACCTTGGTGAAAAGGGTGTTAAGCAGCTTTGTTCTAGGGATATTTTACCGGGGCTGAAGAAGGTTGAGATGGATTTTTGTGAGAATTGTGTGATGGGAAAATAGAAGACAGTTAGCTTTCAGTTGGGTGGGCGTGAGAAGAAGCTTGGAAAGCTAAAGTTGGTACATACAGATGTGTGGGGTCCAACTCAGGAATTCTCTTATGGTGGTAAGAGATACATTGTCACATTCATCGATGATGCTACAAGAAAAGTTTGGGTTTATGCAATTCTTGAGAAATCAGAAGTTTTTGAGGCATTCAGAGCTTGGAAGACCAGGGTTGAGAATGAGGCGGGTTGCAAGGTGAAAGCAATAAAGTCAGACAACGGAGGTGAGTACATAAGCAAAGAGTTTGTTAACTATCTGGTAAGGGAAGGTATCAGAGAAATCAAGACAGTTCCTAAAACTCCACAGGAGAATGGTGTAGCAGAAAGGATGAAATGCACGATACTCGAAAGGGCGAGATGCATGAGACTTCATGCGAGTCTTCCAGTCCATTTTTGGATACAGCGGTGTACTTGATTAACCGTTGCCCGTCTAGTGCCCTTGATGGGGCCATTCCAGAAGAACTATGGTCAGGTAAAACTGTTAATTATTCACATTGAAAATTTATGGTTGTATGGCATATGCACTAATTGACAGGAAAGAAAGAACGAAGTTAGACTCTAAGTCCAGGAGGTGTGTGTTCATTGGTTACAGTGGCGATGAGTATGGTTACAACGTTTGGGATTTTGTGAATAACAAAGTCATTCGCAGCAGGAATGTAGTGTTAAGTGAAGAGGTCCTATACAAGGATAGGCACACAGGTCAAGACAGCACAACTAGTTCAGAATCAGATGGGGTTCAGAATCAGACTCAGATTCAGATTCTGAAGGCGGTCCTAGTGGTAGGGGCCCTACAGTGCAGCAGCAGGTACATGTACCACATGCAGCACAGGAGGCTCATGGTGAGCATATTGGGAATGATCAGGTTATCCAAGACGAATAGGTACAGCCAAAACAGTTCGGAGAACCTGAACCGGTCGGTGAACCAGTACCCACATTGAGGAGATCGACATGAGAGAGGAGGCCAACCAAGATATTTGATTCATCGGCTAGTGTTGTTTATGAGTATGTTCTGTACACAGATTTAAGAGAGCCAGAGACTCATGAGGAGGCTTTGAGGGATGAGGCTCGAATTCAGTAGGAGTTAGCCATAAAGAACGAGATAAACTCCTTGGAACAGAATCAAACTTGGGAGTTGACCAAGTTACCTGCAGGGAAGCGCGCTCTTATGAACAAATGGGTTTTCAGAGTTAAAGATGAAGCAGATGGCAGTAAAAGGTACAAGGTAAGGCTTGTGGTGAAAGAATTCTCTCAAAGAGAAGGTGTTGATTATAGTGACATCTTTGCACCGGTTGTGAAGATGGCTTCTATTAGGATTCTGCTTAGTATTGTGGCAGTTGAAGACTTGCACTTAGAGTAGTTGGATGTGAAGACAGCATTTTTCCATGGTGATGTCAAAGAAGAGCTGTACATGAGACAACCCACAGGTTTTGAAGCTAAAAGAAAGGAAGACATGGTGTGTCGATTGAAGAAGAGTCTTTATGGGCTCAAACAATCACTGCGGCAATGGTACTTGAAGTTTGATTGCTTCATGAGAGGAAAATATTTTGATAGGTGCGAAACGGATCATTGTGTGTATGTTCATAGATATGGGGACAATGATATAGTTACCTTGGCATTGTATGTGGACGATATGCTGTTAGCAGGTTCATGTATGGAGAAAATCAAGGAAGTGAAAAAGGTGCTAGCTTCGGAGTTTTCAATGAAGGACTTGGGTGAAGCAAAGCAAATCCTCGGCATGAAGATTAGTAGAGACAGGAAAAGCAAGAAGCTTTGGTTATCTCAAGCGGACTACATGAAGAAGGTGTTGAAGAGATTCAACATGGATTGTACGACACCAGTCACTTGTCCCTTGGCTGCTCACTTTAAGTTATCAATGGACTTGTGTCCTAAGACAGAGGCAGAGATGGAGGAAATGGCTGCTATTCCTTATGCCTCAGCCGTTGGGAGTTTGATGTATGCGATGAGACCAGACATCGCACAAGCAGTGGGAGTTGTCAGCCGTTATATGAAGAATCCAGGTAAACAGCATTGGAATGCAGTAAGGTGAATTTTTAGATATCTACCAGGTACTTCAGATCACTCTCTTTATTTTGGGGGAGATTCTTTGCATATACATAGTTATGTGGATGCAGATTTTTTCGGCGATCGTGATGGTTGCAGAAGTACTACAGGGTATGTATTTACAGTTGGAGGAACATCTGTTAGCTGGGCTTCGTAGTTACAAAAGATTGTAGCACAGTCAACCACAAAGTTAAAGTATATGGCACTTACAGAAGCGACGAAAGACATATTGTGGATTTCGGAGCTCATGAAACAATTGGGCAGGAAGCAACCCATAGGTGAACTATGGTGTGACAGTCAAAGTGCAGGTTTCTTGGCGAAAAAATCGGTATATCACTCTAGAACTCGGCACATTAAAATGAGGTATCATTTTATCAGAATGGCGGTTGAGAAGAAATGGTTGAAGCTAACTAAGATTCTTGGCACTAAGAATCCGACCGACATGCTCACTAAGGTAGTGGGTAGCAGGAAACATCAGTTTTTCTATACCTCTATCGGATTGTCTCCAGGTTAATCGTTGAGGAGACTCGCAGAGGCACAGGCCTAGACTAAGTCAATGGAAGAATGAAGAACAGGTTAGAAACTTCTTATATATGTCTCCAAGTGGGAGATTGTTGGGGTTTGTGGATCCAATACACAATAATGGGATTGGAGAAGTCAGATGAGAAGGAGAGTCGAAGTGGGAGCAAGAGGTCAGAAGTGGTTTGAAGCTACAGGCAGAGTTGCAGTCGACCGCACCCCCCGACCGCGCTCTAGGAAAGTGTACGGTCGACCACGCAGTCGACCATCTCGCTCTCTGAATCAATCCTGTATTTGAAGAGGCGACCGGTCGACCGCGCAGTTGATCGACCTGCTCTCTGTTGGAACTCGTGCAGTCGAAGGAAAGAACCAGTCGACCATCCCGACGCTATTTTGATGAGCGACTGAGATTAAAGTTGTGTAATCCTAAATATATTGTATTGTGTACAATTTTTTGGTTAACTGAAAAGAAAATAGAGATCTACCAGTCGTCATTAAGAGAGATGGAGATAGAGAGAAACCCTACACATTGGTGGTGAGTTCTTGAGAGATTTGTAAACCTAATCTTCATATTTCTTGTGGAAATCGCAGGAGTGCCTATGCGCGGGAAAGTAGCCATTGTTTTGGGTGAACCTCGAAAAAATCTTGTGTGTTCTTGTGTGTTGCTTTTGGTTGTTCTTTGTTCTCTTGTTTTGGTTTAATAGTTCTTATACCTCGTCGTCGTCGTTGTTGAGTTTATTCCGCAGTTAGAATTCAACATAGGGCATACACCAACACTTCCGCAGTTGTACAGAGCTTGGCCAAGAGGAGGTCGGTCGATCAATTTTGTTGGACGGTCCACCATGTACGGCGCAGCGTTCTTTTTGAGCCTCGATTTGTTAGGTCGTTTCAGCCCAATCTTTAGCTCCAAGTCAGATCGTACAGCTCCTATTCAATTACTTTTTCTGTAGATTATATCGGACAACTGAGAATCAAGATTAACCTAGAGTTCTCTTTATTCTTCTTCTATATGTTGTAATCTTCTCTAGTATGAGAGTGAAAATTACTTCATTGATATTTTCTCCATTACAAAGAGAAGCTTGAGAGAGAGATAATTGTTGGTGAGTGAATTTAATTCCTTGAAATTGAGTGAATCATTAACTCGTAATCTCTTCTAGTTGAATATTATATCTTCCTATATTTTCCATCCGGATTAAACGAAAGCTAACGGGGATAAATCCTCGTTGTGTTTGTATTGGATTGGTGGATCTATTTGCTTGGGTTTTCATTGACTCGTCTCATCTACTTCGATATCTGCATTGCTTTACTTACAGGAGTGTATTGGATTGGAATTTGAAAAGAATTTAAAAGAATGTGAAAATCCTTGTGCATTCAATTAGGATTTTTAAGGAGTTTATAAAAGTCACAGTGTATTCAATTGAGACTTTAAGTAATTCTATTCAATTCTCGGTGTATTCAATTGAGATTTTAAATGACCCCATTCAATTCTCGGTGTATTCAAAAAGTTATTGATTTGGGTAGAATTGAGAATTTAGAGGATTTAGATGGAATCTAGGGTTTGAGGTATAAATACCAGAAGCTTTTGCAATTCTCACCTTCTCCGTAGAAACTTTCAAGTCATTTGTGATTCTCTCTAGACGTTCTTCCTTTCCCACAGTTGCATCCACTCCTCTTGTGAAGAAGGTATTGATTGTCAGTTACTGTTCATCTTCTCCACCCTCTCCCCAGACCACCTCCGGCCACCCCCCACCTCCGGCCACCCAGTCGCCACCCCAAATGCTGGTTATGAGGCATTTTTGCACATTCATGCAGTTGTTGGGGTATGTGTGATTGGTGACCCTCCATAAACAAATATTCAACTTGGAGGATGAGATAAACAAGATGAAAACTCCCGTTTGTACTGAGAGGTGCTATTGTCAAGTGTCGATTTTGGTGCTCGATCAGCTTCAGATTCTGGACAATTTTGGTGGCATATTTTGTGCGGGTTATGAGGCATTTTTACACATTCATGCAGTTGTCGGGGTATGTGAGATTGGTGACCCTCCATAAACAAATATTCAACTTGGAGGATGAGATAAACAAAGATGAAAACTCCCGTTTGTGCTGAGAGGTGCTGTTGTCAAGTGTTGCATTCAGGTGAAGGGTTGGATGTTGCACAACTTAGGTGGTTCGGTCATCGTGATGAAGAAAAAGTAATTTCTGTAGAAAAATTTGTTGGCTTTCCATCTGTAGGACACCGAACTTATTCTTAAATCACCGGCCTTCAATCTCTAGAAAGCTGTGGGCATCTATCTCTCTACAGTACTTACAAGATGTGAAAAAATTCTCTGTTCTTTTCCTATTTTCCTATTTTCCGCAAAATTGGCATTGCAGTTCGTTTTGAAAATGCAAAATGATTGCACCAGTTAATAGTCTCTTGTATTCAATTGGTTTCCTTTGCAATATGTTGTGCTCGTCCTTACATTCCAAGATTATTAGCACTGCCCCCAACCTTGGACTCTAACATCTTCCTTGATTACCAATTGAGCTCATTATTCACTCTGTATTCATGTGGATGACTTCTATAATGAGCAATGCACATCGTAAATCTCACATAAACACATATCACTAGAATTGTGGGCAACTCATCTGAAACTGAATTATTTTGACTTCGATATTTACAATCTTGCCCGGCAACGCTGAAATGAAGAGGTCATACTCATATGAACAAAACTGGCAAGTGAAAAATAAATAAATTAGGAATACAAAAAAGAAAAAGAAAGACCTCTACAAATCAATGATGGGTTCCCCAATTGTTATATTTCTCTCTACAGTCCATGGCAAGTTAAAGAGCTTGGCAATGATGAACTTGAAAATTTTGTTGACATTTATGTTGTGCGTCGAGCTCGAAAAAAACAAGGTTGCTCTCATTGTTCTTGCATATGCTCTGGCCTGTTCAACAAACACAAAGATCAAAAGATTAATCAATTAATGAATTATACACACCATAATAACACAAATAGTTAACGATCATATCCTACTTTGCTAAAAGCTTTGATTAGGTAATGAGGATTAAGTAGAGTTTGACATATTAACTAATTGTGGGATCAAAAGCTTGACAAATGAATGAACTCTGCAACTATCATTGTTTGTTTTGTACTGAAATGTGACTGTGACACTAGGATTGAGAAACTTCAACCTATGTATAGTTCTGATTCCATAATAACAAATGTAATTCAATTATAAAGCTGATAATCTTTGATGTGAAATCTCATAATTTTATTGCAACAATCTACAATCATTATCAGAAAAAGCCCTCATTGAGATAGGAAGTAGCAGAGAAAAATTATATACTATAATTTAATGTTTATCTTCAAGTAGAATAAATTGTTTATGAAAATTCAACAATCAAAAGGAAAAAAAAGTGACCAAAGTACTTTACTTCAGACCTATCCTCATCTGGTTTTTCCAATAAGGGATTGAATTATATGGACATTATGTCATAATATCACTTTTGAAAATTATGACAAAATATGAAATTTGCTTGGTGGTTATAAAAGAAAAAAAAAGCCCTATGTTTTAAGGTTCTACTGTATTCGTACTTCAACAAAAATGAAAATCGCAAAGAAAAGATCAGGAAAAGTTTTGTACATTAATTTCATATTTTCTTTTAATTTACAAAACTTTTAATGTACAGGCCGTCGACCCCTTGCTGCCTTGCTCTGGCTGTCGTTGGTGATTGGGCCCTTGCTGTTTTGCTGTTGCTTCTTTGTCTCTTTGAGTGCACGTGTATTGCACGTCTATGAAAGTTCAATTGTCATCGAATTCCTTCGAATTCCATCAAATTCATAATAAGAATTTTATCAAACTATTTTAAAATCCTTATAAATTCCGGTCATAGTTTTAGGTGAATTTTTCATAAATCCCTTAAATACTGAGATTCTCAAATCTTTTAAATTCTTTTCAAATTTCAATCCAATACATCCCTGTTAGTTTTGCTACGCCGCCGGTGTGTTTGTAGACACCCCATCCAAACAGATCTTCCATTCCATTATTAATTCCTTTGTGCATCCAGATCTATATGAAGATGTCATTGACGTTCTCTTCCAACCGTCGATTGAGAATTCAGTGTTGAACTAGGTAGGAGGTTAGAAGAGAGTTTTCATGGACCTTGTTTATTTCAGCTGGGTTTTCGCCAGTTCATGAGTTCAGTAATTTAAGTGGGACTCGACCTGAATGTATGTTGAAGAGAGTGCAGGTGAGGGGATATGTTGTGGAGAAGAGGCAAGCTTCATTGTATTTGTTGGCAGAGAGGAGAGTTCATGTCGGTGTCTGCCTGGAAGTGTTGAGAGAGGTGAATCTCCTTTGTACTCGTATTTCTTGATTTCATCGTCTAATATATGGCAGTCGTAAATGTTGATCAATTTTATTTTTTTATTTTTTGGTCGTACCATTTATGAACTATGAACTATGGGTAGCAATGTTGTGGTACTCATGATGTTATGCTTTTTTATTCTTCAATGGAACAAATACTCCTAGTAAAGAAATTTCACAGCTTTTGATGTAAATCATCAATTTACTTCTACTCTCTACGCACCAATATATGGAGGGGACGGGACTAGCTTATTTTTCTTGGGGTGGAAAGCAAAAAATATCAAGTATGATTAACTAAGAGCATCCACAGTCGTTTGCTATATATCCCATTTTGCCATATTATAGCAAACGAATAGCAAACGAGCGCTGCAGTCATTTCTCATTTTTTCATTTTTTGGCAAACGTTCTATTCTCATTTCTCAAATATGAGAAACGAAATGAACTTTCTCAAATTATAAAGGACGGGGTATGATACCCCGTCTCTCCGATTTAATAATTTTTAAATCGATTCAGACGGAAGATCATATACCGTCTCTCCTATTTTATTAATTTTTTTTTTTTAAAAGGTCGGACGGGGAATGATACCCCGGACGGGGTATCAAACCCCGTCTCTCCCTTTTTTTTTATTTGTTTTAATTTTTTTTTTTTTAATAAAACGAACGACCACGATTGAGCGATAGGAAAAAAAAATAAAAAATAAAAAAAATAGGGTGGGACGGGGACACATATCCCGTCCGGGGTATGATACCCCGTCCATGAAATGCTGCCATTAATGCACACCATTAATGCTGTGCAGGGAAAATTTAGGAGTAGTTAGTATCCTTAATTAGGTTTAGTTAGTATATTAATTAGGTTTAGTTATTTTTATATTATTTAATTTAGTTAATTAATATAGTTTAATAGTTAATAAGTAATTAACTTTTTTAAATTTATTTGAAACGATCGGACGGTGTATCATATACCGTCTCTCTAAAAAATAGAAAAAATATAGCAAACCACGACTGCAGTGAACGATCGTATTTGCTATTACTGTAGCTGCCATATTATAGCAAATGAGAAAAACGACTGTGGATGCTCTAAATGCTATAACTTTTACTAAAAAAAAAAACTTGTTAAAAAAAAAAAAAAACCAAACCTCTGCCACTAAGTAAAAAGAAAATAAACAATATAAATATTATGAATATGGTACAGAATAATGGAATGCCTTTTAACTTAAATGAACATACTAACTGAAATCATCTGAAGTAGTTGTGCTCCACTAAAGGTCAAAATTCATTCTTGGCTTGCCCTCCACAACAAACTTCTTACCGTCGAGGTGCTTAATAAAATGAACCTAGCTTGGGGCCAATTTTGCTCGTTGTGTTCCTCCGAGTTTGAAGATGCCGACCACCTTTTTCTGCAGTGCAATTTTATCCGCCCGTTGTGCCAGATCTGCACTAAGGCCTGGCAGGTTCCTTCGATCCCCCCAACTTCTCCTCCTACTGGAAATTTCATATGGTGAAAGATATCTTTCGCAGCTCTTGGGTCCTCTCCATCATGACCATGATTTGGGTTATTTAGTCTGAAAGGAATAAACGAATTTTTACTCAAACCTATTCTTCGATTGATTCTATTATTGATGAGTTTTTATTTTTCGCCAATTTTTGGCCTTCCACTTTAAAGCAAGAAAAAGTTGTAGCGTTACAGCTTTATCGCCTTAATGAGGCGTTCCTTTACTTAAGTTCACCTAACACTACTTCGTCTTAATCTCTATTTTGGTTGTTTAATTGGCCTTTTCTCGTTTTCTTTGCAGAGCTGAGGCGTTTGTTGGGCTTTCCCCTTCTTCTTCTGGGGTTTTGGATTGACTTGGCTTAATCATGATGGTTTATCCCCTGTGAGCTGTTTTTTACTCTTTTTTATCTCTATGTGGTGTAAAGCTCTGATACCACTTGTCGAAGAAATCTACTCCCAACTCGTAGTGCTAATAGCATAAGTGCACCACAAGCAATAGAAACTCCCAAGAAATAGATGAACCAAGAACAAGCCACCACAATATATAGATCTCACAAGAACACAACCAATATGTAGAGATAACCAATACTTCTTATTTCCAATGAAATACAAAGATTACAAGAAAGATTACAACTCTCAATCTCTCTCTCTCACCTTTGAAACACTCGACACAATCTCTCTTGAAATTGAATAATGATCATGGCATATGATATCTAAACCCTAGAGTTTACGGCTATATATATAGTTTCCAAGCAAACCCTAAAAGATAAACACAAATATAGCAAATTGAGCCTTTCTGCCGTAAGCCCAAAAGAAACAGTCAGCGTCGATGTCGGTCGACTCCCTCCCAGGCCGGTCGACCGCATCGTACAACATCAATCCAGAGGGCTGACCGCTCAACCGCACCCCTAGTGTCGGTCGACCGTCCCCTCCTCTGTTGGACGCCTGCACTCGAAGAACCCCCAGTCGACTGGGTCGGTCGATCGCACCCCTAGCCGGTCGATCACAACCCTCCAGATTTCACTTCTTCTTCTTACTGCTTGTCTTTCCTTGCTTCTTTGTCTTCTCCTCTTCTTCTCCAACTTCAAGTACCCCGTGCCTACGTGTATTTGAGGCCACAATTCCTAACAATCTTCCACTTGGACCAAATACACCACGCTTTAAAGTTATTGCAATCTTTCCTCGCATTATCTCTGCCATCTCCCACTTTCATGGAAGACCCAAGTACTCCCCACTCTCATGAAGAGCACCTCCGCCACTCCACCACGTGGAGTGCACCAACCACCCCTCATCGCCTCATGAAGGATGTGCTCCACCAATCACATAGAGCACGAATACCGGAGAAACAATCTCCCGTGTCGGATTCTGTATTATGAGACTCCCTACCTCGCAAGATCTCCATCAACACCGGACATGGTTCGAAGCCTCTCAATGCACCCTCCGCACTAGAAACCTCCGTGGACGACACGTCCACAAACTCCGCAGACTTTCAACCCCTACAGTCCCATTTCGGTTACCCTCATCGATATCACCCCGCATATCGATACCAGTGCTCTCTATCACACAAGGGCGACTTGAAGCTTCAACTGCCAATTCGCAAAATACCCTCACCGCAGCAACGTCTTGCCCACTAGGATCACTTCCCTGGCCAGCAGCTCCTACTAAATTACTAACCTCCCCTTCACAACTGAAAAAACTCGGTTGCACCCCACACAACCTACTATTCGATTCTGGCTGAAAGTCAACTACAGGAGAAACGCCCCTCACGTCTCTAAGCAAATAAAGTGTTCCCTCACGCTTTCCTTTTGCAACCACCCTTGAACCTGCAGCTATGCACCACTCTCCACTACCAACTGTAGTAGACAATCCTTCTTTGTCTAGCCTTCCAATCGAGATAAGATTTTCTTTCAAGTCTGGAACATGCCTTGTCTCCCGCAAGACAACACTTTGATCATCAATAGTGTTGATGCGAATAGTACCAACCCCACGTATAGGACACCGATGACCATTCCCCACGATCATATCTCCAAAAGAACCCTCCTCGTAGTCATCAAATAACTCTCTCCTCGGAGTGCAATGAAAAGAAGCTCCCGAATCAATACACCAATCTTAAGTACCCAACTCCTCCCGAGCTGATAAGCATAGATTCTCAACAAGCCCCACTTGAGCTTCTTTGGAGTATCTCTCTTCCGTTTCTTCTGCTTCTTCTTCATATAAGCCTTGCAACTGCGCATCATGTGACCCTTCTTGTGACAATACCATCACTCAGGCCTATGTCCCCCATCGCTGTCATCAGACCCACTCTCAGATGAACTACTCTGATCCTTTCTTCTTTGACTGCTCTTAGATCTTCCACGTCTCTTCTCAACGTACATGGCAAAATCTCTAGAAGATGATGATGGATATCCCCCGTTTCTCATCCTTTTTACCTCCTCGTTCAGAATGCTACTCATCACATCCTGTAGAGTCGTCGAATCTGTCATAGTGCCTGTAATAGTCTGTTCCACCGTACCATAACTATCGGGTAAAGTAGATAGAAGTAACAATGACTGCTTCATCTCTGAAAACTTCAAACCTACAGCTTCCATCTGGTTGTAAACCATACAGTAATTGTTCACATGCTCTGCTACTGAACCCCCTTCCTTCAACTTCATATTAACCAATTTCTTCAGATAAAGAATTTGATTAGATGCCGATGGTTTCTCATACATATCCGTAAGAATCTCCATAGCCTCCTTTGTGGTCTTTGCTTTCGAGATATGAAATACGCCCTCCTACTCAGTCCCAACTGAATCTGCTCAGTGCCTTCTGATCCAAACAATTCCACTCTGCCAAGACCTTCGCATCCTTGTCTGCACCAACCGGCTTCTCATCAAATGACGGACCATCAAGATCTTTCTGACGAAGATACGCTATCATCTAAATCATCCACATCACGAAGTCACTCCCATCGAATCTCTCGATCTTGATCTTGTTATCGGCCATCTCGAACCAACGCTCTGATACCACTTGTCGGAGAAATCTACTCCCAACTCGTAGTGCTAATAGCAGAAGTGCACCACAAGCAATAGAAACTCCCAAGAAATAGATGAACCAAGAACAAGCCACCACAATATATGGATCTCACAAGAACACAATCATTATGCAGAGATAACCAATACTTCTTATTCCAAAAGAAATACAAAGATTACAAGAAAGATTACAACTCTCAATCTCTCACTTTCACTTTTGAAACACTCGGCACAATCTCTCTTGAAGTTGAATAATAATCACGGCATAGGATATCTAAATCCTAGAGTTTACAGCTATATATATAGCCCCCAAGCAAACCCTAAAAGATAAACACAAATATAGCAAATTGGGCCTTTTTCCCGTAAGCCCAAAAGAAACAATCAGCGTCGATGTCGGTTGACTGCCCCCCCCAGGCCGGTCGACCGCATCATGCAACATCAATCCAGAGGGCTGACCGGTCGACCGCACCCTTAGTGTCGGTCGACTGTCCCCTCCTCTGTTGGATGCCTGCACTCGAAGAACCCCCAGTCGACTGGGTCGGTCAACCGCACCCCTAGCCGGTCGGCCGTAACCCTCCAGACTTCACTTCTTCTTACTGCTTGTCTTTCCTTGCTTCTTTGTCTTCTCCTCTTCTTCTCCAACTTCAAGTACCCCATGCCTACGTGTATTTGAGGCCACAATTCCTAACATGTGGTCTCCTTATCGTTAGTGGTTTTTGACTCAGCTATATCCTCTCCCTCTTTGTAATATTTACAGGACACTGGTATCTACAGCTCCTTTTTGGCTTTACTCATGTAATTAATATTGCCACTTAACTATTGTGGCTCTGATACTTGTTTATATGTTCTCCTTAGCTGCTCTGTTGGTTGGTTTTGCTTTGTGTGCTGATTGCACTAGGTTTATTTTGTGATGTTGTTGCTGCAGCTGTTTTTCGCAGCTGATTTTGGTTGCTTCGATGATGAATTTCCGTTTGTCTTTTACCTCGTATATCTTATGTTGGGTTTTTTCTTATCCCTACATGTTTCTGGGGCTTGCCTTGCTTTATTTGTAATCTCTTTTAGCAGATACCTTTCCTGTCACCACCCAGAGACCTCCTTTGTTGGCCCCGGTGGTGCTGGCACTCTCCTATTGTTGTGGTACTTGTTATTTCGTTCTCCCTACCCGTTTCAATACATTGGCTTTTCTTGGTGGACTGGTTGCATCGGGCTTCTTCATTTTTTTTTACCGCTGCAACGGTTGTTACAGCTTGCCATGGTTGCTTAGCTAATACTTTTTCGGTTTGTTTTATAGCAAGTGGTTCTGTTTTTGTTTTGTTGCTCACCCTAGTTTCTTATTTGCATGGTAATTCTTGGGATGTTTCTTGCTTCTTGCCAACTACTTTACGGTTCCTCCCTAAGGTTTGATTTTTTTGCCCTGTGAGTGAGGACTGCCCTGCCGTTGTTTGGTTCTAGGTTCGGTTGTGGGCAATCTTGGCCTTTGCTCTGTGCGCCACTTATTTTGCTTATGTGTTCTATTGTTCCCATGCTATGGTTTCTCGTTGTTTGCCTTGCTTGGGTGTATGGCGGTAGTGTCGGCCGTGGCTTCTTCCCCTCGCTACTTGTTCACCCCTTATCGCTTTTTGTTTCTTGCTTAGCAACCATGCCCTGGTCTCCGCCTTGTTGTTGTTTTTTCAACTTGCTGACTGCCGCATTCATTGCGTTGGTTTTGTCGGCCGGCCTCTGCTCCCCGTCGCTGGGTTGCGGTACCGTTCGTCTGCATCTGGCCCTGTCCTCTTCATGCAGGCTCTCTGAGGTTCTCCAACCTCGGTTCCTGGATGTTCATTTCGATGGTCGGTTCAGGCTTATTGGCGCTGTTTTTAGGTTTGCCTGAGTTCTGTTTTGTGCGGCCGGACTTGGTGTTTCACCGTCGGAGCTGTTGTCTTTCTTGTGGATTTAGATTTTTGTAATTTTGTGGTTTTATTTATTCAGGCAATGTCCTCAATTTCTTTTTAGCTTTTAGTTGTTTCCCTTTATTTCTGCTCCCATTTTTACGCTTGTGTAAAATTGTCTATTCTTGTAGACTGTTTTTTATTTATATATTGGGCTGGAATCTGTTGATTCTATCCTCGTTATAAAAAAAAGTAAATACTAACTGAAAAAGAAGCTTGCTAAAATGAACTACATATTGTAAAAATAATAGAGACGATGTTGTAAAAATAATAGAGAATGCTGGAAAGTATAAGAGACAAGAGAATAGAGTATAATTTGTATTCCCATCATTTCTTCAAGTCTGTACAAGCCTATTTATAGGCTTACAAAAGAAGTTGAAAGGACAAACATGGAGTAAATGGTGAGTGGAGAACATGGAGATCATGGGGTTAGTGAAGAAAATGGGATAATGGAGAGACATTCACATTAATTGATTTTTAACACTCCCCCCAGAATGTCTCGTAATTATGGATAAGAATATGCCTCGATACGGCCTCATTAAAAACCTTACCAAGAAAATCCAATGGGACAAAACTTGGTAAAGGGAAAAAGAGTGCAGTGCATATCTTTTCTCCCCCTAAAAAGATCATCCTTTTAGATCTTTCAAACGACGTATCCCAATCATGTTTACCATCTTTTCAAATGTTGTCGTGGATAGAGACTTAGTGAACAAATCTGCTGGATTCTCACTTGACTTTATCTGCTGAACACTTATTTCACCATTTTGTTGAAGATCATGAGTGAAGAAGAACTTTGGTGAGATATGCTTCGTTTTATCACCATTGATGTAGCCATCCTTTAGCTGAGCTATGCATGCTGTATTATCTTCAAATAAGGTTGTGGGGATATCTTTATCGACTGAAAGGCCACACGTTCCCCGGATATATTGAGATATCGACCTCAACCAAACACATTCACGACTTGCCTCGTGGATTGCTAATATTTCTGCATGATTAGTTGGAGTTGCTACTAGTGTTTGCTTTGTAGAACGACATGAAATTGCTGTTCCTCCGCAGGTGAACACATATCCTGATTGAGATTGGGCTTTATGTGGATCAGATAAATATCCTGCATCTGCATACCCAATTAAATCTGATTGGGACAGGTTAGAATAATACAAGCCCATATCCATGGTCCCTGGAAGATATCTAAATATATGTTTCACACCATTCCAATGTCTTCGAGTTGGTGAGGAACTATATCTTGTCAATAAATTTACTGCAAAAGATATATCAGGACGTGTATTGTTAGTAAGATACATCAATGCTCCAATGGCACTAAGATATGGTACTTCAGGTTCCTCACGAGGTCTAAACACATCTTTATTAACATCTAATGACCTTACTACCATGGGAGTACTTAAGGGATGAGCTTTATCCATGTAAAACCTTTTAAGTACTTTTTTCAGATAAGTGGATTGATGCAAGAAAATCCCATCTTTAAAATGTTCAATTTGAAGACCTAAACAATATCTTGTTTTTCCAAGGTCTTTCATTTTAAATTCTCTCTTTAAACATTGCATGACTTGTAATAACTCTTCAGGAGTTCCGATGATATTTAAATCATTAACATAAACAGCAATTATAACAAATTTTGATTCTAAACTTTTTATAAACACACATGGGCATATAGGATCATTATTATAACTCTCTTTTATTAAAAATTCACTCAGACAGTTATACTACATCTATCCTGATTGTTTCAATCTATATAACGCTTTGTTTAACTTAATTGAGTAAATTTCCAGGAAATTATCATTATGTGCTTCTGGCACTTTAAATCCTTCAGGGATTTTCATATATATATATATCATGGTCTAACGAACCATACATATATATCATGACCACATCCATGAGGCGCGTTTCAAGTCTTTCATGCATTGCCAGACATATCAAATATCGAAATGTTATTGCATCCACCACAGGAGAATATGTCTCTTTATAATCAACACCAGGCATCTGGGTAAAACCTTGTGCAACAAGCCGTACTTTATATTTAGTAATCTCATTTCGCTCATTTTTTTTCTTCATACAAATACCCATTTATAGCCTACTGGTTTGATCTCTTTTGGTGTTCGGACTACAGGTCCAAAAACTCATCGTTTTTCAAATGAGTCTAATTCAAACTTAATTGCCTCTTTCCATTTTGGCCAATCATTTCTATTTCTACACTCTTCCACAGAGGTAGGTTCATGATCCTTGTTTTCATTTATGATATCGCGTGCTATATTATATACAAAAATATTATCGACAATTATATTATTCCGGTCCCATCTTCTTCCCGTAATGACATAGTTAATCGAGATCTCTTCATTTTCATTAATTTCAGGTACTTGATTCTTTTCATTATTAACTATGTCAATGGTCTCTTCTGGAGACATCCTCGATTTGACAATCATGATTATTTGCTCCTTTTCTTTTTCGAGGATGTTTATCTTTGGAACCAAGTGGTCTACCATGCTTCAAGCGTGCCTTAGACTCACTAGCAATTATAGGTTGTCCTTTAGGGACATCAATTTTGACAGGAGCATTTACAGCTGGAATATGAGATTTTGTTACTCTTTTGTGGTCAGTAAATGCGTCTGGCAGTTGATTTGCAATACCTTGCAAATGAATTATCCTTTGAACTTCTAATTCGCTTTCTTTTGTTCGAGGATCTAAACTTTTCAATGATAATTCATTCCATGAAATCACTTTTTCCAACTGTTTATTATCTCCCCCTAATGTTGGGAATAATGATTCATCAAAGTGACAATCTGCAAATCTTGCAGTAAACAAATCTCCAGCCGTCGGTTCAATATACTTGATTAGAGCATCTGTAGTCGTTAAAGTTTAAATTATCCATATATCGATATATAGAAATAGAAATTTGGAATTCGCTGCACTCGTCGAAAGCTATATTATAGCAATCAATGTCAACCCATGTCTAGGACGGCACATGAAGTGCCGTCCGACACTTACCACATGTCTAGGACGGCACATGAAGTGCCGTCCGACACTTACCACCTGTCAACGTCACTTAATAGCTATACTTAATAGCTAAATAATTACATATCTATACTATATATACTTAATAGTAGCTAATAATCCTAATTATCTTTAGTTTAATGAAGGGTGATTACGGAATTTTTGAAACGGACGGCATATCGAGTGCCGTCCGACGCCTAGAACAGTATTTTGCGCGTCTGGGACGGCTCTTCGACCACCGTCGCTGACTTATCGATAAAGCTATTTCGTCTCTCATATATAGCAATCGACTGTAGCGATTTATCGATAATATCGATATATAGCAAACGACTGCAGCTACTTTTTAAGCTATATATCGATATTATCGATATATAGATAACGACTACAGATGCTCTTATAGATGGAGATTCATACCCAACATATATTCCCGTCCTCCTTTGAGGTCCCATTTTTGTGCGTTGTGGTGGATTAATTGGGACATATACCGCACATCCGAAAATTCGTAAATGGGAAATATTTGGTTCCTGACCATGAACCAATTGTAAAGGAGAATTATCATTATAACTGGTTGGCCGGATGTGTATAAGTTGTGCTGCATGTAAAACAGCATGTCCCCAGGCCCAAACGGGGAGATTTGATTTCATAATTATTGGTCTAGCAATCCATTAGATCCGTTTTATAAATGATTATGCCAGACCATTTTGAGTGTGAACATAGGCTACTAGATGTTCCACTTTTATCCCAATTGATATACAATAATTCATAAAAGATTGGGATGTAAATTCACCAGCATTATCAAGACGAATTGTCTTTATTGGATAATCAGGAAAATGTGCCCGCAACCAAATTATTTGTGCAAGTAATCTTGCAAAAGCCAAATTACGAGATGATAATAAACACACATGTGACCATCGAGTTGATGCGTCAATTAGAACCATAAAATACCGAAACGGTCCATACGGGGGATGAATCGGACCGCATATATCACCATGAATTTGTTCTAAAAATGATAGTGGTTCGTTCTTTATTTTGGCTGGTGAGGGCCTTGTAATTAACTTTCCTTTGGAACAAGCAACACAAGAAAATTCATGGGATTGAAAAATCTTCTGGTTTTTCAATGGATGACCACATGATTTCTTGATAATTTTCCTCATCATCGTTGAACCGGGATGACCTAACCGATCATGCCAGACCTTAAATATATCTGTAAACTTCTGGTTTACAGTATCAGTAAACTTCATATTTACTGTATTATATGATTCAACCATTCTTATAGTTGTATAATACAATCCAGATGAGAAAGCTGATAATTTTTCTAACACACTTTTTGCCCATCATAGTTGAGGTAATACAAAGATATTCAATACCTCTTTCATTCATAGTCTCAATATGATATCCATTTAGACGAATATCTTTAAAACTTAATAAGTTTCTTTGAGACTTAGGCGAAAATAATGCATTTTTAATTATGAATTTTGTGCCTTCTGGCATTATAAAATTTGCTCTTCCGGAGCCTTCGATTATCTTTGCACAGCCTGATATGGTATTGACATGTGCTTGATCATTTCTCAGATTAGAAAAATATTTCTTATCTTTAAGAATGGTGTGTGTAGTAGCACTGTCTGCAAGACATATATTCCCAACTTGGATCTTGAATTGATACATATTCATAATCTAGAATAGTTGAAGTAGAGCCTCGTGCTGATAACGTATTGTAAAAATAATAGAGACGATGCTGGAAAGTATAAAAGACAAGAGAATAGAGTATAATTTGTATTCCCATCATTTCTTCAAGTCTGTACAAGCCTATTTATAGGCTTACAAAAGAAGTTGAAAGGATAAAAAAAGGGATAATAGAGAGACATTCACATTAATTGATTTTTAACACTACATTATTTAACGGCAGCTTGACACTTTTTCTAAACTATCAAACTCATTAATGATCGGGTCGGTTGAGAAAGTTGGAGCAATTTCTTTTTTCGGTGTAAATAATTAAAAAAAAATTCCCAAAAACTTATCTTCCATTTTCCCATGCTAACCTAAATATAGATTTCAAAATTTTGTGTTATAGAACATTTTAAAAGAAAATATTAGAAAAGAAATTTGGGTTTATTTCTTAAGAAAACAAATGATTCACATTCTTTAAATAAAATTTATTAAACAGGCCTACAATTAATTCAAGCATAGAAAATAAAGATTCCGATAGATAAGTACCTCAAACTCAACAATGACAAGTGACAACAACCCATCATCAAATTCCAGTAACCTTACCACAGTCATCTCCCTTTTCAACAGGATGAATCGACCGGGTGGAAATATCTCACCGAACATTGTTACCTACACCGTCCTCATCAACCATTGCATCCGCATGAATCATGTGGATCTTGGCTTCTCCTTGATGCATAAACGTGGAAGGAGTGGCGACAGAATTACTGTCAACACCCTTTTAATGGGCCGGCTTTGTTCTGAGAACAGGGTGGATGAAGCAGCCAAAGTGTTTGAGAGGACACTAGAGGAACAACATGATACGTGATGCCTCCGCCTGATGTCATAACTCGTAGTACTCTCATCAAGGGTTTTGCCAAGGTTGGGAATAACACCAAGGCATTTGAGTAGCTACAGAAAAATGAACAACAACACAGAGGTAAAAATAGTTGACTGTAAGCCTACTGTTGTCACTTACAATGTGTTGTATGTCACTACGTTGTTGCATGTGTATTCTATCTAAGGCCGCTTTAACGAGGTAGAAAAGGTACTCACTTCTATAAAAAAAAAATCAGGATTGGAGTCTTAACCTTCACAACTACTCTTAGAAAAGGAATTTTTTACCAAACTATCCCACTTTTTGTAAGTATGTATGAAACTATCCCTGTTTGAAAATTTAATACCAAAACATCCCTATCATTAACGGGATTAACGAGTTTGGTAATAATAGGCACGTTAACACAGTTAACGTGTCTATACTTAGTAATTTTTTATGTACAAAATATCCATGTCTGTTTGTTTGTGAAGATAGGCATACACGTTAACTCAGTTAACGGTCTTGGTAATAATAGGCACGTTAACTGAGTTGTCGTGTCTATACTTAGTAATTTTTTATGTACAAAATATCTCTGTCTGTTTGTTTGTGAAGATAGGCATACACGTTAACTGAGTTAACGGCCTTGGTAAAACAAGGCACGTTAACTGAGTTAAAGTGTGTGAGTATCTCACTTAAAATTTTCACACTCGTTAACTCAGTTAACGGCCTTGGTAAGAATAATCACGTTAACTGAGTTAACATGTCTATACTTAGCAATTTTTTACCTATGCCCCTCTTTGAGGTAGTGCCCCATACTGTCTCAACTACAAACATTAACCGCGTTAACGCGAGTGATTTAAATACTACCGCTAACGGGGTTAACGAGTCTATATTGGATGAGTCTTTCTGCAAATCCCCACTCAAAGGAAAAAGTTGTATCCCCATCAGCACGTTAACGGGGTTAACGCTAGGAAAACTACTAGACTCGTTAACCCCGTTAACGACAGGGATGTTTTGGTATTAAATTTTCAAACAGGGATAGTTTCGTACATACTTACAAAAAGTGGTATAGTTTGGTAAAAAATTCCTTAGAAAATGGGTGCTCTATACACCATTTACGAACCAGTTTTTGAGCAATTTTTTGAGTTAGATCCTCAATGAATTATTGAGAGATCTTGATTGATTTGTGTTTTTCTTCGTGATTAGATCAAAATCATATATTAATTTGCTAAAAACGGTTAAGGGATGAATAAGAAATTGTCTCTCAAAGTTAGACGTTTTCATTTTTGAAAAAGGGTTGGGGAGACATAGTCCCACATTGAAAAAATCAAGGGAATTAGAAGATGATATATAGTAACTTTCTTCTAAGCATTGAAGATAGCTAGAAGAGAGGCTCTCTCTCGCGCGCATTGGGGTGCAAATCTCGGACCGATTACATGATTTTTATACCTTGTTGGATTTTTTTTCCTCTTCTATTCTCTTCTCTGTTTTCGGTGCCTCTCAATCAATTGAGTTTATTGTATAAAGAATTTTGATAACAACTACAACACCCTCGTTTCTGGCTACTGTAAAAGCCAAAAGATAGACGAGGCTATGCATATGTTCAAGCAAATGCAGGAGCAATTAGTAGTGCAACCTGACATTGTTACCTCCTATATATAGCACCTTACTGGATGGCCTTTGCAAGAGTGGATGAATGGATGATGTTCCGATTCTCATGCAGCAAAAATGGTAGATCAATGGATACCTCCACACACTGTGACTTATAATTCTTTATTGGGTGGCTTTTGCAAAGTAGGAAAATTAAGAGAAGCATTGAAACTTTTCACTAAACTGTTGCAACATGGAATTCAACTCAACGTAGTGACATACAACACATTGATTGATACTATTTGCAAAGAAGGAACAGTCATAGAAGCCCACAAGTTGTAGTATGTAGTGATTCAAATTAAGAGGTATAGAGCCAGATGTTATTACATACACTGTATTAGTCGGTGGCTACGGTATAAAAGGACAAGTGGAAAAAGCTTGGAGGGGTTTTTGATCTGATGATTTCCGAAGGTCATAAGCCTGATGTTATTTCATTTACATCATATATCGATATTTGTATCAAGAATGGGAGGAATGATATGGCTTTGAACATCAAACATGAGAGGGACAGTATCAAGTGCATTCCTACTTATGACCTGAAACTCATTGTTCTCTGTATATTTAGAAAATGAGCTCCAATTTGTAACGCAAGGGGCCGGGTTCAATTGCGTAGGCACTACTATAGTCCTTACATTGACCCGTGCTGATTTAAAACAGTTGGCGAAGTTCATGTAGAAGTTGGATTGCTGTCTGATTTCTTTGTTGTTCTGGAGGTGGAGGTTGGTTTCTCTTCTCCCTCCGATTGCCTTAGCAATAAAAAATGCAGGCCTTATTAGTAGCTGCAGTTCACAAGTGTCTACTTTTGAATCTGTTCTATCATATCCTATGTTACTACTTCTTTACAGTTTTTAGTCACTCATTTTTAGCTTTTCAATCATGAATGTCCAAAATGAGAGAGGTACGCCGTTTTTAGTAAAACAAATTTAATCAGGAGGGGCATCTTTATCTTTGAAAATTTTGCTAGGTGTTAGCATAAAGCAAGAACAAATGGAGCATTTATTCTTTAATTTAGATGTGAGGGTGAAGTGGATATTATAGCATTTGGGTTCTCTGTCTTTTGTGTAGTTGTTCGTAAAATGTAGATATCAACATTTTCAGATTTTCGAACCATTTGTGATATTTTCTTTCTTGCTTTACCAGAAATAGTCAAAATTAAGATAGATGATGCTTTTTACAGCATTTTCATTCAATGATCCATGACTACACTTTAACTTGCTATTGAACAGCTAAAGGCAATGAACAATAAAAATGATCTTTACATCTTTCTCATAGGATACCTATTTACAACTCGATATTGGACAACTTGGAAAATGAAAAACAAGCCTCAAACAATGATTAGAGTAAATTGGGGTATAATTATATGGCAATTAAAAACAAGCCATACAAGGTACACCATGAAAAATATGGCACTACGTAGCTAAATTACGCGAAGCTTTTCTCATGGAGCTTTAGGTTGGGCAAGTGCAAGGTGTTACTTTCTGCGTTTTTCATCTGCCAAATCTTCAGGGTTTGGGCAGTCACAGAGGTGCCTGTCGCATTGTTAAACAGGAAAACTCGTGCTGCATTGTAGATTGCTTCTGTTGGGTACACACGAGACGTGGCACTGGCCCTTCCTCCTTGAGCAAAACATTCGACAATGGAGTGATCCACCTAATAGAAGAACAAAGTAAGATCATACTGCAAAGTAACTAAAGTGAAACTAGACAAAGGGTTTCCATTTATGAAAAAACGACTCACCAAAATTCTAAGGGATAACATTTCACCATCAAGCACCGGAACTGTGTGCCCCACCACTTTCTTGACGTTGTCGGCAGCCTTGGATGACCTGCGTATTCCATTACCAATAATATCCAATTAGCTAAAACCACAAATTACCTCCCTTCTGGTTAAAATAATGTACACGTACACAATTGAACACCAAGATAAATGATCAATAAACAAATTAACATCACTGAGATTATGGGTAATTGGTTTAGTACCTGAGTTCGTCCTGGCAGAAATGTGTTTGTAGGTTTCCGTCTGATCCCTTACTGACATAGAAGTATGTTGCAGTTTGCTCTGTTCGATCATTGTTCGCAAGTACAAGCAGGCCAAACGGTCCAAGCAATCCTCGGTTGGCAGAGCCACCGCTGGTGCTACACTCGTATTCCTCAAAATTAGCCTCTTGAAGATCCTCTGTGTTTATCTTGAACTCGGCTTCTATGTCCAACTAGAAAGCAAGCGGAAAAAGAAGAGAAACAATTAAATTTAGTTGTAATAATTGCAGGCCACAAGGAAAATTTCAATCTGTTTTAGAAAAGATAGAACTATATATGGCTCAAACTTTTAAAGTACCTGAGAGGCATCGCCTACATCAAGCTCAAGCGTGGATCCTGCATTGATTTTGATGCCGCTGAAATCTCTTCCGGATATCCTAAGGCTCTCCACCTCCTCGATTGGCCAAGTGAGAAGGTGGCTTCTAGTTTTCATGTCGTATAGTACTGTCCGAGGAACACCCTGCCATATATATGTACAAGATTATCGTTAACAGAGTAGTAGTAAATTATTCTAAATTTTAGTTAAAAAGTTATAGCTCTTTTAAACTGAAAAAATCGAATAGAGCTGAATGGAAGAAAATGATTACAAATGATATATACCTGAAGCGAAGCCCAGCCCTTGAGAATGTCAGCGCTCTCACTGTCGGTCTCTTTAACCCAGCCCCACAATATCCTCCTCTGCTTCACCTCGTCGTAAAAAGTCTTGGACGCATAGAAGTTGCCCCAATCATATCTCCACCCAATTCCAACATCGGCAGCCTCATTATCGGGAATCCATGTGTTTGCAATCGGATCATATGTACCGATAGCATAGTAATCGCTACCATTGTCCTCAGTGCTGGCTTTCAGCACATGCTTCACCTCGCTACTGGGCCTAGCTGAAGGATCAAGCCCATTGCGAGACAAGGAGCCAGAGCTGGCAATTGGGTACAAGTCGACGCATTCCCACATGCCAACCTTCTGGACAGTGTGGAGGACACCAGGGAGGAGAGTGTATGAGATGAAGTCTTTGGTGCTGTAGACAAAGGCGATTCCGTTGTGGGATGAGTCCTTGGAACCAATCACGATGCGCCATGTGGAATCAGAAGGCTCGAACCTGTTCATATATTGAGATAAATGTTTAGTGAGCTAACTAGACTCTCTGAAACTTTTGTTTTCGTTCTTTTCTCATTAATGAAATACAGTGTCATCGTTAAATAAAAATAAAAATCCTTATTTCTTACCAAGCAGTGGACGGGTCCCTGAAGTCATGAGTGTCGATATGGGATGGAGGAAACAGGACTGGGTTGGCATCAGACTTGACCCATCTCAGAAGGAGAGGGTCAGATGGGTCGGTAGGCACTGCTAGATTTTGGACCTGTACTGTCTCGTTGGTGCCACCGGTGTACAACATCACAACACGTCCATCCGGTAATATCGTGGCAGAACCGGTCCACACCCCACCTTCGTCGTACCATTGGTCCGGTACCATAGCGACGGGGAGGTGAGTCCAGTGGAGAAGGTCCTTAGACACTGCATGACCCCAGGAGATGTTGCCCCATACTGCTGACACTGGGTTGTATTGGTAGAAGAAGTGGTACAGACCCTTGTAATACATGGGACCTGCAGTCACAACTTCAGTTAGTGACATTTCTTTTGAATCTAAAGACAGCGATGAGCTATCCAGTTTCATTAATGATAAATGACGAAAAAAAAAGTTCAATTAACAAACTATAAACCCCCCCCCAAAACCACCACCACCACCAGAAAAAAAAAAAAAAAAAAAAAAAAAAATTGTCTGTAGCATTGGTAGGTCCTTATTTAAAGAAAAAGCATCGTTTTTTTTCCCCTTAAAGGGAAAAATTGAGCCGAAAGTTTCACTTTCTATCGTTAGAAAATCAATCCTTAATTAATAAAAATTGATTCCTTTTGCAAGTGTCTTTATACACTTAGGGCGCGTTTGGAAACCCAAAAAACTAGGGAAAGGAATGGAATACTGCGGATAGACCCATCTTATCCTATTCCACGGCCTGTTTGTTTTGAAAAAGAAAATAAAGGAAACAATTAAATGTCATTCCCTAGGGAAAGATTTGAGCCAAATTCTATTCCAGCTCCACCCCCTCGGAAAGCTGGGTAAAGGAATGGAAACAACTAATTTTTCTTCTCTATTTATCAAGAAATCAACCCTCTTCTCCAAATTTTGAGAGGGCTCTTCGTCACCATCACCTCTCGAATGCAGTGCAAATATGTTAAAAGAACTTCACATAAAATAAACGTTAAATTTCAGAAACCACCGAACTTTTTAATCAGAGAATAGTTGTTTTTTTTTTTTTTCCCGCTTTCAGTTTCGGCAAATCACCTCGCCAACTTTTAGTACCGAACTAAGATCCCTCTTTTGGTGTAAATTACCCAATGTTCTTGATCCCGTTGATAATATATTTTTTACCCGATTCTTTTTTAAATTCAAATATCAAAAGTGAAAAGAATTAAATTACAAAAAAATAAAAAATAAAATAAAAATAAGGTAAACTAATTAATTTTGGTTAGAGTGGGTGATTTTAGAATTAATAAATCTTCATTTTTTGGGAGGGTCAGAAGTATGTTTTTTCTCTCCAGTAAAACAATTTTATTCATTACTCAACCTAAAATGCAAAATGTCAGAAGTATGTCCATGTACAAATGTTATAAAAAAGTTTTTCAAAATGCCGTAATCCATAATATTCCATTGTTTGCCAAACAAGACTAGGGAATGGAAACAAAAAAAAGTCAATTTCATTCCACCAGTTGCCAAACACACACAACTTATAAAGTTAATTCATCCCTTTCCCTTTCTTTCCATTCCTCTCCATTCATTTTCATTCCATTCCTTTCCATTCCCCAACTTAAATGTTTCCAAACAGACCCTTATTAAGCAAAGAATAAATCAGGATTCAAGTGATCTGACTTTCAGTTTCTGATGAGCTCTAATTCTTATTTTTAGTATTTTTAAAATTAATGACATATATACAAAGATCACTTTCAATTTTTTTGATACGCTTTAATTCTTATTTATAGTAAATTTAAAATTAATAACATACAAATTTTGTCTAGTAACCTTATCTGAAAATCAATTATTACCATAATTTACTAATATCTTTTATGGCCATGCCAAATATTTTATCTGCCAATAATAAACTAATAAATTAAAGAGTGCGGGCCATACCATTGGGATCTGAGGCAGCACAACCAATCACCGGCAGAGAAAACACCAACCAATGCAAAAAATGGAAAACAAGTCAATCAATAAATAATTTTCCACGTTTAAAATAAATAAAAGCAAAAAGTGCAAATTAGAAAAATTTTAAAAATTAAAATAAAAAAAAGATGAAGAATAAAAAGATTGTTTCTAAATACCATTCATCCAATTATTTTCTGGTTGGAAATGGAACCCGGTTCGCTGCCACGACAACATCGCATTAGTCCACGGGTACGAGCCACCACCCAAACCCGAACCCGATTTCAGGTTCGGCGGTGCGGATGATTTCCTTGACACACCAGCTGCCACACCACGATCGGTGGAAACTATCGGGTCCGGTTTCAACAGTACTGGGTCTGGACCGGTTATTACCGAACCCGAATAGTAAACGAAAGCCAACACCCCGAAAGTCAATAGTAAAGCAGAGGAGAGAGCAAAACAGAAATACCTTAAAGTTCTTCGGGGCTTAAGGGGTTCGGATTCGGGTTCGGAAGGGAGGAGAGGGGAGGAGAGAGGAGGCGACTCGAGGTCATGCGAATCCATGGCTGGATAAGAAAATGGATAGGAAATGGAATGCTAATTGGATAACGGGTCGGGTTTAGAATGGGAATGGGGAAGGATGAGAATGGAGAGGGGGTTGGGGGGTTTATTTATAGTGTTTTTTGGAGGGGGGAATCATGGTGCCGTAGCATGGTGGTGACGTGGCAGAGAAGAAGGATAAGAAGGTGGAGCCCAAAAAAGGAAGGAGTTTTCTGTGTGAAGTTAGGTACCGGTTGGGATTTTCCAACTAGAAACTGGTGACAAATCTTTGTTGTGAGAAATGATGACTCATTGACTTATCCTGTATTAATTATAAAAAATTTAAAAGGTTTATTTACTTTAATGTTATATGCTCAACAATGGAATTTTTTATATTTTATACCAATTTTTAAAACTGTTTGCAAGAACAGGACAATCGCGGGACTCAACAACTATGGCGGGTGTAGTTCTAATTTTTTTGAGAAACTCGTCGTTCTTAATAACGAGTTTAGTTCAGAATTTTCAAGTAAGACTCGCCGTTCCTAACGGCAAAATTCTTTATACTAAACTCGCTGCTAGGATTAATGAGTCAACTAATTTTGAAATTTCACAAAGAGTTTCACTCTTTGTTAGACTTCGTGAATTTTCGAGAAAAGAAATCCATAGAAGAGCTCGCTGTTCCCAACAATGGGGGTATTTACATGGAACTCGTCATTCACAATAGCGAATTTAGTATATTTTTTCTCACCATTTGGAACAACAAGCTCTTCTATGAAGTTTTTTTTAAAAAAATCACCAAGTTCAATTGAGTTTCACTCTCTGTGAAATTTCAAAATCAGTAGACTCGCCGTTCCCAACAACGAGCCCAGTATATTTTTCCTCGTCGTTGGGAATGACAAATCTTTTTTGAAAAATTTGAACTAATCTCGCCGTTGGGAATGCCGAGTTTCTCAAAAAAAAAAAAGAACTGCAGCCACCGTTTCCAACGACGAGCATAAAATAAAAATTTGTCATTGGGAACGACGAGTTTAGCTGTTGAGTTCACAAGCGTAACTAGTTTGACAATTATCCTCCTTTTACAAATAGTTCTAAAAAAGGCATTAAAAAAAATCCCTCAACAATGTATATAAGTTACTTAATTTTAGTTTTAGTTATCTTAACACTTTATCTGGCTTATATTTTACGAAGAAGTTATTCATTCAGTTGTTTAGTTAAAATATTGGGTACAACCTGGAATACTTACACAGTATAGGGCTAGAAATAGAAAGAAAGAAAAGTGATTTTTTTTTTTAGGGAAAAGGTGGAATAACGTCACCCTGTTTCATTAATAAGAAGTTAATAAAACAACCCTTGTGTACCAGAAAAATACAAAAATATAGTGTAGGAAATAAAACATAATCCCCAACAAAACCCTGGGGGGTGGGTCTAATCATCCATACATCATACAGCCAAAAGTACAGTAGGTTGGTACAAAAGAAAACCAAGTAGCGGAGGCTGCGGCTAATGAAATACTGATGAGTATGGAGGGCGCCAACCCCTCAGTCCAGTGTCGGTCCAAATTCTACCTCCTCATCATCAAATTCCTCCACCTGGAAGACCCTGACAATCCTCCCTTTCGCTCCTGTGACAGTAGCTGTAGTCTAAAAAGAGATAAGATGCATGATATGAGTAAGGTTACCAGAAATACTGTTACATGAAGTACAAAAATAGAAATTATTTCTGTCTAGCCATTACACCCATGTAGTTGCTGCAATGGCAACGTACCATGCATCCTTCATATCGTGGCGAATCGAGGCAAATTTGGGGCCAATCCACAAATCCTCATGTTCGAAGGGATAGTCATCTGTTCTTAAGGCTCGTAATAACTCTACCAACGTTACCTTACTCCTTGGACAATGAATAAAAAGGTGATTCAAATTATCCACATGTAAATTGCAGAATCCACAGTTGGTCGCTATGTGGGGTTGTCTTTTGGCAAAGTTCTCTCTGGTGAGGATTGCATTATTGAGCACTAGCCAGAGGAAGACTCTAACTTCATGGGGGGTTTTCGCCTTCCATAACACCTGTACCCAGCTGGGTCTGCATCCTCGATAGTGAATTTGGTGATACAGGGATCTAACCGTGAAAGCTCCCTTGGTCTCGAGTCCCCATCGCATCTGATCTGGGCCTTGAGCACACCTCACACCGGTCCGTGTGATGTGTACTTGCAATTCAACCAGTTGCTGGTGTAATTCCGGGGTAAGAGTTCCTCTTAGCGGTGGTCTCCAATTGCCCCTCTTCCAAGTCTCGGCCACCGATATATTAGGTCGGTTCGTTTTCTCATACAGTTTCTGGGAAGGTTTCCTTGAGTGTATGGGGACCACACCATTTGTCCCACCAAAATCTGGTGGACCGTCCATTACCGATAGTTGAGGTAACTGCTGAGTTGAACGGTCTGCTTGCTTCGGCGATTCCTTTCCAGAATCGAGAGACTCTAGACCCTACTCGGAAGCCTAAACTTCTGGTACCTTTTCCCCGAAGGTATGGTTGAATAAAATCCTGCCATCCGTCTCCGCTGTGGTGAAATACTTTCCACCACCATTTTCCCAGAAGGGTGAGGTTCATATCTCTAAGGTCGATGATGCCTAGCCCTCCATGCTTCTTCTTCATGCAAGCGATATTTCATTTGATCAGGTGGTATCCTCCCCTATTCGAGTCTGCTCCTTTCCAAAGGAATCTTTTTCGGATTCAGTCGATCCTTTGGATTACCCATTTAGGAAGCTCAAAAATGATATGTAATAAATGGGTAGATTAGACAATACTGAGTTGATGAGAACCACTCTACCACCTAGGGAGAGCAACTTTCCTTTCCAACCCGACAATCTGTCCTCCACCCTGTCTATGAGAGGGAGCCAGTCCGACTTGGTAAGCTTCCCTGACTTGAATGAGAGCCCTAAATATTTGATCGGGAACTCATCTGTCAGACAATTTAGAATGGCCGCATGGTCCTGTGCCTCTACATCGGAAAGTGCAATTGGAATCAAAGCACTTTTATGGAAATTAATCCTGAGACCTGACCATACTTCAAAGCAGTATAGGGCCCCTTTAAAGCAGACTGTCTCTGACCTATTCCCGTTACCAAAGAGTAGGGTGTCATCAGCATATTAGAGAATCGTGCACCCTTGGTTAGAGTGACTGCTTGCCACGGGCGTTATCCAGCCCTTCCTCTGGCAGTTGCCTAGCATGCCCCTCAGAACATCTGAGACCATGGTGAATAGCAGAGGAGACAGTGGATCCCCTTGTCGAAGCCCCTTCTTGCAAGGGAACGGTGGACCCGACCACCTATTAACCGAGATTGCCATTTTACTAGTGTATAGACACTGTTTGATCCACCTAATCCATTTATCCCCAAAGCCTCTCCCTCTGAGAGCTTCCAGCAAGCACTCCAAGTCGACGGAGTCATATGCTTTCTCGAAGTCTAGTTTGAGGAGGAAATTCTTAGATTGGCCCGTATGGCAGTGATGGATGACCTGTTCTGCAGTAGCCACACAATCCAGGATACATCTGCCCTTGATGAAATAAGCATGAGTTTTGAAAATTAAACTGTCCATTAAGTTTCCCAGACGGATGGCCAAGACTTTTGTGATGATCTTAGCCGAGCAGTTAACATCAATATTTTGCCTATTTTTAGGTCCCTCATCTTTCCTGTATATGTTGCATCTATGAGTTTCAAAGTAATACTTTGAGCAGTCATATAAGTCTAGTGCAAGGGAATAACAATATTTTATGAAGAATCTCCGTGCCATTATTTTTTTATCAATTTTGAAATATTGATATTAGTTCTTTTCGTATGAGTTTCGTATTTTGTTAAAAAAAAGTCTGCCAGGAATGTGAAAACAGAATTTTTTTAGATTAAAAGGAAAGAGTACAATGACTACAACCACTATATTATATATTTTATATTATATATTCAAAAAGGTATCATACATAATCAATGGCTGTTGCAGTCTTTTTCTTGGGGTGTGGGAGCAATAGATAATGTGAGTTATTAGATTAGAGAAAAATGCAGTGATCCTATCATTCGCTCTGGTTTCGGGGAGTATTGAATGAGTTTGATGATGGATGACCGCTTTGCAGACCTGCAAAGTGAAGCCTAAAACACCAAGAGTATTCCGGTGATAGACCCTCCGATGCTTAAGTCAGAAAACAACTATTTAGTGGAGAAAATTTAATAGTGAAAGACTCCTTACCTATCACTGTACAGTCCATGTTGTGTTTATAGGTTCGGAGAGAAATCCGTTACCCCCCAGATCCTGGCGGTATCGAAATCCCCTTAATCTCGGATCTAAGATTGATTATTCCCTTGATTTTAGGGAGTGCGGTTACGGTGTAACCGATGAAGCATTCAGAACGGTGGGTGATTCTTCCGAGCGCGTGATTGGACCTGCGGAAGGCCCACGAATCTCTCTAGCCTGGATCAGTAGAGAGGTTGGCGTTGAGCCTAGTTTGATGCTTTGCGATTCATGCCAGAATCATTGGTGGGGATCGCTCATGGTTTGTCCCACATCACGAGCCCCCCCAAAAATGTGGCATTGGTCGTTTCTGAGGAGTAAATAACTTGTGGAAAAAGCGCTGGCATGACAGTCGTGTCAGATTGTTGGGTCGTTGCTCTGGAAGGGGAAATCGAAGCGGTGTTCGTTGTGAGTCCGTGCTATGAGCTTAGCAAGTATTGTGTTCGGCAGGAAGCTCGGGGTTGGTTAGAGTCTAGGTGCTGGGATGCTCCCAGGCGGGGCTTCCTGTCCACTTAGCCTTTTGTAAAGTTAGTTCTCGTGGAATTCAAGGAGTCGACACATAACAACGGTCATTCGAAGTGCTGTCAATCACGAAATTTGAAGCGGTGGCACGTGCTGATAGTTCAAGAGTCAGTCGTCCCTTATAAATTTTCTCCCCCCTTTAGCCCAATGAGGGGCTATTTTTTGGATTCCTTGAATCTCTCTCTTCAAGATCATAATCCTAGATATGTTGGTCACAGAGATTGGTAGCTCGTCTTCTTCCAGTGACCACTGTGGATCAGAAGCAAGTGCTTTCGGGAGCGGGTCGGCCACCCATTCGTCAAGCCGATGCGCTTCGAGGGGAAGCGGTTTTGAGAACTTGAGATCACCACATGCAATATCGTCGGAGTCGGAGGTGGATATCATTGGAGTCTCCTATCCTGAAGGAGATGACCATAGCCGAGCCGGAGATGAGGCCGGGTCTAGTGGCATTGAGGGTGGTCTAGTGAGGGAAATTCAGGAGCTGCTCAAGGTGTCAGAGGGTGGAGGCGACCGGGGGAGCGGAGGTCAGTCAGTGGTAGTCGAGGGGAGATTCATGAGCATTATTGACGGCATAGTCCCAAAGGCTGAGATCCCATTGGTTGTTCCTCCCCAGGAGCAGTGATCGTTGAAATCAGAGGGGGCTCGGCTCGGCCTGGACCAGGCGCTCGTGTGGATGATGTCCATTCGAATGTACCTTGAAGACTTGAAGGGTGAGTCCGGTTTCGATGTTCTGCCTCCGTCCAACAGGTCGATAACGAACGTCGATAAGGTGAAGAACGTCTGTCTTGGCTGGGAGTGAACTGGAGTCGCTTCAGGTAGCTTATCGCATTCCTCTCCGGTTCAAATTGATGCTCCTGGACTCCGATCTTGAATAGAACGCCAACCTTTTCGAGCCTCTATGTGTAATGATGTGGACAAGATCCATTCTGGTTTGCGTCTCCCCTTCCATCCCTTATAAAGGAGGTGTTGAATTGGGCTGGTGCTTCATCATGAGAAAGGGGTCCCACTTCGCCTCAAATATTTCTAGATGTGTTTGGGCTTCGGAGCCTTGCCGGGTCACCTCTACCGGTGGTATGTCTCACCTCGTCGAGGGTACAAAGTGGTGTACGACCATCCCGACCCTATTAAGGGCTGGAAGTGAAGATATTTTGTTATCCGGAGTAACGAACCCTGGGATGTCCCTACCAGGTGGTCGTATGAGGGCCCGCCGAAGGTGGATCCCCCGTCACCTCATGATCTCAGCCCGGAGGAGAGTGTTGAGTTTTAGAAACTCTTTGGGAAAGGTGCTAGTGTCGATTGACTACAAGTATCGGAAGAGAGGCTGGTCGATGCTGGTTTAAGCTACGTTGGCTCGGGTAGGTTCTTTTACCCTCGGCTCATAGTACTGGTACTTTGCTTTATATGATATCTGTTTTTCTTCATAGGTATCAGTATGATGGTTGGGTTGTCATCATAACCACAGGAGATGCTGAAGGTTGACCTTAAGGGCAAACAAATGATTGAAGTGTCCTCCTTGGGGCACTTGCCGAAGAAGCCTAAGGCCTCGAAGGTTTGTAATCCAGAGGGGGCTCTGAGGGGGCGGCCAGTCGAAGGTTGTTGATGACCGCTGATGAGACCGTGGGGCATTCCACATCGGATTGGTCTGTGGGTGAGTTAGGCTCTGTCGCAGAGTTGGAAATGGCTCAGGAAATAGTGGAGAATCTTCCTCGTCCGAGAGATCAGGAGGACCTCGCCCAAGAGACCACTACTTCGTGTTTCCTTCGCTTTTCCCAAGGCGTTGTACATGCTTGTATTTTTGTGCCCTGTTCTATCAACGTAATTGTTCCTTGTTGATATTCCAAGTTTTCTCTGCAATTTGCTTTCTATGGTATTGAAATGAAGAGGTGGTACGAGCATTTTCTTAACCTAGCGGTTCGGAAGGCGGAGTAGTATAGGAAGAGCTGCGAAGGAGAGTGTGAAGGGACTGAGGCTTTGGAAGAGAGGGCGAAGGATTTGGAGAATAGGCCAGAGGGCGATCCGGGCGAGGGATGGTCTGCCTATAGGGAGTTGTTGAGTGAGAAGGACACGCTAGAGAGCCAATTGGCCCAAACACGATCGGAATTGTGGGGGGGGGGGGGGGGGTGGGGTGGGGTGGACAAGATTGTTGAAGGCGAGGAGCATGGATTTAGAAAAGCCGTCGAGCATATCAGGCGGTAGTACCATCGTCTCGACCTTGGTTCTCTTGAGTACGATCCGAAATTTGTCACTTCTCCTGCAACTCCCCGCTCGATTCCTTTCGACCTGGGGGTCAATACTGGCCCTGCTCTCAGGAATTTTGTTGGTGTATGTGATGAACGTGCTCGTCTGCCTTCGCAAGGGGTTTCACCCATGATCCCGAACCGAGCTTCCATTGGAGTTGGGATCGGAAACCGAGTCTATTCCTGAGTCTACTAGGGGGGATCCCCCCTTTCCATAGCTTTTTATGTTTTGTTGTGTTTTTCTGAATGCAGACTGGCCACCGCCCCTTGTATCTGATTATTTTTTATAGAATGATAATGATTTTTGGTATTGTTGAGTCTTAATTTCGCTGCGAATTCCAAAAATTTCCAATGACCCTTCAGGGTTGGGTTGATATCTTTGGCCAATTCTGTAGGAGGGCGGCTCCTGTGGAATTCGAAGAGTCCTACTAGAGGGAAGCCAAGGGTCAAGGGTGCGTCTCATGCTTTCCACATGAGTGCACAGTATTCGACGTCCCCTTCATGCTTATATATTGCTTTCCTCTGCCTATTCTTTCTTCACTTTCTTCTTTCGTTATCTTTGCATCTCCCTTTCATTGAGTTCATTCTTCCTTTGATCATGGTTTCCGATGCGATTCTGATGGAAAGACGTTTGGCCCGTAAGGTGGTAATGAAGGCGGCCGGAGCTAATGCCAAGGCTGAGGCCAAGACTAAAGCCGAGGTTGACCTTCGGCTGAGGGTAGTGCGACATGGGGAGGTAGCTAGCCAAGGGAAAGGCCAAGGTAGGGGGCGAGGTGACTGGGGTATCCGAGGACCCCAAGGAAAAGAAAGTACAGGGGGAACTCCGAAGCGTCATCTTTCTCCCCATTCTGCCGAGTCTCCGGGGAGGAAGAAAGGCAAGGATGCCGATCCTCCGATCATTACGGAGATGCCGGTCTCCGTGGAGGGGACTCCACGGATGGCACCGGAGGTGCTATTGCTGGCGAAAGGGTAGATACCCTCCTAGAATGTTATGGAGGCTGATTTGACGATGAAGCGCGCAAATGCGGCTTAGGTGGTGAAAAATCTGGCCACTCCCAGAGAGTTAGTGTCCCTAAAAAGGGAGGCCCAAGGAAGCGTTTATGCCCGTTGGGCTCAGGCTTTAGTCATAGTAAGTTGCCCTGAAGAGGGTCTGTCGCTTGTAGTTGGTGCATTCCTTGCATTTCAATATCTAATTTTCTTGACAACCTTCCTTTACTGGAGGTCACTGTCACTAGGGCTGAGTTGAAGCGAATGCTAGATGCAATGCTTGCATGGGCCCTGGAGTTTGAGGAGAGTGGGAGGGAATTGGTGCGTCGGAACAAAGAACTTTGGCGGGGTATCAAGGATGTTGGAAAGGTGCTGGAGAGGGAGAAAAGCATTCGGTAGGGGTTGCTGGCTAAGAAAGAGAAATGCGCCGAGGAGCGACTGGCGTGGCAAGCTAAGGAGAAGAAATTGCGGGGGTTGCTGTACAAGGCGACTCAACACGCGGTTAAGGACAAGCAGGAGTTGGATGAAATGGTGTTGTAGGTACTCGATGCCCAGGATGTAGGGTACGGTAAGGCACTTACGCACATGAAGATCTGATACCCACACCTCTCGCTCAAGGGTTTGGCCTTTGACGTAAGCAAAGAGGACTTGCACCGGATGGCCTAGCTGGATGCCACGGCTCACGAGAAAAGGTCGGCCCCTATAAGTTAGAAAGGACCAGTGCTGAAGCGTCGTTAAGGAGTTTCTTGTACCCCTGCCATTTTTACGGACTGACAACCGCCTTTGTAATCTTTTTTTGTTTTAATGAATAAAATTTGCCTATTTTCCATTCATTCTCTTTGTTCAATTGTCGAGCGTTGCTGAGTTGGGGCTTGGTAGCCAAGATTTCATCCCTGTAGTCGCACTTTGGTGCTTATGTGCAGATAATTGCCACATATTTGCTTAGGTCACTTCTTTCACGATAATCGTGGTCACTATATGTCTTGGAAGTTGAACCGTTGACTGTTTGAATTCATACTTAATGAGGTGGTTGGTTGAGTTGTCTATAAATTCTCTTGGCCTCAAAGCTATTTGCTCCAACAAATGAATGTTTCCTTGATGAAATTTCTGGATAGTGGCTCGAGTTCTCGAGATTTCGCCTTTGGAGGGCTCACAGTGCTGAGGCCTTATCTCGGCCTGCTCGACTCAGATTTCAAGATTTGTCTCAATCGTGGCCGACCTTTAAGAAATTCTTTCTTTCGTGTCTGTGCTCAGATTAAGGGCTTGGTCGTGATTTTCTGGTCGGAAGTTCGTGCTTTATCATCGCCAAGTCGAGGGGAACTTGGAGAAGAATCGTGTCGAATTTCGTCATTTAGGACTTGGGTTACAAGATTTGGCCCCTCCAATCGAGGGTTGAGACCCGAGGATGCAGAGTTATCTATATCAGAGGACTCTTCATCCTTCTCTTGAGACTTTTTAGCTAGGCCGGTAGGAGCGACGGACGTTCAGGCCATTTTTGGCTTCAACTTCTATCCTCTTTCGGGGATTCCCGAGGGGCTTCATCATCAACACTTTCCATCGAACATGAAGCATCTCCTGCGCCAGGGGGTGTCACAGAGCTGTGGCAGCAAGGGGAACTGACGAGCTGAGAGGTACGTAGTGCCTTTTGGTTGGTTCGACTCCTTTTAGTTCTTTCATGAGTGCATTTCTTCGCCGTGATGGATTCCTGGGGTCGGCCACTGAGGTGCCCTCACCTGTTTCTTCTCCTCGCAGTTTGGAGTCTTGTTTGTGTCTCATGTATAGATGTAGGTTTAGACCTTAACATTCTGTATGACTTTTTGCGTACTGACCACTGCCTTTGTAATCATCTTTCGATTAATAAATTTCATCTCTTCTTTTTTTGTTGAGACTGGGATGTTGACCTTTTGGCAGTAGAGGAGTCCATGTTGATCGTGAAACTCAGAGTTAAGGTACTCTTTCGAGGCACTCTTTCCGAGGTTTAGGTTTAGCAGTGAGACGTGCAGAAGACTCAGAGTCGAGGTACTCTTTCGAGGCACTATTTTCGAGGTTTAGGTTTAGCAGTGAGAACTATGCAAAGCTCTTTCGAGGCACTCTTTTCGAGATTTAGACTTATCAGTGAGCACTGCATAAGACTCAGAGTCGAGATGCTCTTTCGAGGCACTCCTTCCGAGGTTTAGACTTAGCAGTGAAGACCACATAAGACTAAGATTTGATGTGCTCTTTCGAGACACTCTATCCGATGTTTAGACTTAGTAGTGAGGACTGCATAAGACTCAAAATCGAGGTGCTCTTTCAAGGCACTCTTTCCGAGGTTTAGACTTAGCAGTGAGAACTGCACACGACTCAGAGTCGAGGTGCTCTTCACTCTTTCCAATGTTTAGACTTAGCATGTGAGGGCTGCATAAGACTCATAGTCGAGGTGCTCTTTCGAGATAGGTTTAGGTTTGGCAGTGAAAACTGCACAAGACATAGAGTCAAGGAACTCTTTTGAGGCACTCTTTCCGAGGTTTAGACATAGCAGTGAGGACTGCGTAAGACTCAGAGTTAAGGTGCTCTTTCGAGGCACTCTTTTTGAGGTGTAGACTTTGCAGTGAGGTCTGCGTAAGACTCAAAGTCGAGCTGCTCTTTTGAGGCACTCATTCCGAAGTTTAGACTTAGCGGTGAGAACTGCGCAAGACTCAGAGTTGAGGTGCTCTTTCGATACACTCTTCTCGAGGTTTAGACTTAGCAGTGAGGACTGCGTAAGATTCAGAGCCGAGGTGCTCTTTCAGGTCATTCTTTTCTATGTTTTAGACTTAACAATGATGACTGTGCAAGACTCAGAGGCGAGGTGCTCTTTCGAGGCACTCCTTTCGAGGTTTAGAATTAGCAATGAGGACTGCGTAAGACTCAGAGTTGCAGTTCTCTTTCGAGGCACTCTTTCCGAGGTTTAGAGTGCTTTAATAAGGAGTAGGCGAGGATTGGTTGACAAACCGAAACAACTGTATTCAACTTTATTCGATAATCGGTGGTAGTCGACGCTTATTACAATTGCCTTATCACGATTTTGAATCGTTTTAAGGGCTTTCATAAAACTTCATCAGGTGTTCCGCATTCTAAGTTCTCTTGACTGTCTTGCCCCCCAGATCTTCGAGTTGATAGATATTCGATTATGAATTCAGCAAGCGACTGGCCCATTATAGTAGTTCGGGGTTTGTAGCTGATGTCGTTCTGGCTCAACTCAATGGACCATTTCATCAGACGGCCTGACATCTCGGGTTTGTGGAGCACTTGTTTGAGGGGTTGGTCCAAAAGGAATTGAATGGAGTGGGCCTGAAAATATGGACGAAGCTTTCTTGCTGCTATTACAAGTGCGGAGGCCATTTTCTCTACCTTAGAGTACCGAAACTCGACATCACAGAGAACTTTACTAACGTAATAGATGGGCTTCTGTGACACGCTTTCATCCTGAACTAAGACAACACTGAGTGCGTGTTCGGAAGCAGCGAGGTAGAGGGAGAGTACTTTGTTTGGCTTGGGTTTGCTGAGGACCGGAGGATTAGATAAGTATACCTTTAATTGATCAAAATCTTGCTATTGGAGCTCCCCCCACTTGAATTTTTGAGCTCCCCTGAGAGCTTTAAAGAACGACAGTGACTTCTACCTGGATTTGGAGAGAAAGCGACCGATAGCTACTAACCGACCGGTGAGGCGTTGCACTTACTTGATGTTTCTTGGAGGGGTCATGTTTAGGATGGCCTAATTTTTTTCGGGTTGGATTCTTCCTGTAGAACCCCGTATTTTCAAATATTATTTTTATATTTGAAAATGAATTTCAATTTATTTTGGGGATTTAATGAGTATTTTCAGAAAATTTATCTTTTGTACACGTGCAAAACACGTGCAAATGCTTTCATGAGAAGTGTGAAAATTTAGTTTTCTTTATGAAAAAAATCTTATTTAATATTTGAGATTTAATTAGTATTTTTCCAAATTTTTCTGAAATTTATTGGAGCTATTTGCAATTTTTAAGAAAAGAATGACCTTTTTGCAAATTTGACATTTTTAGGGGTTAAAGTGCAAAATACAATTTCTGGACGTTTTGAACAGTACTACTGAGATTTAGAATGTATATTTTCTATTAGATCCGAATTTAAATGAATTTTGACGGAATTTCCAAAGAATGACCTATATATGTAAATTGTATTTTTGGAAGGGTTGTTTTGCAAAGTGTGGATAAAACCCTAATAACCCATCCGGCATATTTAAGAGAATTTCTTTCCCAGCCTTCATTGTTGATAAAATATTGTATTTTGGAGATTTATTTTTGGTGGAGCAAGGAGCTTTTTGGATCTAGCAAAAGGGGAGATTTTGTGGACTATTCTCAATATCTAAAGGTGAGTAATATAAAAATTTGTTTGTTGTTTGATGTATGTTTGTTGTTTGATTGATATCATGCATGGAAGAAATTTGTCTTGTGGTTGATTTATGTGTGCAAATATCATGATGTAATGATTGGTTGTGGTGAACAATTTAGATCTCGTAATGTGGTGTGAATCATGTGAATATTGTGAATGAATAGTAGATCTTTAAAATTAAAATTGGTAGCTAAGAGCATGTTGAGATTTGTGCATGAACACCTGGACATTAAAATTATAAACCAGATTCTTATTGATTTTGTGAAAGAAACTTAGATCTTGTAAAACCCTAACCAAGGATTTGTGATTTAGAATATGAGAGTTTAGATCTTGACACATTAATGTTTTGAGTGAAATATACATATACCTGATGAGATTCGTTGAGTATCATTATTTCCCCCTGATTAAGAACTATTTACACAATCATTAGTTCATTAGAAGCTTCAGAATTCGATTTTGTAATCAGACCTAATTTTCGAATTTCTGTAGGCCGACAGTCGACTGGCCTACGGTGCAGTCGACTGGTACGAGCCTGATACTTTATTTGAAATTGTTGAAAAAGTTGTTCTGGACAGTCGACCTAGCCCCTAGGCAGTCGACTGGTCCACTGAAGAAAATATTTTCGTAAGAATTATTTGTCCTTCTGGACAGTCGACCTATAACCCAGTTAAGTCAACTTAAACACTTAGAATGTTTTTGAGAGGATTACTGGAATTTTCCTTGGGTAAGTCGACTGACCCTCTTGTAAGTCGACTGATACGAGACTTAGTTTATTTTTGTCAAATCTTGAATTTGGTCCTCTGGACAGTCGACTTATCTCAGTACGAGTCGACTGGTACTGAAGGATATTTGTGAACTTCAGTGTTAATTCGAATGATTAGTTTTTATATACTTGATATTTCAGTTCAGTTTAAGATTAAGCAATTGACTTTGAGATATTCAGTTGAGTATATCATTTGAGACTTTTAGTTGAGCCACTTGTTTAGTGGAATTTAGTTTAGACTTTGAGTTTGAGTCTCTAGAGGCGTATGACCCTAGTATACCGGTGTTGAGTATTTGGTTGAGGCCCATTGAGGCATTTCAGTTATTGAGATTTGAATTTAGGCCGGTAGGGTGCATGACTCTAGGAGATTTGTTAAGTAATCAATTCACCCAAAATTATAAGGACAGGCACTAGTGGTGATATGATGAACGGGAACATGAGTCAAGAACCTCAGTATGGCTTTCGGTGTGGGATTTAATCTCCGGAATTATCACAGTAGATTATTAGTGGTGTGGGATATGTCTCCGGAATTATCACAGTCTTGTGGTGTGGGACAATCTCCGGAATTATCACGGTAACTATTGTGGTGTGGGATTGATCTCCAAAATTATCGGAGTCGAGGTGAAGCACATGTGGTATTCATATGGGGATGTGTCAATGTTTCGGTGTGGGATGATCTCCGAAATTATTCAAGTGAAATATCTTGGGTGTGGGATCCATCTCCGGAATTATTGGGCATGTGATACTAACCATAGTTTATCTTTATCTCGTAGTAGTCATTGTGTTAAGATTAGTTCATAACGCGGGGATTGAACCCTATGAAGTGAAGACGTTAAGGGCTTGCACCGAACCTATGTAGAATGGGATGCATAGACTTCGAAAAGTACGCATTAGAGAGTCTGCATTTAGAACTTGTGTTTTCTTAGCTTGGTTTTTATGCATGTGGTTTTCTTGTTTTCTACACATGACACTTAGCTTAGTATCACTTGATGTTTTATGTTACCTTTCATTTCGTACTTCCCATATTCTTACTTGGCACTTGTTGTTTATGAATTTATGAGGTATGAGCTTTATGTCGTTGTTTGTTTATTTTTATATTCCTCACACCATTTATGGCTGACCCCTTTAGTTTGGGGGTTAGGGATCATCTCTAGCCTCACTTGTTGCAGGTAGTTTCCTAGAGTTGGAGATGGAATGCTTAGGTTGAATTTGAGATGTAATTGATACATGAGTGATTTGAGTAAAATTTGTAATATCAATCTTGAGATAAATTGGGTTGTAAATGAAGAAGATTATTGAGTTGAGTTTGTTTTGAGTTCCGCTGTGCAATGTAAATGATTTGTTGTAATAAAAATGTTGAAAATTTTAGTGGTGTTGATTATGTTTAATATTGTATTGAAGTGGATCACTGGGAATGTGCCACGTAATTTCTATGTTATTAATCTGGAAATTCGGGGCGCTACAGAGATTGGTATCAGAGCAACGCTTCAATAGTAATACTAAACATAACATAAAAATAACCTAGGTGTGGACACTAGAGTGTGAGTACCTAGGTGTGGACATTAAAGAGTGAGTATCACATAGAACTGAATATGATGTTTTACCTTTGGAATTCAATTGAGAACTTGCCAAAGGATATTGATGTGAATTTGAATTGTGTGATGCTCTAACTTTTCCCTCGTTTTGTAGTATTCAAAATGGTTGCACCCAGGGGCAGGAATGGTGGCAACAATGAGGATGGATCTGGTAGTTCCTGAGGAAATGGGATCGACCTTGAGGTTGAATTTGCCAAAGTGTATCAGACATTGAACACGCTGATGGCATTCAACGTGGCGCAGCAGCAAGCGCAGCAGCAGAATCCGCAGCCAAATCATGGAGTTGGGCATGGATTGGTGAACGCTGATCCTATTAAGCAGATCGAATCCTTTAAGAGGATGAGGTCGCCAGTCTTTGAGGGCCAAGCTGATCTGACCGCAGCAGATGATTGGATTCGGAAGATGGAGACGATCTTCGAGGTATCGGAGACTCCAGCAGCTAGCAAGGTGAAGTTAGCGTCGATGCAGCTTGAGAAGGACGCTGGTGTCTGGTGGGAGTCGCTCAAAAGGACTTTGGGAGATCAGCAGTTGACTTGGGAAGCTTTTCTGGAGGAGTTCAGAGATCGCTCCTTTCCCCTAGATGTTCAGGAGAAAAAGGCGACTGAGTTCTTGAACCTTCAGCAGGGTAGCATGACAGTGCGGGAGTATGAGACCAAGTTTGCTCAGCTTTCACGGTATGCGCCAGAATTGGTTGTTGACGAGGCAAAGAAGGCCAAAAAATTTGAGCAGGGCTTGAGGCCAAGCTTGAGGTCGAGGATGATTCCGTTGGGCATCAGAAGATTCGACAAGCTGGTCAGGAGAGCAGCGATGACTGAGGAGGATATGGACCAGTTCCAGAAGAAGCAAGATACATAGAACCGGAACAAGAGGCCAGCATCAGGCCAGAGTGGGAAGGGATTCCCAGCGAAGCAGGCCAAGTTCAGTGATCCGGTGCAGAAGGCACCTACAGCTCAAGGAGTGACCTGTTATTATTGCAAGGAGGCAGGACATTATAGGTCAGCATGTCCAAAGTCGGCGAAGCAGGTTTGTTCCCAGTGTGGGCAGGCAGGACATACTCAGCCACATTGTCCACAACAGAAGAAGGATGGTTCTGGTGGGAGCAAATTTCAGAAGAGGCAAGGGCGAGTATTTGCATTAACCGAGGAAGATGCTGGTAACTCGGAAAATGTAATACAGGGAATGCAAGAATTTTAAATTTTATTTTGAATCAATGTAATAAATAAAACCTTTATTTGAGAACAATTTAAGATTGAGTATCATTCTTATTGTAACAGGAGTTGTTTTAATTAATGGAATAAAGGCAAAGGTTTTATTTGACACTGGTTCATCGCATATATTTGTATCGCCAAGTTTTGCAAAGATCTTAGGTGTGAAATCTAAGTTGTTTCCAGACAGGGTTTTGTCGGTGGCAACGCCGTCAGGTGAAAAGCTGATAGCGGATCGATATTACGAAGGCTGTGATATCGAGATTTGTAGTATTCAGACAACCTCGAGGTCTTTGTTTGAGAACGAGATCAATATCCCTTGACCCTTAGGGGGAGCTCGTTGGTGGTCGTGTTGGCTTCTCGGACGAAAGCCTTGCGGGAGGTGTTAGAGTCTCCGCCCATTGGTCCATCGTGAACGCAGTGGAGAATAGGTAGTCCGTCGGCTCCCGACGGGTTAGCGCTCTTTGCAGAAAGCTTGTTTGCCCTTCGAGGAGGGAAGGCTTGTCTAGTATTTTGAGTAAACTCAGCCAGGTATCCTCTCTAAATGAGTGTTTCGATCTCCTCCATGAGAGTCCGACATCAGTCGATCTCGTGGCCGTGGTCCCAATGGAATCGATAGAAGAATCTTTGAGCCCTTCTCCGATTGTTGTTGGTGGATGGTGGTGGATATTTGACTACCCCTTTGTCCTCATTCTGAATGAGGATGGTCAAAACATTCTCCATGAGTGGGTGAATCTCTTGAACCGAGGGATAGGAGGCGGACGTCTCTGGCCAATGGGGTCCTTTTGCAATTTTTTCGGGTCCTCAGACTCATCGGCCTTCCTTTTCCCCTCAGTGGGGTTTCTTTCCCTCCACTGGGATGAAAAGCTTCCTCAGCCTGAATATATTTTTCGAACCTACGAAGGAGATCGAAAAAATCGAGGGGAAGTTACTTGGCGATGGAGGCCTTAAGTTGGTCGTGGCGGACATTATGTCGAAATGCCATCGAGGCAACCCCGACGTCAAGGGAGGAGATTGATCGGGATTCGGCTGTGAATCTTCGAATGAAGACTCGAAGTGGCTCTCCGTCCTTTTGTCTTAGGTCCATAAGGGAAGCGCTCATTTTCTCTGCCTTGCGACTGATCACAAAGTGCGTGAGGAAATTTTATTCGAGCTGATCGAAAGAGAAAATTGAGTCAGGAGCGAGTTTCGAATACCATTCCCGAGCTGGCCCACGTAGAGTGGCAGGGAAGGCGCGACATAGGATAGGATCTGAGGCACTGTGAATCATCATGAGGGTTTTGAACCCCTCTATGTGATCAACATGATCTTTCTCCCCATTGTATGTCTTGAACCGTGGAGGCTTGAAGTTCCTCGAAATAGGGGCATCGAGGATTAGGGCGAAGAAGGGGGGTCTGGATGGTTGATGATCCCGGCCGAGCTGTCCCCCATTCTCGCCTATCCACGCGAGATGGTCTTCCATATCTTGGAGTCGCCTTTAGAAGTCGTCCTGCCAATTCCCAGATCGGGTTGACCCGTGGGATTCTTCTTCTCCGGAGTCTTTGATTAGTTCCTCACCGGATGGTCGTTCATCCGGACTCTTCCGCGGAGTGCTCGTAGGACTTCGGTCTGGAAATCTTGGAACTTGGCACACGTGACATGACCCTCTCTGCTGTGGTCATTAGGACGATGGCGATCTCTTGGGGAGTGGCTATGCTGTTGATCTGGGCTTCGGAACTGAAGGACATTATGGCTTGGGATCGGGTTTGATGGCGTGGTCTTGCCTCTTGAACGACTGAGCTGGTTTTGGAGATCCCCCCTGGCTGGACCGATTTTTGATGACATTCTAGAGGTCGCCCGCAATAGGTTGTTCGACCGACCTTGCGATGGAGCGGGATGCGCTCAAAGCTGGTCTCTGCAGATTCTCAGTCTGCTACCTCTATGATCCCTGGGTGTTCGCGGGGCTACAAATTGGTGGGGGAGGAGGGACTGAAGGCCTTGCGGCGGCGATCCTCTTGGCTTTGGAGGCCATGAGAGCAGGTCACTTCGGACAAGAACTTGGGTCGGGAGTAGGATTGATCTGCAGATTTTCCATAGACGGTGCCAATCTGCAGATTTCTCACAGACAACGACAATCTGTTGCGGTCTTTTTCTTGGGGTGTAGGAGCAACAAATAATGTGAGATCTTAGCTCAAGAAAAACGCAGTGATCATATCCTTCGCTCTGGTTCTGGGGGAGTATTGAATGAGTTTGATGATGGATAACTGCTTTGCAGACCTGCAAAATGAAGCCTGAAATAGCGGAAATATTCCTGGTGACAGATCCTCCGATGCTTAAGTTAGAAGGCGACTATTTAGTGGAGGGGATTCAGTAGGGCAAGAGTCCTTATCTGTCACGATACAATCCATGATGTGTTTATACATTCGGAGAGAAATCTGTCACCCCGCAGATCCTAGGGCGGTATCGAAATCCCCTTAATCTCGGATCTGGGATTGATTATTCTCTTGATTTTAGGGAGTGCGGTTATGGCATAACCGATGGAGTATCCAGAACGGTGTGAGATTCTTCCAGGCTCGTGACTGGGCCTGCAGAAGGCCCGCAGATCTCTCTGACCTGGGCCAGTAGAGAGGTTGCCGTTGAGCCTAGTTTGATGTTTCACGATTCGTGCCAGAATCATTGGTGGGGATCACTCATGATTTTTTCCACATCGGTAGCCAAACAACACCTAACAGGGTGTGCAACAAACAACACACCACTATCAACATCTTTAGTTTACGAGTTGTAATACAAATATAAATAAAACATAGTCCAAAACAAAACCACCCAAAAATTCTCATCAAATGACTATAATTACATGAATTCAGCATCTGAGATGGGTTATCGATCATAGTAGCATCCGACATCCAAAAAAAACACCAAGACTGAGGCAGAACGCAAGAAACCATCCAAAACAGAAACCAAGTAACCTACTGAATCATAGTCGACGCCCAAAAAGTCCTCCAAAAGCATCAGGCACCTACAAACTCAAAAAATAGTAGCCAGCAATCAAAAGACCAACAACCAACTTCACTTATTCACCATTATGTAACACATCAGGTAAAAAAATTAGTGAATGGATACACCAAAAAGATTCATCTCAACAATCGCAGAATCGAGGCTATCAATCTTTAGCTTTGCTCTTTTCCTCGGAAGAAGCATATTAGCCCAAAAATGAATGAAGTAGATAAACTCATCTTCATTTTATCAACATTCCGCTCGGACCAAATAGTCAAAATCAAAGACTCATCGCAATATCCCAAGACAATCTGAAAGAAGTTTTAATCATTTTTTACCAGTCCAATACAGTCCCTGGCTTACCCATCACCAACCAAGATCTGTTGCAAATAATCATAAAAGATGAGTAAAAGAAAATTGAATAAATAAGTGGTTATTAGTCTCATCATGAGAACTGCAAAGAATGCACAATTGACCAATGACAAGATTTCTTTTGTTCAAATTATCCACCGTCAACAATTTATTATGAATAGTCAGCTAAACGAGAATCCTGACTTTAAGAAGGGCAATATTATTCCAAACAACTTTATAAAACGGGGAATTAACACCACCATTGTTAAGAAAAGATTAAAAAGATTTAATTGAGAAATTACCCGAATTAGACCATCTCCAACTAATTTCATCCCTATCATGCCACTGATAAGTGTCAAGAGAACCAAATAACTCGATATATTGATCAAGCTGTGTCCCCAATAGATAGCGCCTAAAAAGAATGTTCCACACTCCTTGATTATTATGCCAATAGTATACGAAAAATACAATAGCATTAGGGTTAGAAGCTAAACCAAAAGGCGAAGGAAATAATACATAAAATTTATTATTACCAAGCCAATAGTCAGTCCAAAATCAACTGATGAGCCATCACCACACCTTTTTTTAAAACAACATTTAAAAGGTTCGGAAACTTTCAAAATACATTTCCAGAAAGCATAAAAAATGAGCGGACACTTTGGGTTGAAGGTCCCAAATTTTGAGTCTACAATAATTATTCTTCTTTATTAGCTTAATCCAAGTAGGATTATCATGACTCAGGGCTTTCCATATCCACTTACCAAGAAGAGCCAAATTATGATTTCTAAGATTAATGACCCCAAGGCCACCTTCTTGCTTTGATTTAGAAATCTTGCCCCATTTACAAATATGTTTTTTTTACAAATATGTTTTCCAGCCACGGAGGCAGCAGAGCCAAACCAAAATAAATTCCTTCTAACGATATCAATGCGCCTAATAACCTAAGTCGGGACATAGAAGTATGACATCATATAAAGGGGAATAGACGAGAGATAAGATTAACGAGAGTAAGTCTCCCTCCCCGAGATAACATTCTATCGGACCAAGAGTTCAAACGAGCTTCAATTCTATCAGTCATTGGAAGCTAATCTTCTTTATGCAATTTACCCCTTCTCAGCGGAATACCAAGGTATTTTATGGGGAACGAGACTACATTACATTGAAGAAGTTAACAACCTCGATATTATTAGCATTGGAGCCCCCTAGCCAAATAGTAGAAGTCTTGCTAAAATTGATAGACAATCCATAATCTCTTTCAAAGATGTGGAGTAATAATTTTAAGTTGCGAAGCATAATACCATTAGGCGAGGAAAAAAGAATGGTATCGTCTACATACTGGAGATTTAGGACGTCTTTAAAACCATAAAATCGATACAAACATTCGTAAACATTAGCCACCCAAGATGTGTTCAACATTTTACTAAAAATGTCGGCTACAAGGACAAATAAAAGTGAAGACATTGGGTCACCCTACCTCGGCTCTCTCTTACACTTGAATTTATTACCCACTACACCATTAATACAACTCGATGAAGTGTGATCCAGGAAATCCATCTTAGCCCAAACCCAAGATTAAGCATGATATCAAATAGAAAACCCCAAAGCTATTTCAAAATCTAATTTAAGAAGAATACCTTCATTATTAGCAGAATGAAAACCAGAGATAATATCTTGAGTGCAAGCAACGCAATCCAGAATAAATATGTCTTTAATAAAACTCAATTGGATAGAATCAATGAGGGAAGGGATAACCGGAATAATTCTATTCACAAGCACTTTCATCACAATTTTGAAGAGAACATTAATCAAGCTAATCGGCATAAAAGCATATACTTTATTAGCACCCAAAATTTTAGGGATAAGAATAATGTGCGCATAGTTAAACCACGTAAAGGATAAGTTACCAAAATAGAGTTCCTCTACATACTCATCAAATCACCCTTAAGATAATCCCAAATTTTTTGAAAGAGCAAACTCAGTAAACCATCAGGTCCAGGAGAAGAATCGCTTTTCATAGCAAAAATTGCAACTTTAATTTCTTCTAAAGTGAATTGAGTATCAAAAGAAGACAAATTAGGGATTTCGTTACCAAAAAGTGATTCCCAATTCACTTTCAAAGAGTGACATTGAGTCGTGCCCTTAAGGTTTTTATAAAATTTTAGTAAAGATGAGTGAAAATTAGGATGAGAATTAAATTCAACATCTTCATCAACGATCGAAGTAATTCTATTAATTCTTTGTCTATGTGAGGCATAATTATGAAAATATGACGTATTACCGCCACCTGACGTATTACCGCCACCTTCCTTGAGCCATTTAATATTCGCCCTTTGGGCCCATTCAATATGCTCCATGTGAAGAATAGACTTATATTCACTCTTGCAAACAGCTCTATAATTCCTTTCATGATTGGTAATAGTCCACAATTCTTCAAGCAGATCAATGCGATTAATATTAGCCCAAAAACCGTGCTTAATAGCATTAGCATTTCTGGTTCTCTTTTTTTCCTAGTCTTGCATCCATTCTTAACAGCACGAAGTTTGAGTAAAATCATAGTCAGACCATGAGAACCCACTATAGAAGAAAGGCAGGATAAAATCATTGATGAAAATTTGATCTTGAATCGAAAATTTCTCAAATCGAAACTTATATGGCTTAGAATGGTTGGAATTAGAAAGAACACTACGCGGCACATGATCAGAACTAGGATTAGGAAGTGCTTGAACTAGCGAGTTCTGAAAAGAAGACAACCAATCAATCGAAACTAAAAAACTATCGAGTTAGACCATAGAATGGTCTAAATGATTGTTAGACCACGTAGATAATCTAGCATTAATCTGTAGATCAATCAAGTTTAGTAGGCGGATACAATCACTAAGGGTCAGCCATTCTAGATCGGTTTCCTTTCCTTTCGTGTAAAAATCTGGTGATATTAAAGTCCCCAAAAAAAATTCAAAGTCTATTGATAATGCCAACAAATGACCTGGATTAGTCCCAAAACTCACATCAACAATTGGCAGTAGAAGGACCATATATTGATACCACTATCAAAGAACAATTGAATTCAAGCCACTGAAGCACTACAATGCGAAAATATTTAGGGGCCCGTTTGGTTTCATTTTTTGGAAATTTTTTCAGAAAATTTTTTTGTCAAAATGCATTTGGTTACATTTTCAAAATGGCATCTTTTCTGAAAACAGTGAAAGGGTTGTTTTCCCCTTTTGGCCTTTTCCCCTTCTTTCCATCTCCATCTCACTCCCGCTCCCTCCCGCTCCTCTCCGACCTGAACCCCTTGAGCTCCTCCTTCCTCTCTCTTCAACTGTCGAACCATTGTGCTCGCCTCGCTCGTTCGCCGAGCTCGATCGTCGCCGAGCTTCCTCCTCTCTACTGGCACCTCGCCGAAACCCTAGCCAGCTCGTCGTCCTGCCCTCCCTGCTACATGCGACTGCTCCTCTCTCCCTTTTCTCTCGCTTCGGATTCGGATCCATCAGATCTGATTCGATTCATCTAAAAATAATCCATCAGATCCATCAGATCTGAACCAGATCCATCAGGGCCCTCCTCTCTCCCTCTTCCCTCTTCTCTCTCCCCGAACGTAATCCATCATATCTGATTCGATTCGGATTCAGATCCTGATTTTTTTTAAAGTTGAGATTTGTGCTCGATCTTGATTTTTTGTTGGGTTTGGATAGGGTACATTCTGAACCAGTTTTTTTTGCCATTATATTGATTAAATTCCTATTATACTGATCCAGTTTGGCTGGAAATGATGGATATGGTAAATTCTGAGAAGACAACAATATTATGATCATATATTAGTAGTAGTTGGCGTGGCATTTTTTAAAAATGCAGCTCTACACTAATCAAGATGATTTGGTTGAACAATTGTTCCATGATAATATTTTCTGAGGCTACGGCTAATTAGGGATATGATGAAGCTATATTCTGATCCTATATAACGGATTAGCTCATTGTCAAGAAAACTAAAAATAAAAAAATAATTGTTGCCAAACTGAAAAAAAACGGGAGAAAAAAAAATTGATTTCTAAAAAAAATTATTACCAAACAGCATTTTACAGTCCAGTTTTAAGAAAACACCATTCAGATTTATTTTTTAACTCAAACAGGTTATACAATTTCATTTTCAGAAAACAGTTTTCAGAAAACTATACCAGACAGCTTTTACACTCTCATTTTCAGAAAACAGTTTTCACAAAATATTTTCACAAAACTATTTTCAAAACAACAAACCAAACGCACCCTAAGAGTCTTATGAAACCAAATAGAATACCGCCACAAGAGTCAACTGCATCAAGGCTGATCCATTCAGTCAAAATAGTGCCACCTATGGCTCTGGTAACAGACGAAGAAATGTTATCAGTTTTAGATTCTGGAATAGAAATAATAACAGATTTTTTAGACGAAATGAGGTTGGTCCTCAGGGATATAAGGAATTTCTCTCTCGCTTGTGCTGCTAGAGAAACTTTAAAAGGCTCGCGAGAGATGCAGATCTTTGTGCTCTAATACGTGCACGAGCATGATCACCGAATTATTGTAAATTCGAATAATAAAACACAATGATCGAGCGAAACCGAAAGTATGCAATAAAAAAATATCAAAATAACAAGATCGTAATTGACGATTTAATAAACGATCTTATTAATGGACCCCCGATAGTCATGACGTGATTAAAGATAGAAACTTTGACCATCATTTTAAAGTTGGAAAAACTTTGTGCATGTGTACTAATAGATTAGAACCCTAGCTTTCACGTGCTGGGTGACGTTTGGAAAAACCAAAGCGGTTGCTTTTTTTAAATTAAATATATGCACTTTAATAACTTTTTTACCCAAAACATAAAATATATATAGAAGGAGTGGCGAACATCTAATCCTCCGACAAAATTAAAAAAAGATTAATTTGCGGATAATTCAAGATTAGTGGCTAACTAATGACTGACGAGACACGCAACTTGACTCTGAGAGTTGTTGGATGATGTGGACCCCATCACATGACTTAGATAATCCCTATGCTGACTCTTTCTTTCAGAGTTTCTTGCATTTAAATTTCTCGGATATATATATATATAGGTGGCCCTTCAGTTGAAAACTAATTTGGTGAGAACTTTGTGAGAACTCAAGGAGTACACCCCCAATAAAAAATCTGAACCTGCCATCTCGTTCAACACGCCTTAGATAGCATAACATAAAGAAATCGCGTAATTTGAAGTTCATTGTCCCATGATTTACATCATCGCAAAATTGTATGGCTGAAATTCTACTCCATTTGATGGATGAGCAAACAAACTTCAAATTATTTGAATTCTTTATGTTATGCTATCTAAGGCATGTAGAACGAGATGGTCGGTTCAGATTTTTCATGGGGGGTCTACTTCGTGAGTTCTCACGGAGTTCTCACTAAAATTAGTTCTCAACCGAAGGGCTCCCTATATATATATATATATATATATATATATATATATAGGGTAGCGATCCGGTGAGAACCGTTCTCACGATAAGCTTCGTGAGAACTCCACGCCTATCCATCCTATGAATAATCCGAACCATTCACATTGTTTAACACAGCTAAATTAGTCTAGAAATATAAAATCAAGTCCTTTTATATTCATTTGTCCATGCATCATGTCACTATAAAAAAAAATGATTTTTCAGCCACACAATTTGTTACACTTCAATGCATGGGCAAACGAATCTCAAATGACTTGATTTCTTATCCATTGACTAATTGAGTCGTGTAGATCAAAATGAACGGTTCAGATCTTTTAACTAATGTCCCAAACAAAAGTTCTCACGTGGTTCTCACCAAAAGAGTTCTCACTCGATCATTTCCCTATATATATATATATATATATATATATATATATATATATATATATATATGAAAAGTTTCGGTTGTGCACTGCCGACGTGTGCACTATGTCTTCGGGCGTTCATATCGATGATCAGAGCCGTTTACACTGATTTACACATCTAAATTAGTTTAAATATGTAAAATCAAATCATTTGAAATACATTTACCTATCTGTTGAAGTGTTACAAAATTGTATGGCCGAAAATTATTATTTTTTATAGTCACATGATGGATGGGCAAATAAATTTTCTATCTTCCTCTACCTATTGGAGTCAGCCATATAATTTTGTAACACTTCAATGGATGGGCAAATGAATTTCAAATGATTTGATTTTACATATTTAGACTAATTTAGATGTGTAGATCAATGTGAATGGTTCAGATCGTCGATATGAACGCCCCTGTGTGCACTAGAGGTAGTGCACAACCAAAGCTTTTCATATATATATATTCATCTTTCATTGTGCACTACCCTCCGTATTAAATATTACAAATTAGAGTAATGCTACATCCACTACTAATTTCACTACATTTCACTTCACTACCTTAGGTGGCACACTCCAATAGATAGAGGAAGATAGAGTAGGTGGGGGAACTCTCCAATAGGAGTATGCCACCTAAGGTAGTGAAGAAAATGGTAGTGAAATTGGTAGTGGCTAAAGCATTACTCAACAAATTAATCTAAATATATAAAATTAAGTCATTTAAAATTCATTTGCCCTTCCATTAAAGCCTTACAAAATTGTAAGGCTGAATATTATTTTTTTAAATAATGACATGATGGATAAAAAAATAAATTTTAAATGACTTGATTTTACATATTTAAACTAATTTACATGTGTAGATCAATGTGAACGGTTCAGATCGTTGATATGAAGGCCCGAAGGCTGAGTGCACAGAGTGCATACGGAGGATAGTGCACAACGGAAAGAGACTCTATATATATATTTGCATATCATATTTAACTTTGGTTGGCTCTTGCTTTATAAGAGGTTGCTAACTGTGGATAACTTGAATAAAAAAGGTTTGGCTATCGTTAGTCCTGTGTGGCTGTGTTATATGTGACCATGATAATGAATCTGCAAATCATCTTTTTGTTAAAGACAAGGTTGTCAATGAAGGTATAAGGCTGGCTTAAGTGGAGAAAGTGTTGGAATATGGCTATGACGAATTTGATTTTGTTTATTTGGCGAGAACTAAATATTGCATATTTAAGAAGAAGCTTTCTAGTATTCTTGTGGTTTTTGACAAATTTCTTTTCTCTGTCTTTTTTTTTATTTTGAGGAAAAGGTGAAGTCTGGCCACCCTGTTTCATTAATAAGAGGTTAATAAAATAAACTCAGAGAACTGAACTCACTACAAAATCCTACGAACATAAAGAAAGTACATAAACTCCACCCCAGACATGGGCGGTGGGATTAAAGTAAACTAGTAAGCCGAAAAGAAATACATCATACTTCCCCCAACAAGACCCTGGGGGGTAGGCACCTCTGATCAGTGTCGGCAGCGCAGACTATCAATCGATCGTCGGACCGATCACAATTTCCTCATCATCAAACTCCTGAACCTGGAAGACGCTCGCAATCCGTCCCCTAGGACCTGCTGTGGCCATATTAGCCCCCCTCTATAACCCAAATTTAGAGCCTACCCACAGCTCCTCATATACATTAGGGTATTGCGCCGTCCCTAGGGCACATGAGCACCTCTACGAGGACCGCTTTGCTCCTAGGGCACTGTAGCAAAAGGTGTTCTTTCGTCTCCAGTGTAGCAAGGCAAACCCGCATTGGGTATCCACGTTAGGCTGGCGCTTGGCTAGGTTTTCCCTAGTCAGAATCGCATCATTCAAGACCAACCATAAGAAAGCTTTGATTTTAAGCGGAGCTTTTGTTCTCCAGATGACTGCCGACCACTTTGGTGTACACCCTCTAAAGTGAATACGATTGTACATAGAGCGAACTGTGAACTTCCCGTTCTTCTCCACTCCCGTTTTTCTCTCTGTCTTCTTGGCCACAAATACTTCTTGTTGTTAAAAGAGAGGAAAATGATTTCACTGTCTTGGAAGACAAGATCACTTCTTGGTCTATTGATGATGAAAGTGTTGGCTCTAATGGTGTTGATGTTGCAGGTGCCTCCTTTGCTCGTGTTGATATGTCTGGAGCACTAGTCTTTTACTCTCCCTAATTTTGCAAGTGGTGGTGTTGGATTTTGAGAAGACTGAAGATGTACGAGATGAACTATGTGTATGTGTGGTGATTGAACTTGGTGGTTGTACTTTTATTCAGTTAGTTTGGTCTTTGGTTCTATCCATGGAGCAAAATATATGGCACAACAGAAATTTTAGGTGCTGAGATATGCGACAATCAATCACAACAAATAACCAAGCAACATATATCACACCATTTACACAAGCATACAAATTTATCTCTGTTCGGAGAACCTAATCTGGAAGAGAAATAATCGATATATTATTCAATTAGAGACGACAGAAGAGTTACTATACTCTCACCAAGAATCTATTTATCTCCCAAGCCTCACTAGAAGATAATCTACTGTTTACAATGGAAAACTCTCATGGAGGATATTACAATTATTTATAGAGATCTAGAAAACTCTAAGTTTTATTTTTGATCCTTCATCGTCTCATAAACCCTGAAGAAAAAATTATACGATAGGAGTCGTACAGTATAACTTAGATAACAAACTTGGGATCAAACAATCCTGAAATATCTGGCCCTATACACTACTCGCCACTTGCGGAGGACTGCCCAAAGTGGCCGTCGACTGTTATCTTCTCGCAACCCAAATCAGCACCTCCTTTTGCCTCATTTCTTCGCTTCAAAATCTCTTCTCGCTTCGCCCCTTTTTCTTTCAATCAAATGTGGTATGAAAGACATAAACCCTAATAATCTCCACATTAGATTGAATACAAGTTGTTCCCATACCTGTGTGATTTATTGCTTCTAGACACTTTCATTTCTCCTATTACAAACAACATGATTTAGTGGATTCTTCTGCTAGTTGAATTTACCTTCGCTTGTTATTTCTCCAATTGTATTCCCTCCTCAACGGCATACCCAGTAGGTATTATCACAAAAACGTCATCCTCCATACGAACTCCACCTACCTGGAGGCATCCTCCACTTGTCGATGGTATTCGAAGGTCATGATCTCGCTTCAGTGATTCTAGTGGTAGCAGACTAGATGCTTTAGGAAAGCTGGGTTTCAAAACACTCAGCCGAGTCTTCCAGTTCCCACAAATCTTGTAGAGGCTGTGTTGAACACCCCTTCCCCCCCCTCATCACTTAAAAATGACCTTCCAAAACTGATAGAACACCACCTCAAGCTGTGTACATGCAGCCCCATGCTTCCAGAGTTTCCAAGGATATTAGGTTCCGCTTCAACAAGGTACATCCATGACCTTCTCCAATGTAAACCTCTTTCCATCTGTGTAACCCCTGTTCCCGTATATATGTATTTTTTCGTATATTTTCTGTATTTAAAATTTTTATAATTTTCTTCTCGCTTTTACATTCTTTTTTCAACAGTTACATTTTCAATTGATCGAATTTTAACAAAATATTATTCTGGTTTCTAAGAAATTTTCTATTTCATTTTATTATTCAAAAATTATATTTATTTCGAATAACGGTGTATTTTAATCTTATTTTATATTCCTAATTGATCGACTATTTACATTTTAGCCCAAACCAACTATATTATTGCTATTTGGATTTTAATAAAATTGTTAAACTCAAACCCTATTTTGATATGTATACATATTATCATTATTGTTATTATTATTACTTTCGAATGCTTATTAAAATTCATCTTTCGTTATTTATTAAATTGTGGAAGTCTATTGATTTCCATCTATATTTTATGATCATTGGGGAATGGATTTTGTATACCAATTGATTTAATTGTACTACTATATGAGTATTGATTTATTTATTGACATATTACTTATTATTATAATCTAAAACCCAATTATAATCTAAAAGTATTGGATTAAAACCCAATACTTTATAACTTATTTCTTATTGGATTTCAGACCCTATACCCACTACTCATTACCCAACAACCTGTTAGCCTAATTACTTTCTATATATCCTGTTTAATAACCCCTTAACCCTAATCCTATTCTTAACATAATTACCCTACTCTAATCCTGCCGCCCCCTGTTCACCTCCTTCCTCTTTCATCTTCTTTTGTGCATCACCTCCGAAGCCACCACTTTGAGCCGCCATCACGATGCTTCGTCGTCTTCCTCGCCTCACCCCTCCACGTCATCTGCATCGCCCCTGTATTCCCATCGCCTTCATCATCAACCCCTATTCCGCCCTGGCTCCGAACTCCTCAGCCTCGCGAGCCCCCTCGTGACTACTCCTGCCCGTCGCGCCTCCTCACACCCTCGCACACACGAACCGCCATTCTCCTCCATCCCGTCTTCGTCCTCCCGTCAAGCTACCCTCGACGTTGCACCTCGCTTAGTCTTCCTCTGAGCACCTCCTGCTCGCCCTTAGCCTCGACTCCCGTCGCCTCGCCATCATCCTCTTCGTCACCCCTGAGCTTCACCCAATCTTTGAGCATCGCCTGCTCCTCAGTCGACTGCTTGCTTACTTATTCCCAAGAACAGAGCAGCGAGTCGTCGTCGAGTTCCCCCATCGAAGCTCCACCCTCCGAACACCCCCAGTCGTCGCCGCTCACCGTCAGCATGCTGTACACGTCCTGCCATCGTGCCATGTGCCCTATGCCAACCGCCGTCAGCCTCGCCCAATGCCGCTGCAAGCCGAAGCCCAATGGTGTTGGCTGTTTGATCAAGATTTCTTGATTGTTTGGATTCTGGCCGTTGATCCTCTTAATTGATCATCAAGTCCATCAGATCTTGATGATTTGAATCTTGGCCATCCGATCTGTTCTGATCATCTTCATTATCACCAAGCATATCCAGCCGTCCGATCTGATCTGATCATCTTCATCATCAGTTCTTAGATCTCAGCCATCCGATTATCTTGATCTTGATCTTCATCAAGATCTGTTCTTGTTATTCTTTCGTCGGATTTATCGTCACCCTAAGGCAAGTAACTTGTATTATTTTTGTTGTATATACAAGTACCAAATTTTGCCTGTAGTGTCGCTTCTGTTTCTAGATTCATTCTCATGAAGAACCCTTGTTAGATCTTGACTATTTGTTGATCCATCCGTAGTCATTATTTGTTACACACACGACATGAAATTAATTTAGACCTGATTAAATTTCTGATGCATGTATGTATATTATTTTGAGACTCATGATATGTTTTATACTTGTTGCATGCTTGATGTATTAGTTGTAGTATCTTGTGGTAGACTTGTTAAACACTCATATCATATTGTTTTGGACATCTATTATACCATGCTTCGTATTTTGTTATGATTTGGATTTGTTGCATATGAACTATTTGATTTAATGCATGAGAGAGATTTCTATTTTTGTTGCTGCCCTGTTTTGTTTCAGTATTTTAGATCATGTTAAGGTCAGTAAATCAAACTACTTTGTGAATATAAATTGTAGACCCCATTTTATATTTTCCAAAACTTTCGACAGAGCTCAGTTTAGATTTGTGATGTGTGAGTTATTGCTGTTTTACTGCAGCTGTGTTGGAAATTCCAGATTCTGTTTTATGAGTTTGCTAAATTGTTATTTATTTAAAAATTGATGTTAAAAGTAAGATTTGAATTCAATATTTTTCTGAGTTTGACTAAACATGACTAGGATCAACCCCTAATTTTTGTAGAATTGTTTAATGACTTTTATAATTTATTTCATGCTTGTGAACCTAATCAATATATTTCCAAACTGCATGTTGTTCAGTAAAGAGCCATAATTTCAACCTGATTCCATTCACTGTTGGTTAAAACTTTGTGAATATGAAATGTATCCTGCTGTGTCTATTTTACAAAACTTTTGACGGATTTGGGTTTCGAATTGGATTTTGTGATTTATCGCTGTTTTAGTACTGCTGTGTCTAAAATTTCAGATTCATAAACTTGCTGTATCTTTCTGTTTTCCAAATTTATTGGACTATGCTATCTATAATGGAATATTATGAAAATTTATTTGCTGATGCTAGACATACTAGGGAATCTTTCAGATTTTTCATAGATTTAATCAGTAAGTTTTTATACTATTTTCATGCTTATAAATACAACTTTGTGATTTCTGGCTGAACATGAATTCAATATAAAACGCTGTTTTGAGTCCATTTCTGTAATTATCATATGACTTATTTATAAAAGCTGGATTCGACCGAGAGTCTATTTTCTAGATTTTCTGATGGATCCACGTTTGCATTCTTGTGGCAACAGGAATCTCAGATTTGGTACAGTACTGTCTTACTGTCTAGAATTGAAAGTCTCGTTGTCCTAGTCTATTATGGGTTACTTATCACTCGTGCATGTTTCCGTTCGACCTAAACCTGTCTCTTGTTCTCGCCATGCTTTTCTTGTCCTGTTTGTGCACGTATATGCCTGCTTTAATAATAATAATAAGTAATCAAGTCGGGGTTAAGGGAAAGACCTTTGTAGTGGACAATATAGGTATGTGTACTCAGAAAGGGGTCGTGTTTCCCATTACTTGATGCCATGTTTTCATGATTACATAATTTATGCCTGTTATTACTACCTGATTATATGATGCCATGATTTGTGATTACTTGATTCATGCTTATTATTACTACCTGATTATATGATGTCATGATTCGTGATTACATGATTCATGCCTGTTACTTACTATATAATTATATGATGTCATGTTTCATGACTACATGATTCATGCCTGTTCTTGATTACATGAGGCCGGGATTTCATGATTACGTGATTCATGCATGTTTCCTGTTACATGACACCTGAGTACACGGCACTATAGAAACCAACCACTAGATCTAAACGTAAATTGCATATAAGTAACAACCATATAGTAAAATTTGGAATGCATGAAGTGCTACCTACATAGAATTAAATACATCATGACTTGAAAGAAAATGATCAGCTGCATATTCCTGTTACCTATACATGCTACCTGACACCTTTTACATGTTTACCTGATTGCATGTTATCTGATACCTGTCACATATTACATGCACCTGTTATCTTATCATGTCACTTGATTCTGTTTCTTGGTTAGGAGTTAGATACTCTACCTTGTTGTCACATCCATTCCATTCTTACTTCAGTTCTTGTTCTTGCTGCTACTCTGTATCTTTGTTATTCGTTTTCTGTACTTGTTGCTTGCACTACAAACGGTCCGTAACTTGCATTGACGGGTATTTTGTTTCTTTTTCCTCTTCCTGTAATTTATTAAACTTGCAGACTTTGGTGACCAGCTGCCCGAGGGAGTAAGTGACCAAGTATTCTAGGATGGCTGGAGTTTCTTACTTGAGTTTATTTCCTGTATGAATAAATTGTAATTGCTACTTGGATTTTGTATTGGGCAGTTTGTCCCATAACTTATAACTTGTTGTTCGAGATCTGGTTTATTTGAGATTAAATATTTTTGTTTTCAAGTAATTCTATTGGTTATATTAATTTGTTTCATGCATGTGTGGCTGATTATTCCTTGTTTATTCCTGTGAAATGTTGAAAAAATTCTTACAGCTTATGAAAGGTGAAAGCCATTCGCTGGACTTAGTCGCGTATCCGTATTCCGTATTCCTTTTTGTGAAGCGGGGCGTGACAATCTGGCATCTTCAACTCAACTGTCTCGTCACCCACTACGTCAAAAATCTCACCAGTCTCCTTCCTCACACAACAACCTATTGTAGACGTGTAAGTAGATTATATCTCACTATAGGAGAAAATATGTGAAGAACTATGTGAATCAAGAAACTAGACAAAATCCACGACTATAGAACTTAAAACGAGAAGACAGTCTAAGTTATTACCTGATTCAGCGACACTGACTATGTTGTCACCCTTCTGATTCAATAACTGGCAAAAATACCTCTTATAATGCGTAATTCCTCTGCAGTGGTGGCAATAGACCCCAACCTTACGTGAACTGTCACTTCGAATTGAAGAACCCTCCACCTCCATGCAACTCAAAGAAGTAGACCATAATTTCTGAGTTTCCTTCCTAAGTTCATCCTTGTTCAAGCTTGTGATCACACCATCCACCGAGAGTTTTTCCTTGACAAATTTCTCGTGTAGCATGGTGGTTATCAAATGCTGATATAAATATGTGAGTGAATATATCAAGCTGAAAGGTTTATCCTCTTCACTTAGATCATTTGAGCTTTTTTTCTTTAATTCAGATAACACCATATTGAATTCCACTATATGATCATAAAGAGAGAAACATTCCTTCATTGAGAAAGAAACTGTTTTCTCTTCAAGTACGTCTGATCCAGTAATGACAATTCCAAGTAGTTAATTCTGAGTCTTGCCCAAAAACTCGCCGCACTTTTTTCCTCAAGGAAGTTGTACTTGACTTCATTCATTAATGACAACCGGACTAAACTCAAGGCATTTAAATAAATCTCATCCCACTTCTCCTGTGCCATGCTGTCCGACTTCTTTGCCACACCCAGCTTCTCTTTATCTCCTTCTAGAGAAAGATGCAAGCCCTGTCGAACCAATACGTTGTACATATCCACCTTCTAGAGATTAAAGTTGATCTTACTATTGAACTGCTTAATCTTCATGAAACTATGAACTATCATCTTCACCAAGGAACTCGAGTAGCCTTTGCTCTCATACGACTTTGTAGATCTATCTAATCTGTGTAGGGGAAGTTTTTAGTCGCTAAGTTATGCGAAAACCAATCACAAAGAACAACCAAGCAATACAGACCACACCAAGTACAAAAACACAAGATTTATCCCGATTGGGTGATGGAAAACTCTCAGATGAAGTACTACCTATAATGGAGGTCATTACAATGATTTATAGAGATCAAGAAAACCCTAGGTTGTAGTCTTTATCCTTCACTATCTAATAAATCCTATAAAGAATGCCACGCGATAGGAGTCATACGATATAACTTGGGGATGAAACCGGGCTCAAACAGATCACCATAATCCGGCCCAATATGTCGCAGTCGATCAATTTCCCAAAGTGACAGTAGACTGTTGCTGATATTTTTTTATGTGCGACATCAATTAGATGATGAGTTCAGATTTTGAGAAAGAAACCATAGATCTAAGAGTCGACCTTAGACCGAAAATATGGTTAATAACTCATTGTTTCTAAATTTGAATCGTTGGGCGTGCTTGGACCTGGATAAAACGGCTGAGATATTGTCGGAGAATCTGCACAAAGTCTAAACACCATGGTTTGCCCTAGTGAAAGACCCTCCGATGCTCAAGTCAATAACTCTGACAAAAGAGGGAAGTTTTGGTGGCAAAAGATTGATTACCTAACCATTAAGGTGGTGAAGGGTATTTATAGCGTAGGAGTTAGTTCCAAAAGATAAGTTTTAAAATAAATCTTTTGGATTTGACTGCTGGTTCTCAGGATTGTAGGATAGAGTTTGTTGATAACTCTGTTTAAAATAGAGGATTTGGCAAACAACTTTTAATTAGCTGGAACTCATCTTGTTTGCCTGTAAATTATCCCTAATTGTAAGTTTAGTTTAGTTGATGGGCTTGGAAGCAGCTCATGTTATTCATGCAGACCTGTAACTGCTGTAAAATTATTGTTCTACCCTTAAAAGCTTCAAGATTCATGCTGGAATCGTGCGGCTTTGATTAGTTGTAATTTTTACCCACATCATAAGCCCCCCACTCCCGAAGGTTGGATTTCTCAGCTTTCGAGAAATAGTTTGCCATGTTCTACATAATCTGGAGAGCCTGTGTAATTTTCAGAGACGATTGGTGGTGCTGAGAACCTTGTTCAGAGCTTCTGGAAGTAGTAATAGTGTTCTTGGGGTTTTATGGATTTTTCCAGATTTTTCTGAATTGTTTCCAACTTTTAATCAACTTTCTAAATTTATAATTAACTTTTCGGTGTTTAATTAATTTTTCTAAATTCATAAAAATTAAAAAAAATAAATTATATTTCCAAAATTATAATTACTTTATAGAATTTTTAATTAAAATTTCAAAAAAATTAATTAATTTAACTGAATTACTAATTGTTAAAAGAGAATTTTTTATTAAATTCAATACCTGACGCGAAAATTGGAGCAATCTGGCGCGTTCATTTGGTTGGTGTGAATTTTAGGGACATCTAATGCCTCAGATCTATTGCAGCTTGCGAGCAGCTCGGATGACAAATTTCCCGAACTGCTCGCATGCTCAGCGTGTCTCCGAGCTACCACTGAAATCAGCTAGCCTATTAGGTAATGATAATGCATGAGCAACTCAGATGACAATTTTATTGAGTTGTTCACTGGCTCAGCGTGCTGCTAAGCTATTGTTGATGTCAAGTGACGTCAGCTAGCCTGACGGGTAGCGAGAATGCACGCGTAACTCGGATGACGAATTTTTTGAGCTACTCGCTAGCTCGGCGTACCTCTGATCTATTGCTAATGTCATATGTGATGTTAGCTAGCCTGTCGAGTAGAAAGAATGTGCGAGCAACTCGAATGAATTTTTTTTAGCTTCTTACTGAGCTTGCTGCCACGTGGGACTTATGGTCCCGCCTTTCTCTATGATGGAGCTCTGCTGGTGGCCATGTCAGACACACTTTTTTGTCTTTTGTTGTCATTCGATTTGGCGAGATCGATGGCTGGAGGAACACCGCACGTCTCGCATTGGCCACATGTTTTGAATGCACATATTGATGCCATGTGGATTGGCTTGGGAAAGAACTGTGCGAATTCTGCCACGTATCCTGACTGTTACTATTCCCGAACGTTGTCACACTCTATCTATATATTCACTCCCCCCACCTATCTTCTCCTCACTCCTTCTCATTTTCCATTTTCACTCTTTCTCTAGGATTTTCATTCTGGCGAGTTTTCTAGCTTTCGTCTTGTTGAAGTGCACAGTCGTCAAGCCATGTAACTTATTGCAATTTCTTATAAGTAATTTCTTGTGCTTCATTGAGAGACTCCTCCCCCTCGTGTTGCATCATGGAAGGTGTGGCTTCTTCTTGTCCTTCTAGGGAGGAGACTGGAAAAAAGATAGTTGGGACTTCTGTACTTTTAGAGACGATAATTGAGCCAAATAGGGAATCTTCGAGGAATTTTTTCGATCAGCCCCATCCTCCTCAAGTTCTTTTTCTTATCCACAGCTATCCTGAAGATATGGGAGACCTCATTCGGCATGGTATGCTCCACGAGGAGTCAGCTTACGTCTACACTACCAAGGTGGACTTCGCCAAGACTATTTTCACGATCTCAAATCCAGTCAAATGTTATGTTTCTTGTTTTTCATTAAAAGAACTCATCTATATGTTTGGCCCCACATAGAAAATAAGAAGCAAAAGATTGTCATAGTCTATGGGAAACTACAGATCTACTCCTCCGATTAGATCTTGTATAGAAAAAAACATTTTTTCGGCCATGGTTCCAAAAGGGAAAAGGGCAGAGGCCACTAGCCATCGAGCTAACCCTCCTCCTATTCCACTAGTAAAACTACCTCCCTCCTCATCACAGCCTCCTAGCCCACCATCACAGCCTCCCCCTAGCAAGGCTGCATCTGGGGGCTCCCGAATTTGTCATCCTAACCCTTGCCCAGTTGAAAACAGGGAGTCAGTTCGCAATTCAACCACCTCTATAGCGCCCTCTAAGGTACCCCCAATGTAGCCAGACCTCTGTGACATCATCAACTCCCAAAAGCAAGAAGTAGACCATCATCTCCTACTAGAGCAAAGGTGCTCCCGAGATGGTGCTTTCCGCTCAGAATGCGACCTCTGTAACATCATCAACTTCCACCAGCAAGAAGTAGACCTTCATCTCCTACTAGAGAAAAGGTGCTCCTGAGATGGTTCTTTCTGCTCAGAATGCCAAGGGAGGAAAAGAAGTCCCTCCCCCCGTCGACAGAGGTCCCGACAGTCACCCTCACCAAAGGGGCAAGGGAGAAGGAAGAGCCTAACTCTGTTCATTCAGGGTTGAATTCCGTGACTTCAAGGATGAAATCCTCTAAGAAGTGATTCATAGGTCAACCCAAGAACAACCGGGAAAAAGAATGTCCCCATCATCACCATGGTTGAATTCCATGACTTCAAGGATGAAATCCTCTAAGCCTCCAAGTCCCGAAAGAAGAAGTGATTCATAGGTCAACCGGAACCGATAGAGAGGAAGACTCAGTCCAGCGTTGCCTCCAAGAAATGGAAGACCGCCTAACCTGAATCGATCAAGAGGAGGATTGCCACGGTAGATCTTACCGCCCCTCCTGGCCTCCCTTTAGCAGGTCCATTCTGGAAGCCCTTATTCTAGAGAACTTTAAAGCTCATCACTTCGACTCATATAATGGTGACTCCGATCCAGCGGACCACATCAAGAGTTGTAAAACTCTCATGGCTTTTGACCCGCTTCTCTGCAAGATGTTTCTGGCAACCTGAAAGGATCGGCTCGGGAATGGTAATCCCGACTCTCTCTAGGGTCGATCTTCTCCTCCGATATGCTTGAGAAGCTCTTTTAGCCCACTTCGTCAAAAGTCACAAGACTGAAAAGTAAGTGTCTCTGTACTCGAGTTGAAACAGACTGAAAAGACAAGTGCCTCCTTTGATTCACTAGTAGCGACAGTTGTGTTTCGACAAAATGTCACCCATAAAGAGCTCAAGGCATCCCTCAACAAGAGGCCTCCTCGAGACTTCTCCAACCTCGTGCAAAGGAGCGAACAGTACATCCGAGTTGACGAGCCCCTTCATCCCGAAAGCTAGAAGGAGTCCCCCTTAGGGAACAAATGGAAGAACACGAACAAAGAGGGACCCAAGAAGTCACAAAGGACAGTTTTTGCTAACGTTGCACTCCTCCAGCTCTTCACTTTGACAAGTTTCCCCCCTCAATTCCAGCATATCAGTTGTCCTCATGGAAATTGAGAAATATTGATTGCTCTGCCCTCATCCTAGAATGCATTCGCCAAGTAGAAGAAGGGACAAGAACATGTGCTGAAGATTCAATAGGTGCCATGGCCATGAAACCGATGATTACCAGACCCTCAAAGAGGAGAACGAGTCCCTGATCCGTTGAGGTTACCTCTCCAAATTTGCCCAGAAGAACAAGACCACCCCTTATCCCCCTTGGGGGCTAAAAAATGCCCAAAGAAAGAGCCCCAATCCCCAGACTCAGATCACATGGCTGTCTTCCACTATATCCATGGAGGATATATGGGTCGAGAGTCTAACTTCTTCTGAAAGGCGTTCGTTCTGAAAGAAAACTCAATACATAACTTCACTCCTACCAAAGGCTTAAGAGTTCCAGTAATCAACCTCCGCACGGAAAACCAAGAAGTGTGTCATATTCTGGTAGACAATGGTAGCCCGGTAAACATCCTCTTATTAGAGGCATTTCAGGGACTTAAACTCTATCAGGACTATCTCAAGCCTTTCGGGTACACTATGAATTCTCTGGTGTTCCGATCCAAATCAAAGGGATAATGACCTTCGATGTAAGTGCAGGAAAAGCCGCATTTACTCAAATAGAAGCCAAGGACTTCATGGTTGTCAATATGAAGATAGCTTAAAATGACATGGTCTCCCAGGTCTAGTGGTCCTTTACGACGAGCCCTCAGCCTTCCACATGAAAAATGAAGTTCCTCACAGCTAAATGGGTAGGAGAAGTTAAAGGGGTCAAAAATCAACTCGGGCTTGTTATTCAACCATAGTGAGAGATAGATCCTTCCCCTAGATGCCATAGAGCTCCCTCAAGAGAGGAGCCAAATTAACTCTGAGCACGTAGATGAATTGGAAGAAATTCCCTTCTCCTAAGAAGATAAGACGAAGTGCTTCCGAGTAAGCTAAACTCTCTCCCATCGAGTCATAGAGAAAATCGTCCATTGCATAAAAGAGAACCAAGACTTGTTTGCTTGGAACGCCGCAGGCATGTCTGACATCTCCAAAGAGTTAATCATGCATCATGTACGTGTGAATCCGGACGTCAAGCATGTTCAACAAAGTATCTCAAGTTTGTCCTCGACAGATAACAAGCAGTTAGGGGAAAATTTGACACGCTCCTAGCCGCCCATTTCATTCAAAAAGTAAGCTATCCTGAGTGGCTAGCCAATGTGGTCATGGTAAATAAGGCCAACGGAAAATGGAGAATTTGCATAGACTTCACCAACCTCAACAAAGCATGTCCGAATGATCCTTTTCCTCTCTCCAACATTTATGTCTTGATCGATGCCATGTTTGGGAATGGGTTCTTAAGATTTATGGATGGCTTCTCAGGATGCTATCAGATCAAAATATTTTTACCTGACATTCCCAAGATGTCCTTCATTACCGAACAAGACTTCTACTACTACCGGGTCATGCCCTTCGGGCTAAATAATGTCGAAGCCACCTACAGTGCCTGGTGAACAAAGTATTCAAGAAGCAGATCGGAAGAAACATGAAAGTCTACATGGATGACATGCTCGTCTCAAAAAGAAGAACATGTGCCCAACCTCTGAGAAGCATTTGATGTGTTGCCAAGACATAACATGAGATTGAATCCTTCAAAGTGCGCCTTCGGGGTCTCCTCGGGAAAGTTCTTGGGTTTTATGATCAGTCAAAGGGGAGTTGAGGCAACCCTGAGAAGATCTAAGCAATAACAACATGGCTCCCCAACCACTATCAAGGAAGTTTAGAAGTGTAGCACCCCGAATCCCCATACTGGTGATTCGTGACACAACCAAAATCTTTCCTTCTAACAGTCACAATACAGGAAAAAGGCAGAAAAAATTTAAACAAAATTTATTCCATGATATACAAGTTCAAGTGTTATAATTGCACACTAGGGGTGGGCAAATATTATCCGAACCGACCAATCCGAACCAATCCAATCCAAACCGATCGGTTTTTAACCGATCCAATTGAGGAATTGGGTTGGTTCGGTTCTTTATCTTCAATAACCAGTTGGATCGGATCGGTTGTTGGATTGAGCTTTCAATTAACCGACAAAACCGAACCGATTAATATAGTTCTCACTTCTTATTTAAACTTTTGATTCTTTGAAAATATAAACCGATTAATATAGTTCTGCACATGGATAATCAGTTGTGCACTGCTACTAATTCATCCATAGTACTACTGCACATCACACGTGGATGTGATTATCCATGTGCAGTTGTGCACTGCTACTAATTCATTGTGCACTGCACATGAATTAGTAGTAGTACCACGTTGAAATTTGAACAATTCTTTGAAAATAATAAACCGATTAATGTACACACATGGATAATCAGTTGAAATTTGAACAATTTAATTTATGAATTTGGATCATATATCCATCACGGTTTTGCAAGTTATTATATGCTATCTGGCAAATGTTAAGCAATTTAATCATTCCTTCTCTTCAATGTTTTAGGAAGCTTTTCCTATAATCTTTATGGTACTGTTATGTACTAACTTTGAATTACTTTTCATAGTTCAGAATATATATCATTTTGATTAGTAAGTAGCTTCATGGATTTGCCAAAATGATCCTATAATCTATATACAGGATCATTTTTAAGAAAATGCCATCTATCTCAATTTTTTCCTCAAACCGACCAATCCGAACCAATCCAAACCGAGCTTAATCGGCTTGGATGAAAACCGATCCAATAAAGGTTCGGATCGGTTGCGGATGAAAAATGTAAAAACCAATCTTCATTGGATCGGTTGTTGGATGAGCCATATTAGGTCGGATACCGACCGATGCCCACCCCTATTGCACACTATATCAGAAATTACAAATCAGAGTTTTACAAAAATAAAAAAAATGTAAAGAATTAACACTTGATACTTTCATTTGGGCACACCATCTGGCTTGGGCTTCCTGGGCTTCCTGGGCTCCCTGGGTCGGCAATCTAGCACCTAAAAGAGTGGGTCCGTCAGTAATTCTACTGACGCAAGGCTGATAAAAGCAGCGATCTCAGAACTAGACAAATCAAGATTGAATGCAAAAAACAAAAGTGACTAAAAGGAAGGAAAGTGGAGTCGGGTCAAGGGTGTCCATGTACACTAAGCCCTAGTAATCTAATGCACAGGTCAGGATGTACTTAAACTAAATGCAAGCGAGACTTTGGTAATGTATGCATCCCATACTACATACTTTCCAAATCAAACTATTGTCTCCAAGTTCAGGGTTTTGAACCCTCGCCATGCATTCTACTCCTTTATTCGTCCCGTTCCTGATAGATAGATCGTGGTTGATGAGGTTGCAGATTAATCGGTCACATCCGTTTCTGCAGTCACTTAGTGGTGTCTCAGTTTGCCACTAGTGCCCTATGCTCGAACCCCACTCAAAATCTGTGATGAACTTAAAGATACACCGCAGCATACCTATGGAGCTGAAGATTCACAGGACCGCAGCCCATACGACCCGTTCGTGTCTACCAGCATAGAACTTGACGGCCTCAAAGGTCTAATTCCCCTTATCCGCCAGGAAATCTCATCCCGTTCTTACCACGGTACTTCAGGAATCAACAGTGCAAGATATGCACCGCAACACGTATCCCTAATGACAGGAGAGTACAATACCTGACTACTAGTCGCTAGAAACTAATGTGGTTCATAGGAGACGGAAAAATCAAACTGAAATTAAGTCTACCTAGAAAAGTTACAAGGGCATGGTCACCAACTGATTCCTAGTCTATGTTATGTCTAGTCTCAAGCGGTTTCCCTACTAGAAACCCTCGTTCCTGTATATCAACCTGCGGGTTCGACGACGCGATCACGTGCTCGCCACTTTCTCTATTTAGTCTCGTCCTCAAACTTGGCCCATGATCATCTCCCATGATTTCGTCGGCACCCGAGTTAGTCACTTTCAATCGTTAAGGCGGAAGTCCTCAAGTTGGCCTAATGGTTTATAAGTGTAGGCAACTAACTTAGACAAGGTAGATGACTCAAATATCGTTCGAGTCACTACCCGTGTCTTAAACAACTTAAGACACCAAATAAACAAGTATTAGGGTATAGAATTGCCCCCTAATTCTCAATTCAACACTTGAGAGTTGAGAACAAGTCATACAAATGCAAAGGGACTACTTCTAAAGGTGGCTGGATCTGTCCAGCATTTCAAAAAATCATATAAATTACTACACAACTTGGAATTACAAGTTTCTGGGCTTTTTGGAAGCTTAGAGTCTCTACTCCAAGTCCCTAGTTCATCACTTTGGCAAATTCCAAACACATATTTCCAGAAAATCCCAAATGTACAGATTATGCAATCAGCACCAGGTATTGGACACAGCCTAGTTTAAATTCCATATAAAATCAACCCTTTGTCCAAAGCTCATTAAATTTAAGAATCTATAAATATACATACACCACTCCATTGTGTCAAAAAATTCCATCTAAATCCTACTACACAGAGAGTTATGACTCTTTGAACATGGCACAAAAAACTTACTGCATTTCAGGCAGAGCCCTTACTCATACATGCAATTCATTTTTGAGAATTCATCAAATGTCATCAAAAAAATCTAAAATTTTAGAATTAGGATATAAACTCATACTAAAAGCTACTGAAAAATTTTCATTACAATCTCATGTATACCCAAGCAGCTCTGCATAGTGGAACTTCAGTTCCCAAACAGACAGACACAGCCTTTGTCCGCCACTTGACCAGTTGTAGTTTAACAACTTTTTTTAGGCATCAAACAATTCAGAAAAATGTAAAATTTGGTATTATGGTTTTAGACACATACAATAGAATCCATAAAAGATTTTAGCTAAAAATACCAAACCAAAATTGAGTTATGACTCTTGGAAGTTGTGACAAATTCTCTCAAGCAACAGCTTTTTCAGCTAGTTACTGTCCGAAATTTGGACTGATATTTGGGCTGTTAAATGGCTTCCAAATATTATGAAAAAAATTCATGTAAGCTCTATATTCATGGGAGAACAATCCTTAAAAATTTGAGTTCAAAATTCCACACCATTTAAGAGCTAGAAATTCATTAAGCTACTTATCACAACATGTTTCTTAGCAAAAAGAGATCATGGAAGAGTTGTTCTTTCTTACTTTACTTATCATTTTCTTAGTAAGTTAATTTCTTCACAAATGACCACCAAATTATTAACTAATACCTCATGCTAAAAAAAAATAACATACACACAAATAGAAACTAAAGTTTAGAGTTTTAGATAAATCACCCACTTTGTGTTGTAAGAGACTCCTTGTAAGCTTTTCCTTGCTCCTCCTTCAAGCTTTTGCTCCTCTAGATGCACCCACTTCACTTCTACTCTTATGCTACTAATAAAAGATCTCTTCTTTTTCTCTTTTTTTTTGTTTTGCTTTTTCTCCTTCTTTACTTTTGCTCCTCCTCTAGATGCACCCACTTCACTTCTACTCTTATACTACTAATAAAAGATCTCTTCTTTCTCTCTTTTTTTTGTTTTGCTTTTTCTCCTTCTTTACTTTCTCCACCTTTTTTTTTTGAAGAACGAGAACTAGAACAAAATGAAAAGGGATGATAGTGTGAGTGGAGTGAACTTTTATAAAGTGAAGGGAGCTAGGGTTTGGGATTGGCCGGATTTGGAGTAGTGGAGGGTGGAGATGGGTATAACCAAGTTAGTGGAGAATGGAGGGTGGATATGAAGACAACACAACAACTCTAGAAAATTCATGACTCATCTTGGAGTCTTCATGAAGATTTCACATGGCACAAATTCCACCTTTGGATTTCATCAAGATTGGTGCTAGGGTTTCTATCATGATGAGGGTTAGCTTAACCCTAGGTTACTAACCCTACATCACCCTAGCCTAACCCTAACCCTAACCCTATTGCACAAATGTGCATGGTTATCCAATTCATTAATCATGCACCAATCCATTCAAGTCTCAACTTAGTAAAAATATAATTAATATACATAATAAAATATTTTATCTTATTCTGGGACATTACAAGAAGTTTACAGGGTGTCTTTCTGCCATTGGTCGCATTCTCTCTAAGTCTAGGGAGAAGTGTCTTTCGTTCTTCTGAGACTTCTGAGGGCAAAAGGTTTTGAGTTGGGAGAAGAAAAGCAAGTAGCCTTTGAACATCTCAAGGCACACCTCATCAATCCTCCATTATTGAGTAAGCCCAAGCGAGGAGAGATCCTTTACCTCTGTTTGGCCACTTCTGATCAGACTCTCAGTGTTGACTTGGTAAAGGAAGATGATAGGACAAAAAAGCCAATTTACTATGTGAGCAAAGTCTTTCACGATGCCAAGCTTTGTTATTCCAAAATGAGGACGATGGCCTACGCTCTGATCACGACAGCTCGTAAGCATCACCCTACTCCCAAGCTCATTCCATCTTCATCCTCACCGACCATCCTCTCAAGTAGGTACTCCACAAGCAAGAGAACTCGTGACAACTCATGAAGTGGACCATCGTGTTGAGCTAACAAAGTATCAGCTATCGACTAAGGACGGCTATAAAAGTCCAAGCCTTAACCGACTTCATAGTCAAAAGGAAAATCCCCATTCCCCCCGAGGAAGCCAAGGATCCCTCTGTCTGGAACATCTACGTTGATGGGTCCTCCTGCCTCGAAGGGAGCGAGGTTGGGGTCTGCTTGCTCGGATACAATGAGTTCACTCTCCAATACTCGCTATGCCTTAACTTTCTAGCATCCAACAACGAAGCCGAATATGATGCACTGATTGTCGGCCTCCTCCTTGCTCGCAAGGCGAGGGCACGAAGGGTCGGGGTGTTTAGTGACTCCGAGATAGTAGTGAACTAAATCTGATGAGACTATGAGGCTAAAGATGACCGCATGATCAGGTAACTAGCTTGTATGAAGAAACTCTTAGCTACATTCAAAGAAGCCAAAGTCACTCACATTCCTCGCGAGAAAAATAGGTAAGCAGATTCCCTCTCTAGCCTCCTCTTCTTTCGATTCACTCGACCACATAGTGCTCATTGAAGTTGTACTCAAACCAAGCATCAAAGAGGGAGCATTATAGCTCATGTTCGTCACCCCCAAACACCCAGAGATTATTGGATGAAACTCTTGATCGATTTTCTCGATAAGGAAATCCTCCCAGCATATCCAAAAGAGCAAGAAAGATCTGGGTGAGGGCTAAAAGATATACAGTTGTGGAAGGAATCCTTTACAAACGTTCCTACGCTCTAGTAGATGGAAGATCTTACCTAATATGCCTCTCCCCTCATGAGGAAAACTTTTCCCTCAGAGAGGTACATGAAGGAATTAGTGGTGGCCACCAAAGCATGAGGCCCCTTGCACGGTAGATTCTTAATAAGGGGTACTATTGGCCCACACTCCCAATGCCCAAAGGTACATCTGCCAATGTACCCATTTCCAAAAGTACTCCTCCCTCAAGGGAGGACCCCAAGTGTAACTCTCTATTTCAGTTGTATGTATTTTATTACGTAAATTTTTGTACTTCAATTTTTAGATCAATTTTATATTTATTTTCTTTTCTTATCTTTGGACTCTTTATCCAGAGCCAGAATATTTTTCTGATCAATTCCATTATTTTGTGATTTTCAATCGGAGTTTAAATACAAACTCAAACCCTGATTAATCTTAATCCTAATTCTAATTCTTAATCCAACAGCTAACCTAACTCTCCTACACCTTATTTTCTTCCTCCCTACGTTTCTTTTTCTCCCTCCCTATGATCTCTACTTCTCCATTTCTGCATACAACCAATCTTTCCATCTCATTTTTCTCCTACTTTAGCATTGCTACTCCTAATTCTCTCTAATCCGTCAACCCCCTCTTCTATCTCCTTTTACAATTTTTCTACACACCTCCTCCCACTACCTATATAATAATAATACATGCATACACACTTGCATGCTATTGTCCTCTTCGTCCTTATTTTAGACATACACATGCAGCACACCTCCCATCTCTTTCTCTCTCTCCCTTCCTCATTTTATTTTCACATTCAAACACACAACTCCTACTCTTACTACTATTACTACACATATATATTATTATATATCCCTAATTATATATATGCATGAATTCTCTCTCTCCCTTTCTTTCTATATATACACACACACACATGTGCAGACCACCTCATTCCCTTCTTCTTCTCTTCCCCTGCCTTCTTCAAACCTGAGAACTCAAGCCAACACCCGAGCTCTACTTTATCCTCCGCTTCTACGGCCTCGTAAACCCCGAAAAACAACCCGAACTCAATCTCAAACAACTCGACGCTGCTCCATCTTCTCGTTGTTGTTGTCACTCATCGTCATCCTCACCGTTGCTACCGTTGCTCGCTCACTACCATCTTGCTGCCATTCTTGCCGCCGTCCGTTGCCGACGTCGCTTCTTCTTTCCGTGGTTAACACTACCACCGTAATCGTCACATTATAAGGCAAGTATCTTGTACACTTTTTTTGTTCTCGTACAAGCATTTTTCTTGGACTCGTGGCAAGTAGTCTATTATCATCATGTTTTATTGTCAAATTCCGTTCTAGTCACTTATTCCATGCTATATCAACTCAAGAGTGAACCGTTAACACACTTCGAATCGTGTTATCGAATATCGAATATTCAACTTTGCTATTTCTAAATTTCTTGACATTACACTAAGAATTTGACCTAGTTTCCTTCATCAAAATGAAGAACTTTATGTAACACCACGAATTCCAAATAAGACCGAATTCGAAGTTCCACAGGATCTTTATACTTCTCTTCGTACAATTTTACAAGAAAATTAAAAACTTTTGTTACATCAGAATTACATTTACATTACACTTATACAACGGAAGAAATTTACAACAATTTCGTGAATAAAAATATACAATACTTGAATCATTCATTAAGCAGCATGTATACTTTAATCTTGTCAATCACTTTATCCTGCATAGAAACTGTGGGCACGTCAGTTCATTCAACTGACGCTAGGATATAATACATCAATTTTCTCTTTCTTGGAAAGCACAAATTTGTCACAAACAGAACTACGAGGACTATCTTATTGATATCGTGTTGTGAATGTGCACTTAGTCCTTAATGCAGTTGTTTATATTATATGACACTAATGCACACTTGTTCAGAGTCTATGCAGCCCATACTACATAGGTCCGAGGGCAAGCCCTTAATCGTTCTTCATCTTGTAGGATTCAATCCCTCGCCATGACTTAATCTACTACGGTAACTACGGTAAGTATCCTAGGTGTTCTATGAGTAACGAGCCCACGTCCAGGCGCCCTGGAGAGAACCCTACGCACTGACACATGACTCATCATGCAGGCATCCTGTGGTTAATTCACCTCCTACCATAGACATGGCACCACCCGTAGTTATTAGACCACCCCACAAGTGTCGCCACCGGGACGGTACTCTGGAGTAGTATCCACGCCCTATTCATGACGTATCATGGGACATCCTGTGAATACTCTCATGCTGTCAATTCAATGGCACTCATACTCATGTTTTTCTCTTACTTTCATCACATCTCCACTATGTGTCTAGTCCTTAATTTATTTAAATCATGAATAAAATCAATCCTCTAGAGTTAGTACTCCCACTATACCGGTTTTAACCATTTATATAACACGACCCAAATCTTGGTCTTTTCATTTCAAATCTTATCCCAACAAATTCTTTTTAATACCGGTATGAGGCTTAGCTACACTCTAGTTCTCAATTTCACTTCATAATCACAAAATTGAGTTTTCATACTCATAAAGTCTTTTTCATAAATCAACATGATTTCTATTTCTTTTCTATGAATCGATTTCATACATAAAGTTCAATTTCAATTTATATCTTTGCTCATTCAAGATTAATCTCAATAAATTCATTTAATTCTCACACAATTATTCCTTCCTTTATTTGGTCCAAGAAGATCACAATTATATTTTTCTTTTAACTTTAAAAAAATGCATAACTTGCACAAATTAATGAAAAAAAATCCATAAATAACTCAATTTAATTTTTTTTTCATAGAAGATCCTCTTTTATAAATTTACTTAGAATTATCTCATGGAAAAAAATCACATTTCATATTCATGCAAATATCAATTTATAGAGTTCTACTCTTTTTTTTTTTTGCTTCTAAATCTCTTTGAATAAGCCAAATATTGTATAAATATTTTTCATGAAGTCCATACATTTTTAGAATAATTACAATATATTTTTTTCCAGATATTTAAAAGTCCAAAAAATCAAATTAAAAACCCCAAACAAAAAAATCTTTTAAATTGCCAAACTCGAGTTTCGAACCCGTGACCCAAGGCACACCCGCACTACAGTAAGCGGACTGTGGCGCCACCGAAGACCAGTAAGTCCAAGGCGCCAGATTGTCTTGAGATGGGCTTAAATCCATATGAGTTAATTTCGGGTTTTCGGATTTTTATAATAAATGAAAACAAAAAGGGCTAATGCACAGTTTCGAACCCGAGACCCAAGACCAACCCACGGCTACAGTAACCGAACCCAAATGCACCCGATGATCAATATGTCAAAGTGACTAACTTGATATGGTTTGGGATTCTAGGGTTATAGTTTGAGTCTCTGTCTTCTTTGAATTTTTATAAAAACAAATATTTTGAAATTCTTTTCTTCTCCAATTTTATTCTAAAATTCCATAATTTAGTTTTTATATATTTACAGTATATCAGTAAAATAAAACTTGATTTTTGTCACAAAATTACAATTTTACTTTCTACATATGTTAGTCTCTACAATTTCGAAATTAAGAGTACAAGTGTAGTTTCTTCATAAATTTGTATTCAATACTTCCCCTAGGTCACTTTTATTATTTCTATTATCATTATGCAGTCATCTTTAGAACAAATTCTCCTTTTTCATGCCACTATCAAGTCAACTAGACAAATCACATTTTCATGGTTCTCATTTCAATTAACCAAACATACAAGCATAATTTCCTAATTTAGCACATAAAAAATATATAAATCATGGTAGCATGGTAATTTCTAAGATAACAATCACAATTTGCATGAATTAGCATTCTTTTTAACAAGTATTCAAACTATTTGCAATTTGTTTCATTTTCACAACATATGGCTAAATTAATTAGGGTTTTCTTCTCAATTTTATCAAACAATTTTCTAGCATGGTATCTAGTTAGAAGTTCGAGAAAATCACCCACCTTTAATGAAGAGAAACTACAAAACTCCTAAGGTCTCCTAGAATGAACAAATGAAGCCTTCTCCTCCTAGGTTGATCCACCAATTTGATTTCTCCTCTTGGCTTGAATGGTATCTGAACTCTTTCCTTCTTGCTCCAATGGTAGGCCGGCCAACAATGGAATGGGGAACACACAAGGCTCAACTCTCAATCTTTTAAACTCACAACTCTCTCTTAATTTTTTACTCACTAATTGTTTCTTCTTTTCTTTCTTTCTTTCAATCTTTTAGGTGCAAGAATGAAGAGTGTAAAGGAGGTATTTATACAAATTTTGAGTGCAAATGGAAGGCTAGGATTAGTCCAAATTGTTAAGGATTAAGGGCTATGATGAGTTAGGGAGTTGTAGCAACTACCCATGATGGATCAACCACCTCCCCACTTCACCCATCTCTCCCTCTCTCTTTGTGAAAACCGGCCTACACCCCAAAGTGCACTATGCACGTGCTAGTGCAATGCACATGCAAAACTAGTACCCCCACTAAAAGTTTGTTCATGCAATTTTAATTAATTGTCAACTAGATTAGTCTACACTACAAGTTAGGCTAATTAAAAGGGAAATTAAATTAATGGGCTCACTAATAGGCCAATTAACCATGGGCTCTTACTAAATAAATAAATAAATTAATTAATTATAGTGGGCTAGAAAGAGATAATTTGGCATAGGATTTTATTAGGCTTTTTAAAAATAGACTTTTTTTAGAAAATAAAGAGAAAGACTTGAAATAATTATTGTTTCATGTTATAAAGAAATAATTTTCTAGAAAATGCATATGAAATTATACGTGCAAAACACGTAAAAATCAACAAACTCTTTATAAATAAAATTGAAGATGTTACACTTTATACATGAAAATCGTAGCCTATCAAGTCTAGAATACAGGACATCTTACGGTTTCTCCATACGATTTATAGATTGTGAGATATCACGATTTTAGTACTGTCATATCGTAAATTTCTGAACCTGCACGGGACCACTAACCGGTCTCTTGTACTGAGAATTCGACCATGTTCCCGATACTGGATCGAAGAACTTTCTACATGAAAATCGTAGCCCATCGAGTCTATAATTCAAGACATCTTACAGTTTCTCAATCCGATGTATAGATTGTGAGATATCACGATTTTAGTACTGTGACTCTGAATTTTCAAAATGCGCACAAAACATCGAAAGCAGCGAATAATGAATTTGTACGCATAGCTACTGTCTCTAGAATGTATCGTATGAATATACGTTGGAACCAAAAGAGAGTCCACTTTCTAGAATCTCTGACGGAATCGAATTTGCTTTTCTGTAATAACGGGAAAGTAAATTTGAATGCAGATATGTGATGTTGTCTAAAAATTCGTCTCGACGTTTTTGCATATAAACCCGTTATTTTTCATATTTAATGAAATGAACTATATGTATTGTTGTTCTTGTAATAATAACTTGCATAGATATAATAGGTGGATAGATTTTCTCATATAATACATTTTATACCACTTGATAATTTTATAATAACAACTCTTGATACATGTACCCGTTTCATTTCATACCCACGATTACTGTCCTTGATATTTATCTAGATTCTTAATTAACTATCTTGATTACACCGTTCCACTAGTCATACCAACTGCATATTCATAATTAATTATAAAAGAATAACAAGCCTGGGTTATAAGGGTACGACTTAGTAATGGACAATATAGGGGAGTATACTCGTAAGGGGGCCCGTATTTCCCATAATAGTGATTCTTGATTCTTGATTACACAATTCTCGATTATATGATTCTTGATTACATGTCTTGATACTATCACTGGAAGACCCGAGTACATAATCCTATAAAATTCATTACTTAAGTCTAAACGTCACATGATTGATATGTACCAAACTTGTGGTATGGGACACATGATTATGTGCATTAGATAAGTTAATAAAACAGATAAAACTTGAGATTTCCACTAAGCATGATTCTTGATTATATGATTCTTGATTACATGACTCTTCATTACATGAATCTTGATTCTTAATTACATGATTATCGATTAACTGAGCCTAGATTATCAATTGATTATACTTTGAAGTCTTGAATACACTAATTTATAGTTATTACTTACATGATCATATTGTCCCAGTTCCTTGCTTCCTTCCATACTGTATTTGCACAGTCTTTTCTTGTTCCTTCCATGTTATATCTTACTATATTACCCCTTTTACTGCTTGTTGCTACTTGCTGCCCAAAGCTTGCTCTAACAGGTACTTTTTTATTTTTTCTTTGAGTTAATAATTATACAGGTACTGATGGACCCGACGAGTAGACTCTCTAGACAATCGTTACTGCTTTCTCACAACTTCATATTGTTTTTCTTTCAGTCGCTATTTTATCTAGTTGTTATAACGAACTGCTTATCGTACTGTTTAGGGATGGCATCGGGGCCGGGCTGGCCCGGGACCGGCCCGGCCCCCTAAAACCCGATCCAGCCCTTGAACCGGCCCCCATATTGGTGGTTCAGGTCCGGTCCTCAAAAATCCCAAGGCAGCCCGGTCTAGCCCGGCCCGCTAGTGGACCGGGACCGGTTGAACCGGCCCGTGCGGGCTCGGGCCGGGCTGGGCCGACCGTTGGGTCTGTTTTTTTTTCCAGAAAATTTAAAAAAAAATTAAATTACCAAAATACCCCCAACGGATTTATAACGGCTAGTTTTGGGGGGGTACTTTAGGAAATCAAAAAAATTACATTTTCTATAAATACAACACCATTCCTTTCATTTCTCTTCACCAATTCACTCAACTATCTTTCTCTCTACTATTCTTTCAACAATCTTTCAAGGGATCAAGTTCAAATTTGATTATTTGAAGGAGGGTAATCAACAACAATCAAAGTGATCAACTCATTCAACAACAACAACTCAAGTCTCATCTTTCTCTACAACAACAACTCAAATCTCAACTTTCTTACGGTATTTTAGTATAATTTTAATTTGTAGAATTAACATATCATACTACTTCTTTATTGTCATATAATTTGTGTTTTCTTGATCTTCTTTCTCTTATTTTTTTAGATTTTCTTTTTAATTTTGGTAAAGTGGTATATGAAACATACACTACTCATTTTAGTATAATTTTAATTTTTAGAATTAACATAGCATACTACTTCTTTATTGTCATATATGTTTTCTTGATCTTCTTTCTCTCAATTTTTTTAGATTTTATTTTTAATTTTGGTAAAGTGGTAAAAGAAACATACACTACTCACTCACTACTTCAATTTTATTTTTTCAAAGTTAAATGGCCTCTAATCGATCACGCGGTGGTGGTAGGCATAGTAGTCAAGAATCTACTAGTCATCACCTTCCTTCCATTCCTAACCAATATATAGATAGTGAAGAAACATTTATTAATTATGATAGTTTTCCCGATTTGAATGAAACACATTCAAATCCTATAGAAATAGAAGATCATGTAGAACCACAACAATCGGAACAAGGTCCTTCTCTAAACTCAAGGAAAACTAGAGGGACTACTTCGGAAGTACACAATTTTTTCAATTTTGTCCCTTCACAAAATGATAAGAGTGTAGGACTTAAAATATTTAAGAAGTGCCAAACCCCGTATAAGTTTAAAGTAGGATCGGGCACGGGTACACTTCAATGTCACTTAAATAAATGTCAACCACAATTTTCGAAAGATCATCTCACACAACTAAAAATACATCCTAAAACCGGTCAAGTAGATAGTCATACATATGATCATGATCACGTTCGTAAGGGAATTGCGAAATTAGTAATTAGGGGTGAATTGCCATATTCGTTTGGTGAACAAAAATATGTAGAGGATTTTGTACAAGAAACCTTCACCCCCCATTTTAAAAAAATTGCTAGGAATGTTGTTAAGGGTGATTATAAATTAGTTTACAATGAGAGTAAGGATTTTTTGATAGCAACACTAAAATCACTAAACACTAGAGTTTCATTGACATCGGGTGGATGGGTAGGAGTAAATGGGGTTCCAATGATGTGTGTAACATGTCATTGGATAGATTCGGATTGGTTACTTCAAAAGAGAATAATTTCTTTTGGATATGTTAGGTACCTACATAAGGGTGAAATTATAGCCGAACACATTATGGAAGCATGCAATAATTTTTATATTTATGATAAAGTGTTGGCTATTGGTTTTGATAATGCATCCAATAACACTAAGGCAATTGAGAGTTTAAAAGTTACTTTAGATCCCGTGGAACCCGAAATTTTTCATGTTAGGTGTGCTTGCCACATTTTAAATCTTTGTGTGCAAGATGCACTAAAATATGGAAATGATAAACTAGAAGCTATGAGAGATTGTGTTCATTATATTACATTGAGTGGTCCAATTTATCAAGCTTTTCATGATTGGTGTAAACTTAGAGGCATTGTATATAGACGTTTTCCTAGAGATGTACGACATCGTTGGAATTCTACCTTTGAATTATTAGGTGTTGTTCTTCATTATCGTTTTAGTCTTAGAGATTTTTGTGTCGCAATGGGTATGCAAAATTGTATGTTAGATGATGATTTTTGGTTTTTTGCCGATAGTTTATATAAATTTTTGTAACCTTTTAACGATGCAACTTTGCAATTTTCGAAAACATATACATCTATATCTAGTGTTATTTTACTTGAAATTGTGACTATGATGACAACAATTAAAGATTTACAAAATGACCCTTTTATTGGAGATATGGTTAATGCGGCATATGTTAAGTTTTTGAAATATTTTCATCCAATTCCTATGTTATATTGTGTAGCTAGTGTAATGAATCCTATGATTAAATTAGAAGGTACAAAAAATTTAATAGAAATTTTCTACACTTATGCCCCACACGATGCAATATTAGATTTTGATCATATTGCTTTTACTCATAAATTTGAGAATATTTTGACTAGGTTATATGATTCTTATGATAGGATTTATTCAGCTAACACTATTCAAACACAAACACAAAATGTTCAATCTTCTTCTACTTCTTCCTCCACATTAGCAAAGGGAAAGAGTCAAGCTAGTATTGGTGTTTTAAATCTTATTAAATCGAAAAAGGCTAGGACCAATTCACCAAATGAGTTGAATTGGTATAATGCACAAAGTGCAGTTGAAGATGTGTTACAATATTGGAAGACTAATGAAGCAATTTTTAATATTCTTTTCCGTATGGCTAAAGATCTGCTAACAACACCGGTGTCAACTGTTGCATCGGAAAGTGCTTTTTCTCTTGGTGGCAGGATAATGAGCCCGAGCAGAAACCGATTGACAGCCAAAAATTTGGAGATGCTAGTGTGCGCCGAAGATTGGATGAAAGCGGAAGAGAGGACCCAAGACTTACTTGAAACACAAGCTGGAGGTGGATCAACAAGCAGCGATGAATGAACGATTAAATTTAGTTAATTTACATTAAAATGTTGTTCAATTAATTGTAATTAATGGGAAAATTTAGAGTGATGAGATTCTATATTTAGGTTAAGTTGAAGTGCACGACAGTAGTCCACTGCCTTCTCTTCAATCTAAGTAGAGGCCATCTCGATCTTTAAATTCAAGTAATTCCCTTGATTTGTAATTTTATGATTTGAGCTAAATAGACAAATTTGTATGAATTTTATTCATGTACTTAATTTTATTCTAGAAGTTCAAATTTATTTAATCATGTACTTTATTTATTCATGTACTTCAATTATTTTTTTTTTTTTGATGAAGATGTACTTCAATTATTTATGAAATTTTATTTTTTGCAATTGTTATAAAATTACAAATTTATGCACTTCAATTAACAATGAAAACAAAAAAAAAAATCATACAAGGGCCAGGCCCGGCCCGGCCCGACCCCCCCACTAGGGGCTAGGGTCCAGGTCCGGGCCAGGGTTCCTTACCATCAGCCCGGCCCGGCCCGGCCCGCGTTTCTAGGAGCCCGGCCCGGGTTAGCCCGGGACCGGTCAAAACCCGGTCAAACCCGGCCCGGCCCGGCCCGAATGGCCCGAATGCCATCCCTAGTACTGTTTTAATTCTGACACCTTATATTCCTGGGCATCTTGACGCGATGTTGATGTATTATCCAGATGGTGGTTATTCTATTTTTAGCTCATGTGATCATTATATTTGTCCGCGTGAATGTGTTATAAATATCTTGTTGAGCTTATAATTGTACAGCTTATGGATGATGTATATCATTCGCTGGACCTCAGTTGCGTGCCTGTTTTTTCGTATAGTGGGAAGCGGAGCGTGACACCAAGCCAACCTCAGCTCCATGTCAAGCTCTATCCCCTTTGCCATGTGGGAATTGGACTTAATCAGAATGTTTGCCCCCATTACTGGACAAAGGAACTTTCTCATGGTAGTCATCGACTACTTCAGAAAATGGATCGAGGTAGATTGGCTAGCATCTATCACAGAGCACAAAATTCATTAATTTTTATAGAGGAACATCATGTGCAGGATCGAGATCCTCCGAATCCTTGTCACCTTCAATGGAATACAAGTCACTAGCAAGGGATTCCATAAGTTTTGCACGATTCTGGGGATTGAACAGTGCTTCTCCTCCATCTTATACCCCCAAACCAATGGTCAGGCCGAGAATGCCAACCGACAGATTCTTTACGGCATCAAGAAGAGGTTAGACGAAGCCCCCAAGGGACAAGGGGTCGAAGAGCTCCTAAATGTACTTTGGTCCTACATGACCTAAAAAAAGAATCTCAACATGAGAGTCCTCGTTTAACCTCACATTTGGCTCCGAAGCATTAACCCCCCTAAAGTTTGGACTTCCTTTCTCTCGCCTTCTTTCTTTCAGTGAGGACCAGAATTCGAATGAATTTTTAGGTAACCTCAATCTCATTAAAGAAGTTTGTGAAAAATATGCCTTATAGTGAAGTATCTATCAACAGCAGGTGGAGAAGTACTACAACAAAAAGGTTTGCCTAGGAGACCTTAAAGTGGGGGTCTTGGTCCTCCAAAAGCGTAAAATCTCAAATCCGCACAAGAGGGGAAGCTCGCTCCAAATTGGGAAGGACCATACAAGGTCTCCCAAGTCGTCCACCCGGGGGATTACCGACTTGAAATCTTGGGGGGAAAGAAGAAATCAAGGACTTGGAACGTCGAACACCTTATAAAGTACAGTGAGGGAGCTTAACACTCTCCACCCGTAGTAGATTTTCAATTTGTAATAAGGCCAACTCTTATAACGACCAGAGCATGTAATAAAGGTGAGCGATCAAGGCAGCCACTTGGGTTCAAATTTTCAATAAAAACTTCGTATTTTCGTTTTGCAAAATTCATATATAACTCTATGGATGTGAAAAATGAGTTAGGTTCTACCCCTCTCTGTTGAGTTACGCCAACAACTCATTAACCCCTCAAATAGCAAGTTTGGAGTCCATCTCTTTCCTCGAGTTGCTCCTATAACTAGCTAACTTTAAAGAACAAGTTCGGAGTCCAAATTTGCGGCTCGAAGCAGCCCCCGCAACTTGCTAACAAGCAAGTTCCGATCTGGGCTTGCCATTCAAAAATGCTTCCATAACAAGTTTGGAGTTCAAAACCCATGGCTCGGAGGCGCTCTCACAACTCGCGAACAAGAAAGTACAGAGCTCGATTCACTACTTGAACTGCTCCCACAACTCGTTATAATCTTTAAACAACAGGTTTAGTGTCCAAAGTTGTGACTCGATTCCACTCCCATAGCTCGCAAATATATGAGTTTGGAACTCGGCTCGTCACTTAAAAATACCTGCAACCCATTGATTTGCCAGAGAGGCAAGTTCGGATTCTGGCAACCTGTAACACCCTAATTTTTTATTTATGTAGAATTTGTGATTTTACGTATTTTGCACGTATAATTTCATATGTATAATTCATTTTATAAAAAATATTTCTTTATATTATGAACAAGAAATTGTTTTCTTTATTTTCCAAAAGACTATTTTTAAAAGCCTAATTAAAATCTAGGCCTATTTGTCTCTTTTAGCCCATTCTTTATTAATTAATTAAATTAATTAGTAGAGCCCATGGTTAATTGGCCCATTAGTGAGCCTATTTAACTTAATCCTCTTTTAAATGACCTAACTTGTAGTGTAGACTCATTTTATGAACAATTAATTTTTTCACATGAATAAATTTTGTAAATGGGGAACACTAGAATGGCACGTGCATGCACTAGCATGTGCAATGTGCACACTCTTGAAGTGGCCAGATTGTGAATGGGAAGGAGGGAGAGTGGATGAGATAGTGGGGTGGTTACTTTCATCATGGGAAGTTATTACAACTCTCTACTTCATCTTGGCCCTTGATCCTTAACCATATGATCTCATCCTAGCCTTTCATTTACCCTAAAAATTTGTATAAATACCCCCCCCCCCCTACACTAGTTCCCTTGCACCTAAAATTGAAAAAGAAAGAGAGAAAAGAAATACAAGTTAGTGAGACAAAAGATTGAGGAGTTTGTGAGTTTAAAAGATTGAGTGGAAAAAAATGTGTGTGTTCCCCTACCTATAGTTGGCCGGTCCATTCCCAAGGAGCAAGAAGAGTTCCATCATCATCAAGCTAGGAGGAGAAGCAATTTGGTGGCTTGATCTAGAAGGAGAAGGCTTCGCTTGTTCATTGTAGGAGATCCCTAGAAAATTTTGTGTATTTTCTCTCCATTAAAGGTGGGTGGTTCTCTTAAAATTTTAATTAGACATCATGCTAGGGTATGTTTGAGAGGATTAAAAAGAAACTATAACTAATCTAGCTATGTGATGTGAAAATAAGACAAATCGAAATTTGAAGGAATGCATGTTAAAGAATGTTAATTGATTGCAAAATTGTGATGGTTAGTTTAGAATTTACCATGCTACCATGCTTTATTTGTTTGTTATATGCTAACTTAAGAAGATATGTTTGAATGTTAAATAACTGAAATAAGAACCATGGGAAAATGTGATTTTGACTACTTGATTGTTAAATGGCATGAAAAAGGAAATTTATTACTGAAATAAATGTATAACATTAATGAAAAATTGTATAAGGGATTTAGGGAAATTTTAAGTGCATTTTATAAAGAGAATATGTTCATTTCCCAAAGTTTCGAAAATTGAAGAACAATATGCAAGTAGAGAGCAAAATTATGTTTTTGTATCAAAAATCAAATTTTATTATACTGAAATACTGTAATAAGATAAAAAATAAAATCTAGAGTTTTTGAATAAATTTGGAGAAGAAGAGAACTAAAAAACATTCATTTTTTGTAAAAATTCGAAATAACAGAGACTCAGACCATAACCCTAAAGATCTCATCCCATATTAGTGTGGTCTCTTAAACCATTTGGTTAATGGGTGCTTTGGGCGCTTACTGTAGCTTGCGGGTGTCTGTGGTCTTGGGTTCGAAACTGGGCTCTGCCCTTTTGTTTTCGTTTTTGAATAAAACCTGAAACCCGAAAACCAACTATATATTTAATTAACCCTCGCCTTATAACATCCTTGCGCTCTGGCTTTTTGGTTAGCACAGGCGCCACAGTGCGCTGCACTGTAGCGACTGGCAGGTCGTGGGTTTGATTCCTGGCTTCGGCAGGATTTAAAACTTTTGATTTTTTTTGGGTTTTAAAATTGATTTTTAGCTTTTATAATTTGGAAAAAATACTATAATTATTCTAAAATTATGTAGATTCAATGAAAAATATTTGCGCATGATTTGACTAAAATAAAGGTGATTTAGAAGTGAAAATTAAGTAGAATTACATGAAATTGACATTTGCATAATTATGAAAAGCGGTTATTTTTCATGAGAAGATTATACTAAGTTATAAACGAGGATTTTGAATGAAAGAAAATTTAAGTGTTTTATGTATGGACTTTTACTGCCTAATTTGGGTATTGTATATGAATGAAAAATACGACCTTGTAGTTTGAATCAAGTAAAGAAAAGAAATAACAAGTGAAAAACCTATGTGTTTATTGGGATAGATTTTGACTATGAAATGCATGAATTAAAATTGAACCTTATGTATGAGATTTGATTCATAAAAAAGAATGGAAATCATGTTAATTGTGAAAAAGAACTTATATGTGTGAAGACTCAAATTTTGTGATTATGAATCGAAATTGAGAACTAGAGTGTAGCTAAGCCTCATACCGGCATTGGAAAGAAATATGTTGAAATGAAACTTGAAATGAAAAAAACCAAGATTGGATCATGTTATATAAATGGTTAAGACCGGTATAGTAGAAGGGCTAACTCTAGAGAATTGATTTTTGTTCACGATTCAAATAACTAAGGACTAGATACATAGTGAAGATGTGTTGAAAATAAGAGAAAAACACGAGTATGAGGGCCTCGGAGCTACGGTGTCAGAATATTCACAGGCTGTCTACACGATGCGTCGTGTCATGACGTGAATATGTCTCCAGGAGTCCGTACTGCAGGCGACGCTTGTGGGGTGTTTGGTGACTGCGGGTGGTGTCATGTCCCATGACGGAGGCTGAATTGTCCATAGGTTCTTCACAATGCGTCATGATATGACGTGGGATTCTCCTCCAGGCCGTCTGGATATGAGCTCGTAACTCATAAGGATACTTATCGTAGTTACAGTAGTAGTTTAAGTCATGTCTGGAGATTGAACCCTACAAGATGAAGAACGGTTAAGGGCTTGCCCTCAGACCTATGTAGTATGGGATGCATAGATACTGAACAAGTGCACATTAGTGTCATGTAACATACATAACTGCATTAAGGACTAAGTGCACCGCACAACATGGTCTCAATAAGATAGTCCCTTGTAGTTTTGTTTGTGATCAAGTTTGTGGTTTGTTTAAGTATTTAAGAATCGTTATACTGTTCGACATAGAGAGAATAGTCGTGTATAATATTTCGTCGGTTATAAGAAACTGACGCGCCCACAGTTTCTATGCAGGGTAAAGTGATTAACAAGACTAAAGTTGCATGCTGCTTAAAGAATGATTCAAGTGTTGTACATTTCTATTCATGTAAATTGTTATAAATTGCTTTTGCTGTAAATATATAAGGTAAATGTAACTCTGATGTAACAAAAGTTTTTTAATTCCTTATAAAATTGTATGAAGAGAAGTGTAAAGATCCTGTGGAATCTCGAATTCAGTCTGTTCGGAAATTCGGGGTGTTACCCCCCCCCCCCCCCCCCCAAGTGTCTACCCCCAAAACTTGCTACATTAAAGCAAGATGGGTCCAGAGCCCTGCTCTCCTGCCAAGCTGCTCCCACGACTCCACAATATTGGACAAAAGGCCACAATGCAGAGCAGGTAAGAGACAATACTCAAACACTTAGAAGATTTTTTATTTCATGATGACATCTCATTACAAGTTCAGAAATACAAGTGGAATCTTTTGACCACTCTAGCAAAAGCATAGGATCGGAAGTACATGGATCACTCGACAACTCCCATCACTCCCGACAGTAAGGAAGATGAGCACTTCTGTTCAGAGACATAGTCTGCTTGTGGTGCCTCCAGACCACCAAAGAACCACCCGGCCACCCGATCCAGTTAAGAAGGGTGCCAACCCCACAAATTTGGTCTTGGCCTCAGAACCACTAGCTCTCACAGCTTTCCTAATAGGAGTCGTGCTTAAAGCCCCGAGCACTCCACTTTGGACATTCCTAGGGTCCCTCCGAGCTGCTCGAGCATTCGAGTTACCTCTCTAGACATCGCTTCCGGGGTAGTGCCACTTGAATGACGAAAACTTTGCGTCTGCAACCCTCTGACTTTTGCCTCCAAGTGGTAGATTTGCAAATTCTTCGCGACAGTCAACTCCCTAAGTTGAAGTTCTTCTACAAAAATTCGTTCCCACAGGGATACATGCCCCGACACACAGGTCATTTCGAATTATCAAGATAAGCCTCCTTTAGACGGGCAAACTCCAAATCTTTCTTGATTAGAACTTCCTATAGAAGAGAAAGCTCTAGCTCCATCCCACGTGACTTCTCACGTAAACGAACAAGTCCTAACTCCGTTACACACAACCTATTGTGAAGGTGGCATCCCATGTGACTTCTCGCGTGAACGAATAAGTCCCAACTCCATCACACACAACCTATTGCAAAGGTGGGCAACCTCGACATCCCTAGCCCCCACCCCTTCCAATTCTACACAATAATATGCCAATAAATAGAAGGATGAGTCACCACAACGTTAGAAAACACTTAAGACTTCGATCCAATGTTAAGAAGACTCGGAACACCAACAACTCATCAACTCAAGGAAATGGGTACGATGCTCTGCTCCTTTTCCGAGGTACACCTAAAACTCAACTACTCAATGTGCCCCGGTCACTCAAGCTCCTTTATCGAATCCATACAATGAGTTTCATGCTCTGCTCACTGCTCAAGCTATTCTAATAGCTCAATGAATCCCTACAATGAATTCGGATTCCAACACTTCCCTAGAGCTGCTCGCAAAGCTCATCAACTCCAAGAAACAAGCTCGGAATCCAAACTCATCCCTAGAGTTGTCCCTAAGATCGCCTTCTGAACGGCTCTTCCCCTATCTTCTTCTTCTTGCTCGCTTCCCAAGTGGTCTTCCCCTTCCACCGCGGGTTCAGAGTCCATCTCTTCTCTAAAGCTGCTCCCAAAGCTTGCCAACTCCAAGCAAGAAACTATAAGCAACAAGCTCAGAGTCCAGCTCTTTCCCTAGAGTTTCTCCCAAAGCTTTCCAACTCCAAGCAACATGCTCGGAGTCCAAACCTCTATCTAAAGTTGCTCCCTCAAACTCACTGGCTCAACTCAGTGGGTGGCAACGCAAACAAGGCAAGAGACAAGACAAATACACAAGGGAAGATATCTACTAAACTTCAACGCTCTAGCACGGATTTTGAAAAGATGAGTGCTTCTATGCTCCTCTTCCAAGCTCCTCGGTAGCAAAGATTCTTTCCTAAGCTCCCTGGCCCTTTGACAATCATAGTCATTGTCTATTCCAACTTTCATGCCCAACTCCTCGGCACACAAGCAGAATAAGAAGCCAAAACGGAGACCCAAAAAAAAAAAGCTAACGTCAGTAGGAAAAAGAAGGGGAAGCAACAACAACAACAACAACAATAAAGCCTTTTTCCCAACTAGTTGGGGTCGGCTACATGAATTCTGGTTTTCCATTCTGCTCGGTTTAGCACAAGATATTCTGTAAGGTCACAAGCTATCATATCTTTTTTCACCGTTTCCACACAAGTTAGTTTAGGTCTTCCTCTTTCCCTAACTCTATCCTTAATACTTATTAAATCACTCTTTCTAATGGGGGTACTACTAGGTCTACGTGTGACATGTTCAAACCACCTGAAGCGGTTCTCTCTTAACTTATCTTGGATTGGAGCTACCTTTAGCATGTCTCGTATATGCTCATTTTGAATTCTATCATTCCTTGTTTTACCACACATTCATATTAGCATTCTCATCTCTGCTACACTCATTTTTTTGGACATTTTGTTTCTTTGTTGCCCAACACTCTGTTCCATATATCAATGCTGATCTAACAGTCGTCCTATAAAATTTTTCCTTCAACTTCAACTCCTCCATTGCCTGTCCCAAGCCAGGAATTCGACCACAAACCGAGTAACGAGGAGGGTTACGTTAGGCAGTTGACAGCTAGCACAAAACTTTATCAAATCCTATGAACAAAAAGGGATGAAAAAAATAAAAATAAAATTAAAATTAAAATATTGACTCAGCATTGACCGTTCAACGCCGGTCACACGACATCGACCAGTCAATGCTGACTGCTTACATGGCCACTTGAGCGGGCCCCACCTCCATGGTGCAGATCACGTCGTCCGAGAAGGCTAGTTGCTTTGGACTCCTACAACTGTTCGATCTCCTTAAAAAGTGTGCCACTCAATCACAGTCGTCTGATCTACTCCAAAATTCCCGCTCACCACCTCGGTAGAAAAGACAAAATAGCTGACGTCAGCGAACTCCTCTGCCCGAATATCAGCTGTTCTATCACTCAAAGATTTGCGGCCAAATATTATTTTTAAATTAAAATTATCTTTAACAATTATAATTTTCGGAAAAGAAATTAAATAAAAATTCTTTAAAATAATTATAAATTCGGAAAATTAATTAAAGATTTTCGAAAATTCATTATAAATTTAGAAGTTTAAATTTAAAATTTTGGAAATAATTTCGGAATAATTAATTAAAATTTTGAAAAATGTTAGTAAACAGAAAATAGTTAATTAGAGATTGTAAAAAATCGGGAAAAATCCAGAAACATCGTTACTACCCCCCCGAAGCTCCGAACGAGGCTCCTAGAATCTCTAATCGTCCCTGAAAGTCAAACCAGCTCTCTAGAAATATCCAGAACAATAATACTACTCCTCGAAAGCGGAGAGATCCATCCTTCAGAAGTGGGGGCTTGAGATATTGGTAAAAATTGCAGCAAATCAGGGTCGTACGATTTGGGCGCACATCTTACAGCTGCCAGGGGGCAGAACATCAATTTTACAGCAATTGCAGAACCACTAGAGGAACTTGGGTCACTTTCAAACCCATCAACTCAACCAGGCCCGCCATCAAGGCTTATTTAAAGCTTAAGCTTTTTAGGGTGGTCATTTAAAATGCCCTCACGTGTAACCAACTCTATCTTTACACCAAGAGAAGGGTAACCGACTCCATCTTTCAACAATAGAAGGGCAACTAACTCTATCTCTTCATGAAGGAAAAAGAAACTAACTCTATCTCTTCACGAGAGGAATCAGGAGAAGATGTCATTTTAAACGTTTATCTCTTGAAACTAACCCCAGAAGGCTATAAATACCCTGCACCTCTACCATGCTCTGGTAACGAATATTTCTGCGACTAAAACTCTCCTATTATTCTAAGTTATTGACTTGGGCTTCAAAGGGTCGATTGTCGAGGCAAACCCTGGTGTTTTAGACTTCCTGTAGCTTCACCGACAGTGTTTCAACGGTACAAAACCAAGAAGAATGAGCAGTCCACAGTCACGAACTCGGATCCATTCAAAGATTAGGTTTTTTTGTTTTCGATTAGAAGAACTCATCTATTTGTTTGCTTCCACACAGAAAATAAGCAGTAAAGACTTCTTTGATGTCGAGAGCAAAGAGAATCTCTCGACTAGGTTGTAGTCGACCCGAAAATAGCATCAACTCTTTATTGTAGTCTACCCTTAAAATAACAGTCAACTTGCATTTCTCAGATAGTCAATCCAACACATCCGTTTGCCTTCTTTATTCGCTTGAAAACCTCTTCTCGCTTTGCCCCTTTCTCTTCTAATCGAAGTTGGTATGTAAGACATAAATCCTAACCCCGTAAACCTTTAAGATAAAAAAAATAAAAATAAATTAGTAAATAAAGAAAAATCGCAGATGGATTGCCCTGCTGGTGTGCATTTCAAAGTGCATCCAATGATGTATACCCTAACTGATCGTATGGTGTTAACAATTTTTTTTTCAATTGTATAGGGCATGCGTGTCAACTTTGGTTCCTAACAAAAGAGGGAGGCTTGGAAGCCAAAATTCTTAGAATAGCAACAAATTAGAAACATTATTTCCTTCAAGGGTGGTGGAGTTTGTCGTCTTGCTCTATAAGATTCCAGATGGATTGCTGATACGAAATTCATAAACTGGCTTTTGAATTTTCCAACAATTTGTTTTATGGGGTACCAAAAGTATTAGATTAGTGGATAGAAATATGGATAACTATGAAAAAATAACATGGGATTGTTTATTATGTTTGCAGTCAAATCCAACCATAACAGCCACCAGTTCCAGAAGGTCCTCCTTTACCTATTTTTGGGTGGGCGGTTTGTGGGAATCCACTAGTTTCCGAAGTTTTTGTCAGCTTCCTTTATCCATTGTAGGGTGCGTGGTTGGTGTAAATGATTCTACTCACAGACAAAAATATCAAAAAGTATAATAAAAATTAGCATTGGTATCGGATCGGGTCGGATCCTTCACTATCCGGATCTGGATTCGGTTCCCTACGGATTCAAAAATTGGACCTGGACCTGGACCCGGATCCGTGAGGACCGGATCCGGGTCTTATTAAAATATTCCTACCCGTTCAGGTAGGAGCGGGAGTGTGAGCGGCGAGCGGAGGCGGCGAGTGGTTGATTTAGACTAGATGAGAGAAGAAAAATGCATGAATTTTGAGTTTGGAAGAGGAAGATTTAGGATTGAGGAGAAAGGAGGGGAGGGATGAGGATATAATATTTATTTTTATGTTGATTTTTTGGATTTTTTTTAACGGGCTTGGGTCCGGGTCGGGTCTCTTTTGGGCGGACCCGTACCCGGACCCAGACCCGAATAGGTTTGGAAGAGGAAGATTTAGGATTGAGGAGAAAGGAGGGGAGGGATGAGGATATAATATTTATTTTTATGTTGATTTTTTGGATTTTTTTTAATGGGCTTGGGTCCGGGTCGGGTCTCTTTTGGGCGGACCCGGACCCGGACCTAGACCCGAATAGGTCGTGTCGGTTCCGGTCCAATGCCGGGTCCGGGTCGGATCCGGTTCGGACCCAGATTTCGGGTATTTATACCAATGCTAATAAAAATGATTGTATTTAAATAGTTTGTACTCTGGATATTGAGTAAGGAGAGGATTATCATCAATGAGTGACATTTACAATGTCCGGGTTAAGAAATAAAAATTTGTGAGGAAAAATGTTAGAACTCGAATTTTATAAATTAGAAATTTGCTAACAATATTTGTGAAGAACAGAATCTACAGGAAGAAAAGAACAAACCAAAAGCTTTATACAGAGTCGAGATTAAGATCTCTCTCCTTAAAGCAAAATTCGCCCCGTAGTATGATGGTGGCTGGCGAATTGCCTCCCAGGATACAACTGTATTACCTTTCCCTAAAGAGCAGCACCCTTGCTTCAGAGATTTCAGCGAACTATTGCTATGTTGTACTCTCAGTAGTTGACACAGAGGAAGAAGAAGAAGAAGAAGTAGAATTCGGATTACCAAAACCTGTGTTCTCTGGCACACATGACTTACTAGTTTTCATAGAAGAAAATAGAGCAACTATTGGGAGGCCCATTACTCTGTAACAGCAGAGTAATGGTCCATTACTCTGCAGCAGCAGAGTAGCGGTTCAGATACAAAACTGATGAGAAATTACTCTGCTGTTACAGAATAATAGTACCAGTTATCGAATGTGAAAAGCCTCAACAGTATACTGGGGGAGAAAAAATTTTGACAGGGCAAAAAAAAAAAAAATTAAGCCAAGCCAAGCCGAGGCCGAGGCTGGGCGCGCGCGCGTGTGTCATTTTGGCTAAGTCCTCTCTCCACTACACGTTAGTGGTAACCCCCGGGCCACGCTCTTTAGTCTAATTTTTTAGTATATATACTAAAAAAATCTTTCCCCATTTCTGATATGGGACTATCCATTTTCTCCAAGTTTTCAAGTTAGTACATTTCGAGTACCCAACTTTGGACCAACATTTCTTATTCATACGGAATTCGTTTTTGGCAAATGAGTACACCACGGAATAGTACTCGACGAGAGGATCGCAATCCAATCATTTTTTGGCTCCTCCGGTGGTCGGAGCCTGCCGGAATCCGGCCCAGAAAACCAGCAAAAATTAATTCCAACAATCCCCCACATGAATGGAAATTACCAGACTATGTAATCCAGACACGGCATAAAAAGACACGGCATAAAAAGACATGACAGAAAAACTCTGAGAGCGGAAAATCATTGCATCAGGAATGGTAGTAATTTTTCAACTTTGACCCACCCTTAGTAAGTAGCTATCGGATTCACTTGACCAGGTAGTGAACATGATGTCTTGAACTACCCGGGCTTTGATGTGAACCTAAACAATAACTATCACACAGTTTCATCTCCTCACAGAACTAGGTTCTCTTGTTGTGTTCATTTTGGCTCGGAACAATCCTGGTTAATCGTGAGTGAACTTGGAGAATGTAGACTCTCTTCATTCTCCTAGAAACGGTCTCATTTCACACTTACAAGGTGATTGCCCATAAAGGGTATCCTGCCATACCCCACTTTTATTTCAAAGCTATAGGAATCATTAAAAGCCAAGTTTATCCTTACATGTTGCAGGCAGCACTGTTTTATCATCCTAAGAGTGGGTACGAGATTTTAATCTCTCAGTGCTCACGTCGATTCAACATTTGGTTGTCCCCTTGAACCTGGATCTTGGGATCTCCAATTCCTAGGTAGGGTTTCCATCAAGTATCCTCTTTCGTCATAGGCTTTAAACCCATTCTTCTGGATGAACTTACAACTTACTCTCGCGATAAACCTTTAGTAAATGGATCCGCTAGGTTGTCGGCCGGTTTTATATACTCTATAGAGATTACTCCATATGAGAGCAGTTGTCTAATGGTTTTGTGTTGCCTTCTGTTATGACGAGACTTACCATTATACATACAACTCAGTGCTTGTGCTATAGCCGATTGGCTGTCACAGTGTACACATAAAGCAGGCACTGGTTTTTCCCATATATGGTTATCCTCTAAAAAGTTTCGAAGTCATTCTCCTTCCTCAGCCTTTTTGTCTAAAGCAATAAACTCAGATTCCATGGTGGATCTGGCCAATAACGTTTGTTTAGAGGATTTCCATGACACCAGCACCACAAAGTGTGAAGACATACCCACTTGTGAATTTTGAGTTCTTGGAGTCCGATATCCAGTTGGCATCACTGTAGCTTTCTAGTATTGCTGGATATCTGGTGTAATGCAGTGCATAACTCTGAGTATGTTTCAGGTAGTTCAATACTCTAGTTATTCCTTTCCAGTGACTTCGTCCTGGATTACTTGTGTAACGGCTCAGTACATTTACCGAATGTGCTAGGTCCGGTCTTGTGCAATTTGTTAAGTACATCAGACTACCGATTACACATGCATATTCCAGTCTTGATATGCTGTCACCCGTGTTTTTGAACAAGTGAAGACTGGATCCACAGGACTTTTGGCAGTCTCATTGGAGTAATTCTTGAACCTTTCAAATACTTTCTCAGCATAATGAGCTTGAGACAAAGTAATTTCCTCAAACTCCTGGAAACTTTGATTCCTAGTATGACGTCTGCAACTCCCAAATCTTTCATATCAAACTTGCTACTAAGCATGCTTTTAGTTTGTTTGATAATGCCATTATTGCTCCTAATAATGAGCATGTCGTCTACATACAGACACACCAGAATGTATCCATTTGAAGTATCTTTGATGTAGATACACTTATTACATTCATTTATTTTGAAACCATTTGACAACATAATATTATCAAATTTTGCATGCCACTGCTTTGGAGCTTGTTTCAGTCCGTACAATGATTTTACAAGCCTGCACACCTTGTTTTCCTATTTAGGAACTACGTAACCCTCTGATTTTCATGTATATTTCCTCTTCTAAATCTCCATTTAGAAAGGTAGTTTTTACATCTATTTGATGTATTTCGAGGTTACGTAGAGCTGCAATAGCTATCAGCATTCTTATGGAAGTTATTCTCGTGACTATGGAATAAGTATCAAAGAAATCTAGGCCTTCCTTTTGCCTAAATCTTTGTATCACAAGTCTCGCCTTATGTTTTTCTATTGAACCGTCTAGTTTCAATTTCTGCTTGAAAATCAATTTGCTTCCTAGAGCTTTACACCCAGAAGGCAAATCGACCAACTCCCATCTATGATTTTGCATAATAGAGTCTATTTCACTTTTGATTGCTTCCTTTCGCATAGGAGTATTAGGCATAGACATGACTTCCTTGAATGTTCTGGGCTCATTCTCTAACAGAATGGTCGTTACAAAGTCTGGACCAAATAACTTTGATGTTCTTGCCCGTTCATTTCGTTTAAGTTCATCATTATCATTTTCTAGTTCATCAACCGAAGTGCTTGCATTCCCTTGCTCATGTGTTCGTTGGGGATACGTATTATCTTTGCATGGAAATACGTGTTCAAAGAAGGAAGCATTTCTTCATTCCATTATTGTATTCACATGGACGTCCGGTATATCTGATTTATATACCAAAAAACCGACATGCACTACTGTTGTGTGTGTAGCCTATGAATATGTAATCAATGGTCTTAGGTCCAATTGTGACTTGTTTTGGATTAGGTACTGCCACTTTTGCTAGACACCCCCACACTTTGATGTATTTATATGAAGATACATTTTCTTTCCACATTTCGTATGATGTCTTGCTAGTTTTCTTGTGAGGTATTTTATGGAGAATATAGTTGGCAGTCAGCAATGCTTCCCCCTACATATTTTGGGGTAATCCAGAATTCGACAAGGCATTCATTATCTCCTTTAGAGTTCGGTTTTCGTGCTCGGCAGTACCGTTTGATTCAAGTGAGTAAGGAGCAATTGTTTGATGAACTATTCCATGTTCAGAGCAGAACATATTAAATGGTGCATCATATTCTCCTCCTCTAACACTCCTAACAATTTTAATCGTTTTGCCAAGTTGATTCTCAACCTCAAGTTTATATTCCTTGAATTTATCCAATTCCTCTTTTTTGCTATGTAACAAGAATACATAAGAGAATTTGGTGCAATCGTTTATGAATGTCACAAAGTACTTTTTGCCACCTCTAGTCTACACATATTTTAAATCACACAGCTCTGTGTGAATTAGACCTAGAGTTTCTGTGTTTCTTTCTACAGAACGTGATGGAGTTTTAGTGAGTTTGGCCTCCGTGTAAACTTCACATTTTTTCGGAGTTGTCTACCTTAAATTTTGGTGGCAAATTCATGTTAATTAATCTACGCATAGAATTGACATTAACATGGCCTAGTCTTTCATGCCAAACAGAAGAAGACTCAACAACATAGGCAATAGGAGTTATTTCATTAACTTTGGAAACAACAGGAATAATAGTTTTAGAGATGGTTGTCATTACATTAAACTTGAATAGTCCATCCTTTACATATCCTTTACCCAAGTACACCCCATTTTTAGACAATACAAAATTATCAGAAGCAAGAACAACCTTACATCCATTCTTGCTTAGCAAAGAACCTGATACCAAGTTCTTTCTAATATCTGGAACAAGCAACACATTTGTGAGTGTTAGTTCCTTGTCTGAAGTCATCTTCAGCACTATCTTCCCTGTTCCTGCAATTTTGGAGGTGGAAGAATTACCCATGAATAGCTGTTCATCCTTGTTGCACTTCTGGTATGAAGTGAACATCTCATTTTCTGAGCAGATATGCTTGGTGGCCCCAGTATCGTACCACCATTCATGAGGATTGCTCCCCACAAGATTTATCTCTGATACTACAGCACAGAGGTCCAAGGCAGAGAGACCAGTGGATAAGTTCTCAGCTATGTGTGCATGAGAATTTTTATTCCCTTTTGCATGTCCAGTTCCTGCATGGTTGTTGTCCTTACCGTGGCATTCAAAAATTCTGTGGCCCAGCTTACCACATTTGTGGCATTTTCCAACAAACCTTTTTGCTGCCGGTTTTTTATTCGAGGCCTGTGGCAAGAACTTTCTCTTTTTGCCTTTCTGTTCATGCTCCACCATGTTTGCCTTTTCTATGGACTGATTTCCATAGGACCTGTCAGCCTTGCGATTCTCCTCTTCGATATGTAACCTGACAATGAGGTCTTCAAGAGACATCTCTTTTCGATTGTGCTTGAGGTATTTCTTGAAGTCTTTCCATCCAGGTGGAAGCTTTTCGATGAACGCTGCAACCTGGAACGGTTCACACAGCGTCATGTTCTCTGCAGCGATTTCGTGCATTATCATCTGCAGTTCCTAGATTTGACTCACAACTGTTTTGGAGTCTACCATCTTGTAGTCCAGAAATTTGCCGACTACAAACTTTTTGGATCCGGCGTCTTCTGTTTTGTACTTCTTTTCCAGAGACCCTCACAAGAGTTTGGACGTCTTGAAGACACAGTAGACGTTGTACAGAGGGTCTACCTAGCCATTCGGGATGTAGTTCCTGCAGAGGTAGTCACCCTGAGTCCATGCATCAACCGCAGCAACGGAGTGTGCATCCATTGGTGCCAGCATAGGGGCAGATTCAGTGAGAAACCTGTTCAGTTTCAAGGTAGTCAGGTAGAACTGCATCTTCCCCTACCACTTCTTGAATCTATTTCCGTTGAACTTCTCTGGTTTTTTTCCAACCGTAATATGTGTGGGCAGAACAACCAAATGTGCCGCAACCGATTGTGCAGTCACATTTTGGATCACTGGTATTTCGGCATTGATAAGCCCATTGACACTTTCAATCTGTGTGTTTTCCATGTTCTGAAATAGTGGAAAACAGAACTGTAAGTTATTTTTCCGAGATGATAACAGTACCTATAAAAGATCATCACAAAAACTGTTAGAACGAGGAAAAATTTTGCTTTAAGATTGTTAGAGCTCGAATTTTATAAATTAGAAATTGGCTAACAATATTTGAGAAGAACAGAATCTACAGGAAGAAAAGAACAAACCAAAAGCTTCATACAGAGTCGAGATTAAGATCTCTCTACTTGAAGCAAAATTCACCCCATAGTGTGACGGTGGTTGGCGAATTGCCTCCCAGGATACAACTGTATTACCTTTCCGTGAAGAGCAGCACCCTTCCTTCAGAGATTTCAGCGAACTGTTGCTGTGTTGTACCTTGAGTGGTTGACACAGAGGAAGAAGAAGAAGAGGAAGTAGAATTCGGATTACGAAAACATGTGTTCTCTGGCAGACATGACTTACTAGTTTTCATAGAAGAAAATAGAGCAACTGTTGGGAGGCCCATTACTCTGTAACAGCAGAGTAATGGTCCATTACTCTGCAACAGCAGAGTAGTGGTTCAGATACATAACAGATGAGTTATTACTCTGCTGTTACAGAGTAATGATACCAGTTACCGAATGTGAAAAGCCTTAACAGTGTACTAGGGGAGAAAAATTTTTGACTGGGCAAAAAAAAAAAAAAAGGCAAGCCAAGCCAAACCAAGCCGAGGCCGAGGCCGGGCGCACGCGTGCGCGAGCGTGTGTGTCATTTTGGCTAAGTCATCTCTCCACTACACGTTAGTGGTAATCCCCGGGTCACACCCTTTAGTCTAATTTTTTAGTATATATACTAGAAAAATCTTTCCCCAATTCCGATATGGGACTATCCATTTTCTCCAAGTTTCTAAGTTAGTACATTTCGAGTACCCAACTTTGGACCAACATTTCTCATTCATACGGAATTCGTTTTTGGCAAATGGGTACACCACAGAATAGTACTCGACGAGAGGATCGCAATCCAATCATTTTCCGGCGCCTCCGGTGGCTGGAGCCTGCCAGAATCCGGCCCGAAAAATCAGCAAAAATTAATTCCAACAATCCCCCACATGAATAGAAATTACCAGACTATGTAATCTAGACACGACATAAAAAGATATGATAGAAAAAACATGACAGAAAAAACTCTGAGAGTACAATCGAAAAATCACTGCATCAGGAATGGCAGTAATTTTTCAACTTTGAACCACCCTTAGTAAGCTATCGGATTCACTTGACCAGGTAGTGAACATGATGTCTTGAACTACCCGGGCTTTGATGTGAACCTAGACAATAATTATCACACAGTTTCATCTCTTCACAAAACTAGGTTCTCTTGTTGTGTTCATTTTGGCCTTGAACAACCATGGTTAATCGTGAGTGAACTTAGAGAATGTAGTATCTCTTCATTCTCCTAGAAACAGCCACATTTCATACTTACAAGGTGATTGCCCATAAAGGGTATCCTGCCATACCCCACTTTTATTTCAAAGCTATGGGAATCATTAAAAGCCAAGCTTATCCTTACACCTTACAGGCAGCACTGTTTTATCATCCTAAGAGTGGGTTCGAGATTTTAATCTCTCAGTGCTCACGTCGATTCAACAAGATTTGGTTGTCCCCTTGAAGCTAGATCTTGGGATCTCCAATTCCCATTCCTCAACAATGTACTGGGGGAGAAAAAATTTTGACTGGGCAGAAAAAAGCCAAGCCAAGCCAGGGTCGGGCGCGCGCGTGTGTGTTTGTTATTTTGACTGAGTCCTCTCTCCACTACACATCAGTGGTAACCCCCAGGCCACTCCCTTTAGTCTAATTTTTTTAGTGCATATACTAGAAAAATCTTTCCCCATTTTCGATATGGGACTATCCATTTTTTTCAAGTTTCCAAGTTAGTACATTTCGAGTATCCAACTTTGGACCAACATTTCTCATTCATACGGAATTCGTTTTTGGCAAATGAGTACACCACGGAATAGTACTCGACGAGAGGATCGCAATCCAATCATTTTCTGGCGTCTCCGGTGGTCGGAGCCTGCCGGAATCCGGCCCGGAAAATCAGCAAAAATTAATTCCAACAAAAAACACATCCAAATACTACTACCATATATTTCAGTTGTTATATTTCCTTTTATTAATGGGAATTACATTAAAAAAAATAAAAATAATAATAATACAAAAAAAAAAGGTAAAAGCTGTGTGAAAAGCTATTTGTCGGGCTTTTGATTTAGAACTCCTACTTTGCCGAAAAAAAGTTACTTTTTCTATAAATAGTATGAGGATTATTGCTTGATGTGATATGCTTATTTTCCTTACAGTAACCTTTTTTATTTTAATTTCGTTTTAGTTAAACAGGGTGGTCATATTTTTAATTTTAGACTCAAGAAAAAGTATAAATATAACGGACAACATAGATGAGAGTCCAAAGATTGATGATTGAAGACATTTAGAGAGATTAGTAATTTAATTTTGTAAGAGATGGTTGAGAGAAATCATTCCTAATTTCAAGAGAGTCGGACGTGTTTTCTCTGTTCTAAGAGGTCTTGCAATAGTATTTTTTAGCAATTTTGAAATAAATTCTTGAGATGGGATCAAGGGAAAGTCGTTTTGGAACTTTTTTCTAATGCAATCTAAAAACCCACGGGTAGTGATTTACGAACACCAAAAAATGATAAACTTTATTCATTATTTATTTAATTTTTTAAGTTATCGGTGTGGGCGAAGCATTATTTTTTAATGCTCGCCCGCTATCAATTTCATTATATTTTTTTCACTATTTTTGATGAAACAATCTAACATGTTGGAAAAAAAATAGTAGGTGGGTAAGTTATCTAACAAGGTATTAGCTAAGATAGTGTAGAAAATTGTAAGATTGCCCATCATTATAAAATCTTCACTATTTGATTCATGAGTGACGCTTTGATATCAAACTGAAATTCCTCTTTTGAGTTGACATCACATTCTCTGTCTCTTCTAAGTTGAGACAATAGTATACCTGTTGATAATTATGGCATATCCCTCTGGTGTCGGGATGGTGTTTCTTGCCATGATTTTGCCCTCTGTGTTGATGCTTGTTTGTATTATTACTACTAGTATAATGTACGTGCGATGCACGTCTATAAAGGTGTGTAGGATTTTGAGGAAGGGATAGGTCACCGAAGAGGTTGTATGCATGCATGCAGACATGCATGCACAATTTATTCATTTTGATATTTGCATGCATGTGTTAGACCTACTGGCTTTGATAGGAGGAAACTTGCTTATGAATAAATTGTGCATGCAAGTACATGCAAATTTATACTATTAATTATTTTCTCAAATCTATGCAGACAGGCATGCAAATCTATGCATGTTAATTATCAATACATGCAAATTACATTTCTGACCTCCGATATTAACCCTATATTTTTTTTAGCCTTTTAAGTTTATGAGGGCATAATAGTAAAAAGCCGTCAAAATGATGCTTTGCTTAATAATAGTATAGATTTTATTGATTAATATATTTTTTGATGGCTGGAGCCTTTTGGCTCTATCCGATTTATCAAAAAAAAAAAGATAATTATGGCATATCCAACAATCCAACAATACCTACACTACATGTTTCCCTTAATCTTTCTTTCTTCCTCACGCATTAACAACCTCCCCACATGCACCTTGCTATGCACAAAATTTCGACAAATCTGTAAATTAATTTTTTTTTTTAAAAATCATGTATACAAGAAACGCTAATAAACAACACGTCACACTTAAATAATGGTCACCAATTCTCTGTATGATAGGAAGCGTATTCATTTGTTTCTTTGAAGACCTACTTGTTCCTATGATCCCTTCCTTTTTTGATGTGAACGGATAGAGTCGAAAGACTCCAGCCACAGCGAAAATATATTAATAACGAGTAAAACGTACAACAGAGAGTTTTACAAGCTGTAAAACAAAATCAAAACGAATACAGACAATATCAACAAACTACAACCGCTAAAGAAGTTCGCTGCCACCCTCCCGACCGCCGCTGAAGGAACAGGCGCGAACAGCAACCCCCTCGAGCCAGGGAAGCCAACTGAGCGTCGGCTCCGCAAGAAACGATCAGAAGGGAAGACGATCCGAGCAGCCCCGAGTAAAGGAAACACCATCTAAGCAGACCAGAGGCACAGCGCCCTCATGAAGAGAGCCAAGAATGGAACTGTCACCAATGGCGAACAGCAGAACACTCAAAATCACCTAGCCACCAAAAAACTTACCGCAGGATAACAGAGGATAATGAAGAAACCAAAACGAACACAAAGAGAGTAAATAATCCGACTGCAGCCCATCATCAGAAATAGATGGGAACGAAATCGCTTGCCCGCAGGGACCTAACCCCCCAAAAAAAACTGTAACAAAACTTGCACAAGAACACAAAAACAACAGCAAACAGAACACAATCACAGAAACAATCCCTGGGCAGTGTCATCGCTGCACCACAGCAGAGGAAAGAAAGTACACAATATAGAGTAACAGAGGATTATACGTCTAGAAACAACAGAACGGATAACCAAGTACTAGCAGAAGCAACAAGGAAATCATAACAACAGAGCGCATAAACAACAAAGAACTACAGCAGATAGCATGAGGGTAAGGGGATAAAGCCGACAGCAGGAGAACCACCAAAAAAACCAGGGTCACCAGACCACCAGGGCCACAGAAGGCCAACAGCATCAAAATAAACAGCAAGCGACTAAGCAGCGATGCCCAAAAGGAACGGGCCCGAGCCGAACGCCACTCAAAACATCCTGTAGGGACCAGGACCAAACTAACCATCCTGCGATAAAGAGAACATAAATAGTTACAGCGAGGGATCATATGAAAAAGCTACTTAAGCAATTAACAAGAAGAGAAGCTAGTAAGAGAGAAAAAATAGAGCATTAAGAGGTCAGGTGATAAAAGGCCATTAAAATGCATTAAGACAATGCAGTACCGAATAAGACTCATGTAAGCGAGAGTTGTTGAACAACTCTCGATCCTTAGTCCGAGCATTGGAGGACCAAAACTTAAAGAAAAATAGGAACTCATCAATCAAGTGGGCGATAGTGGAAGCTCGATGAGAAAAGAGTCTACGGTTCCTCTCCGACCATACAAGCCAAATAATGATGTGAATGGAAAGCTGCCAACATTTGCGAAATCTAGGGGGAAGAGAAGGGACATTCCAAACAGCATCTAGGCTAAAAGGCAAAGCAAAATTTTCCCACGCAAGAGAGACCAATTTCCTATGATCCCTTCTTAGAAGCTGTTTTTTGAATTTGGCTTGAATCCACCCTTCTCCAGCACATTTTTGTCTGGCTCTGCGTTGTCCAGATCATTTTCACTTACAATTACATCATCTGCCATCAATGTCTTCCTTGTCGGAACTGTTGGTTTATATCTAGCATACTATATTGAATAAGGACACAATAAGACGATGGAGAAATCGAGACGATCGGAGACGAAGTAGAAGTAATGGAAAGCAGTCAGCAGCATTAACAGCAGCAGGTTGCGTCGACTGTCCTGGGGTGCGGTCGACCGCCCTAATATGCAGGAGTTCCAGAGAGGGGGACGGTCGACCGACCTTGGGGGTGCGCTCGACCGAACGCGGTGCTGATGAATTATTTGGGTCGGATCTTAGTAATTCATGAGAAGCCCAACTTGCTCTTCAAGTTAGATCATACGACTCTTATCGTAGCTAGGGTTATCTCTTCAGGAACATCTAACGGCTATTGTAACAAGATATCAAATTAGGGTTTCTCTAGATCTCTATACATTGTTATTATTGGCCTCCATTGAGAGCTAAGAGAGAAAATACTTCATTGAAGGCGGAGTTTGAGAGTTTCTCAAATTGTAAGCAACTAGTATTTGTCGGAGAGGCTTGAGAGATGGGCGTGGTGAGAATTGTAATGTTCTTGTATCTTCTCTAGTTGAATAACATCTCAGGTTTATTTTTTCCCAGATTAAGGAGAAAGCCCCAACCGGGACAAACTTGTATGTGCTTTGGTGTGTTTGGTATGATCTCATATGTATTTGGTAGTTTGTGTTGATTTGTCACGTCCCGCTTCCCAAAAGGAATACGGAATACGGTACGTGACTAAGTCCAACGAATGATTTTCATCATCCATAAGCTGTAAGGATCTACTTGACTCAGCACAACAGTAAATATAACAATATACTCAACTACACATGCATGAACAATTATAAATCAACAGTATTCATTTGGAATAATAATAAATATCCCAAACAAATACAAGATCTGAAATAAAACAATATTCCGGGACTACAAGCCCAATACAAGTCTCAATGCAGTAGCATGAATAAAATATTTCAACAAAACATTAAGCAAGAACTCCCAATGCACGGCTCAAAATTTTTGCTCACCAACTCCAGTAGACAAATGATCACCAAAACATGCTCATATAACAATTACAGGAAAATAGGAAGACAAGAAAACATAATGCCCGTTAGTTACAAGTTCCGGACCGCAAGTAGTACAAGCAGGAAAAGGAAAGGAAAAAATAAAACAAAAACAGGAAGTACTGACATGGAGATAAGCAACAATAGAGACAGTCTACAGATAACAGGGAACAATGAATAAACAGTGTAAATAACAGTAACAGTAATAGGATGTGACAGTGAAACAGTTATTCTTATGTCTAATGTTTATTACTATCTAGGTAGCACTTCATGCGTCCCAAATTATACCACATGGTTGCTACATTAAACAGTTTCATTTTAAGATTTCATAGTGGAACCTATAGGGTCGTGTATTCAGACAAACAGTAATAGTAACAGTAATAGAAAACAGTAACAGTGTCATGGATTATGCTCTCATGCATCCAGAGAAAAACAGTTGGTCCACAATAAACAGTTGGGAAAAACGAGTCCCCTTCTGAATACACATTTCTATATTGTCCACTACTAGATCTTTTTCTTAAACCCCGGCTCGATTATTTGTCATTATTATTAAAGAGATGTGAATGAACACAAACAGGACTAAAGACATGGTAGGAACAAAGGACAAGTCTAAGTTGAATAGGGAACACAAACGAGTGACCAACAACTTATAACAGTCAAAACAACGAAACTTTCAATTCTGGACAGCAAGACACTACTACACCAAATCTGAGATTCCCATTGCTAAAGAACTGCAAATCTAAATCTGTCAGAAAATTTGGAAACTAGACTCTCTACCGAATCCAGCGCACATATACAAGTCATAAATCAGCCACAGTAACAGGGTTAAAACAACGTTTAATACAGAACTTATGTTCAGCCAGAAAATACAAAATCTTGTTTGTAAGCATAAAAATGTTTTAAAACATCATAATTAAATCTGGAAAACATCTGGAAGATTCCCTAGCATATCTATTCTCAACATATAAAATATCATGAATTTATACTACAGATAGTATAGTCAATATAATTGGGAAAACAGAGTAATGCAACAAAACTTAGAATCTGAAAGTTCAGACACAGCAGTACCAAAATAGAGATAATTCACAAGATACAATTCGAAATCCAGATATGTCAAAAGGGTGTTAAAATTGACAAATCAGTCTACATTTCATATTCACAGAGTTTTCATCAGAAATGAATATAATCGGGTTGAAAATATAATTCCTTACTGAACAGCATGCAATTTCGAAATATATCGATTGGTTTTATAAGCATGGAACAAGATATAAAAGTCATTAATTAATTTCACAAAAAATTGGGATTGATTCCAGTCATAGCTAAACATACCTAGAATATATCAATTCCAAATTCTACTTTTAATATCAGTTTTAAAATAATAATTCTTAGAGAAATCATATAATTCAGAACTGGAATTTACAATATGACTGCAGTAAAATAGTAATAACTCATGCATCGAAAATCAAAATTCAGATCCGTCGAAAGTTCTGAAAAATAGAAAACAAAGCCTACAAATAATGTTAACAAACTAATTTATTTTAATGATGTTAACAGGGTCGAAATTACTATACAAAAAAGGGCAGCAGTAAAACAAAACTTCTTTTATGCATTTCATCAAACAATTTAATTACAAACGATCCAATCTAAGATGTAATACAAAGCATGATATCTAGGTTACTCAAAGCAGCATGGAATGTGTATAAACAGTTTAAAATGAGATAATACATTTAATAAGCATCCATGTACAATTATCTACATCATACGGTATGTCGCAAACAAGCATACAATCAAGATATCCATCTAAACTAATTTATTTTTCATGCAACGGGTGACACCTACTGTGAAATACTCATGATCAAGAGATGAATGAACAAATCAACTAACAAGAAATATGATCATCATGAGAGTGACAACAAACGCATCCAAGACTACTTACGGTATTTAACTTGTATGAAGACAATTAACATACAAGTTACTTGCCTGAAAAACGATGACGAAGACGATGAAAGAATAACGGAAAAGGATCTCGAACAACAAACACCAACGCACAAACAAAAGCAAGAATCAACACCCACGATAACACGTGTTGTGCATGTGTCTCACAAGCACACGGCAACAGAAAACAACAAGAGACGTGGCAACAAGTGACGATGGCGGTGCAATACAGCAAGGGCAGCGACAGCACGGGGGACGACAACGACAGCGGTGAGCGGCGCTAGGGCGGCACGACTTGAGCGAGCACATGGTATCGGGGATCGGGGGAACACTGGGGATGCGCAGTGATGGGTCGGGATGACGATAAAGAGGGGCTGCCGGCGAGGAGGTGGGCGACTGGAAGACGGGGCTCAGACGGGGGTTAGGTGCAGCAGAGGGGAGAGAGAGGAACGGGAGGTAGGGGAGAGAGGGTGACGATTGTAGGTGAGAGAGAGAGAGATAGATTAGGGTTTTGGTAATTAGAGTTAGGGTGTGTTTAAGAGGGTTATATAGAGTCAAAACGGGTTTGGGTTAATTGGGTAGTTTCCAATAGGAAGAAAAGATTCCAATATTAAACAAATAGGCCATGAATTAGGTTTAGACAATAAAAAAGGTCAAGAACAATATGTAGATCAATCAAATGAGGATATAAAGGCTGAATCAAAGCAAAATGAGTTATAAGGAGAACAACAACATACAATTCAAAAGGGACGAAAAGAAATAAAATCAGAAACAAAATAACATAACTAGGGATTTTAATTAAAAATAAACAAAAATACAATAATGAGTCACAGGGGTTACATGATTGCATTGAATAACTCAATAAGATCCTGAATCAGGTTTTCCTTAAGAAATTTTAAAAATTGGTATCAGAGCTTCGGGTTAAAGGGCTTGTTCGAGCTCCTTGGAGAAGATGGCAGATCAGATCACGAAAATCAAGCAGTTCAAAGTTAAGATCAACTTTGATCTTTTGAAGGAGGACATGCATGAAGCATCGGTTCAACAGGACTTTGATCTAGTCCTAGAAGGAGATAATGGGAGACCAATCGGCACAAAGTAGGAGAATTAGGAGGATATTTATTCTGAAGCCTTGGGTTTAATCTGTATGTATTCGATGAGCGAAGTCAGGTGTAGGAGAAGCGCGGCGAGTCTTTGGGCAAGATTCAGAACTGACTACTCGGGATCGTCATTACAAGGTCGGATGCATCAGAAAGAAAAGTTGTGGGATTTCTCAATGAAAGAAAAGTACCGCTCTTCTAGATCATGTAGTGCAGTTCAATATGCAGTTATCTGAACTGAGGGCGTTCAACGCAGATGATCTGAAGGTTTCCAACTCGATATATTCACCACCAAATCCATCCAACATGATAACCATGCTAGATGAGAAATCTACCAAGGAGAAGTTTTTATGTAACCCCTGTTTCCGTAAATACATATTTTCAGAAATTTTCCGTATTTTAATTATTTATGAATTCGTTATTATTTTAAACTCAACTTGGGTCTTCTATTAAAATCTTTTCGAACCGGAAATTATATTTACTTCGAATAATAGTATATTCTGACTTTATTGTTTATTTTCTAAGTGATTGGCTATTTGTATCTTATTTTATTACTATTTAGATTTTATAAACTTGCTTATCTCAAATTCTATTTAATATGTATACCAAAATTATTATTGTTATTATTATTATCATTTTGTTATTCTTGTTATCAGTACTATTATTAGTATTTTTACTATTAATATTATTACCCTTGATTTTTAATTTAAAAATCTATTTTATAGTTAATTGTATTTGTAGTCATTTCAAATAATTTTCATATTGTAGTACAAATATATTTTGTTATATAATCATAATTTTTATTTATTATTTTATCTATTCTATTGAATCTTTTCATTTAGATCCTAATAACCAATTAAAACCCTATTACTCCCAACCCAATAGCTCTACCCATTACCCTGTATATACCCAGACCCGTTTCACACCCTCCTACCGGTTAAGAAGTAACCCAACCAATACCCGTTTAACCCATCAGCCCAACCCTATATAAAACCTTATCAGCCTATTCATCTTCAATCTCCTAAACCCTAGCCGACCCTTCATCTTTCCAACCCTGTGCTCCCAACTTCTCACCTCTCTCCCGATCAACCCCCTCCCTGTGTGCCTCATCCCGAGTGCCAAACTGTGTCGCGATGCCCCCGATCACCTGTGTGGCGATGCCCTGCAGACCGCAGCAATGCGCCAGCCACGACTGCAGTGTGCCTCCCCTGCTCACGACCTCTTGTCGCCAGCTACCTCGATGCCAGCACCGCTCAGCACACCCTCGTCAGCAACTCCCCTTGGTCGGCTCCCCTATTTTGCTTTTGCGATGCAACAGCAACATCCAGCGAGTCACGACAGCTCCCTGTGCACACCCTAGTCGCGCCTTGGCCGCCCGCTGCCATGGCCACTGTCCAGCGCACACAGCCGTGTCGTCGCCGCTTTGCCATCCTGCCGTCGTGCTGCACCACTGTCCCTACTGCGGTACAGCCAAGCCATTGTTGTTGATCAAGGTTTTGATCATGTTAGATCCTGACCGTCGATCTCCTTGATATCATGATCATCATGATCTCCATCATTTGATGTGGACCATCCGATCTCATCTTGATCATGGCTTTGAACCTCAGCCTTCCATTTGATCTGATCTTGATCTCGGCCATTGATCATCTCGTTCTTCTTCTACTTGGCGGGTTAAATATTTGATCCACTTTTTGTTCTCATTCATCAATTTTCAATCATGGTATATTTACTCTTTTGGCACTCTTCTAATTCTTATATATTTTATGTTCGATCTCAGCCGTTGGATTTGCTTGATCTTCAACTTGATCATCGAGATCCGTGTCGATCGTGCTCGTCGCCTGGGATCCATTTTCGTTACTCTTTCATCGGATTCATCGTCTACATCCTAAGGCAAGTATCTCCTTGTACATTTTGTTTTCTAGTACAAACTTTTTCTTGAAAATACTGCAAGTAGTTTGTGAATGTGACTTCCCTCTGTCTATCGTTGATAATCTCATATTTCGCCTTATCTATCACATGATCTAAGAGTCACAATCCTTCGTTGATATATTTGTTCGCAACTAGCATAATTATGATACATTTCATGCAAAAAGTGTTTTATTTGGTTTCCATTTCTGTCCTTACTGTTTCGACCCTGATAACAATAGAATCTGAACTTGAGTCCTGAATATAAAATGTATCCCTAAGTATCTAGTTGCCAATAAAATCTAGAATTTTTGAATTCCGAGTTACGGTTTAGGAGATATCGCAGTTTTACTGCTGCTGTGTCGGTAATCGCAGATTCATAAAAACTGCTGCACCACTTTGGTTTACAATTATTTTAACTATGCTACCAGTAAGTAAATGACTTGAAATTTTACATGCTGATACCAGACACCATAGAGAATATTTCTTAATTTTCTCAGAATTAATTAATGATGTTTCAATCCTGTTTCATATGTATAAACTCAGTTTTACAAATTCTGGCTGAACCAAAATACTGTATAGTTTGCTGTTTTGACATCAAATGCTATAACTTTTATGTGTCTTAATTATATGCATTGGAACCGGGCAGAAGTCTAGTTTCTAAGCCTTCTGACGGATCCACATTTTCTATCTTTTAGCAACGGGAATCACAGTTTTGGTGCAGCAACGCCATGCTGTCCAGAATTGCAATTCTCATAGTTCTTGATAATCTTAATTTGTGTTGACCCTCGAATATGCTTTATAATTATCTTAAACTTGTTCTATGTTCAACAACGACAACAACGTCATGCTGTCAAGACGCTAAGAAGTGACCGAGGTACAGAGTATGAATCGTTATTTGCTGAAACTTGTGCTAAGCATGAGATTATAAATGAAACCACAAGTTTTTATTCTCCTCAATTCAACGGTATTGTTCAAGTAAAGAATCTTACTTGAAGAAAATGATGATTTTTAGGGGGTTAGTCCACCGTTTTTTTTTTTGGCCGATTTGAAAATCATGTATGTCACTTATTAAGCCCACTTTTAGAGCATCTGTAGTCGTTTGCTAAATATGAATAATATGCATATTTGGCCAAAAACAGCGCTGCAGTCGTTGGCCAAATATGCATAATATGCATAATTCGCTACAGGAGATTGCCATAAATTAGAGAGGAAATGAGAAATATGCATATATGAGAGACGGCACTTCAAGGACCGTCGCACCAAAAAAAATTATTTTTTTAATTGTCGGACAGCACTTCAAGTGCCGTCGCACAAAAAAAAATTATTTTTTTAATGGTCGGACGGCACTTCAAGTGTCGTCCCACCAAAAAAATATTAATTTTCTAATAAAAAAACCAAAAAAATCAACCTCTCTCTCGGACGGCACTTGAAGTGTCATCCCACCTGTAGGGGGTTATCTGCAATTTTTGTAATTTTTTGTAATTTTTTGTAATTTGTTTGTAATTTTTTGTAATTTTTTCGTAATTTCTGAAATTTTTTTGTAATTTTTTTGTAATTTTTTATTTGCACTTTGAGGATGAATTTTTCCCTCCGACGGCACTTGAAGTGCCGTCGCACCTTTTATAAAAAAATAGCATTCAACGACTGCAGCAAAACGTAACTTTGCTTTATTCATTTATCCATTTATGCATATTTTGACCATCAACGACTGTGGATGCTCTTATAAGTTATATACTCCACCATCGGGTTTGGCCAATTCTGATAAATTCTGTACTTTTACTTTTATTTTCTTCAACTTTTAGTTGAATGGGTAATATAGTCCAACAGCTTTTCCCGAGATACCAGTTAAACTGACTTTCATATGTTACAATTTTTAGCCAGTTTTTGGGTTATAGTGCAATTTTGGCAAATTTTGAGAGATCCATGAATTACCTTTTAAAGCCAAAATTTGTGGTCCCACCGTTCTTCATCGTTTACACGTGTGATGCACGTCTTAATAAATATATATTTTTTAAAATAAAAATTTAGACGTATTCTGAATTTGATCTGAAACCTCATTTACTATAGTTATGCACGTGAGCTACACGGGTTGGTAGATGGACAAATTACACTAAGGCCTTCTCCCATTATAGTAGCAGAGACTTGTTCCATGTTCATGATCATATTTACTTGACCTGTTTCACATACTTTCATGCTTGTTTGATGATAGTAATAAATAATAAGTCGGGATTTAAGGGAATGACCATAGTAGTGGACAATATAGGTAAGTGTACTAGGAAGGGTGCCCGTGTTTCACTTGATACATGCTTCATGAACTAGTTATATTATTATCTGATTCATGAACTAGTATATTATTTGATTCATGAACTAGTATATTATTAATCGATTCATGAACTAGTATACTATTTGATTCATGAACTAGTATATATTTGATTCATGACTTGTCTTGTTATGACTTGACACATGAACTAGTTATATAATTACTTGATTCATGAGCATGGCTTACTTGATACTTGATACCTGAGTACACCGCCCTATAAACTTCATTACTAGGCTTAAACAAAATTGCATTGACTGTAGCAACCATGTGATAAAAGGATAGCATATGAAGTGCTACCTAGATAGTAATAACCACAAGACTTGATACATGAAACTTGAACATGATACATGCTCACTTGATACTTGATTACATGGTACATGAGACTTGATACTTGATACTTGTACTTGACAACTTGATACTTGAGACTTGTTACTTGACACTTGTACTTGATACTTGTTACTTGATGCTTGATACCATTACATGTTCACTTGTCACTTACTCCATTACTAGTACTTGTTATCCAATCTTGTCACTTGAGTTGTCCTTCTTACTAGCTAGTTTCTTGAATCCCAATACTTGTTACGTCCCTATTATAATATGTTATACATTCTTGATTCCAAATCTTGTTCCATATTCCTTGCACTTTTTTTCATACTTTTGCTTGTACTGCTTGCGGCTCTAACTTGCACTAAGGGCATTTGTCTTATTTTCTCTATTTTTTTTCTTTTTCTATATTTATATAAACAGACTTTGAAGACAAATTGCCTGCTGAAATTGGTGAGCAGACATTCTAGGCTTCAATTGGAGTAGGGACTTGCTTAAAATATTTTGTTTTCTTTGAGTTATTTATTTCTTTGCTACTTAAAGACTTGTAATGGGCTTATATTCCTGAGTTTTATCTTTTGATCCAGACTTGAAAACTATTTGGGATATCATTATTTTGTTTCAATTATTTTCTGTTGCTTAATAAATTATTCATGCATGCGTGGTTGTGTACATTTTGTTATATTCTTGTTATGATATTGAATCGATCTTACAGCTCATGAATGATGAAAATCATTCGCTGGGCTTTGTCATGCGCTCATATTCCGTGTCTTTGGGAAGCAGGGTGTGACATTTTCATAGCAGGTATGATCAAGGGGTTGGAGGATGATGCACTTAGGAAGGAGTCAGAAATCAGCGTAAACTTCTGTGAGCTGCTTGGAGGTAGATTTTACTTCGAATTGAAGGGAATATGTTTGTAGGAGTAAGGTCCATGGCCACCAGTGCAAAGTGATTGAGCATTACATGAAAGATTGTTGCAAGCGGTTGAGTCAGAGGGGCATCAAATCAAGTGCAGCTGAATCAGGTGATGGCTTAAATAGTGCTTTTATTTCAAGTCCTTTAGATGTGAATTCCGGTTGTTCTTTTGATTTGGTTAGTTCTTCTCAAGTTTGCTCCGAGAGGGAGATGGTTTCTACTTACAAGTTTGCATCATATCGTTGTGTGAGAACGAAGGTTGATAAGATTTGTGAAGTAATGGTTTCTACTTACAAGTTTGCCTCATGTCGTTGAGTGAGAATGAAGATTGACAAGACTTGTGAAGTAAGAGGTGAGAAAACAAATGAGTCAAAGATGACAGACAGAAGGGGACACACACTATAGGAGGGCATGTATATTCCTTTGATGAAGCAGAGCCTTATATTCATAAGAACTCTTGAAGTAATGGACTGTAGGTACACATATCCAGGTGGAGTTCGTTCAGTTTAGAAAAGTTATCGTAAGATGATGAAGGGTCAGAGGGGGATTGAGCACAATCAGCACAACTTGCGCAAGTATTTTGAAGCCCATTGTTCCTAAAGCACCATCTAGTATGCCATCACTAGAATCATTCGAGCGAGATTGCGATATTCGAATATCGTCGAAAGGTGGAGAGAGCCTTCAGGTAGGTGGAGTTCATGTGGATGGTGGCACCTCCATGATTATATCTACTAGGGTATGCCCTTGAAGGGGCATACAGCTGGAGAAAAACAGGTGGAGATAGATTCAACTAGCAGAAGAAGCCATCGAAACGAGCTGTTTACAAGAAGAGAAGTTTTTTAAATCACACATGTGTGAATTCATGAGTATGCAATCCAAGGTAGAGATTGTTGGGTTTATGTCTTGCATACTATGTTGGATAAGAAGACAACGAGATGATGTAGGAATCGAGACAATCAGAGACGAAGTGGAAGTAAAGGGAAACAGTCAGCAGCACTAGCAGCAGCAGGTTGCGGTCGACCATCCTGGGGTGCGGTCGACCACCCTACTATGCAAGAGTTCCCGAGAGGGGGACGGTCGACCAACCTTGAGGGTGTGCTCGACCGAACCTGGTGCTGATGGATTATTTGGGTCGGATCTTGGTGATTCGTAAGAAGCCCAAATTGCTCTTTATGTCAGATCGTACGGTTCTTATCGTAGGGTTATCTCTTCAGACACATGTAATGGCTATTGTAACAAGATATCAAACTAGGATTTCTCTATATCTCTATATATTGTTGTTATTGGCCTCCATTAAGAGCCAAGAAAGAGAGTACATCATTGAAGGCGGAGTTTGAGAGTTTCTTCAATTGTAAAAAACTAGCACTTGCTTGTAGGGCTTGAGTGAGGGTTGTGATGAGAATTGTAATATTCTTTTATCTTCTCTAGTTGAATAATATGTCGGGTTTCTTCTCTCCCGGATTAAGGCAGAAGCCCCAACCGTGACAAACCTGTGTGTGCTTTGGTGTGTTTGGTATGATCTCATATGTGCTTGGTAGTTTATGTTGATTGCATAGAATAACTCAACAAGATCCTGAATCAAGTTTTCCCCAAGAAATCCTATTAGGAACATCATCTTCTTCTTCGACAGCCCGATCTCCCTTGGATGGAGATGAAACTCTAGCTACCATCACCAAATATTGTTTACCTAATGAGTGAGATACTTAATTTTCTTATTCACTTAATTAACATATGTAAAATAAATTTTTGTTATCTTCTCATTAATCGAACAAAGTGTCGCAAAACACCTAGAGAGAGAAAATCTAACCCCCCCCCACAAAAAAAACCCCTACATCTGAGCTCTGTTGGAGGGAGTGGCAGCTAGTGCTTGTCGCCCCCACTCCCGTCGACGCTCCTCCCGCCAATCCACCCCCCCCCCTCGCCCTGCCCCCGCGGACGATCCACCCCCTCATCCCCTCGATTGCCATCGAAAACCGAGGCGCTTGTGAGCTTGTGGAGTCTCCATCATTGCTGCCACTTCACCGACGATGTGACGTCTTGTGCGCTGCCCCTTCGATCACTACACATCCCCCATTGAATCGGAGTTCGACGGTGGGTTGTGCGCCAAATCTCGAGGGGGCCTACGTATACTTCGCCACCGACGACTGCTAGCTACCTATCACAAAATCCCTGCCACTTGCTGCGATGGTGGGCGGTACGCCAGAGCGCGAAGGGGCAAGCGAAACCGTCCCCGTCATCACCGCTTGAGCTTCGGGACCGCTCGGGTTCGAGAACGTCACTTCCACTTCATCCCACAGCCACCACAACGGTGCCACCTCCTCCCCTCTTGATCGATCCTATCATCGGCAACGCCACTGCCCATCGTGGCGCAAGGGAAAGGTTGTTGCTATTTGGTTGGGTTTATGGGTGAGAGTCAGAGTGAGAATCTGTTAAAGAGATTGGTATTGTGTTCGAGTGATGTGTGCGTGTATGTGGGAGGTGAGGAGGACTTGGATGGGTTCGCAGAATTTTTTACTACTTGTAGTTTGTATCTGGCCCAGAGTATACTCTGATTTGTTTTATTAATTTTTTTATTAATGAAGCAGTGGCTATATTTCACATTTTCCTTCAAAATTTTTTTTAAAAAAAAACTCCACTATTTGTTCATATATATATAATCCGAACCGTTCACATTGATCTACACATCTAAATTAGTCTAAATATATAAAATCAAATCATTTGAAATTCATTTGCCCATCCATCATGTGACTATAAAAACAATGAATTTCAGCCATACAATTTTGTAACACTTCAATGAATGGGCAAATAAATTTCAAATGATTTGATTTTACATATTTAGACTAATTTAGATGTGTAGATCAATGTGAACGGTTCGGATTTTCGATATGAACGCCCGAATATTTAGTGTTCACGCGGTGAGCACCAAAGTAGTGTGCAACGGATCCTTTCCATATATATATATATATATATATATATATATATATATATATATATTGTGGTAGGGTAAAAATGGCTTGGGGCCCAACCAGGGCCCAATACAACTCTCACTCAAAAATGGTAAAAACAGCAATCTAGTTCGGCTTCGAGCCACTACAGGGTTGGCGCCGAGCCTCATGTTCACCCCCACAGAACTGGTCTCCTCGTATCCGACGAGCCTCAATGGTCCTCGGCCTCCGATCCATGACAGCCCCACGGACCGTCCCCCCATCCTGGCGAGGCATGAGGATGACCTGGCACAACCTAGGCCCTCCGATTCTCCCAAAGGCACAGGAGACCCATGATCAGCCATGTCAGCTCCAAATACCACTTAGGGCGTTGCCACGTCAGCCCTATACCACTCTGGGCACTGCCACGTCCGCCCTAAACCCCTTGGGCCTCCTGCCACGTCCGGCCCATGGGCTTTCGGGTCCAGACCCGGCCCCCAAGTGGATCCGTACCCGGTTGGGATTCCCTATAAATACAAGACCCTCACCCATCTTTTCAGGTAATCAATCTTTTGCCACCTAAATTCACCTAGTTATTGCTACTCTCTCACAGAGACTGACTAGATCGTCGGAGGGTCCGCCACCGGGATAAACCCCGGTGTTTCAGGACCGTCTGCAGGTACACAAGACCTCAGATCCGAGCCCTCTGATCCGAGCCCAGATATCCCCCTCATTCCGAGCCCGTCGCAGGTACCGCCCGGTCAGCCGAGGGTTGTCTGACAAGCAGCTTTCTCCTTCAATACAAATCGAGTCCGAACTCACACCTGGTGCATCCACACGTCTCCCAGAAATAAACCGCATCAGGTTGGCGCCGTCTGTGGGAACACTGCTTCAGAAGCCGACCCGAGCCCGACCATCAAGGGATCTCGACAGCCGAACTCTCATGGCCTCCAAGGGCAAGGGGGCTGCTTCCTCCGTCAACCGACGGGACTTGCCCCCACCAACTGCTAACGTCGGACCACGCATTTCAAAACACGGGGCCCCCATCAGGGGTCTCAAAGGAGCGTCACCCGTCAAGTCCAGCCCGACCTTCGGGGGATAATCGTCAACCGACAAATTAGCCGCTGCAGGGGAAGGGCCGCTTCCAACCCAGCCCCGAACCATCCAAGACCGCCGCCCGAGGGACGGAGGCCAGCACTCAGCCGCGTCGGAAGGCAACCTTCAGACCGACCAAACAGGGTCGAGGGAGCCCCCGTCACTCACAAGGAGTTTCAGGACTTCCGAAGAGAAATTCTTGGGGCTCTCCGACGGGCCCCCAGGGAGGAAGCCCTCCATTCCCAAACCGGGTCGGACACCGAGGCCAGCGTGTCCCGCCCGTCAACAATCCAGCCAGAGGACGATGGCGCACTCCTAAGGCGCCTCCAAGAAATGGAGGATCGCCTCGATCACATAGGAGACGGCGACCAACGAGCGGCTCAGGGGTACAGACCTGTCCGTCCTCCCTTCTCCGCCCCCATCCTCCAAGCGGAAATACCCAGAAATTTCCGACCACCTCAATTCAAGACCTACGACGGCGAGGGAGATCCTGCTGATCACATGGAGGGTTTCAAAACCCTCATGATGATTTACAGCGCCTCGGATCCCCTACTGTGCCGAGCCTTCCCTGCCACCCTTCGGGGTCCGGCTCGTGAATGGTTCTCGAAGCTCACCCCCGGCTCCATTTACTCCTTCGACCAACTAGAGGGCAATTTTCTCGCCCACTTTGTCACCAGCCGGAAGGCCGAAAGGACCAGCGCCTCTTTACTTGGGCTCAGACAGATAGAGGGGGAGTCACTTAGAGTGTTCGTCCGGAGGTTCACCGCAGAGGCAAGGTCGGTCTCCTCCCTCGATCCCGGCGTCGCCTCCGCGGCATTTCGGCACAACGTCCGTCATGGACAGCTGAAGGCTTCTCTGGCGAAGAAACCCCCCGTCGACTTTCCCGACCTCCTCAACAGGGTCGAGCAGTACATTAGGGCAGAAGAGGCCCTTAACCCCGAAGATGCCAGGGAGACCACCGGGAAGGAAAAACGGAAGGCTGAAGAAGTCGAACCATCAAAGAAAGCTCCGAGGGACGCGGGGGCCATGAAGAAGGTCCCGCCGGTCCCCCGCTTCGAGAGGTACACTCTCTTGACACATAACGTGTCCGCCATCCTCTTAGAAATCGAAGACAAAGGCATTGTCCGACTACCTCCCCGACCTAACAACAACAAGAATCGAGATCAGCACTTCTACTGCCGCTTTCACAGAGATCATGGGCACGAAACCGACCAATGCCGGGCCCTGAAAGACGAAATTAAGGAACTCATCTCACGAGGGTACCTCCGAGAATTCACCCGAGAAGGCCGACGGGATCGGCGAGATGCTAGGAACCGGAGGCTTTCGCCTCCGAACCCTACTTCGAACCGCATCCAGGGTCGGGATCTCGAGTCCGAGGGAGCCACGGATGCGCCATTCATCTTACACTGCATCCACGGGGGACCAATGGGAGGAGAATCAAATACGTCCCAAAAAGCCTTCATCCAAGAGGTGAATGCTGTCCAAAACAACCCCTCGCCCAAGCTACAACCGAGGCCAGTCTCCTTCTCAGGAAAGGACCTCGAAGGCGTTCACCTACCCCACTGCGATGCCCTCGTCATTAGCCTCCACATGGCTAATTGTGAGGTTCGCCGAATCCTCGTCGACAACGGCAGCTCGGTAAATATTCTTTTCCTCAAAGCCTTCAAGAATCTCAAGTTACCCAGAGGGAAGCTCAAGCCAGCCGGATACACGTTGCATGAATTTTCCGGCGTCCCTTTCACAATAGAAAGGATTGTTACCCTCGACGTCACCGCAGGATCGGCTCCTGTCAAGAGGACCGAGTCCATGGATTTCATGATTGTCAATATCAAGGCAGCTTACAACGCCATTCTCGGCAGACCCGGACTGAGCTTCCTCCAAGCGGTACCTTCGGCCTACCATCTGAAGCTTAAATTTCCCAAACCCCAAGGGGTCGGCGTCGTCCGAGGTAGCCACGAAGCAGCGCGGTCATGCTACATAACCACCGTCGGAGGGGGTGTATTCCCCCTCGACGCCGTTGAACTCGAACCCGAGAGGGACGGCCCAGCTCCCGAGCCTGTCGACGAACTAGAAGAGGTCCTGTTCGACGCCGAGGATGAATCAAAGTGGTTCCGGGTGAGCCGCTCGCTCACCAAGGACTTGAAGACAGGCATCATCGCCTGTGTCCGTCGCAATGTTGATCTCTTCGCTTGGAAGCCCTCCGACATGCCCGAGATCTCCGAAGACTTGATTATGCATCGGCTAAGCGTCATCCCTGACTCTAAGCCGGTCGTCCAAAAGAGGTGCAAAGTTGCCTCGGAGAGGCAACAAATTGTGAAGACAGAAGTGGACAAGCTCTTGTCCGCTCGGTTCATTCAGGAAGTCAGCTACCCCGAGTGGTTGGCCAATGTCATCATGGTGAAGAAGGCAACAGGGGGTTGGCGAATCTGCATCGACTTCACGGATCTTAATAAAGCATGTCCGAAAGATCCTTTCCCCCTCCCCCGCATCGACGCTTTAATCGATGCAACCTCGGGGCACGAGCTACTGTCCTTCATGGACGCATTCTCGGGGTACAATCAGATCCGGATGTTTCCACCAGACATCTCCAAGACCTCATTCGTCACCGACCAGGGTCTTTATTGTTACCGCGTTATGCCCTTCGGGCTGAAAAACGCCGGAGCCACGTACCAGCAGCTCGTCAACAGAATCTTCAAAGACCTGATCGGCCGCAACGTGGAAGTCTACGTCGACGACATGCTCGTCAAGAGCTGGACCGGGCTGGACCACATTGCCGACCTCGAGGACGCCTTCGGTGTCCTCCGATGTCACAACATGAGACTCAACCCGGCTAAATGCGCATTCGGCGTCTCCACTGGGAAGTTCCTGGGATTCATCGTCAGCCAACGCGGCATTGAGGCAAACCCCGAGAAAATCCAAGCTATTATTGACATGTCCCCACCCCGGAATGTCAAGGAGGTTCAGAGGCTTACGGGCCGATTGGCGGCGATTGGCCGTTTCCTCTCCAAATCAGGGGAGAAGTCTCTCCCCTTCTTCAAAGCCTTGCGCGGAAAAGGGGGCTTCGAGTGGGGTACCCATCAACAAGAAGCCTTCGAACAGCTGAAGCAATACCTCGCTAACCCACCTCTCCTCAGCAAGCCTGAGCCAGGCGAACCGCTTTGGCTCTACCTGTCCGCCTCGGATAGCGCCCTCAGTGCCGTCCTCGTCCGAGAAGAGGAAGGGGTTCAAAGGCCATTGTATTATGTAAGCAAAGTACTACTCCCAGCCGAGACAAGGTACGCAAAGATAGAAAAGGTGGCCTACGCCTTGGTCATGGCAGCCCGGAAGCTTCGTCCTTACTTTCAGGCCCACTCCGTCCAAGTACTGACCGACCCGCCACTAAAGACTGTCCTTCACAAGCCCGAAAACTCCGGCCGCTTAGTCAAGTGGTCAATTGAGCTGAGTCAGTTCGACATCAGCTATCAGCTGAGGGTGGCCATTAAAGGACAGGCCCTCGCCGAGTTTATAACTGAGTGCACCGTCTCCGAGCAGCCCAGCATCGAGGGTTCGGATCCGACATGGGAGATCTTTGTCGACGGCTCGTCATGCGAAACGGGGAGTGGGGCTGGCATCATCCTTCGTGGCCCCGACCAATTCCTACTTGAATACTCCCTCCGCCTCAACTTTCCGGCCTCTAACAACGAGGCAGAATACGAGGCCATGATCGCCGGATTGACCCTCGCCCACCGAGCCGGAGCCAAGCAAGTCCGGGCCTTCAGCGATTCTCAGCTCGTGGTCAATCAGATCATCGGAGAATACGAAGCCCGTGATGATCGCATGGTGAGGTATTTGGCAGCAGTCCGACGACTCCTAGCGTCCTTCAGCTGCGCCACGGTTATCAGAGTCCTCAGGGAACAGAACGCTCAAGCAGACGCATTGTCCAAACTCGCCTCTTCCTCCTTCGAGGGTCTCGATCAGACGATGCTCATAGAAATCCTCCTGAAGCCAAGTATCAGTGACCCAGAGCCGGAGGCGATGAGTGTGCAAGATGGTACCAGCCCAGACGACTGGACCACTCCCATCCGAAGATTCTTAGTCAGTGCCGAGCTCCCTGAAGATAGGGCCGAGGCCAGACAAGTCAGAGTCCGAGCTGAAAGGTTTGTCATGATTGATGACATCCTCTTCAAACGCTCATACACCTTGGCCGACGGCAAACCATACCTCCGCTGTCTTACCAGCGACGAGGCCAGCTACGCCCTCAAAGACCTACATGAGGGGATCGGCGGATGCCACATGGGGAGCAGGACACTTGCTCGAAAGGCCCTGAATCAAGGGTACTATTGGCCGACCATGCTCCAAGACTCACAAGACTTAGTCAAGAGGTGCGGCCCCTGCCAAAGGTTCTCCCCCATCAAGAGGCTTCCTCAAGCCAATCTCCGATCCCTGGCGAGCCCTGCGCCGTTCGCCATGTGGGGTATGGACCTAGTGGGGCCCTTCCCCCCAGCGGTAGGACAAAAGAAATTCCTGATAGTCGCCATCGACTACTTCACCAAATGGCTCGAAGCCAAACCACTGTCCAGCATCACTGAGCGCCAAGTGCAACAGTTCTTTTGGAAGAACATCATTTGCCGGTTCAGAATCCCTTGGGTCCTCGTCACAGACAACGGAATTCAGTTCCAAGGTTAGAACTTCCAAACTTTCTGCGCGGACATCGGCATCCAGCAGCGTTTCTCCGCCATTTGCCACCCTCAGTCCAACGGCCAAGCGGAGAACGCGAACAGGCAAATCCTCAACGGCCTCAAAAAATGCCTCGACAGTTCCCCTAAAGGGCTGTGGGTCGAGGAACTGCCTAGCTTGCTATGGGCACACCGAACCACCAAGAGGATCCCCACGGGGGATACGCCATTCAGTCTGACCTATGGGACAGAGGCCGTCATCCCCGTCAAGGTCGGATTACCTTCTCCCCGGATCATAACCTTCGATGAAGCTGACAATGCGTCCGGCCTGAGGGCCAACCTGGACCTCGTCGCCGAGGTGCGAGAGAAGTCTTCAATCCGGAGAAGCATCTACCAACAACGGATCGAGAGGTTTTACAACAAGAAGGTCCGCCCCACAAACATCAAGGCAGGGGACCTCGTGTTACGGAAACTATCTGTCTCTGATCCAACCAAGAAGAGGAAATTGGCTCCCAACTGGGAAGGCCCATACCGTGTAGTCAAGGCTGTATGCCCTGGTACATACCGACTGGCAGATATGGACGACCGGCCCATCAGCCGACCCTGGAACGCCGAGCACCTAATGAAGTTCCTGGAAGAGCGAACCTAGGTTCTAGCTTGGCTAAAGTAAATTAAATCTTTTTTGTAAGCTTTCATGTGTAAAGGGCCGCTTCAGCGACCCTCCCTATCTTGTATGAAAGAAGTCTCCTTTTGTCAAACTCCAAATGCACCGTCAGCCCCGACCTAACACCGGACAATGGGATCGGCACCCGAGTTCTCACTCCGATATCATCCCCAAACGTCTCGATAGGTTCGACCCAGCTTCAGACCAGGGAATCTTCCTAATACCCCGCATCGATCCCTCACGAATCGACGGAGCCAAACCTCGCCTCCTCCGCCATTCACTACACTACTAACCAGAGCAAAGAAGGAAAAGAATTCTTTATTCATGCTCTTTTATTTTGTTCTGGGAAAACAAACAAGGACCGTTACAGGACCACTCCACTCATCTCGAGCTGGAGGAAACCACCACCTTAGGGCCCCTCAGGTCCGACGAAGGGCGGGATCACTCCGACCGAACAACTGGGAACTCTCTCTTTGTCATAAGGGTCCTTCGGCTAAGCCACAGTCGACGCACCGGCCACGGAGCTCTGGGCATCAACGGGTCGCATACGCCCCATCAGCAGCAACGCAGAGGGAACCCCCTTCGCTCGCCGACCCCCCGAGGAGGATGTCGAGACGCCCAACATCGTCCTATAACGGTGTATCTCCATCTCCTTCTCCACTATCACATCACGAAGTAGCTTCTCAGAGGAGGGCCTCTGCACCGAGGGACTAGACATAGTATATCCGAGACCGACGCCCCCGAGATCCCGATCCACCATCGCCCTCCTCAACCGGCTTGCCTCCTCACTGAGGGCTTCAGACTTGTTCCTGTAATAATTGAAGGCCGCATCAGTATCACGGGCTCCCTTACGGTACCGAGCCAAAGTGGCCTCCAGGGCCTCAACCTTGCTCCGGAGCCACGCCACGTCGGAACGACGGGGGTCCGTCTCAGGAGGGGGAGCCATAACCTGCAAGAAAACCAGCCCACTCAAAACGCATAAGCAAGGAGGTTCGGAAATATCCGAGGTCAAAACACTTGGCCAGTCAAAAATCCTCTTTTTATAAATCTAGTTGCTCCATACAAAAAATGCGGTGGCCAGTCCGCGGAAGGCAAATACAATCGAGAGATGGAAAAAGAAAGACAAAATTATACAGCTTGTTTTCCTACCTCAGCGTCGGCCAGGCTCACAGGGGGGTCGGCAGCCGGGCCATCATCGGGCCCTTGTTCGCCAGGGGTCTTCGGTGTCCCCTCGATCTCCATGTCAAACTCGAAGTTGGACAGGTCGACCGTCGGATAGAAGTGCCTCACATGACTGAGGGCCTTTGCATAATAGTCGTCCTGGGCTTTGATCACCAGGAGCTGATCCGCCTCCGTCAACTCATCCTTCTCCTTCGCAAACATCTTCTTCTGAGCCGCCATCGTCTTCGCCCATTCCTCCTTCTTCTTATCGAAGGCCGCCTTCATCTCCGTCTCCCTCCTATGCAAGCCTTCGAGCTCTACCTTCAACTCCTTCACCTCCTGCGCGGCCTTGTCAGCCCGGTCTCGCTCACGCTGCAAAGCCACCTCATAAAGGCCTCTCACGTGGGCCCCCCTGCACGGTCGCCTGCAGCAGCCAGACACTACTAAGAAAGCCTTCTTTGCAGCATAATCTCAAGACAAGTGGGTTCGGTTGACTTACCAGCACATTAGCCTGCGCAAGGCGCACGTACGCCTCGTCCAGGGTCTCGGCCTTCATCTCCGAGTGGTCCCGGGGGGTCGCCAGCTTATCCGCAACCTCCACGGCCTGGTGCCCTCGGGTCAGGCAGTCGCCCTCGCGGATCGACCAATTCGGCACCCACGGTCGCTGAAGCCTCTCCTCTATCCCGAGATCCACCAGGGGACCCTTCCCCTTATCAAGGTCAGCAGCCTTGCCCTGATCCGAGCCCCCCTGAACCACCACGTCCCTGCCTGTCTCCGAGCGAGTCCTTTTGGCCTTCGGCTGAATTGGGACCTCGGAGACCGCCTGGGACAACCCGGTCGTCTTCACCGCGTCCCCCTTCTTCTCGGCCTTCTTCTTCTTCATGGCGAGCCTCAGTGCCTTAATCGATTCTTCATCCATATCTGTAAGAAAATCCATTAAGAACAATGAGCAAGAAAGTACAAGGAGATCAAGAGAAAAGAAACAACTACATACTAAGCACGGCCGGGCTCAGTCCGACGCTCGCCAGGTGGGCCTCTGTCACCTTCGTCCAATTGATGTTGTACGACAGACGGAGGCGCTCAACAAACCTCCACTCCTCAGCCGTCAGGTCCCTCGGCCTCGGTGTCTTGTAGCTCGACTTAGAGTGGTTCCATCGAGTAGAGATATCCCAAGGATCCTCACTCCGGATCACCAAATATTTCTTCTTCCAATCCTTGATAGAATCTGGGTGACCATGGATTACCTTCCCCTTACCCCGAGGCGAGATGTAGTATACACCCTCTACTGACGAGCTGATCATCAACATCGCTCGGAACACGTTCAGCCGTAGGGGTACCTTCTGCTCCTCGCACATCAGCACGAAGCAGATGATCTGCTTCCAGGAGTTCGGCCCAAACTGCATCGGCGCCAAGGACGCCCAATTCAGCACCTCCCGCACGAACGGGTGGACTGGCAGCCTCAGTCCAGAGATGAAGGTGTCCACGGGGAGGACGCAATACCTATCCGGCAGGGGGTCAGTCGGCCGAAGAGTAGAGCTCGACAGCATGAGCTCGTAGCAGGAACCTATGTGGTATGCCAACTGCAAAACCTCCAAGTCACCTGCCTCCAGAACGGTCGGGAGTGTGTCCATCTTCACCCTCTTCCGGCTCGGCGACGATGGCTGGATCCCGAAAAGCTCCTTATCGGAGAGATCGTCGGGGTACCGACGGAACGGCTTAGGCTGTACGGGCGACCCTGTCATCAAGTTACGGTGAACGGGCGCCTGGCTCGAGCTACCGGCCCTCGACCCCTTCTTCTTCGGAACCCTCTTCTTCTTCTTGGCTCTCTCCGGTGAGGGGGTAGATAATCGCCCCAGGCCGGTCGGATTTTAAGGTCCTTCGGCTTCACCCCCTTCGGGGCCACCCTCCTCTTCGGAAGCCAACCCTGGAATCTGGACTTCGTCTGAGCTACCGCTCTCCTCCTCCGATTCGCTGCTCTCCACCACAAAAGGCTTCCGGGATCGCAACGGCTTCACAGTGTACACAGACTCCCCCTCAAGCACGGGCTCCTCCCACGAAGTTAATTTAGAGGCGGGTTTCACTTTCCCCCTAGACGTTGACGCTGACGAGCCAGACTGAGCCCTGTCCATCTGTGCCTAGACTAAAACAGACTTACCAACTAACCTTTGGATTGCCTCGGACGGACGAGCCTGTGCCGCTAAAGAATCAAGCCGAACGCTGAAGTGTTGTTTCGTTTTTTCTCTGAAAAGCAACAGGGGAGAAGTGAGAAGAATGGGGGGAGTTGAGATATTTATAGAGAGAGAAGCGACGCCTCGTTTTTCGCGTTACTATTCCTCAAATAGCGCGCGCCTGCCACCAATAGAATCATGCCACGTCATCCTCGAAAAGAGCGCTGCTGACATCACCTAGCGCCGTTTGGAGACCACGTAGGGGTCGGTTCGGATGAAATGTTCGGCGGAGAAAATTTTTTACTTAAGATTTAAGGCTACAGGACTCGGTCGGCTCCCTCTCACCCGCTAACAACTTGGGGCTTACAGCCTCGGCAGCCGAAACCCCAAATTGTTCCCGGGTGGCAGAAAAGCCGCTATTGCCTGCGCCCCGGGCTCCAGGGCTCGGTCGGCTCCCCTCTCACCCGCGAGCAGCTCGGGGCTTACGGCCTCGTCAGCCGAAACCCCGAACTGTTCGAGGGTGGGAGGAAAGCCACCATCGCCTAGAACCCTATCGAAAAGGGATCCGGACGGCAAGGTCACCACCAATCCGAGGTTCCTTATTCCCCGGTCCGGATTTCAGTCGTTATCCCTCTCGCTCTGATCTCTCCCAGATCTGACTACCATATCGGGGCCATCAAAACCAAGAGAAGATCCGGGCGACAGAGTAACCACCTCTCCGACACTCAGGGTAAAAATTTTGCAAGAGACGGGTGTCCGCCGAAGCAGACACCTTTGATGACCAATAGACCACCCCTGCTGTGATCAAACCCGCTGTGGAGGGAGAGGTATTTATAGCCTCCCCCATGGACCAGCCATTATGACCTGGGGAAGGCCAATCGACGGAAGCCCATGCGCCACATGCATTTATTTGGCGGCACCATTAATGCCCCTAGGAAATTGGAACATCGCACGGATCCCAGAGCGCCTTCAATACTCTACAAAGACGGTGGGCCACTCCGCTCAAACAGTCTAAAACACAACGGCTTGCCATTACCCTTACCGACTCGTAATCCCCCGACAGCTCGAGGTTCGGTCTGGCACCGGGGTAATCTTCTCAGGAAGACGCAACGGCTCGCCATCGCCCTTACCAACCCGTAATCCCTCGACAGCCCGAGGTTCGGTCTGGCACCGGGGTAACCTTCTCAGGAAACACAATGGCTTACCATCGCCCTTACCGACCCGTAATCCCTCGACAGCTCGAGGTTCGGTCTGCACCGAGGTAATCTTCTCAGGAAGACGCAACGGCTCACCATCGCCCTTACCGACCCGTAATCCCTCGACAGCTCGAGGTTCGGTCTGGCACCGGGGTTACCTTCTCAGGAAAACACAACGGCTTGCCATCACCCTTGCCGACCCGTAATCCCTCGACAGCTCGAGGTTCGGTCTGGCACCAGGGTAATCTTCTCAGGAAGACGCAACGGCTCGCCATCGCCCTTACCGACCCGTAATCCCTCGACAGCTCGAGGTTCGGTCTGGCACCGGGGTTACCTTCTCAGGAAAACACAACGGCTTGCCATCACCCTTGCCGACCCGTAATTCCTCGACAGCTCGAGGTTCGGTCTGACACCAGGGTAATCTTCTCAGGAAGACGCAACGGCTCGCCATCACCCTTACCGACCCGTAATCCCTCGACAGCTCGAGGTTCGGTTTGGCACCAGGGTTACCTTCTCAGGAAAACACAACGGCTTGCCATCACCCTTTCCGACCCGTAATCCCTCGACAGCTCGAGGTTCGGTTTGGCACCAGGGTAATCTTCTCAGGAAGACGCAACGGCTCGCCATCACCCTTACCGACCCGTAATCCCTCGAAAGCTCGAGGTTCGGTCTGGCACCAGGGTAACCTTCTCAGGAAGGCTCAGCGATTCGCCATCTCATTTCTACAACCATAAACACTCCTCCACGGCTAGCTCCCGCACCCCTGCAGGAGTGGGGGGCTTGTGTGGTAGGATAAAAATGGCTTGGGGCCCAACCAGGGCCCAATACAACTCTCACTCAAAAATGGTAAAAACAGCAATCTAGTTCGGCTTCGAGCCACTACAGGGTCGGCGCCGTGCCTCATGTTCACCCCCACAGAACTGGTCTCCTCGTATCCGACGAGCCTCAATGGTCCCCGGCCTCCGATCCATGACAGCCCCACGGACCGTCCCCCCATCCTGGCGAGGCATGAGGATGACCTGGCACAGCCTAGGCCCTCCGATTCTCCCAAAGGCACAGGAGACCCATGATCAGCCATGTCAGCTCCAAATACCACTTAGGGCGTTGCCACGTCAGCCCTATACCACTCTGGGCACTGCCACGTCCGTCCTAAACCCCTTGGGCCTCCTGCCACGTCAGGCCCATGGGCTTTCGGGTCCAGACCCGGCCCCCAAGTGGATCCGTACCCGGTTGGGATTCCCTATAAATACAAGACCCTCACCCACCTTTTCAGGTAATCAATCTTTTGCCACCTAAATTCACCTAGTTATTGCTACTCTCTCACAGAGACTGACTAGATCGTCGGAGTGTCCGCCACCGGGATAAACCCCGGTGTTTCAGGACCGTCTGCAGGTACACAAGACCTCGGATCCGAGCCATCTGATCCGAGCCCAGATATTCCCCTCATTCCGAGCCCGTCACAGGTACCGCCCGGTCAGCCGAGGGTCGTCTGACAAGCAGCTTTCTCCTTCAATACAAATCGAGTCCGAACTCACACCTGGTGCATTCACACGTCTTCCAGAAATAAACCACATCATATATATATATATATATTAGTTAATCTTTTTGGCTCACACGCACATGCACACTATGAGATATCTATGCCTCCCCCTTTTTAAGTATGCTCACACATTTCTTAATTAGCAAATTAGTACATAGACAAACTGAACCCTAAATGTATAGAGAGAGTAATCGAGTACATGCATGTTTCTATAACCCTTAAAAAGACCATGCACAAATTTGATGTTAGGATCAGAGTTCTGAATCACAATAAGGAAACAAAGAATCCAGTTCCTCGGCCAACAATTTAATCTCCCTGGCTCCCCACATGCAGTGTTATACCGATATGTGCCAATTCCAAATTCCTAATCAATATCTGTATCTTGTGTTCGATATCTGGTTAACTGATTCAAAGTGAAAAACGAACAAAATTCCCCCAAAAGCTCTAAGCAAAAGATTGATTATCAATCCAACAAAGGTTCATCACATTCACATGGCAAACCTATTTGTTCAACTCAAAATGGGTAATTAGTACACAAGCGTGCTTAAGAAGTGCAAATGTTTAGACATTGGGGGTAACCATATGTAAGCAGAGAGAACCTTGTCAAAAGACAATCCCAGATAGCGACCAACTGTGGATTCTACAACTTGCATGTGGAAAATCTGAATCACTTTTTTATTCACTGCCCAAGGAGTAAGGCAACCATGGCAGAGGTAATACGAGCCTTAGGAACAGATGACTACCCCAGCGAATATGAGGATCTGTGGATTGGCCCCAAATTTGCCTCGATTCGCCACGAAATGAAGGATGCATGGTATATTGCCATTGCGGCAACCACATGGGTGTTATGGCTAGACAGAAATAATTTCTATTTTCGTGCTTCATGTAATAGTATCTCTGGTAATCTTACTCATATCATGCATCTTATTTCTTTTTGGGCTACAGCTGCTGCCACATGAGCGAGAGGGAGGATTGCCAGTCTTCCAGGTGGAGGATTTTGATGATACGGAGGTAGAGTTCGGGCCGACTCTGGACTGAAGGGTGGGAGCCCTCCAGTCTCTTCGAAGTTTCATTTGCCGCAGTCTCCGATACTTTGTATTTTGTATCGACCTTCTGTACTTTTGGTTGTATGATGTATGGACGATTAGATCCACCCCCCAGGATTTTGTTGGGGGATCATGTTTTATTTCCTACACTGTACTTTTGTATTTCTCCCGGTACATCGGGGTTGTTTTATTAATTTCTTATTAATAAAATAGGGCGACGTTATTCCACCTTTAACCTAAAAAAATACCATATGTAAGCATACTAAAAGACAAGCCCGACCAACAGAAAGAAAGAAAAATCCTTTACACCCGTCTGCATGGCCTTCCTAAACTTTGTCGTAGATTATGTAATGGAGTGAATTTGTTGAAAATATGCCTCAAATATTTCTCTAGGCGTAGAATTTCTCTTTTTACTTATGTTTAGCATATATCTTTATCTATTTGATTTATCTGATATAATCTGAAATATTAGTTAGGGATTTAATATAATTTAAATGTTAGTTGGAGACTTAATCATATTTTAAATAAGGACTGAATATTTAATTTGGAGTTTATGTTTATCCTAAATTTTAAGTTATTAACCAACTCATATTTAAATTAGAGTTTTGAACCTATATTCCCTAACATGTATTTCAACATTACTACTCTATAAATACATGAGAAGAGAATGTATCTAATAGAGAGTCAATAGAAAGAACAAAGAGGTAGCTATCTACTTGGGAGATTATTGTAATCAGAGAGAAAAAGATAGAGACTAAGAGGCATGTCCTGTAATTTCCTTGCTATCCAATTGAGTATTGGTTCCGAAAAATACTCTTTTGGTCTTCTTTTACTGTATTTCTACTTTTTGCAAGTCTATTCTGGCAAATTCTACGAAGAATAACGAGTTTTTGGGTTACTATCTAATTCCATAATTTTGACCTAACAACTAGTATCAGAGCTAGGCTAATGCGAGATTTGAAGACCCCACCAAAGGTGATTATGTTTACTTAACCACTTTAACAATTTATTTCCCTATGGAGATAATTAATGACATTACAATGAAGGTGATTATGTCTACTTCGCCGCTTTAACAACTTGTTTTCCTATGGAGATGATTGATGGCATTACAATGGAAAAATTTTTGCAACGTGATCTACCGAACAAATAACGGAGACAATTGAAGATTGAGGATTAGGAAGACTACGACAGCAAGATAAGTACCACGTGACTCCTCTTTTTTCCTAACTATCTCTCAAATACGACGGGTAAGACATTCGTGCAGGCTGGCATGCTTGTGGATAAAACAATGCTTACTATCATCCTCCTCGACATAAGCATTCTGAAGAATGCCCATGAAAAATTTAAACACTCGCCGATCCATGCTCAAAGGAAGAGTCACAACCGAATTAAAAACTCTTCCAACTACAACATGTAAAAAGTCCAACTCAGAGTTGAACCGAGAAGGATGCCCGAACTAGCTAAAAATCCTACATGTGATGAGAGCCAATAAGAAATGGAGTCATCTTGAAGTGGCTGACCCATTTAGCCAAGGGACACATAGCTCGCTGACTCATGAAAACCTTCTAGTTGGAGGAGGAGAATATTTAAGTCAAGGAGGAGATTGTTGGGAATATGCCTCAAATATTTATGCAGACTTGGAATCTTTATTTTTAGTTATGTTTACCATGTATTTTTATCTATTAGATTTATTTGAAATAATCACTTTGATATAATTTGAAATATTAGTCAAGGATTTAATATAGTTTAAATATTAGTTGGAGACTTAATTTTATTGTAAATAGGGACTAAATATTTAATTTGGAATTTATGTTTATCTTAAACTCCAAGTTATGAACCAAGTAATATTTAAATTAATTTTTTGAATCTATCTTCCCTAACTTGTATTCCAAAATTACTACTCTATAAATAAATAAGAATAGATTGTATCTAATAGAGAACTAATATAAAGAACTAAGAGCTAGATATCTAATTGAGAGATTATTGTAATTAGAGAAAAAAAAAATAGTGAGACTAAGAGAAATGTCTTATAATTTCCTTACTATCTGATTGAATATTGGTTCAGAAAAATCATCCTTTGTTCTTCTTTTATAGTTTTTCTACTTATTCCAATTCTAATTGTTTAACCGCAAGGAGTTTCAAAAGGAGACGACCCAGGCTAAGGGACACAACCACTGAAGAAAGGCAGTCGATAATCAGGTTCACAAAAATCTGATCTTCTAACCAAAATTTCTCGAAGAAAAATTTGAAAGGTTTAGAGAAGTTAAATTTGGAGTGAAGACCAATAGACACGTGATAAGAACAAGGGTTCGGATAAGCTTAGACAAAAGTGTTGTGGAAAAAGGAAAGCCACTCTTGAGACACCGAAAATCTATCGTGAAAGAATAAGATGCATATTGGACCACGTGAAAGATCTACCGTTAATAGGTAAGTCTGAAAGATCCAGAGACCAGATACAATCATTAAAGGCCTGGGAGTCCCTAAGACTGGCATAGTTGCCACGTCTTTCATAATGGGACCTGGTAATATTAAAGTCACCACAAAAAATCCAGAGCCCATGAATGGATCCTGAAAAGGAATTAAATTCTTGCCAGAATTTGAGACGATCGTTAGAGAAGGACGGCCCATAAACAGACACAATGGTGAGAACACAATTAAATTCAAACCATTCCAAAGCGACAACAAGAAAGAATTTAAGGCGCCGCACCGAAACTAACTTGAAAGAAGCCTCTTTGAAGCCCTGAAGGATCCCTCCAGAAGAGTGGATAGCGTTAAGGCTAATCCACTGGAAGAACATCCAACCGGCAAGAGCACGAGTAATAGCTGGTGAGATCGAGTCAAGTTTATACTCTTGGATGGAGATAATGTCACAATGAATGGAGGAAATAAGATGGGCGATAGCTTCATGTTTATGTGAGCTATCCAAACCAAGAATATTCCAGGACAAATTAATCATGATCGACAGAATCCACACCAAGCTCTTGAAATTTCAAGAACTGATGGAAGCCATACAAGATGGGTCAAGGATAAAACCCATGCAAGAAGCTAGTTCTATCAAATCCTGGTTCGATAAAGAATCAAACTGGATTTGATAGACAGACCCAAGGGGAGCATCCGGATTACGAACCGAAGGAATCGGCGGAATTTCGAGGTTCCGGATTTACGCCGCTAAAGAAGCTTTGGAAGAGGTAGAGACGTGCAGATCACTTTTTGCCCCAATACGAGCACTGGCACGAACAAGAGAAGACTTATAATTCTTCTTAGCGTACTTCCGTTTAGCGACAGCGCAAGAATACAGAGGAGAATCCAAAGAAGAAGAACAGGGAGGGCAAGCCGGAGGCAAACCCCAGCTGATGGGAGGAGATACGGCGCTATAGGGAAGGTTAGAATGGTGAACAGGATCCAAAGATTCTGTCCAGACACGCCTCCTAGTCCTAGATAGTGTCAATAAAAAGTTATCCGATCCAAGGTTATTCTGACGACTCAGAGAGAGTAAAATAACATCTTCAATAACTCGAAGCACCTCTCAGAATGTGGTGGGAAAAATTAAAAACCTTCGCTTTTACTGGACTTTTACTGGAAGCAATTGCAAAGTCGGAATTACGTTCTTAAAAACAGCTGCATCATGTATCTGCTAATAAGTAGCTCAGCATATAATTGAACAACTACAGTTAGTGCTACAAACAAACATCATCTCATAAAGCAAGTTTTACTGGATCGAGAACTGAATTTAAGTTACAAGCTTTAGCAATATGTACACGAAATACGTACCTCAACCATTTCCATCACTCCCTCGTACAAAAATAAACAGAAGTAACGGCAAGTACAAGCTTCTATCATCCCCTCACAATTCACCACCACTTCCATGTTTAGTTGATATTATACAACATCAAACTCCGTCGATTGTCTATTCTTTAATAAATCAAGATGGCCCAAAAGAAAAGTAAAAAAAGCATTCACACCTGGCCTTCGCTTCTCAGCACTGATGGCCCACTCCTGGTGGGAGCAGTCCCACGAATTTTTGTCCCCACCTCGGCCACCACCTGCTTAGTCAGCAAAAGCCCAGCAACAGATGCTGCTGCCATCAGCATTGTGAACACACCATCCCAACTCTCAACCGAAATGTATCCCGTCAGAAGAGGCCCCACTGCTGCACCAATGGAGCCTGTCCCATCTATGATTGCTGTAACCGTCGCCAGAGCCCGAGAGTTGCCATTCAGGGAGCTGTGGGTCCCAAGATCGGCGGACACAGCAGTTGTGATGAGTGCATATGGGCCATTGACAAACACTCCAGCAGTGAACATCAGAGCAATGTTCAAATAAAGGGAGACGTCACCATAGATACGGTAGAAGAAGAGAGCAGGGATTGAGCAGTAGGTGAAGCTGGCGGCAGTAATAGCACGTGCATTGAGGCGGTCTGAAATGTAGCCAGCAAGGATGCCGCCAACGACACCGCCAGCATCAAAGAGGGTCGATAGAGATCCCGCGGTTGAGTCGGACAGGTATTGGTCATTAATTGCTGGGAATGACATGAAAGAGGGTGTAACAATGTCAAAAAGTTCCCCAAGGAAAGTGATGCAAATTTGTATACATTAATTAGCATGTTTTTGCAAAAACTATTTATAGAGAGTGAAAAAAAAGCGGTAATGAAACTCTTATTCAGAGTTTGTTCTTTTACTATTGACTTGTGTATGAGCTGCATTGATTTCATCAATAAGCTACAAGCTGAATCACATCAATTATCAATTGTTACAAAATAAATAACTGATAACAAGGACACAAGTTTTCAGATAGCAGGAACGCATCAAGATTGATCTTTCAGGCAATCAAAACAATATCCAAAAGGAGAAATATGCAAACACGACAGGAGAACTAAACCACCAAAAGCAAAAGCCACAATACAACAAATAATTTGTGGTAGTGTTGAGAGAGTACCATAAGTAAAATAATACTTGCTTCCCCTAGAACTAAGAAAATGATTTGGGTTTTTCCTCATCTTCCTCACCTTCAAACCTGATCTGTACCCTAAAAATTCGTATAACCCCAGTACTCCATCACTATCCCTCCTCGCTTTCTACACATTTATATCTGATCTTCTCTCTATCTAATTCTAAGGATCGATATGTAATTATATCTCTAAATGTCTCTCACTCTTCTAAATTGAGTAGTCTACTTCTGTGTAATCATCTACTTACATTAATTTTGATAAATAATTAATGTTAGAATTAAAGTTAATTTATTTGTTATTTTATTAGTACTTGTAATGTGTAGAACTTATGCTGTATAATTTAATTATATAGACTAATTTTAGGTTTTATCGTCTGCATGAGATTTTATGGATGTTTTAATTTGGAAATTTTATGAATGTAAAGGTTATCTAGACACATACATACTCAGGACATATATTTTTGTTTGAATGACTCCAATATCTACTATAGTTTCCAAATAGATTCCCACCATGGGAAACGAAAATCCTTAAGCCAACACAACTCGTACTGTACATCCGAGAGGATTGTGTGGGGGGTGTATCCTCCATCCGCCATCCAACATGAAAATTCATAAGCCAACAAGGTTCTTGCATCCGGCATTAGAACATTGATGAACACGCCTCCTACATCTGACATCAGAACCTTGATGTATGTGGCTCATCATCTTTCAACCCATATGCATGGAAGGAAAAGTGCTAATACTAATTTGTTTGAGGAGTCAAAATTATCATCAAGAGTCTCGTTCACCCTTCAATACATATAATGTCCACCAATTCCAACCCTTTTCATTAGCAAAATGTCTAACAGTGATGTGTATATAGAGAAGTATAAAGAGTCATTAACAGTCTGATTTGCTCTTCAATACATGCATGAAATTGCTAAGAAAATCAAGAAGCAAAGATAAGAGGAAAAGAAAAAAAAATAACAGATGCAAAGCACATGTACACAAATCTAATCAAATCAAAACCAATAACAAGTGCATCATATATGCCAAAAATATTCAGACCTGTGTGGCTAATGTAGAAAGGCAGCCAGTAGAGAAATGTATATGCCACCAGCTTAGAGAAGAAGAGGCACGATGCAAACGTAGCCACACCTGGTATCCTCCAAGCCTCCAAAAAGAAGATCGCTCTCTCCCTAGCCCCTTCTCTCTCCTCCAAAAGCGGTTCCTTTCCTTCACACATCTCTTCCTTCTCAACCTCAGGACTCACATTCAAAAACAGAAACACAGTGAAACCGACAAAGGCAATGAGAATCCCGGGAGCAACAAAAGACCAACCCCATCCGTACTTCAACATAAATGAAGCAATCAAAGATCCACAAATATTGCCAACGGACGTGTGAGAATTCCAAATACCCATTATTAACCCCCTCTTTCTCTTCCCAAACCAATTGCTTAGAACTGCCACAACTACAGGCCACCCAGAAGACTGAAACAAACCAGCAAGCATCTGAATCACCAGGTAGTAGTAGAAGTTGTGGATGTTAAACCAATATCCAACTCCAAACAGAGAAGTGAAGATTCCAGTCCCAATCATACCAAGGAATAAAACAATACGGAGGTCAAACCGATCGCCCAAGTGCCCGGAGAAGTACATTCCGATGGCATAGGTTGTGAGGAAGGCAACATCGATGAAAGCAAGCATTGAAGTTCCATCTGGGGTATCAAATGGGGCCCACCCTCCATTTGAGGTTTTGGGATCGAACACGGTTTTGACGATGCTTGTGGTTTTTCTGGTGATGTGATAAGAAGAGTAGGCTATGAAGGTTAGGAGGAAGACAATGATCTGATGAGTTTGCAAGGAGAGAGTGGTGTTTGTGATGGTATGAAAGAAGGTAACACCAAGTGGTTTGTTAATCTGTTCTTTAGATTGAAGTTCACTTGATGGATCTGGGGAGTGAGCCATCGTCTCTTGGTGCTGAAGAGCTGTATCATCTGAGAGAATGAAAAAAAAGAAAATGACATAATGAGAATGTCAGCTATTAAATATTTAAATTGAGTACTCTGAACAAGGTCAACAAAAAGAAAACTTGATAATTATATCAATGAGTTATATTCACAGTTATTAAATAGTTAACTACACCTAATTACCCCAAGATTAGTTTGACTCTGACGTAACACGTAGAGGGCCAGACTCCTAACTCTCTACTCAAGCAAACTCAAATACTCAACTCTTAGCTCTCTTATTTCACATGTTCAGCTATTTGCTTTATAGTTTATACCTCTCTTTAACGTCGAATTCTCAAATGTAGAAGGACTTCCATTCAGCAAAAAGATGGCAACCCCAGATCTTGTTGGTACTGCATACTGCTCGAGTTGGGGACCAGTTACAGCATATAGTCAAAAGGACTCCAGAAGGTAAAAGGTTATCATATTCATGATTTCAATTTAGTTTTCATAGGTTAAAATACAGGGGATATAAACAAATATATAAATATCGAGAGAGAGATCAAATTACACTAGATGAATCACACTTTGTAGTAGATATAAACAAAAATAGACACTAAGAAAAGGAAATAAATTCTTAACTATTCTGAAATATTTACCTCATATTGTGTAAGAAGTGAACTAATGTGACTGATGCAGTTATTCATTGATCTGAGAGTAAACTGTTTCAGATCTGTATAAGCAGAAAAGTTCAGCTAAACATAGTTTGTCCAACAGTTTGAAGAGCTAAAAGACTACACTGGCGAAGATCATATCTAAGGTTTTGGCAAATAGGCTGAGAGGCCTGATTGGGGACATTGTTGATGAGTATCAAACGGTTTATTGCAGGAAGGGACATCTTAGAAGGTGTGGCACTAGTTCAGGAGGTCATCGAGGATGACAAAAGGCGAAGGACGCCTGGGTTTTAAAACTGGATTGCGAAAAAGGTATACGACAAAGTTGAATAGAACTAATTGTTGGATATCCTTAGGAGGCGAGGATTCAGGAATAGGTGGATAAAGACATGGTTGCATACTCTTAAGGTGTGCGTACTTGTAAATAGAATACTGGGGAAAGGAAATTAAATGTCGTAGGGGCCTTTGGCAGGGGGATCCTTTGTCCCCAATGCGATTTACGCTAGTAGCAGACGGTTCAGGTTTACAGAATGTTGAAATCATACAGGGAGTAGTGATTGATTAACGGGCTAAGTATGAGGAGGGGGATCTCCGCAATAATGAATGTTCACTACGCAGACGACACCTTAATCTTTGGAGAATGCGACATAGCTCAGGCTACTTTTCTAAATTGGGGGTTGTATCTTTTTGAAGATTGGTCAGGACTAAAAGTAAATTTTCATAAAAGCATCATCACCTTTTTGGGAGACACTGCGGAGAACGGTCCTATGGTGGCGGCCATTTTGAATTGCCCAATCCAGATAGTACCTCTTAAGTATCTTGGTTTGTCAATAAGAGGTGGAACCGTGAGAAGGATGATTGAACTGAAATCAAGGAGAAAGTGGCTAACAGGTTAGAAGGATGGAAGGGTAAGAAGCTTTCTTTCGGAGGCCGTATGGCTGTGCTGAACTCGGTGATCAGTTCAATACCTCTCTACTTCCTGTCGTTCTTCGAAATACCGGTTTGGGTAATAAAAAAAATTGATAAACTTAGACATCAATTCCTTTGGCATAGGTCTGAGACAAATATTCGCTAATCAAGTGAGGGGGTGGTCTACAAACGAAAGGAATTCGGAGGGTTGGGAGTTATCAACCTTAAATAAATGAATCAAGCGCTACTATGTAAGTGGTAGTGGAAACTTATAGTACGGAAGAAGGCAAAGTGGAAAACACTAGTAAGGGTAGTCTTTCTTAGAATTGGAAGCCTACACCGAAAGCAGAAGAATATTGCGTCCATATCCGAATTTTGCCGAGGAGTCTTGTGCACAAAAGACATCTTCTTAACAAGAATTACTTTCTCCATTGGGAATGGGTCAGAAATTTGCTTTTTGAAAGACAGATGGTGCGATCCAATTAGTCATTCTCAAATGACTACAAGTACGGTGCAGATAAGAACGATTGGGTCCAACGAAAACAGAGGCCGAGAATGTTAGACTGATTGAGCAGAGAGGCAAGGAGCCAAAAAAGGGACCTCATCTAGTTATTTCAAGACTAGAAACTAGGATTGGCATTCGGGTCGATCGGGCCGATCTGGGCTCAACCCATTCAGGTTAGTCTGTATTTCGGGCGGGCTCGGGTTGGGGATGGGGCATTAACCGGGCCGGGCCGGTTCGGACTGGGAAGAGGAAAACTCGACCCAGGTCGACCCGCGAACTCGTATAGGTTGAACTCGTATCGAACCGGGCCGGGTCGCTGGTTGGCGCAAAAAATTCCTAAGTTAAATATTTTTTTTTAACTCCAAAAAAGTTAAACAAAAAAAATCATGAGTTTAAGTTCATGAGTCAAATGGGTGTGAAGTGTGAACAACAAAATTAATTTCTCATTACCCTCTACCCAATTAGCTCATCCCACCATAGTTATTTATAGCCAACTCCACATCCTCACTTCTTCCATCTCACCAATGTGGGACTAAATGCAATTGAATTTTAAACTTTGAAAACTTTTAGTCCTACATTAGTGAGATGAGAGAAGTGAGGTGGAGTTGTTATAAATAGATAGGGCAGGGGTTGTCCAATTGAGTAGTTGGTAGTAATCAATTAATTTTGATATATACACTTATTTTTATAAATTTTTGAAATATTTTATCTATATGCATATATACATATATATACATATATTTTGAAGTATAAATATTCATATATACATATATTTTGTAGCAAAAAAAAAAGATTAAAAAAACAAAAAGTAAAAAAAATCATAAAAAAGAACCAATGTGTGCAACCCGGGGGTTGGCGGTTCGGGTTCGGGCAGGTTGTGTTCTGGTTGCAGGATTTTGGGGCAAGTCGAGCGGTGGTTTGGATTCTCACCGACCCGAGTCGACCTGGTAAGGATTTCGAGTTTGACCCAAACCCGAACTGGGTCAACGCGGGTCGGGTCGAAACGGGTGGGTAGTAGGTGGGTCGCGGGTCGACCCGACCCAGATGCCAACCCTACTAGAAACCAACAGGAGAGGAGCATCAAGACCAGATCGTCTAGGGTACGGAGAAGGATGGAAAGTTCTCAGTTAAATCGAAATATGATTTGCTCAGCGATGAAGGTGTGCGGGTGTACAAACCAGTTTGGAAGGTTAAGGTCTCATTAAAGGTGCGAGCTTTTAATAGGCCGGTTATTAAGAACGTCGTTCTCACTAAGGATAACTTGGCAAGACACAAATGGCACGGGTCGGGAGACTGCGTCATGTGTAACCATGATAGGGAAATGATGGATCACTTGTTCATAACATGTCAGTATGTTATACCACTGTGGAAATATCTCTTATGCATATTTCAGATTTTGGCTCCCTTACCGGACTCCGTGCAGAGCGTCAGGTGAGATTGAACGGATATCAATGTTTGTGGGAAAAATACTGACATTAGGGGGATTGGTGTAGCGGTCACCTATTGGGCGAACTGGTTAGAAAGGAACAGTAGAATATTTAGACCAACACACAAACATCTCATGCATCAACATTTATCAAACATGATTAAAACTAATATTATATTCTGGTCACAAATAGGTATTGAGACGCCAAAGAAGGTCAAGGAAATATATGTTGGGGTTTGTGGATCCAATACACGATACTGGGGTTGGAGAAGTCAGATGAGAAGGAGAGTTGAAGAGGGAGCAAGAGGTCAGAAGTGGTTTAAAGCTACAGGCAGAGTTGCGGTCGACCACACCCCTCGATCGCGCTCCAGGCAAGTGTACGGTCAACCGCGTAGTCGACCGTCCCGCTCTCTAACTCAATTCTGTAACTTGAAGAGGTGACCGGTCGACCGCGCAGTCGACCGACCTGCTCTCTGTTGGAACTCGTGCAGTCGAAGGAGAGAACCAGTCCACCGTCATAATGCTGCGGTCGACCGTCCCGACGCTAATTGATGAGCGACTGAGATTAAAGTTGTGGAATCCTATATATATTGTATGGTGTATGATTTTAGGGTTAAGAAAAAAAGGAAATATAGATCTACCAGCCGTCATTAAGAGAGAGGAAGATAGAGAGAAACCCTACACCTTGGTGATGAGTTCTTGACAGATTTATAAACCTAATCTTCATATTTCTAGTGAAAATTGAAGGAGTGTCTCTACGCGGGAAATAGCCATTATTTTGGGTAAACCTCAAAAAATCTTGTGTGTTCTTGTGTGTTGCTTTTGGTTGTTCTTTCTTCTCTTGTTTTGATTTTATAGTTCATGCATCTCATCGTCGTCGTTGTTGAGTTTATTCCGCAGTTAGAATTTAACAAAGTAGTATTAGAGCTACAGGTTGGTCGTATTGATTGAGATGGGGGATAAGAGTAAAGTCAAGGAGTTCGATGGAACGGATTTCACAATGTGGAAGATCGAAATGATTGCGTATCTTCGACAGAAGGATCTAGATGATCCGTTGTTTGGTGTGAAGCCAGAAGGAATGGAGGTCGATCCGGTTGCGTTGGTGGCCTGGAATAGATTGGATCAGAAAGTGCTTGGGCAAATTCAGTTGTCGCTGAGCAGGAATGTGCTATTTCATATTGAGAGGGCAAGAACCGCAAAGGAGGCTATGGAGATATTGACAGACATGTTTGAGAAGCCGAATGCAGCGAACCAGATCTTATACCTAAAGAAGTTGGTTAACTTGAAGTTGTCAGAAAGGGGTTTGGTTGCTGAGCACATCAATAATTTCTGTATGGTTTGCAATCAGATGGAATCGTCGGGTTTAAAGTTTAAGGAGATGGCACAATCGTTGTTGTTGCTATCCAGTCTTCCCGATAGTTACGGCATAGTAGAGCAGACTATTATTAGCACCATGACTCATACGAAAACTCTAAGAAATGTTATACGCAGCATTATGAATGAGAATGCAAGGAGAAAAAGACATGGAAAGACTTCGGTGTCATATCCTAGCAATGTCGTGCTGTCAGTTGATAACCGTAGTAGAAGTAACAACAGAGGAAAGTCACAGAGCAGGAATCATAGGTCCAAGTCAAGAACAGGACATCGCAAAGGTGAGTGTTTGTACTGTAAGAAGCCAGGACACAAGAGAGACCAATGCGAGGAGTATAAGAAAGTACAAGCAGGTCACAGGTAGCAAATGTCTCCGTCTAGATGAATTGTGTTTATCTGCTGAATTTGATATTTTGCAAGATGATTGGTGTATAGACTCAGGTGCTTCTTATCATTGTACTCCCATGAGGGATGTTTTTGAAGATTACAGGACAGGTGATTTTGGTACAGTTTCAGTTGGTAATGGGCAGATATGTCCAGTTGTGGGTAGAGACACTGTGAGAGTGAAGGCTCACAATGGTGGATAATTGGTCTTGTATGATACAAGACATATTCCGAGCTTGAAGAAAAACTTGATCTCAACTAGCAAACTAGACAAAGAAGGATTTACAATAACCTTTGGGCATGGAGAATGAAAGGTGACTACAGGTGCCAGGTTGGTGGCAAAAGGAAAGCGTGGTGACACGTTGTACTTACTCAGGGAAGGTGATTCAGGTGATATCATTGCTACAACATTAGTAGGTAGTTCCTCTTCAATTCTATGGCATGTCAGGTTGGGGCACCTTGGTGAAAAGGGTGTCAAGCAGCTTTGTTCTAGGGATCTTTTGCCGGGGCTTAAGAAGGTTGAGATGAATTTTTGTGAGAATTGTGTGATGGGCAAACAGAAGACAGTTAGTTTTTAGTTGGGTGGACGTGAAAAGAAGCTTGGGAAGCTAGAATCGGTACATACAGATGTGTGGGGTTCAGTGGATTTCTAATAGTTGGTGCTGCTGCACGTGGTAAGAAATACTTCATCACATTCATCGATGATGCTACAAGAAAAGTTTGGGTTTATGCAATTCGTGAGAAATGAGAAGTTTTTAGGGCATTCAGAGCTTGGAAGGCCAGGATTGAGAATGAGACAGGTTGCAAAGTGAAAGCAATAAAGTCAGACAACGGAGGTGAGTACACAAACAAAGAATTTGTTAACTATCTGGCAAAGAAAGGTATCAGAGAAATCAAGACAGTTCCTAAGACTCCACAAGAAAATGGTGTAGCAGAAAGAATGAACCGCACAATACTCGAAAGGGCGAGATGCATGAGACTTCATGCGGGTCTTTCGGTCCATCTTTGGACCGCTACAACTGATACGGTAGTGTACTTGATTAACCGTTGCCCGTCTAGTACCCTTGATGGGGCAATTCCAGAAGAACTATGATTAGGTAAAACTGTTAATTATTCGCATTTGAAAGTTTATGGTTGTATGGCATATGCACTAATTGACAGAGAAGAAAGAAAGAAGTTGGACTCTCAGTCCAGGAGGTGTGTGTTATACGGTGGCGATGAGTATGGTTACAGACTTTAGGATTTTGTGGATAACAAAGTCATTCGCAGCAGGAATGTAGTGTTCAATGAAGAGGTCCTATATAAGGACAAGCACACAGGTCAAGACAGTACAACCAGTTCAGGATCAGATTGGGATTCAGACTCAGACTCAGATTCTGATTCTGAAGGCAGTCCTAGTGGTGGGGGCTCTACAGTATAGCAGCAGGTACAGGTACCACAGGCAGCACATGAGGCTCACGGTGAGCCTATTAGAAATGAGCAGGTTATCCAAGACGAACAGGTATAGTCAGAATAGTTCGAGGAACCTGAACCGGTCATTGAACCGGTACCCACATTGAGGAAATCGACACGAGAGAGGAGGCCAACCAAGATATTTGATCCATCAGCTAGTGTTGTTCACGAGCATATTCTGTACACGGATTCAGGAGAGCCAGAAACTCATGAGGAGGCTTTGAGGGATGAGGCTCGAATTCAGTTGAAGTTAGCCATTAAGGACGAGATAAACTCCTTGGAACAGAACCAACCTTGGGAGTTGACCAAGTTACCTGCAGGGAAGCGCGCTCATATGAACAAATAGGTTTTCATAGTCAAAGATGAAGCAGATGGCAGTAAAGGGTACAGGGCAAGGCTTGTTGTGAAAGGATTCTCTCAAAGAGAAGGTGTTGATTATAGTGAGATTTTTGCACTGGTTGTGAAGATGGCTTATATTAGGGTTTTGCTCAGTATTGTGGCAGTTGAAAACTTGCACTTAGAGCAGTTGGATGTGAAGACAACTTTTCTCCATGGTGATGTCGAAAAAGAGTTGTACATGGTTGGATGTGAAGACAACCCACAGGTTTTGAAGCTAAAGAAAAGGAAAATATGGTGTGTCGATTGAAGAAGTCTTTATGGGCTCAAACAAGCACCGCGGCAATGGTACTTGAAGTTTGATTGCTTCATGAGAGAAAAATGTTTCGATATGTGCGAAATGGATCATTGTGTGTATGTTCGTAGATATGAGGATAATGATATAGTTACCTTGGAGTTGTATGTAGATGACATGCTGTTAGCAGGTTCATGTATGGAGAAGATCAAGAAAGTGAAAAAGGCGCTAGCTTCGGAGTTTTCAATGAAGGACTTGGGCGAAGTAAAGCAAATTCTCGGTATGAAGATTAGTAGAGACATGAGTAGCAAGAAGCTTTGGTTATCACAAGCGGACTATGTGAAGAAGGTGTTAAAGAGATTCAACATGGATGGCGCGAGGCCAGTCACTTGTCCCTTGGCTGCTCACTTCAAGTTATCAATGGACTTGTGTCTTAAAACGGAGGCGGAGATGGAGGAAATGGCTGCTATTCCTTATACCTCAGCCGTTGAGAGTTTAATGGATGCAATGGTGTCTACAAGTCCAGACATCGCACAAGTAGTGAAAGTTGTCAACCGTTACATGAATAATCCGGGTAAACAGCATTGGGATGCAGTAAGGTGGATTCTTAGATATCTAGCAGGTACTTCAAATCACTCTTTGTTTTGGGAGAGATTCTTTGCATATACATGGTTATGTGGATACGAATTTTTTGGGCGATCATGATGGTTGCAGAAGTACCACAGGGTATGTATTTACAGTTAGAGGAACAACTGTTAATTGGACTTCGCAGTTACAAAAGGTTGTGCACAGTCAACCACGGAGTCAGAGTATATGGCACTTGATATGGCTAAAAATGGGGTTAAATCGGAATCGTCCAAACGGAACGCGAATCTTGAAGCACAGGGACAAAACGGTAATTTCACCAACCAAAGGGTCCAAACCGGGTGTCGGGTCTTCACCTCAAAAACCCAATAACCCACGAATGGATCCACCTCAAAGTGGGTGCGGGTTTTAACCCGTTGCGCACCCATTCCGTCAGGATGAAATCAAGGTCCCTGATTAACCTTAACCAACGGCCCTGATTCACATCCCTCCTACCACTGGGAGCCAGGGATTAAATTCCTTAACTGATTAGAGGGAATATACCTTATCAGATTACTTTCCTTATCTGATTACAAGGAATATTACTTATCTAATCACGGGGATTACATTCCTAATCCAGTCCCTAAGACGCCTATAAATACCCCCCATCCATCTCCATTGCGAGGTAATCAATCTTTCACCAGTTTTTTATGCCCTTTCATAGTCTGCCAGATTACTGACTTGAGCGTCGGAGGGTGCGTCGCCGGGAACAACCCCGGTGTCTCGCACTTTTTGCAGGTGCACGGCAGGAACGACGATCGAGGCCCAACGGAACAGGTACGCAGGTTTTCCTATTCAGTTTCCCCAAGAATCCACAAGTTCTATCTGTTTGCCCCCACACCAAATTTAGCGGCAACAGATTGGCGCCGTCTGTGGGAAACTAACGAATAGGGACCTCTCCTCTTCCCGGTGAACAGGTCTTCTCCCGCCATGCCGCCTCGCAAAGTTAGATCTAGGGGCTCCAACCGAGCGCCCAACCCTGACTAGCAAGAAGTCATTCCTGATCCCGCTCAGCAACAAGGGCAACTCCCTCCTACCATGGAAGAGCCGCTCCAACGGAACCCTCCGCCTCCTGATCCAAAGGGGCCAAACCCCCAGAAACAGCCTCTTCACCCAGAGAACATCTCCATCCACAACGCCTCCAGTGCCTCCATGGCCTCCCATCATCCCCGAGCCTCTGGTCGCCACAATGCCCCTCCCAAACGCCCGGAAGATGATGACCTTCGTCGCCATCTGGATGAAAAGCGGGCTCGGGGGGAAGCCTCCCGCCAGCAAGAGCGATCCCCCCGGCACCGAGAGCACAGGAAGTCCCCCGTCCGAAGAGGGAGGAAGGACTCCCCCGACCACTACCGAAGGAGGCACTCTCCAGCAGGCCGGCAGCAGCCTTGGAACAATGAGGCGCCCATCACCCGTGCCGAGTTCCAGCAATTCCAAGCAATGGTACAACAGGCCCTCAACCTCCGTCAGAACCCCAATGAGCCGAGGGCCCCATCCCCTCCTCCGGTCCGGAGCCCTCGCCAACGGTCTCCTTCTCCTCGACCCGCTCCTACCAATTCCAGACGCACCCCGAGTCCTCGCCGTTCTCGAAGTTACTATCGCCGCAGCCCTCGCTCCCCCTCATACGAAGACGAGTCCCGTGGCCCGGCAGATCACCGTCGGAGAGATGACACCATGAACCGCCGTCTAAACGAGGTGGAAAAACTCTTGGGACAGATAAACCGAGAAGAGGAGCTTAGGGGGAGGACCCTACGTCCTAGCCGACCCCCGTTCTCCCGGACCATAGTAGAGGCTCCTGTTCCGTTCGGTTTCAAACCCCCCCAGTTCGAGAACTACACCGGGGAAACCGATCCAGTTGACCACATCGAAAGCTTTAAGACCTTGATGCTCCTCCATCAAGCTTCCGATGCCCTCCTCTGCAAAACATTCCCCGCAACTCTCAAAGGCCCAGCTCGAGAATGGTACTCTCGACTTACCCCGGCATCGATATTCTCCTTCGAACAGTTCGAAACTCTGTTCATCACCCATTTCGTCAGCAGCCGAAGGGCCGAGAAGACCAGCATCTCACTATTGCACCTCCGTCAACAGAAAGGGGAGAAATTGAGGGACTACGTGAAGAGGTTCACAGCTGAAGCCAGAACCATCGCATCCCTCGACCAATCCGTCGCCACCGCGGCGTTCCAATCCAATATCCTCAATTCCAACCTCCGCTCCTCCCTCGCCAAGAAACCGCCGCATGACTTTTCTGACCTCCTCCTCCGCACTGAAAAATACATCCGAGCTGAAGAGGCCGAGGAACAGCCCAACTGGGAAGGAACCGCCTCCGGGTCTAAGAGGAAGGGAACGGAAGAAGAGGGAGCAAAAAAGTTCCAGAAGGATAATGCTGGCCAGCGCCGGCCTCCCCCTAGATTCGAGAAATTTACTCCCCTCACCACAAACATTTCCACCATTTTCATGGAAGTCGAAAAAGAAGGGGTCTTACCTCCCGCTCCGAAGATGAACACCCCTGCTAAGAGAAGAGATAGAGAGAAATGATGCCGCTATCACCGGGACCATGGGCACGACACCAACGATTGCCGTGCGCTAAGAAACGAAATTGAGGCCCTTATCCAGAGAGGGCAGTTGGCAAAATTCGTGAGAAAGGACCAAGCCGAACTTCCTCCCCAGCCTCGGGGGGCTAACAAGCGTCCGGAACGAGAAGAGACGCCAGAGTATGAGGAAGAACGGGTCCTCCACCTCATCCACGGGGGTCCAATGGGGGGCTCCTCAAACTCTTCTCGGAAAGCTTTTATTAGAGAGGTAAACTCGGTCCGAACCACCCCTCCTCCTAAAGGCCTCGGAGTGCCCGTCACCTTCTCTGATGAAGATCTCGAGGGCGTCCGCACCCCTCATTGTGACGCACTCGTCATCAACCTTCACATGGCCAATTTCAAAGTCGAGAGGATCTTAGTGGATAACGGTAGCTCCGTCAACATCCTCTTCCTCGACGCCTTCAAGGGGCTGAAGCTCTCCCGAGACAGACTCAAGCCCGCCGGCTACACGCTCCATGGGTTCACGGGAGTTCCGGTGACGATTGAAGGGGTAATCACCCTCGATGTCACGGCCGGCAAAACTCCTACTACCCGCACGGAGTCGATGGATTTCATGGTCGTAGATGTCCCAGCGGCCTACAACGTCATTTTGGGTCGGCCCGGCCTAGCCGCCCTTGAAGCCGTCCCTTCTGCCTACCATCTCAAAATGAAATTCCCCACTCGGGCTGGAGTGGGAGAAGTTAGGGGCAATCAGGAACAGGCCCGCAAGTGTTATATGACTTCCACCCTCGGACCCGTCCTCTCCTTAGAAACACTCGAGATCCCCCAAGATGCTGCTCGGCCAACTTCCGAGCCGGTAGACGAGTTGGAAGAGGTACTCTTCTCGGAGCAGGAGCCGACCCGCAGGTTCTTTGTCAGCAAGACCCTCCCATCCGCGCTATACGCGGATATTGTAAAATGCGTCCGGGCCAACCAAGACCTGTTCGCATGGTCAGCTGCCGACATGCCCGGTATCTCCGAAGAACTCTTGGTCCACCGCCTCAGTGTTGATCCGGGGTCCAAACCGGTCCAGCAGAAGAGGCGCAAGTTCGCTCCCGAACGTCAGCTCGCTATCAAAGAGGAGGTAGACAAATTGTTGAAGGCCCGGTTTATACAGGAAGTGAATTATCCCGAGTGGCTGTCGAACGTAGTAATGGTAAAAAAGTCCAACGGAACATGGAGAATCTGTATTGATTTCACTGACCTTAACAAGGCCTGCCCTAAAGACCCCTTCCCTCTGCCGAGCATCGACACTCTGATTGACGCAACCTCGGGACATGAGCTCCTCAGCTTCATGGATGCTTTCTCGGGTTACAATCAGATAAGGATGTTCCCCCCGGATATTCCGAAGACATCTTTCGTGACCGACCAAGGACTCTATTGCTACCGAGTCATGCCGTTCGGTCTAAAGAATGCAGGGGCAACATACCAGCGCCTCGTCAACAAGGTATTCCAGGCCCAGATTGGCCGAAACATGGAAGTGTACGTGGATGACATGCTTGTGAAAAGCATCCGAGGAATTGATCACGTGGCCGACCTCCAAGAAGCGTTTGATGTTTTGAGAAGGCACAATATGAGACTCAACCCGAACAAGTGTGCGTTCGGCGTCTCATCAGGCAAGTTCCTCGGCTTCATGGTTAGCCAGCGAGGAATAGAGGCAAATCCGGAGAAGATCAGGGCCATACTGGACATGGCCCCACCTAGAAACGTCAAAGAAGTTCAGAAACTGACTGGTCGATTAGCCGCCATCGGGCGCTTTTTATCGAAGTCTGGGGAGAAGTGCCTCCCGTTCGTCAAAGCCCTGAGGGGGGCTAAGGGGTTCGAGTGGGGGCAGCAACAACAAGACTCCTTCGACCAGCTTAAGGCTTACCTCGTCAATCCGCCTCTTCTCAGCAAACCCATACCGGGCGAACCCCTCTACCTCTACTTGGCAGCCTCCGAACAGACGCTAAGTGCGGTCTTAGTCAGGGGAAGAAGAAAGAACACAGAAGCCCATTTACTACGTCAGCAAAGTGCTCCGGGACGCCGAGCTCCGGTACCCGAAAATTGAGAAAATAGCCTACGCCCTGATAATGGCCGCGAGAAAGCTTCGGCCATACTTCCAGTCTCATTCAATGGTCGTTCTTACCGACCAGCCGTTGAAACAGATCCTTCACAAGCCAGAGACTTCCGGCCGCCTCATGAAGTGGTCGATCGAGCTGAGCCAACATGATATTACTTATCAGCCTCGGACCGCAATCAAGGCGCAGGCGCTGGCCGAATTCATAGTTGAAACAACTATCCCCGACTCCGAGCAGACAACGAAGGGACCGCCTATCTGGTCGGTATATGTCGATGGATCCTCTTGCAACGAGGGGAGCGGGGCTGGAGTCATCCTTGCGGGCCCAGACGACTTTTTCCTTCAATATTCCCTCCGGATAAACTTTAAAGCCTCAAATAACGAAGCCGAATACGAGGCACTCATAGCCGGCCTCGGGATGGCCCGAAACGCAGGGGCGCGACGCCTGCAGATCTTCAGCGACTCTCAGTTGGTCGTCAACCAGGTCCTCGGCGAATATGAAGCCCGCGATGACAGGATGGTAAAGTACTTGGCTAAAGTAAAGAGCCTCATGGCGCTCTTCGAGGAGGCTCTCATCCGAAGAATCCCCAGAGAGGAAAATGCCCAGGCCGACGCCCTGTCCAAATTAGCCTCCTCATCCCTGCAAGGCCTCGAACAAACTGTTCTGATAGAAGTCCTCCTCAAGCCAAGCATAGAGGACGAGGCTTTCAACTCCGTCGAAACACTGCCACTCCCCCTCGAAGATAATTGGATGAAGCCCTTCGTCGAGTTTTTAAGAGACGGACTCCTCCCAAGGGATCCGAAGGAAGCCCGAAAGATAAGGACCCGAGCCGAGCGTTACATACTGGTCGAAGGCATTCTGTATAAGCGCTCCTTCACCCAGGTGGATGGTCGACCCTACCTAAGATGCCTCTCCCCCGGACAAGCCGACTACGCCCTGCAAGAGCTCCATGAGGGCATCGGCGGAGCCCACTCCGGCTCCAGAGCCTTGGCACGCAAAGTGTTAAACTACGGATATTACTGGCCCACTCTCCTACGGGACGCCGAACAACACGTTCGGCAATGCACCTCCTGCCAGAAGTATTCCGACATCCGACGCCTTCCACAAGCACCACTCTCCTCCCTATCAAGTCCGATCCCCTTTGCAATGTGGGGGATGGATTTACTGGGGCCATTTCCACCGGCCCCCGGGCAATTGAAGTTCCTAGTCGTGGCAGTCGACTATTTCTCGAAGTGGATAGAGGCCGAGCCCCTGGCTACAATTACCGAACATAGAGTCGTTCAATTCTTCTGGAAAAACGTAATCTGCCGATTCGGTGTTCCTCGGGTCGTAGTTACAGATAACGGTGCGCAGTTCGCCGGAGCTGCCTTCCGAGCCTTATGTGAAGACCTAGCCATACAACACCGCTTCTCCTCCGTCTCTCATCCCCAGTCAAATGGCCAAGCCGAGAATGCCAACCGACAGATCCTCTCCGGCATCAAGAAGAGACTCGACAAGTGCTCCAAGGGATTGTGGGTCGATCAGCTGCCCAATGTGTTGTGGAATTACCGAACCACGAAGCGGACCCCGACAGGTGAGAGCCCGTTCAATCTCACCTATGGGTCCGAGGCCCTCATCCCACTAGAAGTTGGGATACCCTCTCCTCGCCTGATAGCCTTTGAAGAAGAACAGAATGCCAGGGAGCTCAGAACGAGCCTGGACTTGATAGACGAAATCCGGGAAAGGGCAGCCATACGGCAGCAAAGTTACCGGAGAAGAATCGAACTCGCCTACAACAAACGGGTCCGCCCAACCGACCTGAAAGAAGGGGATCTGGTCCTCCGAAAACTGGCCATCTCGTTCCCCGGACAGAAAAGCAAACTGGCCCCAAATTGGGAGGGACCGTACAAAGTTTCCAAAGTGATCCGCCCCGGTGCATACAAGCTAGAAGATCTTGAGGGCCGAGAAATTCCCAGGACTTGGAACGCCGACCATCTTCTGAAATACCAGGAGAAGGCAGCCACGCCTATCTAAGTAACTCGAGATGTCGGACCACCCCTCTCCTGCCACTAGTAATTTTTCCTTTGTTCTTTTTTCATTGTAATAACGGCTAGCAACTTTAGAAGCAGCCGACCATTAGATATTAATAAATAAAGTTCTTTCGTATTTGCTACTACGTCTCTGTTTTTAATCTCTTAATCTTACGATGGTTCCGGAGTCCAACACTTGGCTCGATTCTACTTCGTAAGTTCGCTCCCGAGCGAACCAGAGGTAGCTCGCCATTCGGAATTGCTCCCACAGCCGTTGAATAGTACGGAGTCCAACACTTGGTTCGACTCTACTCCGCAAGTTCGCCCCTAGGCGAGCTAGGGGTAGTTCGCCATTCGGAATTGCTCCCACGCCCTTAAACTTACGATGGTTCCGGAGTCCAACACTTGGCTCGATTCTACTTCGTAAGTTCGCTCCCGAGCGAACCAGAGGTAGCTCGCCATTCGGAATTGCTCCCACAGCCGTTGAATAGTACGGAGTCCAACACTTGGTTCGACTCTACTCCGCAAGTTCGCCCCTAGGCGAGCTAGGGGTAGTTCGCCATTCAGAATTGCTCCCACGCCCTTAAACTTACGATGGTTCCGGAGTCCAACACTTGGCTCGATTCTACTTCGTAAGTTCGCTCCCGAGCGAACCAGAGGTAGCTCGCCATTCGGAATTGCTCCCACAGCCGTTGAATAGTACGGAGTCCAACACTTGGTTCGACTCTACTCCGCAAGTTCGCCCCTAGGCGAGCTAGGGGTAATTCGCCATTCGGAATTGCTCCCACGCCCTTAAACTTACGATGGTTCCGGAGTCCAACACTTGGCTCGATTCTACTTCGCAAGTTCACTTCCGAGCGAAACAGAGGTAGCTCGCCATTCGGAATTGCTCCCACAGCCGTTGAATGGTACGGAGTCCAACACTTGGTTCGACTCTACTCCGCAAGTTCGCCCCTAGGCGAGCTAGGGGTAGTTCGCCATTCGGAATTGCTCCCACGCCCTTAAACTTACGATGGTTCCGGAGTCCAACACTTGGCTCGATTCTACTTCGCAAGTTCGCTTCCGAGCGAAACAGAGGTAGCTCGCCATTCGGAATTGCTCCCACAGCCGTTGAATGGTACGGAGTCCAACACTTGGTTCGACTCTACTCCGCAAGTTCGCCCCTAGGCGAGCTAGGGGTAGTTCGCCATTCGGAATTGCTCCCACGCCCTTAAACTTACGATGGTTCCGGAGTCCAACACTTGGTTCGACTCTACCCCGCAAGTTCGCCCCTAGGCGAGCTAGGGGTAGTTCGCCATTCGGAATTGCTCCCACGCCCTCAATCTTACAAAGGTTCGGACTCCGACACTTTGTTGCCGAGATCGTTCTACGGGCATGAGTTCGGTACGATCTCGGCTCGGTTCCATTAGCCGAACACTCGTGCCACCGATCGTTTTACGGCCGTGAGTTCGGCACGTTTCCAGCTCGCCACAGTTAGCCGAACACTCGTGCCACCGATCGTTTTACGGGCGTGAGTTCGGCACGTTTCCAGCCCGCCGCAGTTAGCCGAACACTCGCGCCACCGATCGTTTTACGGGCGTGAGTTCGGCACGTTTCCAGCTCGCTACAGTTCGCCGAACACACTCGTGCCACCGATCGTTTTACGGGCGTGAGTTCGGCACGTTTCCAGCTCGCTACAGTTCGCCGAACACACTCGTGCCACCGATCGTTTTACGGGCGTGAGTTCGGCACCTTTTCAGCTCGGCACGGTTAGCCGAACACTCGTGCCACCGATCGTTTTACGGGCGTGAGTTCGGCACGTTTTCGGCTCGGCACCGTTCGCCGAACCTTCGAGCCACCGACCGTATTACACGCTTAAGTTCGGCGGTCATCACCAATCAAAAACGCCAAGTCTCAGACCTCGGTTAAACGACTCCACAATCAGAGCCAACATCGAGCGACGATGATATGACAACAGTTAAATCGATTCCAACTTTATTAAAAACAACCCTTACATACATCAATATTACAAGACACTAAACGATTACAAGGAGCTGAAAAGCGAAGATTACAAGACATCGAACCCGGACCCATCAACGCTTCCGAGGTACAGGGATGCTCCTCTTCAAGGACACTTGAGGTCGACGACGTTTGCCTCCGGAACCCGATCCCAGGCCGGCAAGTTGAGACGTATCCTCGGCACTGTTTCTGGCAGTCACGCCGACGGATGCACCGCTCGACGAAATGGCAACGGAGCTCTGCGCATCCCCCGGGCTCGGATGGCCGAGGCGCTCTCGGGTCGCCATCTCGTAAAAAGTAAAGCCCCGCTCGCTCTCCGCTCGGGTGCATGACGTGCTCCTCACATTAATCGGCCCCGAACGCGGCCTCAGGCGAGCCACCTCCGCTTCAAGCTCGGAGATCCGACCCCTCAATGAACCATCTTGCGCCTCGGCCTCAAAGCTGGCCGGTACGGCCGAGGTCGGAACTCCGACATGGCTCGCGATGAGATGTCGAAGATGGGTGACTTCGATGCTTCTATCAACGGTGGCTCTCTTCAAAACATCGACTTCGGCCGCCAATTCATCTCGTTCAGCCGTAAGATCGGCCACCTTAGTTGTCAGCTCCTCCCCCTCCGTCCGAAGCTTAGTCTCCGTAGATTGCAAATGCTGAATCTCCGAAAGAAGGTCGTCCCTCTCCGCCGTTACCTTTGACAGCGCGTGGCGAAAACACTTGGTCCGAAGGCTACTAGCGAAGGCAGATGGCGAGGCATCACCCGCACCCGAGGCCGTCATCTCGGCAATCCTGCCCTCCAGACGCCGGATATCGCTGTCCCGCTGCCCTAAGATAAGCTGAAGTTGACCTCGCTCAGTTTCGGCTCGGCGCAGTCCTAGCTCGACCTCGTAAAGTCGCTCTCTGCACCTCGCCAGGCTCAACCTCGTCGCCCCGAGCCCGGCCTCGGCTCGAACCTTGGCATCCGACCCTGCACGGGCTCGAACCTTGGCATCCGACCCGGCGCGCTCGATCTCTTGGTCTACCAGGGCAAGCTGAAAAGAAATACAGACGAGCAACAAAAGTTCAGACATGGCCCAAGTCCTAGACCTCGGGGGTTCTAGTGAACAAATTCTCGAACACACAACAGACAACAGACAAGTGCAAGAAACCGAGCCCAAAAAGTTGAAGTTTTTCATTCATTACAAAAAGTAGCGGTGGCCAGTCCGCTATTAGGCATTACAAAAAAAAAACAGACGGAAAGAAAAAAAAAACAGACGGGATCAGTGCTCGACCTCTTTCCCGGGGCGGCGAGAAGGGGTCGAGGGCGACGCCTCCGAAGGGGCAGCCGTCGCCAAGGGGGTAACCACCGACCCCTGAGCTCCGGCGGCTGGATCGACCAAGGGCTCGTCGTCGCCCCTTTCCTCCTCTTCTTCTTCTTCCCCCTCCGATTCGGGGTCAAAGCCTTCGACGTACCCCGGGAAAAGCCGCCACCCCGAGACGTCGACAGTGGGGTAGGCCTCCGTCACCCTGGTGAGAGCGTCGGCGAAAGCTTTGGCCATGTTCACGGCGAGGTAGCCCTGCGCCTTCTCCAAAGTCGCCTCCTCCGCTTTTTTCACCGCCGCCGCTTGGGCCTCGGCCGCCTCCGTCATCTGCTTGGCCGCCTCCTCCTTCTGCTGCCGAAGCTGGTCCTCCAGCGTCTTGATCCGGTCCTCGAGGTAGGTCGCCCTCGCCGACTTCGCCTCAAAGTTCAGCTCGAGTTTGTCGAGCTCGCCCCGGATCTTGTCCCTCTCCTTCCGGGCCTGGTCGTTCTCCTTCTTCATCTCCTTCTCCTGGGCCGCCAACCTCTCGGTAAGGTGCCCGAAGTGAACAACGATCTGCGAGTAGAATGCAAAAATTCACAAAAATTACAAACTTAAGAAGGTCGGCATGAAGAAGAGGGAGCTCGGCTCAACACTTACCGACACCGCCGAGCGCGCTATCTCGATGATGTCGTCTCCCTCTCGTCCGGCCTCCATCGCCGCGCGATCCTTCGGCGTGGCGAGGTGCTTGACGGCCTCCATGCTCGCCAAGGAATTACCCAGGAACCCGTCGTGCTTCCGAACCTGCCAGTCCGGGACGTGGATCCTCTTATGAGCCTCGGTCAGAAGCTCCTCGGCCGCCTTTGTCAACGGCGGCGTCACCATGGTTAGGACCTCGGTGATGGGCAACTCGCCGACCCTGACCGACGACGAAGCGGCCCCGACCTCAACAGCGGGGGACTCTAAGATCTCCACCTCTTCGGCCACCGGCGTAATCTTCGGAGCCTTGGGCGCCGGCTGCTTCGACGCCACCCTCTTCCTCTTCCTCGGAGCCTTGTTGGCAAGGCTCGTCCTCAACCCCAGCACCGCTTGATAGTCCATTTGCTCTGCGCCAAAAGACAAGTCAGTTGGTTCGGAACAAGACAAGGAAAAGGAAGTAAAAAGAAAACGAAGACAGTAAATAAAAGCAGCGTACTGGGGTTGACATGAGCGAGCCCTCCCTCATACAGAACGTCCTCGGTCAACTCCCTCCAGTCGTACTTCGGCCGATCAAGAAGCGCCCGTACGGCGTCTTCGTCTTCGGGTCGAAGTGTCGGCATCGCCTTCACCCTCTTCGGAACACCTTCCACCCAACCAACGGGAATAGGCCAGGCCTCCGCGCTACGCACCAGAAGATACTTCTCGCGCCAGAACTTGATAGAGTCCGGACAGACGACAAGCCTTCCCCCATGCCTCGGAGTCAGATAGTACCGGTAGGCCGACCTATTCCCTTGGTGCAGCTGATAGATGGTCCGAAGCACATTCAACTCCGGCTGGATCCCCTCCGCCTGGCAGTGAAGTACGAAGCCATTTATGACTCTCCAGGCGTTCGGCATAAGTTGGATGGGGCTGACCCCGAACCAATTTAAGACCGTCACCGCGAACGGATGGAGAGGTAGCCGAGCCCCGGCGATAAAGGCGTCGACCGGCCAGCAACATATAGTCACCGGCAACGGCGAGTTGGCCCTAACTCCGGGGGCCGGCAGCATAAGCTCGTACTCCTGCGGGATCTGGAAGCAGTCCCGAATCGCCACTAAATCCTCTTCGGCGAGAATCGACACCGTCTCATCGGCCTCCGTCGTCTCCCTCGCCGCGTTCTCCTCGAACGACCTCGCCCTCCCGTACACTATCCGTTCCGCCTTATCCTCTGGGATTTCCCGAACCCTATGGAGCCCCGTCAACGGTCCCGGCAGCTGTCCGAACGCCCCCATGCGCTTCGGATCCTGAACAATGGAGTCCTTGCCGAACACCTTCTGGCCCTTGGCAGCTCGACTCGAAGTTGGAGCTCCGTCAGCTCCGAGGGAGGGCTCGGACGAAGAAGAAGTGTGGGAAACAGACATGTTTAGAAGATAAATATAAAGGTTACCTTGAAAGGGGAACTCGTCGGAAACTTCGCCGGAAAAACAGTCGGTGATCACCTGAAGCTCTCTCACAGCAGACTCAGACGCGAACGAAAAGATTGGAAAGTAAAAAATGAGGAGGGGGTGAGGATTTTTATAGAGAAGCCAGCGCTTCAATCGAGGTAGATGGGCCTCTAACGCAGGCCCACCCCCACAAAGCGACAAAAGGAGACCCCAAACGTCACCTCGTTCTCCACACCTATCCAGACGGCGCATTAATGACCAGCTCGCCTGGCGGAAGGCCAGGAGGCGGCATTAATGGACGTCGCGTCTGGCAGAAGCCCAGGAGGCAGCACTAATGGGCGTCACATCTGTCAGAAAACACAGACGACGTCACATCTGTCAGGAAACACAGACGACGTCACATCCGTCAGGAGCGCAGAGGGTCACATCCGCCAGAATCGCCAAAACTCCGCCCAAAAGAAGAAACGAACAAGTCCGAATCTTCGGCGCAAGCTGCCGAACATTCGTGCCACCGATCATTTTACGGGCGTGAGTTCGGCACCTTTTCAGCTCGGCACGGTTAGCCGAACACTCGTGCCACTGATCGTTTTATAGGCGTGAGTTCGGCACGTTTTCAGCTCGGTGCCATTCGCCGGACTCTCGTGCCACCGATCTTTTTATAGGCGTGAGTTCGGCACGTTTTCAGCCCAGCACCATTCGCCGAACACACTCGTGCCACCGATCGTTTTACGGGCGTGAGTTCGGCACCTTTTCGGCTCGGCACGGTTAGCCGAACACTCGTGCCACCGATCGTTTTATAGGCGTGAGTTCGACACGTTTTCAGCTTGCCACTAGGCGCCGAACGCTCGTGCCACCGATCGTTTTATAGGCGTGAGTTCGGCACGTTTTCAGCTCGCCACCAGGCGCCGAACGCTCGTGCCACCGATCGTTTTATAGGCGTGAGTTCGGCACCTTTTCAGCTCGGCACGGTTAGCCGAACACTCGTGCCACCGATCGTTTTATAGGCGTGAGTTCGGCACGTTTTCAGCTCGCCACAGTTAGCCGAACACTCGTGCCACCGATCGTTTTACGGGCGTGAGTTCGGCACGTTTCCAGCTCGCTACAGTTCGCCGAACACGCTCGTGCCACCGATCGTTTTACGGGCGTGAGTTCGGCACCTTTTCAGCTCGGCACGGTTAGCCGAACACTCGTGCCACCGATCGTTTTATAGGCGTGAGTTCGGCACGTTTTCAGCTCGCCACAGTTAGCCGAACACTCGTGCCACCGATCGTTTTACGGGCGTGAGTTCGGCACGTTTCCAGCTCGCTACAGTTCGCCGAACACACTCGTGCCACCGATCGTTTTACGGGCGTGAGTTCGGCACCTTTTCAGCTTGGCACGGTTAGCCGAACACTCGTGCCACTGATCGTTTTACGGGCGTGAGTTCGGCATGTTTTCAGCTCGCCACAGTTAGCCGAACACTCGTGCCACCGATCGTTTTACGGGCGTGAGTTCGGCACGTTTCCAGCTCGCTACAGTTCGCCGAACACACTCGTGCCACCGATCGTTTTACGGGCGTGAGTTCGGCACCTTTTCAGCTCGGCACGGTTAGCCGAACACTCGTGCCACCGATCGTTTTATAGCCGTGAGTTCGGCACGTTTTCAGCTCGCCACAGTTAGCCGAACACTCGTGCCACCGATCGTTTTACGGGCGTGAGTTCGGCACATTTCCAGCTCGCTACAGTTCGCCGAACACACTCGTGCCACCGATCGTTTTACGGGCGTGAACTCGGCACCTTTTCAGCTCGGCACGGTTAGCCGAACACTCGTGCCACCGATCGTTTTATAGGCGTGAGTTCGGCACGTTTTCAGCTCGCCACCAGGCGCCGAACGCTCGTGCCACCGATCGTTTTATAGGCGTGAGTTCGGCACGTTTTCAGCTCGGTGCCATTCGCCGAACTCTCGTGCCACCGATCGTTTTATAGGCATGAGTTCGGCACGTTTTCAGCTCGGTTCCATTCGCCGAACGCTCGTTTCATATGCGTGAGTTCGGCACTCATTCAGCTCGGCACCGTTCTTCGAGCTCTCGTGCCACCGACCGTTTTACGGACGGGAGTTCGGCACTAATTCAGTTCGGCACCTTCCGTCGAACGCTCGTGTCCCCGACCCTCTTACGGGGGTGAGTTCGGCACCAAGTGAGTTCGGCGTCAATCACCAAATGTCCGCGGCACCGGGTGCGTCACGAGCATGACTTCGGCTCCCTTCGCACCAGCACCCAACAAGCGGAAACGGCCAAAACCGCTAACTAAGAAGAGCACGACGACGGCTCAAGAGTTCCGTCTGCAGGAAAGATCACTGTACCACCTCCTTTGTGATTCAGCAATGCTCCGTTTAGTTCCCGATAGAACCCTGATAGCCAGTGAAAACAGTGAAACTACTCCTTGAAGTCTGATTAAACATCAATCTTCGGGAGTGGGGGGCTCGTGATATGGCTAAAAATGGGGTTAAATCGGAATCGTCCAAACGGAACGCGAATCTTGAAGCACAGGGACAAAACGGTAATTTCACCAACCAAAGGGTCCAAACCGGGTGTCGGGTCTTCACCTCAAAAACCCAATAACCCACGAATGGATCCACCTCAAAGTGGGTGCAGGTTTTAACCCGTTGCGCACCCATTCCGTCAGGATGAAATCAAGGTCCCTGATTAACCTTAACCAACGGCCCTGATTCACATCCCTCCTACCACTGGGAGCCAGGGATTAAATTCCTTAACTGATTAGAGGGAATATACCTTATCAGATTACTTTCCTTATCTGATTACAAGGAATATTACTTATCTAATCACGGGGATTACATTCCTAATCCAGTCCCTAAGACGCCTATAAATACCCCCCATCCATCTCCATTGCGAGGTAATCAATCTTTCACCAGTTTTTTACGCCCTTTCATAGTCTGCCAGATTACTGACTTGAGCGTCGGAGGGTGCGTCGCCGGGAACAACCCCGGTGTCTCGCACTTTTTGCAGGTGCACGGCAGGAACGACGATCGAGGCCCAACGGAACAGGTACGCAAGTTTTCCTATTCAGTTTCCCCAAGAATCCACAAGTTCTATCTGTTTGCCCCCACACCAAATTTAGCGGCAACAGCACTTATAGAAGCGATGAAAGACATGTTGTGGATTTCGGAGCTTATGAAACAGTTGGGTAGGAAGCAACCCATAGGTGAACTATGGTGTGACAGTCAAAATGCAGTTTTCTTGGCGAAAAACTTGGCATATCACTTTAGGACTTGGCACATTCAAATGAGGTATTATTTTATCAGAATGGCGGTTGAGAAGAAATGGCTGAAGCAAACTAAAATTTTTGGCACTAAGAATCAGACGGACATGCTCACTAAGATGGTGGATAGCAGGAAATATCAGTTTTGCTATACCGCTATCGGATTGTCTCTAGGTTAATTATTGAGGAGACTCACAGAGGCACAAGCCTAGACTAGGCCAATGGAAGAATGAAGAACAGGTTAAAGACTTCGTGTATATGTCTCCAAGTGGGAGATTGTTGGGGTTTGTGAACCCAATACACGATACTGGGGTTGGAGAAGTCAGATGAGAAAGAGAGTCGAAGTGGGAGCAAAAGGTCAGATGTGGTTTGAAGCTACAGGCAGAGTTGCGATCGACCACACCCCCAGATCGCGCTCCAGGCAAGTGTACGGTCGACCCGCAGTCGACCGTCCCGCTCTCTGACTCAATTCTATAACTTGAAAATGTGACCGGTCGACCACGCAGTCGACTGACCTGCTTTCTATTGGAACTCGTGCAATCGAAGAAGAGAACCGGTCGATCGTCATGATGTTGCGGTCGACCGTTCTGACGCTGATTGATGAGCGGCTGAGATTAAAGTTGTGGAATCCTATATATATTGTATGGTATACGATTTTAGGGTTAAGGAAAAAAGAAAATAGAGATCTACCAACCATCATTAAGAGAGAGGGAGATAAAGAGAAACCCTACACCTTGGTAGTGAGTTCTTGAGAGATTTGTAAACCTAATCTTCATATTTCTAGTGGAAATCGCAGGAGTGCCTCTGCGCGGGAAAGTAGCCATTGTTTTGGGTGAACCTCGAAAAAATCTTGTGTCTTCTTATGTGTTGCTTTTGGTTGTTCTTTCTTCTCTTGTTTTGATTATATAGTTCTTACATCTCGTCGTCGTCGTTGTTGAGTTCATTCCGCAGTTAGATTCAACAATATATGCAGATTGTACTACCTCCACATATGTGGCGGACTCTGAGGACAGAGTGGGGGCACCGAACAGCGAGTGATTGTTAGGGATTTGCTAGCTTCATACATGGGGATGAGGTCTTTTTGACTGGGTTGGTGCAGTTTTGCGCCAATTTTGCATATTATATGTATGTAGTTTGTTATTACTTTTGGGCAGAAAATTCTCTTATATCTGGTGGGTTTTCTTTTTTACAGAGAATGAGTATAATAACCCAGCCTGTTGGGATACATGAACATCATACTCAATCTATTTTATGTATGTTTCGTTAAATTCTTTTTAATGCAACGCAGGGGGGACTTTGACCCGCCGTTAACGATTAAAAAAAACTACACTAGAAAGCATTTATACAAAAATGGGATAATTGAGAGTGGAAGTCAATACTTTCCGTCACTTACTATGAATTTGTAAATCAAACAAACACCTAAACTGATCCCCAAAAGGACAACAAATATACAAGATAAATCCTACATAACTATTTCAGTCCGAGCCCATTCATGTAGTTCTACCTCTATCTTTGTTCCATTAGCTACAATTTTATCACTCTTCCTAGCTTGGGTAGCCTGTATTGGTAACTCTTTGCACATGCCCAAACCATCTCAATTGAGTTCTTCATAAGATTACTTCTTTTAAATAGTATGTCGGTTACATATATACGAAAGAAAATGTGTACAAATACTTCAAACTTCAAATAGGACAATACAGAAAAGATCAATAAGCATCAGTACTTTTTAAAAAGCTTAAAATAAGGACCACAATATTCAATTCTCTCAAGGGTAATGGACTCTATTTTACTCTTTTCAAATATGGCCTACAGTTACCAAGCCACTTTGTTAGAATTAGGAATAGGAAAATATTCTTTATTATTCATTAAACTGAGTACAATATGTCTCCTATATATATGAGAGAAGATAATGCTAAACCAATACATTATTCAATGTGGGACTAAACTAATCTATCATCTAACACCCCCTCTCAAACTCAAGTTGGTTCAAGCAACAAGAGTTTGGAATACTGACAATGTTGATATGGAAGGAACAGCAAACTGTGATGCAGAAACGGCGCTTGATGGCGCATGTGACAGAAACTGAGAAGTAGACTGATGGAATCTCACCCCTGACTTGAGACATAGTCGATGCTAGGATCTCACTCCTGACTTGAGACATAGTCGATGACCAAGAATAGGATGCTGATAACACCCTCTCTCAATATCACGATCGATCAACCGGAGTGAGTTGACGATCTGAATGTAGAAGTACAAGAAACTTTTTTTTTTGGCAAAAACTGCAACAACTACACACTAACATAAAGAAAAAAAAAGGTAATTTGAAGTGGAATATCTGACTGTAAGGAACAGATTTGAAGAGACCATGAAGAAGGGAGGAACACCGTGAGAAGATCTGATGAGATCCACTAAGGTCTGGGAGAAGAAGATCAGGAGCGGAGAAAATCGGATCAGGATGAAGAAGATCTAAAAAGATCTGAAGTGATTTGAAGAGATGAGGAAGAAGAAGAGAGCTCCAGAAGTAGGAGGAGAACAGATCTGGCAGAGAGTCTGGTAGGACCCAGATCGGGAACATGGACCGCCGGCCATGGCCGAGAAGAAAGAACCAGACTGTTCTTGTTGTTTAATACATCGCCGGTAACAACTTGTTTCGAATTTATCCAGCAACCATAAGCAGATATCACAGTACCAATCGCAAAATAAATGATGACTAGTGTAAAGGTCCATTGAGTGTAGAAGTAGAAGGTGGAGGCGCCGTCAAAGATGACCATCCGAAACAGCACGAATGACATGAAAACAGTGACTACGGCTTTGTAACCAAGAAGCCAGATCAGATTGAGATTCTTGAAGCAAGGAACCCAAAGATCTGATGATCTTAATCGCTTCTCCTCCTTCGACCTGGAGACCACGATCGCCGGAGCGACTGTGATGAGACCGCGAATAAAGAAGGTGGCTCAGATGCCAGTCGACCAGGAAGAAGAAGCGGACCGGAGTTGACGATCTGATGCTGACTTTGATGTTGATGTTGACGGCTAAGGTTTTGGATCTTGTTATTGGATGACAGCTAGGGTTTTGGAGATTTAGGGTTTTGGGAGAGATTAGGGTTTTGATCAAGATCGGGAGAGGAAGAGAGATGTCGGGAGGTGGAGTGATTCCGATGAAGATGAGAATCACTCCACCTCGACGACGAGGATAAAATTAGTATAGGCCTTATAGAACGATAAGCTCTGATACCATGTTAGAATTATGGATAGGAAAATATTATTTTATTGATTGATTAAACTGAATACATTTGGCTCCTATATATAGGAGAGAAGAGAATACTAAACCAATACATTATTCAATGTGGGACTAAACTAATCTATCATCTAACACACTTACATGTATATAGAACATAACTTTAATTTTCTTAAGTTCATAAATTCACCTCCAAAAATGTTTTTAAACAGATCATAGCTACTATTAATTAGAGATATCTAGTAACATCAATACCTCCACTAACCACCGTCTCCAAATGGGGCCTTAAACATCGGGGGTGAGGCCAAAAAGTTTAACATACCTAGAGGTATCTACCTCCGAAAATATTTTAAGCTAACCAAAGGTAACGCCTTGTTTGGATACAAAGGTAGGATACATATAAGTGCTTTTAAGTGAAGGTGGAGGCATATAACCTTCTTTTGGGCTTAAAAAATAAATTTGGTTGGATTGGAGTTTAAATATCTACCACAACATATGGCTTATCTTAACTTTGAAGTGAAAAACATAAGTAGTGTACCTCCAAAATATGCTTTAAAAGGGACAAAGTTTAGAAAAATGCTCCAAAAGGGACAAAGTTTAGTTAGTTCAATAGACAAATCACCTCCACAAGTTTTTTTTTTTTATAGGGAAAAGGTGGAATCTAGCCACCCTGTTTCATTAATAAGAGCTTAACGAAACAAACTCAGAGTACTGGCCCCAAGTACAAACTACAGACAGAAAATAAAACATACATGAAGCAACATGACGCGTACAAACAACAAATTCCTTCAACAACTCTGGAGGGTGGGCCGACAAACAAGCTCGGTCCAGCAAAATTGTAAGTACGTCAATTTAGCTTCGTACAGTGTCTCCACGGCACATGCACACCCACCTGAGACAAGTCAGGCAGGATTTTATTACTCGCCGTCCCTCCTTCACCTCGCTGGGGGACCCCATCTATGGGCCCAAGCCCCGCAGATCGAAAACTGACCCCACGGCACATGCACAGCAATCGCACCTTCCCACCATCTCTACCACTCATCCTACAACCGTGCCAGTAGCTCCTATAGCTGCTACCAAAGAGATAGCCGTGAAAAAGATACCTTCACCTCTCACACGATAGCGCTTTCTCAGCCGATTTCGTACCTAACAACTATCTAGCTCACCCCACCAAACACCACGCTCCAGGATAGAGCCGTGGAAAGGATACCTTCACCTCTCTCACGTTTAAGCTCTCTCCGGCGATTTCTCACCACACAGACTTATCTCGACTCATACTCCCAATCCGAGGGAAGAGGTGACGCTGTCACGAGCCAGTGGCCTAAGTTGGAGCAAGCTCAATAGCCTGATAGTAGGCACTGTGAGGACTTCACCTCCACTAAGTTCCGCATCCAAACACAGCCTTAGATAGTTTTGGTATTTTAGATACCTCCACATACCTGCCCTAACCTCGCAACAGTTTCAGAAAACTCACTTTCATAAAATCTTTAATGCAGGAAGACAAGTAACCCCTTTCAAGCTAAATCCTTATTCAACCACCATCATCAACATAGAAAACCAATGAACTTGCTCCTAAAAACCTTACAAAGATCAGATTTTGACAGCATCCACTTTGATTATATCAAAATCAGAGAGAAGTCCACCATCCTAAATTACTGTTTTTTGTGAAAAAATGGTACCCATCAATCAAATGATCTCAACAATAAGGAGCACAAAATGCATAACTGACTGAGTAATAAATTACAATAAATTACAATAAAATACAAAAATATATATATATACTGACTTAATTGATTGCATCAGTGATCAGAAATTGCATGTTTTGTTACCTGAGATGAGACCTTCAGGGTTTCTGATGGCCCCTCTACCTCTCTCTCTTCCTTCTCTCTCTTCCTAGACCTTTCTCTCTCTTTAGGGGTTCTGGGTTTCCAAGCTCTCCAATACTTGATAGGACGTAGACAGGTAAAGTTTTTGTTATTTAGTTAGAAAAAGGTGACTCAACGGTCACCGATTTTTTTATGAAATGGAGTAAGAATATACCCTATGATGGCATCGTCGTTTGCAAAATTACCATTTTTTCTATATTTTTTGGCAAGTTTATCATTTTTCTATTTTTTGGAACAATTGTTTGTTATATGAGAAAGAATTTAGCAATTATTTTCGTTCCTATTATTTTATTATATTTCAAGTCATCGATGAAGCAAGATGTTTCCTAAGATGGATTTTTCTTTTCCTTTCTTAACTGATGTGTTTAGCTAGATAATTAGTTAGATAGTTAATTTAGTATGAATAATTAATTAAATATTTTGTTTAGCCAATTAATTAAGTGGTTGACAGTGAGATTAATGATACGAACCTTCATGTTTCATCTCAGTGTAAGTCCCACAAAAAACGTTAAAAAAAAAATTTAACAAAATTAAAATTATTATAATATTCAAAAATCTAATAAAAATTTAAGATATTTTAGTCGAACGAAACTTCAGATTTCCTCTGTTCAATTTTGTCATTGCTATATTTTATATTTCACGACTATAACAAATTAACAAAATTTCTAATTCTATTTTGTTATTTTGCTATTTTTTACCTAAACAAATGTGGATGCTATTACATCCCAAAATCATGACAACATAAAGTTGAAGGGAGTAGATTCCTAAATACATCCATGCCCTTCAAGAATTGCCCCTCAATCTGATGTTAATTACAATGATGGTATATCAGGATGAATTTTACATATTAACTCCTAAAACATTTTCTTTTGTAGGATCAATCCCATTGAAATTTTTTATATGCCACTTTTCGAAACTATTTGCAGAAAGAGAATAGTTGTCAAAGAATTTACGTTCCTGGAATCAACAACTAAATTCGTCATTCTCAATGGCGAGTTCAGTTCAAAATTTTCAATGAAGACTCACCGTTTCCAACGGGCGAGGACATTTATACTAAACTCGCTGTTGGGAAGAGCGAGTTTAGTTCAAAATTTTCAAAAAAGACTCGTCGTTCCCAACAGCAAGGATATTTGTACTGGACTTGCTATTGGAAACGGCGATGATGTAGGAAATTTCACATAGAGTGAAACATTCAATTTGACTTAGTGAATTTTTGGAAGAAAAAAAACTCCGTAGAAATTTTTGTGAACTAAATTCGTTGTTCCCAACAGTGAGTCTAGTGTAAATGTCCTCGTCGTTTTGTACGGCGAGCCTTCATTGAAAATTTTGAACTAAACTCGTCGTTCCCAATAGCGAGTCTAGTATACATGTTGTGAGCCTTCATTGAAAATTTTGAACTAAACTCGCCATTAGGAACGGCGAGTTTCTATAAAAAAAAAAAAACACACTCGCTGTGTTCCAACGGTAAGCATGAAAACTAAACTTGTCGTTGGAAACGACGAATTTAATTGTTGAGTCCACGAACGCAAATACGTTTGCAACTATCCTCTTTCTGCATGTAGTTTCAAAAAGCAATATAAAAAAAAATTCCAATCTCTTTTTCTTGTTATTTTTATTTTCTTTCTTAATAACGTTTGCATAACTTTTAAAATTTTAAAGTTTTTATATGTTATAATTTCAAACGATTCAAATCATGTACTCCCTCCGTTTCAAAATATATGTCATTATAGTCTTTTTTTTGTTGTTTCAAAATATAATTCACTTTAGGCTTTCAATGTAAATGTCTTGTCATTCCTAAATGAGTAATGCTACATCCACTACCATGTTCACTACATTTCTCTTCACTACCTTAGGTGGCACACTCCAATAGGTAGGGAAAGATAGAGTAGGTGGGAGAACTCTCCAATAGGAGTATGTCACTTAAGGTAGTGAAGAGAATGGTAGTAAAATTGGTAGTGGCTAAAGCAATACTCTTCCTAAATGTCCATTAATTAATTTTCTATGAGATTTCCAATTTTATCCTTATCTTTTCATTTACTCATACTCCCTAATTTTTTATAGTGGATGACAAATATGATATTTTACAATTAATAGCTCATTTATGTCTAGTACATTTTTTTTCAATCATAGGTTTTTTTTTTCTGATAGTGTAGAAACTTAAAATGACTCATATTTTCAAATGGATGGAGTATCATATATTCATATATACACAAGAAAACGGCCAGTATATTCCTCAAAAGTACAATTCTCAAAGTGCGTCAAAATCTCAAGAATAGTGAGAAACTTCCTTAAAAAATCGATATATTTTCTAATAGGAATGAAATATGAGTACAAATTTAAATTGATTACTTCATTTACATTTAATGGTTCTTAAAGAAAAGGTTGCTAATTCCGTTTCTTATGTCACTTTTTAAATTAACATGGAGTAGTTCTTTTCAATTCAAATTTCTAGAGAGACCTCCTACTCGATCATGATCATAGATCACCACTTGTTTAACAATAGTACGAATGTTCGCGTAGTAACTCATCTTTCTTATATGGAGTGATTTCTTTTTGCCATTTACTTGTTAGAATATCGAATTTGCTGCCTGTAATCGATATCGCCAAGGAATAAAAGTATGGTATTCATGCTCTGTGTGGAAGCTCCGAATGGTCCTAGATGTTGATGGAATGAAAGTGAAACCTAAAAGTCTCAAAGTGGGTGTCACTAATGACAAATAGGATATCTTGTTTCTATGTTGAAATAAATAATGTAGCAGTTAGCTTAAAGCCAAAGTAAAAAAGGTAGCCATTATCACTCACTCACTCTCCATGATACCACGTGAGATTGTGAGTGGTGTCCAGGGATAGATCTAGACCAAAGTAGCACAAGTATCTAATTTTATACGGTCCCATATTTTTGAAGTCCTTATAATATTGAAGAAGAAAAAAATTACCCAATACCTCTTAGATCTTGTGAATAGTAAACCAATCACATTATGGACTTCAACTAGCTCTCTCGTTTTGATTGACATCTAGGGTTTTGTATTTTACCCTTTTGGAGAGGTACCAATTAAGGTTTTGGTTGCGGGCCTCCAGCAAACTCATCTGTGCTACTGTGGAATTCCGAATGCGGTTAACTCAGGGTATCTCTCTCTCTCTCTCTCTTCCAAATTCTAATCGGGTGGCTTGTGGGTTCTTCTTCTTTTTTTTCTTTTTTTTCTTTTTTTTTACTGCAGTGATTTCCTCTCTCCCACTCTCTTCTAATGAATACTAAAATAGTGAAGTGTTTGGGATGATGTGTATGTCTTTCTCTCTCTGTGTTTTCATTGTCCAACATCTACCACTAGGTCTACTACAATCTGACAAAGTCACAAATTCCTATTTTTTTAATGTTCTCAAATAGTGAAGTGGTTAAATAGTAAAGTAGTGATGAGTAGTAATTAGTAAAGTGATAATTTTTACTACCTTAAATCATTTAATTAGTAATTTAGTATTTTTATTTTATAATTTAATAATTCATTTGGAAAAGAAAATGTATTATTTTTTGATTTGGGACTGAAATTGGAGAAAATGATTGAAGATGTGAAGAAAAAGTAAACTTTGCAAGTTGCAACAACTAGGTGTTATTGTTCTTTAACTTTGTTATTTAAATTTTGTGTTGTTTATTTAATATTTGAAGCATGCCTCCCAGAAAGTATGATTCTGGACATGAAAAAAGAAAAATAATAATAAAGAATTGAAGAATTGACTCAATCTCAAAAGGGTGCAATGGACTGAACATAGAAATAAATCAATTGATGAGGAAATTAAATATGTAGTGAATGGTGAGCATAAGAATGATAATGGACATGAAAATTTGGTAAATGAAGAAGGTAATCAAGTTGATAAATTGGTAAACGAAATTGATCATAATGAAGATTTACATAAAGAAGATGAACCTGTAAATTATGATCCACGAAATTGGGAAATTGTTAATCAAGATTTTAGAGACTTGTTAGTAAAAAAATGTCCAATTAGAGTTACTGATATCAACTTTTCTCTAAATAATTTTAATATGCATTTCTCTTGTTCATACTATATTAGACATTGTTATGAAAAGTTTGCAATAAAATAATTTTAGATTGAGGGGCAGAAAGTAGAGAATATAGAGAAGAGACGAAAACCATACAGAATGTGAAGAAAATAAAAGAATAAGAAACAAAACCAAACTGATTTGAACCGAGGCTTGTGTATCACAACAATACTCTTAAAATAGATTCGCTTCGTCAGGGCACTGGAGATTGTAGAGGCATTCGTCTCCTAGGATACAACGGCTGAAGAGTATCAATTGTAGCACCACGTCACACTCTCGAACTGAAAGAGTATAGAACTCTATCACTGATTCAGCAAAAGCTGTAGAACAACTAGAACGAGAAGAAATAACAAAGAGGACTTTTGTTTAGCTTTTTTCCTGGTGTGAAGAAAGAGAAGATAGAGGTCTACGGGGGAAAAAGGTGAATGAATGCACAGGAAGTAACAGCAGACAAAACAACTGTTTTTCGATTTTTGCATTGATTAGTATGTTACACAAACAAAACTGTTTTTGCAATTATTTCGGCCATTACAGATCTGAAAAATCAAATCTGGTGCAAAAATAATCCTCGTACAGGGTAAGATTCAAGTTGGTCCGGCATTCGTGTCCGCAGGACGTGTGGGCGCACATAAGTTGTATGAAATTTGGTCCAAGATTTGCACATCTGTGCATGCGTGAGAGAGCCTTCTAGCTTGCTTTCTTACAAAACCAAGAAAAGGTTTATTCTATATCCAATATGGGACTAAAGTTCCTTAACCAATTTTTCTCCTATCAAGCAGCTCTTAGGGAGACAATTTTTTATTCACCCCATAACCATTTTGAGTAAGTAAATATATGATTTTGATATACTGATGAAGGAGAACAACAATCCATAAAGATCTACATAGATGATCTTACTCAAAAATTGCCTCAAAAATGGTTTGTACAATGGTGTTAAAACACCCATTTTCCAACAGACATTTACGAAACGAAGAAAAACAATATAGAATTTGGTTGGTGTATTCAAATTCCTTAGAAAAAGTTTTTTGGATTTCCTAATGCATGGATAGCCTATAGAAATTTGTTAAATATACCAGTTATAGTTGCATGTGCAGAAAGATGCTTTTCAAAGTTGAAGTTGATCAAAAGGTCAACCATGTCACAAGAAATGTTGAATGGTTAGTCATGTTATCAATTGAACATGATTTAATAAGAAAGCTTGACTATCAAAGCATAACCTATGATTTTGCATCTAAAAATGTTAGAAGAGTCATGTTGTGTTTTATTTTGTAGGCCAATTTTGGATAGAAACAAGGAGCTTGTTTTGGGGAACATGAATTGTGTATGCGATGTTAAAGATTTAAATGTAGCAAGACTGTTGAAAATAGTTGAGATGACTTATTTCGTTTTTGTTGTTAGAGTTTGTCCGGGTTCCTTTTTGTCATGAGGCATTTCACGTAAAATGTGTACGTTATCAATTTAATTTTTTTGAAGCATATATGTAAATTTGTTTTCATTTATATAGTCTGTCCTTCAAGGCTCCAAGTTTGTTTACATTTAAATATATATAAATTTGTTTCCATTTAAATAACTGTTATTTTAATTTTGTCAACATGCAAAAAGCACAATTTAAGAACTTGCTTAGGGCCCCTCAAACTCAAGTACGTCCGTGATGGTGTCAATGGTTAGAGGGCCTGTCAAATCATTGAGAGTAATTGAGTTGCATATGATGTGTGCTTGTGTTGCATTAACAATTTGACATAGAGCTTAATTAGTGACATATTAGAGATTATATTGGTCTTGTTCTTAATATGGGTAGTTTATGTAGATACTACTATTGTGTCAGTAGATGTATATTGATATAGTTTACAGTGAGTAATATATCATCTTTTTCTTTGGAAGACATTTATAATTTATAACTATATGGAATTACCTTATTTTCTCTTCCTCTTTTTTAAAATAAATAAAGAAGAGAAAAAATAGAATCCAATTTAAAATAACATGTGCATTTCACGCATTTTCATAAAATAAAGAAATAAAAAAACTCAAACCCTCCCCACCACGATCTCAACTTCTCCCACTTTCAAAATCCTCTCCAACCATCGCTGCCCCCTCACACTCCATGTGCCCTCCTCGCCTCTGACCTGCCACCCACACGCCCCCTTGTCTCTGAGCCGCCTCACAATGTTTCATTCGACCCGCTTCCCATGCGCCCTCCGCACCTCCGACTCACCCCCCGCGCCCTCCTCTTCTCCGAGCCGCCTCCGGCGACCCACGCCCTCCTTTTCTCTGACACTACCGTCGCCTCCCATGATCCCTCCTCGTCTCTAACCCCCTATGACGTGTCCTTGCCTCTGATGTTGCCCCCTATCACGCAGCCCTCCTCAAACCTCGACCTCGCCTCTGACGCTGCCGCATCCCACATACCACGCCGCCTCCTTCGCCATTTTCAAACCACCAAGTTCATCAATGCAGTATTTCTTGTGGAATTGGGGAAGAGTACATGTTGAAGATGGAGATGATTATGATGTCAAATGCAGGAATGAGAATTGGTAATGTTTCTTTTACCAAAATATCTTTTTGATATTGCCTTATGCATATTTGAATAGAAAACACTTGAAAACCTAGAAATCTGGTACTTAATTTCTAGAACTGTACTTTGCTCATCAAGTTTTCGATGAAATGCCTACGAAACACACAAGGAATTTATAAAAAATCCTTTTGAGAAATTTTGCTTAACTAAATTAATTGTACATCTGTGTGGTGTATGTATTAATTTCTAAAACCCTAATTTACTACATGAATTAAATTCAATTTCTAATTTGTATTTTTGAAATCCCGAAATTTAAATTTGGAGAAAAGTACAGATTGAAGACGATGATGATTGCAATGTCAGATCTAAAAATGAGATTTGGTCAGGAAGGAAGTGGCAGAAGGCAGGGTGAAGTGGATGGGGATGTAGAGGGGGGGTGTAGGAGAGGGGGACATCGCAGCGGTCGAGGACGGCGGAGACACGGGAGATGATGGAGGAGTGGAGAGTGGCGTCGGAGAGGGTGTGGATTTGGGAGGAGGAGGGGAGGGTCGAGATGAGATGAGTCAAGACATGGGAGTTGTCGGTCAGGATATACACAAAGACCGGGTTGTGAGCATATTTTTTATGATAAACTTCACTAAATTATACCTAAAATGAGGTAATTTCTCATAATTCTCTTACAATTTTTTAAAGTTTCATATAATTTTATGAGTCTCTCAAAATTATTTTAATCTGTGCAATTTGTACAGGGTAACACTAGTGTAATACATAAGAATTGGTACTTGTTCTTGTATAAGAAGATAAGCACTTGTATACTAGTATGAAATAAAGAATACTTTTTTACCATATAAATAATGACAAATTTAATCCTCTTCCTCGCTCTTATGTTTTTCGAACGGTACAAAATAATAAAAGAAAATGATATATTGTCTAAATTATTGTCTGAAATCTAAGGAAATGATTGTAATCATCACTTAGAGCATCCACAGTCATGCATACTAAAAAATGGCAAAACGGATTAATAGAAATAACATTCCGTTATTTTGCTGCAGTGGCGAAATGACAAAATAAAGCAAATTGGAGAAAATTTGAACGGACGAAACATGATGTTTCGCCTGACGAAAAGTTTTTAAAATTTTTTCTATTTTTTAAATGAGTAAAACTCTCGGACGAAACATCAAATATCTCATAGAAAATCATGTTCTCTCCAACCCATAGAATCCCAGAAAATGTCAAAAATTTTGCAAAGAAAAAACCCTCCATTTCCACGGACGAAAGTCCGAGATTTATTTTTTATTTTTTATTTTTTACTTAGGTGTTAGTTTAAGGTAATTCAATCGTCCTAATCAAATATCCCATAGAAAATCATATGCAATCTAACCCATAGAATCCAAAACATGTCAAAAATTTGTGAAAAAGGCCTCCATTTCCACGGACGAAACAACCGTGCTCTTTTTTCTTTTCCGAGGTTTTTTTAATTAAAAAAAATCTAATTTCATCGGAAGGATAGATTAAACATATTACAAAATATTTGGAACGAAACATCATGTTTCGTCCGCTATAATATGCATATTGCTATATCTTCTCTCAAATATAGCATTCTCTTGTAGCAAAAAAAACTAAAATATGGCAGAATATCACACGATTGCAGCGCTCTCATTATTATAAATTGCATATTATGGATATATAGCACATAACTGTAGATGCTCATAGAACTTCGATTCATAGCTCGGCTTCAGGTCATTGAATCCCTTGCACACCCTCCAAGTATATCATAATTAAATCGATTGTAAAACATATACTCCTCTGTTAGATATTGTATTATGTTAGATATTGTATTATATATTTAGTCCCATATTGGGTTATGTATTAGTTTAATATTTGATTCCCTCCTATATATAGGAGTCATTGACTCAGTTATAATCAATCCAATAATATTTCATAATGTCTCTATTAATTTTATCATGGTATTAGAGCACTAACCCTAAATTTCTTTCTTTCTCACTAATCACTAACCAATCACACAAATTCCATTCTTCTCAGCAACAACAACAACATCAGCGACATCAACTCCGGCAACATCCAACATCAACAAACAACTGCCTTCAAACGACAACATCATCATCATCATCATCAACAACTACTTCAGATATGAGCTTCAGGATTCAGAACGACATCAGCATCAGCATCAGCATCATCGTCAACATACCAAACCCTAACCCTAGCCGCTCTCCACAACCGACCCGAAACCCATTTACACCGAAACCCATCATCAACAACTCATCACCCTCCGCTGATCTCCCCCAACTTCCAGCACTGAAACCCATCACTCTCCCGGTCTGACCTAACTTCAAGAACGACAACCACTCACCTCTTCAAACCCTACATGTCGCCAACTAAACCGTCCGGCCTCTCATCTCCAACCCGAAATCACAACCAAACCAATTACCCAAACTCATTTTCTGGGCTTTTTTTATTACTTTTTTTCTTTTTTTAAATACCTGATATCCTAACCCAACCCAACACCCGATATCCAACCCCAAAATCGGACCCAACCACCCAAATCCAATCCAAATCACCATCCAAACCCACTACCTAAATCCGATATCTGCTTGCTGTTTAAAACTGTTTGCTATTGCTGCTGTCACATTCGTCATCGCCGCCAGTTGTAAAAAAAATCCAAAAAATTATTTTTAAAAAAATATAAAAAAAAAATTGCAGGTACTTTTTCTTCCCCAATGGAACCTCAGTCTCACTGGTCTCTTTCATTCTCCACCGTCTTCTTTGCTGCTACATCTTCACTCCCTCTCACATTGCGATCTCCCTCCAGATTCAGAAAGATACAGTATAGACATCATCTTGATTCCGGCCTCCTCCCGCCTCCTCCCAGCATCATCCCTAACCCTGCCCCACCCCTTCTTCTGCCACCAGTAGCTCCATCCAACTCCCTATCCCAATCCCGACACCAACATTGCAGACCTACTTCAATCCCTGTCACAGCGACACCAGTCTCATTCCTTCTCGCCACACTTCTTCCCTTACATCATCGGCCATGGTCGTTACTCTAGCCTTGCCGACTCCTGCTAATTGGGCTAATCTTCAGCATTGCCTCGCTCAACTAGAACTCCAGCTCTTGGATCAGTCTGTCACTACTGGTCCCTCTGCTCATGCATTCTCTGTTACTCCCGGTATGAATTCTTCCTGAATTTTAGATTCTGGTACATCACACCATCTTACTAGTAATTATACATTGTTCACCACCAGCACTGTACTTCTCTCTCCTCTCCATCACTACACACTGCCGATGGCTCACAACTTATCACTATACGCTCAGTGTCTATTAGCTATCTCACTCTCACATTGCCTTGTTCTTTATGCTCCTCATTTATCCATGAACCTTATTTCCATTAGTGCGCTAAGTGATAGTGGCCTTATCGTTACATTTGATTCTTTAGGTTGCTCTATTACCGATTCACACACTGGTCAAGAGTTTAGGTGTGCTAGTTAACATGGTCGTCTATATCATCTAGATTTTCTTCATGCCCATAAATCTCATCCTCATTTTGCTGGTATTGTGTTCTCTGATGCTGATCTGTGATACAGACGATTAGGACAAATAAGTGAGTCTCACCTCAAGACTTTAACCTGTAGTGGTGCCCTTGGTCCTTTTACTTTTACTCATTTGTCTGATTGTCATGATTGTCATTTGGCCAAACACATAGAACTCCCTTTTACTTACAAAATTACTTCTCAAACTACCCATCCTTTTCAACTTATTCACTCTGACATATGGGACCATCTCCTACACCTTCTCACAAAGGTTATCTCAATTATGTTAGTTTCATTGATGACTTTACTAGATACACATGGGTGTTTCTTATGCGCCAACGCTCTGAAATACCTGACATTTACCAGTTCTTTACGAACATGGTTCACACACAGTTTGTTGTGCGTATCAAAACTTTTCGCTCAGACGGTGCTCGTGAATACACTTCCACTACTATGAGATCGATCCTTCAATCTCATGGTACACTCTTTCAGCAATTATGCCCCACATACACATTAACAGAATGGTTTAGCTTAACGTAAGTATCGTCACATCCTTGAGACGGCTCGCATTCTTTTACTCTCCTCTTCTATTCCTCGTTTTTTCTGGGCTGAAGCTGTCATGGTGTTTGTCGGCGTCATTAACATCACTCCCTCGTCTGTCCTATCTGGCACATCATCTCATGAGGCTCTTCGTCACTCACTGCTGGACTACAGTATGCTCTATACTTTTGGGTGCACCTGTTATGTCCTTCTCCCTCCCACTAAGCGCACGAAGCTCACCGCTCGAGTTACTAAGTGTGTTCATCTAGGTCTCAATCCAGAACATAAAGGGTATCGTTGTTTTGATCCTATGGCAGGTCGTGTTCATATTTCTTGACATGTCTCCTTTGTGGAAGACTCTCCTACTACTTGACTTCTCCTGAGGATGCTAGTTTTCTCGATTCCCCTGTAGCTGGGTATATCTCTCCGGCCCTACCTTCACGCATTCCATATGATCCAACTCATTTGGCTCCTTTCGCATCTCATACTGACGTTCCACCTATTTTTCCTCTTACGGAAACACCACCTGCATCCACACAGCATCCTGCACCTTCACCACCTGCATCCCCACAACTGCATGCACCCACTCCACCTATCTCACCCCCACACACTACCCATCCACCACTGGTCCGTTAGTCTACACGTTCTACCTCAGGCATCCCACCAGCCCATTACACACCTAATGCTACCAGTCCCTCTGACCAATTTGGCTTTGCCACCCTTGCCTCCTACTCACCACAATTTCATGCATTTCTTACTGCTATACACTCCACATGTGAGCCCGGAATCTATCAGGAAGCTATTCAATTTTTCGAGTGGTTGGAAGCTATTGCAAAGAAGTTCCGTGCATTTGAATAAACTGACACATGGGATGTTGTTCCACTGCCTGTGGGCGTTCAACATGTTAGCTGCAAGTGGATCTTCAAAGTCAAATATCGACCTGATGGCTAGAGCGGCACAAGCCTCGTTTAGTTGCCCGAGAATTTACTCAGGAGCATGGCATTGATTATGATGAGACTTTTTTCCTAGTTGCACAGATGACTACAGTTCGCACTTTCCTTTTCGTTGCCTCCGTTTGTCAGTGGTCGTTATACCAGATGGGCATGAAGAATGCATTTCTTCATGGTACATTATCTCAGGCTGTTTACATGCATCCTCCTTCTGGCCTTACCACTCCCCCTCGTCATGTTTGTCGTCTCCGTCGAGCTATATATGGCCTGAAACAGGCCCCTCGAGCTTGGTTTGAGTGTTTTCACCGTGTGATCACCTAGGCTGGTTTCAGTTAGAGTTCATAGGACCACTCTATGTTTATGCGGTCATCACCGCAGGGGTGTGTATTTCTACTATCATATGTTGATGATATGATCATTACTGGAGATGACTCCACAAGCATTACATCCACCCAAAACATCCTTCACTAGCAGTTTCATATGAAAGATCTTGGTACACTACGCTACTTTTTGGGTCTAGAGATTGCCCAGGAATTTCGTAGCAAACTCATTTCTCAACAGAAATACACATCAGATATTACCTTCGCTGCATGCCTCTCTGATAGTCGATCAGCGGATACTTCCTTAGAACTTCATGTGAAGCTTCGTCCCACAGATGGTAAGCTCTTCCCGATGTGGACAACTTGTATTCTTATGCATGACCAGACCCGATTTTGCTCATGCAGTCAGTGTTGTTAGTCAGTTTGTTTCTGTTCCTATATTAGTTCACTACAGTGTTCTTCTTCGGATCCTCAGATATCTTTGAGGCACTATCATTCGCTGATTATATGCCTTCTACATCCAACTAGAGCTTAAAGAATATTCTGATTCAGACTGGGCGGGTGATCCTACTGCCAGACGGTCTACCACAGGTTTCTGTCTATTTCTTGGTGATTTGCTGATCTCATGGTGAAGCAAGAAATATACAGTTGTTGTATGTTCTTCCACCGAAGCTGAGTATAGAGCAATGACAGCTACTACTATAGAGATTGTTCATGTTCGTTGGTTGTTATCAGATATTGGTGTTACTCTCACATGAGCTACTCCTCTTTATTGTGATAACCGGAGTGCATTGCACATTGCAAGCAACCCGGTCTTTCGTGAGTGTACGAAGCACATAGAGATAGATAACCACTATGTTCGTGAGCGCTTTGAAGCAGGGATCATTTCCCTTCATTTTGTTACATCATTTCAGCAGACAACAAACTTATTCACCAAATCTCACAATGTTCTGAGATTTTGTTACTTGGTGGGTAAACTTACACTGTTCGATCCACCGTGAGTATGAGAGAAGGCATTAATATTGAATTATATATTTAGTCCCATATTGAATTATGTAGCAGTTTAATATTTAATTTCCTCCTATATAAGAGTTATTGGACTATTGTACTCAGTTATAATCAATGCAATAATATTTTCTCAACTCTATGTTATCTTTATCATCCTCAATGAATACATCACTATATCTTTATCTGCACCTTGTCTTTAATGGCTCCATTGTAGTGACCGTGACCGCCTGAGGAGAATGTGGTAAACTAAAATTTATTAAAATTTTCGCTTAACCTCTCCATGTTTTAGTTTTTGAGAGAGGGAAACGTATTCTTATCCAAATTCAGAAAAACATAATAACTTCCGATATCACGTCCGGTACGGCCCATTTGGGGCCCATGTAAAATGAGCCCACACATGCAGGAACGAAAACTACAGACCTTCAGTTTACAAGACTGACCCTCCACCGCTCAGTCTACTTTTAATAATCTTCAATCTCTAATCTTCTCATCTCTAACAGTATAATACGAAAATTGGGGTTGTGTAATTTTTAGACAACTAATCATTTAATTTTAACTATTTATTTTTACAGTACGGATTATATTAAATGTTTATTTACTTTATTAGTCACCATAATAATTTCAAAGTTTAACTTTATTTACGGCATAATTATTTATAAAAGTGTTACTTATATAAAATAAAAAATAACAAGAGCAATTTATAAAGAGTATGGTAAGGATCTGAGATGGGTAAACAGAAGGCTCAGATTCGAGGCTAGGCTACATCATAATTTTTATTTATAAAAAATAAAATTATTAGAACGTTTATTGCAAAGATTTCTAAGAGCATCTGTAGTCGTTTGCCAAATATCGATAAAATCGATATTTGGCAAACGAACGTGCTGCACTCGTTTGCCAAATATCCATTTTATTGATAAATCGCTACAGTCGTGTGCTATAAATGAGAATCGATTTGAGAATTATCCATATTTGAGCGACGGCACTTCGAGTGCCGTCGCACACACACAAAAAAAAAATTGCCGCGTCGGACGGCACTTCATGTGCCGTCCTTTGATTTTTAAAAATTTTTTCAATTAAAAAAATCCCAGCGCAGGCCAAAATCCACGGACGGCACTTGAAGTGCCGTCCGGAGGGTTTTGTAATTTTAAATTTTTTTTGCAATTTTTGAAAATGTTTTTGCAATTTTTTAATTTTTTTTGCAATTTCTAAAATGTTTTTGTAATTTTTTGTAAATTTTTTGTAATTACTGAAATGTTTTTGTAATTTCCGGAAAAGTGGAAAATGACAACAAACCTCTTGGATGGCACTTCATGTGCCGTCCGTGCTTTCGATCCTTGTATTTTTTATTTTTTTTTTATTTTTATTTTTTTTTTATTGCGATCGGACGGCACTTCGAGTGCCGTCCCAGAAAATTAAGTATTTTTTTTTTCTCTCCGACGGTACTTCATGTGCCATCGCTTATTATTTTACGATAGATTGCTAAAAAATAGCTTTTTGACGAGTGCAGCCAAAGTTCGATTCTTATTTCCATTTATCCATATATCCATTTTTTCACCCACAACAACTATAGATGCTCTAAGAGCATCTGTAGTCGTTGAATGTAAAAATATCCATATATGGATAAATAGAAATAGGATTTCCAATTTTGCTGCACTCGTGCAAAGCTATTTTTTAGCAAACTATAATAAAATATTAAGCGACCACACACATGAAGTGCCGTCGGAGTGGAAAAAGTGCTAAAAACGAGTATATTTGTCAGACGGCACATGAAGTGCCGTCCGATAACAAAAAAAAAAAAAAGTCCTGCCGTAAATGATGGACGGCACATGAAGTGCCGTCCGACAGGGGAGCATTTTTTTTTGGCCCATTTCATGGTGGACGGCACATGAATTGAAAATTAGTTATTGCAATCAAGAGCTATTAGCATTTACGGCAACCAATTTTTTTTGGCCCATCTTCAAGACAAAAATCAAGAGCTATTACAACCGAGTCTTCCATCTTCAATACTCGACATGAAGTGCCGTAAATGATGGACGGCACATGATGTGCCGTCCGGAAAAAGGGGAATGGGTGGGACGGCACTCTGAGTGCCCGTCCGAGGGGAATATTATTCGGGGTTTTTTATTTCTTTTTGGCGATAATTAATGCGAAAAATTAATTAATTTTTCAAACGGACGGCACTTGAAGTGCCGTCCGACGAATAAAAAATTATTTTTTTTCGTGGGACGGCACTTCGAATGCCGTCTCTCACTTATCGATAAAAGCTATATCGATTCTCATTTATAACAATCGACTGTAGCGATTTATCGATAAAATGAATATTTGGCAAACGAGTGCAGCACGTTCGTTTGCCAAATATCCATTTTATCGATATTTGGCAAACGACTACAGATGCTAAGTCATTATATTTTCGTTCTTCCAATTTAGTGTAAGGACTCTATGAGTATAAAGTGGTGTTTGCTGGGCCTATATTTGACATTAATTTTACAGGGTGCTTTTTCGATCCGAAATTTTTTTAAATTTAAAATAATTTAACAAATATAATTAAAAGTGTGTGTTCTCGAAGATACTTTTTTTTCTTTCTAAAACTATTATTTTTAGCATTTTTTTCAAAGCATCTACAGTAATGCATTTAGCTTTTCAAAAAATATTTTTACTAGCTACAAAATTTTAAAGCTAAACATAACTTTTTTAAACAATACTTTTAGTACCAGCAAATAGGGATGGCAACAGGACTGGTTCAACCCGGTAAACTGGTTGAACAACCCCGGTCGGGCCATGGCCCGGCCCGGCCCGCCTACTTGCGGGCCAATCCCAAGACTGAACTAGTTTGGTCAAGTTCAACCAAATNCCCCCCCCCCCCCCCTCGTCCGCTTTGAACCAGCCCGGATAAGGCCCGGGCCCACCCGGGCCAACTGGCCCTAGTGTGGTTCGGCAAAGACTCGAGCTAGCTCGTTGGTCCCACCGACCGTTAGGCAAGGCAGCAAGCTGCGGCGTTGCCTTTTTTTTTACATATTTTTTTACATGATACTTGTACTTTGGAAATTTGTTATCTATTAACATTGTTATGTATATTCATATTTTGTATCTATTTTATATGTGAAGAAAATGAGAGGGAAAAAACAAAACAACTTGAACAAAAAAAAAAAACACAATTGATATGGGTCAGGAATAAAGCGTGGCTCACCCTGAGCCACCAGATCTCCTCAGGATACGCGTCCTTCCTGATCCTCCAGATCAGCCACGTCAGCACCGGAAAACCGCCCGGAGATCTGCCACGTCAGCCCGGAAACCACTCCGGCGCCTGCCACGTCAGCCCTATACCGCCCGACTTTCCACCGCTTCAGCCAATCGGGTAACCGGGTCCGGCCCAGCCCCAAACGGGTCTAGACCCGATTGGAAACTCCTATAAATACCAGGCCCTCTCCTTTCTTAAAAGGTAATCAATCTTTTCTCCACAAAACCCTAGTTACTGTTGCTCATATCTTAAGTGACTGACTAGATCGTCGGAGGGTCTGCCACCGGGACCAACCCCGGTGTTTCAAGACCGTCTGCAGGTACACCAGACCTCGGATCCGAGCCACCTGATCCGAGCCCAGACATCCACCTCACTCCAGCCTTTTGCAGGTACCGCTCGGCCAGCCGAAGGTCGCCTCTGAAGAAGCTTTCTCCTTCAATACAAATCGAGTAAGAACTCACACCTGGTGCAACCACACGTCTCCCAGAAACGAACCGCATCAGGTTGGCGCCGTCTGTGGGAAAGCTACTTCGGAAGCCGACCGAGTCCTACGGCCGAGGTACCTCGATTACCGAACTCCCATGGCCTCCAAAGGCAAGGGGGCTGCGTCCTCCGTCAACCGACGAGACACACTCCCATCACATACCAACGCCGGGCCGCGCACATCAAAGCATAGGGCCTCCCGTCAGGGATCCCAGCGGGCCCCCACTCCTCCAATCCAACCTGACCTTCGAGGAATAATCTCCAGTCGGCACGCTGACCGTAGTAGGGAAAGGGCCGCTTCCAACTCGGCCCCGAACCGTCCTAGGCCACCACCGGAAGAACGAAGGCTAGCACTCAGCCGAGTCGGGAGGCAACCTCTGGTCCAGCCGGCCCGAGCTGAGGGAGCTCCTGTTACTCAGCAAGAGTTTCAGGACTTCCGAAGGGAAATCCTTGGGGCTCTCCAACGGGCCCCCAGGGAGGAAGCACGCCGTTCTCAAACCAGGTTAGACGCTGAGGCCAGCGTCTCGCGCTCCTCAACAATCCAGCCCGAAGCCGAAGACATGCTCCTGAGGCGCCTCCAAGAAATGGAGGACCGAATCGATCATATGGGCGACGGTGTCGGAGCCGGTCAGGGATACAAACCTGTCCGACCCCCCTTTTCCGCCCTTATTATCCAAGCAGAAATTCCTCGGAACTTCCGACCCCCACAATTCGAGACCTATAACGGCGAAGGGGATCCTGCTGATCACATGGAGGGTTTCAAAACCCTCATGATGATTCACAGCGCATCGGATCCTCTGCTGTGCCGAGCTTTTCCGGCCACCCTTCGGGGCCCGGCTCGTGAGTGGTTCTCAAAACTCGCCCCCGGCTCCATTTACTCCTTTGATCAACTGGAAGGCAATTTCCTCGCACATTTTGTAACCAGCCGGAAGGCCGAAAGAACGAGCGCCTCTTTACTTGGGCTCAAACAGGAAGGGGGGGAATCACTCAGGGCGTTTGTCCGGAGATTCACGGCGGAAGCAAGGTCAGTCTCCTCTCTCGATCCGGGCGTCGCCTCCGCGGCATTTCGGCACAACGTCCGTCATGGACAGCTGAAAGCTTCTCTGGCAAAGAAGCCCCCGATCGATTTTCCCGACCTCCTCAACCGAGTCGAGAAGTACATCAGGGCAGAGGAAGCCCTAAACCCCGACGAATCCAGGGAAGCACTCGGAAAAGGGAAACGGAAGGCCGAGGAAGTCGAGCCTTCGAAAAAGGCCCCAAGGGATGGGAGCACCATGAAGAAGGTACCGCCGGTTCCTCGCTTCGAAAGGTATACCCCGCTCACACAAAATGTGTCCTCCATACTCCTTGCGATCGAAGACAGAGACCTCGTTCAGTACCCCCCTCGACCGTCCAACAACACTAGCAAGAAAAGGGACCAGCGGTTCTACTGCCGCTTCCACCGAGACAACGGGCACGACACAGATCACTGCCGTGCCCTGAAAGATGAAATCGAGGCACTGATCCAGCGAGGATACCTCCGGGAGTATAAGAGAGATGACGCTCGGCCGCAAAAGGACACGAGAAACAGGAGAACCTCACCTCCTCCTCGAGCTCCCCTACAACTCCCCAGGCAAGAGCAGGAGCTGGAAGAACCGGACGACCAACCCATACTGCACTGCGTCCACGGAGGGCCCATGGGAGGGGATTCTAACACCTCCCGTAAGGCGTTCATCCGGGACGTTAACGCCGTCCAAGGGCCTCTCACTCCTCAAATCCAACCACTCCCCGTCTCCTTCTCGGGTGACGACCTGGAGGGGGTTCGGCTCCCACACTGCGACGCTCTCGTAATCAATCTCAGCATGGCAAACTTTGATGCTCGGCGGATCCTGGTAGACAACGGGAGCTCGGTCAACATTCTGTTCCTCGATGCTTTCGAGAGCCTAAAGCTCCCCCGAAGCAAACTGAAGCCGGCCGGATACACCCTGCACGGATTTTCTGGAGTACCGGTGACAATCGAGGGGATCGTCACACTGGATGTCACGGCGGGCACGGCCCCGAATCGGAGAACCGAGTCGATGGATTTCATGGTTGTCAACATCAAGGCAGCCTATAATGCCATACTCGGCCGACCGGGCCTATGCTCCCTCCAGGCTGTTCCCTCGGCCTACCACCAGAAGATGAAGTTCCCCACCAGTACCGGTGTAGGAGTGGTCCGAGGGAATCAAGAAGCCGCTCGCTCCTGTTATATGACAGCAATAGGAAGCGGAGTGCTCCCCCTCGACGCCGTGGAAATGCAGCCTCAAAGGACCCAGCCAGAGCCAGAGTCGGCAGACGAGCTGGAGGATGTCTCCTTCGAGGCAGAGGATTCATCGAAACAATTTCGAATAAGCCGCTCCCTCGCACCTCGCCTCAAGTCCGACCTCATCGCCTGTATCCGGCGCAATGTCGATCTGTTTTCTTGGAAGCCCTCTGACATGCCAGGAATTTCCGAGGAACTCATCATGCATAAACTCAGCGTGATCCCCGGCTCGAGACCAGTGGTACAGAAGCGACGCAAGTTCGCGCCAGAGCGACAACAGGCGGTTAATACAGAGGTCGATAAACTCCTTGCCGCGCGCTTCATCCAGGAGGTCAGCTACCCCGAGTGGTTGGCAAACGTCGTCATGGTGAAAAAGGCGAGCGGGAGCTGGAGGATCTGCATTGATTTCACGGATCTTAACAAGGCATGCCCGAAGGACCCATTCCCCCTTCCCAGGATCGACGCTCTCGTCGATGCAACATCGGGTCACGAGCTCCTATCCTTCATGGACGCGTTTTCAGGCTACAACCAGATCCGCATGTTCCCTCCCGACATCGCCAAGACGTCCTTCGTCACGGACCAGGGGCTCTATTGCTACAGAGTCATGCCCTTCGGGCTGAAGAACGCCGGGGCCACATACCAGAGGCTCGTCAACAGGGTCTTCAAGGAACAGATCGGGCGCAATATAGAAGTGTATGTGGATGACACACTCGTCAAGAGCCGGCGGGGAGAGAATCACGTCTCCGATCTGGAGGAGGCCTTTGGGGTACTTCGGACACATAACATGAGGCTTAACCCGAGCAAATGCGCCTTCGGCGTCTCCGCGGGAAAGTTTCTTGGGTTCATTATCAGCCAAAGGGGAATCGAAGCGAACCCCGAAAAGATCCAAGCAATCCTGGACATGGCCCCGCCGAGGAACATCAAAGAAGTCCAACGACTGACTGGGAGACTGGCGGCCATCGGCCGTTTCCTCTCCAAGTCCGGAGAGAAGTCTCTTCCCTTCTTCAAAGCCCTGCGAGGCACCGACGGGTTCGATTGGGGAGTACAGCAGCAAGAGGCCTTCGCCCAGTTAAAGGAATACCTCGCGAACCCCCCTCTTCTCAGCAAGCCCGAACCAGGAGAGCCACTCTGGCTCTACCTATCAGCCTCGGAGAAGGTGCTCAGCGCCGTTCTCGTTCGGGAGGAAGAGGGATCACAGAAGCCTGTATACTACGTCAGCAAGGTCCTACTCGATGCCGAGACCAGGTACTCTCGGATGGAGAAAGTAGCGTTCGCCCTGATCATGGCCTCGCGAAAGCTCCGTCCGTATTTTCAATCTCATTCTGTCCAAGTGCTGACGGACCAACCCCTGAAGGCGGTACTCTACAAACCAGAAAGCTCGGGTCGACTCGTGAAATGGTCAATTGAGCTCAGCCAATATGACATTGGCTATCAGCCCAGAACAGCAATCAAGGGGCAGGCGCTCGCAGAGTTCATTACGGAGTGCACTATCTCCGAGCACCCTGCAAACACGGAGAGCGACCAGACGTGGGAAGTTTACGTCGATGGTTCCTCCTGCGAGGCAGGCAGCGGAGCAGGCATCATCCTCCAAGGCCCAGACGGTTTTCTTCTGCAGTATTGCCTCCGCCTCAACTTCCCGGCCTCTAACAACGAGGCCGAATACGAGGCAATGATCGCTGGGCTCACCCTGGCTCATCAAGCCGGTGCCAAACAGATCAGGGCTTTCAGCGACTCCCAGCTCGTGGTCAACCAGATCACCGGGGAGTACGAGGCCCGAGACGATCGTATGGTCCGTTACCGAGGTGTAGTTCTCGTCCTTCGACGAGTCGGCTGTTTTGAGGATCCCTCGGGAGCAGAACGTCCAGGCTGACGCTCTGTCAAAATTGGCATCCTCTTCCTTCGAAGGTCTCGACCGCACGGTCCTGATCGAGGTCACGCTTAAACCCAGTATAGACATTCCGGAGGTCCTGAGCCTCGAAGATGGAGAGCCCCCCGAAGACTGGACATCTCCAATTAGACGATTTCTCGTCAAGGGGGAACTCCCGGAAGACCGAGCCGAAGCAAGAAGGGTCCGGGCCCGAGCGGAAAGGTTCGCAATGATCGACTCAACACTCTTCAAAAGGTCCTACACAACCGCGGATGGACGGCCTTATCTCCGCTGCCTCACTCCCGGCGAAGCCGAATATGCCCTCAAAGAATTACACGAGGGGATCGGCGGGTGTCACATGGGAAGCCGTTCGCTCGCACGAAAGGCTTTGAACCACGGGTACTACTGGCCCACCATGCTGCAGGACGCTTTAAATCTCGTCAAGAAATGTGGCCCCTGTCAAAGATTCTCCCCCATCAAGAGGGTTCCCCAAGCAAACCTACGATCCATGGCCAGTCCAACCCCCTTTGCAATGTGGGGGATGGATCTGGTAGGCCCTTTTCCCAAGGCGACGGGGCAACGAAAGTTCCTTATAGTTGCCATCGACTACTTCACCAAATGGATCGAGGCGGAGCCACTAGTTACGATCACCGAGCAGCAGACTCAACAATTCTTCTGGAAGCACATCATCTGTCGGTTCGGGATCCCCCAAGTGCTCGTCACGGATAACGGGACCCAGTTTGCAGGCAAGCATTTCCGCAAGTTCTGCGAAGACCTCGGTATCCAACAGCGCTTCTCTTCGGTATGCCATCCCCAATCCAACGGACAGGCAGAGAACGCGAACCGTCAGATCCTCGATGGACTCAAGAAGCGACTCGATAATTCCTCCAAGGGGCTATGGGTCGACGAGCTGCCGAGCGTTCTCTGGGCCCATCGAACAACAAAAAGGATCCCAACAGGGGAGTCACCCTTCAACTTAACGTACGGCGCTGAGGCCGTCATTCCCTTGGAAATAGGTATCCCCTCTCCCCGAATTATGGCTTATGACGAAGCAAGCAACTCCATGCAACTGCGAGCAGACCTGGACCTCATTGACGAGGTCAGGGAGAAGTCATCCATCAGAAGGAACATCTACCAGCAAAGAATCGAGAGGTTCTATAACAAGAAGGTGCGCCCAACAAACATTGCTCTCGGAGATCTTGTCCTCCGGAAACTGGCGGTATCCAACCCCGGCCAGAAAAGGAAGTTGGCACCAAACTGGGAGGGCCCTTATAAGGTTTTGGAGGTCGTACGACCGGGTACCTATCGCCTGACCGACACCGACGGCAAACCTGTCAAGAGGCCCTGGAATGCGGAACACTTGATTAAATTCTTAGGAGAATAGCCTCCATGTGAAATATAATTTTAAACGGCACGTTGGGCCTAGTCTTTTGTAAAGTCCTGTAAACGGCACGTCGTGCCTAGACTTGTCTGTAACAAGCATGTATTGTAAACATCAGCTTTCTTAAAACAAGCTTATGACTCCAATTCTTGTAAACAGATAAAGGACCCCTCACGAACTCGTCACTCGGATGAAATCGCGAGTCCAAGCACGCTTCTCTTACAAGCGTGGGGCTCGTCACTCGGATGAAATCGCGAGTCCAAGCACGCTTCTCTTACAAGCGTGGGGCTCGTCACTCGGATGAAATCGCGAGTCCAAGCACGCTTCTCTTACAAGCGTGGGGCTCGTCACTCGGATGAAATCGCGAGTCCAAGCACGCTTCTCCTACAAGCGTAGGGCTTGTCACTCGGATGAAATCGCGAGTCCAAGCAAGCTTCTCTTACAAGCGTGGGGCTCGTCACTCGGATGAAATCGCGAGTCCAAGCACGCTTCTCTTACAAGCGTGGGGCTCGTCACTCGGATGAAATCGCGAGTCCAAGCACGCTTCTCTCACAAGCGTAGGGCTCGTCACTCGGATGAAATCGCGAGTCCAAGCACGCTTCTCTTACAAGCGTCGGGCTCGTCACTCGGATGAAATCGCGAGTCCAAACACGCTTCTCTCACAAGCGTGGGGCTCGTCACTCGGATGAAATCGCGAGTCCAAGCACGCTTCTCTTACAAGCGTCGGGCTCGTCACTCGGATGAAATCGCGAGTCCAAGCATGCTTCTCTTACAAGCGTGGGGCTCGTCACTCGGATGAAATCGCGAGTCCAAGCACGCTTCTCTTACAAGCGTCGGGCTCGTCACTCGGATGAAATCGCGAGTCCAAGCATGCTTCTCTTACAAGCGTGGGGCTCGTCACGCACCGTCTCTCCATGAGAACCTGTGCAGGAGCTCGGCACCGACCCCGAGCAAAGGCGGGCGTCCCCTCCGAGGGGCACCGCGACCTGAACGCTCGGCGGCGGGGCTAGGCTACGCCTGCAGTTGTCTTTCTCACCGTTGTGGGGGCTCGGCACCCGTCCCTCGCTCGGTTTGACCTCCTCGGAGGTCGTCAACCGAGACTCGAGGCGACATTCGCCAGCCACTCCCGCACCGTCTCTCCATGAGAACATGTGCAGGAGCTCGGCACTGACCCCGAGCAAAGGCGGGCGTCCCCTCCGGGGGGCACCGCGACCTGAACGCTCGGCGGCGGGGCTAGGCTACGCCTGCAGTTGTCTTTCTCACCGTTGTGGGGGCTCGGCACCCGTCCCTCGCTCGGTTTGACCTCCTCGGAGGTCGTCAACCGAGACTCGAGGCGACATTCGCCAGCCACTCCCGCACCGTCTCTCCATGAGAACATGTGCAGGAGCTCGGCACTGACCCCGAGCAAAGGCGGGCGTCCCTTCCGGGGGGCACCGCGACCTGAACGCTCGGCGGCGGGGCTAGGCTACGCCTGCAGTTGTCTTTCTCACCGTTGTGGGGGCTCGGCACCCGTCCCTCGCTCGGTTTGACCTCCTCGGAGGTCGTCAACCGAGACTCGAGGCGACATTCGCCAGCCACTCCCGCACCGTCTCTCCACGAGAACAAGTGCAGAAGCTCGGCGTTTATCCCGAACAAGGCGGGTGCCCTCTCCGAGGGCGCCGCGACCTTGACACCCGGCGGAGACGCTCGACGCTGCCTTCCGCCTGTTCACTCACCAAGCGTTGGAAAAACTTTTATTTAAGCTTTGAGGCATCCGCCTTCCGCAGACACCCCGAGCCTTGAGTCGGATTATTGGCCACCCTCTCACCCGCGAACAGCTCGGGGTTTTCGGCTTTTGCCAAAACCTAAACCCCGAACTGTTCGAGGATGGCAGGGAGGCCAAAGACTAGAGGCTCTATCTCTCTCGACTCGAACGGATCAGTCGACCCCTCTGTCGCCCAAGAACAGCTCGGGGTTTACGGCACGGACAAAGTCCAAAACCCCAAATTGTTCCCGGGCGGCGGAAGAGCCACCGAGCTTCGGAATTCTCCGAACACCCCAAACGATCGGTCGGCCCACCGTTCACCAACGGACAACCCGGGGTCCCATGGCCCTGGCGGCCGGTACCCCGAATTGTTCGAGGGTGATCGGTATGCCTCCGATCCGGGATGCTCGGAAACATTACCTTTTGTGGACACCCGCCATGAACAGACATCCGAGTCAAATGACTCACTGATGGGAAAAAGAGGGGGGGGGGGCGATTATATAGCCCCCTGAGGCCTCATTTATTGCACCTGGGAATGGGAAACGGCGGAAGGCGAAACGTCGCCATAAATATGCCTAGGAAGGCGAAACGTCGCGATTATTGACGAAGTCGCGTCAATTGCGACTTTGGAGTTTTCTCGTCAACTACACTCGGCATCCGAGGCAATCAGGGCTCCGAAGAACAAACGATCTTATTCATTACTCATCGCTTACAACTCAATGAATGAAAACGCAAATACAATGAGCTCTCAACTCACTCACTCAGCCGGGAACTCGAATTCGGGGCTCCTGTGACGCTCGGCTATCCCAACCAAGGAAGACGTGCCCGCCACCGAGCTCTCCGCATCATCCGGCTGTGTCACAACCAGCGAAGGAGGCGGCAACATCCCCGGAGTAGAGTTACTTGCCTCTTCAACAAGACCGGCACCGAGTATGAGCTTCAACTGGCGAATCTCCAATTCTTTCTCTATAACGGCCTCGCGAAGAGAAGACTCGGAGGCAGACCGCCCGCTAGACGTATCCGAGACCGCCCAGTCCTTCTCAATGACCCACCAGTCCCGGTCGGCTACAATCTTTCTCAAACGAGCCACCTCTAGACCGAGCTCTCTAGACTTGTCCAAAAAGTAATTCTTGGCAGCCTCTCGATCCCGAGCCAACTTCCGTTGGCGAGCTAGCCTCTATCAAAAAGAAAATACAAGAATCACAAAATGCAAGTGTTGTAAAGTCGGCCCAAAAAATTATATATTTCATTTCATCTCAAAAAGATACAAAATTTGCGGTGGCCAGTCCGCCGAGGGCATTTACAAAAGGGGGAGAAATAAAAACAAAAACATCTAGTCTTGAGGGTCGAGGTGCACCTCTTCTTCGTGGTGGCCGCCGTCGTCACCATCACCCCCCGGGGTCGGAGGCAAGTCTGGCTTCCACCCGAAGCCGAGGTGGTCAACGTTGCACTCCGGATAGATGTACTTGAAATGAGACTTGGCTTGCTCATAAGCCTCGTCTTGCGCCGTCATAAGCGTATCCCCCAAGGCCGCCTCCAAGTCCGCCAGGGCCTTCTTCGCCTTCTCCTTCTCCGCAGTCTCGGCCGCGATCTTCTTCAGCAGGTCCTCTCGGTCCTGCTTGTGGATCTTGTCCAGAGACTCAATCTGGGCCTCGTGCACCACCACCATGTCCCGAGCCTCCTTAAAATCCTCCTTCGCCTTGGTCAATTCCCGAAGGAACTTCTCCTTCTGCTTCCGCTCGTATGTAATCTCCTTCTCCAGACACTTGTGGAAGTGCTGGCCGTGAAGCATCGACTGTCAAGAAAAATCAAACTTAGCAACAATTACAACAATTACAAATTTACAAGCCTATTTACCGGGTGGGCTTCGGACGACTTACCGAGAGGTTGGCTTGGGCCCAGCGCATGTAGGCCTGATCGGCCGTTTGCGCTGCCAAGGCCATTCCGTCCCGATCGGTGATGGCCTTCGAGACGAACTCCATCGATACGGGTCCGTCGAGGATGGAGTCGCCCTTCACGATCGACCAATCAGGTGCGAAGGGCATCGTCGCCATCCGTCCCACCAACTCCGCCGCACTCGGACGTACGGGGGGAAGCTGTTGTGCCGGGGCTTCAACTGTTTTCCCCGACCCTCCCGCTGGGTCTCTAGCCGACCGCGAAGGATGGTGGTGCTTCTTTTGCTTCTTCGATAAAGGCTGTTCCTCGGGCACCGGGGGAGGCACGGTGGAGGGCCCTCCAGCTTGCGAAGGCTGGCCAGGAGTCTTCCGCTTCTCGGCGGCGAGGCGTTCCTGCTCTTCTTTCTTCTTCTTCTCTTGTCTCGCCTTCTCTGCGGCGGCGAGTAGGATCTGCTTGGCGTGTGCCTGTTGTGTCGTCATCCCTACAACAAGACAAAAAAGGAAGGCTAAACGTTAACACGAAGGCAGAAAGACAAAAAAATGAGGAAAGAAACATACTAGGGTCGGCGGGACTCAGTCCGGCCCTCGCTAGGTGAACCTCGGTCACCCGGCGCCAAGCGATGCTGTCTCCCCGGAGTAAATGATCAACCCTCCCCCACTCTTGGGCGGTTAACTCATTCCTCTTTGGAGGCTTGTGCTTCGGCTTCACGAAATTCCACTGGGTCGGGATGTCCCATTCCCCTTCGGTCTTCACAACGAAATACTTATCTCTCCAATTCTTGATCGAGTCCGGGTGGCCGTGCACCACTTTCTTGTTCGGTCTCGGCGTAAAGAAGAACACGCCCTCGATATCCCCGAGCGAACCTATGCTGAAGATTGCGCGGAAGTATGAAAGCTTCGGCCTCACCCCTTTCTCTTGGCACTTCAGGATGAAGCATATGAGATGCTTCCAAGAGTTGGGTCCATACTGCATGGGGGACAGCCCGGCCCAGTTCAGGACCGTCTTCACGAAGGGGTGCAGGGGGAACCTCAACCCCGAGATGAAAGCTTGCTCCGGAAATAAGCAGTAACCCGGAGCCAACACCGTCGTAGGTCGAATACCCGGGCTCGGCAGCAGAAGCTCGTACTCCCTCGGAATATAGTAAGCAGCCCTGATGATGTTCAGATACTCTGGTCTCAAGACGCTGGGAGTACTGTCCGCACGAATCTTCGTCCTTGTATTTTCTCCAGGTACTAGAGGGATCGGCTGGATGTCCTTCACATCATCGGGATACATCCGTATCGACACAGGATTTCGGAAGGTGACGGGCGGAACATCAAGACCCGTCCTCGGCACACCCTCGTCAGACGAGGAAGAACTTTGAGGCATGGCAAGAACTACCTTCTTCCTACGTGGCCGGGGCTTGCGCTCAGGCGATGGCGTCGACAGGGGGGGCAACGGAGGCAGATCCTCTACGTGGCCGGCATCCGGCGCACCAACGCCCTCCCCTTCCTCACTCTCCGTGTCGCCCTGCTCTCCTTCCTCCTCTTCATCACCAGCACCCGACTCCTCGTCCGACCCCTCGTTCGACTCCTCCTCCTCATCATCACTATCCTCGTCCACACCACCCTCTACCATCGGCTCCTTTCCTGGCCTCCGAACACTCAATGGTTGCACGATTAGAGCTACGTCACTGTCACCCTCGGAGCCGTGTTCGGAGAAAACCTCCTCTTTAACCTGGTACTTGCCCAGAGATGACGACGTTTCCAAATCTGACTCCATCTCCGAGTGACCAGACGTTGTAGCCTCGGAACCGGACTGAGTACGCGACATTCAGAAAAAAGGAGAATTACTAACCTGATTCTTTGGAAGTTACGCTTCTCAGCAAAGAATCCGCCAACAGCGATCGAAAAGCCTGCGCTAAAAACTGGAAAAATTGGGGATTATGAAACGATAAAGTGAAAAGAAATGAGGGGGGGTGGGGGTTTTATAAATAGACAGCGACTCCTCGATTTCCGCAAAGGGGCATCTAGCCGTTAGATCTAATCTGAAAAAATCAAGCGGCTAAAACAAACGTTGAAATTTGCGCCATCACGTCAGCAGAAAGGGTGAAATTCCAACGCTGCCCCTCCCTACTCACCCGGCAGGAATAACCTCCTACCATAAGGTGTGAAGCTGCGGCCAGTCTGAGATCTCGGAGGGAGATCTCGGAGGGAGTAGTGCGAAGTGTGGCCAAGCTACCTCCTCCTTCAGAGGGTGGGGTCGACGTTCGGATGGAAACTCGAGCCAAGCTACCTTCTCCTTCAAGGGGTGGGGCTCGACGCTCGGATGGAAGCTCGAACCAAGCTACTTTCTCCTCTCACAGGTTGGGCTCGACGTTCGGATGGAAACTCGAGCCAAGCTACGTTCCCTCTCACAGGGTGGGCTCGACGTTCGGATGGAAACTCGAGCCAAACTACCTTCTCCTTCAAGGGGTGGGGCTCGACGCTCGGATGGAACCTCGAGCCAAGCTACTTTCCCTCTCACAGGGTGGGCTCGACGTTCGGATGGAAACTCGAGCCAAGCTACCTTCCCCTTCAAGGGGTGGGGCTCGACGCTCGGATGGAAGCTCGAACCAAGCTACTTTCTCCTCTCACAGGTTGGGCTCGACGTTCGGATGGAAACTCGAGCCAAGCTACTTTCCCTCTCACAGGGTGGGCTCGACGTTCGGATGGAAACTCGAGCCAAGCTACCTTTTCCTTCAAGGGGTGGGGCTCGACGCTCGGATGGAACCTCGAGCCAAGCTACTTTCCCCTTCAAGGGGTGGGGCTCGACGCTCGGATGGAAACTCGAGCCAAGCTACCTTCCCCTTCAAGGGGTGGGGCTCGACGCTCGGATGGAAGCTCGAACCAAGCTACTTTCTCCTCTCACAGGTTGGGCTCGACGTTCGGATGGAAACTCGAGCCAAGCTACTTTCCCTCTCACAGGGTGGGCTCGACGTTCGGATGGAAACTCGAGCCAAGCTACCTTCTCCTTCAAGGGGTGGGGCTCGACGCTCGGATGGAAGCTCGAACCAAGCTACTTTCCCTCTCACAGGGTGGGCTCGACGTTCGGATGGAAACTCGAGCCAAGCTACCTTCCCCTTCAAGGGGTGGGGCTCGACGCTCGGATGGAAGCTCGAACCAAGCTACTTTCTCCTCTCACAGGTTGGGCTCGACGTTCGGATGGAAACTCGAGCCAAGCTACTTTCCCTCTCACAGGGTGGGCTCGACGTTCGGATGGAAACTCGAGCCAAGCTACCTTCTCCTTCAAGGGGTGGGGCTCGACGCTCGGATGGAAGCTCGAACCAAGCTACTTTCCCTCTCACAGGGTGGGCTCGACGTTCGGATGGAAACTCGAGCCAAACTACCTTCCCCTTCAAGGGGTGGGGCTCGACGCTCGGATGGAAGCTCGAACCAAGCTACTTTCTCCTCTCACAGGTTGGGCTCGACGTTCGGATGGAAACTCGAGCCAAGCTACTTTCCCTCTCACAGGGTGGGCTCGACGTTCGGATGGAAACTCGAGCCAAGCTACCTTCTCCTTCAAGGGGTGGGGCTCGACGCTCGGATGGAAGCTCGAACCAAGCTACTTTCCCTCTCACAGGGTGGGCTCGACGTTCGGATGGAAACTCGAGCCAAGCTACCTTCTCCTTCAAGGGGTGGGGCTCGACGCTCGGATGGAAGCTCGAACCAAGCTACTTTCTCCTCTCACAGGTTGGGCTCGACGTTCGGATGGAAACTCGAGCCGAGCTACTTTCCCTCTCACAGGGTGGGCTCGACGTTCGGATGGAAACTCGAGCCAAACTACCTTCTCCTTCAAGGGGTGGGGCTCGACGCTCGGATGGAAGCTCGAGCCGAGCTACTTTCTCCTCTCACAGGGTGGGCTCGACGTTCGGATGGAAACTCGAGCCAAGCTACTTTCCCTCTCACAGGGTGGGCTCGACGTTCGGATGGAAGCTCGAGCCGAGCTACTTTCTCCTCTCACAGGGTGGGCTCGACGTTCGGATGGAAGCTCGAGCCAAGCTACTTTCCCTCTCACGGGGTGGGGCTCGACGCTCGGATGGAAGCTCGAGCCAAGCTACCTTCCTCTTCATGGGGTGAGGCTCGACGCTCGGATGGAAGCTCGAGCCAAGCTACCTTCCTCTTCATGGGGTGGGGCTCGACGCTCGGATGGAAGCTCGAGCCAAGCTACCTTCCTCTTCATGGGGTGAGGCTCGACGCTCGGATGGAAACTCGAGCCAAGCTACCTTCTCCTTCAACAGGGTGGGCTCGACGGTCGGATGGAAGCTCGAGCCAAGCTACCTTCTCCTTCATGGGGTGAGGCTCGACGCTCGGATGGAAACTCGAGCCAAGCTACGTCCCCTCTCACAGGTTGGGTTCGACGAGCGGATGAGAATTCGAGCCAAACCACATCTCCATCAACATGTGGGGCTCGACGCTCGGATGGGAACTCGAGCCAAGCCACCTCTTTCAACAAGTGGGGCTCTTGGTCTCGTCCGCCGACCCTCTTAGCCTCGTCCACCGACCCTATGGGTCTCGTCCGTCGACCCTATTGGGCTCGTCCACCGACCCTCTTGGCTCGTCCGCCGACCCCTGAACTCGAGCCAGGCTACCTCTGCTCTTAATACAGGTTCGGCGTTCGGATGAGAATTCGAGCCAAGCCACATCTCCTTCAACATGTGGGGCTCAACGCTCGGATGGGAACTCGAGCCAAGCCACCTCTTTCAACAACTGGGGCTCTTGGTCTCGTCCGCCGACCCTCTTAGCCTCGTCCACCGACCCTATGGGTCTCGTCCGTCGACCCTATTGGGCTCGTCCACCGACCCTGTTGCCTCGTCCGCCGGCCCCCTGAACTCGAGCCAGGCTACCTCTGCTCTCAATACAGGTTCGGCGTTCGGATGAGAATTCGAGCCAAGCCACATCTCCTTCAACATGTGGGGCTCAACGCTCGGATGGGAACTCGAGCCAAGCCACCTCTTTCAACAAATGGGGCTCTTGGTCTCGTCCGCCGACCCTCTTGGCCTCGTCCACCGACCCTATTGGGCTCGTCCACCGACCCTCTTGGCCTCATCCACCGACCCTATGGGTCCCGTCCGTCGACCCTATTGGGCTCGTCCACCGACCCTCTTGGCCTCGTCCACCGACCCTGTTTACCTCGTCCGCCGACCCCCTGAACTCGAGCCAGGCTACCTCAGCTCTCAATACGGGTTCGACGTTCGGGTGAGGATTCGAGCCACGCCACATCTCCTTCAACATGTGGGCTCGACGCTCGGATGGGAACTCGAGCCAAGCCACCTCTTTTAACAGGTGGGGCTCTTGGTCCCGTCCCCCGACCCTCTTGGTCTCGCCCGCCGACCTTATTGGTCTCGACCGCCGACCCTCTTGGTCTCGTCCGTCGACCCTCTTGGTCTCGTCCACCGACCCTATTTGCCTCGTCCGCCGACCCCCTGAACTCGAGCCAGACTACCCCAGCTCTCAATACGGATTCGGCGTTCGGATGAGAATTCGAGCTGCACCACTGCCTCCTTTCGCAGGTCGAGCTCGACGCTCGAATAGGGATTCGAGCCATACTACCTCCTCCTTTCCCAGTACGAGCTCGGCGCTCGGATCAGAGTTCGAGTCTCACCCGTCCACTCTCCGAACTGGCCAGACGCTCGGATGACCGACCACAAGACCTCGGACGCCGTCCCAACAAAATGACCTGGACGACCCCCCGCTCTTCCAACTAGCGAGGCAGTCGTCCGCCGAGCCTTCCGGTCTCGTCCGCCGACCCCCCTGAGCTCAAGCCTGGCTGCCTCACCTCTCAATGCGGGCTCGGCGCTCGGATCGAAATCCGAATCAAACCCCTCTCCTCACTCTTAAAACTAACCAAGACACTCGTCCAGCCGACCTCGCGACCTCATGTACAGACGAACCCCATCGAGCGGCCCGGACGACCTCTCGCTCTTCCAACTAGCGAATCGGTCCTCCGACCCCTGGAGGGTTCGTCCACCGACCCATACGGGTTCGTCCGCCGACCCGAAGGATCGTCTGCCGACCCAAACTCGGCCACCGACCTAGTGAGCTCGGCATTCATACTACCGACTATCCCCTCCTAAGAACTTCACCCCACGCACATCCAAACGAAGAGTCCATTCCTCCTGCCCCTGGCCCTCATCGGGGAACAACAGACCCTACTTCTCACCCTGACGTCTGCCCTTCCCCCGAGGACCATGAATCACCCCCGCACTGCTGGATCACCCAACCCTGCGGGAGTGAGGGGCTTGTGATATGGGTCAGGAATAAAGCGTGGCTCACCCTGAGCCACCAGATCTCCTCAGGATACGCGTCCTTCCTGATCCTCCAGATCAGCCACGTCAGCACCGGAAAACCGCCCGGAGATCTGCCACGTCAGCCCGGAAACCACTCCGGCGCCTGCCACGTCAGCCCTATACCGCCCGACTTTCCACCGCTTCAGCCAATCGGGTAACCGGGTCCGGCCCAGCCCCAAACGGGTCTAGACCCGATTGGAAACTCCTATAAATACCAGGCCCTCTCCTTTCTTAAAAGGTAATCAATCTTTTCTCCACAAAACCCTAGTTACTGTTGCTCATATCTTAAGTGACTGACTAGATCGTCGGAGGGTCTGCCACCGGGACCAACCCCGGTGTTTCAAGACCGTCTGCAGGTACACCAGACCTCGGATCCGAGCCACCTGATCCGAGCCCAGACATCCACCTCACTCCAGCCTTTTGCAGGTACCGCTCGGCCAGCCGAAGGTCGCCTCTGAAGAAGCTTTCTCCTTCAATACAAATCGAGTAAGAACTCACACCTGGTGCAACCACACGTCTCCCAGAAACGAACCGCATCAACAATCAAACCAAAAAAAAATACACACGACAACTTCATAAGTATACTTACTACTTAGTATGCAACTTTAACAAATTAAAACACAATTAAGCACAATTACAATAAAAACTACGTTATAAAAAAAACACAACTTAAAATAAATAGAACACAATTAAACACAATTAAGATTTAAACAAAATTTAGAATAACACAACTTCAAATAAATTAAACAAAATTAAACAGCATAAAAATAAAAACACAATTAAACATTTACACACAAAACAACGTCCCGCTTGACCCGGCCCAGACGGGTCTACCAGCTTGGGGGTTGGACCAGGTTGGGGTTTCGTCGCAATGAGCCCAGCTCGGGTAAGGGGTGTACCGGAACCAAGCCCGCCCGCTACCGTTGCGGGCGCGGCAGTTTTTAGTCCGGACCGGCCTGCCTGGCTCGGTTGCCACCACTGCCAGCAATACCAAACAGAGCCGTCTGTGCTCTATTGAAATTTCAAAGTTCTTGTAGTTTTCTTGTATTCTTAGGAGTGTATCATCTCACTACACACATGTTAAATTGTGAATGACCTATTGTTTTAATTTAACTATAGATTTACTCATTTACATCTCTGCACCTATATATACCATTTACATCTCTGCACCTATATATACCAGTAATTTTCACGTTTTTGATAAAAAGTTGGAGTTGAACTTGCGATATATATAAGTCGGTAGTAATCAGCACTTGTGATAAATGCCTTAAATTTTTAAAAAAATGGATTTGAACAAGCACTGCACGTAATTTTTTAATTTTTTTGAAGGAAAAACCTTGAATTGTACGTACGGTGATGCGTTATGAAATGGATTTGAAGTTGCACGTGCGACGTACGTATTTTCTTTGTGACAAAAAAAATAAAAAATTATTTGTTTGGTGAAGGAAAAAACTTTGATTTACACGCATGATGCACGTGTTAATAAATAGAGTTAGAGTTACACGTGCAACGTATGTGTTTTATTTGTGACAAAAAATATTTAAAAATTATTTGTTTGGTTACAAACTCAAAGTGACAAAGTGACAAATTCTCCGATTAATGGTAGTAGATAGTACAATTAATAAATAACTAATTGGATTCAGGGAGAAATGTAAGAAAGATGTGGGTAATTAGTTGGTCATCATACCTTCGTTACTTAAGGAACAGGAAGAATCAGGAATCATCCATTGATTCAATGCATCTCCAGATTCGAAGAAATTCAACATCGAATATATGACATTAATTCTGTGCTCTCTCTCACTCTATATATATATAATTTTTGAGGGAGAAAGAAGAAAACTGTGCAATGCTCAATGTTGACACGTGGCCCTTGTATGCATGCATGGATGGTCGGCTACGTCCACGTCAGCACCTGATTAGGACTTCCCTTCAGAAAAAGTTAGTGATGAAGTTTCCATCCCCCTTCGTACCGTGGGTCCCGCTGTACAAGAGGTTAGGATAGGAAGCTTCCTTTTTTTAGACCTTCTCAAATACTCCAATGAACTTTCTTTTTCTTTTCCTTTTTTTTTTTCCCTTTTTAATTGTGCACCACAAAATCAAAGCTGCCCACTTTTTGAAATTCTTGGTCTTAGTCTTTTTTTTTTTTTTTTTTTTTTTTGGTGAAGGAACGGTCTTAGTCAATGTTAATTTAGATATCATGTTGATTAAGAAAGAATGAATTACATGCATGGTTAAGCTGAGTATGATTGTATTTACAGCTTCGAAAGAGAGGGTTAGTGGGTTTTAGAAAGCAAAGCATCCAAAAAGAAGAGAGAGACAAAGAGTGCTTGCTACTGAAGAAAATATATTTGAGGGGAAATGATTCTTATTCTTGTTGTTCTTATTCTTTACAGTATACATCTATATATAGGGATTACATACTTGAAGAACAAGAAAGGAGATTGAGAAAAGATTGAGGGATAAGAGATTTGAAGAATCTGTTTTCTATAGATTAGGAAACAGAATATACATATTAGTCCTTACTACATTTCAACCCCCCCCCCCCCCCCCCCCCCCCCCCCCCCCCCCCAAGTTGGTGCATAGATATTAAACATACCCAACTTGTCAACAAATTTCAAGAAGAACCGACTCGAAACTGTCTTGATCAGGATATCTGCGAACTGATCGTCTGACTTCATTTTAGATATCTCAATGACTTTCTCATCCAATTTCTTCTTGATGAAAAATCTATCCACATCTACATGTTTCGTCCTATCATGTTGAGCTGGATTGGCGGCAATATCACATGCTGCTTGACTGTCACAATACACCTTCATAGATTCATTCGGACCACAGTCTAAATCCTGCAACAAGAGTTTCAGCCATAAAGCTTCCGCTATACATAGAGCTACTCCGCGATACTCAGCCTCCACACTAGAGCGTGCAACAACATTCTGCTTCTTGCTTCTCCATATAACTATATTTCCTCCAACAAATACTACAAGTAAATTACCCTACAGTGGCGTTTTTACCCCTGCGCTTTCAATAAATGGCGGAGACGAACGAAGTTGCTATCTGGTTAATAAAAAAAACCCTTAATTCCCCGGCGTTTGCTATAAAACGCCGGGGTTGACGTATATGCCCCGGCGTTGTACCGAAAGCGCCGGGGGGTTCTTTCTAATTACATCTCCTAATCACGCTCAACCAGCATTTTATTTTCCCTTTAATATTATCTTTCGCCTCTTTCTCTCCTTTACGGTGCGAAATCCCCAAACCCTAGCGCGCGAATTCCCAAAACCTTAGCGCCCCAAATCCCCTCTTCTCCACTTCTCCTCGATCGCAAATTCCACTCGTTTCCAACTCCCCGCGCCGTCTCCAAATTTCGCAACCCAAATCCCCTCGTCTCCAAATCACCGCGCCGCAACCCAAATCCCCTAGCGCTCATCTCCTCCGCCGTGCGCCCCCCGCTCGTCTCCTCTGCCGTGCTCCCCGCCGTCTTATCTCCGGCATCCTAATCTCCCTTTCACGCCATCATTCTCCCCCTCTCTCTAGCTCTCAAACCCTCGCTCATCTCCGGTATGATTATTTTCAACTTTTAATACTTTTTTTTATTTTGTAATGAAATTGTTTGGGATTTTGTGCTGAATAATCTATGATTTAGGAGTATTTTGGGATTTGAGAATGTGTTGGGATTTGATAATGTGGACTAATTAGGGTTTGTTGTATTAGAAGGATTTTGATGTCTTCCCTATGTTACAAGTTGAAAATACTGCACTAAAGACTTAAGCTCATAAATGATCGATGTTGTTAATTGTTATATTGATTTGTCTATTCTTGTGGCCTCAAGACGGTTGCATCATCATAATCCATGAGTTGGTGCTGTGTTCCCTAGGTATCTAATCCTTCTAGATCTTTAGTTCAATTTTTGTGCAATGCACATCATGCAGTTGTCCTTATTTTATGCTAGAGCTTCAAGCAAAGTTTCTTTTGTCCTACCAGTTTGCGGAACAAATTAAGTTTGATCACTGAGGTTTCTTTTGTCCTTATTTTATCCTCTAGTCAAAACTACCCAATTTGCGGTGTAACCATTAATCACAATTAAGATAATGCCATTAATTGGGGTCATGTTGGTTCTCTTTACTCGTATGAGTGTGGACTTTTTGAAAATTATTTTTGTTATAGTGGTATATATTCAGTGCTGAGAAGGTGCTTAGTTATCAACATTATGTCATTCTTACTTTTGGTACAATTTCAATATGTGATGTGTCATAGTGCTTGTACTACTATATTGGTTCTTGATGGCTGATGCCATCTCTAATCAAGAAACTAATGAGTGTCTATGCAGTAGTTTTGTCGTGAATCCAGAAGAATAACATGGGACTATGCAATTGCTTGAAACAGATGTCCAATATTTGGTAAATAATAATACTAGATGTCTGTGGGAGCAATGTAGTATTTAGCAAAGAAATCTCAAGTAAGGAAGTTTCTAATATTGCTTATTGTTGAGTTGTTAGTTTGTTATCGTGCAGGCCACCTAATTGATCGGAAGATTATGAAGTGTGTTTTAATAAAGGTCCTAGGTCTGAACTGACATTTATTATCCTTTCTGTAATGTGTGGGTTTAAAACTGATATCCGGCTGTTTGATATCAATGCCTCCTTAACTGGTTCTTGTTTGTTTGCCTTGGAGTGATCGAGTGAGACACGAACTCGACAGTCACTTTGACTCTAGTTCATATTGTTATATTGATTCAAAGTCAAATAGAACTTTGCCTTAGCTTGCCATAATATGCTTAATCAATATCATATGCATATACAACTAACTGTATATATTCTGGTTGGTATCCACATGTTAACTGAATGTGTCTTATTTGACCACCACACTTTAGTGAATGTTAACTGAATGTGTCTTATATGTAGACCAATAAAATTTAAGGATGCTGATTGTTTGGTGATGAAATGTAAGCTATATGTCCAGGGTATCAGGCTATAGTGGCTCCACTGTATCTACATTCTGAAACTTCTCAATGTGAATAATACTAACTAGTGATAGATATGGTTAACATTAACCAGTGATAAATATGGTTTTGTGGCACCTTGTTGTGAAAGTTAAATTGCTGGATCAGTATTACCTATTTCACAAGACCCCCTCCTTTTTTAAGCTGCAAAAAATCGTTATCGTTGTCTAACTTGATCCCTGAAATTGGTTGGCTCATTAAGAACGGAAATATATCACCTTATAAATTAATTGACAAATTATAACATATGCATATTAACATTGCAAATGACACTCCACCATTAATAGGTGTACACTATTCATGAGCAATCAACTCAGTAAGGTAGATGCTATTAATATTTAAATATATGAAAATTTAATTTCAGATTTAGTGATATTTTTGAAATGGATAAAAGCTGGATGAGCAAGTCACGATTATCAAAGGAGTATCGGGACGACGTTAAAGATTTCATTATTTTCGCCAAGAAAAATTCTCGTGATCCAAATTTGATTCTTTGTCCATGCCGGCGGTGTACTAACTGTCATCTGAAGACATGCATCGAAGTTGAACCACATTTGGTGATCAATGGTTTTCTCCAAGAGTACACACAATGGTTTTGCTATGGAGAGCATGCCCAGGCAATTCCGGTTGAACCGGGTGTGTTAGAAGATGAAGACGAGCCCATATTAAATGACGAATTAAATGTGACCGATGAGATGCAAGATTTATTGCGGGATGCATTTGGAATTCGTAACAATCCAACACACTCCAATAGTCCAACAACACAAGTCCATAACGAGCCAACAGTAACTGTAGACATTAGTGGAGGATTGGAAGAGGAAAGACAAGATTCTGAAATAAATAAAGAATATGAAGCCTTTACTAAGTTAATGGAAGATGCTAGTACACCTTTGTACCGTGATTGCTCAAAATTTACGAAATTTGCATTCATTGTTAGATTATTTCAGATCAAAACTTTAAATGGGTGGTCTGCTAAGTCCTTCAACATGCTACTTCAGTTGTTGAATGAAACATTTCCCGAAATCTATATTCCAGAATCATCCCATGCTACCAAAAAATTTCTGAAGTCTTTTGATTTAGGGTATGAGAAGATTTTAGCTTGTCCATTTGATTGTATGCTCTTCAGGGGGGGATAAGGTCAGACTACAGAATTGTGAAATATGCGGAACGTCAAAATGGAAAGGAAACCCAAATGAAGGCCAAGAAGCTGATGACTCTGTTAAAACAAGTAGGAAAAAGAGGCATGCAAAAATTTTGCGATATTTTCCTCTTATTCCTAGGGTGCAAAGAATGTTTATGTCATCTAAAACTTCTTCGGATATGAGATGGCATGCAGAATGTCGCAAGGATGACGGGATTCTCAGACACCCGGCTGATTCACAATCTTGGAAAAAATTTGATGAAAGATATCCTGATTTTGCTGAAGATCCTCGCAGTGTGAGACTTGGATTAGCCAGTGATGGTTTTAACCCATTCAAGCAAATGAGCAATACATATAGAATATGGCCCTTTGTGTTAATTCCCGTACAATTTGCCCCTTGGAAATGTATGAAACCTTCATCGTTTATGTTGTCAATGATAATTCCTGGACAAAAAAATCCAGAAAATGATATGGACGTGTACCTTCAACCATTAAAAGATGAACTTCAAAAATTATGGGAGGGTGTTCCAACCTATGATGCAACAGCTAAAGAAACTTTTCGTCTCAGGGTTGCGTTGACTTGGACAATCAATGATTTTCCTGCATATACAAATTTATCCGGTTATAGTTCCAAAGGGCATTATGCATGTCCTTGTTGTGCTGATCAAACTGTTTCAAAATGGTTGTATAATGGTAGAAAGTTTTGTTACATGGGTCATCGAAGATGGTTACATGACACACACATATTCAGGTCAGAAACTTCAACATTTGATGGGTTGCGGGAGTGGGGGCATGCGCCTGAAATTTTGACAGGGTCAGATGTGTCTAGGCGATTACAAGGTCATAATTTCAATTACGGTAAAGAACCAGAAGTCATCAAGAAAGGCAAGAGAAAAGCAAGGGATGAGGACACTGACTTATGCGATGCAGATGAATGTGACAGCATGGTTGATTTAGGGTCATGGAAGAAGAAGAGCATTTTTTTGAGTTGTCGTATTGGGAATTCAACTCACTACGTCATACTCTAGATGTGATGCACATCGGAAAAAATATCGGCAAAAATTATATAAGAACTGTCATGGGGGATGATCGGAAGACCAAAGATAATCTTAAGTGTCACCTTGATTTGGTTTCGATGGACATACGACATGAGTTGCACCCAGAGCATTTACCCAATGGCAGAGTCCGTCTCCCTCCAGCAATTTATTCAATGTCCAAAAAAGAGTTGGGATTATTTTGCAAGGTGTTACAAGAGATTAAAGTCCCTGATGGCTATTCATCTAACATAGCACGGTGCGTCAACTCTAAGGAGAAGAAGCTTCAGGGTCTAAAGTCACATGACTACCACATATTGATGCAAGATCTCCTTCCCGTGGCTCTAAGGTTTTCGATGTGTGAGCAAATCACTGCCGTCATCAAGGATCTTTGTAGTATTTATAAAGGACTTTGTTCAAGAGTTCTACGTATTGAAGATCTTGACCAATTGGAGCAACGTGCTGCAGTGGTACTTTGTCAAATGGAGAAGATATTTCCTCCATCGTTTTTTACTATAATGATTCACTTGATAATCCACCTGGCCGGTGAAGCTAGACTCGGGGGACCCGTACATTATCGGTGGATGTATCCCATTGAGAGGCAATATTCATGCCTCATTAAACATCTATCTGGTTTCTCTACTTTATGTAATGTATTTATTTACTTTTTATGACCAAAATATTTAATTATATAGGTACCTTTATCGTCTTAAGGGATAGGTTAAAAATAGAGCATATCCAGAAGGCTCGATAGCTGAAGGCTATCTATCGGAAGAGTGCTCTAATTTTTGTTCAAGATATCTTATGGGTGTAGAGACAAGTCTGAATAGGCCAAGGAGAAACCCAGACATGTCAAACCTTGGCGGGGTTAAGTATCTCTTTCAGACTGCTGGCACTACTATTGGTAAAGTTGACGCATTTGAATTAGATAACTTAACATGGAAACAAGCACACCGATATGTACTAGATCACCATGCAGCAGTTGAGCCATTTCGAGCGTAAGTCAATTTTGTAGTCGTTTATATTGCATTAAAATCAAGACATAATTTTAACTAACTACCATTTCTATCATTTTATAATTTCTAGTGAATTTATCCGTGAGATTAAAAGAACAGCTAGACCGAGAAGATTGAGACCACATGATCAAAGTGTGATAATGAATAAAAAATTTCATACTTGGTTTCAATCTCATGTAAGTGAAATTCCAACTTATTAGCAAATATTTTATATCTATATTCGTCACTGTACTTAAACGATTAACCGTCACATATGTAGGTTTCTAAATTGTATGATAAGGATCTATCATCTGAAATAAAGATTCTGGTGAAAGGTCCCCATAAAATGGTTAGAAGATTCAGGGGATATATACACAATGGCTTCAGATTTCATACTAAAGATCGTGAACGCTATTTGAAGTCCCAGAACAGTGGAATTGTAGTCACGTCAAAGACTAGAAGTTATGCTACTAGGGAAGACGCGAATCCTATAGATGTAGATGTTGACTATTATGGGGTGCTCACGGATATCATCGAGTTGGATTATTACGGTCAATTTCGGGTAGTCTTATTTTGCGAGGAATGGGCTGGTTTGGATAAGAATTATCCAAATAACAAGGATAAATTAGGTTTTACAAAAGTAAACTTCTCAAATTTGATTCACACAGGTATACACATTAGTCATGAGCCATTTGTGTTTCCATCCCAAGTCCTTCAAGTGTTCTATGTTGAAGATCCAGTTTGCCCCAAAACTCACATTGCACTTATTATGCAACAAAGAGATGTATTTTAGTTGGGCGAGGCTGCAGATGATGAGAACGATGATCCCATGAACAATTATATTGCTAATGAGTTTCCAATTAGATGTAAATATAATAGATGACAACAGTAGTCCTAATTGGCTCCGTACAGATGGAGAGCCAGGAGATGTCTTGGATGATATTGGATTATAATAAACATTCTCTGTTCTGTTCTTAGATTCAAAGATGTAGTAATTTACATGTAGTAATCAACTTTTAGGTTGTTTATTGTATACCATGTTTAATTGTATACCAGTATGTGTAATCTCAGTCCTACTTTCAGTTTTCTCAAGTGTTGAATGATCTTCAAAGCATCAGGCCTTTGAGAAACCAAAAGCGAAAAGTAATACATTCTCTTTTGAGTAAGATGTGAGAAATTCTACATTAATAAGAAATAACGAAATTAATTTCAGAATAGTCAAAGAGAATTTTCTGTTAACAACAAGCTATTATTGATGTAAGATTTGAAAGCAAGCTTTTCTTTTTTGAACCTGCTAAGAATAAATATCTCTTGTTCCAACAAAGAAAGCTCTATCAACAGTATCTCTTGTTCCAACATAGACATTGTTCCAACAAAGAAGACATTGAAGCTCTGAGTCACCATTATACAATCTTTATGAACAAGTATCTCTTGCTATATCGGTTTTTCTTGCTAGTACTGACTTTTGTTTTATTGTACCAGTCACATATTTAGAATTCTTTCTTTTAATGTTTTACCCAGATTATGATCTAAAGTTTGACACAGAATTTTCGAAGAAACCTAAGTTAATCTGGTAATAATCACTTAGATGATACACTGCAGGCAGAAGAAACACATAGATGATACACTGGATTATCACTTACTATCATGCATAATCTGGTAATTTGCATTGCTTCTCAATAGTGTAGATTTTCGTCAAACACACACCCTTAAGTCATCAGGTTTTGTTGATGAATTTATTTGTTTAATTAGCACTTCAATAAGTGACGTTTGTTCCTGAAAGTGGTTTTCCCCACGTTGCAGTTAATATGATGTTTTTTGTTGTTAGTGAAAAATACCTCGACGACCTACAAAAAGGGCTCCCTCGCCAACTCCAAGCACGGGGGATGTGCAGGGACAGTCTCCAGAAGAGATGGAGATTGACACTCAGTTTGAGATCGGTGAGGGGAGTGCACCGGCAATAAAAAAAATAGGGGACCGACGAGGATGGGAGATGTCTGGAAGCGTCAGCCGAACAACAAAATTGTGGTGACTGTAAACCATGCAAACCAACCTGTGGCCAAGGAAGCATCTACATTTGCTAATTTCATAGGGGTAATTGCAAGAAATGGTCAAATACTACCATTGTCTTACGATAGATGGTCAAAAATTCCGGCGACGTCTAAGACAATTGCCATCAATACAATCAAGGTATTCATTCTCATTCAATTAGTTTGGTAAGATTAAAAAGTTCTTAAGTATCCCTGAGTAATTATAAAGCCAGTATAGTGTAACAAAGGTTTGACTCCTAACAGTAATTATGAAAGAAATGCAACAAACATAAGTGGAATTCAAAACTATTTTTGAAATACATCTTTACAAAAACAAAATAAAAAAAATTTAGCAGCTCTTTTCAGAAAGGCGGGCATCTGCAATAAAAGTATGAATTATAGTTGAATTGAATAAGTATTGAAAGGATTTATGCATGTATGCTTGTGTTTGTGGGTGGTGGGTGTGTGCGTGTTTGGTGGTAGCTTCCATATTATCTATTTTAATTCAAACTATTAACACCAAAAACAGATAATTTAATTAAAAGCTCCACCCTGTTAACCATTTGGCCTCTACAGAATATTATGTGCTACATAAAGATGCATGTAAGAGATTTCACCAATGTTTTAAATAACCAAAACCTTTAAGAACATCATAAGATACTTCCAAAATATGCCTCCAAAATGCATAAATACACTAGACTGATCAGGAAGATGAGGCTTCCAAAATATGAACTTTCCATTCAAATATTCGAACTATTGACCCAAAAACAGATGATTCAGTTAAATAGCTCCAAGCTATTAACCAATTTATTCTCGGGTGTTTCGCATTCTTTTAATTATTTATAAGCATGTACTTAGATAGTGTGTTAAGATATAGTTTAGTCTCTATCATTGAAGGTCATGTATTTGGTCTATAAAGAATATAAGTATAGGACAACAAGCACTATATAAATGCAGCTAGAAAATTTGCTTTAAAAAACTAAACCTTAATTAGAAGCAATGCAAGATACTTTTCATGACATCTTAAAGAGTGATGGAAGGAATACCTGATTGATAATTAAAGTACATACATGAGAGAAATATAATGCATTTAAGTTTAAATGAGAACTCAAAACCTTACCTTCATAGCGTGACTTCAAAATCCAACGATGAATGCAGTTCATCAGTTCTCTGTTGATTTGATTATACTAACCCTATATATACTAACTTGTTCAAATTTATGTATGGAGACTATCAGTAATCGCAAGATTAGAAAAGAGCATCCACTCATGGCTCCAACTGCAATCCATAGCCTTAATTACATACCTATGTTACTTGTTAAGATTATGTTTTGCCTATATTACTTGTTCCCAATCCTATATATTTGCTAATCAATCATATTATACAACAAAAATTTCAATACCCCGACAATCTTGACAAGAAATGGTTGAATAAGTCTATGGGAAAGAAGTGGAGAGACTGGAAATGTGAACTGAAAGCGGCATTTTTTGATGAAAATAAGTCTGCAGCCGAGAATGCAAGGGTTGTCCCCCCCAATGTTAATCCTTCCGATTGGCACTACCTTGTTCATTTTTGGAGTTCTCCAGAGGGAAAGGTATTCAAACTATATATATTTCTCTATCTGTGCCTGTTATCTTCATTCATAATTCTAATTCACTTAGCTAGCAATCTCGATTGGAATCTGATATCATCGAGTTCACTTAATTGGAGCATTATTGTTTTGGTCTTTTAATGCACTGGCTGGGGTAATAACAAGCTATTATGATCAGGCACCACTTGATGAATGACCTAGTAGTTATATTTATTATTGGATAGGATGTTTTATTTTTTGTTAGTACAGTTCTGGGTATTTCTGAGTCTGTACTAAATGCATAACTGTACAGACTAAATTGTTAGTACAAGCTATTATGATCAAGCTTACCTGTATAGTCTAAATGCATGACTATAATTTCTGAGTCTAAATGCATAGTCTAAATGCATAGTCTGATCAAGCTTAACTGTATAGTCTAAATGCATATACTTGCATCAGATTAAAGCATTTGGAAGTGATGAGTAATTCGTTGGGCATTTAAGGTGATGAGTACTGATTCAAAAGAACTGGAACTGATTAGGATAAGTATTTTATTTGCAGCGTAAGTAAACTTTGTCATGTGGAGCAATCAATCCCTTGCAATTAGCAGCTCCACTATTATTATTTACTGTCTTCACATACAATGTAGTCTGTTTATTCTACAGAATTTTTGGTCATATGGAGCAATTGTGGGGTATGTATTAATGTATGCCACTTATTTATGGTATTACTCCCTGCTCATTAATAAACATATGGTATTAGACATCACAGCAATTGGCCCCTCAAATCTTTAGTTTGATCTTTGACTTTTTGTACTGTCTACTTCACTTAAAGCTATAAGCATGTAGAAATAGGAGGATTACAAATATACATTGAATTTCGCCAGTTTCTTGCATTTGATTATTTAAACTAATGAATAATACCATAACAATTATTGCATTTGGTTATTTAAACTAATTTTAATTGAGTTGTAATTATCTGAAATGTGCAGAAAAGGTCTGAAATTGGTTCGGCAAGTCGAGGAAAACAGGATGTATTGCACACTACTAGAACTAGTAGCTTCGCTATAGTTCGTGAGAGATTGGTATGTGTTAAGTATTTTTTTTTCACTAATGAATATACAAAGATTATAAACTTTCTTATAGCTGTGATTTAATATAAAGGTTGAGGAATATGGTGCAGACAAGTTTGGTGATCTAGATTTTTTTGACGCTACCCACAAGAAATCAGATGGCCAATTTGTTTCCACAACAGCTGCGATGATATCGGTAATTTTTCTTCATGAAGTATGCGTTCTTTGATTTGTTAAGTCGCTTATAGAAGTAAATAACTTATATAATTTTATGCCAATTTGTATTTTAACAGAGCACTGGTAGAGTTAAGTATGCTAAACTATCTTCCACAATGGCCTCCGACTCTACCACATCTGCCTTAGACGCATTATCACTTCAGCGTCATGCTTTGATCGAAACAAGAGGCCCAGAGTGCCCTGGCCGTGTGCGTGGAATGGGTTTAGGCCCAATGCCCACTGAAGTCTTCGAGGCTCGTCCGTCTAGTGCTGAGGATCCGAGAGATGAAGAGATAGGCTCTTTAAGGTCAGGGTTGTCACAGCTTCAAGAGGTAGTTGCAGCTTTGGTGAAGCAACAAAATCCCGATCCAGCTATTCCGACACAGGTTAGAAATTGTAACTTAGAATATACATCGAGTCAGTAGAATATATCACAATGTGTACTACCAATTCTCATGATCTTATGAATTAGCTGAATTTTGAACCCAAGCTCTTAAGCAAACAATGTACTAATATTAACCAAAAGAAATATGTGAATAGAAAGCTCAACACACTCGCAAAGTACCACAATAGAAAGCTCAATCAGGAGGTGGATCAGTTTATTAGAGTTCATCTTCCCAAATTTTCAACTTCTATTTTAGTTTCTCCTCCAGCTGAGCTAGTCTAGTAAGGCTATACTGGATCAGTTTATTTTGTGATTTTTGGAGATGTATATATTTTTAAAATGCTACCGATATAGATACAAATGATTTGGGAAGTAAAAGAACTGAATGCAAAGAAATCTTGATTCAATTTGGGACCTGGTTGGGATGTTGGCTTGACATATCCTTTTCTCCATTCAACTAATGTTTAAATTGTCTGAACTATAATAAATTATGTCTAGTCTTTAGACTCTTAGGTTAGAATTATGGTGATGTGATGATTCTCACAAAATCAATAAAAACTTGCATGAAGCTAGGTTTTTTTGATAGTAATGTTTTGTTCTCTTAATGTTAGTAATGTTTTGTTCTATGTACACTTTTTTTGATTCCCTACAGGAAGCTAGGGCATAGTACAATCTCTTAGTTTTTGTGATAGTTAACCTATCTGTCATGAACTGTGCTACTACTGCATGGGAAAAAAATTCATACACACCAAACAGATATTTGATATCATATAACTCAGTAGTAGGGGAGCCATTGTAATATGGAGTAGTATATCATAAATATCTGTTGCCCCTGCATGATCTCCTTGATTATTAACGAGATAATGCAGGAGGTTAGAGATATCTAAAACCCCATGTGGTGTAAGGTATTCAAGTATTTTCTACCTGCACACTATTCACTGTTAATTAAACAAGCAACACCAAATTCATATGCTCGATAGAAAGTTAAGGGTGTCTAAATGTATAGGAACTGAAGCTATAAATACTCTTGAGAAATTGAGGAAGTGTTTTTGTGGGAATAAAATTCAAGCTACAATCATGCATTTAATAAATGAACTCAAATAAAGTGATCCCTACAAATTATTAGCTATTTGCTCTCTCTGTGTAGGTTCAGGCATTCACTATCTATACATGCTCTTTATTAGCTAGTTGCTCTTTATCCCTACAAATTATTACCTAATTTTTTTTACAATGTGACTTACACAGTTTCAGAATAGAGTTCCAACTAATTCAAGTCGGGCAAATCCAGAGAACCAAAGCGAGCATGATGGAAGCAACGACTTAAGGAGGTGTACCGATTAAGAAAATCTACCAATTGCAAGTTATTTTTTGTGGTGAAATCATTTTGGATGATCAAACTTGTTGGAACTTTTTTGATGTAAACATGGTATATGTAACTTGATACTTGTGTTATTGCCGTCGATGATTATGAATTTTATAGAACTTTAAACTTCTGAAGTTGTGTATGTTAATCAGTACAAAATATAATGAATTTTGTCAGTTAAAATTTTTATTGTTTTATTGTGTATTACTGGAAATTTGTTCAATTTTTACCTGTCGTAAAAAAAAAATATATATATATATATATGCAGATTTTTTATTGAAAAATGCTGCATATATTTTTTTATTTAAAAAACCCCGGCGTTTTAGAAAACGCCAGTGAACATTTTTAAAATTAAAGTATTTCAAATTTTTAAAAATAATTAGTTTATTTAAAAAAGTATACCCCGGCGTTTTTGAAGCACCGGGGTCGGATTAAATTCTTTTTTAAAAAAAATAAAAAACTGATTTCACCGGCGCATTCAGAAGCGCCAGCCAATATATAACATATACCGGCGGTTTTGTAAGCGCCGGGGAAGCTTGCCTACCAAAGCCCGGCACGCGCACCGCCGGCGGTTGGTGCGGCGCTGTTCGACGCGCCGGTAGGATATCCACCGGCGTTTACAAACGCCGGTGAAGCTATAAAAAAACGCAGGTGAAGCCTTCGGCGGTTGTAGTGAAAGGTGAAGTATTCTGAAGTGGAGCGTCTATCAATTAGAGATCCTGCCCAACCAGCATCAGTATATGCCTCAACCTTCAAGTGACCATGTTTCGCAAATAGGACCCCTTTTCCTAGAGCAGACTTAATATATCTTAGAATTCTCATCACTGTATCCATGTGATATTCCTGAGGTGCATGCATAAACTGACCTACCACACTTAAAGCATATGATAAATCTAGCCATGTATGCACAAGATACATCAGTCGGCTAACCAATCTCTGATATCTTTCCTTATCACAAGGCACATGATCAGATTCGTTGTAAAATTTCAGCTCTTCTTCTGATGGTGTATCAATCGGCTGACAAGCAGACATTCCAGTTTCCTTCAATAAATTGAGAGCATACTTTCTTTGAGACAGAAATATACCATTTCTCGAGCGAGAAACTTCAATACCAAGAAAATATCTCAAAGAGTCAAGATCCTTCATTTCGAACTTTTGTGACAAGTAGCTCTTCAATGCCATTCTCTCCTCATGATCATTCCCAGTTACTGTCATGTCATCCACATATATAATGAGAGCAGTAACCTTACCTTCTTTCCTTTTCAGGAATAAAGTATGATCTGAATTACTCTGACAATATCCGAATGTCCTCATTGCTTTTGCCCCCCGAACCAAGCTCTTGGCGACTGCTTAAGTCCATATAATGCTTTCTTCAAACGGCATACTTTATTGCTGTATTGGACTGGTCTGTTCGACCCTGGTGGAAGATCCATATAAACATCTTCTATCAATTCCCAATGTAAAAATGTATTCTACACATCAAATTGCTCCAACAGCCAGTCAAGATTTACAGCAAGTAACAGTAGGACTCGAACAGTATTGAATTTTGCCACAGGTGCAAATGTATCTTCATAATCAATTCCATACATTTGAGTGTATCCTTTCGCAACCAGCCTTGCTTTGTATCGCTCTATTGAACCATCGAACTTATACTTCACCGTATAAATCTATCTGCATCCTACTGGCTTCTTCCCTGCAACTCGACTATCTCCCAAGTTTTATTCTTTTTCAATGACTTCATCTTCTCATCCATAGCTGCTTTCCACCTTGGATCAGTAAGGGCTTCCTGCACACTGTTAGGAATAGATACAGTAGATAATTGATTTACAAATGACTTATTTGATTCTGACAAGCGGTGAGTGAATACATAATTGCTCATGGAATATTTGACGTTACTAGTAGGATCAGGTTTATAAGTGGGTTTTGGAATACCTCTATTAGTACGGAGCGGGAGTTCTCTTCTAGGAGCTTCAGACAACGATGACGATTGGTTTTGGGGTTCTGACAGTTCACTCTCACTGAGATTTGGTACTGGTTGCAATTCTTCAAGAGGGTCTTCTTCAAGAGGGGCTTCTTCCCTTGGTTGCACTTCTTCGTGAGGGTCTTCCTTCCTTACTAGGTCTTCATTCAAGTGTTCGCCATTATTTGTATCCAGTTGTTCCTTTTGACTAGTAATTACTTCATCATACCCACGAGTCTGAACTTTACTAACCCCTTCATCATACCCAAGAGTCTGAACTTCATTTCGGTACTCCCCCTGAAGTTTAGTCGTAGAAGAAGAAAAAAACATCTCTTCTTCATGGAACACAACATCCATAGTCACAAACATCCTTTGAGTTGGTGGGTGATAGCACCGGTACCCTTTTTTATGCTGTGCATATCCCACGAAAACACAGCGGACAGCTCGAGAAGTTAACTTGTTGCGTTCATGTTGATGAAGATGAACAAATGCAACACACCCAAACACACGAGGTGCCAAGTTGACAACTTTTGGTGCATTCACAGCTTCAGTTAATACTTGGAATGGTGTGAGGAAGTTTAGGATACTAGAGGGAACTTGGTTGATTAAGTATGCAGCAGAAGCAAGGGCTTCCCCCCAATAAACGAGTGGCATATTTTCATGGATAAGAGAAGCACGGACCACCTCGAGCAAATATCTATTTTTTCTTTCTGCAATCCCATTCTGTTGAGGTGTATATGGGCATGTAGTCTGGCGAACAATGCCGTGTTCCACCAAATATTGTTGCAGATTCGAACTCAGGTACTCTCCGCCATTATCACTTCTAAGAACTTGAATCTGTGAATTATATTGAATCATAACATGCTTGTAAAATTTTTGAAACAAGCCACTAACTTCACTTTCGACTTCATCAAACAAATCCAGGTCATACGAGTACAGTCATCAATAAATGTCACAAACCATTTGGCACCTCCAAATGTAGTGATTTTGGATAAACCTCAAACATCAGAATAGATAATCATAAATGGAAGAGAGCTTCTACTTGGACTTGGAGGAAAAGAGACACGGTAACTTTTTGCGAGTTCACACACATCACACCGAAAGATAGAAATATCCAACTTCAAAAATAAACTTGGAAATAATTTCTTCAAATAACCAAAAGAAGCATGCCCTAGACATCGATGCCATAGCCAAATATCTGATTTCTTTTTCTCACCTTCGGATTCTTCCACACTTAAAGCTTGAGTCAACTTGCTCGAACTTTCAGATTCTAAATTCAGGTAATAGAGCTTCCCGTGTCTAACCCCATAACCAATCGTCTTGCGAGTCCGAATATCCTTAAACACACAATATGAAGGCCAAAAGACTACAATACAATATAAGGTAGTAGTTATTTGAGCAACAAATAATAGGTTAAAATTCAAGGATGGCACAACTAGGGCAGTATCTAAGGTTAGGTTGTTTGTGAGAGGTATGGTACCCTCGCCAGTAACAATGGCAGGATCACCATTGGCAGTGGACACAGTTAATTTGGTGGAAGGTTGAAAATTTTGAACTTGTCTAGAATCAAAAGTCATATGGTCGGTAGCACCCGAATCAATTATCCATGCATTATTCATAACAGAGCCAAAAATATTAAAAACCTTACCATCATTATCTGCAGCTGCACGATCAGCAACTCCTCCTGCGACAATGGGCTGATTGCAAGTGTTCTCCCGAATATCCCTGCTATGATCCCAGATCTCCGGATAGCCAATAATCTCATAACAACGAGCTTTCATGTGGCCGATCTTGCCACAATGAGTACACTTCCTTGACTCATACGGATATTGTCCCATAGCAACACAACAAACAGCACAGCAAGCAGAACCAAGGATCCAAACACCAAACAGCAAACGGGATTAAAAAACAGCAAACAACACTCAAAGAGACTACAGTAACAGCAACCAGAGAACACTAAATAGCAATAGGAGAGAGAGAGACAGCAGCAACGACAACAATGGAGCTTCGGTGGCATCACTGGCGATGCAAGGGGCGGACGGTGACGAGGACGCGGTGGTGTTCAGGAGGAGCAGTGACTGGGCAGCGTGCCGTCGATCAGGAATAGGAGCAGATCGAGGTTGCGGGTCTGGGTCTGCTGCTGATGTCCATGGTAGAGTAGAATGAGTTTGGGGGTCAGGTTTGACGGCACGTCTGGGAGTGGACATGTGCCAACAAATATAAAATAAAGCACATGTGCCAACAAATATAAAAGAAGAAACTTTGATTAATAAACCACCAACTGATCAACATCTTTTTTAAAATTAAGCTGAATGAATTTCGATTATTAACTATGTCTAAAAAACTTGGACTAATTTATAATTTAAATTTGAACGCCTTTTAAATCTTTTGATAAATCATAGTAAATTAATTTTATATAGTAGATCTCTCTTGCTAACCAAAGATGATTATTGGATCATACTGATCTCCTTGTCAAACACTACAAGAAAACATGCTAAATTAATGCCAGGGTGAAAACGATTTTTTTAATTTTTATATGCAACTTTTGAAAACTATTTGCAGAAAAATGACAGTTGCCAAAGTATTTGCGCTCGTGAACTCAACAACTAAACTCGCCGTTCCCAACGACGAGTTCAGTTGTTTCATGCTCGTCGTTGGAACACGGCGAGAGTAGTTTTTTTTTTTTTTTTTTTGGAGAAACTCGCGGTTCCCAACGAGTTTAGTTCAAAATTTTAAATGAAGACTCACAGTTACCAACGGCGAGGACATTTATACTAGATTCGCTGTTGGAAACGACGAGTTTAGTTCAAAATTTTCAATGAAGACTCGCCGTTCCCAACATCGAGGACATTTACATTAGACTCGCTATTGGAAACAACGAGTTTAGTTCAAAAAATTTTCCTAATGATTTTTTTTTTGTGTGGAAGACTCACCAAGTTCACTCGCTGCCTTGCCGTTCCCAACAGCGAGTTTAGTATAAATGTCTTCATTGAAAATTTTGAACTAAACTCGATGTTTCCAATATCGAGTCTATTATAAATGTCCTCGTCGTTGGGAACAATGAATCTGCATTGAAAATTTTCAACCGAACTCGCTATTGGGAACGACGAGTTTCTCAAAAAGTTAGCAATAAACTCGCCGTTAAGGGCGAAGCAAGAACAATTTTGCTAGGGGGACCATGAAAAATCCTATGACTACATATAAATATATATATATATATATATGTTTTTTCATAATTTTTAGGGGGGGGGGGGGGGGGGGGGGGGGGGCACATAGCTCCGTCACTGCTTGCCGTGTTTCAACGGCGAGCATGATTTTTTTTTTATGCCACTTTTTGAAACTATTAGTAGAACGATAACAGTTGGCAAAGTATTTGTGGTCATTAACTCAATAACTGAACTCGCCCGTTGGAACTAGTTTTCTCACTGTGAGTCATTGCCTTGCCGTCACAAATGTCTTTCTATGTCAGTTTTCTTTATCACAGTGTCCGTGATTAGCTGCTGTCCCATATCCCGTAACTTATGGGCCCTTTTCGTGTACTATTGCAAAGAATATATGACATGCAGGCAATAACCCTTATAACAAATAAATTTGAAAAATACTACGTTGCTGTTGAAATGTAGTAAGGACTACATTTCAACAGAGGTAGCGGTAGTGGTGATGGGTTCGTTGGGGTTTCAGTGGCGGAAGTCATGGATGAGGGCAGAGCGGTGACAGCAACGGGTACGGAGGCTTTTCGGCGCCGGGATCTGATGGGATCGGAGTCAATGATCGGTGACGGGATCAACAACGAGATCAGATCAAGATGGAGCTGATCAGTCTCCTTTTCTTCTTCTTCACTTGGGCTAGATCTGATTAGGCTCTGATACCATGAAGAAAACAGATTTGGGGGAAAATGATTCTTATTCTTGTTGTTCTTATTCTTTACAGTATACATCTATATATAGGGATTACATACTTGGAGGAGAAGAAAGGAGATTGAGAGAAGATTGAGGGGTGAGAGATTTGTGGAATCTGTTTCCTATAGATTAGGAAACAGAATATACATATTAGTCCTTACTACATTTCAACAGCAACGTAGTATTTTTCAAATTTATTTGTTATAAGGGTTATTGCCTGCATGTCATATATTCTTTGCAATAGTACACAAAAAGGGCCCATAAGTTACGGGATATGGGACAGCAGCTAATCACGGACACTGTGATAAAGAAAACTGACATAGAAAGACATTTGTGACGGCAAGGCAATGACTCACAGTGAGAAAACTAGTTCCAACGGGCGAGTTCAGTTATTGAGTTAATGACCACAAATACTTTGCCAACTGTTATCGTTCTACTAATAGTTTCAAAAAGTGGCATAAAAAAAAATCATGCTCGCCGTTGAAACACGGCAAGCAGTGACGGAGCTATGTGCCCCCCCCCCCCCCTAAAAATTATGAAAAAACATATATATATATATATATATATATATATATATATATATATTTATATGTAGTCATAGGATTTTTCATGGTCCCCCTAGCAAAATTGTTCTTGCTTCGCCCTTAACGGCGAGTTTATTGCTAACTTTTTGAGAAACTCGTCGTTCCCAATAGCGAGTTCGGTTGAAAATTTTCAATGCAGATTCATTGTTCCCAACGACGAGGACATTTATAATAGACTCGATATTGGAAACATCGAGTTTAGTTCAAAATTTTCAATGAAGACATTTATACTAAACTCGCTGTTGGGAACGGCAAGGCAGCGAGTGAACTTGGTGAGTCTTCCACACAAAAAAAAAAATCATTAGGAAAATTTTTTGAACTAAACTCGTTGTTTCCAATAGCGAGTCTAATGTAAATGTCCTCGACGTTGGGAACGGCGAGTCTTCATTGAAAATTTTGAACTAAACTCGTCGTTTCCAACAGCGAATCTAGTATAAATGTCCTCGCCGTTGGTAACTGTGAGTCTTCATTTAAAATTTTGAACTAAACTCGTTGGGAACCGCGAGTTTCTCCAAAAAAAAAAAAAAAAAAAACTACTCTCGCCGTGTTCCAACGACGAGCATGAAACAACTGAACTCGTCGTTGGGAACGACGAGTTTAGTTGTTGAGTTCACGAGCGCAAATACTTTGGCAACTGTCATTTTTCTGCAAATAGTTTTCAAAAGTTGCATATAAAAATTAAAAAAATCGTTTTCACCCTGGCATTAATTTAGCATGTTTTCTTGTAGTGTTTGACAAGGAGATCAGTATGATCCAATAATCATCTTTGGTTAGCAAGAGAGATCTACTATATAAAATTAATTTACTATGATTTATCAAAAGATTTAAAAGGCGTTCAAATTTAAATTATAAATTAGTCCAAGTTTTTTAGACATAGTTAATAATCGAAATTCATTCAGCTTAATTTTAAATAAGATGTTGATCAGTTGGTGGTTTATTAATCAAAGTTTCTTCTTTTATATTTGTAGGCACATGTGCTTTATTTTACCAATTTGAAGCAGGGTATAATACAATTGGGAATATCTAATGATTTGAAGGACTGTCGACAAGTCTAGTAGTATCAAAATAGTAAATAAAACACAAAGCACTTAACTACATGAGATCGAACTCCTGCACTTCTTTCTCATCAGATTTTAAGACTTTCGACTGAATCACAGACATAAACAGAATTCAACCCTGAACAATTTCCTCTTATTCGGCAATGTTAAGGGATTTACAGATACATACAGCCTAATTAATAATCGGGGTTACGCCTTACATGACGAATCATCATGCAATATGATGTTGCAAACCAAAAACAGTTGCATGACGAACATTACTGGAATGACATTTTGCAACAATTTCTCAGATAAAAGATTTTCAGACCACTAAATTTTTTTATATAAAACCAACTTACTACAATTCAATTATAATGCACCGCGCATCACCCATGAGGTGATCAACAAGTAATTACAATCACTTAATACGATGAAATTTCTCTTTAGAGCTCCCATTCATGACTCGCGGCACCATGTAAACAGATCTTTGGATTCAGCAAAAACTGAAGCAAACTCAACTGTTATTGGAAGAAGATTATTACACTTTTTAATGAATGAGAATTTTACTGGAATATTGTGATATCCCAGATAAAAATATGAAAAAAAAAAGAGAAAAAAATAGTTCCTTTACTTTTCCTGAAGCTATGTATCAGGAATCTAGAAACAAAACACGTGAAACATGTGATGAGAAGAAAATTACACCAAAAAAGGAGTTACTCCTACACAATACGAGAACCAAATCGCCAGACCAATCTTTTGGCAGTCTGAATTCCACAAGCAGCAAAACACCATTCTCTAACCTTGAAGAAAGATAGAAGTCAAATCTTTGTTTCTTTTCTTCGAGGAGGAAGTTTACCTCGAAGCACAGGATCATGAATTATGTCTTCAAAACATAGCCGAGAAGGATTCCCACCAAGGCAATGAGCACTACAAACATGAATGAGAAGCCGCCACTCTGTTTACTTACTTCTTTCTTTAAAAGATGCTGCATATATTAAACACAAGGCCAAAATTACAACTGAATCAAAGATACCGGAGAAAGAAGAAGAGTTCCACTGAAGTTTTTTCAAGTAAAATCTATAAAGCAATCACACTTTTAAGTTTTAACTCGTGATGGACAGAAGTATCTGGGTAGAAAAAATTCATATACCCTGACGGGTATATAGGAAGACCATAGAAAAGGAGTTGGGAGCTGTTAGATCCCCTCAAGATACGCAACCCCTGCACGATCTCAAAATTCAAAGGAGCCATGGAATCCACATTGAGATGCATGTCCTCTTGCAATCCACCGACCCCCCCCCCCCCCCCCCCCCCCCCCCCCCCCCTACTTCTATATGATATCCTATGGGGTGTAAGATTATTTTTGAGTGGCAAATATAACGCTTTCTATATCACGGTTGTTTTTATTTATTTATTTTCTTTTATGTCTGTTATGTTGCATTGTGCTCCCATTAACGTGGCCGTGCCTGTGATTCTAAGAGGTAGTAAAAAAATTGTGAATGCAACTAGACTTATTACAAAGATAGAGGGGTGGATCTGCTCATCTACCTCATGCTATAAATTATTAAGTGAAATAAGATAGGTTAGCCCCAAAAAAGGTGATAAAGATTCAGCTAAGAAAAGTGATAATGAGAAACTAAAGGTGGCAAAGCTGATTAATATCAAGATTTAAAAAGAAAAAGTCAAATAAAACACAAAACAACACAGAAAGGTCAAAGAGAAAAGCAATTTTTTTATTAGAAGAAGAAAAAAAATCTTACATCCTTGATTAGCAAATATGATAACTGAAAAAATGATGGGACAAAAGTAGATAGTAATATCAATTGAAAGCTTGCAATTATCGTCTAAAAAAATGTAATTAAATAGTTAATTCTAAAAACCATGTGTGGTCGAATTTCTATATGGAAAAAAATATACATTACATTTTTAATCAGAATGCTGTAATTGACTAATTGAGAAAAACAGAGGCGGATAATAATAAAAGTAAAAGAAAAACTATTGAAATATTAAAGTCAAACAGAAAATTAACAAAATCATAAAAACATAGTATAATTGAAGAGATTAGCTGATTACAAATTAGCCATATTCATATACAAGCATGTTTTCACAGAAGAGGATAGCAGCTATATATAGGAAAAAGATGCAAAACATTAGCTACAAAAATTTTAACCAATTAGAGAGAACTGTCATTTAAACAACTCTGCATGCAGAAACTAAACAACCCGTCATTCAAGACCTCAAAGCAGAAACAACCTGACACATAGAAGATCAAAACACTGAAGGTAATGTAAAGCATATGGGGAAGTTCATTGTTATTGTGCAGCATGCGGTAGGTGAGAAACATTGTAAACCCCTGGCTCTTAAAAGAAAATTAACAGGTACTAAGTAGACAGTTAAAAGCCTCACCAATTCCTGTTGAAGCTTAGCATTCTGTTCAGTTGCAGAATTCTTATCCTCAGTCAACCTTGAAATCAGAGCCATTGCCTACAAGAAAAAAGAAAACCTTATTTCTACAAAGTCCCTGAAAGAATCGTGAATACGGTTAAACAAGAATATTCTATTAGAATTTTACATTGCATGAATAATTAAATTATATCAAATTTCGGAAATAGACACAGATGAATATTGGTTCTAATAAAACAATATCTGTTACATAGGAAAATGAACAGGACGACATATTGCATCCTTACTGAGAGAGACTGAGAGGCAGCCAAGCATAAATACAGTTCACAGAAACTTTTTGGAGTGTACTACAACATATAGCATAAATCACAGTTCACATAAACTTCTAGTAGTGTTCAACATATAACAATAATGTGAGATGTTTTGCGTTGTTGCAATTCCCCATAGAAACATTTGATACTAATTTACTTACTCTAAGAAGAGAAAAGATCTCTAGCCTCTTTACTGAATAATGGTTATCATGGAGACGCTAAATCTAAACAGCTAAAAGATTTAATCACAAAGCAATTCTTCCAAGCATAATCCATTCCGGATTCATTTTGTTCCAATAACCAAAGCAATTTTCTAATTTAGCAATACAAACTATTTATTATATTAGGAACCAATAATCCTAAATATGTCACATAAGCTGCAAAGAAATATCGAGAAAGATGACAAAATCTACATTATTGGCGGCATCTCACCACCGTCCGTTTAGCATCTTCTCCTAGATGATTATAGTGCCTCCTGCACTTTTTTGGATATTAAATCCAGACATGCGACAACTTACAACCCCACAAGTATATACCCAATATGAGAGATGCGATAGGTAAAATGTGAAGTGGTGTAAACTGTCGGCAGTGCATGCATTAAAGATAGGTAAAGAGCACAGCACCTCTAACAAACATCTTTTACTATAAACAGAAAGTACCTCGAATGCTTGAAAAATAGATGAGTTCTAGTCACCTACAACAAAAGCAAGTTCACTATAGTAAAGAGAATTAATTTCTCCTTCTATTAACCCCCATAACCAAGGCAATCGCCATTTAGAAACTCGATTACAAAAGAAACTTCGCAGACATGAGCTAAGCATGATGATTCTTGAACATTAATTGGCGTATCGAGCACCTCATAAGCATGTCATATATCAAACATACATTAAAACTTCAACCAATTTTTCTTAGCCACAACCCACATTTTTGACTTCCTAAATGCTAACATGATAAGTAGGGGTGCTTCGGATACAGATATATCAGACCTGATCTGGATCCGAATCCGAATCCGGATTCGGATTTGTAACAGAATTGGATGTCAATTCTCTAAATCCTCTCAGACTGATATAAGGATACCCAAACTAATTACTTTTAAATTTGGATTCGGGTAAGTAACACTTATAGAGTTCAGACTAATTATTTAATTATGTAGCAAATGAATTGATATATATACTATTATTTAACTCCACACATCAACTGAAACTATTTATCCCCCAATTCAGATCAAAATCGATATGTGCAGAAACCGTCATTTTCTTTGTTTTCCCCCAATTCAACCCTGCATTGCCATCCTCCTCCCTATCCAACTCCAAGTCTCAAGTCGGCCCCACATCCTCGGATTCCTCATTCGCCCTCCCTTCCTTCATCTCCAATGTCCTCTGATTCCTCGTTCGCAGCATGGTTATCATTATCTTGATTGCATTGTCTTTGTGAGTGGACAACAAAAGCGAAGGGATTAAAGACGATGCATGAATTTGCATGAATTTGTGAGAAGAAGTGGTATGAGACGTGGTAAGAGGAGAAGAGAGGTAATTAGAGTTAAAAGTCACACTTACTTGAGATTATAGACGTATTGGATATCAATCCAAACATCCAACAAAGTATATGGAAATATAACTCGATGGGCGATAACTTAATAGTAGTTGTTTATCTGAGACTCTAAACGTAGCATAAAATCACCATTCTTTGGTACATCTGGGTATTATTTTTATTACTAGGTTTAATTTTACATAAAAACAAATGAATATTAAACATATAGTTGTTTCCCTAAATCATGTATAGAGAATTGTTGTCATTGTAATTTGGTCCGTTATAAAATCAGATGCCAAACAGATGTGCTCTCAGAGAGGGGCATCTCAACTATCTACTGCATATATAATAGAGAGCTACCGACCTGGGCAATCATTCAACCAAAAGCTACTTATTTAGACCACTTATTAAACCTACTAGAGATTATCCCATCGCACCATTATATGTGTTGATTTCCTCCCAATTATTTACACATTCTAAGGTACAAGAGTATTAGCATATTTCATTTTTCTACAATGTTTTAACATAGTGTTCATCAGAAAATAGGCTAAATGTGAAAAAACCTCATTCAAGTATTGCCGATTTTAAAAAAACCTCATACTACTTTTTTTTAAAAACCCTCACCAACTATGTTTTCAATACATTTTTTTTTAAAAAAAAAACCTCACTCACCCATGCCTTGAAAACATATTTGAGGGAGTTTTTTTTTTAGTTGTGTGGTTTTTTGAAAATCGGCAATACTTGAGTGAAGTTTTTTCACATTTAGCCTCAGAAAATAGCACGTATAAAGCATATTAATTTCCTACAATTATCAAAATGTTCTTAGACATGGAAAAACAAAGTTTTTTGCAAGAAGGCTGTGGCTAGAGACATTCACCCACACGTTATATATATCAATTTAAAAATATATTTATAAGTCATTTAGTATCTAAAAGGACCAATACTTGGTTATTCCAAGCAAAGAGAGGTAAGAAAATGTGGTTTCAGTTCTAACACATGATTTAAAAATATATTTATAATTCACTAGTTGCAGTTTCACTTCTATGTTTGTGGAACCCATTATATTTTGATGATATTAGGGGTCCTATGCCATAGGAGGAAAGTTCCTTCTATGGCGCACTAAAAACTCATTCTCCGCAATAAAAATTTCCGATCAACACCGTTCAAGTTGATCTTCATATCATAAAACATTGAGTGAATGATGAATATGTTTTGCCCGTATTCATCATGAGGTTGCAAAATGAACGGTTTTTCAATAATATTATTGCGATCATTAAATACATGGACAAAATCACATTCAACTATGACTAGTAATTTACACGTCCGATGCACATCTTAATAAATATATATTTTTAAAAATAAAAATTCCGACATTGTCTAGCCTCGAACCTAAGATCTCCTTAATATTAGTTATGCATGGACGATGCACGGATTTGTTTGTCTACAAATGACAACCCCAACTCTCTCATTATAATATTACGAGATAATATTTTCTCCTCTCAAGTTATATGACAAGTTGAACACTTTGAACAGTGTGGATCATGCATTTGGGAAGAGGGGGTAGGAGTTTTTTAAGGTGCCATAGGAGGAAACTTCCTTCCGTTTTCTCTTACACTTTTGAGTTTTTTACACACGCACCCTTGCCAAATTTGAATATTGTGCTATCACTCCCCACCCACAATTACGAATTTGTCTAAAAACCCCTAACAATGAGGGGCCCACCCACCAATAAATATTCCTTCCGTTTACTTTATCCTATTTAACCACATTTACAGTTAAAGCATGGATGGTGTCTGACCTACAAACCCTTCTCATTTAACTTATCCTTTCCCTCAACCAATCTTCTCGCTTTTTTCCCAATTTTTTTCTTAGTCCTAATTGCTAGCAAATGTTAGATTAGCATTCTAGGATTTCGAACATTAACGACAACGGTGTTGAGGGTACATTTCTTAATCGATTTTTGAATTCATGGGGGGTTTTGTTCATTAACGCATGATTTGCACTAAAAATTTTAGTTCCAAAGTGATTTAGGTAGTTTTATTGTTCAATTGTGAGAAAATTACAGTGAGTCTATCGGAGTATATGATTTTTTTGTTTCTTCCTTGATATGTTTCAAACAATGAGGTTTATTGTTGAATAAGGTGATGGAATTAATTAGGGTTATTGATGTATGATTGTGTAAATGGAGGTTCATTCGCTTATGTGACAGAGAACTCACACGGGTTGTGAAAGGAAAGAGTTATTAAATAAAATAAGAGGAGAGACAGAGGATAAGCAAAAAGTGAGATGAGGGAAGGATGAAAAAGATGATGATGGTGATCGCCTGGTATTTTCTCATGTTAGGGTTCTAAATAAGGAGAAGAGGAGAAAAGAGAGAAAATAGCGACCGGGATGTGAAAGAGAAAGGGGGTAATTTTAGTAAGCGACTTCTTCACGTGGATTTTTTTCCCCCTTGAACAAAAAAGACTACTATAGACATACACTTCAATAAATTGCGCAAAAACATTTTAGAAACAAGATTTGAAGTTTCCACATATGTTTCAAGTCAAAATAGTCAAGAGAGACGGGAACTGCAATAAAGGTTCAATGAAGTTCTTCATTGAACCTTTATCTTGAAAAAGTGAAATGAATCCAAACACGTCTTACTGGAAAGTTTTGAACAATTTGAAAGTCAGATTGCAATTGCAAATTCGCATGAAGTAGCTAGCCTTGATTGTCAGGTATCAGGGCCACATAGTCGGAGACACTGGAGGCATAGAGTTGTAGTATTCGTGCATGTTAAATAGGGAAAGGATGATGATAAGATAACTAGTGGCCTCACAACACTCGATAAAGAACAATTTTCTTGAGAATAAGAAAACATTTTTTCTTGATTAGTTTAGCTCATTTAACAATTTTATTCTCAGCCTTTTTATTAGTCTGCTCGAGTAGTATAAAGGTACAAAACAGGGAAGATATCGTTCATGTGATATCCAACTTACCTCATGTGGTTGGCCATATATACCACATAATCTCACTAAATTTATAATGGTGTTTTTTTCTAATTTGCTAGAAAATAAGAAAATGAACAAAATCCTAGAAGAAACTTAAATATATTTAATAAAAAGATAAATTAAGACTAAAAGTCGATCTTTTTGTAGATTCAAGTTCTAGATATATTCAAGGACTCGTAAATTTAGTGTCTTGATGTTTAGTCACCAAATACCAATCAAAACCATCTCCTATGATATCGATAGATAGCATGTTTAAAGATCACATATAGAAAGAGCTTCTTGAGTTAAGTTTATATTACCGGAGAAAAGAAGATAATCCTTTGCAGTGCACTACCAAACAAAGAATGTGGCATTTGTCTTAAACCAGTAGTGGACAATATACTCTAGCTGACTTACTTAAAGTTGACAACGAACAAGTGTCCATATGATTACCACATTGGTGGCATATAACAGAGAAATGAATCACATCTATTTCTTGTCTTGCTTAAAGATTATTCCCAACAACAATGCTAGCTCTTTCCTATAGCATCCTTCTCCTCACAGCTAGAAAGTTAATTCACAACATCTACCATGGATGATCCAACTTGCAAATCACTACATACATCCTCCAAAAGATTGCATGATTCATTTTTTTCCTATCAAAAGCTAACAAGTTTCTAGATTAGTGATAGCAAAGATCTTGTGGTTGCCGCATGCATTCCCGACATGTCTCAATCATACTTCTCATGTTTCTTTCATGACATTTTCCTTCAACCTTGATGCATAATCTATTTTACCAGATACGAAAAATGAAGAAAAGTATGGAACATTTTTGAAACCTAATATCACAATTGGACAAGTTTCAGAATTATATATGTTTTCTTATTTGCATCTTATTAAAAAGATACACCGACAATACTAAAAAATCAAGTACGAACATACCATGGTCCATTTTCTATCTTAATATTTCCTTTTCTTTAATATTTGACAATAATTATTTAATGGTGTTGGGATTAGCAATAAAGGAGATTGGACGGCCTAAAAAAGATGATCATTGAATTCTAGGAAGCACAAGTACTTCCGAAAGGCCAACGTACCCAACGAGTACACAAAACTTTAATACTTTTTAGCAGCTTTTAGGCACAATTTTATTTTGATATATACTCGGGGCCATAGTGTAATTTCAAAAACTTGATGTTTAGAGTTTTGCTCAAACACAAAATAAGCATAACCAAAATTTTGAAACATGGATTATCATTTCTTTCTCAGAAAATGCTTATAACCATGATTTATCTTCATAGTTCTACGAAATTGTTTTAGTGCTTTCAATTTTAAAACAATAGTTAATTTTTTATTTATCGATATAATATGAATTGTATTATATTTAATGTACCCACCAACGCACCCGTATCCTACTTTTTTGAAAAATTATGTATCCCCGTATCTGTATCGTGTCGTACCCGCACCATGCACCCATGTCCATGCTTCATAGACTGAATTTAACGAACTGTATTTTAATGGCGGGTGTGAATCCAAATTCTCGCTCAAATTCGTACTTGTGGTATGGTGAGGTCACAAGTTATCCCATCTTGTGGTTAAGAATCAAATAAGGCAACAAACCTACTCCTACATCACCTAATTTCATGTTCAATTCTTGTGGTTAACAATTAAATTACTCAATAAACCTGGAACAGTCAAGTTCACAGGGAACTTTTAATGCGGGAGATGTTAGAGAGAGAGAGAGAGAGAGTCCAACACAGAAAGAAGCATATCTTAGGATGACTAACAAGACCAGCGCTGAAGAGAACAAAATGAACATGGATCAAAGCTACGAAAAGAAAAAAAGATGTAGAGATTGTTGGGAGAATATGGTTATGCAGTAGCAGAATTTTTTACAACAAAGGCTTTACCATTATTTTGCCGGATTATGCATCAAATATACACAAATTACTTTAAAATATTGATAGCCAGCTCAACGAATTCACCTCAATAATTTACAATGGCAACAAGCCAACAAAAATATTTTCTTAAGTCATATGTAAGCATGCATTATTATAAGATACCACACAGTCTCATAGCATCACTTAATGGAAGTATAAAACATTGGAGCACATAAATGGACCTTCAGCAGGAAAAAAGTTAATAATTACGTTCATCTCAAAGACCATTCAAAAATCAAAGTCTATAAAACATTGGTTAATAGAAATGTCATGAGTGAAGTAATAATTAGTACTTTCTTCATCAGGTTGTGCAATGGACTAACATTTATTTCTCCAAACACCTTCCAGGAATTGGAGTATTTTGACAATTGATTAAATTATCCAAGGGTGTGACTTCTGGAAGGACAGATAAAGATCAAGAATGCTGAGATGGATTTGATAATATGGCAAAACACAAAGAAGATGACCAAAACACAAAGAATATGTAAGTAAGTAAGTATGTATGTATGTATGTATGTATGTATGTATGTATGTATGTATGTATGCCCAACCAATTCAAGGTAAAGACACCCTTGTTGTTGTTGTTTTTATGGAAGGATACATACTTGTATTAAGTTCGTGTAGTTTAAGGGCTGTTACATTGAACTTTCTCAGGAACAGATAATATAGAGAATTACCATTGAACATTTAGAAGATGGCATAATATATTCATACACAAGAATAACCAAAAGGAACAGAAAAGGTATGGCATCAAATACACCAAATATAGTATTATTTGACTTCCAAAATACTAAAAGATAGAGCACTGGATAGTGGATTCAATTAGTGCAATATATTAAAACATAGATATTAAATCAGAAAATCCAGATGCACCGGTTATCATTGATTGAGATGTAAGCAAAGTAGCATCCAAAAGAAAACTCACCTCTGAAGATTTTTCTGGAGGTTCAGCAGATGCTCTTGATGCCTAATACAAACAGATACAACCAGTAGCATCCTTAGAAATAGGACAAGAAACAAAACCAATCATGAAACAAAAATATCAATAACTCACATTGACAAATTCACCAGTATTCCCATTATCCATAGAAGCCCTTGGCGAGGATCCCTCGTCAAATTCCTCAGGAACAGGAGAGGGAGGTTGAGGCGGGGGCACATAAAGAACTCGCAGTTTGACCTCATCCACTGTGTTTCCTGAATCTTTGGAAAACTGAAAAGTTGCTTTTCATGCATTAGTACCTAGGTCTTATGATTCAAGGGAAATTCACAGCCTACTTATCAAAGTAAACCCAATTCCAGGTATAGACATGAATTTTTAGCTTTACCTTTCAGTTAAATGAAGAATATAATAGTTTCTTTCAAAGCTCGTGGCATCCAAGAACCAAGGATTCATACCCTTATAATCAGTCTTAACATTTAGGATTTTTTCCATGCATATCGAATTGACAGGGTTCAATGTCAATTCTCAAAGAAAAAGTATCGCCAAGTTATTATTCTCGGTTCAAGTGTGTTAAACTGATGTCAACCAAAACAGACCAATGTAGACATGACAATTCCCAAAAGATAAGGATAACTTTCAGGGTTACTATTATATCAATTAAAATTAAATTCAAAAGGAAAGAGGGTACTTACCCCCACTGTATCATATTAAATATAATTAAAATGGCAAACTGTTGTTCATTTGCAACTTTCAACATCGGAGAGGAGAATTCATGTGAAATGAAACGAAAAATGTGAACCAATAGAAATTGTGTTAGCAATTTTATTATATAAAATTTCGATAAAACCTAATCTAGCCATCATATATATTATTTGAAGGAATATATAGATAACATTCAGTTACAAAAAAAGAGAGGATATTTTGCCTTAGCCCGTCATTGCCAACGACGGGCTAAGTTATAATTTTTTTTTTTAAAAATAACTTAGACCGTCGTTGAGAATGACTGGCTAAGTCAAAATATTCACACAAAAAACGCGAACGGATCTCGGCCGTTGGATCTAGATCCAACGGCTGAGATTGCCGTTCGCAACGGGTCCGTGCAAACAGACTTGTTTGCAATGGAATAAACCTCATATATATATATATATATATATATATATATATATATATATATATATAATTAGTTTATATAAAAAACTAGTTGTCAAGGAAACCAATCCAAAACAATTAATATTGTCGACACAAGCGGTGGCTAAATCTATAATCTAAGCAGTTAAAATCCCCAATTACGCCCGATTAATCCCCGATTAATCTCTAATCGGAGGCCAAGCGATTATTTTTTAAGCGATTTATAATATTTCAATAGTTAGCGATTTAATCGGGAATAATCGGCCGATTAGTGGTTAATCGGCTCATTCTCTAGTTTTTATGCTCGTTTGCATTATTTGGGCTCTCAATCTGGCCCAAATCCAAAATCCAAACTCCTTCTGGTCCTCGCGCAAACCCAAATCCGACATATCGCCGCTCCCTTCTTCTTCCTCGTGCAAACCCAAACCCAAACTGATTCTCTTCTTTCCCGAGCAAACCCAAACCCGACCCGCCGTTGCTCCCTCTACACCGTCGCATACTTGACCCAGCCCGCATCTGCCACACCTCTTGTTGTTTGCAGTGCTTCTCCTCCTCGATTGTTTTTGTTTGATGAAACTGACTAGCAAACCGACCCGACCCACATCTAGAATCCAAACCCAACTCAAACTAAGTACTCTCTTTTTTTTCTCCTTAACTATATGTTCCTATTTTATAATCTCATAATAGTTTTATGTTAGGATTTAGGGTTGCTACATAATGAGGATGTATCTTTTTTTAATTATATATATAATGATTTTTCCGATTTAATCCCCGATTATATTCCGATTAACCGATTAATCACTAATCGCATCTAGACCGATTAGTTCCAAAAACCGATTTTAACTGCCTAGAATCTATATTGATCTGATATTGTGAATTTGGCATCAACTCTTAGGGAGCATTTGGTGGAGCATTTGGTACGCAGATTGGAGAATTCCCAGAAAGAAAAGGATTCATGGGAATGTGAAAATGTGATTCCCGTTGGAATCTAGCATTCCTCCCGAAGTTTAGCGAAACCAAGTAATTCACAAGGGAATCTCACATTCTCCTTGCACATTACCACATACCAAAAGCGCTCTAAATAATTTTTCGTTTCTAAAATAAGCCAATATCACGAATCAAAATGAAATTTGGATTCGCGGGGTTGCCTAACAACAGAAATTAAGTTGGATACCAAAAATGTACCTTAACATTTGACATTAATTATTTTTAACTAAACAGAACCCATTTTCACACAGCATTCTTAAGATTTGAAAAGTAAATAATCCTTTGCTGCCTATTTAAAAAGCATATAAACCAATCCCAACAAACGAAAAAACAGAATTACATGCACCCCCCCACCCAACAAAAAAAAAGAAGGAAAATTACCATTTCAGGTGTAACATCCTTCACAGCAACCCCCTCGGTAATAACCACACTCTGAACAAGAAACTTATCCTTGCACACCATATCTGGCGGCGCCTCGTGCTGCGCTTGCATCGTAACTATTTTCCTCACAAGGAGACAAATTTATTACCAAAATGCAAAAAAAAAGGAAACATTTTCCCACAATTTCTCATCTTTTCAAACACGTGCATTGCACGTGCAAATCAAACAAAATTGAAATTTACCAATGACATCGCATGTCGATCGAGGCGAGATGATCCCGGTGTTTGGCCGGACGCAGTACTTTTTCGGGCTGGTCGTCTTGACCTAAACCAAACCAAATCGAATTCTGATCAGATTAATGATTCTAGGGTTTCAAAATCAACCCCAATTAAAGAAATTCGGCCGAAATTGTACCTTGAAAGCGACGTGATCGTCAGTTTTGTTGGAGAGGTGGATCGAGCATGAGATCTGCTTCTTCAACTCAACTGCTCAAAATTGGGGGAAATTCATCAAATTGATCGATAAATTGAAAGGGAAAAAACAATAATTAGATGGATTACATGGGAATTTGAGCTCGACTGGGTCGACTTCTAGGATATCGGCGGTGCTCATGTCGAGATCGAAGATTCGATCGATGAATTTTGTTTCTGTTTGGGAAGAGGAGGAAGAAGAGGAGAAATGAGCGATTAAATAGAAGAAGAAAAAAGGAGAGATTTTTTTGTTTCTGTTTTTTGTTGCCTGGAATTTTGCGTTTAGGTGCCTTTCTGAAGTTCTATTTGCAATTGCAACTACCTTTCATTAGTAAATTGGCCACACCAAAAAAAAAAAAAATAGAAATCATTCGGAGTTGAGATGACTTATGTATATTTAAGGAGAGGAGATGGGACACGAAGGTATTTTGATTGTGAGTTGTTCACCCATCTTTTCAAGTTGACTAATCCTATTCACAACTTTATAAAAATGGCTGCTTGCTTTATTCATTAATTATGAGAAAGTTTATCATCATTGTTTACTAACAATGTGAATGAATACTGTATGTCTTCTTTTTTTTTTTTTTTTTTTAATGAAACAGATAGAGTCCGAGGAATCCAGCCAGACAGTCAAATGAATAATCAATAGTTTACAAGAAGGGCTTTACCAGAGGTAAAACTAATAACAAAAAGTAAATGCCTATGTACAGAGAATCGAATACAGCTCGAGAAAAAAACAGGAAATACAATTAGATAGACAAGGATGAAGCGGCCCAAGCAGCAGGGGAACGATCGCAACAGCTCCGAGAACCTCTGGCGTCGCGAGGAATGCATGCCTAAGACTGCGGTCGGAAGGAAAGCGCACGAAGGCATGGCAAAGAACAAAGCCCATGGAACCAACAGAGCTGACTACAGCAATCCAAACAACCAACCAAAACCACTGCCCAACCTAGCTAAATAGCTAGGAAAAGAGCAAAGTAGGCTCTGAAGCCACCAGAGAAGAGAAAAGAAGACTAAATAAACACAATAGCAACCTGCAAGGCAACAAGACCCCAGGCACAAGAAGGATAACAAATCCACCCTCAAAATACCGCAAAATGCCAGGGGAAAAGCCCAGCAAAAACAAACATAACAGAGTCGCATAGAAATGATGCGCACAGGAAAAAATAAGCCAAGCTACCAGAATCGCATCAACAGTAGACAGGGAATCAGCCATAAGTAGATAAAAACAAACAGTAAGAGAGCAATACACAGATAGCAGATAACCACCACAATAGAGCTAAGCTAAATAAACTCCAGACATCAACAGAGGTAGAGAGAACAGAAGTGAGATATAGAATCCCAATTAAGCTGTACAAAACAGAACCAACAGAGCAGTCAGAGTATACACAACAAGCATAACCAAAGTCAGCAAAACAACCCCTAAACCACCAAAAACTCCATAGCCCGAAGGGACAAAAAGAGAGAGAAACGGCTGGAGATCAGCCCACCAAAACGTTAATAAGACAACCAAGAACAGACAACAGCCCGATATTAGCCCTGCAAACACAAAGAGAGAGATATAGAAAGCATGTAAGAACGATATAGAAAGCATGAAAGAAAGAAGTCTAGAAAAAGACTATAAAGCTTGAAGATTATTGAGACAATTAAGAGACTGCAACAGTTTTTGAGAAGCCATAGAGGCGTTCTCTTTGAATGCTGGGCTTGAAACCCAGCGATTGAAAAGGAAAAAGAATTCTTCGATAATAGCCGCAATCGATTTGCATCGATGACGGAATAATCTACCATTTCTTTCCTGCCAAATAATCCAAACGATGGTGTGAGTAGCTAATATCCATGCACTTCGAAACAAACTGTTCGGAGGCGGAAAAGACCAAACAGAGGTCAATTGGAGGGGAATCACTCCCGTATTCCAAGCTAAAGAACTAATCTTCCAAAGGGGAATAATGAACGGGCATTGAATGAAAAGGTGGTTGACGTCCTCCGGGAGTTGATCGCACAACGGGCAAAGTTGCCCCCAGGCTAAGTTTCTTTTGTTGAGAATCTCGACAGTAAGAAGTTTGTTATTAAAAGTTAACCAAGAATTGATTTTAACTTTAATGGGGACACAGGAATCCCAAATGAAGTGCGACGACGAAGATCGCGTGCCTCTAGAATTGAGGAAACGGTAAAAAGAATTAACCGTGAAGACTCCAGACGCAGTCCCGCGCCAGGAGATGCCCTCTAAAGGGAACCAAGAGTAGCCATTGGGGAGACTTAGAAGGTTATTAAACTGAACATTGAGCGGAGAGGGGAGAACAATAATGAAGGGAATCACCCAGTACCTAACATTATCAATAAGAAGAAAGGATTCTGCTACCGTGGCAGTCGGGAGAGCAGACAAACGGAATAAAGAAGGAAAAGCCGAAGACAGCTTTATGTTACCGATCCACAAGTCAGACCACAGACTAATGTCTTCTTTTTTCTAATGAAATTTTATTTTTTCTGCATTCCCATAATTTTACTTAGTTACCTAAGCTTATTTTCTTAAAAATACTAAAAAAATATGAACTGTATGCTTACGTTACGAGGGATCACGTGCGCAACATTTCCCATCAAACATTTATATAATAAGTTTATTCATTTATAGTACAAACTTTAACATTACATATATTTACAAATTCATTACTAGCTCTTCTCTTGATAAACTATTTACATCCATATTGAAGGCAACATGACTTTGATTGCGACTCTTTAACACTAGTGTAAAATATGGTGCCACTATTTATTTATTTATTTTATTTATTTTTTTGTGGGGTGGGGGGTTCACATGGATCACTTTTCAATTTTATATACCTTACTTACAAATACTTTAATTCCATATAACTTACTTATAATATAAAATTTATTCTAAATAGCTACTTTTGTTAATTTTATATAACTCACTCAAAAATATTTATATAAAATTAAATATTTATCAGTAAGCTATGGAATTAAAATATTCGTTAGTGATCCATATGGGAAAATCATTTTTTTTTTAAATGAAAGTCGGTTGGGAGCCTAGGCTATATGATGTGAATAACAGTACAGTTTTAAGTAAGAAATGATTGGATCCATCAAATTACTTACTGTAGATTGGTAAGAACATGTAGAATGTAGAGATAACAGCAGGGAACATGTCTATAGAGGTAACAGTACCAAAGCAGAAGGGTTCATTCTGAATCTTGATTTTCATAAGGTTTACGATTCAGTTTCGTGGGAATGTGTGGAGGAAGTCCTCGTCCTTAAAGGCTTTGGCACTAAATGGAGATCATGGATGAGTAAGTGTATACGAGGAGGCAAATCGAATATCCAGGTTAACGGATGGCAAGGAAAAGTGATTAACTGCAAGAGAGGCCTGCGACAGGGCGACTCCCTGTCGTCCCTATTGTTCGCAATTGTTGCGGACGGGCTTGCAGAAATGATCAGTAGGGCTATGAATAACAATACAATCAAAGGGATTCAGATCAAGGGCATCTCTACCCCAATGACGATTCTTCAATATGCAGACGACACAATGTTGTTCGGAAAAGCAACGATAGAAGAAGCGGTGGCTATGAAGGCGGTGTTGGCCTGCTTTCAAGGGTGGTCTGGCCTCAAAGTGAATTTGAGTAAAACTAGCATTATACCACTGTCTGATCTGCCGACCAATCTGATCAAGGAAATATCGGATATCTTTCAATGCAAGTCTGGGACGTATCCCATTAAATACCTGGGTACCCCGATTAGACCAGGTGCTCTGTTGAGAGAGGATTGGACACCCCTTATCGATAAGATTCATAAAAAGCTCTCCGGATGGCAGAGTCGGTACCTCTCCCTCGGAGGAAGGATCATCCTGCTAAATTCGGTGATTAGTGCGATCCCGCTTTACCTCATGTCTACCTTTGAACTGCCAAAGTGGGTCATCAACAGAATCGATAAACTTAGGCGGAGATTCTTATGGAAAGGATCGGACGAGGGTAACAAAGGATTCAATCTCGTAAGCTGGGGAAGAGTGTGCAAAAGAAGGGAATTCGGGGGTTTGGGGATCATGTGCCTGCAGGACATGAACAGAGCGTTACTTAGCAAGTGGTGGTGGAAGATCACGAATAACCACAGAGGGTGGTGGAGCTGCTCTTTTGCACGATTTCGGAAGTGCCGCAAATTCCGTTTCGGAGGGAAAAGGCCATCGGCCAAAGTTTCACTTATGTGGAAAGGCATATCCAAACAAGGATTATTGTTTCACTCCAACACTAGGTGCAAAGTAGGAAATGGAAGGAAAACCAGGTTCTGGAAAGACAAATGGTGCGGATCGACCTCCCTTCAAAACCAATTCCCTCTAGCGGCAGATGCAACTACAAACTTAGATCTTACTGTGGCTGATGTGCGGAAGAGGGGTAAACTAAACTTTATAGTGCGCCAGAATATCACCCAGGAGAGTTTGGTACAATTCGAGGCCTTAAACGATCTTATTCTGCAGACTGAAGGAAGAGAGAATTCGACAGAAGATGAGAGGTGGTGGGACAGAGACGACTCTAAACTGTTCTCGGTCTCATCCATGTATAAATGGATCAATGACGGAGGGACTAGATGCCAGGTTCAATCGATCATTTGGGGAACCCAAGCATCGTTCAGGGTCAAAGTGTTTTGTTGGCTGGCCAATAAAAACGTGATTCACTCAAAAGTCAACCTTAAAAAGAGAGGCCTGCAGATAGATACGAGATGTGGGAGCTGCTCTGCAACGGAAGAAGACGTCAACCACATCCTATTCCAGTGTCCTAGAGCTAGGCTGTCCTGGGAGGTTGTCAGTAGAGGGTTTGGGTGTAATCATGTTCCTAATTCAACAACAGAGATCTGGGGGTCATATAGAGAAGCCAATATTAAAATAGATGATAGAGGAGCATGTGATTTAACTATAGCTGCTTTAATTTGGTCTTTATGGCTGCAAAGAAATGATCATATCTTCCGCAATGTCTCATATAGATTTCCTCACTTTATGAACAAAATATTTATGTTAATTTATGATTGGGCAGGTGCAATGGAGGCAAAAAAGAGGATGAGGTCTGCTGAAGGAGAGTAGTCACAGTGGGTTTAGAGTGTTCCTTCAAGCAGAATCAAGTTTGCCGAGGAGCGTTGATAGCATTTTGGGGTTGTGGTGGCAGTTCACGAGTACCTTTTGACTACCTTCGGGGTCTCAGTGTAGTAGAAGCCCTCGATGGTTTAGATCTTGCTTTTATTATCTCATCTTTTATGTAATCTTATGTAACCTCTATTTACTAAACTCTTATGTATGTTCTACTTTGTTTCCTTAATAGTTCATTAATGAAACGATGGCTTGGACCATCTTTTTGATAAAAAAAAAAAAAAAAAACAGCAGGGAATATTTTGGGAAGTGGCCTAAAATCAAATAGTTTCAAATAGTGGCCTAGTACGGCAAAAAATTCCATTAGCTACTGATCCCAGCAGCATTTCTCCTGTACAGTTCACAGTCACCCCCATCATTATCTGCAAGTTGAGAAAGAACACAGCAGAGTTACAGAATGAAAGATACATTAAAAACAGTGGGCCACAGTATTTTTCAATACAAATTGCAACACTCAAAAGCGAATCCCTAATGGCATATAGATAGCAAGTGTACATAGCGGCCATTTTTCAACTGCAAATTGCAGTCAATGATCTTTTATTTTGAATTGTTAATCATATAGTGATCTTGATCCAGTTCTCCAATGAAAGAAAGCTAGTATTTCAAGTCTCCATGTAGTCAATATACTCCAATTATTATTTTAAGCCCAGCTAAAAATCTTCCTTAGATAATACATAGGTAAACTCTTCCCTGTAATACACATGAATCTCATCATGAAATCAAATGTAGCAAAAGGTCACACACCAGTTCACCCAACAAACTGATCTTCGACAAGTTATCATGAAGCTCGCATAGATCAAAGACATTCAACACTTACCTCTTTCTATTGCTTCGATTGAATTATATGAACAATGTTATCTTACCTCCTTCTATTGCTTCGATTGAATTATATGAACAATGTTATCAGAAAATGATATTATAGTGCTTCAGCTAATTTTTTTAATTGATTTCACTAATTGTATTAATCTATTATACGCAGCTGAAACACCTTATCCAGCAACAACTGGTTTTCATTTGGAAAGTGTCAAGTCCTTTTCCCTCTCTTCTTTCATTATCTAGTTTTCATCATTCAAGCTATCAGTTTAAATTTTGTAAATACTGAATTAATTGTCCAAATTGAGAAAGAACAAAAGCAATAAAATGAAACCAAAAAAAAAAAAAAAAGACGAACTAGAATCTCACCTTCTCAAAACCGACATGGTACTGTCTCAGATCTCTCGCTTGATGCCCTGTACTGACTATCAATCTCACCATCCTGCATCCACAACAACACAGCCACACAAATGCATCAAGTACATAGTTGCACTTAACAGAGAGAAACATAACTGGGTTTGTACCTAAATATTACCCCACAAAATAGAGTTCCAAGTCTCTTCCATAAAATAAACAGATGACAACCCATTGCATTTTAAACGCTGTTCTCCCTACCTGTGTCCCCACTTAGGAGCACTAACCAACTTCTAGAAGATACTCATAATCCCCCTTAACCCGAAAGTTCTCATCTCACATGAGCAGTCATAACCTGTATTGATACATCTGGAACCAAGGTCCAAATCTACCCCTTCAAAATACAGATCCAAACAATTTTCTAGCAAAATAGAATAATAAAAAAGTCGCTTCCTCTGCTCACCGTAGCTGACCTGCATGCTTCCCTCTGCTCACCGTAGCTGACCTGCACGCTGCTCTAGCATACTCACCACTTTATATTTACGAGTCTGCTTTGCTACTAACTACTAAAGAGTGCAAGTTCAACCAAAGGAAACTGCAACAAAGAACCTACAGGCATTGTGACTTCCAAGGAGTTCAGATTACAAATCCAAACAAACACAAACAAAATGAAGCAACATATTTGTCAAGCTACCATTGCTGACTGGATAGGATTTGTTATTCTGCTACCCTTGCTCTCACTTGCCATCCCCATGCTTTGCTTTTGTGTGAGATTGAAGGGTGGTTTTCAGAGCCGAAATTCCTGAGCATTAATAAAGAAGTGTGAATTAATAGTAGAATACCTGTGAACAGTGCCTATGTTACGTTATGAATGAGGATATGGTTGTTAGATATTATGAGAGTTATTAGTTTAGTTTAGTCTCATATCGAATAATGTATTGGTTAGTCTTCACGCTGATGGGCCTTGCATTGTTATTGCGAGTAGTTTCCTCGGTTGCTCTGTTTGTACTATGGCCCACGGCCATATTCTCATTCATAATCGTAACAGCATCATAGCTTAATACTTCCTTTTAAGTAAGAACCCATACTCTAACTTTGTTTTGTGAAAAATAATACCAAAAAAATAATCTGAAAGGATGAAAAAAAACCAAAGGATGGGCACAAGTAAGCATTTAAATCACAGTTTGGTGCTTAGTGCTTACTATTTTCAAGACCAAACTTCAATACAACAATTTGGCATAATGGTCTTTTCAAATCCTAAAAGTTTACCCGACCTTACTAGTTCCCACACTGATATTTTTGTCAGAAATAGATTTGTGATATGTAAAAGAAGCGGAATGAATAGAGTTGAGAAAGATGCTTTAAAATGAATAAACTAGTTGGGTAGCCCATCTGAAGAAGAGGAATATTAGGGAAGGATTTGCCTATATCTACTATCAGAAAATCTTCAGAAAATCTTCTAAATATGTATGTGTTTAAATGGAATGTAGTTTATCATCAAACTCTATCAATGTATTAAGCAATACCATTTAACCTGTTAAAAGAGGTTGTTTGGTCCTTTCATTATGAATTATGAGGAGTCAAATCATTTTAACCCTCAAATAGGTTAATTAACTTTCCCCTTTTTTTGGTATTTTCAAGGTAAAGGACAAATCTTGCCCTTTGGGGATCAAGTGCTTCTTTTTGTGCTTAAAAGAAGCATAAGGCCCCTGGGCCTTAACCTATTACTTAATCCTTGGTCAAACACACCTCAAAAAGCAAATATAAAAACTTGATATAGAACAAAATCGTTGAAAACAAAGCAGCTGTAACAATTACAACATATATATAATATATCTATTTTGCATTGGAGTTGAGGCATACTTGTTACATGACATGCAAGCCACTGAACAGGCAGATTTAGGAGTTCATTGCTTCCACTTGTCGCCATTTGCTCGTGTTTTACCAGCCTGTTCGGCTGGATGAGGGGTTGCAGCAGGCCCACCTTTCTTTCCATCATTTCCTACACACAAAATCAACTAGAGCATGTCACATCCAAATTTAAAAAAAATATATATATATGATTTCAATTCTTAATCATTGAGCCCAGCAGAATAAAAGGATACCAATTTCCCATTAAAAAATTGTAGTCTCCCCTTTTTTCCACAAGGAAAATAGGTGTTAATTGCTTATAAGATATTTCACTAACAATCACATTTATCTCTGCAGTAGCTTAATGCCCACTTTATCTTAAGGATTCATTCAACATGTCATGAAATCCAACACCTTAATATGGTGCAAGTCGAAGTGCAGAAATAAGAAATATGTATTTTCTATGTAAAATTAGAATTCACTTATATTTACTTTAGGAGAAAAGGTTCATTTCTTAGCCTAATGCCCACTTTATCTTAAGGATTCATTCAACATGTCATGAAATCCAACACCTTAATATGGTGCAAGTCGAAGTGCAGAAATAAGAAATATGTATTTTCTATGTAAAATTAGAATTCACTTATATTTACTTTAGGAGAAAAGGTTTATTATGAATGAATGCCTTCCCGAGGTTTCGCCAAAAAAAAAAAAAAAAAAAAAAAAAAACATTCTCCACTTCTAACCTTTACCTCTTGTTTTAGTTTCTGCCCAGAACTGTCACTATTGATTATTAATTTTTTAATATATTTGTAGGTGAACAGTGTCCTTCCAAATTTTATATAGTACAAAACTTGGAAAATTCTACAAAAGCACCATTTTGGTCAATATGAATTATCAAAATAACAGATGTTAAAACTTAAAAGTGTTGACTACCAAACAATAGGACGTATCTTTATTAAAAACATTTGAGAAACTTTTCTTACTTAAAGTTTAGAAATAGAGTATTGGATGTCTTCAAATTTGGTTCAACAAATATGATTCAACAATTTTAGGGGTACCAAGTATGGTATGACCACATTCAAATTTTAATTACATTCAACAAAGAGTGAGAAAATAAAAAGGTGACACTGCAATCCAATGGGTCATAATTTCCTTTTATGTATCAACCAAATGGGACCTAATTAATAATTTGGTGGGTGATAAAAGCATAATCTTTACTGTTATAACTAAAAAAATAGAGTCCATGGTTATGTGGATATGTAGAGTTAAGCATGCATATTACAAGAGTGAGTTTTCATCTTTATTTGTCAAACAATTTTAAGCAACATTCTCAATCAATGATAAGTATTGTGTACTGAGGAATAAATAAGGCCCATAAAGACATTGACAGTAGATAACAATTATTGTGATAATAAAAGTCATGCCTTTTCCATGCTAAAATTACAGTATTCTAATTGATAAATTTGGTTGCACACACACACACGCACAAACACAAAAACTGACCTGTTCTCTGTCCTGCCGGGGTGATAATTTTAGCCTTCTTTTCAGGAGCAGGTGCAAGAGTATTTGAAGTAGACTTGGCAGGTCTTTTGCCAGTTGCCTAGACGGTGGACATGAAATTGAGAATGGTGCTGAATATAGACAACCAGAAAGCTAATAAACATGTGAAAAGTTATACAGCCACCTTCTTAGGTGTCTCCTCATCTTCATCGTCACCGTCACTCATTGCTCCGATCAAGCCCTGAAACATTGATTTGATCCACATGTTAGATTAAGCATAGCTTTGCTACACATGGTGTACATTGATTCGTTCACGTCAATGAGCCACTAAAATGTAATTCCTCATATCTACTATTATAACTTCAAAAGCAAATAATGTTGCTATGATTAGCTTGTGCAGCATCATCAGACTAAAACTAAGTTCTTTTGATAACATGCACGCATGCTTCTTCACATGCACACAATGGGAACTAGAGAAGCATTAAATCGATCAATATATCATGTCTGTATGAATTTGGTGCTCTTAGGCACACATTGGAAACTAGAAAACTAAGGAAAACGTGAACAAATCTAGTGATTAGAATGCCTACAGTATCATTGAAATACATGAAAAGGAAAACGTGCACAAATCTAGTGATTAATAAGACTGCAGTATCATTGAAATGAAGCTTAAGGTGGGTAACTTTTTGGGTAATGAAATAAAACACTGAGCACTAAAAATATATCTATGCTTAAATGCGCTCGCAGTACTGTGAATAGATATTGTAAACAGTGTATTAATGTCTAAAAAAGTTGTTCTTCTAGTGAACATTGTTTGTTCTATGCAAATGTTCCTCTGCTCACTGTAGCTGACCCACATGCTGCTCCAGCCTACTCACCACTTTTCATTTACGAGTCTGCTTTGGCTTGTCTCTGCTTGCAGAAGACTTCGCTACTTTATTCGCAGGAAGAGGTGTGGCAACATCATGCCCACCTTTCTTTTCATCACCACCTATTAAAGAAAAACAAAATGAAGTGAACACCTTTGACTCATAACAGAAGACAAGGAACTCTAGATATTAAGAGACATCTCTGAAGATTAAAGGTACAAACCTCTTCTCTGTCCACCTGATGGCATTGCAACGTTTGCCTTGTTCTCGGAAGCAGGTGTTTTTGAAACAGATTCAGCTTGCCTCTTTTTGCCACTAGCAGCCTACAGCAGAACCATATTGGGAATCTAAAACTTTTTAAACATGTATGAGAAGATGAAATATTATCTGCTTAGGAGTAGTCTCATCTTCCTCATCAGAATCCCCATTCTCATCATCATCGTTATCACTCACCTAATCAGTCATGTCCTGCAAAAATTAAGAATAAAAGTAATTACAACTCATAAACCTACAATATTGGTGGTAGTTTGCATAGACCGATCTGTGCAAAATAAATAACATAAATATTACTATTTACGATAAACAGCAAGTAGTGATCGGTAGTAAAAAAATTACTATAATTTATTCAGTATTATCTGGATATGATTATGGTCGAAACGTCATAATGCAAAGACAATTTACTTAACAATAATATATTTACCACATCATCTCCAGATTCATGCTCAGTCATCCTCATCCTCATCCTCATCATCACTGTCATCAGCATTTGGCTTATCATTTTTAATTTCCTCAGCAGCTTTTAAGCCTTAGGTTTTGCAACAGAATTATCCTTCCCAGCATTTGTGGGAGATATACCCTCCTGCTCCTTCACCTTAGTCTTCCCTACAGAAGGAATTGTATACATATTTAGTAAAAAAGAAACAAATCATTGAACCAAAAAATTCAAGTTGCAAAATGCACTAAAGATGGAGCTTATGGGACTTACCTTTAGAATCATCTGTAGATAACCTTGGCATTTCTTCCTTATCATTCACAATAACCTCAGCATTATTTGTAAATTGATCAAAGAACATAACAATGTTACTATTCAGAGCATACGGATAGCATGTGTAAGTCTCAATATAACAGTTAGCTTTGCTGCACAAAATTTTAACAAAGCAAAATATATAATAAAAAGCATGAAACGCATACAAGAAACCAGGTTGAGAAGCACACCAAATAGCCCAAGAGATGTAATAGTTGTAGGGCTTGAATGCAAGGATATTCTTTTATGATCATATTTAGTTTGCTTTAGATGACGAATCGGAATTCTAGTATCAGCTTAGCAGGAAAACCTATATCCATACTTGTAATAAATGAACACAATAACCCATATTTAAAGACAGAGCCTCGGACCAAAATTGAACAGAGAGAAATACGAGCCACTCTTTTCAATATACAATTGTAAACTAAAAGATCCACTTGAACTTAAACTGAGAAGTGGGGGATTACCTTCAAAGTAATAACAATGAAATTCTGTGCAAAAATAATTTACACAAAATACTAAAAAAAAGCATGTTGTTATGCCATAAGCAAGAAATTATGCCATGTTGTTATTTATAAGCTAGAAATGTCTAGAGCAATTGCAATTTTTGGGTCTATAGCAATTGCAAACATTTTGTGGTGCTTCTATAATAGACATACTCTATTTCAGTTCATCTTTGTTATATGTATATTTTTTTAAGTGTGTAGGCAGTGATGACAAAAAAATGTTGAAGTTTATTTTTGTGGGGTGGGGGGGACATGGTTAGTTGCAATTGGCATGGCATAATAATGCAGCCATAGACTAATCTTGATGCTTGATTTAAACAATCCTTACACACAAGTGTGTTTTTCGAGCCTATAGCAATTGCAGTTTTGAGCCTATGCTTGATTTATGGAAGAGTGCATGTGATTCTCACAAACACAAGTGAATGCTTGCTAGTTTTGTGAGGTCATGCTCTATGTTAGTAGGCAGTTATGACAAAAAAAATCATCTTTGTTTATGTTGTGTCTTGGCTGATTGAGCTCTTATTTATGTTGTTTATGAGCTGATTGAGAGATGTTTATGTTGTTTCTAGGCTGATTGAGCTTTTTTTTTATGTTGTTCATGAGCTGATTGAGAGTTGTTTATGTTGTATCTTGGCCGACCGAGCTTTTTTTTTGTTGTTTATGAACTGATTGAGGGATGTTTATGTTGTATCTTGGCTGATTGAGCTCTGTTTAATTTTGTTTCTGAGCATTCTAAGTTGGCGGGGGGGACCACGGTTGAGACTAGTTGGCATGGCACAATAATGCAGCCCTAGGGAAATAAGTATGCTTGATTTGAACAAACAGTGAAATATAAGTGTGTTCTGAGCCTACGACTACTTCAATTCATGATTTGGTTGATTAGTAGTACTTGGCAGTTTGTAGTAGTATTTTAGTTCATGAATACATGTTTAAGATTGTTGTTTTAATTTTTTCAGGAGCAGGAGCAGCAGCTCAAGCAAGCAGCAACACATAAGCATTTTGGACATGTTGTTTATGAGCATTTTCAGCCATTTATATTTTGTTTCCAAGTAGATTGTACTCTGTTTATGTTGTATATTTGAACTAATTGAACTCTGTTTATGTTGTATCTTGCCTGATTGAGCTCTTTTTTATGATGTTTATGAGCTGATTGAAGGATGTTTATGTTGTATCTTGGCTGATTGAGCTCTTTTTTATGTTGTTTATGAGCTGAATGAGGGATGTTTATGTTGTATCTTGGCTGATGGAGCTCTTTTTTATGTTGTTTATGAGCTGAATGAGGGATGTTTATGTTGTATCTTGGCTGATTAAGCTCTTGTTTATGAGCTCAATCAGCTCATAAACAACATAAAAAAGAACTCAATCGGCCAAGATACAACATAAACAACAGCTCAATCAACCTGGAAACAACATAAACATCTCTCAATCAGCTCATAAAGGATACAAAAAAGAGCTCAATCAGCCAGGATACAACATAAACAAAGATGATTTTTTTTGTCATCACTGCCTACTAACATAGAGCATGACCTCACAGCCAACTGCAACTAACCATGTCCCCCCCCCACCCAACCCACAAAAATAAACTTCAACATTTTTTTTGTCATCACTGCCTACACACTTAAAAAATATACATATAACAAAGATAAACTGATATAGAGTAAGTCTAAAGCATCACAAAATGTTTGCAATTGCTATAGACCCAAAATTGCAAACGCCCACAAGCAAGGCCAGCAAACTGCAATTGCAGTTGCTATAGACCCAAAAATTGGAAGCTGCCTAAGGTTTCAATTTGGGGGAGAGAAGAAGTAAAGAAGAAGAAGGGGAAGTGAACAGCCTGCAAGTGAAATCCCCAAAATGCCCTTCAAAACTTCGGCATGATTGAGATGTTTGGGCGGAATATCAATGATCTAGGCAATGATGACAAGCACTATTTTACAAGCACTACTTCGAATTATTATCCCCCCCTACAAATTTTAAAGCATTGATACTGCGAATCAAACACTTCTTGTATGGGGGGAATCATGCATCACTTTTATATCCATCATAGCGAACAAACTATGATTCTATCAGCTTGCCTGCAAACATCAATATGTAACGATAATTTAAAGAAATGTGATATGCGGTTTTATACAACAAAAATTAAAGATTCTCACAAGAAAAAGAATTCATCTAAAAAACACACAATGTGGTCTATACCTCCTAAGCTAAAAGGAAATTTATTGTATATATATATATATATATATACATATATATATATATATATATATATATATATATTTTTTTTTTTTTAATCTCTTCTTTTTATCAAGAATTAAACCCTCTACAAATTAAACCCCAGTAAAAACTTTCTACTAATCTAAATTTGGGGAAATATAAAACAAACCAATCATATAGGAAACAAACCAACACCTCTAAAATAGCAATAACAAAACAAAAGTAATTTATCTGTCAACTCTTTAACTTGTAATCTTTGTTTAAGATAAACCTAACATGCTTTTCTAAAAGTGTAATGTCAACACAATAAAATTCATGAACCCAATAAAACTAGGGTAAGGATTCAATAGCTTAGAGTTTGGGGGGTTTCAATTTTGGGTAGGGTTTAGAAGTGGATTTGGGCGTCGACGATAGAGGACGAGTAGGAGTGAGGTAGGGTTTTGGGGGAGGTCGGGGTGTGAGTTTGGAGCAGTGAGGAGGATAGACGAGGAGCGTCGAGGTAGATGGCGAGTATGGAGTGAGGTAGGGTATTGGGGTGAGGTCGGGGTGGGGGTTTGGAGTGGCGAGGAGCGTCGGGGTGTGGATTTGGAGCAGCGAAGAGGAGAGAGAGGAGCGTCGGGATTTGAGGAACAGAAGAAGGTTGGAAGCTGGGTTTCGATTTGGGGGAGAGAAGAAGTAAAGAAGAAGGAGAAGTGAACAGCCTGCAAGTGAAATCCCCAAAATGCCCTTCAAAACTTAGGCAGATTGAGATGTTTGGGCGGAATAGATCTCAGCCGTTGGATCGTGATCCAACGGCTGAGATCTTCAGCTCACGATAAGGAGCTCAGCTTACCATCTCATAATAGACCTACCCTCTCTTTTATATTATATATAATATATAATAATACTAATAGGCCTACCCTCTCTTTTATCTCCATTTTAAAACTTAGGCAGATTGAGATGTTTGGGCAGGATAGATCTCAGCCGTTGGATCATGATCCAACGGCTGAGATCTTCAGCTCACGATAAGGAGCTCAGCTTACCATCTCATAATAGACCTACCCTCTCTTTTATATTATATATATAATATATAATAATACTAATAGGCCTACCCTCTCTTTTATCTCCATTTTAAAAAGGAGAGGAAAAGTAGGAATTCACACCTACCTTAACACATGCAGAACACATCTTTTAATTAACAACAGAAAATAGAAAGAAAAAAAAATATAAAACTGCTTCCTCTCCCCAAACCCTTCAACCCCACGCACACTTCCTTGCCCAAATCCCACTGAGCTCCACTCTATCGCAGCCCGCCGTTAGCCTCACAATCGCCATACGCCGCTCGCCACCCACGCTGCCTCCCAACCAGTTTCCCACGCAGCTTGAATTCAAGGATTTTCGCTAGGATTATCATCAAATCTAAGGTTTCTGAAAATGCTCAAAATCCATTAGGCAGTGAAAGAAGAAGGATGGGCTCAAAACCATAACCCAAATGGGCCTCGGAGCCTTCCTTGGCAAGCATCGATGAAGCTGGAAGAGGCAATGTTCTTGGTTTCCTCCTCAATCTGATCCTCATCATCATCATCTTCTTTTTCATCTGATTTCAATTCATGTCTACAGTGATTTCAAATGGATGATGAAACTGGACGAGACGATGTTCTTGATATTAAATTACAAATCTGATGATGACTACAAAAATATGCACTAAATCAAGGAAGCGCTATCCTCATTTTAGCTTCTCTTATATCATGCTCTTAATGATGTCTAAAATTAAGGATAAACAAACTAAGATATAAATATAAATGTCAACAAATTCAGAATTCTGCCGTGTAGTTAATTGCTCTATGACCATATAAGCAATCTACATATATAACCAATAAAAACCATAGAAACGAATTAATATACTCGCTCAGGAACATACTTGCTGAGACGATGCCAATTGCCATTGAAATCTATATAAAAGAACTTCTTTAATTTAAACTTCAGTCTGAAAAATATTCATGAAGCACAACTAAAAGCTCAAAAAAACCTATCAAATTTTAGGAACTATTAGAAAATTTTGAAATTAAACTGTAGCTCCTTGGGACCTGAAAGTATAGCTGCTAAAGTATATATATGAAAGTAACACATATTTTTCAGTTCTTTTTGTTATCAAGATGGGGTTATGTAGATATAACACTCCACAAAGATTTGATGAAATTAGAAGTAATTTAATAGAAATTATGAACCAAGATTAATCCATATATATATAGTGTCACATTTGAAAATGTATGACAATGTTTGTGTGACTTTACATCACAACTACACTTGCTTTTTGCTTCTACCTATTTTGTCATTTGAAATGACGATATTATCAATCTACATATATGACCTTACAAAATACATACGGAATTTAACTTTACTGATTTTTTTGGGATGGGTTAGGGTTTTACAATAAGGATTTATCTCACCATCTTCATGATTGTTTTGGTCTGATTGAGGTTTTGTTGGATTGATTTTTGGAGGAGTTATGATTTGGCAGTTAGGGCTTGGGCCCCAAAAATGGCAAATGATGCTACTTTATCTATGAATTTGGATATGAATATTGTAGAGTTTCATTGTTAATATTATTGTATTTGGTCCAATTGAGTTGAATTGGGATATGCATAATTGTAGGGTTTCATTGTACTATTATTGTACTTACTATTGGTTTATTGGATTAACAAAATGTTCTTCATCCATACAGATTTTTTTGGTTGCAAGTTCATGCTGTGAATTCCCGACGCCGACGTCCACCCAGATCCCCTGCTGGTAACTAACTTGAAGACTTCTACAAATTGTTGGAAAGTTACACATCGAAAATTGTGAGTTTCCTTTCAATTGAATAGAACATATAGAATGATGTTGGTTTCAGAATGTGAATTTGTTAATCTATATATTTGTCATCTTTTGATATAGCTAATTATCAATTATTGTTCTCTCAATGTGTTTCTGATCTTGATTATATTTAATTTGAGAGAGAATGTTTGATCTGATGTTGAGTAGCACACAATCGAGAAGGATATAGCGGAGTACATCAAGGAGTCCGAGAAGAGCCACAACCCAACTTTGGTAATTATTCGACTTTTTTTCCTTTCCTTTCAGTTGAATAGAAATATAGAATAGTGTTGGATGGTTTAGAAATATGAATTGGTTAATTTGTAGATTTGTCATCTTTTGATTATATTGCGATAGAAATAATTAAGGGAGATCTCTAAATTTTTGAGTTCCATAGAATTTTATAAGCCTCTCAAAATTGTTTTAGCCAATTGCATAGGGTAAGCCTAGTCATTTTAAAAGCAAAAGGAGTTTCTTTTAACAATATTTTTTTCTTTTTTCTTTTCAAGAGATTGAGAAAGATGCACTCTTATGGGTGAATGTGTGGTTAAATATGAAATGGAAAAATTTACGGTTATTTGCAAATGACATTTATATCCATCCTCTGAACAATCACACGTGACTACAAGGTGTGACTAGTGTAAATGTGAGGGGCTCGATTATGAATTAGAATGGGCCAAAAAATACTCCCTTATCAATACTTTCAAGAAAAAAATGTATTACTCCCAAGGCTCCAACTTACTTTTTGAGAAATTGCATCCTAATTTATATATATGCACAAGTTACTTCCAAGGCTCCAACTTACTTTTTGAGAAATTACTTCGGTAATTATTCGACTTTTTTTCCTTTTTTTTTCAGTTTAATAGAAATACAGAATAGTGTTGGTTGGTTGGTTTGGAAGTATGAATCGGTTAATTTTTAGATTTGTCATCTTTTATTATATTGTGATAGAAATAATTAAGGGACATCTCTAAATTTTTGAGTTCCATAGAATTTTGTGAGTCCCTCAAATTGTTTTAGTAAATTGCATAGGGTAAGACTAGTCATTTTGAAAGCAAAAGGAGTTTCTTCGAATAATATTATTTTTTTTTTCTTTTCGAGAGGTTGAGAAAGAAGGCACTCTTATAGGTGAATGAGTGGTTGAAAATGAAATGAAAAAATTTATTGTTATTTGCAAATGACAGTTATATCCATCTCCTTTTGCATAATCACACGTGACTATAAGGTGTGAGGGGCCCGGTTATGAATTAGAATGGGCCAAAAATTACTCCCTTATCAATACTTTCAAGAAATAAAAAGTATTACTCCCAAGGCTCCAACTTACTTTTTGAGAAATTGCATTTTACATATATACACAGGTTTGTATAAACACATCCACTACGTACACTTACACATATATAGACATATACATAAATAGAATATTAAAATGTTTCATATAAAGGATATTAAAAAATTTCTGAATTTTACCGAATTTACAGAGTTTTTCCCGAATCCCGTACATTTGAATCTAACTGAATTATTCCCGAACCCTGAATTTGTGATTATGCTAAAGTTACCTCATGACAATGAGTTTTAATACATGTTGTACTTTACCTAAATTTGGTAATATATTTTAACCAATTTAAATTTGACTAGTTTAGTATCGTACAAAATTTTGTTTTATTATTAATGCATGAAATCAGCTATGCATAATAATCCTTATATTTTGTAGTTAATTTTGTTAATTAGTTTAGACATTAATTCATACGTTCAAATATTACATTTCATTAATATTTTTCTCATTTTCATAAGTATAGCACACTTATGTTATTAGTTTTTTTTATAAAAAAAATTGGGGTATATTCTTCACCCTACGTGATAAAAATTTTGATATTGTTTAATCGATATTGTAACCATAACATTTTAAAGTTTTTTGACTATTAAAGATCATGAGAAGTTTGAGGTGATTCGGACAGCGGATGGACAGCCAATGCATCACCGGCTGTTTGCCAAATATGTTTTTTTGTTCTTCTATCGTGGTGCTGGTGCGGTTCAATGGATTGTTTCTCGTATCATCCACAAGATAGGATAATATATAAATTAAGAACATTTGAAATAAATGAATTAATCAATTAAAATAATTAACGATGTGTATTCTATATAGGGCGAGCGAGCAATGACCTGAACTATTTGTTTTCGAAAGGTTATGTTCATTGCATCAATTGTAATTTACATAATCCAAGCAGTGTTGTGGCTATGGGGTTCGAAATGTTATAACCAAAAGATTGGTAATGAATTTGATAGTGTAAATTTTCAATAACTAACCTAATAAAGAGTATTGAGATGGTGATGCAGCCGCATCGGAACATACTGAAGATATCGCAAAGATACAAAGATCAAAACTGATAAGAACAAAAAAGATCATAGGCATCCGGTCGACCCACCACTTGATCGCATTTCACCATCGGTCGCGCTTAGCTTTGGTCACCTCTGCCGGATTATCTGTCTGAGCACCCGCAGCGGGAGCAACCACCGGAGTCAGGAAGAGGCTCAAGATAACCCATCAATGCAGCAAACGACTTCGACATGTTGGGCAAACCGAGCCTCTTACGTCTAACCTACAAAAGAAAGAAATGATTGATTAGGGCTTTCAGAATTTGGGTTTGTAATTAAAGAAAAGGAAAATAGCTCAAGGTAGGCCAAACCTGCAGTCAAGAAGTAGTCAATGAGGGTAGCAGTTTAAATGATAATAAAGATCGCCAGTTTATAATTACGGACCTCAATTACCTAAAAAAACAAATATATTAATTAGAATTATTAATCTATACTCTTTATTAGGTTAGTTATTGAAAATGTACACTATCAAATTCATTACCAATCTTTTGGTTATAACATTTCCGAACCCCTATAGCCACAGCACTGCTTGGATTATATAAATCATAATTAATGTAATGAACAAATAGTTCAGATCATTGCTTGCTCGGACTATATAGAATACACATCATTTATTATTTAATTAATTAATTTATTTATTTCAAATATACTTAATTAATATATTACCCCATCTTGTGAATCATACAAGAAACAAGCCACTGACCCACACCAACACCACGATAGAAGAACAGAAGACATATTGGGCAAACAACCAGTGATGCATTGGCTGTCCATCCGTTGAACGGATTATATCAAACTTCTCATGATCTTTTATAGTCAAAAAACTTTAAAATGTTATGAGTTACAATAATACGCTTAGATAATCGATTAAACAAATATCAAAAAATTTATCACGTAGGATGAAGAATATACCCAAAAAAACTTTTTTTAAAATAAACTAATAACCTAAGTGTGCTATACTTGTGAAAATGAGAAAAATATTGATAAAATATAATATTTGGACGTATTTATTCTTGTCTAAACTAATTAACAAAATTAACTACAAAATATAAGAATAATTATCCATAGCTCATATCACGCATTAATAATAAGAAAGAAATTTGTACTATACTAAAATAGTCAAATTTAAATAGGTCAAAATATGTTACCAAATTTAGGTAAACTACAACATGTATTAAAGCTCATTGTCATAAGGTAACACTTAGCGACGTCAATTAGGTTGAGTTCCTCAACCTACTAAGTCCTCACACTTCCATACTTCCATCAAGCTACACATCCGTCATTTAACAAGATAAGTCATTAATGGTTAAGATACTAACAAGGATTATTCTACTACTCTCCACCATCATAACATGGTCAACTATCCAAATTTCTAACTTGATCAATTACTACACATTCAAGCATACTCTAACAAGATCAACTTTCTCCTTGATTAATAAAACATGAACTCTAATATAACTCCACTTCCATCAAACTACTGACAATTACTACGAAACTACTAACAAGGATTATTAATAGCTTACTAACTTGAACTACATTACTAACATGAACAATTAATTTACCAATTAGCTTCCTAACCATTTACTAAGATTAATTTATAACTCTTTAAGCTACTAACTCAACTTCAAGCTTCATTCATGATCAACTTATAATTCTTTCAATTATACTAACATGAGTCAAGTCAACTTCAAGCTTCATTCATAATCAATGTTCACATTTTAACTTTCTAACTTACTAACATAATCAATTCTACTTACTAATTACATGACATCTTACTAACTAACATGATCACTACTTACTAACATGACTAAAGCTTACTATGATGAGTAAGAGCTTACTAACAAAAGGCTAATTTTACTAACATCAACAATATACTAGGAACAATCTACTACACAAGATTCTTAAAAAAATCACAACTTTACATTCTACAATTAACAACCAAGCTACTACTCCAAGGACATGATTTTTATTTCATAATCAAGTATAAAAATTCCATCTTTACTCTTCTACTACCATTCTTATGCATAAAAATGTAATCTTTATAATTAAAAGATGAAGAACACCCACCCTGTTTAAATTAAAACCTAGCTCCTTCTTCTTAATCCTCTTCTTCTTCTTCTTTTATCTCAAGCTCCAATAATTCTAGGAAATTCATAAGAAATTAATTAGAATAGGAAAATAGGATGAAGAAATTCCTCCTTAAGCCTTGGCTATAATCCAAAGAAATGAGTGGGAGTGAGTAGAGGTGCTTGTTGGGAGATTAAACTTGAAGTAGAATGGAATTTGGAGTAGAAAATGAGAAGAAAAAATTAAGATTTTTGGTTCTTACTTGGTTTCTTTTTCTTTTTCTTTTTTTTGAATGAATGAATGAAGAAGAATTTCTTCTCATCTTCATTCTTTTATACAAATGAGTGAGAAATGAATGGCTAGGAATGGGAGATGTGGTCGGCTAAGAGACCAAGAGAAATGAGGGTGAGGTGGAGTGTAGGGTTTCTAGAGAGTTTCTTTTCCTTTTGTTTTGTTTGTTTTATCTTGTTAACCCTAACCTTAACCTCCTAACCCTTAACCCTACTCATCATAACCCTCAAACAAACAATCCATACACTTCATTATTTTATTATTCAATCATACAACATACATTTAATTTAAGCAATCTATTGGCCTAACATTATAATTTATAATAGATGCATATAATAAAATCACAACACAATCTATATAAAATTTATAATATTTAATTTATAATTTGAATGTACAATTTCTATTATCTACTTCCATACAAAAATAATTATTTATTTGGGATCTTACAGTTAGAGCATCTGTAGTCGTTGAAACTCAAATTTTCTATATTTGACTTTTAGAAATAGGAATTTTGAGTTGGGCTTGTAGTCGTTGAAACCCAAAATTTGAATGAACAGTGGATGATATTTTGTTTCTTGAATCTTTGCCAATAATCTCCTCAAATAAAAAATAAATAAAAAATGGTGTTCAAAACATTTTGTAAAAAAACAATTGTACGCATAGACGCACATAACAATTCCTATAGGCCCATTCCATCTCAGCCCTTGATCAAAAAATTCACATCAATCACAAATTTACTTCAAATGTATAATATTCCTGATATGGCTAAAAACGGGGTTAAATCGGAACCGTCCAGATTGGGCACGAATCTCGAAGCTCGGGGGTAAAACGGTAATTTCACATATAGATGGGTCCGAAGCGGGCACTGGATCTCCCCTTCACAGATCCAATAACCCACGAACGGATCCACTCCAGCTAGGTACGGGTCACGACCCAAGACAAACCCAGACCAGCAAGAGGAAATCAGGATCTCTGATTTGACTAAATCAACGGGCCTGATTTGCGGTTATCCTCTCACCGGGAATCAGGGATCAGTTTCCTAAACAAATTGTGAGGATTTTACTCCTAACGGTATCACAGGAAATCAGATCCCTAATCAAATTCCCATGGCGACTATAAATACCTCTGACCCACCACTGTTACAAGGTAATCACTCTTTTTCCAATTAAAGCTCTTTCTTAATCATATCACTGGTTACTGACAAGAGCGTCGGAGGGTGCGTCGCCGGGATCAACCCCGGTGTATCGCACTTCCTTGTAGGTGAACGGGCGGGAGTCAGCCGCCCAATTCCGACGAACAGGCTTGGATTCGCTATTCAGATTTTTCCACGAACCCACAAATTCTATCTGTTTACCCCCACACCAGAATCAGCGGTAACAGATTGGCGCCGTCTGTGGGAAAAATCAGACGAATAGCAGCTCCTCCTCTTCCCGTCGGAAAGATCTTCTCCAGCCATGCCACCTAGAAAAGTCAGATCAAGGGGATCCAATCATGGGCCCAACCCAGATCAGCAACAAGAAGTCCCCTTCCAACCCGCTCAACAACAGGGACAACTTCCGCTTCAAACCGAGGATCTACCTCCTCTCCCAAATCAGCAACCTCTTAATTGTCCCACGGGCCCTTCAAATGCCGCCGTGGGGGTCTCGCGCCCCGACCCGCAGAAACAACCTCTCAACCTGGACCACGTGTCCATCCACAATGCCGCCTCGGATTCCATGGCTTCCCACCATCCTCGAGCTTCCGACCTCCGTAATACCGTTCTAAACCGGCAAAAGGATGCGGATCTTCGCCACCGCCTGGATGATAAGCGGGCCCGAGAGGGAGCCTCCCGCCAATAACATCCAGGTGAGCGATCTCCTTACCGCCGAGACACCAGGAGGTCCCCGGACCGAAGGGGTCGGTCGGGGGGAATCCCCCGAGCGTCATAGGAGGCGACCGCATTCCCCCGCTGGTCGGCGTCATCGGTGGAATGATGAGACGCCCATCACTCGTGCTGAGTTCCTACAATTCCAAGCAACAGTGCTACAAGCCCTCAACCTTCGCCCCGCCAACAACAATGCCCAAAGGGTTCCGACACCCCCACGGGTGCCAAGTCCCCGTCCTCGGTTCATAACACCTCCTCCGGCTCCTAATCACCAACAGCACAACCATAGTCCTCGCCGCTCTCAAGACTACCGCCGTCGTAGTCCCCGCTCCCCCTCCTATGAAGACGAGTCCAGGGGCTCGATCGACTACCACCGAAGGGACGATGCTCTTTACCGCCGTCTCCACGAGATGGAGAGACGCATCGGTCGAATGGACAAGGAGGAAGAGTCTAGAGGTAGGACCGTCCGCCCCGGCAGACCTCCATTTTTCCGGACTATCATGGAGGCTCCCATTCCGAGGGGTTTCAAGCCTCCGCAGTTTGAAACGTATTCGGGGGAGTTGGACCCTGTTGATCATGTCGAGAGCTTCAAGACTTTGTGCTAATCCACCAAGCTTCCGATGCCATGCTCTGCAAAACCTTTCCAGCCACCCTTAAGGGCTCAGCTCGGGAATGGTACTCTCGGCTCGCTCCCTCTTCCATCTTCTCTTTCGAGCAGTGCGAAACGCTCTTCATAACTCACTTTGTGAGTAGCAGACGGACGGAGAAGACCAGCCTCTCTCTACTCCACCTCCGACAGGAGAGGGGAGAAAAGTTGAGGGACTATGTGAGGAGATTTACCGCGGAGGTTCGCCTCCCTCGACCAGTCAGTGGCGATCGTCGCATTCCAATCCAACGTCCTCAACTCTAACCTTCGGTCGTCCCTCGCCAAAAAGCCCCCGCACAACTTCGCCGATCTTCTCCTTAGATGCGAGAAATATATTCGGGCGGAGGAAGCCGAGTGCTTCCTGGGTTTCGGAGGACCCGCTTCCGGGTCGAAGAGAAAGACGATGGAAGAGGAAGGGGCCAAGAAGCTACAGAAGGACAATAGCGGTCAGCGCCGTCCTCCCCCCAGGTTCGAGAAATTTACTCCTCTCACTACCAATGTCTCCACCATCCTGATGGAAGTCGAGAAGGAGGGGGTTATACCTCCCGCTCCGAGGATGAACACCCCGGCCAAGAAGAGGAACAAGGAGAAGTGGTGCCGTTACCACCGGGATCATTGCCACGACACCAACGACTGCCGGGCGTTAAAGAACGAGATAGAGGCCCTCATCCAGAGGGGGCAGTTGGCTAAGTTTGTGAGAACAAATGATCGGGGAGATCGCACCACTCCTCCGCCTCGGGGGGCTAACAAGCGCTCCGAGCGACGCGATGAAACCCCTGAGTTCGAGGAGGAGCGTGTTCTGTACCTTATCCACGGAGGCCCCATGGGGGGCTCTTCCAACTCCTCTCGGAAGGCCTTCGTCCGAAAGGTCAATTCAGTTCACGGCGCCCCTTCACCCAAAGGCCTCGGCGTCCCAGTAACTTTCTCTGATGAAGACCTCGAGGGGGTCCGAACTCCCCACTGCGACGCACTTGTTATCGATCTCCGCATGGCGAACTTCAAGGTGCAGAGGATCTTGGTAGACAACGGGAGCTCCGTGAATATCCTCTTCCTCTCGACCTTCCGAGGGCTGCAACTATCCCGGGATCGCCTCAAACCGGCCGGCTACACGCTCCACGGGTTCACGGGGGTGCCAGTAACTGTCGAAGGGGTTATCACCCTGGACGTAACTGCTGGGAAGACCCCTACCACCCGGACAGAGCCGATGGATTTTATGGTCGTCAATGTCCCGACTGCATACAATGTCATCTTGGGCCGACCTGGCCTAGCTGCCCTGGAAGCCGTCCCTTCGGCGTACCACCTCAAGATGAAGTTCCCCACCCGGGCGGGAGTGGGAGAAGTCAAGGGCAGCCAAGAGACGGCTCGGAAATGCTACATGACTTCCACTGGGGGTCCGGTGCTCTCCCTCGAGACTCTAGAGATCCCCGAGCCTAACGTCCGACCAACGTCCGAGCCGGCGGACGAGTTGGAAGAAGTACTCTTCTCGGACGAGGACCCGAGCCGAAAGTTCCTCATTAGCAAATCCCTACCGACTGCCCTATGTTCCGACTTAGTGCAGTGCATCCGAAAGAACCGCGACCTATTTGCTTGGTTCGCCGCGGATATGCCCGGGATTTCCGAGGAGCTTCTAGTGCACCGCCTCAGCGTCGAACCGGGGTGCAGACCGGTTCAGCAGAAGAGGCGTAAATTCGCTCCCGAGCGACAACAAGCCATCAAGGAGGAGGTGGACAAACTCCTAAAAGCTCGTTTCATACAGGAGGTGAACTACCCCGAGTGGCTCTCCAATGTCGTCATGGTTAAGAAGTCCAATGGTTCCTGGAGGATATGCATCGACTTCACAGACTTGAATAAGGCATGTCCGAATGATCCGTTCCCTCTCCCGAATATCGACACCCTCATCGATGCCACCTCAGGCCATGAGCTCCTCAGCTTCATGGATGCCTTCTCCGGCTACAACCAGATACGAATGTTCCCTCCGGACATCCCGAAGACTTCCTTCATTACCGACTAGGGCCTCTACTGTTATAGAGTTATGCCGTTCGGATTAAAGAACGCTGGAGCCACCTACCAGCGCCTCGTCAATAAAGTCTTCCAAAGCCAGATAGGCCGCAACATGGAAGTATACGTCGACGACATGCTCGTGAAGAGCATCCAAGGTACCGACCACGTAGCCGACCTACAGGAGGCGTTCGGCGTACTGAGAAGGCACAACATGAGGCTTAATCCGAACAAGTGTGCGTTCGGGGTCTCGTCAGGAAAGTTCCTCGGCTTCATGGTCAGCCAGTGAGGGATCGAAGCAAATCCTGAAAAAATTAAGGCCATACTGGACATGGCCCCGTCCCGGAACATCAAGGAAGTGCAGAGGCTTACGGGTCGCCTCGCCGCTATTGGGCGATTCCTTTCGAAGTCTGGGAAAAAGTGCCTCCCCTTCTTCAAGGCTCTCAGGGGGGCCAAGGGTTTCGAATGGGACGAACTGCAACAGGAGTAGTTCAACCAACTGAAGGCCTACTTGGTCAACCCTCCCCTGCTCAGCAAGCCCGTTCTAGGGGAAACCCTCTTCATCTACTTAGCTGCTTCCGAGCAGACCCTAAGTGCTGTTTTGGTGAGGGAAGAAGACCGGGCTCAGAGGCCCATCTACTATGTGAGCAAGGTGCTTCGGGACGCCGAGCTCCGCTACCTGAAGATAGAAAAGATGGCCTACGCCCTAATTATGGCAGCGAGGAAGCTCCGCCCATACTTTCAGTCCCACTCGGTTGTGGTCCTCACCGACCAACCGCTGAAACAAATACTCCACAAGCCGGAAACCTCAGGCCGGCTTATGAAATGGTCCATCGAGCTGAGCCAACATGACATCTCCTACCAGCCTCGAACCGCGATAAAGGCTCAGGCCTTAGCGGAATTCATCGTCGAAAGCACCATCCCCGAGGTCAGCTAAGCAGAGAACGGACCACCCATCTGGACGGTTTTTGTAGATGGTTCTTCGTGCAATAAGGGAAGCGGAGCCGGGGTCATTCTGGCAGGCCCAGATGACTTCGTTTTGCAATACTCCCTCCGCATCAACTTCGAAGCCTCCAACAATGAAGCGGAATATGAGGCGCTAATAGCCGGTTTCAGAATGGCCCGAAGGGCACAGCGCCTCTGAATCTTCAGTGACTCTCAGTTGGTGGTAAACCAAGTATTGGGCGAGTACGAGGCAAGAGACGGTCGGATGGCGAAATATCTCGCTAAAGTCCGAAGTCTCATGACCCAGTTCGAAGAAGCGCTCATCCAGCGGATCCCCCGAGAGAAGAATTCCCGGGCCGACGCCCTCTCTAAGCTAGCCTCCTCCTCCCTTCAGGGTCTCGAGCAGACCGTCTTGATCGAGGTCCTCTGAAACCAAGCATCGAAGACGAAGCCTCCGACTCAGTGGAGTCGCTGCCGATCCTGCTGCAAGACAACTGGATGAAACCGTTAGTGGAATTCCTAAGGGACGGGCTCCTCCCCGAGGACCCGAAGGAAGCGCGCCGAGTAAGAACCAGGGCCGAGCGGTACGTCCTGGTCGAGGGGATCTTGTACAAGCGCTCCTTCTCGCAGATAGACTGCCGACCATACCTGAGATGCCTTTTCCCGGAGCAAGCCGATTATGCCTTACGGGAGCTCCATGAAGGCATCGGTGGGGCACATTCAGGGTCTAGGTCCTTAGCTCGGAAAGCTCTGAATTACGGATACTTCTGGCCGACTCTCCTCCAAGACGCCGAGCGACACGTTCGGCAGTGCGGCTCTTGCCAGAGACATTCCAACATTCGTCGCCTCCCCCAAGCTAACCTCGCCTCCCTATCAAGTCCTATCCCCTTCGCAATGTGGGGGATGGATTTACTAGGGCCATTCCCTCCAGCTCCGGGCCAGTTCAAGTTCTTGGTCGTAGCCATCGACTACTTTTCGAAGTGAATTGAGGCCGAGCCCCTAGCCACTATCACCGAGAACAAGGTGCTTCAATTCTTTTGGAGGAACGTCATCTGCCGATTCGGCGTCCCCCGTGTCCTCGTAACTGACAATGGAACTCAGTTTACCGGGGCCGCGTTCTGAGCTCTATGTGAAGATCTTGCCATCCAACAATGCTTCTCCTCCGTCTCCCACCCGCAGTCGAATGGCCAGGCAGAGAACGCTAACCGGCAGATACTCTCTGGTATCAAGAAGAGCTGGACAAGTGTTCTAAAGGCTTATGGGTCGACCAACTCCCCAACGTGCTCTGGAACTACCGCACCAGTAAACGGACCCCCACAGGAGAGTCTCCGTTCAACCTCACCTATGGGTCCGAGGCAGTGATACTCTTCGAAGTCGGAATACCTTCTCCGTGCCTCGCAGCCTACAACGAGGAACAGAATGCCAGAGACCTCTGGGCGAACTTAGACCTGGTGGACGAAATGAGGGAAAGAGCATCAATTCGCCAACAGAGCTATCGAAGGAGGATCGAATTGGCGTACAACAAGAGAGTCCGACCCACCGATCTCAAGGAGGGTGACTTGGTCCTCAGAAAACTAGTCATCTCCTTCCCCAATCAGAAGAGCAAACTAGCTCCAAATTGGGAAGGACCTTACAAGATCGCGAGGGTAGTTCGTCCCGGAGCTTATCGTCTAGAAGACCTTGAAGGCAGGGAGATTCCGAGGACCTGGAATGCCGACCGCCTTTTAAAATACCAAGAAAGCGCCTCGGCGCCTCTCTAAGTATCACAGGGTGTCGAACCGTTCCTCTCCTCTTGTAATTTTATCAAGAAGGACCTTTTAAGTTGTCATATGTAAAAACGGCTCGCCGTCAATTATTAATAAAGAATGTTTTTTCGTACTTATAAAATTGCTTGTGTCTCTCCGTCTTTATTCTTTATTCAATCAATGGTTCGGAGTCCAATACCTGGCTCGATTCTACTCCGCAAGCTCGCTTCTAAGCGGGCTAGGAGTAGGTCGCCATTCGGAATTGCTCCCACGACCGTTGAACTCTAACGATGGTTCCGGAATCCAACACTTGGCTCGATTCTACTCCGCAAGCTCGCTTCTAAGCGGGCTAGGAGCGGGTCGCCATTCGGAATTGCTCCCACGACTGTTGAACTCTAACGATGGTTCCGGAGTCCAACACTTGGCTCGATTCCACTCCGCAAGCTCGCTTCTAAGCGGGCTAGGAGTGGGTCACCATTCGGAATTGCTCCCACGACCGTTGAACTCTAACGATGGTTCCGGAGTCCAACACTTGGCTCGAGTCCACTCCGCAAGCTTGCTTCTAAGCGGGCTAGGAGTGGGTCGCCATTCGGAATTGCTCCCACGACCGTTGAACTCTAACGATGGTTCCGGAGTCTAACACTTGGCTTGATTCCACTCCGCGAGCTCGCTTCTAAGCGAGCTAGGAGTGGGTCACCATTCGGAATTGCTTCCACGACCGTTGAACTCTAACGATGGTTCCGAAGTCCAACACTTGGCTCGATTCCACTCCGCAAGCTCGCTTCTAAGCGGGCTAGGAGTGGGTCGCCATTCGGAATTGCTCCCACGACCGTTGAACTCTAACGATGGTTCCGGAGTCCAACACTTGGCTCGATTCCACTCCGCAAGCTCGCTTCTAAGCGGGCTAGGAGTGGGTCGCCATTCGGAATTGCTCCCACGACCGTTGAACTCTAACGATGGTTCCGGAGTCCAACACTTGGCTCGATTCCACTCCGCAAGCTCGCTTCTACGCAGGCTAGGAGTGGGTCGCCATTCGGAATTGCTCCAACAGCCGTCGGACTACTCTTACGATGGAAAGCGAGCCCACTATTAAGTAAGGCTCAGCCCATCTTGCAAGTTCGCAAGATTAAGAGACCAAAGCACTGCTCGGCACCACTGGCCGAGCGAGCAAGAGGTTGGCTCAGAGACCTCGGCGTGATGAACACAGACACAAACAAAACGACTACCCAAAGTTACAAAGGACATGCAAGTTCGAGAAAGAAATGTTATTAATAATTGGGATACAAAGCGACTCTTCCGTACAACAAGGTCACAAGGCCTTAAAGTACAAAAATTACAATGCCGACCCACTACAATTCGGTACGTCAACCTCGGCCGTCAGCTCGTCCCGCTCGGTCGTCGGTTTGGCCACCTCGGCCGCCAGTCCCTCTCCCTCCGACCGAAGCTCCGCCTCTACGGTCTGCAAGTGACGGATCTCGGAAAGCAGATCGTCCCTCTCCGCTTCTATTTTCGACAAATTGTGCCGAATGCACTGGATCCGAAGAGCATTGCTAAAGGCGATCGGCGAACCTTCGTCCTCTCCTATGGGGGGTCATCTCGGCGATCTTGCTCTCCAGACGCCGGATCTCGATGTCTCTCCGACCTAGGATGAGCTGAAGATGGTTCTGCTCGCTTTCGGCTCGGCGCAACCCTAGCTCGACCTCATAAAGCCGTTCTTGGCACCTCGCCAAGGGCAGCCTCGTCACCCCCAAGCCCACCTCGGCTCGAACGTGGTCATCCGAGCGAGTGGGCTCGACGTCCTGAGCTACCGCCTCGAGCTGAAAAGAAGAAGAGCCAAACAACAAAATTTCAAACACTGCCGAAGTCCAACACTTTAAGAATTTTCAATCAAACTTTCAGACTTTGAATAAGTTGTCAGAGATCGGAAGTTACACAGAAGTAAAGCAAGGGTTTTTATTCAAATAATGTAGCCCTACATACAACTAGACCAACGCCACAACAGGGTTTTACAATAACTTAGAGAGACATAATACATCGTGTTTAGTGCTTCTTTGGAAGGGGAACGCTCCGGTTCAAGGAAACCCGGGGTCGGCGACGCCTGACCTCCGAGCTCGATTCCAAACCAGCGAAGCGAGATCCCCCTTCGCCGCTGACTCTAACTGTGGCGCCAACCGAGGCGCCGCTAGACGAGACAGCTACACTACTCTGAGCGTCAGTAGGACTCCGCCTCACCGCAGGCAAACGAGTCGCAAGTTCGTAGAAAGTAATCCCTTTCTCGCTCTTTTCGCGAGTACACGACGTACTACGAACGTTGGCCCTCTCAGGCAGAGGCTTGAGCGACACGATCTCTTCCTCCAGCTCGATAATCCTATCTCTCAGAACATTATCCTTCGGCGACATCTTCAAACGAGGGGGTCTTGACGAGCCCGCAACATTGGCACTATCGCTCGCAAAACATCGATAATGGGTGGCCTCGATCCCCCTGTCTATCGTAATCCTCCTAAGCTTGTCGACCTTCGCCAATAACTTTTGGCGCTCGGATGACAGCTTCTCCACCTCGGAAGCTAACTTCTCTCCTTCCGCCGAATGTTCTTTCTCCATTACCTCCCAGTGACGGATCTCGGCCAAGAGCTCGCTATTCTTTTGCTCGACAACGAAAAGCTCCCTACGAAGCCGCTCCGTCTCGCCGTCGGGACGAGAAGCTTGAGGTTGCTTCCGTAGTTGCTTCAACTCACGGCAATACCCCCTCGCAGCCGCTTTTATCTCCTCCAGCTTCAAGAGCATATAAAACCGCCTCTCTCGGCTATGAGAAAGCGCTCGCTTCGTCTCTTTTAGCTCCTTACGAAGATACGAAACCTCCGTGATCGGACCAAACTTCACCTGAAAAGCAAAGATAAATCCGATGCCCACCCAACACTTGGAGAATTTTTGGCCAAACAAAAGGTGTTTTCATTCAAAACTCAAAAAAGCGTTACAAGAGCGGTGGCCAGTCCGCAGTTAGGCTTACAAAAAGAAAAAAAAAGACTAAAGACGCAACCAAGTCAAGGGTCGACCTTTTTGTCGCTCGGAACTTCCGACCCTTCGACGACTCCTATGTCCTCGTCCTCATCGCCGTCCTCGGAGCTGTCCTCCTCTTCATCCTCGGCCTCGGTCTCGCCCGTGCCTTCAACACCATCGGCCGGTCCCTCGGGGCTGAGCATTGCCGAGGGAAGCTCCTCCTCCCCCTCCACGGGGTCGTAGAAGTGGTAGGAGGATGTGTCGAACCTCGGGTTCCGAGCGGCGATATGAAGCAGGGCTCGGCCGTACGCGTCCTCCATGTTCTTAAACATGTGCTGCTCGGCCTCATGCTGGACGACCTTCTTCGCCTTCGCCACCCTCGATTGGTGCTTGGCCCTGATCCTCTTGGTCTCCTTCCGAACTTTCTCCGCCTCCGACCGGGCTTTGGCCAGCTCCTCCTTAAGCCTGGCATTCTCCTTCTCCGAGGCCTCGAGCTTGGCTGCTTCGTCCGTCGACCGCTTGATAGATTCGCCCAGCTTCGCCTCCAACCCTGCCACCTCGGCACCGCGTTTCGCCGAGAGGAGTTGCTCCGCTTCAAACAGTTTCACAGCTTTCGAGCGCTCCGACCTCTCCCGGTCATACTGTGCCGTCAGCTCCTGTTCTTTGCTCGCGAACTCTTCGAGCAAGAAGTTGAAGTGGCAGAGGGTCTGAAAAGAGAACAAGCAGTTAAGGTCCGGACTTAAAAACTTAGAAAATTTCGAAAAAATGCTTCAAGAATAAAGGGTTCGACCTACTTACCGACATCGTGTTCCGGGCGATCTGCATTGTAGCGTCCCCGACCTCTCTGGACTTAAGCGCCGCTCGGTCCTTGGGGGTCGACAGGTTCTTCACCGCCTGCATACAGATGTTCCCGTCCCCCAAGAAGCCGTCGACCTTCATTACTTGCCAGTCGGGGACGAAGATCTGCTTATGCGCCTCAGACAGAATCTTCTCCGCATCGGCAGTGAGGGGCGGAACTTGAAGGGATAACACCTTGCTCACGTTGAACGTGCCACTCGACGAGCCGGGAGCATCGGTCTTCCCCGGTGGAGTCGGCGCATCCGAGGATGGGAGATCGGAGGCCGTGACCTGGTTTTGCTCGGGGTCGGCTTCAGGGACCTCGACCACCGGCAAGTCGGCGGTCTTTGGGACCGAAGGTATCTTCGGCACTCGGCCGCCCTGAGGCCCTGTCGAGGGTCTCTTCTTCTTTCTCGTCTCCTGCTCCCTAGCCACCTTGGCTTTCGCCATCAACGCCCTATAGTCCATCTTGGAAGACTCTGCACAAACCGAATGAAAAAACTTAGAAAAATTTTCGAGAACTTCAAGCAAAAAGTAAAAATACCAGAGGCGTACTGGGGTCGATCGGACTGAGACCCCCTCGGAACAGAGCCTCCTCGGTGATGTCCTTCCAACTAAGCGTCGGCAGGCCGAGGAGTTTCTTGAGGACTTCCGTCTCCTCGTCACTAAGCACTGGCTCCTTCTTCGCTCGCTTGGGTAGGCCCTCCCTCGACCAAGCTATCGGAATTGCCCAGGGTTCGGGAGCTCGGACAATGAAGTACTTCTCCTTCCAATGCTTGATCGAGTCCGGGTTCTCGATCAACTTCACGCCTGTCCGCGGCGAAAGGTAGAACCTCTGCTCGTTCCTGTTCGGCTGGCAAGGACGGTAGAGGCTCCGAAGGAGGAATAGACTTGGCTCGGCGCCGATCTCTTGACACTGAAGAACAAACGCCAAGACGTGCCTCCAAGTGTTCGGCATCAGTTGGGCAGGGCTCAGGCCGTACCAATTGAGGACCTCGACAATGAACGGGTGCAATGGAAAGCGAAGCCCGGCGGCCAAGGAGTCAACCGGAAAAACGCACGTGTCAGCCGAAGACGACGTGCAGGCTCGGAAACCTGGTCCAGGGAGAAGTAGCCCGTACTCGGCAGGGATCTGGAATCCGGTGCGGATCCGATGCAGATCATCCTCCGTAAGAACCGAAGTGATCTGGTCCACTTCGGACAACTCTCTCGGCTCGTTCTCCTCTACCGACTTGGCGGTGCCCTGGGTCACCTTCTCCAGCATCTCTTCGGAGTAGCTCCGAACTCCCCCACACTCAACAAAGCGATCGGCTGCCGACCGAACTCCCCTGCCGTCTTCGGCTGCTCTATGATCGTCTCGACTCCCTTACCCTTCCCGGAGCTCGCTGCGACATCCTGGGGTAGCTCGGCGACCTCCCCACTCTTGCTCGGCCGGACCACGGTCTGCTCGGTCGGCTCTACCACCTCCTTCCCTTTACCCGCTCGGCTGACGACTCGGTCCGAGGCGGGGGTCTTATCCGAAGAAGTAATCTTAACCATTTTTCTAAAGAGAGATGAGAGAGACTGACCTTGAAGTGACTGTTACGGTCGGAAAAGTTCGCCGGAGCAAAGAAACGCCTTGCCGCGACAGCTAGCAGCGCCACCCGGGAGCTAAAAACTTCGATGGTGAGAAGTAGAAATTTGAGTGAGAAAGTAAAAGTGAGTAATGAGATTTGGGATGGGGGAGTGAAGTTTTATAGTAAAAGAAAAAGTCTCTTGGGCTTCCTAACGAAAGTGCGGGACTCTTGAGCGGCCTTTTGAAGCGTTACGAAAGGCCAAACGACTTTGTACCCGAGCAGCAACGGTTGGCAAAAATGCAAAACGTTTCGATACAAGTCAAATAGCTCGGCACACACGGGATCAAAATCCGAGCGACGTGCGATCCGACCCCAACATCAGAGAGCCCGGTCGGCTGCCGAACAAGAGCCCGTCTCGAGATTCGTGCCACCATCCACCGGATCAGATCGCGCCACATCGCCCGGATGAAGCACTTCGGACCCGGACACCCTGCATCTGTCCCGGGAAGCAAGAAAAAATTTGGATTAAAAGTTTTAAGGCACCGCCCTCGGCGAGTGCCCCGGGCCCCAAGACTCGGTCGGTTCCCCTCTCACTCGTGAGCAACTCGAAGGCTTACGACCTCGGAAGCCGAAACCACGAATCGTTCAAGGGTGGGAGAAAAACCACCATCGCGTGAGGCCCAGTCAGAAGGCAGATCGGCCCTCCTCCCATCTCTAGCTCCTTCGGACTGACAACCATCAGAAGCCGTCAGCCCGGAAGGAAGACAGAGATCGGAGAAGACCCATCCGTCCGAGGAACCTTGTCCCCCGGGTCCAAACTCTGGTCATCACCCCTTCTGCCCTGATCTCCCCTGACATCCGCATCGGGACCGTCAGAATCAGGAGAAGATCATGGCGGAAGAGTGACCACCCATCCAACATCTCAGGGTTAGAATTTTTCAAAAAACAGGCATCCGCCCAAGGCAGACACCTCCGATGCTGTGATCAAAACTACAGGGGGAGTGGGGTATTTATAACCTCCCCCCAAGTACCAGCCATTATGACCCTCGGGAGGCCAAGCGACGGAAGCCCAACAGTCACGCCTAGGGAGCTGAAGCGCCACGCATTAATTAGAGGACGCCATTTTAATGACCTCGGGAAGTTGGAATGCCGCGCAAATCCTGGGGCGCCATTAATGCTCCCTGAGGGCAGCCAGAAGCTTAGCTCGGCCTTCTCACGAAGGCCCAACGGCTCGCCATGCCCTTGCCGACCCATAAACCCTCAGACTCCCGGTCGGCTAACCGAGCAAGTGCCCATCCGAGCCCCAAAACGGAAAAAATCCACTTTCTCCTCAACATTCGTGTAAGATCTCGATCAGACGGCCCAGATCTTGCCAGCGCCGCTAAACGACAAGATAGCATTTTCTTGGGGACTGAGCCGTCTCGAGATTCGTGCCACCATCCAATGGCCCAGATCTTGCCAGCGTCGCTAAACGACAAGATAGCGTTTTCTTGGGAACTGAGCCGTCTCGAGATTCGTACCACCATCCAACGGCTCAGATTGCGCCACGTCGCTCGGACAGCCGAACCGGGCCCCAAAACAAAGAAAATTCACTTTCTCCTTAATATTCGTGTAAGATCTCGATCAAACGGCCCAGATCGTGCCACGTGCGCTAAACGACAAGATAGCGCTTGCTTGAGAACTGAGCCTATCTCGAGATTCGTGCCACCATCCGACGGCTCAGATCGCGCCACGTCGCTCGGACGGCCGAACCCTTAGACCCCTGGTTGACCAACCGAGCAAGTGCCCATCCGAGCTCCAAAAGCGAGAAAATGGCTGCCGAGCGACTACAACAGCCAGATCTCTCAGAAATTAACGCTCGCACGAGATCAACGGGCCAGATCAAGCCACGCCATAAATAGGTATTAAAAATCAGTTTTTATTTATTTTAATCGTTTTATTTATTTAAAAATTGCGAAAAATTACTAAAAATTCGGGAAAATTAACTAAAAATTTCAGAAAATAATTATAAATTCGGGGGAATATTTTTGAGCCCCTGAATGAACAATTATTGCCTAGAATGAATTGTTAAGGCCCCTGAACGATTGGTTAACACATCGCAAAATTAAATAAATAATCCGAAAAAAATAGATAAAAACCGTCGGATATTCAACAAGGCTTAAAGACAGCTTACAACTTCAAAGATCACCTCACTACCCCCTTCGAGATTCAAAACCCTCCATTCGGACTCCGATACAACTCCACTAGCCACTGAAACAGTTGAACTACTCCTCAAAGGCTGATCACGCTCAGTCTTTAGGAGTGGGGGGCTCGTGATATGGCTAAAAATGGGGTTAAATCAGAACCGTCCAGATTGGGCACGAATTTCGAAGCTCGGGGGTAAAACGGTAATTTCACATATAGATGGGTTCGAAGCGGGCACTGGATCTCCCCTTCACAGATCCAATAACCCGTGAACGGATCCACTCCAGCTGGGTACGGGTCCCGACCCAAGACAAACCCAGACCAGCAAGAGAAAATCAGGGTCTCTGATTTGACTAAATCAACGGGCCTGATTCGTGGTTATCCTCTCACCGGGAATCAGGGATCAGTTTCCTAAACTAATTGTGAGGATTTTACTCCTAACGGTATCACAGGAAATCAGATCCCTAATAAATTCCCATGGCGACTATAAATACCTCCGACCCACCACTGTTACAAGGTAATCACTCTTTTTCCAATTAAAGCTCTTTCTTAATCATATCACTGGTTACTGACAAGAGCATCGGAGGGTGCATCGCCGGGATCAACCCCGGTGTATCGCACTTCCTTGCAGGTGAACGGGCGGGAGTCAGCCGCCCAATTCCGACGAACAGGCTTGGATTTGCTATTCAGATTTTTCCACGAACCCACAAATTCTATCTGTTTACCCCCACACCAGAATCAGCGGTAACAATTCCTATAGGCCCTATTCCATAGAGATAAAAAATCAAAATAGGGGGAAATCTTCATGGTCACAAGATGTTCTTGCGTCCGTTTCCTTTTTAATTTTTTATAAAAAAAAGGGGTTAGATGCAATAAGGTCCTGCGTCCGTTCACAGTTTCTGCATTTTTTTATTTTGTCAGACACAAGATGAACTTGCGTACGACACTACTTTTAAAAAAAGATGGAATGGACGCAAGATCATCCTACGTCCAACATTTTTTTATAAAAAAAATTAATTGATCCTATGCAAGATCATCTTGCATCCGAGAATTCTTTTTAGAATGGACGCAAAGATGATCGTTTGAAATCTATATTTGGGAAATTCCTATATCATCTCTCAAATATAGACGGATACTATTCTTATATTTCCAAAATTTGGAAATATAGGGAACGACTACACATGCTCTTATATCTAACCTAACCTCATCTTGATAATAAAAAGAACTCAAAAATATGTGATAATTTCATATATACTTTAATTTCATATATACTTAGGATACCTTCATATATACTTTCATGTCCCAAGGATCTACAATTTAATTTCAAAATTTCAAATAGTTCATGAAATTTGATAGTTTTTTTTAGCTTTTAGTTGTGCTTTATGAATATTTTTCAGGCTGGAGTTTATATTAAAGAAGTTCCTTTCCTTCTCTCTATCATGTTGACAATAGAATTATTGCACTGACCTAAATAGATTTCAATGACAATTGGCAACGTCTCAGCAAATATGTTCTTGACCTATATAGATTTCAATGGCAATTGACATCGTCTCAGCAAGTATGTTCCTGAGCAAGTATATTAATTCGTTTCTATTGTTTTTATTGGTTATATATATAGATTGCTTATATGGTCAAAGAGCAATTAACTACACGGCAGAATTCTGAATTTGTTAACATTTATATTTATATCTTAGTTTGTTTGTCCTTAATTTTAGATTGAAAAAGTACATTTATACTGAGTGGATCCTACATCTATACAAACATTAATAGTGATAATGGTAAAAATCGCAATAAATCAGGGCCGTACGATTCCAGCACAGATTAATCATAACGAGCATCTTTAACAGATCCGGGCCTTTTGCACGCTCACCTAACAAGACATAGGCCGTGTTCAAGCCCATTAAAAGGCAAAGTCATTTCTACTCGAATAGTTATTGTATCATGTTCGAGAATGTTTATTGAATCCCGCAAGTAGATCCAAATTGATTATCGTATATTGCTTATTGTTATCTATGGTTGGGATACTACGGATTTACACGAGCGAATCCAAGTAGTAGTCTTGACTTCGTGCCATCCTTGTCTCCAATGTATAGAGATCTTACATGCATACATATAGTTAGTTATTGAATGTAGGAATATGGATTATTATTGTATTTCATGTCATGACATCTCACAACAATTGTAGATTGCATACTAGTATTGATGGCTTTTATGATTGATGTTAGTGTGTTAGATGTTTGTGATTGGTAAGATTATGGACATTATACATCTTAATAGTTTGGCCCACTTGGAGAGACACCCAGTCCATAAAGGTTGTAAGTCAAATTTCTTATCCCCAGATAAGAGAATCTTATCTCTTAAAGGGGAGAATCAATAGGAGATAAGGAATTCATATCAATCTAACAGATTCATCTCAATCTCCTAAATTGTTTCTGAGGCCTATAAATACCCTCCCCCTCTTCAGTCAGAAGGTAATCAATCTTTTCTATCTCAAACTCTCTTTCTCTCTCTGGTTCTGACTTAGAGCGTCGGAGAGTTTGTCGCCGGGGCCATCCCTGGTGTTTCAGACTTTTTGCAGATCCATCGGCCACCTCAGCAACTGTTGATTCAGATAATAGTGTTCAATCAACGATCCAGATCCGATCTCAGGAGCTCTAACTACTTTTCATGACAACGATCAAAGTTCCGATCTTTAGCAGTTCCCTTCAAATATAAACTCACTACTTGTTTGCTCCCACACCAAAATAAGCAGCAACAAATAGCTATATGTTTTTTAATTTTTTCATATTAACCACATGCACCAAGACCCATGCACTTGGTGCACGACTGACTTCCACTAGTATGGAACCCCCCCCCAAAAAAAACTCTTCCAATCAATATTTAAATACTGGTATATCTGATTTCTTGTCTTTTTTTCCATCAAAAATTTAAATAGTTAGCGAAATATGTATGTCTAGAGTAAATTTCACTAAACCCCTTGACTTCTTTTTGGTACTGATATGGCTAAAAATAGGATTAAATCGCGACCGTTCAAATCGGGCGCAAATCTTAAAGCTCTCAGGGATAAAACGGCAATTTTACCTACAAACGGGTCCGAATTGGGAACTAGGTCTTCATAGCGCAATAACCCAAAAACGGACATGTCCTATTGGGTATGGGCAGCGACCCGTTACTAACCAATTCAGATATTTAAGCAGTAATTCAAATTCGTGATTATCTCTAAGAGGCAGTTTAAACCGCCTCTCTTATCATGAAACGAGTTTAAACTCTACATCTTATCCAAACACATCGGGACATAGAGATAAGTGATTATCTCTAAACTGTCCCTCAAGGTGACTATAAATACTCCCCTCTCCTCCCATCATAACAAGGTAATCAATATTTTTCCACATAAATGATCTTTCATAATCTTCTTGATTACTGACTTGAGCATCGAAGGGTTCGTCGCCGAGATCCATCGAACTTTTTGCAGGTCAACGGCAGCGGAAAGAAACCAGTCAAATATCGGTGAAAGTTGACAGGTTTGCCTTATTTGTTTCCAAAAGAATCCATGAATTCATCTGTTTGCTCCCACACCAAAATCAGCAGCAACAGATTGGCGCCGTCTGTGGAAAACGAAAAGCAGTCCAACCTTACTGCACCGGTGAAGTTGTCTCCCAAGCTATGCCTCCAAAGAAGGGGAAGGCAGCGGTCTCCAGCCACAGAGCCACTCCCGTTCCTTCTCCTCCTCCACTTCATGATGTCCTCCCTCAACCCGTCCAGCAAGTCCAATAACTGCAGCCTGGACAGCCTCTCCCTCAACCTATCTAGCAACCGCAGCCTGAACAGCATCTTCCTCAACAACCTCACCCCTAGCAGGCCCCTCAAGGGCCTCAAAGAGCTGCCCCGGGGGCTCCCGTCGAAGTCATCAAAGGCAACCTCCTCTTCACTACCATGTCTTAGTACATAACCCCTCATCCGATTCCACCGTAGCCTGGACAGCCTCTTCCTCAACAACCTCACCCCCAGCAGGCCCCTCAAGGGCCTCAAGGAGCTGCCCCAGGGGCTCCCGTCGAAGTCTTCAAAGGCAACCTCCTCTTCACGATCATGTCTCAGTACATAACCCCTATTCCGATTCCATGGCCTCTCACAATCCTCCAATGCCAAAGGACGACATGTTATTGTTAATCGGCCCGGTTGCAAAGAGCTTCAAACATAGCGAAGTTTCTTATATTATGGTGTTGGTTTGGTCTGCCATCACATTTCAGCTGGGAGATTTAGGAGGAACTACTGCTATTCTCTTTCTGGCTTTCAGCTATTTTTGCAAGTGTCCTTAATTTTGTTAAAGTCCCTATTACAAGTATAGCAGCAATTATATTTTGCATGATCCAATTAGTGGTTTGAAGATCCTTTCATTGCTGCTCACCGTTTGGGGATTTGGGTCTTATATTGTAGGACATTCATCTGGTAAAAATTTAGCAGTAGACATTTGAACGAGTTTGGATGCTTAATTTATTGTTCATTTTTTACTGCTGTTGAATGATTTCATTTGTTTGTCTCATCATTATTTATGTTTACCTCATGAATTTCTTTGCTATTGTATATTATTCTGTGTATACATGGACTAAAGCATTTCGCATGTGCGCTGCATGTAAGAAGCCAAAACACGTGTTCATCTCATGATCTCATAGTAGCTCTTAACAATTTTTTTAATGCAAGACAGAACATTGAGGATGCATATTATGATGATAATATGGTAAGTCTCATTGTTGCAAGCTCACCTACGAACACTTGCATTTGATCTAATCACAGAACTGGACTTGAAAAGTCTCTCATTGCAGGCATTGTAAAGATAAGTGGAGAGGATGGGCAATATTATTCTCAACATTGTGACTTCTGTGTGAGGAATTGTGGCCTCAAATACACGTAGGTACTGAGTAGTTGAAGTTGGAGAAGAAGAGGATGGGACAAAGAAGTAAGAGAAGACAAACGAGTAGAAGAATGCAGCCTGGAGAGTTGCGGTCCACCGACCTAGGGGTGCGGTCGACCGACCTAGTCTGCTGAGAGTTCTTCGAGTGTAATGGTCCAACAGAGGAGAGGACGGTCGACCGACCTTGGGGGTGCACTCAACCGATCAGCTCTCGGGTCTGGACTTACACATTGCGGTCGACCGATCTTGGGGGTGCGGTCGACCGTCTTTGGCGGCTGATTGTTTTTGGACTTACGAGTTTAAAGACCCAATTGCTAGATTTGTGTTTATCTTTTAGGATTTACTTGGGGGCTATATATATGGCCGTAAACTCTAGGGTTTAGTAATCTGAATAGATCAATTTTTGTAATCAAGAGGTGAACCGTTATCATTGTTCAACTTCAAGAGGGAATTGTGCCGAGTGTTTCAAAGGTGAGAGGGAGATTTAGAGTTGTAATCTCTTTTGTAATCTTTGTACTTCTTGGGGAATAAGAAGTATTAGTTATCTGTGCATATTGATTGTGTTCTTATGAGATCTTGCATATATTGTGGTGGCTTGTTCTTGATTTATCTAAGTCTTGGGAGTTTCTATTGCTTGTGGTGTGTTTCTGCTATTAGCACGACAAGTTGTGGGGTAGATTCCTCCGACAAGTGGTATCAAAGCAGTTGGTTCGAGATGGCCGATAACAAGATGAAGATCGAGAGATTTAATGGGAGTGACTTCGCGATGTGGAAGATTCAGATGATAGCGTATCTTTGTCAGAAAGATCTTGATGGTCCATTGTTTGATGAGAAGCCGGTAGGTACAGATAAGGATGCGAAGGTCTTAGCGGATTGGAATCATTTGGATCAGAATGCGCTGGGGCAGATTCAGTTGGGGCTGAGTAGGAATGCGTTATTTCATATCTCAAAGGCAAAGACCACAAAGAAGGCTATAGAGATTCCGTAAAACCCCGCAAAATAGCATATGGCTAATTTTGCATAGTAATCTGTGCACGTCTGAGTATTGCACACGATTACATATTTTTCTAATAATTATCAGTTTTAATTGGGAGATTTCAGACATATGAGCTGTTCTGAACCCGATGAGATAAACTCGGGATATCTTCTCGATTGAACTGTGGATTTGTCCCAATTGTTTTGACTAGACAATTATCGGGAGAAAAGTATAATTTCTATAAAACCTATATTTTTATAGATTTTAAATTATATATATTGGTTATTTTTAATTGAGCTAGTACTTGAATTGAATGGGAATTGAGCTTGTGCACTAGGGTTAGGGTTAGGGTGTGGTGACCTAGGGTTCCTTGACCTAACCTAGGGTTAGGAGCCCTAGCATCATATCATGGCCCGGATCTTGATGAAGATCTAATGGTGGAGTTAATTCACCATGTGTATGTTGACTCTAAGAGTGAGAAGTTTCCATGAAGCTTCCAAAAGAGCTTCTAGAAAAAATGGTGTTGGCACTTCATCTCACCATACATCACCTTCCCCTCCACTCCACCCCATCCACACCCTACATTTGGCCAGCCCAAACTCCCAACTCCCCAAACCCTAGCTCTCCATTTTTTCTATAAAACCCCCACTCATTTCACTTCCCATCTCTTCTCATTTCTTCATATCCTTGTTCTTATTCAAAAAAAAAGTGAAGTCTTTTAGAAAAGGAAAGAGAGGTGAAGTTTTAATAGGGGGAGAAGTTGAAGTAAAGAAGGAGAAGAGAAGGTTTCATTTGGAGACCAAGGAGGAGGAGCAAGGAATCAAGCAAGCAAGCTAGTGAGAGTTCTTGCAACTTGAAGAAGTGGGTGATTCTCTAAACTTAAAAAGATTTAGTCTTTCTTTTGTATATGATGATTAGCATGTAAAAGTATCTAAGGAAACTTGATTGGCCATGTATGAGTATGGGTACGTTAAGAAGAGAAAACTTGTACTGTAGAATAACTTCTTTCCAAGACTTTTGTTAGGAGCATGTTTGGTAAGGGTGACTGCTCCTAACAAAACTTTTGTTAGGAGCATGTTTGTAAGGGTGAGTTTGAGAATTTCTTTCTCTCAAACGGTTTGGAACTTTGAGCTCAAATTTGGGGGATTTGTTATTCTATGTATGTAGAGCATCCATAAAATTTTTCATAATTTTTAGAAGCAATTTAGTAGCCCAAACACCGAGTCAAACTCAGGACAGTAAGCAGCCGGAATGGCTGCTGGCTGTGTGAAATTTGCGGTATCTTTCCGATTTTGTAACTCAAAATTGGCTGGGTAATTTGAGTTGCAAATTTTTTTTGGCACTCTTGAGTGTGTCTACAACTATAATCTTAAATTTCATAATTTTCCGAGGTCGTTTGATACCTCGAAAAATTGGAAGAATGCGACTGATCTGGAAGTGGCAGCTGAATCTGTCTGTGGTTTGGACTGAAGTTCAAAAGGCCATAACTCCTTGTGTATACATGAGATTGCTATGAATTTTTGGGAGTATCTTATGGTATGAGTCTATTTGATGATTCTCAAATTTTGGAATTTTTAGAGGTCGCTTGATAAGGTTTCAAAATTATTTTAGTAAGGGGTAGTAAATGCCCTGCTAAAAGAGAAGCTGAAATTGTGTGCATTGTTTGAGGTGTCATAACTCATTGTGTGATATGAATCTGAATGTGAATTTTGGACACAATGAAATGGTATATGTGTGGATTAAGAATCTCAAATTTCATGAGCATTGGACTTAAGGTTGATTTATTATTGAATTTCAAGTGGCCTAGGTTCAGCCTAGTGCAAATCGACTAGTCTGCGAAGATGGAAAATTCTGGATTTATACGTTAAGAATTTGGGGAATTGACCAACTAGAGACTTGTAGTAGGGAGTCACAGCTTTCTAACCCAACTGGAATTTCGTAATTCCAGTTTGTAGGTTGAGAGTTATGATTTTTCAAAGACTAGGACAGATCCAGTCTAGTCGAGGCCCTGTTTGCGCACCTGATGGAATTTGTTGTTTTCGAGGACTTTAGTGATTGAATCTGAAAATGTGTTCAACTAAGAAGTTGTAGATACTCCCATCTTTCCATAGAATCCGGAATCGAGTAATTTCGATGAGCGAGCAAATTTTTATGATGTTAGGAAGGTGCAGCAAGTGCATGAAGGAACGTACAAGCTGAGAGTGTATGAGGTTTTTATGGTGACAAGATGATCGAATTTGAGGAAATGTTCAACTGGAGAGTTGTAGACTAGGGTCTTAGCTTTCCAGAATGGGTTGTAGTGTAGGGTTTGGTGATTTCCGAATTTGAATGGGGATGGAGAAAGGAAGATGAAGTGAAGTTGAGAGTTGAATTTAGTAAGAGATTTTAGGAAGTAGGAGGAGAGTGGTGAGGGTTGTATGAAACTTCGATTTGTGGTTATTGCCGTAGGTATTAGTAAGAGAGAGATGAAATGAAGGGAAGTGAAGTAAATGGGAAAATAGAGGTTTAAGAACTGGACCCCATATCCAAATAATTAAGGCCACAGTTCGTAACTACGGCCTCTGTGGCCTCAATTAAATCACCTTTGAACTTCCTTGGCCTTGAGAAATTTTAAACCCAGTCTTGGGAGTGTAGAGTTATAAGTTATGTACGTAGGCCGCAGTTCTCAACTGCGGTCCTGAAGTCGAATAGGCTACAGTTTGGTATTGCGACCTATGACGACTGATATATTTTGTTTGGGTATTAATTTCAAAAGTGGTTTATTTATGAAATTAATTTCAAAGAGTGGCCTAATTCGGGGGAAAATCTCAAAGTTCTCTCTCATTTTTATCTTCTGTTTAAACTTTTTTTTTCTTAATTTGTTTCTAACTTCTGTATCGTATGAGATCACCTGGTAAAGAAAAATAAATTATTACATATAAATTTGTTTTGGCTTTTTTCCTAAAATTTCTAAGACAAAAAATGCCAATTTCACAAATTTGGAACACTAACTGGGTATATGGGGGTGTTTGTTTTGAAAAATAGGGTGGAAAAACATATAAATTTGTATTTGTCCATTAGAAGAGTTTTTTTTGTATATTTATTTGAAAAGAAAAGTTATGGTCTATATCATACAATTGAAAAGTTGAGATAAGCGAAATAAGGTTCACTTAATTTTACTTATCCAATGTGTCACTTAGTATGGTGGATTTTTTCCTTAGTTGACCAATTTTTTGAAACTAATTCCGAAGATGACCTACTTTCTAAACTAATTCATAGGGTGGACCAGTCCTCATAGACTACAATTGGAAATTGTGGCCTATTCGAAGTCACGGCCTCTTCACAAATATGTTTTTTTTGATACAACACAGCCTTAAGTTCATTTCATATTTGGGCTAGAGAGACTGCGGCATTAAAAAGATATTTGTGAAGAGGCTGTAGTTGGAATAGGCCGCTGTTCCCAACTGGGGCCTATAAGGACCTGTCCACCCTAGAAAATAATATGGAAAGTAAGTCATCTTTAGAATTAGTTTTTAAAAGTGGGTAAACTTGGGAAAAAAGTCTAGTATGGTGTGTGAATTTATGTATATATAAGAGGGAGGGAGGGCCTCACACGATCACTCCCCCATATATATATATAGAGAGAGAGGGGGAGAGAGAAAGAGTAAAATAAGCTTGAAACTTTCAGCTGGATCTGATTGTTTTTTAGCAGGGTCATACCCGATTCCTCTTGCTTTCACGTTACAACGACAACCATATCCTTGTGATTGGATATTGGATATTGGATACGGAAATTTATTCTCATCAATTAGCCTTATGATTACTTTTTAGACACTTTAAAACCCTTAACCTCACCTTTAAAACTGTTTTGAAAACCCATTCTATTTTTAACTGCTAATTGGAAGTGAACACAATAAAAATGTAAACTGTAAACAGAACAGCAAATTAAGAAAAAGTATATTTTAAATACACATAAGAGACCAAGTAAATTACAACCGAGATATTTATGTCTAGAATAGTTTCTTGTAAAAACTGGGGTTGACGAAATATTTTTGATAATAACGGATTTGAAGTGTAAAAAAAAACTTAAAAGAGGCTGGCAGAAAATTTGTCGTACAACAATTGGCCTTATAAAAGTATCCCCTAAACATAAAAAGTACGATATCTAAAACTAAGTTGATTCCTATGATAGCATGAAAGTGAAAGATAAAATAGAAACACACCTAGAGAGCTTTGTGCAATGAGTAAGCTTCGAGTTCCTGTCAATTTCATGTAAAATCTGTTTCATCTGCTACTGGCTTTACTTCCAACCTACAACAACAATTAGATGTTACTGAATATATGACCAAGTTTTAACAAAACTCGACTAAATTTTAACAACAAAAGAAAAAATATACAATTACTTCTTTGAATGTTGTTCAGAATTCTCGATGAGAAGGTATCTGATCTTCTCATTGTAAACCTCCAAAAGCTATAATAGTTTGATGGACCATTTGTAAGCTTCAATTGGCAGCTATTTAAACAAAGCAGATGTTTACTAAAAAAATAAGAGAAATATTTGTTGTCGTATTGTGAGTGTTTACTGTTGAATGTTTCTGTCACTATTCATATAAAGCTATAATAGTTTGATGGACCATTTGTAAGCTTCATTTGGTAGCTACTAAATTTCACAGGCTACTTATTTAAACAAAGCAGATGTTAATTTACTAAAAAAATAAGAGAGATCTTGATGTAAAACCAACCCTAAAATAGAGAATTTTCCAAGAATTTTAATGGGTTAATTTTACCAACATGAAAGTGCGGATTTAGATTGGATATTATAACAGTTAACAGGTTCGATGGGTTTTCAAGAATTGAATCAAATGCTAACAATCCCAATTAATAATTCAACCTTACAATCAATTAAATCCCTATGTGTTTTAGCAAGTAAGAAGTCCAATAATGATTCGTACTCTATTCAGGTATGTGGAACACTCAATCTCAATTAATTTTGTGGACAACAGGCAAATCAGATAATAAACTAGATGATATGGCAGTAAAACACAAACACTTAATAAAGAAAAGAGTATACCGAATGCGAAGAAATCCCACGTAGATCTCGGAGTTGGGCAGCAACTAGGATCTCAGCAACGCAGCGAGCAAAGGCAGCAACGAAGCCCACGTAGGGGGCAGATCTGACCGTCGGCGCTGAGGGGGGACGGCGGCGGCGACGTCAGCAAGGGGCTGGCGATGGGTCAGGGAGCCGGGCGAAGGCGAGAGAGGAAGGTAGCGGGTGATGATTAATGGGTTTGGGAGCTGTGGTTGGGGTTCGGTGAAGGGATTTGGAGATCGGGAGAGGAGGAGGAAGGGGGCGATGCTGATGGAGACGGGGCGACGGCTGTGGTAGGGAGGGTTTGGGCGTTGTCGAGGTCGGGATAGGGGAAAACTGGAGAAGTGAAGGTTGGGTTTAGTTTTCTTCTTCTCTTTTGATCGGGATCTGAAGCTTACAAAGGAGAAGGTTGGGGAAGAGGGTGTCGATGGCGGCTAGTATAAGGGAATTGTGTTTAGGGTTTTAGTATTTGGGAATTAGGATTTGTATTAGGGATGTTTAAGTTGGGATAGATTTTAGAATTAATCACTAATTCTAAAATTGATTAGGATTTATCACAAACCCTAATTTGGATCTCAATTGTATCACACAAAGGAGAGAGGGGAAGAGCAAAAACTCAACACAATTTTTTTGATCAATAATGGCATGCCTTTCTCATTCATCTCAGGGCCTTTAAATAGGCTCAATTACATCTTGAAACACATCTCCAAAATATTCTCAGAATCTAAAATTACAAAAAAGATTACATAAAAATGGAAATAAAATAAAAATCCTAAACTGTAAAGATGTCCTCATCAGATCTGCTTTCTTATTGTGAGTGTTTACTGTTGAATGTCTATGTCACTACACCAACACATTGTAGTAGCTAGTAGTGATGGTTGAGCAATTTAGATTTACATTCTAGCATGCAAATGCAGGTTGAGAGCCTGTTTTGTGGGCTGGAACAAGGTATATTACCTTGTAGCAATGCTTTCTTTTCGAATTTATGGTGTCCCGAGTAGTGAGCAAGGCTGGAACAAGGTATATTACCTTGTAGCAATGCTTTCTTTTCGAATTTATGGTGTCCCGAGTAGTGAGCAAGGCTGGTTAGGACACTTCAATGTTGTACACTTGCACTGATCTATAAATGTGGTCTGCACAGTATAAAAGGGGATGTAAATTTGTACAGTGAAGAAGATTGTATTAGCTACTTGGAATATGATAACACTTGTAGGGAAAAATGGAATTAGTAGATCAAAAGGTTAGAAGAAAAATTAGTATAATTATTTAAAAAACTAAAATTGATAAGTCAAAATTCTAAAAAGAGATAATACAAGTCAGGAACTTTGGTATGCAGGAATGTTGTTTAGAAAAAGAAAAAATGGAAAGGAGGTACTTGTAGATAAAGCAATGGAAGAAAATATTGTGATATGATTAGAGTGGAAGACGGATTTATACCACCGAATCTTTTGGCAAGAGAAGTATTTAGTGTTCTGAGTGCATTCAAGCCAAAGGAGGTTCAGAGTAAAAGAGAGTTTTCCGACCTTATAGGTGAATTCATCCAAAGAACTTTGTCACAGAGAAAGTATTAGAGGAGAAGACTTCAGTGGTTATGTGGCATTGTGGCAAACATAATAGTCGATATGAGAGGGTACATGGAGATCTGGAATTGGAGAAAAAGAAGCATGTATAAACATGTGCCTGGTAGGAGCCAAACCTGAGCTATGAAGCACGGACAACTCAATTTGGTAACGATGCCATGTCAGACACAAATCTGACATGGCACTGGATATTTTAGGATAGTTCTTTCAAATATCGCCGTGTCCGTGCTACTTAGAATCTAAGTGACTCTAATACCGTACGTAGCGTCCTCGTGAGTCGTGACTAAACTAAAACTCCTAAGTTGTCATGAGGGTTGATTCGTTGGGGGATGTATATTCATATTCTAACATATACCGATCATATTATATTAAACACATTTATACATTAATAACTTAATTGAAGAAATAGAGAACTCTCTAATTGAACCATACTTAATGTAAAATAATCCAAGGAGATTGACTAATAGAGAACTCTCTAGTTGAAACTTAAGCACACATCTTGTTAATTACACACGAGTAAAGTAACCTTTATAAGAATGAGAAAACACTAAATAACACAAGTGTCTATACCAATACACATAAATGCAACCAAATAATATGGCTCTGTGTTGCAGATCAGCTGGTTAATTCAGAATATGATGTCACCATGTGGATCTAAACATGCAGCTAATTAAGGGATTATACCTATAAATTGATATATATTGATGCAACCGAATAATATAGCTCTGTGTTGCAGAATAGCTAGTTAATTCAGCATATAATCTACACCATGTGAATCTGTGTTGCAGCTATATTAGTTAATTCAGCATATAATCTATAGCTCTGTGCTGCAGCTATATTAGTTAATAACACTAAGTGTCTATATCAGATACACATAAATGCAACCGAATAATATAGCTCTGTGTTGCAGAATAGCTAGTTAATTCAGCATATAATCTACACCATGTGGATCTAAACATGCAGCTAATTAAGGGATTATACCTATAAATTGATATATATTGATGGTAAAAAGATATCGAACTTAGGTAACCAAAAAAACTGTCTTGAGGTAGGCAAAACTAAGAAATTGCAACCCTCTATAATATAACATAAACTTTGAGTTTGTACCATAACTACGTTTGGGTAAAACATGATCAAACCTGAATTATCAGAGCAAACAAGTGACAACTTCGAATTGTGAGACTGATCGAATTCAACCACCGAAGTAGATACCTTCAACATCTCTTCTGAACTTAAAGTCCAGCAGCATTTGCAAAAACCCTTTATATATCCTTTCAGTTCAATTATCTCTGTGCAAAAGGCTTTCTTTTCAATCATTCCTGAGTAAACTTCTTCATCAATGCCTCCTATTCCGCTTACACTCTTGAATGCAGATTCAAAAGTCTGGTCTGGGCATTTCTTCAGTAAGCTGTTGTACCTAGTCACTAAAATAAAACATTAAAAAAATAAAAATAAACATATAGCTACAAGAATTCAAGGAAAAATAGGAGGATAATACACATACAAAGAAGCTGAAGGGCAGAAGAAAGATCGCTATCAAAGAAGGAAACCATCGGCTCACTTTCGAGTGCAGGAGATGGTATGATACAGCCATCTTTGAATTCCTAAAAAAATTGAAAAAATACCCCGTTTCTCAAATTTTGATTTCATCAAGAAAAATATAGATATAGAGAGAGAGAAAGAGAGAGTTTGATCATCCATCTCTTCTGAATTGACCGAATCCTCATCTTGACCAGAAAGGAAAACTCCAACTGAGAAAAATGTAATATTCAAAAAAAAAAAAAAAACATCAATAAAATCAAACAGAGTACACATTAATTCAACTAAAGATCGAATCTATACCAATTTCTTGACATGATCCATTCTCGGGCAAGATCTCCATCTTCTGATTCACAACAAACAAACAAGAAACATTAAGTTCCGCGCTTTATCATACAATTAGAATCAGAAAAGAAAACCCATTTGAAAAGAAGAAATTTCGAGTCAAAAAGATTGATAGAAAGATGAAGAGAGATATATACATGGGGTTAAAATTCTTGGGTGATCTCTTCAAGGGCCGATAGCTCTATGGCTTCCTCACCCATGGTTTGTTCTTGCATCAATCTCTTGAATTTTACTTTCAGGGATGTGAGGTTTTTTTTTTCTTTCCTAAGGATTGAAGAGATTGATCAAGAACGAGAGAGTTGAGAGAGGGGAGCTACAACGGTCATATATGGGATTTTATTGGGGAATATGAGGCTGTTGGAATTTTAAATTTGGAGTCCGAGTTAGCGGTTTGATTTGTGGACCGGATCCAACAAATCATTTTGGATCGAGAATATTGATGGGTTTTTAGATTTTACTGCCATTTTGATCGGATTGGATTTATTGAAGTTGAAATTAGTTTCATGGGTTATTAAGTTGTTGACATTTTGATTTTGGAGTGCATTTTTTGGTTCTTAAGATTAATTGGTTCTGTTAACTGTTAAGTATACCGATGGGGTTTGGAATTTCTGAACATTTTGTAGTGCATGACTGACTTTTAGGATTGAATGGGGTTTACTGATGATGAGTAAAGCAATTTTGTGAAAAAAAGTTTAGGCATTTACTGATGAGAAGAAAAACAACATGCATGACCATCAGAATCAAATGTAAGCATAGAAAAGAGGTTTTATGTATGGAGATTTTGTAGCATTGATTTGGTCTTGAATCGTTATGCCTCATGGTTTTGGATTGCAATATATGAATTGATGTTACTATTGAGTACTGTTCAATTTTGATTAAGATATGTGATCATGAATTCCAAATGAAGTTTCGCCGTCTTCTTTCTTAATTTGTGTACAAAGTTAAATTTCACCATTAAAGTTGCATTCTTTGAGAAGAAGAAGATGGAGATTGAAGCTGCATTCTTTATAAAAAAGATTGAATTGTGGATTTTTTTGTGTGTTGATGGTGTTAGATTGGGTATCCGCACATGGGGAAGCTGTGCTGGTTGGTGGTGCCCTGTGCTTTGACTGCTTTGGATCATTAGTCGCCGGAACTGAAGGTACTGATTGATAGTAAACCTTCTGCAGATGATATTATGTGCTATCGATATCATTGATTGTGGTAATGAGGAATGTTATGACAGGAGTGATGTTAATCTGATTATGCATGAGAACGAAATATTGAGACGCTTCCACTAGATTATAATACGTTGTTATTTTGTAGGGATAGATAAAACTGACCCACAAACCTGATCAGAATTGTAGGTGTTTGTACTGTACTGACGATATGTATGTATATCCAACCCCGAGACTATTAACAAACCCATAAAGTGAAATGCGGGAAGTTATATGATACACGTTTGATCAGATTATGCTTATTCGTTGTCGCTTCCAAGTTTCCAGCTTACAAGTATGAAGTAACCTAGTGTAGTCTCCGAAGTTGGGGCAAGGGCTGTGTATTTTATTTAAATTCTAATATTCTCCCACATCATGTTGAGAGCTCTTTTTGGGTAGGGCTTTAAACCGGAAGGAACGGAATAGAACATTCATATGTTCAAGCTCGGACCGAAATTCTACTTGGACGGGCTTATGTCCGGCTCGGTCCAGGTCGGACAAATTTTTTATAGTCCGTGCTTGGTTCGTTACAAAAGTTATGCTTGTTCGGATGGACCGAACTCGGACCGGACTATGCTTCCTACTTCCATGTGCAATTCGGACTGGACTAGTCAGTGACCAATCTCGAGCTCGGTAAAGAATCAGACCTAATTATTTGTTCAAATTTGGTTCGTATAATAGTTCAGACGGTTCACGATCAGGGCATTTCGCGAGGTGGACTCGGACAGACGACGGACCGTCCTGTTCATTTTACAGCCCTATTTTTTGGGCATAATCCCTACGTTGTGTTAGTAGAGGTGGTATTTTTTATTTGCAAGTGATAAGTGCCCTATTGGATTTAAACATGTGTTGCTTTGAAACCAAAAGTCCTAAGTTGTGGGGGCATTGTGACGTAAGGAAAATTTAATAAAAGACAAAATACTCAAACATACTTCCAATTTGTAGTAAAAACTAAAACTTAATGTGGAAAGAAATTCATTTAGGATATTTTCAAGATACAAATGAAGTCAGCTTAAGACCAAAATCCCCTGATCATAAACTCTTTAAATAAATTTCGACGCATCCTGAGAGCCCAAACAAACTTGCAAATTCTTTGCAATCCGGATAACTGTCTCTGGCACAGTGTGCATAATCCTAAATGAAAATGCCAACTTCTCAGTATGCCTAGAAAGAGCAGTCTCTCTGTCTTCTTCATCGATATCAAAGCAAGGTCGCCTCTATTTGTGGAACATAACCTGCCTTCTTTTAGTCTAATCGCCATATCATCTAAGAATGAACGTATATCTTTCGTTTGAGGGTGAGACTGGTCTCTAAAAGGAACTGATGAACACCTTCAATTGAACCGCAACCAGGCTCTCTTCAATACCCTTCCTCACATATTTTGCATCTTCCCATCTTCTAGATTTCGAATACAAATTTGCTAGTAGTACTTGACACCCTATGTTCTTAGGATCCAAGAGCTTTCGAATCCTCGCTCCCCACTCCACATCTCTATGAATTCGACAACCCTTAACAATGAACTCCATATGGCTATGTCTGGATCCATAGGCATTGTCAATGTGATCTCCTCAGCTTCCACCAAGAGCCCAGCTCGACCCAGAAGATCCACCAGGCATCCATAATGTTCAAGCTTCAGATCACTGGCATATACTTTTTTCATGGCATCAAAATAAAATTCACCCTGTAGTACTAATCTGCCATGGCCACAAGCACTAAACAAAACACGAAAGTTACTTTATCAGGAGCAATGCTCTCGTCCTTCATTTTCTCAAAAAGTTGGATTGCTTTCTCAGACTCGCCATGGATAGCAAAGCCTGCAAGCATTGCATTCCAAAGGCGAACACTGATTTTTTGGGTTGTGTCGTTAAATAAATGAAAAGCCAGTTCTAGGTCACCACACTTAAGAATACACATCGATGAGACTAGCATGCAATGTTTCGATCATTTAGATATTGGCTTTATCTATGTAGGTATGTAGGTATGTACCCATCTTCCTTGATCCAAAGCTACAAGGTTGGCACAGGCAGCAAGAACAGTCATGAGGGTGAAAGCATTAGGCAGAGGACTAGTGAGTTGCATATCATGGGAGAGATCCATTGCATCTCATGGGACATCCATGAAGCACCCAGCCTGCAAAGGACCTAATGAAACATTTACAAATTTTAACATTTTATAAATGCCAATTCTGTATGTAGTTGAAACTGAGGGCTTGAACTGGATCTGTAGCAAAACTGATTTAGGATTAAGGTAAGGAATGAAAGCCTCATAAAGATAAATGCAATCAATGTTAGGATGAACGGGAATATTGAGATCATTTAATAATTTCCAGTGTAGACAAATGAAGAACCAATCCATAATAGTGATAAGGAGTATAGTTCTGGAGCGAGAGGTAAATCTAGGTTGGACCATTTCATAAGTAAAGGTCCGCATTAGTTCAACAGATAAAAGATCATTAACATGGTTATACCCAACAGAACAGGATTCAGACCCCAAAATTTTCATGATAAAGTATTGTTTAGGGGAACACATATATATTATCTAGAAAAATATAAATGAAAATGACACTAATCATCATGTATTTATGATCATTCTGAATATTGTACAAAAATAAATGTTAGATAAACGTGAGATAAATGTTAAGGTAGTGAAACTTTTGTGATTATGATGAAAAATTTACATGAAAACTATTGAAGGCTGCAAATAAAATTTTCATCTATTTCCGCCATACAGAAATTGCTGACAAATAGGACGAGTATTTGAAGCAATTACTAGCAATGAAAGAAGAAAAGGAACTTGTGCATTACAAATGCTAACATGCTAACAGTCTACTATTCATTTCAAAATAAGCACATCATTCAATTCAGACCTAAACATACCCAGCAGTCATAGTACTCCACCATGACACCACATCCCTCGTCGGGGCCATCCGATCAAACACCTCCGCCCGCCACAATCGAATTCAACAAGTACAATACAAATCCCTCTCCGCCATTTCCTCAAACACCTTCCTTGCATCCCCACAAAAAGGTTCCCCTCAAACTCCCGCCCTTCAAGACCTGCCCACTCACCTGCTCCACCTCCTTAACGCACAGCCCATTAGCCAAGATCCAGCCTATTCAAGCCCGGTCATTTCCAGGTGTACGGCTGGGACCTAGGCCTATAAATTACGTGGGCTTATAAATTATGTGGGCTCCAAAAATTGAATCTTTTTCACGAAATACAAAATGGGCCTAGGCTTTATAAATTGGAGACGATTGGACTGAAAGAAAGGAGAAATATGCTTGGGTCGTCGTTATCTATTTAGTCAAATGGGGCCCACAAGACATTAAAAAATCAACTGATTGGGCTCTCCTAATTTTCCTAGTGTGTTGTGTGATTGCACAGCTGTGCCGAAACAAACTGGAGGAATCAAAAATTAAAATCAGATTAGGACATTAAAAAATTGTTAGGGTTTTTGTAATATGATCCCTCAGTTAGTGGCATTTTTCTGTTTAGTCTCAAGCCACAGTAATTGTGATTTGATCCCTCAGTTTGGATCTCACATTTGGTGCCATAGGCCATTGGGAATTTTCCCTCTCCTAATTTTTGGCTGAACCCCAGAAAAATGAGAATTGTGGATAAACTGATCAAACTACCCAAATTAAGGGACTAAATTTCAAATAAGTAAATAATTATGATTAATTGAGATACCAAATTTTAGAAATTAAAATAAGATGTCTGTGGTCAATGTTTATGATAATACCGAAGTAGTCAATTTTGTACGCATATAGGATTCGTATCGGTCTGGTCTACTAGTAACTAGGCCATGTGAAGAACATTAGTTTTATATATAAGTTTATTTTATAGCAGTAAATAAATAAGTAAAGATGTTCAGTACTTAATGTCTATAAATAAGGCCTATATGCCCTTGTCTTTTTCATCTTCCCACTTTCAAATAGGCTAAAATTGCCTAATCGTTTTTCTACCACCATCAATCAATTATTATTATTATTATTATTATTATTAGTATAAAGTTCAAATTGTATAATTTTTATTATTTGGTTATTTTATTTTATTTTATTTTTCTATTGAGTTTTTTTTAATTTCCCTAATGGATTTTTTAAAAACCCAATATATTTTAATACCCATTTCCCCATAGCCCATTATATTAAACCCAACTATACCCTATACCCATTATAAACTAATTACCCAAACCCAACTTAAACTACCCATTTCCCATCCTAATACCCACCTAACTACCCAACCCGTTAACTATACCCTTTAACTAAACTACCCAACCCGTTTTCATCCCAGACCCGAAGCCCAACCCTAAACCCTCCATCTATATAAACCCATTGTATACAACTGTTCGTCTCCCCTATCCTACACCCGCCGCTTCACCTCCTTCTCTCCCGACTCTCTACCTCCGGAATTTTTTCCCAAACTGCCCCACTTTTTGAAAGTTTTTCCCAAACTGCCATACTTTTTTTTAAATTCCCAAGCCATCCCACTCGGTCTTTGACAGACCGAGTTTAGTTAAAATTAACTCGATTTTTCAAAGACCGAGTGTCAGTCTTAGATTTTTCGAATTCTAACACTCGGTCTTTGAAAAACCGAGTTATTTTTAGCTAAACTTGGTCTTTCAAAGACCGAATGTGTCATTTTGGTAAATACTTTCGAAAGTGAGTCAGTTTGGTAAATACTTTCAAAAAGTGGGTCATTTTGGTAACAAGTTCAGCTTTCTAAAGGGGAAGAGAGGAGCAGCGGAATGTACGAATGCAGTGTGCTATCGCGCCTGGAAGGTCCCGAGGGTTTTGACCGGGTCGTTGGCGAGTACTCCTTTGCCCCAGTGTACTGACAACCTGTTCTCGAGGAGAAGGATGGTGACGAAATAGGAGGCTGTGAGGAATCTAGTGAGTTGTTGATTCTTCTTTGAAATAAAATATGCATTGGGTTTACTTGTTTTTTTTTCATTTTTGTATTCAATTATTGTTGTTGTGTTTTTTTTTTTTGGATTTATATGGTTTATGGTTCTTTTGCTGAGTGGAAAATTTAGTTGAAATGTGTTAGACTTGCATAACTTCATACTAATAAGTCTTTCTATGAGCTCCTTTGGCATGGACAACTTTTGGTTGAGTGGACAGGCGGTTCAAAGGTTATGATTGGGAATCTGAATGTGATGATATAAATTGATTGGTAGATGAGTGCCGAAGATCCAAATTTGGAATATTCGTTAATATGTCGATTTCTTTGTATGATTACGTATGTGTGTTTCAGATGTTTATTTTAAAATTTGCTTACGAAAAATTTGTTAACGTCTACAAAGTTGAGTGGAGAGGTTGTTCAAAGGTATTGAAAAGGAATTTGATGTGATGATAGAAATGAATCTGCACATAAGTGGGGAAGATCCAAATTTAGCATTTTTGTTAATGTCTCGATTAATATGTATGGTTGCGGGTGTGTCTTACGTTTTTTGTATTTCATCCAAGAATTTGTTAATGTCTGTAAAGTTGGATGGAGATGCCTTTCAAAGGTTTTGAAAGGGAATTTGATGTGGTGATATAAATGGATCGGATGATAAGTGCGGAAGATTCAAATTTGGCATTTCCGTTGATGTCTCAATTACTTTGAATGATTATGAATACATGTGTGTTTGCTTAAAAAATTCGCTTACGAAAAGAAAGTATATATCCTTTTTTTTTACAAGATATGTAACACATTGACTACTTAATTCTTTGTTATAAATTTCCGTAGTTATGTTTATTTTAAGATAAGTATGTATGTTATGTTGAGATTATACTGATTAAAAAGAATCTAAATTGCACGTTGTTTTAAAAAGGATGCCATTGTTTTTGCCTCTGGAATCTAAATAGAAATGGAATGGAAAACAATAGAACTTCTGAACTTTTTGTTGTTTCCGCATCCGCCCTAAAGAGGTTTATCTAACTAATTTCCAAAATAGATCACTCGCAGTTGCGAACTGCGACCTGTTCGATTGTTAGGCTTTAAAAATGTGTTTTTTCAAGGCCGCACTTCCCAACTATGGTCTTAGTTCATTTCATATTTGGGCTACGGTCTAAAGAAACTTGAAGACTTAGACAAATGTATCTAAGTAAAAAAGGGCTAAATATAGGTTGCAGTTGGGAACTGCGGCCTCTATTATAATTATTTCTTCTTCTAATAATTTTTTAAAAAAATAAATAAATGACTTAGGCCGCAGTTCCAGTTGCGGCCTATATTGAACCCTTTTTTACTTAGAAAATTTTATTCAAGTCTCCAACTCTCTCTAGGCCCAAATATAAAATGAATTAAGGCCGCAGTTGGGAATTGCGGCCTCATAATCGAACAAGCCACAATTTGCAACTGTGAGTGGTCTATCTTCAAAATTAGTTGCGAAAGTGGCATATTTTATAAATTAGTTTTCAAAAGTGGCCTATTTCGGCAAAAAAATCCAATATTGTCATGTATGCACAAGTTTCTTAAGTGCTTCTAGTCATAGCATATTAGTCCTCTTGTTAACTACGTACCATACGAAATTGTGAAGTTGAGGAATCATATATATCAATTAACAACACATCTGAGAATTTGAGGGCCTAATAAACAAATACTAACTGAGAGACCAGTATTTGACCGAACATATTACCAAAATGACCCACGTTTTGAAAGTATTTACAAAACTGACCCACTTTCGAAAGTATTTACCAAAATGATACACTCGGTCTTTGAAAGACCGAGTTTAGTTAAAAATAACTCGGTTTTTCAAAGACCGAGTGTTAGAATTCGAAAAATCTAAAACGCACGGTCTTTGAAAAACCAAGTTATTTTTAACTAAACTAGGTCTTTCAAAGACCGAGTGAGATGATTTCGAAATTTGAAAAAAAGTAGGGCAATTTGGGAAAAACTTTCAAAAAGTGGGACAGTTTGGGAAAAAAATCCTACCTCTGCCCCCTGGTTCTTTCTTTCGTCGCAACGCCTGCATTGCCTCGACGACATCCCGCCCTCTCAACCTCCTCGGCAGCCCATGCTTCTCCCCGTCCTCATCGCGACGCACTCCTATCCGCTCGACAGCCTGCGGCGCCAGCGCGCCACCCTACACTCCCCATCTCCTACCTCCTTATCGGCCGCGACTGCAGCGATCCGTAGCTGTCCTCGCCTCCTCCAGCGCACCGTTGCCTGCAGTGCACTACAGCAAGAGATAGCAGCACCCCGCTGTGCAACCAGTCATGCGTGCAGACCAACCAGCCGCTTCCCTAGCCATCTTGCTCCCGCTCTGCCCTGTCGCGTAGCCAATGCGCCGGACAGCAGCCCTCGCATCCTCCGCCTTGCAACACCGTCCCACCACCCGTCGTCTACCAATGTAATACCCCAGATTTGCAGTGAACAGTCGACTGGTTTGCGTACACGGGATTTGTGGAATTTGAGAGGAGATTGAGAAATTTAGTCCCACATGGGAGGTGCACAAAAACTAATTTGAGTATAAATATAATTAGCCAATGATGAAGAGTCACCTAATTGGTTAACCACCTTTTGAGAGGCAGCCTGTGGTGGGCAGTTGTACTACATAGTATCTAATTTGTATTCTAAAAATATTAAATTGTCTGAGTATTGGGGCGGGGCATTACAAATGGTATCAGAGCCGACTTTCGACACCGGGTGTAGAAGAGGTCAGTAAATCTGCGGTGTTGAGAGTCACTCATCTCCGGGATCAGGAAGGATCTGCGGTGTTGTGAGTGATTTATCTCCGGGATCGAGGACTATACTACATCTGCTAGAAAGGGCGGTCCTACACTAGAGGTGTGCCCTGTACTCAGTGAGGACGCTGATTTCTAAAGGTGGGGTGTATGTAATACCCCAGATCTTGAGCGAACAGTCGACTGGTGGTTTGAGCAGTCGACTGGTCTGTGCGGGATTTGAGAATTTGAGAAAGATTTGAGAAATATAGTCCCACATGGGAAGTATACAAAAAATAATTTGAGTATAAATATAATTAGCCAATGATCAAGAGTCACCAATCCGGTTAACCACCTTTTGAGAGGCAGCCTGTGGTGGGCAGTTGTACTACATAGTATCTAATTTGTCTTATAAAAATATTAAAATTGTCTGAGTATTGGGGCGGGGCATTACAAATGACTAAATTTCTCAAATATAATTTGAGTATAAATATAATTATGTAATACCCTAGATTTGCAGCGAACAGTCGACTGGTCGATTGTTCAGTCGACTGGTTCGCGTACACAGGATTTGTGGAATTTGAGAGGAGATTGAGAAATTTAGTCCCACATGGGAGGTGCACAAAAACTAATTTGAGTATAAATATAATTAGCCAATGATCAAGAGTCACCTAATTGGTTAACCACCTTTTGAGAGGCAGCCTGTGGTGGGCAGTTGTACTACATAGTATCTAATTAGTATTCTAAAAATATTAAATTGTCTGAGTATTGGGGCGGGGCATTACAAATAGTATCAGAGCCGACTTTCGACACCGGGTGTAGAAGAGGTCAGTAGATCTGCGGTGTTGAGAGTCACTTATCTCCGGGATCAGGAAGGATCTGCGGTGTTGAGAGTGATTTATCTCCGGGATCGAGGACTATACTACATCGGCTAGAAAGGGCGGTCCTACACTAGAGGTGTGCCCTGTACTCAGCGAGGACGCTGATTTCTAAAGGTGGGGTGTATGTAATACCCCAGATCTTGAGCGAACAGTCGACTGGTGGTTTGAGCAGTCGACTGGTCTGCGCGGGATTTGAGAATTTGAGAAAGATTTGAGAAATATAGTCCCACATGGAAAGTATACAAAAACTAATTTGAGTATAAATATAATTAGCCAATGATCAAGAGTCACCAATCCGGTTAACCACCTTTTGAGAGGCAGCCTGTGGTGGGCAGTTGTACTACATAGTATCTAATTTGTCTTCTAAAAATATTAAAAATCGTCTGAGTATTGGGGCGGGGCGTTACAACCACCTTGCCTGTGGGTTTGCTGTTGTGTTGGGTTCTTGATCATTGAGTTTGGATGGATTGAATTTGGGCCGTCGAACTTCATCATGATCATCATCATCATGGGTTTGATCATCTTGATTATGAGTCGTCCGATGGATCTTGATTCTTGATCTCTGGTTGTGGGCTGTCAGATCTTCCCAATCTCATCTTGATCTTGATCATCATCGAGATCCGTGCTCCGATCATGATCGTGATCGTCTGATCAGATCTGAGCCGTCCGTTGTGTTCGTGATCTTGTTCGTGGTTGTTCGTCGTTCGTTGTTGTTGAGTTCGTGCCTGGGAATCCGTTCCTGTTATTCTCTTTCTTTCGTTGGATTCATCGTCGTCTTTCAGGCAAGTAACTTGTACTCCAATTCATTTGTTTGATACAAGTCAAAAAGTTCACCTATAGTGTAGTTGGGTCTAGAGACAACCAAAGATTGTGATTTCCTTGATGGGTTTTGTCTCTATTGTGATAATTTGGCCATAGATGACTCATGACATAAATCTTGATATGTGATAACCTAGGAGTTGCCCAATTCTTGATTTTTAGTCATGTATGTGAATAATTGTATAAATATGTGTTTGGATTAAGACCCATGCGAATTAATAGGTGTGGACATGTTAATAATCCTAAATCATGATGTTTAGATACTTGGTAGGTTGTATTTCAAGTTTGGATGTGTTTGGATCAATATTCTTGAAGTTCTAATGTTCTTGTTTTGAAGTGTGAAATCTGTATTTTCTGGATGTTCTGTTTTGTTTGCTGTTTTTGTCTATACTACAGCCAGTATCTTGATTCCAGTATAAAATATGAATTTTAGAAAATTTTTTCTATTTTCAAACCCCACTGGTTTTTCTTAATTTGGATTTCGTATGACTGGGTTTTGACTGGATCAAGCAAAATTTTTTCTATTTTCAAACCCCACTGGTTTTTCTTAATTTGGATTTCGTATGACTGGGTTTTTCTTAATTTGGATTTTGTTTGCTGTTTTTGTCTATACTACAGCCAGTATCTTGATTCCAGTATAAAATATGAATTTTAGAAAAAAATTTCTATTTTCAAACCCCACTGGTTTTTCTTAATTTGGATTTCGGATGACTGGGTTATGGCTATTTTCGTATAGAGGTGTCGATCTATATCAGATTCTGTTTTGGGTTAATTTTATTAACAAACGATTTTCAAGAACTATTCTATACATATTATCTTGATCCAATGTTTTGGTCAGTGTTTCTTTATGAAGTTAGGGATTACCCAGAATTTTGATGAATTTTATTGATAAGTTTTATGTGATGTTCCATGCTATTTTCAAAAATCTACTCGTGATGTATTTTGCTTGCTGTTCTATAAAGAATCATATTTTCACCATGATTCCTTATACTGTATGAAAATTATTTCTGAAATATAAAATTTAGTAAATTCTGTAATACCCTGATTTTTCAATTAATGAAAATTATTTTATTTTGCACGTAGTGTGCACGTGCAATATTTTTTTTTGGTTAAATTAAATCTTATAATTATTTTATTATGATGTGTATAAATATTTAAATATGTGTTCTCAAATTTTTTTGTACAAAAGCCTTTCTTTAAATAAATAGAAAGCCTTATTTTAAAGCCTTTTCTTAAAAGCCCAAAATGTATTTTATTTATTTTATTTTTAAATAACTATTTTGGCCCAAACTAAAGCCCATGAATGAATCTATTTTTATTTAAACTTGTCATGTAGAAGACTATTTTATTATTATTTTATTTTTGTACAAATTAAAATGTACAATTTTGGTCTTAGTTGCATGCACGTGCACTACACGTACACGTGCAATGCACACTTCTTTAATGGTCGGTTGCTTCTCTTTTTGGAGGGATTTTCAAATAGTTGAGTGGTGTTCATGGAGGTGGTTGTATAGTTGTGGGTAGTTTTTATAACTCCTACTCTAATCTTGGCCTTCCATCCTACAACCAACTAGTCAATCCTAGCCATCCATTTCACTTGATTTCTAGTATAAATACCCCCCCCCCCCTCCCCATGGCTATATTCATATGCAATTATATCTTTCCAAACCTATAGTCTAATTTAGTAATAGTTGTGAGTTAAAAAAGAGTGAGAGTTGTGTGGGAGTGCTTGCATTTGTCAAGGAGAAGAAGGCCGACATCACTAGGAGAAGCATTCGGCTTGCTTGGTGTTCGTGGAGCTGTGCGCGCATCGTCTAGGAGGAGGTGCATCTTGTTGCAAGGATTTGTTGCTTTTGTATTTGTTTCTCTCCATACAAGGTGGGTAACCTTTCATATTTCTAATATAGGGATCCATGCTAGATTTAACTATCAAAACGTTGCATGAAAAATACTAATAAGAACACACTTTAATTGAGAAGTTAGTTTATGAATTGATTGAAATGTTGTGATTAACTTGTATGTGATTCTAGTATTAAATTAAATTGTGTGTAGAATTCTCCATGATTATTAGCATGAATGAATGATAGTGGTTAAATTCCCTTAAGGATGTTGCTAGTATGATATTGAGACATGATGCATGAAAATTTCTAATAAGAACGCTTGTTAATTGAAAAATTGAAACATGTAATTGATTAAGAAAGAGCACACTTTAATTTGAAAAGAGTGACTTCCTTGAATGATTGAGATGTGATTATGCAAATTGATAAGTGATTATATACATTGTGACATAGATTGATTAATGAAACTACTTTGTTATCATCAAAGAACTACTCATAAAGTTAGTAGTTTGAGTTTTACCTATTCATGTGCTAAATAGACCTTTATGTTGACATGGGTATGAATAATATGAATTGTATGTAGAGAAATGCATAAAATCAGTAGATTAATATGAAATGTATTGACAAAACAAAAGATTAGAATGCTATGAGGCAAAGAAACATCACAAAGAGAAAAATGGTAGTGTTAGAATGTATAGATTGAATTAATGGTAGGAAAATATATTTTAATTGTTGAAAAAAAAATTATCTTTTTATACTGGTTTGTAAATTGGACAAGAATTTATTAATCTGGAATTATACAGTATTTTTATGAAGATTAAAGGAAATTGAAGACTAGTTGAACATCGAAACATTTTTATAACAGTGAGAATTGGTCCAAAAGGAGTTTAACGCATACTGTAACAACCTGAGCATGTAGCTCAAGTGGTCACTGTGTTGCGTTGGGTTCTCTGTGGTGACTAGTTCAAATCCCGTGATCAACAATATTTTGTTTGGTTTCTTTTTAAAACAATTCATCAGCGGACCGAGAGCATTTATAGCTCTCAGTCGTGTTTTATACCGTGGCACAAACCGGCCTAGTGGTCTGTGCTTTGGGCTGTGTCGGTGGGGTGTTGGGTTCGAATCTTGCTATCGGCAAGATTGAAAAAAATTATTTTTTTGGGTTTTTAAGTGTCCAAAAAAATGTGAAAAAAATATAGTTATTCTCCTAAAAATGTAAGGGACTTTCTAAAAATGATTTGGGGATTATTTGAATGAATTTAACTATGATTTGGAGTCAAAATGCATAAATAGACATATGGTTCTATTGATGTGAAATTATAACTTGAAGGAATAAGTGAAATGAAGAATTAAGAGTTGATTTGACAAAAGAAATTTGGTTGTGTGACATGATGCAATTTATTTCTCATTTGTGGAACAATTGAAGCATGCATATTTAATGTGAAATTGAAATGATGTGATAATTGATAAAGTATATGCAAAGTTATGTACAGTTATGGACTTGTGAACAAATTTGAAATCATGAATTGAAAAGAGAATGTACATGTGAGTATGAGAACTCAACATGGAAAATTTATGAGTTGAAAATTGTGAAATGAAAATTGAAATAGAGTAGCTAAGTCTCCCCCGGCATTGAGAAATGAAATGAAATGAAATGAAATTAGACCAAGGTTGGTCATGTTGAAATGAATGAATAAGTTCGGTTTAGTGGAGAGGCTAACTCTAGAGATTTAATTTTTGTTCATGATTTTTAATAAAACTAAGGATTAGTACATAGTGGAGACGTGATGAAAGTAGAAGAAAAACATGAGTATGGGGACCATCGGATAGCGGTGTGAGAGCGATCCACAGGCTGCCTGCTTGATGCGTCAAGACATGGCGTGGGCGCTACTCCAGAATTATCGTCCCGGTGGCGACGCTCGTGGGATGTTCGAGTGGCTATGGGTCGTGCCATTGTTCCATGGCGGAGGCTGAATTGTCCATAGTCTGCCTGCTCGATGCGTCGTGTCAGTGCGTGGGATTCCCCTCCAAGCTGCCTGGACATGGGCTCATAGATCATAGGACATCTAAGACACTACCGTAGTTACAGTAGTAGATTAAGTCATAACGGGGGATTGAACCCTACAAAGATGAAGAACGATTAAGGGCTTGCCCTCGGACCTATGTAGTATGGGATGCATAGAATCCGAACAAGTGCGCATTAGTGTCATGTAACATAAATAAATGCATTAAGGATTAAGTGCACAATCACAACACGACATCAATAGGGTAGTCCCTTTAGTTTGAAATGTGACAAGTTTGTGTTTGTTAAATATGGAAAGTGGAGTTATACTATTTCCGGCATAGAGAGGATGGCCGTGTATAATGTTTGTCAGTTGAATAAACTGACGTACCCACAGTCTTATATGCAGGTAAATGACATGTTAAAGAGGAATGGATGCTGAAAGATTATACCATGTTGTTGTACATTTATTTAATTGTTGTAAATTTTACTTCCGCTGTGCAAATGAAAAGTGTAATAATGATGTAAACTCTGATGTAAGATGAAAAGTTTAAATTTCCTTGTAAAATTGTACTAAAGAAAGTGAAAAGATCCTGTAGAACATCTCGAATTCAGTGTATTTGGGATTCGGGGCGTTACAGAGTGGTATCAGAGCCACGCTTTCTACGCTTTCACACTTGTACAAATTTATAAGGAAGACACCCTAGAAGTGGACATTAGAGTGTGTGTTTGAGTCTAGAGATTTAAATGTAAGTGACTTACATTTGTGTTGCTCTAAGATTTATGTTTCCTCCTCTCTATTCTAAGATGGCTGATCACTTCGACCCTGCTGGAGGTGACGACTGGCATATCATTGAGGAAGAGTACCATCCTGGACAAGCTGATTCCGAGGACGAGTACTACCCTGGGCAAGCAGATTCTGACGGTGAAGAATGGCCTGAATCCCGAGAGATCACCCCACATCCGGATTCATCTGATGACTCTTCTTCTGATGAAGAAGAAGAACCAGTTCCAAATGGTCTTGTGACTTCTCTTCAGAGGCAGGTAGAGACACTGCGAGAGAGTTGGATTGTTGGAGGCTCAGCTGGCAAAGCGGAAGGATGACTTTTCTGTTCTCAGTCATCGAGTATGGGAACTCGAGAAGAGGAAGAACCTGACTGATGTGCTGAAGGATGAAGTTGATGAACTGCGGGAAGAACTTCGAGCAGCGAAGAGGACCCGTAGGAGTTAGACTGTCTTAGCTTCTATTATTTTCCGTTCTGATGTCAAAAATGTTTTTAATTCGAATGTATAAACTTTGGAATTCAATGAAATGCAAGTTGGTTTAAATTCTTGTCTTATACTTCGAATTTAATAGATCTTTTGCATCAGAATATGTCGAGAAGAGGAGCTAGGAATGGGGAAGGTTTGGATCTAGAAACGGAACTCGCGAGGGTCTATCAGACACTCAATGCCGTGGCTATGAACCAAAACCAAGCAAGGGGGCCGGCGAATCCAGTGCCCGAGGCGATTAAGCTAGTGGAATCATTCAAAAGAATGAAACCACCTGTATTCGAGGGAAAGTCAGACCAAGATGCGGCTGACAACTGGATCCGTCAAGTGGAGACGATCTTTGAGGTGTTGGAGACCCCGGAAGGCAGCAAGGTCAAGTTGGCGACTTTGCAACTGGAGAAGGATGCAGCGGTCTGGTGGCAATCCATGAAGAGGACCATGGGAGGCATAGTGCTTGGCTGGGAGGAATTCCTGGAAGAATTCCGCAGTCACTATTTCCCCTCCGACGTCCAGGAGAAGAAGGCAATGGAGTTCCTGTCGCTACAGCAAGGTAGCATGTCGGTGAGAGCGTATGAGACCAAGTTTACTCAGCTCTCTAGGTATGCTCCAGAACTGGTGATGGATGAGGCTAAGAAGGCTCGTAAGTTCGAGCATGGATTGAGGCCGAGCTTGAGGTCCCGTATGATACCTCTTGGTATCAGGAGATTCGACAAGCTGGTCAAGAGGGCGGCAGCGATAGAGGCGGATATGGAGCAGTTCCAAGTTGTTCAGAACCGGAGGAACAACTGGCAGTCTGGAAAGAGGCCTGCACATTCTGGAAGTTTCAAGGGGCAACCATCTGCACAAAGATTCAAACCGACAGGGGCGAACGCTATTAGTGTGGCTGGAAGATCTGGGAACAACGTGGTGAGACCTCCTGCGGTAACTTGCTTCAACTGTGGTGAAACGGGACATTACCGATCTCAATGTCTCAAGCCACATAGTGGTAATAGCAATGCACCAACGCAGCAGACTGGGAAGAGGCCGTACCAACCAGGGCGAGTATTTGCCTTGACGGAAGCTGATGCTGATGAGGCAGATCAGGTCATCTCTGGTACGAGGGCTGGTGTTTAGAGTTTTGTCATTTCTTTTCCCGCTTATATTGTGAAACTGTTACGTAATGGTGTGTATTATGTAACAGGCGAACTATATCTTAATGGAATGAAAGCTGTTGTGTTGTTCGATACTGGATCCTCTCATACTTTTGTGTCTCCAAAATTTGCTAAAGTGTTGGGAGTTGAACCGAAGATTTTTCCAGGCAAGATCTTAGCAGTAGCTACTCCATCAGGGGAAACTTTGACCACTGATCGGTATTATGCTGATTGCGAGATTGTGATTGGAGATAGAATCTTTGGCATTGATCTGATCGAGCTGACCATCTTGGGAGTCGATGTTATCATTGGCATTGATTGGATGTCAGTGTACAGTGCGAGCATCGAGTGTAAGACCAAGACGGTAACAGTGAAGGCTCCAGGTGGACCTGAAGTCACTTTCCAAGGGAAGCAGAAATGTTCTAAGCTGGTGGCAACTATCCGCAAGGAAGAGACTCCTGTGGAAGTGCAAGGGATTCCTGTGGTTCAGGACTATCCGACCGTGTTCTTGGAAGATTTTCCTGGGTTACCCCCGCATCGTGATGTAGAGTTCAGCATCACTGTTCAACCGGAAAGTGCACCCATTTCTAAGGCACCGTATAGGATGGCTCCAGTGGAACAGGATGAGGTGAAACGGCAGATTGAGGAACTGTTGGAGAAAGGCTTTATTCAACCTAGTGCGTCACCTTGGGGAGCACCAGTGCTTTTGGTAAAGAAGAAGGATGGACCGATGAGCAAGGTTGTAAACGGCGTCAGGCGGTGGCGGTTCGGCCAAGGACCGCCTACCGCCTAGGACGCCTAGGCAGCGCCTAGGCGGCACCTAGGCGTTTTGTTTTTATTTTTTAAATATTCATATATTAACCTTTTAAAAGTTACATTTCTCTAGTTTTGCTCGTAGTCTAAATCTTTTAAATGCATCACAATTCACAAGTGATGCTAGGCCAGAATGATTTTAGAAGTTCAACAACGATTATGGTGTAAACTTTAGATTCATAATGACATAAACAATAATCAGTCATATAAAATTTCAAATATAACGTGAACTAGTAACACCTTAATGTAAAGATGAATAGGCTTTTTACTGTTGAAGATGAAGAGGGTTTTTTCTGCTGAAGATGAAGAGACTATTTTAAGAATTAAAAAAAAATTACAAAAAATCTGTCAGCCGCCTGATCGATTTTGGCCGCCTCGGCGGCGCCTTGTACGCCTAACTGCCATCTCAACGCCTAGAGTACCGCCTATTGCATATGCGGTTCGTTCTCCTCTTTTTGAGCGCCTAGGCGCCGCCTAGGCGTCCGAGACGGACGCCATTTAGAACACTGCCGATGAGAATGTGCATCGATTACCGAGAGCTGAATAAGGTCACTGTTCAGAATAAGTATCCGATTCCTCGAATTGATGACTTGTTCGATCGTCTACAAGGAGCAGCTGTTTTCTCCAAAATAGATCTTCGATCAGGTTACCACCAAGTTCGAGTGAAAGCCGAAGATGTGCATAAAACTGCATTTAGAACTCGACATGGGCATTACGAATTCTTAGTTATGCCATTTGGAGTGACGAATGCACCCGCAATCTTCATGGATTTGATGAACAGAGTTCTGAGGCCGTTCATTGATTCTTTCGTCGTGGTGTTTATCGACGATATTCTCGTGTACTCCAAGTCAGAGGAGGAGCACACCGAGCATCTGGCAGCAGTTTTGAAGAAGCTGGAAGAGCAGGAGTTGTATGCCAAGTTACCCAAGTGTGATTTCTGGAAATCTGAAGTGGCATTCCTAGGTCACATCCTTTCTAAGGAGGGAGTGGCAACTGACCCTCAGAAGATAGAGGCAGTGAGAGATTGGGCAAGGCCTACTACAATGAAGGAAGTCAGAAGCTTTCTTGGGATGACTGGATACTACAGGAGATTCATTCAAGGTTATGCTCAGATAGCTGTACCGCTTACTGGACTGACCAAGAAGAATGTGAGTTTCAAGTGGACTGAGCAATGTGAGGCGAGCTTTCAGGAGTTGAAAGATAGACTGACTACTGCACCTATTTTGGCTTTGCCTAGAGCAGGTGTTGAGTATGATATTTATAGCGATGCTTCACATCGTGGGCTTGGTTGTGTCTTAATGCAAGAAGGTAGAGTAATCGCTTATGGGTCTAGGCAACTACGACCGCATGAGAAAAATTACCCGACTCATGATCTAGAGTTGGCTGCAATTATCTTTGCCCTGAAGCAATGGAGGCACTACGTGTACGGTGAGAAGCTGAACATGTACACGGACCATAAGAGCTTGAAGTACATATATCAGCAGAGGGATCTGAATCTGAGGCAGCGGAGATGGTTGGAAGTACTCGAGGATATGCGACCTGAGATCAAGTATCATCCTGGAAAGGCTAATGTTGTTGCTGATGCACTTAGCCGCAAGAGCAGTTTGGCCAGTTTGATTACAACTCAGAAGCATCTGATTGAGGAGTTGGACCGAGCAGGTGTTGAGGTTGTCTTGCAAGGATTGGGAGCATCTTTGGCTCAGTTGAGGCTTCAGCCTACTCTGAATACAAGGATCATTGCAAGTCAAGAGGTTGATGCTGATATTTTGGAGATGAAGGAGCAGGTTAGTGCTGGCAGGTTGCCCGGATTTCAAATCAGGGATGGAGTGCTGTGGTTTGGAGATAGGCTGTGTGTTCCAGATCAGGCGGACCTGAAGGAGAGTATTCTTCAGGAGGCACATGCTACTCTTTTGTCGGTACATCCTGGGAGTACTAAGATGTACAAAGACATCAAATAGCATTTCTAGTGGTCAGGTTTGAAACGGGATGTGGCTGAATTTGTGGCGAGGTGTGAGGTTTGTCAGCAAGTCAAAGCCAAAAATCAGAGACCCGGAGGTCTATTACAGCTGTTACCTATTCCGGAATGGAAGTGGGATAACATCAGTATGGATTTCATCACGGGATTGCCTAAGAGTTCTAAAGGCAATGATGCGATTTGGGTTATAGTCGATCGACTAACCAAGTCCGCTCACTTTTTGGTGATGAAACTCACTGCTTCGATGGACAAGTTAGCTGAGATGTATGTTGGTGAGATTGTCCGACTTCATGGCGTTCCATCAACTATTATGTCTGATCGAGATGCGCGGTTTACTTCGCATTTCTGGAGGAGTCTTCAGACAGCTTTGGGGACCAAAACAGATTTCAGCACTGCTTATCATCCGCAAACCGATGGGCAGACCGAGAGAGTCAACTGTATTCTTGAGGATATGCTTCGGTGTTGTATACTAGACTTTGGAGGCAGTTGGGAAAGGCATTTACCTTTGGTAGAGTTTGCCTACAACAACAGTTTTCAGGCTAGCATCGGGATGGCGCCGTACAAAGCTTTGTATGGTAGGAAGTGCAGGACACCTATTTGTTGGTTTGAAGTTGGGGAGCGTCAGTTGTTTGGTCCTGAGCTTGTACAGCAAACTTCTGAGAAGATTGATCTGATCAGGAAAAGGTTGGTGGAAGCTCAGAGCAGGCAGAAAAGCTATGCAGACAACCAGAGAAGGGACCTTGAGTTTGAGGTTGGTGACTTTGTCTTTCTGAAGGTGTCACCTAGTAAAGGTGTGGTTCGATTTGGCAAAGGCGGGAAGTTAGCCCCGAGGTTTATATGCCCGTACAAGATATTGAAAAGGATCGGGAAAACTGCTTACCGGCTTGAATTACCGGAAGAGTTATCTCAGGTGCACAATGTCTTTCATTTGTCTATGCTGAGAGGTTACATTCCAGACCCGAGTCATCATTCGCCTGAAGTGCCGGAAGGTTTGCAGTTAGACCTGAATTACATCGAGTCTCCTGTCGAGATTGTTGATCGTCGAGAGAAAGTCTTGAGGAATAAGACGATACCGATGGTCAAGGTAGTCTGGAGAAACCATTTGGTTGAGGAGGCTACTTGGGAGTCTGAGGAGAGGATGTTGAAGGACTATCCTGAGCTTTTTGCTTGATTGTATCTTTGTATTTTTTGTTCTTGTGTGAGTGTTGTATTTTTGTTTCTCGCTCTTGATTGTAGTTCCGGGGACGGAACTATTCTAAGGAGGGAGTGCTGTAATACCCTGATTTTTCAATTAATGAAAATTATTTTATTTTGCACGTAGTGTGCACGTGCAATATTTTTTTTTGGTTAAATTAAATCTTATAATTATTTTATTATGATGTGTATAAATATTTAAATATGTGTTCTCAAATTTTTTTGTACAAAAGCCTTTCTTTAAATAAATAGAAAGCCTTATTTTAAAGCCTTTTCTTAAAAGCCCAAAATGTATTTTATTTATTTTATTTTTAAGTAACTATTTTGGCCCAAACTAAAGCCCATGAATGAATCTATTTTTATTTAAACTTGTCATGTAGAAGACTATTTTATTATTATTTTATTTTTGTACAAATTAAAATGTACAATTTTGGTCTTAGTTGCATGCACGTGCACTACACGTACACGTGCAATGCACACTTCTTTAATGGCCGGTTGCTTCTCTTTTTGGAGGGATTTTCAAATAGTTGAGTGGTGTTCATGGAGGTGGTTGTATAGTTGTGGGTAGTTTTTATAACTCCCACTCTAATCTTGGCCTTCCATCCTACAACCAACTAGTCAATCCTAACCATTCATTTCACTTGATTTCTAGTATAAATACCCCCCCCCCTCCCCATGGCTATATTCATATGCAATTATATCTTTCCAAACCTATAGTCTAATTTAGTAATAGTTGTGAGTTAAAAAAGAGTGAGAGTTGTGTGGGAGTGCTTGCATTTGTCAAGGAGAAGAAGGCCGACATCACTAGGAGAAGCATTCGGCTTGCTTGGTGTTCGTGGAGCTGTGCGCGCATCGTCTAGGAGGAGGTGCATCTTGTTGCAAGGATTTGTTGCTTTTGTATTTGTTTCTCTCCATACAAGGTGGGTAACCTTTCATATTTCTAATATAGGGATCCATGCTAGATTTAACTATCAAAACGTTGCATGAAAAATACTAATAAGAACACACTTTAATTGAGAAGTTAGTTTATGAATTGATTGAAATGTTGTGATTAACTTGTATGTGATTCTAGTATTAAATTAAATTGTGTGTAGAATTCTCCATGATTATTAGCATGAATGAATGATAGTGGTTAAATTCCCTTAAGGATGTTGCTAGTATGATATTGAGACATGATGCATGAAAATTTCTAATAAGAACGCTTGTTAATTGAAAAATTGAAACATGTAATTGATTAAGAAAGAGCACACTTTAATTTGAAAAGAGTGACTTCCTTGAATGATTGAGATGTGATTATGCAAATTGATAAGTGATTATATACATTGTGACATAGATTGATTAATGAAACTACTTTGTTATCATCAAAGAACTACTCATAAAGTTAGTAGTTTGAGTTTTACCTATTCATGTGCTAAATAGACCTTTATGTTGACATGGGTATGAATAATATGAATTGTATGTAGAGAAATGCATAAAATCAGTAGATTAATATGAAATGTATTGACAAAACAAAAGATTAGAATGCTATGAGGCAAAGAAACATCACAAAGAGAAAAATGGTAGTGTTAGAATGTATAGATTGAATTAATGGTAGGAAAATATATTTTAATTGTTGAAAAAAAAATTATCTTTTTATACTGGTTTGTAAATTGGACAAGAATTTATTAATCTGGAATTATACAGTATTTTTATGAAGATTAAAGGAAATTGAAGACTAGTTGAACATCGAAACATTTTTATAACAGTGAGAATTGGTCCAAAAGGAGTTTAACGCATACTGTAACAACCTGAGCATGTAGCTCAAGTGGTCACTGTGTTGCGTTGGGTTCTCTGTGGTGACTAGTTCAAATCTCGTGATCAACAATATTTTGTTTGGTTTCTTTTTAAAACAATTCATCAGCGGACCGAGAGCATTTATAGCTCTCAGTCGTGTTTTATACCGTAGCACAAACCGGCCTAGTGGTCTGTGCTTTGGGATGTGTCGGTGGGGTGTTGGGTTCGAATCTTGCTATCGGCAAGATTGAAAAAAATTATTTTTTTGGGTTTTTAAGTGTCCAAAAAAATGTGAAAAAAATATGGTTATTCTCCTAAAAATGTAAGGGACTTTCTAAAAATGGTTTGGGGATTATTTGAATGAATTTAACTATGATTTGGAGTCAAAATGCATAAATAGACATATGGTTCTATTGATGTGAAATTATAACTTGAAGGAATAAGTGAAATGAAGAATTAAGAGTTGATTTGACAAAAGAAATTTGGTTGTGTGACATGATGCAATTTATTTCTCATTTGTGGAACAATTGAAGCATGCATATTTAATGTGAAATTGATATGATGTGATAATTGATAAAGTATATGCAAAGTTATGTACAGTTATGGACTTGTGAACAAATTTGAAATCATGAATTGAAAAGAGAATGTACATGTGAGTATGAGAACTCAACATGGAAAATTTATGAGTTGAAAATTGTGAAATGAAAATTGAAATAGAGTAGCTAAGTCTCCCCCGGCATTGAGAAATGAAATGAAATGAAATGAAATTAGACCAAGGTTGGTCATGTTGAAATGAATGAATAAGTTCGGTTTAGTGGAGAGGCTAACTCTAGAGATTTAATTTTTGTTCTTGATTTTTAATAAAACTAAGGATTAGTACATAGTGGAGACGTGATGAAAGTAGAAGAAAAACATGAGTATGGGGACCATCGGATAGCGGTGTGAGAGCGATCCACAGGCTGCCTGCTTGATGCGTCAAGACATGGCGTGGGCGCTACTCCAGAATTATCGTCCCGGTGGCGACGCTCGTGGGATGTTCGAGTGGCTATGGGTCGTGCCATTGTTCCATGGCGGAGGCTGAATTGTCCATAGTCTGCCTGCTCGATGCGTCGTGTCAGTGCGTGGGATTCCCCTCCAAGCTGCCTGGACATGGGCTCATAGATCATAGGACATCTAAGACACTACCGTAGTTACAGTAGTAGATTAAGTCATAACGGGGGATTGAACCCTACAAAGATGAAGAACGATTAAGGGCTTGCCCTCGGACCTATGTAGTATGGGATGCATAGAATCCGAACAAGTGCGCATTAGTGTCATGTAACATAAATAAATGCATTAAGGATTAAGTGCACAATCACAACACGACATCAATAGGGTAGTCCCTTTAGTTTGAAATGTGACAAGTTTGTGTTTGTTAAATATGGAAAGTGGAGTTATACTATTTCCGGCATAGAGAGGATGGCCGTGTATAATGTTCGTCGGTTGAATAAACTGACGTACCCACAGTCTTATATGCAGGTAAATGACATGTTAAAGAGGAATGGATGCTGAAAGATTATACCATGTTGTTGTACATTTATTTAATTGTTGTAAATTTTACTTCCGCTGTGCAAATGAAAAGTGTAATAATGATGTAAACTCTGATGTAAGATGAAAAGTTTAAATTTCCTTGTAAAATTGTACTAAAGAAAGTGAAAAGATCCTGTAGAACATCTCGAATTCAGTATATTTGGGATTCGGGGCGTTACTAATTCTATCTATTTTCATATCCCTTTGGCGGAATTGGATTTCGATTCACTGATTGCGAGATATCTTAGTTTTCGTACAGCAGTGTTGAGATTTCCAGATTTGCTAAACTATGTTTTCTTGATGCTTTTTTATTTTTGATGACTGATATATATTCTTACTGGAATATTATGAAAATTTATATTTTGATTCTAAACATATAGGGGAATACCTCATATTTTTCCTGGATTTAATTGATGAGTTCTGATGCTGTTTTCCGGACTGAGAATTCGTTTTCCTGATTTCTGACTGAACATGATCTCTGTTTTCGAACCTGTTTTGAGTTAAGATATTGTGAAGTACTATATGACTTAATTATACTCATTGGATTCGTGTGGATGTCTATTTTCCAGATCCTTCGACGGATCTTGATTTGCATTTCTGTGGCGACAAGAATCTTTGTTTTAGTACTGTACTGTCATGCTGTCCTGGATATGAACATACACTGTTTTGCTCGTTTGTGTGACTGTATATCATCTATGATTGTTTATTTGTTTCCCTGAACCTAATACTGATTATACCATGTTAGTTTGACACTATTTAGTACACGTTCATGTCTGTTGGATAACCATAATAAAAGTAACCAAGCTGGGGTTTAAGGGAAAGATCTAGCAGTGGAAAATTATAGAAATGTGTACTTGGAAGGGGGCCCGTGTTTTCCATACTGAGCATCTGTTATACTGTTAAACTGATTACCTGACTGCACACTTCCCTATAGGAAGGTGTACTCGGAGGAGGACCAATAGGTTCTGACTGTCTGATTACTGTTACTGATTACCTGATTGCACACTTCCCTATAGGAAGGTGTACTCGGATGAGGACCAAAAGGTTCTGACTGTTACTATGACTGTTACTGATACCTAAGTACACTGCCCTATATGATCCCCTACGAAATCTACAAGCAAAATTGTTTGTTGTAGCAACCATGTGATATGATTTTGGGGCGCATGAAGTGCTACCTAGCTAGTAATACACACAAGACTATAAGAACATAAAACTGATAATGTTATACTAATACTGTGAGACTGATACTGTTGGACTAAGACTGTTGGACTGATACTGTTATACTGTTATCCTGATTCACTGATATACTAAGCTTACTGTTACTAGAAACTGTTAGTTACCTTATGACACTTCCTTAGACATAAAACAACTGTACTGTTAGTATGCCATGCTATTAGTTAGTTTCCCCATGTGCTTGTATCCTACATTATTTGTGACCCATGACTTGCAATTGACGGGTATTTGTTTTCTTCTTTTCTCCTTCTCCTGCAAATTTACTAATTGCAATCAGGATTGACGACTGCCAGATGGTATTGACGAGATGATGTATTAGTGTTGGAGTTCTGCTTTATTATTAGTATTTTATTGTTGCTTGAATATTGAATAAAGTGTATTTGGTTTATTGGATATTACTTGTATTTGGGCGATGTGACCCAGGATATTTGATTTTGTCCAGACTCTAATTTATTTGCAAAGATTGTATTTTGTTTCAAGTAAATTTCTGTTGGTATCTTGTTTCAATTATGCATGTTGGTTGATACTTTTGCTTCTGACTCTGATTATTTGTGTGAGATATTGTAAAGATTCTTAAACAGCTTATGGATGATGAAAATCATTCGCTGGGATTTTGTTACGTATCTGTATTCCGTATTCCTTTCTGGGAAGCAGGGCGTGACAAGTTTTGTAAGTATTTATCAAACTGACCAACTTTCAAAACTATTTACCAAATTAACATACTCGCTATATAGCTAGTCTAGTTCATTTTCAGATAGCTAGTGTAGTTGTACTCAGTTTTCAGAGAAATTTTGATCATGCAAATTTTATCTGAAATGTATATAACTACACTCGCAATCGCAGAGAGCGAGTCTAGTTCAATTGACATTGCTATCTCTGATAGCGAGTGTAGTTGTATACATTTTATGTTCAATTTTTTTTCTAAAAATTATGTACAACTAGGGTTTTGAGTGTGGGGGTAGAGAGCATTGTGAGTGATGAGTGAAAATTGAGCACAACCAGGGTCGCCCTAGGAGTTTTAGTGTCTGGTACAATTTGGGATCTTGGATGATGGATTTAGGGCTTTGAGTGTGGGAGTAGAGAGCGTTGTGAGTGATGAAGTGGATCTCAGTAGATTTTGGACGGATTTTGTTGGTGAAATAACAAATTTGGGACGCTAGAGTTTTGGGTTTATTTCGGAGTTGGAGAGAGAATGGAAAGAGAGAAGTAAAGAGAAATAGCAAAACGGCGAGCGAGTCTTTAAAAACTCTCCAATCGATACTTGCTATCTTAGTTAGCGAATAAAAAATGAGACTATCAATTGATTACAACAAAATTGCTGATTGTCAATCACAAACCCATTATGTAGAACTAACTGAACTAGCCTAATCCTACATCACATGTTTGTTTGCCTCCGCTTTGAAGGCTAATTGATAGGCATCATCGCCTTTCCACACTCTATACATCTCAACTTCATCACGGATAGAAAGTTTGAACCCACCACATTGCAATAAGTTGCTCTTCACTTTCATGCACATCATTACGGAACATAATTTTGTAAAAACCTATGTAGTCAACACAAGTATAAATTTTTCTTTTGAGCCAAGACCTCATCATCTCTCCCACACTGAAATTTTAGCCTTTCCTTTGTGGAGTCATATATTGAACATTATCCCACCGAGATGAAACATAACCACGCAGTCGTGTAGTCACAAGCTTAACAAGTTGATTCTCAAGAATCTCCTTATAATCAAAAAGTTTCTCAATAACACTAAGCCAAACAAGAAACTTATCAGGTTATAGCCGACCATAGAACTTCGAAAGGCCAATTTTGATAAAAGCAATGCCACGATTAAACCTTATTAACCAAGTCTCATTATGATTATTGACAAATGAATTTTCATTGGACTCATCAGTGAAATACCCACCACACACACTACGAGCCTCTTGGCATTCAAGTCACATGGTAAGTTGCTCAATGTGTTTCTCGAATTTCATCGTCTCGTGTTCATCTCTCATATCTCTCATCCTATTGTTACCACGTCTGCCTCTTCCTTGTTGTGCAGCCTTGAATTCAACAAAGGCCCAAGAGGGTAGCACCATGCCTAATACCAAATGATGAGGAAAGTTAAAGAAGAAGAAACTATAAAATTTCATAACTCACAAAGAGAACGAAAATGAGATAAAATGAGTATTACTCAACTCATTAACATTCATAATAGTCAAAATACACAAGTCTCCCTCATTAGCATTAGACTCCACAATTTATAGTTCCCATTACATACCTATCATTCATTCTCATTATTGAAACACTAGGTAACCATATTCCACATTTTCTTCTCTTTAAAAAAAAACATATTCAACACAATAGTTTGTTGAACGACTCCTAAAAATGCTCAAAAGTTATTCAAAGTATTTAAGTAAGAAACTCAAAAGGCAGTCAAAATATTTAAGAAAAAGTGGGCAATCATCCCTTTGCTTCGCACTGCATCAGTAAGCCATCAGAAGAACCTGTAATTCCAATTAAACTCTAACCAGACTCAAATTAAACTCCAAGTCCCCAACCAGATGCTATATCTGTTACAAAAATAAAATCCACATTAAAAAATTCATATACAGATATCTCAATAACAACCAAAATCAAAACCAACATAAACTGCAAAAGTCTAGAGAAGTTTTTGGAAATTTATGAAGACGAGAAAAAATTTCAATAAGTTGATAAACTAGAAGCCACACTCGAATAGAAGCCACACTAGGCATTGGGTGCACTGGCAATCCTTGGCCACAGGGTCAGCACACCATTGGAATTCCTAAATAGCGAGTATGTCAACTTCAAATTATAACAATGATTGCTTGATTTCAAAATAATTAACCACTATATAAGTAAACCAATTTGGCAAACTCCGCATAAATTTCTTAAATTTCTTCAAATAAGGAACACTAGAATAAATTGCATACAGAATGCCAATTGTAATCACATCCATTTTCTAGAGTAGAAAAGGTGCTCTAAAAACTTCAATGCATTACAAAGCACCATAGACATCAAAACTGCAATTAGACTATACGAAAGAAAACAATTACTCAACCAAAAGCAAGAGAAGTATGCTCCACATTACTGAAAGAAAATAACTAAATTTTGGCCTGCATTAGCTACTGATCCCAGCAGCATTTCTCCTGTACAGTTCACAGTCACCCCCATCATTATCTGCAAGTTGAGAAAGAACACAGCAGAGTTACAGAATGAAAGATACATTAAAAACAGTGGGTCACAGTATTTTTCAAATACAAATTGCAACACTCAAAAGAGAATCCCTAATCACATATAGATAGCAAGTGTACACATAGCGGCCATTTTTCAACTACAAATTGCAGTCAATGATCTTTCATTTTGAATTGTTAATCATATAGTGATCTTGATCCAGTTCTCCAATGAAAGAAAGCTAGTAATTGAAGTCTCCATGTGGTCAATATACTCCAATTATTATTTAAGCCCAGGTAAAAATCTTCCTTAGGTAATACATAGGTAAACTCTTCCCTGTAATACACATGAATCTCATCATGAAATCAAATGTAGCAAAAGATCACACACCACTTCACCCAACAAACTGATCTTTGACAAGATATCTTGAAGCTCGCATAGATCAAAGACAGTTATTCAACACTTACCTCTTTCTATTGCTCCGATTGAATTATATGAACAATGTTTCCAGAAAATGATATTATAGTGCTTCTGCTAAAATTTTTAATTGATTTCACTAATTGTATTAATCTATTATATGCAGCTGAAACACCTTATCTAGCAACAACTGGTTTTCATTTGGAGAAGAGCACGAACCAAGCATGCAATTGTGAACAAGTCCTTTTCCCTCCCTTCTTTCATTATCTAGTTTTCATCATTCAAGCTATCATTTTAAATTTTGTAAATACTGAATTAATTGTCCAAATTGAGAAAGAACAAAAGCAATAAAATGAAAGAAAAAAAAAGACGAACTAGAATCTCACCTTCTCAAAACCGTCATGGTACTGTCTCAGATCTCCCGCTTGATGCCATGTACTGACTATCAATCTCACCATCCATCATCCTTTCAAACCATCCATAACAACACAGCCACACAAATGCATCAAGTACATAGTTGCACTTAACAGAGAGAAACATAACTGGGTTTGTACCTAAATATTACCCCAGAAAATAGAGTTCCAAGTCTTTTCCATAAAATAAACAGATGACAACCCATTGCATTTTAAACGCTGTTCTCCCTACCTGTGTCCCCACTTAGGAGCACTAACCTACTTCTAGGAGGCATACTCATAATCCCCCTTAACCCGAAAGTTCTCATCTCACATGAGCAGTCATAACCTGTATTGATACATCTGGAACCAAGGTCCAAGTCTACCCCTTTAAAATACAGATCCAAACTAGTTTCTAGCAAAATAGAATAATAAAAAATCCGCTTCCTCTGCTCACCGTAGCTGACCTGTATGCTTCCTCTGCTCACCGTAGTTGACCTGCACGCTGCTCCAACATACTCACCACTTTATATTTACGAGTCTGCTTTGCTACTAACTACTAAAGAGTGCAAGTTCAACCACAGGAAACTGCAACAAAGAACCTACAGGCATTGTAACTTCCAAGGAGTTCAGATTACAAATCCAAACAAACACAAACAAAATGAAGCAACATATTTTTCAAGCTACCATTGCTGGCTGGACAGGATTTGTTATTCTGCTACCCTTGCTCTAACTTGCCATCCCCATGCTTTGCTTTTGTGTGAGATTGAAGAGCGGTTTTCAGAGCCGACATTGCTGAGCATTAATAAAGAAGTGTGAATTAATAGTAGAATACCTTTGAACAGTGCCTATGTTACGGTTATGAATGAGGATATGGCTGTTAGATATTATGAGAGTTATTAGTTTAGTCTTATATCGAATAATGTATTGGTCCAGTCTTCCCCTCTCTCCTATATATAGGAGACATATTGTACTCATTCAATCAATCAATAAAATAATATTTCCCTTCCCTAATTCTAACATGGTATCAGAGCCTATAGTGTTGGAATTAATTTTTGCAGTTTTCCGGACCGGATTCCGGCGAGCTCCGGCCACCTGCGGCACCGGAAAATGAGTGGATTGCGATCCTCTCGACGAGTACTATTCCATAGTATATTCACTTGCCAAAAACGAATTCCGTATGAATGAGAAATGTTGATCCAAAGTTGGGTACTTGAAATGTACTAACTTGGCAACTTGGAGAAAATATATAGTCCCATATCGGAAATTGGAAATGATTTTGTCTAGTATATATACTAGAAAACTGGACTAAAAGGCGTGGCCCGGGGGTTACCACTAACGTGTAGTGGAGAGAGGACTTAGCCAAAATGACAAACACGCGCGCCCGGCCCGGCTTCGGCTTGGTTAAATTTTTTATTTTATTTTATTTTTGCTGCTGAACAGCCTCCAGTCCACTATAAATCCAGACAGAAGTCTTCTATACAGATACAGATTTTTGACATTTTTCCTCTCTTCTTCCTCTACTCTGAGTCAGTGTCTGTCAACTGAGAGTACACACAGACAGCAGTTCGTTGTCTCTAAAGCAAGGGTGTTGCATTCTTCAGAGAAGGTACAGTTGTATCCTGGGAAGCAATTCGCCGGTAACCGTCACACTACGGGGCGAATTCTACTTTAAGGACAGAGATTCTAAAATCTCGACTCTGTACAAGTTATTTACTTACTGTTTTTCTTCTTGTATTGGATTTCTTCACAATTTTGTTGGAGTTTCATATTATTTTACATACAGGTTCTAACATATAGTCCTATAAGACCTATACTGTCTTTATCCTCATCATCGAGGTGGAGTGATTCACGCCTTCAACGAAATCATTCCACCTTCCGTCATCGACCACCCGACATCCTTCTTCTGATCTTGATCAAAACCCTAATCTCCTTCTCCCTCAATCAATAACCACCAAAAACCTTAACCCTAATCCACAACAACACCAAGAGCGGCTACAACAACTCCGGCAACTCTCAACTTCGGCGACGTCAGAGACATGGGCGGATGCAGGTGGGGGCTTTTGGAATATTAGGATGGGCTAATGCTTTCAGCCCCTCCCAATATATTTTAAAGCCCACCTCCATTTATATTTGGGCCCAAGTCCAACTCTATCCAATCTAAGCCCAACTCTATTTATGGATCATATGTATGGTTATGAAGATTTGTTTAATTATTGAGTTAACATAGATTACTAGTAGATGTGATTCAGGTTTCGGTTTGTAATTGTTGGGAAGCAAATCAACTTATTATATTATGCCAAAAATTAAAAAAATATAACTTGTAGTATGTAGAATTAACCTAAGAATGAAAAAGAAGTTTTGTTTAGTGTTCGTATAGACAACCATCTTAGATAATAAGTCTTGATCAATTTGGGTCTTGATCATTTTTAGGAATTGGAAGTTTCAAAAGAAATTGAAGCATATAATGAATTTCCTCCTTTTGTATGTATGATATTTGGTAGCATGGAAAGTTGAACATTTTGTTGTACTGTTAAGGGAGGGTATTAGTATAATTCATAAGCAAAAATTGAGTGACAAGAGCATCCTAGTGTTTCATTTATAAATTTTAACCAAGAGAAGTTACTAGTTAAGGATGAACTATAATTTGAAAAATCAAAATGATGATCCAAACCCACTGACATAGTACATAGAGGGATCTGTAGGTATTATAAAGATCACATAAGATCTACTAAATCTTTTGAGCACACAAAACCAAAATTATTGGATAAATTTTTTCCGTAACGTGAGTCATTTTAGGGAAAAAATTTCGAACTATGACCATCCGTTCATCCAAACCCGATCCCCTCTAATCCAACCTATATATTAAAAAAATTCCAGCCCGCCTCACTTTTCATTCTTGGATCCGCCCCTAGTCAGAGAGATCCACAACCAAGACCTCTCCTTCACCTCTCCAACTCCCGGCCTCCATCAACCTCCGGCCTACACCATAGAAAAACCCAAACACTTGGGGTTTCGTTCTCAGACCCGAGTCTAATTAATGGCATCGACAGCAAGGTATACCCCCAACTGTATCTGTAACGCCCCGGATCCCCGTCATCGGACATCCGTGACACAACCAGAATCTTTGCCTTCAAATGCATCTCAACACAGTAAATAGTACGGAAATTTAAAACACTTTTATTGCCATCAGAGTTAATACATTAATACTTACGAATATCAATTTATCATATCAACTGTAACGCCCCCATTTTGACTCTAAACTCAATTCTTTCAATTTCTATATCACTTTAAACATAAACTAAGATAGTTATATTTCAAAGAAAAATCGGGCAGAGTCTCCCCTGAAATTTCTGCCCCGAAACACAAAAAGCTTACGGAATTCTGCTCTAAATTCCGTAGCTCACATCACAGGCAATAATATCACGGGCTCCCCAGGCCAAAATGAGCAGAATCACACAGACAATATATATATATATATATGCTCTGGGAGCCAAACTCATAATAGAATATCAAATATCAATTAAAAACCATAAATTCCTTTGAAAACGTAGTAAGGTTTTTTTTAGAAAATAATTCATAAAACATACCACAGGGCCCGGTACTTCACAACGAGAAGGGTACGGGTCAACAACATAGCATGCCACCCCACAGTATACTCATCATCATCATCCACATACTTATACATCAAAAATACAATTTAAAGCATAAATTTCACTATTCACAAAAATAAACCTTAAACAACAATTATAAAATGAAGCTCCACTCCACAGAATCTACACCTCACCTCTGCACCGCTGAGGACCTGTAACAGTAGGGGCCTAGGGTAGTCCAGAGACTCCCTAACCCCCCAAACACTAAGGGGTTAGCCATTTCTGGTGTGAGTATAATTTATTAATAAGCAACTAAATTAAACTTTATAAGTAAACAGAATGAACTTACGAATACCAAGATAAACCTGAACATGAACACATCATAAATGAGATTTCACATCAAATTCTCTCTAAGTCATTTCCTGTACGCATATCCATACCTGCTCACAGCATGCTTATCATTAGTTTGGAAATCATTCCAATTTTGTCGCTTAAGGCCCATCACTTTATGCCTTAAGCAAACATTCCTATAGCTTTATTATCCCATAAGCTTTACATTCATACAACGCTATTTTCACATCAACTGCACTTCATTTACCATTCATTTGCAATTACAGACTCATGACTTATAATCCTTCCCAATCTCATATCACATAACATCACATTCATTCAATCTTACAACATATGTCATCACGTCACGCAACACATCACTTCCGCACTCATTATCCACTTCAACCATCACACTCATAATTCATCATGAATGGAAAATAAACGTGTATCCTGATTTCCTAGTGTTCGTGTATGCCATGACTTGAAGTCTAATGCAACAATACAAAATATAGAACAGATGCACTTAATCTAATGTCAGCAAGACTCTGGACACACATGGATCCCATACTACATGTGGCCCAGATCAAGCCGTTTCTCCAGTTTCAGGGATTTGAACCCTTGCTATGCAATGCATTCTAATTTGGTCTACTTCCTGTTCCTGATAGTATGACATGGTTGAGGAGATGAAAAATAAAAGAAATAATTTGGGGCGCTACCCCGAAGTCACCAACAATTACTGTGTCGAACCATCCTCGAAAGCTGTGACGAACTTACAGATATACCGTAAGTATATCCATTGCGCAAAGATCCTTTATGATCCGTTCGTGTCCACCAACATAGAACATGACGACCTCGGAGGTCCTAAAATACCCCCAATCGGCCAGGATATCAGCATCCCGTTCTTACCAGGGTACTTCAGGAATTAACAGTGCAAGATACGCGCCGCAACGCGTATCCTTAATGACAGGAAGAGACAACCAGTATCACCACTTAGTGCTAACTCTCAGAACGAGTTGGATTATAGGGAATCACCCCTAATACCAATTCAGACTTCGAGCGAAACAATAAAAGAAAACCTAATTAATCCAGTTTACTAAAAATATGTTGTTATTCAAACCACACTCGGTGTCGATCAACAAAGTCGAGCCTGACTGGTATGTCAAGGTAACAACCATCCCGGAATCACATCCACTGATTCCTAATACCTTCATAGGTCAGCGACCCAAAATAATCCCGGCCCGTGACCCTCAGCGAGTGGTCCAACGGTGCCCCATTGATGCAATACAAATTAAATGAAGGTAAGCACACACATAACTATCAATTCCTGACCATTGATAGACTCAGGCATCGAGACACCAAACACAAATCGACCAGAACTATATCTCAACTCACTCATGTCCGCCATGAGTATTAATCCCAGGAACTCATCCAAGTTCCAAATGAAATGCTAAAACATCATTAAAACCCGATAGCTCATAATCACCACACTGCGATATGCAGAGGGCTCCTCATCAATTGTCCGATGGAATAACTCAAGAAATAGCAGTAGCTGTGACCCAAGCTACGCTTATCGGAAATCAACACAATCAGACTTTTAGAAGGGTAGGGAGATCCACAGCAATCTCCTAGTGGGCGACTCTCTCAAATATTTAAGAGCTCAAGTCCCCAAGCTAACTTATTCTTGAAGTCAATCTCAACAATAGGGTGCCAAACTTACAACAACCACAACTTCCAACACACGGCTCAGATTTGCTTGACACCACCCATTCTGAAACTCTAAGACTCTGGTCTACAACTTTCCAGCTAACCATTTCCCCAAATCCAATCATCTTGATACTACAAAACCTCATATATTCTCAAAGGTTCATAGCAAGATCATACATGTACAATTGGTTATGACCTTTTGGACTTCGATCCAAAAGCAATCGGCTTCAGCTCTGTCCTTTCAGACTAGCCGCACTCCACAATTTATTTTGAGGCATCAACCGACCTCGATAATTTATGGAATTTAACCTATAGTTGTGGACACATACAAGAGTGTCCACACCAATCCTTAACTCAAAACATCCATGCTACACTAAGATACAAAAACGGAAATACACAGCAATTCATAATTTAAAATTTTCACAACGCGCCATGTGCGTAAAATAAAAGATATCATACTCACAAATTGTCCCGCAAAGACTCGAAGCGCCACCACGCCTCCAAAGCCGCTAGTATATCCTATCATCAGAATTCAAGGCAATCAAGGCTCAAGCATCCAAAACAGTTACGGAAAAATAATAATACTAACTCCATTATCACAAAGGCATTCTATTGAACGCATAGGATGCACACGTGCTTTGCACGTAATCACTCGAATTCCGACGAAATTCTTATTTTCACACAATTACTAAAGCACTCCAAAATTATTCTAATCGTCCTACTACAATTTCTACTACCATACGAGAATTAATTCATACACATAGTTCTCTTTTACAAATCCAAAACCCTAATTTATTAACAACTTGCAAATCCTCTATCAATTTGCTAATTTCTCGTATCTATAATACCCAACCCCTCATAATCTCCCTACTACCATATTTCTACTCAATAGAAATTGAAAACACTTAATTTTATACAATAAAATAAAATAGGGTTTACCTTCCCAAAATCTTTTCGAAAAATGGACACCGCCACGATATAGAGAACCCTTCTATTAGTCTATCCCCTAATTTAATTTGAAAACGGTGGAGAAATGGAGTGGATTTGGGCGGAGAGAGGGAGAGCCGAATGGGTGGTGGGTTCTTTTCGGCTGGGAAGGAAACGGGAAGGAAAAGGAAAGAAATGAGAAGGAAGGAGAAGGTGGGGTGGGTGGGGTTTTATAAAATAAATAAATAAATAAATAAATAAATAAATAAATAAATAAATAAATAATATAAGGGGAATATTACATATAAGCCCCCTAGTCTCAAATACATTTCAAATAAACCCCAAAACTCTACTTTAACAATATAAACAATACAAAAATACATTAAAACTACCTCGTAATAATCCTTCAAAATTATAAAATAAAGTAGACAATAAATCCGATATTTCTCAATAACAATCAATTATTATTAGAAAATACATAATCGTGTGCAATTCTCAATTGCGCACAGATTACGATGCAAAATAGCCATATGCTATTTTTGCGGGGTATTACAGTATCAACAACACTCCGAAATCCAACTTCGACAAACCCTTATCGCTTCTTTTCTCTGTTGACTGACACAATCACAACCCACCACTGAGCTCCTCTTCCATCGCATCCAGAAGCTCCCTCTCCCTTTTGACCAAATCCCTAAACCCATCTCCGACCAACTCCTAAAATCCCGACCGCTTTCCATCCCGAATCCCCGACGGCAACATCGCCTCACCAGACACCCTAGCCGCCGACACCCCCCTAATGCATCTCTCCTCTCTTTCACCCTAGCCGCCAATCTCCACTCTTATCTCAAAATCCTAACCCTAATTTTCCGTTTCCCTGTCTATTCATAACCAACCCAAACCAAATCCACAGCCGAAACCCAATACTACCCGAAACCCGACCCGAACCCACTTTCCAAATACCCTATACTCCAACAACCCAATCCCATTTTCTATTTTTTTGTTCAAATAAAATATTTAAACAAAAAAATTAAAAAAAACTTCCTTGCGGGTTCTTCAGCTTCTACAGTCCCGCTTCTGCATCCAGCTCCCACTACAAGCTTACATAGGTTAATACATCGTGAGTTTGAGAGGAGGAGGTCCCAACATCATTCTAGATTCCAACATACTATTTCTCAGTTTGGGGCTGAGATCCCAACATGCGCCAATAGTGGTGCCAATACAACATACTACTTTTTCTCAGTTCGGGGGTGAGATCCCAACATGCGCCAATAGTTCGCCAATATAACATACTACTTCTCAGTTTGGGGGTGAGATCCCAACATGTGCAAAGAGCGCATCACCACTAATTCCTTCCATTACTACTACTACGTATCAAGTTAGGGGTGAGATCCCATCACAGTTCGGGATATGGAGATCCCGCCACAATTCAGGATATGGAGATCCCAATAGTGCGCTACCACTACTTCCTTCCACTACTACTACTACGTCTGAAGTCAGGGGTGAGATCCCATCACAGTTCGGGATATAGAGATCCCACCACAGTTCGAAATATGGAGATCCCAACCGTGCGCCACTACTACTTCCTTCCACTACTACTACTACTATTCTCAAGTCGGGGGTGAGATCCCAACACATGCATCATCGAGCACCTTCCCTGTGTCATCTACTTGAGTGTTGTTCCTGCATCACAGTTTGTTGTACTGCCACATAAACATCATCAATATTCCAAACTCATGTTGTTTGATCCAACTTGAGTTTTAAAGCGGGTGTTAGATATTATGAGAGTTATTAGTTTAGTCCCATATCGAATAATGTATTGGTTTAATTTTCCCTTCTCTTATATATATAGGAGACATTTTGTACTCAGTCAATCAATCAATAAAGAATATTTCTCTACCCTAATTCTAAGTAATTGAAAAATATTATTATAATATTGGATTGATTATAACTCAGTACAATGACTCATATACAGGAGGGAACCAAATACTGAACCGATGCATAACCCGATATGGGACTAAGTATATATTACAATATCTAACACCCCCTCTCAAACTCACAGTAGATCGAACAACGTGACGAAATCTCTGAACAATGTGAAATTTGGTGAAGAAGTTTGTTGTCTGCTGTGAAGAGGTAACAGAATAAAGGAAAATGGTCCTTGCTTCAAAACGCTCACGAACATAGTGGCAATCTATTTATATGTTCTTCGTTCGCTCATGAAAGATGGAGTTGTTTGCAATATGTAAGGCACTTGGTTATCACAATGAAGAGGAGTAGCTCCTGTGAAAGTGACACTCATTCTGATAACAACCAACGAATATGAACAATCTCTCGAGTAGTAGCTGCCATGGCTCTGTACTCTACATCGGTAGAAGAACATGCAACAACTGCATGTTTCTTGCTTCGCCATGAGATTAGCAAATCACCAAGAAATAGACAGAAATATGTAGTAGACCTTCTGGTGGTAGGATCATCCGCCGAATTTGAATCAGAACATGGACTGAGCTCTAGTTTGGATGTAAAAAGCATGAATAATGAGCGAGTGATAGTGCCCTAAAGATATTGAGGATCCGAAGAAGAGCACCGTAGTGAACTGATATAGGAGCGGAAACAAACTAATAATATTCACTGCATGAGCAATATTGGGTCTGGTCATGCATAAGTAAATAATTGTCTAACAATCTGCCCGTATCTAGTAGGGCAGGGAAGGAGCTCTCCATCTGTGGGACGAAGCTTCACATGAAGCTTTAATGGAGTATCTGCTAATCGACTGTCAGAGAGACGTGCTGCGGAGATAATATCTTATGTGTTTTACTGTTGAGAAATAAGTTTCCCCTGAGATCCATGGGCGATCTCTCTAGACCCAGAAAGTAATGTAATCTGCCAAGATCTTTCATATGGAACTGCTGGTGAAGGTATTTTTGGGTGGATAAATGTCTGTGGAATCATCACTAGTAATAATCATGACATCAACATATAATAATAGAAGGACCCTCCCCTGTAGTGATGACCGTATAAACATAGAGTGGTCATGTGAACTCTGACAGAAACCAGCCTGTGTGATGACACTGCGAAAACACTCAAACCAGGCTCGAGAGGCTTGTTTCAGACCACAAATAGCACGACACAGACGGTAAACAAGACGAGTGGGAAAGCCAGGAGGAGGATGAATGTAAACAATAGGTCGGACCGGAGCTCCAAGCTGAGCTGGACCTCCAGCTGGTGCAATAGGTCTGTTCCTGGGGCAGTCCCGCATGATGTGATCATCACCCCCGCACGTAAGGCACAGGCGGTTGGCTCGGCGGCAATCCTTGAGCAAGTGCCCAACTCGATTGCAAAAGGTACATGTCGGGGCAGCAGGCAGATACAGCTGCACTCTCATAGGCGGGGTCGGAGCTGGCCTCCGAATAGGCCCCACGGCGGATCGAGAGAAGACAGGGTACTGTCCTCCTCGCTGAGTAGTGTTGGTCCTCTTGTGAGCTTGTTCCTGGACCCTTGCAGCATCAAGTATGTCCTCATAAGTGCGGTGGCGGTGGGCCACCAACTGGTTGTGTAGGTCCGGACGTAGCCCCAATAGGAACCTGCGGGCTCGATCTTCCTCGGTTGTAACCAAGGAAGGTGCAAAATGACTGAGCCGAAGAAACTCTGCGGCATACTCATCCACCGTGCGATTCCCCTGAGTCAAGGTAACGTTTTAATTAATATCGTTACATATGCTATAGGTAACAATAAATGACTTAATTAACATTACCAAACCTGAGTCAAGTTGACGAACTGCTGCTCCATCTCAGCTCTAGTGACACTGGGGAAGAATTTCACCATAAAACTTGCAGTGAAAGTGGTCCATGCGATGGGCCTCTCCAATCTATCAGCTTCAGCTTGCCACCAGATACGGGCAAGATCGGTCAACAGGATGCTTACCACATCCACTCGGTCTGCATCGGCTATTCTAGCAGCAACCAACAACTGCTCTGTCGTAATTAGCCACTGCTCAGCCTCCAATGGACCTTCAGCGCCTGTGAATCTATCGGGGTGTAGCCTCATGAAATCAGCTACATTGCCCGGTCTAGGTGGCAATACTCCAGGCGTAGGTGCAAGAGGTTCTGTAACACCCCGCAAAATTTGAAATTACAATTTTGCCCCTGGGTGTTACGCACGTATATTTTGTAATGTGTTTCACTACATATTTTGGATTCTTACTATTTATACATTTTTCGTATTGATTTTAGTCAACTAAAATATAATATTTCAATCCCTGGGATTTACGTGCTTTTTACGTGTTTTGATGCACGTGTTTCCACCACTATGTACAATATTTTCTATGTGTTTAAATTATTTATTTTATATATTTAAATCTATTTTAAAAAACGGAAATTTATTTTTCCCCTATTTTGATTAAAATGCAGTTTTCGATTTTCTGCACGTATATTGCACGTACTTTCTACGTGCAGTGATTTCATCATGAAATACATAAAAATTAGTAAATATATTTTTCTTATATTGTTTCCGATCATATTTAATAATTTTTCATTGATAAAGTTGATTTTCGCATTTTCATGTTTTACGTGCGATGCACGTGTTTTCGGTAAACGCATTTGTTTTTCAAAATAAATTTCGGAGCGTGTATAACACACGTGATTTTCAAATAATATAAATAATAGTATATGTATATATATATTAGTAGTGTATACATATGTATAAGTTAATGTATGGTTAATAGCTTTTGATATAAAAACCAATGGTGTAACTTGCTGTTGAATTATTTTTGGGAATGGATAGTATATAGTGATGATTGGGGCCCACGGTTGGTATAAAAAAAAACATGGGCTATTATGTTTTGGTTTGGAAAATGAGGAGAAAGCATGGATGGCATATTATTAAGTTTATTGAATGGAAATGGGAAGTGTACCCACCGGTTTGTGTTGTGCATTTGACTTTGGTCAAAATGCAAAATGAGGTGTGCATGTTGTGCTGTGTACTTCTCCAGGGTCCGGTCCAGGTTGAGAAGTTTAGAATAGGAATGGTTAGGAGTTGGGGGTTTTTGAGTAATGAGTGAGTTAATGTGAGAGAGGTGGTGAGTTGAAGAGTTGGGGGTTTTTGAGAGTTAGGAAAATGAGAGGTTAAAAATTAATTTGAGTGAGTTATTAGGTGTGTAATTTTGCAAATTGAACCCTCTACATATCCTATAAATAGCACATCTCTTCTTCTCATTTCACACACAAAAAGAAAACAAATCAAGAAAAAGAAAAGAAAGATAGAAGAGAGTTTTTTTTTGTGCTTGGAGGCTCTTGCTAGAAGGGGAAGATCTAGGAGGTCACTTTGGAGCTAGAAGAGGTGTTCACTCTCTTTCATTGTCAAGCCTCTATAAGGTGGGTGTTCTCTCACTTTCTAATCTTTTAGAATTTTGCATGCCTAAATAGTAGTGTAATTTTGATATGAAAATTAGAAGATAAATTTATGTTTTCATATATGTCTAAGGATAGAAATGTTAACATTTGTTTAAAGAGCAAAGTATTTGTCTTGTTGCTTGCACATGAGAAGAGAAATTGTAGTTTGCATGCTAACTAGTAATTTTGGAAATGTTTTGAAGAGATTTTTATTTTAAAAAAAAAGTGTTTGTAAAATAAAATGAGCATGCATAACTTATAAATAATTTGTTGTAAGAGAACACAAATCTTCTAGTGAATTATTGTGAGGTTAATATTATGTTGAAGATTATGAATCCTGGAGTATCTGAACAGAAAGTGAAGTCTACAATGTAATATATAAGAAACTTGACAAGAAGAACTAGCAAGTAACAAAAAAAAAGCCAATTAAAGTTCTGTGTGGTTATTGTTTTGTTATCATTGATGAATCAAGTACAGGTCTTAGCAAGTGTAGTAGCCTCCACACAGACATTATAAATAACGATGCTGAGAAGTATCTGAACAGATAATGAATTTCAGTTAATCACTTGTAAACTAATTTTTGATTAAAGGAGAAAACTAAGTTTTATGGAAATAAATGAAATAATACGAAATTGGAACAAAACTCTTCGGCTTGCATCTTAGATGTTGTGCGCAGATAGCCAAGTGGTCCGACTGTGCGCTGGCTTTCTTGTTTGCTCGGGTTCGAAACTTGAGAAGCCCAATTTTTTTTTTGTAAATGGTTTTTAATGCATCCAGAGCCTGACATCGAATATAAGAGAAGTTTATGTTAAGAAGTGGACAAACAGTCCAGTTGGACTCTCTGGCTTGCGGTGAATGATTTGGCTTTGCCTTGGTTGTGTACGGGTTCGATTCCCCCTGATGGGGTTTTAATTATTTTTTTTATTTTTAGAGTTTGAATGAGTTATAAACTTTAGGTTGATATGAAATGAATTGGATTTTTAGTATAGTAAACTTTAGTTATAAAATTTAGTTTGATATAAAATGAAATTTTGTGAATTGAACTTTGTAGTGAAGAAATGTGCAGTATTAATTTGTGAAGTGCTTTTGAGGAGATTGTACTTTTATTTTGTTTAAGAAATGTTTGAAGTAAATTGATATGGAATTTATTAAAATTAATTTCATAGATTTTTCATGAATTTTGAGAAATAAAAGTGGGAATTGAGATAGGATTATGTGACTTAAAAAAAAATAAAAATAAAATAAAATATTATTAATTGAGAATAGAATTTTTCTTTTGTGAAGAAGAGTAAAATCTTATTTTTTGTGAAGTGATTACACTTGAAGAGATTGCATTTGTATTTTGTTAAGGAATATCTCAAAGTGAATCGAGACGCCATATGAGCTTGGATTTTTGTGAATAAATTGAAAGATGAAATTATATAAGTTTAAGACATGTTTACTAAAGGGTATATGTACCCATGTTTTCTTGTACATGAAAGTTTATGATTTAGAGTTAGAAAGACCTCGGTACCGGCAGTATTGAGAGAAAAGATTTGAGATATGATTTTGAGATATGGCCATGGGGCTATCTCGTATTTGTTGATTAAGTCCGGTAGGAGGTAAAACTAATTCTACGTGTGGGAATTATTCATGTCTTGAACTTAGGAAAATGTAGGCACATAAGTGAAGATGTAGTAAACTTAGGGAAACGTAAGTTGGGTTCTCTATATAGTTGTTGGTGGACTCCAAGACTATAGACCCAGTTGGTGGACTGAGGTTGCCCTGTGGGAGACAGATTATTATATTTTAGTCTGGGACTATGAGGACGGGTCAGCGGTGGACTCCGGGATCTTGAGTAGTCGGACGGATGGATTTTTGTGTTTACCGTCTCCAATGTATATATATATATACTGGGCTAGAGGGTCACATACGGGACGGTTCGTACGATGTGGAATCTGTTATAACAGCTGTTGGTGGACTCCAAGGCTGGGATTCACATTCGTGGAATAGTCTGAACTTTGTTTTGCTACCGGGTAGTTTTCATGGCGAGGGATCGAGCCCTGTATTGTGAAGAACGTAGGCGCTTGCCCTCGGACCTATGTAGTATGGGATGCATAGAATCCGAACAAGCGTGCATTAGTGTCATCCTAGTGTAGAATTGTGTGCATTAGGCATTAAGGCATGGCATACACTTATGTTTAGAATAATCACTTTTGGCACTTTATATGTTCATTCAATCTTTTCGTGGTTTGTTAAAGTATGAGATCGTTATACTATTCCCGGCATAGAGAGGATAGCCGTGTATAACATTTCGTCAGTTGTAAGTGACTGACGTGCCCACAGATTGACATGCAGGTAATGGACTATTCATGAAGCTATGAAGTGGATATGCTGGTGCTGTTTTATTTTAAAGATGTTGTAAATGTTTTATTGTAAATTTCATTCTTCCGCTGTGTAAAACCAAGTTGTAATTGAACTCTGATGTATTGTGAATGAAAAGTTTTAAATTCCTTGTAAAATTGTACGAAGTGAAGTAAAGATCCTGTGAAATCTCGAATTTATCCTTATTTGAAATTCGGGGTGTTACAGGCTCCCTGTTGACAGCTCCTAAGGCTGCCTTCATCATCTCAGCATGCTCTCTCTGCATCTGCGCCATCTGTTGCATGTGACGCTCATTCTGTTCTTGCTGTTGTGCCATCATCTGCTGCAGTATTTGGAGCATAGCGGTGTTCTCAGACCGCTCTTCCCTCTGTTGGGAAGAAGAAGAGTTACCTCTGAGCATCTGCACAATCTGTGAAATAGTGGGTTCTCCCACTGGGTCCTCCTCAGGACGGGAAGACGAAGTCTCCTTCCTAACCATAGTCTGCATTAAAGAAAATACAATTAGTATCTAGATTGCACGAATATCAATAAATGGAAGGAACAGGACGATTAGGGAACGAAGGGACTGAATACGAAGGAATCAAACAGGAATCAAGCAAAGGAAGTGTGTTGGTTACTTCATGTTCATGTGATTCGCGTGGTGTACATATCGTTGAGTTAAATCTGGTTAGAACCAAGACCGAGTAATATACCAATCAAAGTCAGACATCCATAAGATAGTCGTATTTGATCGACACATTACTTAAAACCTGGCTCTGATACCACTAAAAACCTGTCACGCCCCGCTTCCCAAAATACGGGAATACGAGCCCGTGACGAAGGCCCAACGAATGATTTTAATATCATTCATCAGCTGTACCAGTCTCAACTCAACAATACTCAGGAAATTAAATCACAACCACGCAATCAATAATATCACAGAACAATAATTGAATTCAAGAAATTAAATATTCCAACATAATAATGTTACTGAGAAACGAGTAGCAATTACGGGTCAAGGGCCCGGGGTACAGTTCTGAATAAATAAAAGATTTACAATTATTGAAAGAGAACATGAAAGGGAAAATTTATTATCAAGTAGTTGCTCCAATCTAAAAGAATTGCTCGCCAACTCCTTCTGGTAGATCCTCAGGTCCACCTGTGACTGGATTAGCTAAAGAAGAAAAATAAATGTCCTTAGAGCAAGTACGGACAGCAAGTAGTGAAAAACAGAGAGTAAAGAAGTAAGGTACATGTAGGAGGTATGAACCAAGATCTAATTCTCAAGGGCAATAATGGTACTAATAGCAAGGGTCTTTATCAAGTATGTATACATGTCAACTAAGTCTATTATCAAGTTGTTTCTCCTAACTAGTGCATGTACTACTGCATCCCATACTACAGGTTCGATGCACGCACAGTAGTGGTCGTTTTAGACTTCGTGGTGGGGTCTACAGAGCGTGTACTCGGGCATATCACGATAACAAGATTACAAGATAACAAGATAACAAGATAACAAGTTCACGTCTCCACGAGTATTCTCCACCTTCCATGTAACAAGTCCATGTAACAAGAGGGCCCTACCGAGTACATTTTCTGAGACGGTCCACTACTAGGTCAACCCTTAAAAACCCCGGCTTGTTTATCATTTTATTACTAAGTCATTCATGTATATGCGGGTAGTCATGAGAGGGTCAAGTGAATAATGATAATGCAGCAAAATGGTATATTACACAATAATAAACAAGAAACAGTAAATCTGAAATGGCTGACACAGTCAGACCAAAACAGGGATATCTCCTAGATTACAACTCCAAATTCGGACTTCTAGTAGGCTACGGACATCTAGACAGATAGGGCTACAAGTTATATTCAGGAGCTTTCTCCTAATTCGGACTGTATCTAGGTCAAATGTACTGTTCTTTACGGTTCAGCTGTTCTGGCAGCAACTAGGTGTCAATTCCTAAGGGGTGGACACACGGTCTAAATGTGTTATAAAAACCTATAAAATTTTGGGGTGAACCCTCAGCATGTGTGTAAGGTTCCTGGAAAGTTTCATAGCATTCTAACACTAATTGCATGGTAGTTCATTACCAATCATGTCGATGGCATAATAATTCAACAGAAAAAGAAAGTGTAGACTAGCGGGACTAAAAATGTTACATCCTATGGCTCGTGACTTCACATTAAGATTTGTCACTTGGGTTGGGAATCATGCTCAATAGACTAAAATTTTCATTTACATCTTGTGTGCTAGTTCTCATATTTACAGGGTCGAAACCTCTGTACCAAACAATACATACAACAAGAATTTTATAGAACTATCATGTTTATATTCGTTATGTGAGTAATTAACGGTCTAATGAATCACAAATACATCAAGATTAATGCAAAACAAGTATTGTAAATTTTTCCAAGTCAACAAGTCAAGTGTATTTCTCCAGTAACAAGTCAAGTTAATTTATCAAGTTCCAGTCTCAAGATCTCATGTAAATAGCATATATTTAATCACGGCATGTTTTCCTCATGTATAAATTTATTTATTCGTATCAAATGCATGTCTAGGCTTGGGTTTGAGTCAATGGATAATAAAAGAGGTCAAGAGTACGTCGGGTTAGCTCGTGTAAACCCTCGATACTCTTGACGAAACGGGACACAAGGCAAATTATCGATAATTAAATTTGGAACTACTTGCAGGAGATCAATTAATTTGAACTAGAATAAAAAGATTAGTTCAATGGACTTGCCTTTTTGTAGTAGTCGATTCGAATAATTTAAGAATAACGGGATCAGTATCCCGAGGAACAATCCCAAGAGGCACGTGCAAAGTACGTACGTAGAAACTCCAAAAACAGCAACAGTGAGTTGATTTCCCCACAAAAGATCGGCCAAAACAGCAAGACAGCGGACGGATTCCCTGCGTGCCGAACAGCAAACAGCAACAGCGCCCAATCAGAAATGCGCCCCGCACAGGATCCAGACGAACAGGGAACAGCGATTCTCGGATCTGCTGTGGCAGAACAGCGAACACAGATCAGGGGGGCACGGATCTTGAAGCGATCGAACGCCTGAGATTCAATCCCGCCTTTCTTCTTCTTCGTTCCCTTCTTCGACGAACAGCGAGCGAGAGAGAGCGAAGGTGCGGCGGCGAGGTCTTCGAAAGTGATGCTACGTCCGGGAGCGACACGGCGAGGGGGTAGCACGTCAGTGACGGGGCGGCGACGACGTCGAGGAGCGACGCGCATCGACTCTGTTGTGGGTTTCGAACAGGGGAGAAGAGAGAGGCTGGGTTCGGGGACGATGGCGATGGTGGTTGGAGGCGAGGTGTTGACAAGGGGAGTAGGTGAAGGCGCTGGTAATGGCGGAGCTCGGGGTGCGAGGGCGAGGCAAGGACGATGGTGAAGGGACGGTGGATGGAGATGATGGGTTTCGGGGATGTTGGGTTCGCTTAGGTGGTGCTGCGATGGTGGATTGGATTTCGAAGGTTGGGGACGACGGAGGTGAAGAGGTGGTGGTGCTGACGAGGGTGAAGGTCGAAGGTGTTGGGTTTGTTTGTTTTGGTTGGCTTCGTTGTTAAACAGGAGAGGGGGGAGTATAGTTATGGGTTTTGTTGAGTTTGTTTTGGTTTGTTTTAACAGAGAAGGAGAGGGAGAGAGAACAGGGGAGAGAGTAAGAGAGTAACGGGAGTGGGGGTGAGTTGTTAACGGGAGTGGGGGATGAGGAAATCGTGGGAAGTTGGGGGATTTGAGGGGGAATTGGTCTGGGTTGGTTAGGGGAATGGGTTGTGGGTAGCTCAGACTAGGACCCAATACCCAATAGGATAAGGAGTTGGGCTTGAGTGTAGATGGGCCACCAAATACAATAGTATAAAAATTAAATGGAAATTAATTAAGCCCACAACAATACAAAGGCCCAGATACAATAATTTGGGAAAAAAAAATACATCAAAAGAGATACAAAGAATAATAACCCGTATAAGCGGGAATAGGGGTTACACTTCTTGGGGACCGGGCTGTTTTAGAGAGGAGGGAAAAACTAAAATTTGGTTTTTGAAAGAAGGAGGGAAAACAAGTTGAAAATTTTAGAAGTGGAGTGAGTGGTGTTCATGTGAGGGGTGGTTACTATAACTACCTATTAATTAATCTATAAAAATGCCCCTTAGTCTCTCATTCTCTCATCTCTTCTCCTCCCTCTCTCCTGCCATTTCCGAAAAGAAACCCACAAAAACCAGCAAAGACTTTGTCCATTCTCCACCTAATCATCTATCCCACATGCCTACATACATATACTAATGTATATATATGTACATACATAGTATGTGTATATGAAAGAAGATGGGAGTTGTTCTTGATGTTGCCGAATTGGAGTGGGGATGGAGATGCACTTGATGGTTGTTGCTTGCCGAAATGGATTGAAGACCTTGCTTGGGTGCGCGGATTTCGAGGAGTTGCAATTGGAGTTTCTTTTGGAGCTTCTAATTCTAGGAGTTCATTTGAGTACAAATCTTCAATTTAGGTGGGTGTTTCTTAAATGCTTTCTAATTTAGGAGTAGAAAATGCATGATAGATGATTTATGATTTATTTGGTTGAAATTGAATTGATTACATGCAAATTAATATAGAAATGAATCGTTAAATTTTGATTGATGTGGTAGATGTAAATTGCTATTTATTCCTTAAATTGTTATGATTGCTAGTTGAAATGCTAGAATTGAAGTGATTGCGTGAAATTGATGCATGTTGAGACATGATTAGAATAATGCAAATATGTTGCTTGTTGAGAATGTGGCAAGAAGTGTGTTTATAACCCCAAAAATATTAATTATACGAGTATAGAGATTTTTGTAAAGTAATTTTGATAAGAGAAAACAGTTTATTTGAAAAATTGATTGAATATATGTTTGGATGCATTTTAAGGATTTCGTTGAAAATGAGAAATTTGTTATTTGAGAACATATACGATATTGTTTTTAAAAGGAATATATTCTGGAAATGATCTATATTTTTATATATGGAAGTACAAATCAATTAAAAGGTCGAAAATATATGCAGGCTCCAATTGTGTGATCGACAGTTGACTGTTTACTTTCCACAGTCGACTGGAAAGTATAAGAAATTGGGTTTTCGTCGGCAGGACAGTCGACTGGCTACTTTCACAGTCGACTGCTGCTGTCATGAATTTTGATGTTTGAGTTTTCAAAGTATACGCAGAACAGTCGACTGATACTGTCACCGGTTGACTGAACCGACTGTGTTATTATTGATGTTTTAAAGTTTCGTAAAACAGTCGACTGATTCCTTGTCACTAGTCGACTGAACCGACTAAGATGTTTTGATGTTCGCTGGACAGTTGACTGGCACTGTCACCAGTCGACTGAACCGAACTGGTTTTGGTTCTTGAGTTTGGGCTTGATTTTGACAAATGAAAGTTAAATAAGTTTGAATACGAGATTTTATGATTATTTTGATTGAGTTTTATTGAGAAATGCACACAAGGATATGAATGGTGAAATTGATAAAGATATCGAATTGAATTTGTCTCATGTTATGAGATTATAAAAGAAATGTTTTTTGAGAAAGAGTTGTGAACAAAAGAAAATGGAAATGTTATTTGAGATTGATTATGAAATATTGTTGATCTCTAGAAGAGATAGTTGTTGGAATCTAGAGGCTAGGCGAGACCCTAATGACCGGCAGTATTATTTATGATTTTGAGAGCTAACCGTTGAGGGTTGAGTGTCTCTCGAGAAGTAGCCAGGTAGGCTGACTGTCTCTATTGTTTGAATTAAGTCCGGTAGGGTAAGCTAGCTCTAGGTTGTGATGATTTTCTTTTAAAACAAACTTTGTAAGGCTGTGATGGAAGTAAGAGAAAAACACAAGTATAAGGGCCATTGGATGGGTGTTGTGAGGGTATGCACAGGCTGTCTTCACGATGCATCGTGACATGACGTGGATACTGCTCCAGAGTACCATCCTGGTAGCAATGCTTGTGGGATGTTTGGTGGCTGCAAGAGGATCGTATGCTATGAAGGAGGCTGAATTACTGCAGAATGCATGCTTGATGAGTCAAGACATGGTGCGGGATTCCCCTCCAGGTTTTCTATACACGTACTTGTAATCATAGAACGTCTATGATACTTACCAAAATTACAGGTAGATACATAGTGGAGACGTGATGAAAGTAGGAGAAAAACACGAGCATGAGAACTAGGGTTTACGGTGTGGGTGTGTGAGCCACAGAATGCATGCTTGATGAGTCAAGACATGGCGTGGGCACAGCTCAGAATGATCGGACTCTAGTCACGCTTGTGGGATGTTTGGTGACTGCAAGAGGATCGTGTGCCATGAAGTGAGGCTGAATTGCCACAGAATGCATGCTTGACGAGTCAAGACATGGTGTGGAATTCCCCTCCAGAATTTTCTGTACACGAGCTTGTACTCATAGATCATCTAAGATACCTACCGTAATTACAGTAGTAGATTAAATCATGGCGAGGGATTGAACCCTACAAAGATGAAGAACGATTAAGAGGCTTGCCCTCGGACCTATGTAGTATGGGATGCATAGAATCCGAACAAGTATGCATTAGTGTCATGTAATACAAATAACTGCATTAAGGACTAAGTGCACCGCACAACACGACATCTATAGGATAGTCCCTTGTAGTTCTGTTTGTGATCAAATTTGTGTTTGCTAAAGTATTTAAGAATCGTTATACTGTTTCCGGCGTAGAGAGGATGGCCGTGTATAATATTTCGTCAGTTGTAAGCAACTGACGCGCCCACAGTTTTATATGCAGGATTTGGAGTTACATGAAGATATAAAGATGATTTGATGCTGTTGATTACTTAAATGTTAAAGTTGTAACAATTGTACATTCATTATTGTTGTAATTTATTGATTCCGCTGCGTATTGATGTAAAAGGCTTGATGTAATTATTGTTGAAATAAAAGTTTTAAATTCCTTGTAAAATTGTACGAAAGAAGTGTAAAGATCCTGTAGAACATCTCGAATTCAGTGTATTTGGGATTCGGGGCGTTACAGACTAAGTCACCAAAAAAATAGAAAAGGGGGGATGCTGAACTAAAAGAATAGAGGCATACTGGGGTTTATTAGGCTGAGACCCCCCCCCCCCCCCCCGAAGAGCACCTCCTCCGTCAAGTCCTTCCAATCGAACTTCGGTCAATCAAGAAGCATCTGAACCATCTTTGTTTCCTCAGGGCTAAGAACAGGGCTCACCTTCGCCCACTTCGGAATCTCCTCGATCCAAGTAGTCTGAATGTTCCACTGCTGTGGACTTCGGATCAGAAAGAATTTGTAGAACCCCGTATTTTCAAATATTATTTTTATATCTGAAAATGAATTTAAATTTATTTTTTGGAGATTTAATGAATATTTTCAGAAAAATTTATCCTTTGAACACGTGCAAAACACGTGCAAAACACGTGCAAATACCTTTTTGAGAAGTTGGAAAATTAAGTTTTCATCATGAAAAATTGTTATTTAATATTTGTGATTTAATTAGTATTTTTCCAAATTTTTCTGAAATTTATTGGAGCTATTTGCAATTTTTGAGGAAAGAAGGACCTTTTTGTAAATTTGACAATTTTTGGGGTTAAAGTGCAAATTGTGATTTCTGGACGTTTTGAACAGTACTAATTGAGATTTAGAATGTATATTTTCTTATAAATCCAAATTTAATTGAGTTTTGATGGAATTTCCAAAGAATAATCTATATATGTAAATTGTATTTTGGGAAGGGTTGTTTTGCAAAGTGCGGGTAAAACCCTAATTATCAATCCGGCATATTTAAGTGATTTTTACCCCAGCCGTCATTGCTGATGAAATATTGAATTTTGGGAGATTTATTTTGGTAGAGCAAAGAGCTTTGGATCTAGCAAAAGGAGGATTTCTTTTGTGGACTATTCTCGAAATCTAAGGTGAGAGATATGAAAATTTGTTTTCTTTTGTTGTTTGATCTGTGTGAGATATATATAAAAATTGTTTTGTGGTTTGATGTATGTTTTGTTGTTTGATTTGATGTTATGTATGGAAGAAATTTGTCTTGTGGTTGATCTATGTTGTGTGCAAGTATCATTGATACAATGATTTGATGTTGGGAACAATTTAGATCTCGTAATGTGGTATGAAACATGGGAATAATGGTAGATGAATAGTGGATCTTTATTATTAAAATTGTTTGCTAAAAGCATGTTGAGATTTGTGTATGAACAACTGGACATTAAAATTATAAATCAGATTCTTATTGGTTTTGCGAAAGAAACTTAGATCTTGTAAAACCCTAACAAAAGGATTGGTGATTTAGAATATGAGAATTTAGATCTTGACATATTGATGTTGAGTGATATATACATATACTTGATGAAGATTCGTTGAGAATTATTATTTTTCCTAAATACGAACTATTTTCATAAATATTGATTCATTAGAGGCTTCAGAATTTGATTTTTGTAATCAGATCTAGTTTTGAAATCTGTAGGCTGACAGTCGACTGGCCTACTGTGTAGTCGACTGGTACGAGCCTGACACTTTATCTTCGAATTGTTGAAAAAGTTGTTCTGGACAGTCGACCTAGCTCATAGGCAGTTGACTGGTCCCCTGAAGAAATTATTTTTGTAAGAATTATTAGTCCTTCTGGACAGTCGACCTATAACCCATTTAAGTCGACTTATATACTTAGAATATTTTAAGAAGATTACTGAAATTTTACCTCGGGTAAGTCGACTGGTACCTTTTCTTAAGTCGACTTAAATGACTTAGTTTATTTTTATAAAATCTTGGATGAGTGTCCTCTGGACAGTCGACTTGTCATTAGTATGAGTCGACTGGTACTGAAGGATTCTTGTAAACTTTAGTGTTATTCGAATGATTTGTTTTATATACTTGTTATTCAAGTTCAGTATAAGATTAAGAAAGTGACTTTGAGATATTCAGTTAAGTATATCAATTGAGACATTTAGTTGAGCCACTTTGTTTAGTGGGACTTTAGCTTAGACTTTTGAGTTTGAGTCTCTAGAGGTGTGTGATCCTAGCATACCAGTGTTGAGTATTTGTTGAGGCCCATTGTGGCATTTCAGTTATTGAGTTGGAATTTAGGCCGGTAGGGTACATCACTCTAGGAGATTCGTTAAGTAATTAATTAACCCAAAATGATAAGGACAGGCACTAGTGGTGATATGATGAACGGGAACATGAGTCAAGAACCTCAGTATGGCTTTCGGTGTAGGATTTAATCTCCGGAATTATCACAGTAGATTATTAGTGGTGTGGGATATGTCTCCGGAATTATCACAGTCTTGTGGTGTGGGACAATCTCCGGAATTATCACGGTAACTACTTGTGGTGTGGGATTGATCTCCGGAATTATCGGAGTCGAGGTGAAGCACATGTGGTATTCGTGTGGGGATGTGTCAATGTTTCGGTGTGGGATTTAATCTCCGGAATTATCACAGTAGGTTATTAGTGGTGTGGGATATGTCTCCGGAATTATCACAGTCTTGTGGTGTGGGACAATCTCCGGAATTATCACGGTAACTAGTTGTGGTGTGGGATTGATCTCCGGAATTATCGGACATGAGATACTAACCATGGTTTATCTTTATCTCGTAGTAGTCATCGTGTTAGGATTAGATCATAACGCGGGGATTGAACCCTATGAAGTGAAGACGTTAAGGGCTTGCACCGAACCTATGTAGAATGGGATGCATAGACTTCGACAAGTACGCATTAGAGAGTCTGCATATAGAACTTGTGCTTTCTTGACTTGGTTTTGTGCTTGTGGTTTTCTTGTTTTCCACACATGACACTTAGCTTAGTACCACTTGATGTTTTATGTTATTGTCATTTCGTACTTTCTATATTCCCTTAGTACTTGTTATTTAAGAATTATGAGTTATGACCTTTTATGTTGTTGTTTGTTTATTTTTATATTTCTCACACCATTTATGGCTGACCCCTTTAGTTTGGGGGTTAAGGATCATCTCTAGCCTCACATGTTGCAGGTTGTGCTTAGAGTTGGAGATGGGATGCTTAAGTGGGTTTTGAGAAATAATTGATATCTAAGAGATTTGTGTAAATTTGTAATATCAGTTTTGAGATAAATTGGTGTTGTAAATGAAGAGAATATTGAGTTGAGTTGTTTAGAATTCCGCTGTGCATTGTAAATGATTTGTTGTAATAAGAAAGTTTGAAAATTTTAGTGGTGTTGATTATGTTTAATATTATGTTGAGGTGGATTACTGGGAATGTGCCACGTATTTTCTAAGATATCATATTAGAAATTCGGGGCGCTACAGAATTTGTCCCTCCAGTTTTTAATTGAGTCTGGACAGCTAATGAACTTTTTCTCATGCCTCAGAGACAGATAACACCTGAACTCTGTCTTGTGATGCTGATGTATCCGGTACACAGTCCGTAGCACACTCAACCGTGGCTCGAAGTTCGCTGCTTGATAATGGAGGATGAATCCAATGATAAGCCTCCACATGTTCGGCATATACTGGACTGGGCTGACACGGTACCATCGCAACACCTCGACAACAAAAGGGTGGAGCGGTAGACGAACGCCGGCTATGAAAGCATCGACAGGCCAAAAACACATGTCCACAGGCATCGACGCAGCATTAGCTCGAACTCGCTCGGGATCAGAAAACACTCTCAAATTGACTTCAAGTCCTTTTCGTTGAGTACGGAGATGGTGTTGTCGGCCTCTGAAGTCTCCCGAGCAGCGTTCTCCACAAAGTCCCGACCCCGACCATACATGATACGTTCGGCCAGATCATCCGGAAGCTCTCGAACTCGATGAAGCCTTGTCAAGGGCCCAGGCAGCCTGTCGATCTCCCCCATTCTCCGTTCCCTCTCTACGATTGTGTAACGCTCCGGATCCCCGTCATCGGACATCCGTGACACAACCAGAATCTTTGCCTTCAAATGCATCTCAACACAGTAAATAATACGGAAATTTAAAATACTTTTATTGCCATCAGATTTAATACATTAATACTTACGAATATCAATTTATCATATCAACTGTAACGCTCCCATTTTGACTCCAAACTCAATTCTTTCAATTTCTATATCACATTAAACATAAACTAAGATAGTTATATTTCAAAAAAAAAATCGGGCAGAGTCTCCCCTGAAATTTCTGCCCCGAAACACAAAAAGCTTACGGAATTCTGCTTTAAATTCCGTAGCTCACATCACAGGCAATAATATCACGGGCTCCCCAGGCCAAAATGAGCAGAATCACACAGGCAATATATATATATATATATATATATATATATATATATATATATATATATATATATATATATATATATGCTCTGGGGGCCAAACTCATAATAGAAAATCAAATATCAATTAAAAACCATAAATTCCTTTGAAAACGTAGTAAGGTTTTCAGAAAATAATTCATAAAACATACCACAGGGCTCGGTACTCCACAACGAGATGGGTACGGGTCAACAACATAGCATGCCACCCCATACTATACTCATCATCATCATCCACATACTTATACATCAAAAATACAATTTGAAGCATAAATTTCACTATTCACAGAAATAAACCTTAAACAACAATTGTAAAATGAAGCTCCACTCCACAGAATCTACACCTCACCTCTGCACCGCTGAGGACCTGTAACAGTAGGGGCCTAGGGTAGTCCAGAGACCCCCTAACCCCCCAAACACTAAGGGGTTAGCCATTTCTGGTGTGAGTATAATCTATTAATAAGCAAATAAATTAAACTTATAAGTAAAGCAGAATGAACTTACGAATACCAAGATAAACCTGAACATGTAAATATCATAAATGGAAATTCACATCAAATACTCACTGCATCACTTCCTATATACATATCCACACCTGCTCACAAACATACTTAACTTTAATTTGGAAAAATCATTTCCAAATTAGTCGCTTAAGGCCCATCACTTTACGCCTTATGCAAATATTCCTATAGCTTTATTTTTCCATAAAGCTTTACATTCACAAGCAACTCTATTTTCACATAAACCACACCTCGTTTATCATTCATTTGCAATTACAGACTCACGACTTATATTCTTTCGCGATCTCATATCACATAACATCGCATTCTTTCACGTCTCGCAATACATCACTTTCACACTCATTATCCACTTCAACTATCACACTCATAATTCATCATGAAGGGAAAATAAACGTGTATCCTGATTTCCTAGTGTTCGTGTATGCCATGACTTGAAGTCTAATACAAACACAGAATGCAGAACAGATGCACTTAATCTAATGTCAGCAAGACTCTGGACACACATGCATCCCATACTACATGTGGCCCAGATCAAGCTGTTTCTCCAGTTCAGGGATTTGAACCCTCGCTATGCAATGCATTCTAATTTGGTCTACTTCCTGTTCCTGATAGTATGACATGGTTGAGGAGGTGAAAATAAAAGAAATAATTCGGGGCGCTACCCCGAAGTCACCAATAATTGCTGTGACGAACTTACAGATATACCGCAAGTATATCCACTGCGCAAAGATCCTTTATGATCCGTTCGTGTCCACCAACATAGAACATGACGACCTCGGAGGTCCTAAAATACCCCCGATCCGCCAGGATATCAGCATCCCATTCTTACCATGGTACTTCAGGAATTAACAGTGCAAGATACGCGCCGCAACGCGTATCCCTAATGACAGGAAGAGACAACCAGTATCACCACTTAATGCTAACTCTCAGAACGAGTTGGATTATAGGGAATCACCCCTAATACCAATTCAGACTTCGAGCGAAACAATAAAAGAAAACCTAATCAATGCAGTTTACTGAAAATATATTGTTATTCAAATCACACTCGGTGTCGATCAACACAGTCGAGCCTGACTGGTCTGTCAAGGTAACAACCATCCCGGAATCACGTCCACTGATTCCCCTTACCTTCATAGGTCAGCGACCAAAACAATCCTGGCCCGTGACCCTCAGCGAGTGGTCCAACGGCGCCCTAAGGATGCAATACAATTCAAATGAAGGTAAGCATACACATAACCATCAATTCTTGACCATTGATAGACTCAGGCATCGAGACACCAACACAAACCGATCAGAGCTATATCTCAACTCACTCATGTCCACCATGAGTACTACGCAGGAACTTATCTAAGTTCCAAATGAAATGTTAAAACATCATTAAAACCCAATAGCTCATGATCACCACGCTGCGGTATGCAAAGGGCTCTTCATCAATTGTCCGATGGATAACTCAAGAAATAGCAGTAGCTGTGACCCAAGCTACGCTCATCGGAATTCAACACAATCAGACTTCTAGATGGATAGGGGATCCACAGCAATCCCCTAGTGGGCGACTCTCTCAAATATTTAAGAGCTCAAGTCCTCAAGCTAACTTAATCTTGAAGTCAATCTCAACAACAGGGTGCCAAACTTACAACAACCACAACTTCCAATCATAGCACACAAATTCAGCCACTCCTTCAGCAGAGCGTTTACTACCCTTGACAAAACGAACTCTAGAATTTCTAAACCTTGAGAATCATCAAATAAACCCATACCAAAAGCTACTCTCAAGGTTCATAGCAAGATCATACCTACACAAACGATTATGACCCTTTGGACTTCAGTCCAAAAGGCAATCGACTTCAGCTCTGCCCTTTCAGACCAGCTGAACTCTGCAAGTTCTGAGGTATCAACCGACCTCGATAATTTATGAAATTAAACTATAGTTGTGGACACATACAAGAGTGTCCACAAAAATTCTTAATTCAAATACACCCATGCTACCCTAAGATACGAAAACGGAAATACACAGCAAATCGTAGTTTAAAATTTTCACAATGCACCATGTGCGTAAAATAAAAGATATCAATCATACTCACAAATTGTCCCGCGAAGACTCGAAGCGCCACCACGCCTCCAAAGCCGCTAGTATATCCTATCATCAAAATTTCAAAGTAATTAAAACTCAAACATCCAAACCAGTTACGGGAAAATAATAATACTAATTCCAATATCACATAGGCATTCTATTGAACGCCTATGATGCACACGTGCTTTGCACGTAATCATTCGAATTCCGACGAGATTCTTATTTTCGAACAATTACTAAAGGTACTCCAAAATTATTCTAATAGTCCTACTACAATTTCTACTACCATACGAGGACTAATTCTTACATATATAATTCCCTTTTACAAACCCAAAATCCTAATTTATTAACAACTTGCAATTCCTCTAACAACTTGCTAATTTCTCACATCTACCCTTCCCAACATCTCCTAATCTTTCTACCATAATACTCCTACTCAAAATAAATTAACCACACTAAATTTCATACAATAATAAAATCTAGGGTTTACCTTTCTGAAGTCCTTTCGAAAAACGGACACCGCCACGATGTAGAGAATCCTTCTATTAGTCTACCCCTCAATTTAATTTGGATCTAACGAAGAAATAAGGTGGATTCTAGGTGGGGAAAGCATCGGCCGAAGGTTTCGATGGGTTCTTTCGGCTGGGAAGGAAACGGGGAAGAAGAAAGAAAATGGAGAAGGAGAAGGTGGGGTGGGGTTTTATAAAATAAATAAATAAATAAATAGATAAATAAATAATATAAGGGGAATATTACATATAAGCCCCAAAGATGCAATACATTTCAAATAAACCCCAACTCTCACCCTTTAAAATACTAACAATCAAAAATACATAAAATTGTCTCCTAATAACCCTCCAAAAGCATAAAATAAGATAGACACTATATCTGATATTTCTCAATAACAATCAATTGTTATTAGAAAATACCCAATCGCTTGCAATTCTCAATTGCGCACAGATCACAGTGGATATGCTATTTTTGCGGGGTATTACAGATTGTCTCAACAACTGCCGAAGAAGTCCCTACTATGGTCTTGCCCTTGTCGACTATAGGAGCTTGACTAAACATCGGCACAATGGCGACGATGGGGGAGGATGCTTGCTCCGAAGCAGCGCTAGACATTCTTTAAAAGTAAATTAAGTTATCTGAGAATTACCTTGATTTGACAGCAACGGTCGGAAAAGATCACCGAAAACAGAAAACCTACGCCGGAAGCTCTCGTTAGAAAGTAAAAATAGCCTGTGTAAAAACTCAGAGAATGAGCAAATGAAGGGGGGTGACATTTTATAGAGGGGGCTTGTTGGCACATTCATCAAGGTTAAAAGGCCCCCAAAAATGCAAAGGTCTGGCCCATTTAGCGCAAAACAACAAAAAACATGGGGAACCCAAAAGACTCTTGACTAGTCAACGGTCAATGGTCAAACATCTCCACGTGTCATCTCCTCGAAGTTACTCTCTACTTTGACAAGTTGTTTCGAGCATTCTTGTCATCGATGTCGAAATTGGAGAAATTGTGTTGACTGGTCAACGGTCAACGGTCAACGATCAACGACTCCACGTGTCGTCTCCTTGAAGTCGCTCTCTACTTTGGCAAGTTGTTCCAAGCATTCTTGTCACCGACGTCGAAATTGGAGAAATGGCGTTGACTGGTCAACGATCAACGGTCAACGACTTAACGTGTCTCCTCCTCGAAGTCCCTATAGACTTCGGCAGCTCATTCCGAGCATTCTTGTCACCAACGTCAAAACTGGAGAAATGGCGTTGACTGGTCAATGGTCAATGGTCAATGGTCAAACATCTCCGTGTGTCGTCACCTCGAAGTCCCTCTAGACTTCGACTGTTCATTCCGAGCATTCTTGTCACCGACGTCGAAATTGGAAAAACGGCGTTGACTGGTCTATGGTCAATGGTCAACGACTCCACGTATCGCCTCCTTGACATCCCTCTAGACTTCAACAGCTTATTCCGAGCATTCTTGTCATCGATGTCGAAACTGGAGAAATGGCGTTGAACGGTCAACAATCAACGATCAACGGTCAAACATCTCCACGTGTCGTCTCCTCGAAGTCCCTCTAGACTTCGGCAGCTCATTCCGAGCATTCTTGTCACCGACGTCGAAATTGGAGAAATGACGTTGAATGGTCAACGGTCAACGACTCCACATGTCTCCTCCTCGAAGTCCCTCTAGACTTCGTCGGCTCATTCCGAGCGTTCTGGTCACTGACGTTGAAATTGGAGGAATGGCGTTGACTGATCAGTGGTCAATGGTCAACAACTCCACGTGTCACCTCCTCGAAGTCCCTCTAGACTTCGGTAGCTCATTCCAAGCATTCTTATCTCCGACGTCGAAATGGGAGAAATGGCGTTGATTGGTCAACGGTCAACGGCCAACACCTCCACGTGTCGCCTTCTTGAAGCCTCTCCAGACTTCGGCAGCTCATTCCGAGAGTACTTATCACCGACGTCGAAAGTGGAGAAATGACGTTGACTAGTCAACGATCAACGGTCAATGACTCCAACTCCTCGAAGTCCCTCTAGACTTCGGCAGCTCTCGCCGAAGCCTTCTTGACATCGACGACAACCCCGCCACGTGTCAGCCTGTCGAAGTGTCGCTGGGGTTCAGCGCTTAAAGCCGAGCGCTCTTGCCACCGACCCCTGTTTGAGCGAAGAGCTGCTGACCAGTCAAACACCTCTAGCCGTCTGATCGTTCAGAAAAGCGCACTAAGGCATGATCAATGCTCCAGATTGTGCCACGTCGATAATTAATTTATTAATTCTTTTATTTTAATTATTAAATCGAATTAATTATTTAAAAATTGTGAAAAATAATTAAAATTCAAAAAAAATTAATTAGAAATTCTAAAAAATAATTATAAATTTGGGAAAAATATTTTGGAACTCCTGGAAAAATAATTATTAATTAGGATGATTAATTGATATTTTTTGAAAATAGATTGTTACTTCACAAAATTGAATAAATAATTCGAAAATTGATTAAAAAATTGGAAAAAATCATTGGAAGAGCCAGAAGATCCCACAAACACATCTGAGTACAAGGCAAGCTTAATTAAATGCTGTTAAGCCCTGTGTGCGATTCTAAAGCTCCAAAAGAACCCCAATAAAATCTCGTACGCCATTAAAACAAGAAAACTACTTCCCGAAGGCGGTTAAACTCAATCTTCGGGAGTGGGGGGATCGTGATATAGCTAAAAATAGGATTAAATAGGGACCGTTCAAGTTGAGCACAAATCTTAAAGCTCTCAGGGGTAAAACGGTAATTTCACCTACAAACAGGTCCGAAAAGGGAACTGGGTCTTTCTACAAAGCCCAGTAACCCAAAAACGGATTTGTCCTATTGAGTATGGGCGGCCACTCGTTTCTAACCAGCCCAGATATTTAAAGAGTAATTCAAATTCGTGATTATCTTTAAGAGACAATTTTAACCTCTTCTCTTATCATGAAACGAGTTTAAACTCTACATCTTATCCAAAAGAAACACCGAGACATAGGGATAAATGATTATCTCTAAACTGTCTCTAAAGGCGACTATAAATGCCCCTCTCCCCTAACCATAACAAGGTAATCACTATTTTTTCACTACACCGCTATCTCATAATCTTCCTGATTAGTGACTTTAGCCTCAGAGAGTTCTTCGCCGGGATCCATCTCGGTGTATCAAAATTTTTACAGGTTAACAGCAGCAGCGAGAAACAGTCAAATGCCAGCTAAAAGTCAACAGGTTTGCCTTATTTGTTTCCAAAAGAATCCACAAATACATTTGTTTTCTCCCACACAAAATCAGCAGCAACAAGAGTAAAGGGTTTATCCGACTAATCTCTGCTAAGTTGTTATATATCAAGTTTAAATCCTGGCATTCGAAGAGAGGTGTTAGCATTTCAACCGAAAACTATGGCTCACGCAATTGGGCTAGAAAATTACAAGAAGAAAAACTGACAGAAGCTAAGAAATCTCGGTACAGAGGTAGCAGCACCTACAGACGACCATGGGCACCTCCACCAAGCAACCTCCCTCCGTTACTGCTTATACCAACATCCCCAACTTCCAAATACCCTATCAGAAAAGTGCTCTCATCAGAGTGGGAAGCTAGAAAAGACAAAGGGTTGTGTTTAAAATTGCGATGAGAAATACACAAAAGGGCATGTATGCAAAGGAAAAAAATTCCTTCTACTCTTAGTGGATGAAGCAGAGTTGTCTGATACAACTACAACCAATGAAGTGAAGTTTACACTCAAATGCAGGAAGTTAGCATCACTCCTGCGATTTCTTATCATGCAATGTTAGGCTGCCCTTCACCCAAGACCTTAAGGGTCCAAGGTAGGATACAAAACACTCTTGTTCAAGTTTTAATTGACAGCGGTAGTACACACAATTTTGTGCAGGAAAGGGTAGCCAAGTTTCTCCACTTACCTATTCAGCAAGCTACGAATTTCAAAGTAATTGTGGGAAGGCCAATGCTTAGTTGTGCCTATCTATATGCAAGGCTATTTATTTCATATTGATTTTTTTGTATTGACCATCCATGGTAGTGAAGTAGTACTCGAAGTTCAGAGGGTACAATAATTAGGCCCTGTAACTACTGACTATAAGCTAGGCACAATGAGGTTTGTAGCAAACAATAATGCGATTATTCTACAAGGAGGTGAATCTGGTACTTCATCTCAGCTGCAACTGCATCAATTGAAGAGGACTACAGCCAAAGCATCTATAGCTCTGTTTTATTCATTTGGTTCTAGACAAAAAGGACACTCCAAATGCAATGATGCCAAAAGACTTACAACTCATAATACAACAATTTGAAAATGTGTTTAAAGAACCTACTGGCCTTCCACCAAGTAGAGATTATGACCATCAAATTCACTTACTTCCCTCATCGCAGCTAACTAATGTCAGACCCTACAAATACCCACGCTTCCACAAAGCAGAGAGAGATGCAAGTTTCGAAGGGTTTAGTGAAGATCTTATATAACACAGCAAGAGTCCTTTCTCCTCCCCCGTATTATTGGTGAAAAAGAAAGACGGAACATGGATACCACTCAGATCAAGAACTAGGGCTGCAAACGAGCCGAGCCGAGCCGAATTTCTTGAGGCTCGAGCTCGGCTCGATTCATGTTAACTGAGCTCGAGCTCGGCTCGAGCTCGTTTCGAGCTCTAATAGTGAAGCTCGAGCTCGGCTCGTGTAAACTCTCCTAAGCCCGAACTCGGCTCGTTAAAGCTTGTTTACAAATCGAGCTCGAGTCAAGCTCGAACTTGGCTCGAAAAAATGTGAACCTGCATTGACACAATTAGTACAAACATACAGAACTCAAAAACATGAAACAAATGGACAAGAATCAAGTTTTTAGACAAATAGATCTTTATTCGCTAACACAACCTACAATACGACTTACATAAGAAACAAAATGCTAAACAAATACAGCATACAGAATCTAATCATCTACGTTACACTGCTTACAATCAAATAACATGCTATTTCCACAAAAGTGCATGTTAATCATAATTAAAATCTGATGAAGACATAGATATTATCTCTGATGATTTTACTAACTAGTACCATCCTATTATGTTATTTCCCAGCATATGCAGCAAATGCTCTTTGGCTTTTGGATCCTGCTTTCCATTGTTGTGTTCTTCAACTCTGCAATCCCCTACATCACTTTCTTGTGCCTCGCTAGTCGCTACCAAATCATTGCGCTCCTCCTGCAGCTCTACATAGTGTTGATTGATTCTTGCATGCACAATGTCAAGGTTTACCAACCTCATGGTCATCAGCTAAAGCAATGTTTCCCTCACTGCCCTCAAGATGCAAGCCTGTGGCAGACTGGAACTCTGCTCCACAACAGTGTTGTTCACGTTCTTGTTTGTACTGATCAACCTGCAGGTTTATGCTTTAACTTTACCATCAATATCTCATAAACAGTATAAAGGGCAAATATCTAATAAGAATTAACAGAGATAAATGGCAATGCAAGGTAGAATAAGTCACTGCAAAGACTTTGATATAACAATCTACAGTCAACGTCATATCCTCGACAAAGTCGTGTAAAGATCAAAATATTTAGGCCAGCTACTGGGGTTGTTCTTAGGAACAATCTTCTTAACATTAAGGAAGTCATATAGAGATCATGTTCAACTGAAAGAATAGCATTACTACAAGATCTGAGTGTGGTAACATATCTATGTTTTTCAGCTTGCAGACTCCAAGGATGAATGGACACAGTTAGAAACAGGTAAATGGGGAGCAAGATCTATGTTTTTTTTTTCTCAACAAATTATAAATAATTATTTATGGTCCTGATTATGAAGACATAATTTTACTATGCATTAGAGCAATCAATTGTAGCTCACTAGAAGAACATGAACCTGTAATCATCAAATTTCTAGGAAAGAGAATTCAAATCCTAAATGTATATATCTGATCTGACACATCTGAAACATACTAAATTGCAAATCCCAACTCATATGGATTGAATGAAAGAAAACATAGAAGCATAATTCACAAAAAGCGAGCAAGATCTTTCACAAAATGTAAATTCATCAGAATGTGACCATGAAAGGTCCTATATATGGCAACCAAAGTTCCAATCACTTTTCGCAACTTAGCTCACACCATAGGCAACTAAGTAGTGAAATATACCTCGTATGCCTTCTGGAAATCAGCAATGCTATCCACCTGAGCCTCGTGCATATTATAAGAGTGACAGTGCAATTTCTTTGATTCTTCCCCTAGCTCATCCAGCAGTCCCAGAATATATTTGGAAATCTCCTTTGTATGATCCAAGCTAGAATTGAACCTCTGGAAAGATGCAAGGAAATAGATGAATGAGTTTCAGAAGCTTCTAGATAGTCAGCAAAAACTCATGGAACAAGAAAAAAAAATATTTTTGAAATCAAATTATCAAACCTGTTGAAGCTCTTTTGTGAAGCGTGCAATCTCTTCTAATGCACTGCCCAAACATCATACACAATATTGGAAAATTACATCTAATGACAAGTAAAAGCTTCAATCTAACATAACCATACAAGACAAACATAACAAAAGATTCATAACAAAACAAACATAACAAAAGATTCATAAACATCAACAAAACAAACATAACAAAAGATTCATTCATCGGCAGAACAAAATGGAACCTCTGGAAAGATGCAAGGAAATAGATGAATGAGTTTCAGAAGCTTCTAGATAGTCAGCAAAAACTCATGGAACAAGAAAAAAAAATATTTTTGAAATGAAATTATCAAACCTGTTGAAGCTCTTTTGTGAAGCGTGCAATCTCTTCTAATGCACTGCCCAAACATCATACAGAACATTGGAAAATTACATCTAATGACAAGTACAAGTTTCAATATAACATAACCATAGAAGACAAACATCAACAAAAGATTCATAACAAAACAAACATAACAAAAGATTCATAACAAAACAAACATAACAAAAGATTCATAAACATCAACAAAACAAACATAACAAAAGATTCAACCATCGGCAGAACAAAATTCATGTTGTAGAACGAGGGAGTAGTATAAGAAACTCCTTAATTGCATCATCATCCGTAGTCTGCAACCAACTGATTATTAGGATTATGTTAAAACTTACAAATATAGTAAGAAAGTGTAGTCTTCATAATTTAACTTACCATGGCCTTCTTCATCCCTTTAATTTGACGCATCCAATCACCTCCACACATAAGTGCTTCAACGGTTGTAGTCTTCAAAGAAGCACGGTATGGGTCAATCACGCGACTGCCGACACTAAATGTGGACTCTGATCAACTGTGGTGATAGGTATTGCTAATAGCACTGCAAACGATCAGAGCTACTCGCGAGTAGCTCGACTCGAGATTGGTCAAAGCTCGGTCAAAGCTCGGATCGAATCGAGCTCGAGCCGAATTCGAGCTCGTTAATTAAACGAGCCGAATTCGAGCTTGGCCTAGCTCGGTTCGTTAGGCTCGCGAGCTATTCGTTAAGAAGCTCGATAACGGGCTCGCGAACTAGCTCGTATAGGCTCGAGTTAAATAAGTGCATGGATAGATATGCAATGGGCTTTAATAGTAAGAGCCCATAACTACTCATACACTCTTTCGCCAGTTGCCGCCACTCACTTCTCATTCTTCTCAAATCTCAATTCTCATCCAAATTCCAAAAGACCAAAACCCTAATTTGTTTTTGCAGCCGCCACTTTCTCATCCTCAATTTCTCATCCTCATCCCCATCCTCATCGCCATCGGTGTCGCAACCTCATCGCAAGTCCTCAGTCACCATTCGCGAAGTCCCAAGTCCTCATCCAGCTCTCTTTCTCATCCTCATCGCCAAGTACCAAGTCTCAACCTCTTTCTCATCCTCATCCTCATTCCCATCGCGTCGCAGGCTTGGAGTCAGAAGCTCGTAGGCTCGCAGTCCTCTTTCTCATCCTCATCCAGCCAAGGTTTAAGGCATGCTAGTTGTTAAGTTAGGAAAAAGGATGTGTAGTTTTTATACCATTTCCGAAAAATTTCGTATATATTAAAATACTAGGAAACTTTTGTGATTTATATTTATGGGTTAGGTAGAGTAGTTGAAACTTGGATCATCTTGGTGAGCAGCTTCTTGAATGATCTAACAAATAGTGGATAATTACAAGATCAAATGGATCCTGCGATTTCTAATTTTAATGTAAATGTTGTTGTCAAGTTGTGCAGAAAATTGATGCATTTAATTTATGAGAAAACAGATTTCAAAGAACTTGATATTGATACTTGAATTAGAATGAACCAGACACTTGAATTAGAGTATACAATGAATTAGAGTATTTATAATGTTATATTACGTGGCAACTTAGTTCAAAAACAAAAAATAAAGACATCCCTTGTCGGATGAAACTTCACTATCATGGGTTCTATTTGTGAGAATCATAGTTGAAATTTAAAATCAAATATTAATGGAGTATCTCTAATCATCCATGAGTTTATTGTGGAAGTCCTACGGAAACAACCTCGGTTTAGTTTGAATTTGCCATTATTGAGATCAAATTTATCTTTTAAAATTACTGTTGGGTTAGAAATTTGTCATTATTTAGAACTTCTATAATTTCCAATCTTGTCTTATTAAGACTATTTTAAAATACCTTTGAAACAACCTCGGTTTTGTTTGAATTTGCCATTATTGAGATCAAATTTATCTTTTAAAATTACTGTTGGGTAGAAATTTGTCATTATTTAGAACTTCTATAATTTTCAATCTTGTCTTATTAAGACTATTCTAAAATACCTTTGGAAATTCTATCAATCTAGAATATTATATTTGTGGTTGCATCCTTTTACTTACTTGGTTTTTTTGCTTTTTGTTATATTCAATTGAATTGTAGTTATGGTGGATGCTATTATTACTTCTGATGTGAATTCAACATCGGTTGAAGGCAAAACGCTCATGTTGAGACTCAATGTCCTTCTACCCCGTAGGTGAAGCTTCTGATATTCAAGGTCAAGGTCTAGAGAGCACTACTGAGCCAATCAGTGAAGAAGCATTTCAAAAGAGGAAACGGAAGAAGACTTCCTCGGTCTGGGAGGAGTTTAAAGACATAAATCTTGTAGATGGTACTAAGAAATCTGAGTGTATATGGTGCAAAGCAAGATTGGCTGTCCTTGCTTCCGGTGCCACTACACATCTCAAGCGGCACTTAGATGTGTGTACTCGTAGGTTGATAAATAAAAAGAATCAACCGACACTTTCTATGGTGCCAAGTTCTGATGTCACTGATGAGGTAATGTCACGACTTTTAAATATGACAATGCTAAGGTTAGAGAACTATTGGCCAACTGGCTTCTCATGCATGAGCATCCTTTCAACATTGTAGAAGAAATAGGGTTTACTCAATTTTGTAGAGGTCTTACACCATTATATCAAAAGATTTCTCGCACAACTGCACGGAATGATTGCTTATCCGTTTATGAGAGGGAGAAAAGAAAATTGAAAGGAGTGTTGAAAGGAGTTAGTAAAATTTGTTTGACTATCGATATTTGGAAATTCACGCCACAAACTATTTCTTATATGGTGCTTACCGGGCATTTTGTTGATTCAAATTGGAAACATAATAAGCGTGTGCTTATAATTTTGTTGACATACCTCCTCCGCATAGTGGTATTGATGTGTCTGATGCTATTTATAAGTGTTTAGAGTCTTTTCAATTTCGGTTGATAACGCTTTATATAATGATGTGGCAATTAGAATTTTACAGGATAATTTTTCAAGGAGTAGGTCATTGCTCCTGGGTGGTAAGTTGTTTAATGTGCGGTGTTGTGCGCACATATTAAATCTTTTGGTGCAAGATGGGCTTAGAGAAATTCGACATGTGATTGAGGATGTTAGGGCAAGTGTGAAGTTTATTGGGGCAAGTGAGGGGCGACTTAAGAAGTTTGGGGAGATAGTGCATGCATCAGTTACGGTTGAAGCCAAGGAAGTTAATCTTAGATTGCCCTACTCGTTGGAATTCCGCATATGATATGCTTGTTGCCTTACAACTAAAAGATGTTTTTCCAAGGTTTCAAGATAGGGACCTACTTACATGAACTTGCCAAGCCCCGAAGACTGGAGACTAGTTTAGAAAGTTTGTAGTGTGTTGATGTTTTTCAGTACTACTACGAACATAATTTCTGGTAATGAGTACCTTACTACTAACCTTTTTCTATCTGAGGTTTATAGAATCAAAGAGGTTTTACATTCTAAAGCAAATGATGATGATGAGATTATTCGTTCAATGGTTAAGAGGATGAGTGAGAAGTTTGATAAGTATTGGGGTCAGTGCAATCTGTTGATGGCTCTTGGTAGCATAGTAGATCCTAGATTCAAAATGCGACTGGTTCAGTTTTGTTTTCCACTAGTATATTCTGAGGATGAAGTTGAAACAAATCTTGAGATGGTGAGGACCGCATTGTCTGATTTGTACAATGAATATGCTACTAGTGCTGACAGTGGAGGGCTGGAGGAGACTCAACAGGTATCTAATATATTTGTAATTTATTATTATTGAAAAAACTGCTTTACTTTCTCTTACTCCAACATTATTATTTTGAAAACAAATCATACACTCTATAGGTATCTCTACATCTGACCATGGGATGAGTGGTGCAGCGGGTGAGTGTGGAGAAGAATTTTCAAGATTGTCGCAGTTTGATCAATATGTTATGTCGGTGGAGTCGGTCGAACCACGGAAGTCGGATTTGGAGTCTTACTTGGAAGAAGGTGTTTTCAGAAGTGCACCAAATTCTGATGTGAAGTTTTGTGCATTGGAGTGGTGGAAATTGAATAAAATGAAATATCCAATTCTGTCTAAGATGGCTGCCGACATATTAGTAATACCTATCACCACAGTTGCATCAGAGTCCACATTTAGTGCCAACAAATCGAACATAACAAAATATTCATAACAAAAACAAACATAAAAAAAGATTCATAAACATCAACAAAACAAACATAACAAAAGATTCAACCATCGGCATAACAAAATTCATGTTGTAGAACGAGGGAGTGGTACAAGAAACTCCTTAATTGCATCATCATCCGCAGTCTGCAACCAATTGATTATTAGTAAAACTTACAAATATAGTACGAAAGTGTAGTGCAAAATCATAATTTTACTTACCATGACCTTCTTCATCCCTTTAATTTGACGCATCCAATCACCTCCACATATAAGTGCTTCAACGGTTGTAGTCTTCAAAGAAGCACGGTATGGGTCAATCACGCGACTGTCGACATACCGTGCTTCTTTGAAGACTACAACCGTTGAAGCACTTATGTGTGGAGGTGATTGGATGCGTCAAATTAAAGGGATGAAGAAGGTCATGGTAAGTAAAATTATGATTTTGCACTACACTTTCGTACTATATTTGTAAGTTTTACTAATAATCAATTGGTTGCAGACTGCGGATGATGATGCAATTAAGGAGTTTCTTGTACCACTCCCTCGTTCTACAACATGAATTTTGTCATGCCGATGGTTGAATCTTTTGTTATGTTTGTTTTGTTGGTGTTTATGAATCTTTTGTTATGTTTATTTTGTTATGAATATTTTGTTATGTTTGTTTTGTTGGCACTAAATGTGGACTCTGATGCAACTGTGGTGATAGGTATTACTAATATGTCGGCAGCCATCTTAGACAGAATTGGATATTTCATTTTATTCAATTTCCACCACACCAATGCACAAAACTTCACATCATAATTTGGTGCACTTCTGAAAACACCTTCCAAGTAAGACTCCAAATCCGACTTCCGTGGTTCGACCGACTCCACCGACATAACATATTGATCAAACTGTGACAATCCTGAAAATTCTTCTCCACACTCACCCGCTGCACCACTCATCCCATGGTCAGATGTAGAGATACCTATAGAGTGTATGATTTGTTTTCAAATTAATAATGTTGGAGTAAGAGAAAGTAAAGCAGTTTTTTCAATAATAATAAATTACAAATATATTAGATACCTGTTGAGTCTCCTCCCGCTCCTCCACTGTCAGCACTAGTAGCATATTCATTGTACAAATCAGACAATGCGGTCCTCACCATCTCAAGATTTGTTTCAACTTCATCCTCAGAATATACTAGTGGAAAACAAAACTGAACCAGTCACATTTTGAATCTAGGATCTACTATGCTACCAAGAGCCATCAACAGATTGCACTGACCCCAATGCTTATCAAACTTCTCACTCATCCTCTTAACCATTGAACGAATAATCTCATCATCATCATTTGCTCTAGAATGTAAAACCTCTTTGATTCTATAAACCTCAGATAGGAAAAGGTTAGTAGTAAGGTACCAAGAGCCATCAACAGATTGCACTGACCCCAATACTTATCAAACTTCTCACTCATCCTCTTAACCATTGAACGAATAATCTCATCATCATCATTTGCTCTAGAATGTAAAACCTCTTTGATTCTATAAACCTCAGATAGGAAAAGGTTAGTAGTAAGGTACTCATTACCAGAAATTATGTTCGTAGTAGTACTGAAAAACATCAACACACCACAGACTTTCTCAACTGACCCCAATACTTATCAAACTTCTCACTCATCCTCTTCACCATTGAACGAATAATCTCATCATCATCATTTGCTCTAGAATGTAAAACCTCTTTGATTCTATAAACCTCAGATAGAAAAAGGTTAGTAGTACGGTACTCATTACCATAAATTATGTTCGTAGTAGTACTGAAAAACATCAACACACCACAAACTTTCTCAACTGGTCTCCAGTCTTCGGGGCTTGGCAAGTTCATGTAAGTAGGTCTCTATCTTGAAACCTTGGAAAAACATCTTTTAGTTGCAAGGCAACAACAAGCATATCATATGCGGAATTCCAATGAGTAGGGCAATCTAAGATTAACTTCCTTGGCTTCAACCGTAACTGATGCGTGCACTATCTCCCCAAACTTCTTAAGTCGCCCCTCACTTGCCCCAATAAACTTCACACTTGCCCTAACATCCTCAATCACATGTCGAATTTCTCTAAGCCCATCTTGCACCAAAAGATTTAATATGTGCGCACAACACCGCACATTAAACAACTTACCACCCAGGAGCAATGACCTACTCCTTGAAAAATTATCCTGTAAAATTCTAATTGCCACATCATTATATGAAGCGTCCCAATAAACTTCACACTTGCCCTAACATCCTCAATCACATGTCGAATTTCTCTAAGTCCATCTTGCACCAAAAGATTTAATATGTGCGCACAACACCGCACATTAAACAACTTACCACCCAGGAGCAATGACCTACTCCTTGAAAAATTATCCTGTAAAATTCTAATTGCCACATCATTATATGAAGCGTTATCAACCGAAATTGAAAGGACTTTATCTTCAATCCCCCATTCCACTAAACACATATAAATAGCATCAGACACATCAATACCACTATGCGGAGGAGGTATGTCAACAAAATTGAGCATACGCTTATTAAGTTTGCAATTTGAATCAACAAAATGACCGGTAAGCACCATATAAGAAATAGTTTGTGGCGTGAATTTCCAAATATCGATAGTCAAACAAATTTTACTAACTCCTTTCAACACTCCTTTCAATTTTCTTTTCTCCCTCTCATAAAGGGATAAGCAATCATTCCGTGCAATTGTGCGAGAAATCTTTTGATATAATGGTGTAAGACACCTCTACAAAATTGAGTAAACCCTATTTCTTCTACAATGTTGAAAGGATGCTCATGCATGAGAAGCCGGTTGGCCAATAGTTCTCTAACCTTAGCATTATCATATTTAAAAGTCGTGACATTTACCTCATCAGTGACATCAGAACTTGGCACCATAGAAAGTGTCGGTTGATTCTTTTTATTTATCAACCTACGAGAACACACATCTAAGTGCCGCTTGAGATGTGTAGTGGCACCGGAAGCAAGGACAGCCAATCTTGCTTTGCAACATATACACTTAGATTTCTTAGTACCCGTCTGCAAGATTTATGTCTTTAAACTCCTCCCAGACTAAGGAAGTCTTCTTCCGTTTCCTCTTTTGAAATGCTTCTTCACTAATTGGCTCAGTAGTGCTCTCTAGACCTTGACCTTGACCTTGAATACCAGAAGCTTCTCCTACGAGGGTAGATTGAGGACAATGAGTCTCAACATGAGCGTTTGGAGCACCTTCAACCGATGTTGAATTCACATAAGAAGTAATAATAGATGCGCCATATCTACAATTTAATTGAATATAACAAATTAATATCAGTTATAATCACGCAAAAAGCGAAAAAAACAAATAAGTGAAAGGATACAACCACAAATATAATATCCCAGATTGATAGAAGTTCCAAAGGTGTAAATAAGTGTTAAAGTATTTTAAAATAGTCTTAATAACACAAGATTGGAAATTATAGAAGTTCTAAATAATGACAAATTTCTAACCCAGCAGTAATTTTAAAAGATAAATTTGATCTCAATAATGGCAAATTCAAACTAAACCGAGGTTGTTTCCATAGAACTTCCACAATAAACTCCATAACATTTGATTTTAAATTCCAACTATGATTCTCACAAATAAAACCCATGATAGTGAAGTTTCATCCGACAAGGGATGTCTTTATTTTTTGTTTTTGAACTAAGTTGCCACATAATATAACATTATAAATACTCTAATTCATTGTATACTTCTAATATAACATTATAAACACTCTAATTCATTGTATACTCTAATTCAAGTGCTAACCCAGCAGTAATTTTAAAAGATAAATTTGATCTCAATAATGGCAAATTCAAACTAAACCGAGGTTGTTTCCATAGAACTTCCACAATAAACTCCATAACATTTGATTTTAAATTCTAACTATGATTCTCACAAATAGAACCCATGATAGTGAAGTTTCATCCGACAAGGGATGTCTTTATTTTTTGTTTTTGAACTAAGTTGCCACATAATATAACATTATAAATACTCTAATTCATTGTATACTCTAATATAACATTATAATACTCTAATTCATTGTATACTCTAATTCAAGTGCTAACCCAGCAGTAATTTTAAAAGATAAATTTGATCTCAATAATGGCAAATTCAAACTAAACTGCGGTTGTTTCCATAGAACTTCCACAATAAACTCCATAACATTTGATTTTAAATTCCAACTATGATTCTCACAAATAGAACCCATGATAGTGAAGTTTCATCCGACAAGGGATGTCTTTATTTTTTGTTTTTGAACTAAGTTGCCACATAATATAACATTATAAATACTCTAATTCATTGTATACTCTAATTCAAGTGCCTGGTTCATTCTAATTCAAGTATCAATATCAAGTTCTTTGAAATCTGTTTTCTCATAAATTAAATGCATCAATTTTCTGCACAATTTGACAACAACATTTACATTAAAGTTAGAAATCACGGGATCCATTTGATCTTGTAATTATCCACTATTTGTTAGATCATTCAAGAAGCTGCTCACCAAGATGATCCAAGTTTCAACTACTCTACCTGACCCATAAATATAAATCACAAAAGTTTCCTAGTATTTTAATATATACGAAATCGTTAGGAAATGGTATAAAAACTACGCATCCTTTTTCCTAACTTAACAACCGGCATGCCTTAAACCCTGGCGGACTAGTTCTAGTGAGTTACTAGAATCCAATGAATCTCTCGCTCCAAAAATCATTCAGATATGCTACTGCAAGGCAATTCATTTAAGGGTTTACTTAATTACTCTTAGATATCCTCACAATTAAACTCTTAAGACTCACAATTAAGACAATCATGGATGAAATTAGTATATTCACAAATACTCACAAATGAGGATGAGAAAGAGTGCGAGCTTGCGACTGCGTGAGGGCGATGCGATGAGGATGAGGATGAGAAAGAGGACTGCGAGCCTACGAGCTTCCGACTCCAAGCCTGCGACACGATGAGAATGAGGATGAGGATGAGAAAGAGGTCGGGACCTGGTACTTGGCGATGAGGATGAGAAAGAGAGCTGGACGAGGACTTGGGAGTTGGGACTTCGCGAATGGCGACTGAGGACTTGCGACACCGATGGCGATGACGATGGGGATGAGAAATTGAGGATCAGGATTGAGGTTGAGAAAGTGGCGGCTGCAAAAACAAATTAGGGTTTTGGTCTTTTGGAATTTGGATGAGAATTGAGATTTGAGAAGAATGAGAAGTACGTGGCGGCGACTGGCAAAAGAGTGTATGAGTAGTTATGGGCTCATACTATTAAAGCCCACTGCATATCTATCCATGCACTATTTAACTCGAGCCTATACGAGCTAGTTCGCGAGCCCGTTATTGAGCTTCTTAACGAATAGCTCGCGAGCCTAACGAACCGAGCTAGGCTAAGCTCGAATTCGGCTCGAGCTCGATTTCCAAGTTCGAATTCGGCTCGAGCTCGATTTCCAAGTTCGAATTCGGCTCGAGCTCGATTCGATCCGAGCTTTGATCGAGCTTTGACCGATATCGAGACGAGCTACTCGCGAGTAGCTCTGTTCGTTTGTAGCCCTATCAAGAACACAATATTAAATGGAGAAGAAGAAAGGAAATGATTATATTGCAGATAAGAAGAGAAAATACAGAGAGTTTTAGAAAGTTTTCTGATATTTCTTAGCATTCTCATCATTATTAGATTGCTTTAATACTCTTTTCCTTTTGCTACAATCTGATCTTCCAATAGCTATTTGCCACACATCCCCTGCGCTGACCGACCTCTATCCCTAGGTTGCAAGTATCCTCCTCAGAGTGCGAGCTTGTCAAAGTGCACATTTGGTAGTCGCTCGGATGAGTGGGCTTCTTCTTCACGCTGATGGACCTTGCATTGTTATTGCGAGTAGTTTCCTCTGTTGCCCTGTTTGTACTATGGCCCATGGCCATATCCTCATTCATAACCGTAATAGCATCATAGCTTAATACTTCCTTTTTAGTAAGAACCCAATACTCTAACTTTGTTTTGTGAAAAATAAGACCAAAAAAATAATCTGAAAGGATGCCTGGAGTAATTATTCCAAAAAAAAAAAAAACCAAAAAGGCAGGCACAAGTAAGCATTTAAATCAAAGTTTGGTGCTTAGTGCTTACTATTTTCAAGACCAAAACTTCAATACAACAATTTGGCATAATGGTCTTTTCAAATCCTAAAAATTTTCCCGACCTTATTAGTTCCCACACTGATATTTTTGTCATAAATAGATTTGTGATATGTAAAAGAAGCGTAATGAAATTTGCAATTATTTCAAAATTAGAGCTGAGAAAGATGCTTTAAAATGAATAAACTAGTTGGGTAGCCCATCTCAAGAAGAGGAATATTAGGGAAGGATTTGCCTATATCTACTATCAAAAAATCTTCAGAAAATCTTCTAAATATGTATGTGTAGTTTATCATCAAACTCTATCAATGTATTAAGCAATACCATTTAACCTGTTCAAAGAGGTTGTTTGGTCCTTCATTATGAATTATGAGGAGTCAAATCATTTTAACCCTCAAATAGGTTAATTAACTTTCCCTTTTTTTTTTGTATTTTCAAGGTAAAGGACAAATCTAGCCCTTTGGGGATCGAGTGTCACTTTTTGTGCTTAAAAGAAGCATAGGGTCCCCTGGGCCTTAACCTATTACTTAATCCTTCGTCAAACACACCTCAAAAAGCAAATATAAAAACTTGATATAGAACAAAATCGTTGAAAACAAAGCAGCTGTAACAATTACAACATATATATAAATATATCTATGTTGCATTGGAGTTGAGGCATACTTGTTACATGACTTGCAAGCCAGTGAACAGGCAGATTTAGGAGTTCGTTGCTTCCACTTGGCGCCATTTGCCCGTGTTTTCCCAGCCTGTCGAGCTGGATGAGGGGTTGCAGCAGGTCCACCTTTCTTTCCATCATTTCCTACACACAAAAAATCACCAGAGCATGTCACATCCAAATTTAAAAAAAAAAAAAAATATGATTTCAATTCTTAATCATTGAGCCCTGCAGAATAAAAGGATACCAATTTCCCATTAAAAAATTGTACTCTCCCCATTTTTCCACAAGGAAAATAGGTGTTAATTGCTTATAAGATATTTCACTAGCAATCACATTTATCTCTGCAGTAGCATAATGCCCACTTTGTCTTAAGGATTCATTCAACATGTCATGAAATCCAACACCTTAATATGGTGCAAGTCGAAGTGCAGAAATAAGAAATATGTATTTTCTATGTAAAATTAGAATTCACTTACACTGATAGTTCCCACATTAATATTTTTGTCAGAAATAGATTTGTGATATGTCAAAGAAGCGTAATGAAATTTGCAATTATTTCAAAACTAGAGGCAAGAAAGATGCTTTAAAATGAATAAACTAGTTGGGTAGCCCATCTGAAGAAGAGGAATATTAGGGAAGGATTTGCCTATATCTACTATCAGAAAATCTTCAGAAAATCTTCTAAATATGTATGTGTTTAAATGGAATGCAGTTTATCATCAAACTCTATCAATGTATTAAGCAATACCATTTAACCTGTTCAAAGAGGTTGTTTGGTCCTTCATTATGAATTATGAGGAGTCAAATCATTTTAACCGTCACATAGGTTAATTAACTTTCCCCCCCTTTTTTTGTATTTTCAAGGTAAAGGACAAATCTAGCCCTTTGGGGATCAAGTGCTTCTTTTTGTGCTTAAAAGAAGCATAGGGCCTCGGGCCTTAACCTATTACTTAATCCTTTGTCAAACACCTCAAAAAGCAAATATAAAAACTTGATATTGAACAAAATCGTCGTTGAAAACAAAGCATCTGTTACAATTACAATATATATATAAATATATCTATTTTGCAATGGAGTTGAGGCATACTTGTTACATGACTTGCAACCCACAGAACAGGCAGATCTATAAGTTCGTTGCTTCCACTTGTTGCCATTTGCCCGTGTTTTCCCAGCCTGTTTGGCTGGATGAGGGGTTGCAGCAGGCCCACCTTTCTTTCCATCATTTCCTACACACAAAAAATCACGAGAGCATGTCACATCCAAATTTTTATTAAAAAAAATATATGATTTCAATTCTTAATCATTGAGCCCAGCAGAATAAAAGGATACCAATTTCCCATTAAAAAATTGTAGTCTCCCCATTTTTCCACAAGGAAAATAGGTGTTAATTGCTTATAAGATATTTCACTAGCAATCACATTTATCTCTGCAGTAGCTTAATGCTAACTTTATCTCAAGGATTCATTCAACATGTCATGAAATCCAACACCTTAATATGGTGCAAGTCGAAGTGCAGAAATAAGAAATGTGTTTTCTATGTAAAATTAGAATTCACTTATATTTACTTTAGGAGAAAAGGTTCATTATGAATGAATGCCTTCCTGAGGTTTTTCCCAAAAAAAAAAAAAAATTCTCCACTTCTAGATGCCTAACCTTTACCTCTTGTTTTAGTTTCTACCCAGAACTGTCACTATTGATTATTAAATTTTTAATATATTTGTAGGTGAACAGTGTCCTTTTAAATTTTATATAGTACAAAACTTGGAAAATTCTCCAAAAGCACCATTCTCCAACAGATGTTAAAACTTAAAAGTGTTGACCACCAAACAATAGGACGTATCTTTATTAAAAAAAACATTTGAGAAACTTTTCTTACTTAAAGTTTAGAAATAAAGTATCGGATGTCTTCAAATTTGGTTCAACAAATATGATTCAACAATTTTAGGGGTACCAAGTATGGTATGACCACATTCAAATTTTAATTACATTCAACAAAGAGTGAGAAAATAAAAAGGTGACACTGCAATCCAATGGCTCATAATTTCCTTTTATGTATCAACCAAATGGGACCTAATTAATAATTTGGTGGGTGATAAAAGCATAATCTTTACTGTTATAACTTAAAAAATAGAGTCCATGGTTATGTGGATATGTAGAGTTTAGCATGCATATTACAAGAGTGAGTTTTCATCTTTATTTGTCAAACTAATTTTAAGCAACATTCTCAATCAATGATAAGTATTGTGTACTGAGGAATAAATAAGGCCCATAAAGACATTGACAGTAGATAACAATTATTGTGATAATAAAAGTCATGCCTTTTCCATGCTAAATTACAGTATTCTAATTGATAAATTTGGTTGCGCACACACACACACGCACAAACGCAAAAACTGACCTGTTCTTTGTCCTGCAGGGGTGATAAATTTAGCCTTCTTTTCAGGAGCAGGTGCAGGAGTATTTGAAGTAGACTCAGCAGGTCTTTTGCCAGTTAGAGCCTACACGGTGGACAAGAAATTGAGAATGATGCTCAATATAGACGACCAGAAAGCTAATAAACATGTGAAAAGTTATACAGTCACCTTCTTAGGCGTCTCCTCATCTTCATCGTCACCGTCACTCATTGCTCCGATCAAGCCCTGAAACATTGATTTGATCCACATGTTAGATTAAGCATAGCTTTGCTACACATGGTGTGTACATTGATTCGTTCACGTCAATGAGCCACTAAAATGTAATACCTCATATCTACTATTATTATTATAACTTCAAAAGCAAATAATGTTGCTGTGATTAGCTTGTGCAGCATCATCAGACTAAAACTAAGTTCTTTTGATAACATGGACGCATGCTTCTTCACATGCACACAATGGGAACTAGAGAAGCATTAAATCGATCAATATATCATGTTTGTATGAATTTGGTGCTCTTAGGCACACATTGGAAACTAGAAAACTGTAGTATCATAGATGAAAAAGGAAAATGTGAACAAATCTAGTGATTAGAATGCCTACAGTATCATTGAAATGCATGAAAAGGAAAACGTGCACAAATCTAGTGATTAATAAGACTGCAGCATCATTGAAATGAAGCTTTAAGGTGGGTAACTTTTGGGTAATGAAATAAAACACTGAGCACTAAATATATCTATGCTTAAACGCGCGCTCACAGTACTGTGAATAGATATTGTAAACAGTGTATTAATGTCTAAAAAAGTTGCTCTTTTAGTGAACATTGTTTGTTCTTTGCAAATGTTCCTCTGCTCACTGTAGCTGACCCACATGCTGCTCCAGCCTACTCACCACTTTTCATTTACAAGTCTGCTTTGGCTTGTCTCTGCTTGCAGAAGACTTCGCTACTTTATTCGCAGGAAGAGGTCCTTTCTTTTCATCACCACCTATTAAAGAAAAACAAAATGAAGTGAACACCTTTGACTCATAACAGAAGAAAAGGAACTCTAGATATTAAGAGACATCTCTGAAGGTTAAAGGTACAAACCTCTTCTCTGTCCACCTGATGGCATTGCAACGTTTGCCTTGTTCTCGGAAGCAGGTGTTTCTGAAACAGATTCAGCTTGCCTCGTTTTGCCACTAGCAGCCTACAGCAGAACCATATTGGGAACCTAAAACTTTCTAAACATGTATGAGAAGATGAAATATTATCTGCTTAGGAGTAGTCTCATCTTCCTCATCAGAATCCCCATTCTCATCATCATCGCTATCACTCACGTAATCAGTCATGTCCTGCAAAAATTAAGAATAAAATTAATTACAACTCATAAATCTACAATATTGGTGGTAGTTTGCATAGACCGATCTGTGCAAAATAAATAACATAAATATTACTATTTACGATAAACAGCAAGTAGTGATCGGTAGTAAAAAAATTACTATAATTTATTCAGTATTATCTGGATATTATTATGGTCGAAACGTCATAATGCAAAGACAATTTACTTAACAATAATATATTTCCCACATCATCTCCAGATTCATGCTCAGTCATCCTCATCCTCATCCTCATCATCATTGTCATCAGCATTTGGCTTATCATTTTTAATTTCCTCAGCAGCTTTAGCCTTCGGTTTTGCAACAGAATTGTCCTTCCCAGCATTTGTGGGAGATATACCCTCCTGCTCCTTCACCTTAGTCTTCCCTACAGAAGGAATTGTAGACATATTTAGTAAAAAAGAAACAAATCATTGAACCCAAAAATTCAAGTTGCAAAATGCACTAAAGATGGAGCTTATGGGACTTACCTTTAGAATCATCTGTAGATAACCTTGGCATTTCTTCCTTATCATTCACAATAACCTCAGCATTATTTGTAAATTGATCAAAGAACATAACAACGTTACTATCCAGAGCATACGGATAGCATGTGTAAGTCTCAATATAACAGTTAGCTTTGCTGCACAAAATTTTAACAAAGCAAAATATATAATAAAAAGCATGAAACCGCATACAAGAAACCAGGTGAGAAGCACACCAAATAGCCCAAGAGATGTAATAGTTGTAGGGCTTGAATGCAAGGATATTCTTTTATCATATTTAGTTTGCTTTAGATGACGAATCGGAATTCTAGTATCAGCTTAGCAGGAAAACCTATATACAAACTTGTAATAAATGAACACAAAGCAGGAAAACCCATAAATACGAGCCACTCTTTTCAAAGCCTCGGACCAAAATTGAACAGATATAAATACGAGCCACTCTTTTCAATATACAATTGTAAACTAAAAGGTCCACTTGAACTTAAACTGAGAAGTGGGGGATTACCTTCCAAGTAATAACAATGAAATTCTGTGCAAAAATAATTTACACAAAATACTAAAAAAAAAAGCATGTTGTTATGCCATAAGCAAGAAATTATGCCATGTTGTCATTTATAAGCAAGAAATGTCTATAGCAATTGCAAAGATTTTGTGATGCTTCTATAGTAGACTTACTCTATTTCAGTTCATCTTTATTATATGTATATTTTTTTAAGTGTGTAGGCAGTGATGACAAAAAAATGTTGAAGTTTATTTTTGTGGGGTGGGGGGGGGCCATGGATAGTTGCAGTTGGCATGGCATAATAATGCAGCCATAGACTAATCTTGATGCTTGATTTAAACAATCCTTACACACAAGTGTGTTTTTTGAGCCTATAGCAATTGCTGTTTTGAGCCTATGCTTGATTTATAGAAGAGTGCATGTGATTCTCACGAACACAAGTGTGAATGCTTGCTAGTTTTGTGAGGTCATGCTCTATGTTAGTAGGCAGTTATGACAAAAAAAAATTTCATCTTTGTTTATGTTGTGTCTTGGCTGATTGAGCTCTTATTTATGTTGTTTCTGAGCTGATTGAGAGATGTTTATGTTGTTTCCAGGCTGATTGAGCTTTTTTTTTAATGTTGTGGATGAGCTGAGTTGTTTATGTTGTATCTTGGCCGATTGAGCTTTTTTTTGTTGTTGTTTATGAGCTGATTGAGGGGTGTTTATGTTGTATCTTGGCTGATTGAGCTCTGTTTAATTTTGTTTATGAGCATTCTAAGTTGGCGCGGGGGGGGGGGGGGGGGGGGGGACCACGGTTGAGACTAGTTGGCATGGCACAATAATGCAGCCCTAGGGAAATGAGTATGCTTGATTTGAACAAACAGTGAAATATAAGTGTGTTCTGAGCCTACTTCAATTCATGATTTTGTTGATTAGTAGTACTTGGCAGTTTGTAGTAGTATTTTAGTTCATGAATACATGTTTAAGATTGTTGTTTTAATTTTTTCAGGAGCAACAGCAGCAGCTCAAGCAAGCAGCAACATATAAGCAATTCGTACATGTTGTTTATGAGCATTTTCAGCTCTTTATATTTTGTTTCCAGGTAGATTGTACTCTGTTTATGTTGTATATTTGAATTAATTGAATTCTGTTTATGTTGTATCTTGCCTGATTGAGCTCTTTTTTATGATGTTTATGAGCTGATTGAAGGATGTTTATGTTGTATCTTGACTGATTGAGCTCCTTTTTGTGTTGTTTATGAGCTGAATGAGGGATGTTTTTGTTGTATCTTGGCAGATTGAGCTCTTTTTTATGTTGTTTATGAGCTGAATGAGGGATGTTTATGTTGTATCTTGGCTGATGGAGCTCTTTTTTATGTTGTTTATGAGCTGAATGAGGGATGTTTATGTTGTATCTTGGCTGATTAAGCTCTTGTTTATGAGCTCAATCAGCTCATAAACAACATAAAAAAGAACTCAATCGGCCAAGATACAACATAAACAACAGCTCAATCAACCTGGAAACAACATAAACATCTCTCAATCAGCTCATAAACGATACAAAAAATAGCTCAATCAGCCAAGATACAACATAAACAAAGATGAAATTTTTTGTCATCACTGCCTACTAACATAGAGCATGACCTCACAGCCAACTGCAACTAACCATGTCCCCCCCCCCCCACCCACAAAAATAAACTTCAACATTTTTTTTGTCATCATTGCCTACACACTTCAAAAATATACATATAACAAAGATGAACTGATATAGAGTAAGTCTATTATAGAAGCATCACAAAATGTTTGCAATTGCTATAGACCCAAAAATTGCAAACGCCCACAAGCAAGGCCAGCAAACTGCAATTGCAGTTGCGATAGACCCAAAAATTGGAAGCTGGCTAGGGTTTCGATTTAGGGGAGAGAAGAAGTAAAGAAGAAGAAGGGGAAGTGAACAGCCTGCAAGTGAAATCCCCAAAATGCCCTTCAAAACTTCGGCATGATTGAGATGTTTGGGCGGAATAGCAACGACTGAGATCTTTTGCTCACGATAAGGGCTCTTCTAACCAACTCATAATAGACTCACTATATAAAAATTATTCCTTATCTTCATTGCATAGATCAAGACCAATAACAAAATCAAGACTCAATTAAAAATTTGTAGGGGGGGATAATAATTCAAAGTAGTGCTTGTAAAATAGTGCTTGTCCTTACTGCCTAGAGCAACACACAACAAAAGGTAGGATCTAAAAATTTTAAAGCATTGATACTGCGAATCAAACACTTCCTGTATGGGGGAATCATGCATCACTTTTCTATCCATCATAGCGAACAACTATGATTCTATCAGCTTTCCTGCAAACATCAATATGTAACGATAATTTAAAGAAATGTGATATGAGGTTTTATACAACAAAAATTAAAGATTCTCACAAGAAAAAGAATTCATCTAAAACACACAATGTGGTCTATACCTCCTAAGCTAAGAGAAAATTTATTGTATATATATATGTATGTATATATATTATTTTTTTAAATCTCTTCTTTTTATCAAGAATTAAACCCTCTACAAATTAAACCCCAGTAATTTAGGGAAATATAAAACAAACCAATCATATAGGAAACAAATCAACACCTCTAAAATAGCAATGACAAAACAAAAGTAATTTATCTGTCAACTCTTTAACTTGTAATCTTTGTTTAAGCTACATGCTTTTCTAAAAGTGTAATGTCAACACAATAAAATTCATGAACCCAATAAAACAAGGGTAAGGATTCAATACCTTAGAGTTTGGGGGGTTTCGATTTGGGGTAGGGTTTAGAAGTGAGAAGGAGTGGACTTGGGCGTCGACGACAGAGGGCGAGTAGGAGTGAGGTAGGGTTTTGGGGGGAGGTCGGGGTGTGGGTTTGGAGCAGCGAGGAGGATAGACAAGGAGCGTCGAGGTAGAGGGCGAGTACGGAGTGAGGTAGGGTGTTGGGGTGAGGTCGGGGTGGGGGTATAGAACGGCGAGGAGGAGAGATGAGGAGCGGCGAGGTGGGGGTTTGGAGTGGCGAGGAGCGTCGGGGTGTGGATTTCGAGCAGCGAAGAGGAGAGAGAGGAGCGTCGGGATTTGAGGAAGAGAAGAAGGTTGGAAGCTGGGTTTCAATTTGGGGGAGAGAAGTAAAGAAGAAGGAGAAGTGAACAGCCTGCAAATGAAATCCCCAAAATGCCCTTCAAAACATAGGTAGATTGAGATGTTTGGGCGGAATAGATCTCAGCCATCGGATCGCGATTCCACGGCTGAGATCTTCAGTTCACGATAAGGAGCTCAGCTCACCATCTCATAATAGACTTACTCTATATATATAATACTAATAGGCCACCCTCTCTTTTATCTCCAATTTAAAATGGAGAAATGAGAGGAAAAGTAGGAATTCACACCTACCTTAACACATGCAGAACACATCTTTTAATTAAAAACAGAAAATATCTTCAGTTCACGATAAGGAGCTCAGCTCACCATCTCATAATAGACTTACTCTATATATATAATACTAATAGGCCACCCTCTCTTTTATCTCCAATTTAAAATGGAGAAATGAGAGGAAAAGTAGGAATTCACACCTACCTTAACACATGCAGAACACATCTTTTAATTAAAAACAGAAAATATCTTCAGTTCACGATAAGGAGCTCAGCTCACCATCTCATAATAGACTTACTCTATATATATAATACTAATAGGCCACCCTCTCTTTTATCTCCAATTTAAAATGGAGAAATGAGAGGAAAAGTAGGAATTCACACCTACCTTAACACATGCAGAACACATCTTTTAATTAAAAACAGAAAATAGAAAGGAAAAAAATAATATAAAACTGCTTCCTCTCTCCCCAAACCCTTTAACCCCGCACACACTTCCTCGCCCAAATCCCACCGAGCTCCACTCTATCGCAGCCTGCCGTTAGCCTCACAATCGCCATACGCCACTCGCCACCCACGCTGCCTCCCAACCAGTCTCCCATGCAGGTCAGCTTGAATTCAAGGATTTTCGCTAGGAATATCAAATCTAAGGTTTCTGAAAATGCTCAAAATCCATTTGCAAAATGAGTCTTACAATATTTTTACGAAAATTTGGGAGTTTGGAGGGAAATCGTTAGGCAGTAAAAGAAGAAGGATGGGCTCAAAACCATAACCCAAATGGGCCTCGGAGCCTTCCTTGGTAAGCGTCGGGGTGTGGATTTCGAACAGCGAAGAGGAGAGAGAGGAGCGTCGGGATTTGAGGAAGAGAAGAAGGTTGGAAGCTGGGTTTCGATTTGGGGGAGAGAAGTAAAGAAGAAGAAGGAAAAGTGAACAGCCTGCAAATGAAATCCCCAAAATGCCCTTCAAAACATAGGTAGATTGAGATGTTTGGGCGGAATAGATCTCAGCCATCGGATCGCGATTCCACGGCTGAGATCTTCAGTTCACGATAAGGAGCTCAGCTCACCATCTCATAATAGACTTACTCTATATATATAATACTAATAGGCCACCCTCTCTTTTATCTCCAATTTAAAATGGAGAAATGAGAGGAAAAGTAGGAATTCACACCTACCTTAACACATGCAGAACACATCTTTTAATTAAAAACAGAAAATAGAAAGAAAAAAAATAATATAAAACTGCTTTCTCTCTCCCCAAACCCTTTAACCCCGCACACACTTCCTCGCCCAAATCCCACCGAGCTCCACTCTATCGCAGCTTGCCGTTAGCCTCACAATCGCCATACGCCGCTCGCCACCCACGCTGCCTCCCAACCAGTCTCCCATGCAGGTCAGCTTGAATACAAGGATTTTCGCTAGGATTATCAAATCTAAGGTTTCTGAAAACGCTCAAAATCCATTTGCAAAATGAGTCCTACAATATTTTTACGGAAATTTGGGAGTTTGGAGGGAAATCGTTAGGCAGTAAAAGAAGAAGAAGGATGGGCTCAAAACCATAACCCAAATGGCCTCGGAGCCTTCCTTGGTAAGCATCGATGAAGCTGGAAGAGGCCATGTTCTTGGTTTCCTCCTCAATCTGATCCTCCTCATCATCATCTTCTTTTTCATCTGATTTGAATTCATGTCTACAGTGATTTCAAATGGATGATGAAACTGGACGAGACGATGTTCTTGGTTCCTCCTCATTCCCATCTTCATCTTTTTCTCCTATTGCTACTTTAATTAGTTTAATTACCAATTGGTAAGAAACATGGCCCCGGAAATATTGCTAAAGGATCCAATGCAAATCCTTCTTTATCACTGTCAGATATTACAAAAATATGCACTAAATCGTGGAAACGCTATCCTTATTTTAGCTTCTCTTATATCATGCTCTTAATGATGTCTAAAATTAAGGATAAACAAACTAAGATATAAATATAAATGTCAACAATTTCAAATTTCTGCCGTGTAGTTAATTGCTCTATAAATATAAATATAAACAAACTAAGATTTTTTTGGTTGCAAGTTCATGCTGTGAATTCCCGACGCCGACGTCCACCCAGATCCCTTGCTGGTAACTAACTTGAAGACTTCTACAAATTGTTGGAAAGTTACACATCGAAAATTGTGAGTTTCCTTTCAATTGAATAGAACATATAGAATGATGCTGGTTTCAAAATGTGAATTTGTTAATCTATATATTTGTCATCTTTTGATATAGCTAATTATCAATTATTGTTCTCTCAATGTGTTTCTGATGTTGATTATATTTAATTTGAGAGAGAATGTTTGATTTGAGAGGGAAGGCGGGTTGAGAAGCACACAATCGAGAAGGATATAGCGAGTACATCAAGAAGTCCGAGAAGAGCCACAACCCAACTTCGGTAATTATTCGACTTTTTTTCCTTTCCTTTCAGTTGAATAGAAATATAGAATAGTGTTGGATGGTTTAGAAATATGAATTGGTTAATTTGTAGATTTGTCATCTTTTGATTATATTGCGATAGAAATAATTAAGGGACATCTCTAAATTTTTGAGTTCCATAGAATTTTATAAGCCTCTCAAAATTGTTTTAGCCAATTGCACAGGGTAAGCCTAGTCATTTTAAAAGCAAAAAGAGTTTCTTTTAACAATATTTTTTTCTTTTTTCTTTTCGAGAGATTGAGAAAGATGCACTCTTATGGGTGAATGTGTGGTTAAATATGAAATGGATTGTTTCTCGTATGATCCACAAGATAGGGTAATATATAAATTAAGAACATTTGAAATAAATGAATTAATTAATTAAAATAATTAACGATGTGTATTCTACTATATAGGGCGAGCGAGCAATGACCTGAACTATTTGTTTTGCGAAAGGTTATGTGCTTTGCATCAACTGTAATTTACATAATCCAAGCAGTGTTGTGGCTACAGGGTTCGAAATGTTATAACCAAAAGATTGGTAATGAATTTGATAGTGTAAATTTTCAATAACTAACCTAATAAAGAGTATAGATTAATAATTCTAATTAATATATTTGTTTGTTTTAGGTAATTAAGGTCCGTAATTATAAATTGGCGATCTTTTATTATCTTTCAAGCTACTACCCTCATTGACTACTTCTTGACTGCAGGTTTGGCCTACTTTGAGCTATTTTTCCTTTTCTCTAATCACAAATCCAAATTCTGAAAGCCCTAATCAATCCTTACTTTCAGACTTTTGTAGGTTAGACGTAAGAAGCTCGGTTTGCCCAACATGTCGAAGTCGTTTGCTGCATTGATGGGGTTATCTTGAGCCTCTTCCTGACTCCGGTGGTTGCTCCCGCTGCAGGTGCTCAGGCAGATAATCTGGCGGAGGCGACCAAAGCTAAAGTCGACCGATGGAGAAATGTGATCAAGTGGTGGGTAGACCGGATGCCTATGATCTGTTCTGTTCTTATCGGTTTTAAGCTATGTATCTTTGCGATATCTTTAGTATGTTCCGATGCAGCTGCATCACCATCTCGATTGATCACTCTATCTTAATTCTCTTCTCCCCCAAGGTGTCTTCTATAAGGGAAATACCTTGTAAATACGCCCAAGGCATCTTCTACAAGGGAAATACCTTGTAAATACGCCCTGGGGAGAAGAGAATTAAGATGGAGTGATCGATAAAGATGGTGATGCAGCCGCATCTGGACATATTGGAGATATCGGAAAATACATAGCTCAAAACGGATAAGAACAAAAAAGATCATAGGCATCCGGTCGACCCACCACTTGATCGCATTTCACCATCGATCGAGCTTAGCTTTGGTCACCTCTGCCGGATCATCTACCTGAGCACCCGCCGCCGGAGCAGTCGCGAGAGTCCGGAAGAGGCTTAAGATAGCCTCATCAATGCAGCCAACGATTTCGATATGTTGGCCAAATTGAATCTCTTACGTCTAACCTGTAAAAGAAAAAACAAGTAAAGATTGATTTGGGCTTTCAGGATATGGAATTGTGATTAGGAAAAGAAAAGAAAAATACCTCAACGTAGGCCAAAACTGCAGTCAAGTAGTAGTTAATGAGGGTAGCAGTTTGAATGATAATAAAGATCGCCAATTTATAATTACGGACCACAATTATCTAAAAAAACAAATATTAATTGGAATTATTAATCTATATATACTATTTATTAGGTTAGTTACTGAAAATGTACATTATCAAATTCATTACCAATCTTTTGGTTATAACATTTCCAAACCTCTATAGCCAGCCACAACACTGCTTGGATTATATAAATCATAATTAATGTAATGAACATAACATTTTGCAAAACAAATAGTTTAGATCATTGCTTGCTCGGACTATATAGAATACACATCGTTTATTATTTAATTAATTTATTTATTTATTTCAAATATATTTAATTAATATATTACCCCATCTTGTGAATCATACAAGAAACAAGCCACTGACCCATATCAACACCACGATAGAAGAACAGAAGGACATATTGGGCAAACAACCAGTGATGCATTGGCTATCCATCCGCTGTCCGGATCATATCAAACTTCTCATGATCTTTCATAGTCAAAAAACTTTAAAATGTTATGAGTTACAATAATACGCTTAGATAATCGATTAAACAAATATCAAAAAATTTATCACGTAGGATGAAGAATATACCCAAAAAAACTTTTTAAAAAAAAAACTAATAACCTAAGTGTGCTATACTTGTGAAAATGAGAAAAATATTGATAAAATATAATATTTGGACGTATTTATTCTTGTCTAAACTAATTAACAAAATTAACTACAAAATATAAGAATAATTATCCATAGCTCATATCACGCATTAATAATAAGAAAGAAATTTGTACTATACTAAAATAATCAAATTTAAATAGGTCAAAATATGTTACCAAATTTATGTAAACTACAACATGTATCAAAGCTCATTGTCATAAGGTAACACTTAGCGACATCAATTAGGTTGAGTTCCTCAACCTACTAAGTCCTCACACTTCCATACTTCCATCAAGCTACACATCCGTCATTTAACAAGATAAGTCATTAATGGTTAAGATACTAACAAGGATTATTCTACTACTCTCCACCATCATAACATGGCCAACTATCCAAATTTCTAACTTGATCAATTACTACACATTCAAGCATACTCTAACAAGATCAACTTTCTCCTTGATTAATAAAACATGAACTTTAATATAACTCCACTTCAATCAAACTACTGACAATTACTACGAAACTACTAACAAGGATTAGCTTACTAACTTGAACTACATTACTAACATGAACAATTAATTTACCAATTAGCTTCCTAACCATTTACTAAGATTAATTTATAACTCTTCAAGCTACTAACTCAACTTCAAGCTTCATTCATGATCAACTTATAATTCTTTCAATTATACTAACATGAGTCAAGTCAACTTCAAGCTTCATTCATAATCAATGTTCACATTTTAACTTTCTAACTTACTAACATAATCAATTCTACTTACTAATATAAACCTTTCTTACATGACATCTTACTAACCAACATGATCACTACTTACTAACATGACTAAAGCTTACTATTATGTGTAAGAGCTTACTAACAAAAGGCTAATTTTACTAACATCAACAATCTACTACACAAGATTCTCATAAAAATCACAACTTTACATTCTACAATTAACAACCAAGCTACTACTCCAAGCACATGATTTTTATTTCATAATCAAGTATAAAAATTCCATCTTTACTCTTCTACTACCATTCTTATGCATAAAAATGTAATCTTTATAATTAAAAGATGAAGAACACCCACCCTGTTTAAATTAAAACCTAGCTCCTTCTTCTTAATCCTCTTCTTCTTCTTCTTTTATCTCAAGCTCCAATAATTCTAGGAAATTCATAAGAAATTAATTAGAATAGGAAAATAGGATGAAGAAATTCCTCCTTAAGCCTTGGCCGAAATCCAAAGAAATGAGTGGGAGTGCTTGTTGGGAGATTAAACTTGAAGTAGAATGAAATTTGGAGTAGAAAATGAGAAGAAAAAATTAAGATTTTTGGTTCTTACTTGGTTTCTTTTTCTTTTTCTTTTTCTTTTTTTTTGAATGAATGAATGAAGAAGAATTTCTTCTCATCTTCACTCTTTTATACAAATGAGTGAGAAATGAATGGCTAGGAATGGGAGATGTGGTCGGCTAAGAGACCAAGAGAAATGAGGGTGAGGAGGAGTGTAGGGTTTCTAGAGAGTTTCTTTTCCATTTGTTTTGTTTGTTTTATCATGTTAACCTCCTAACCCTTAACCCTACTCATCATAACCCTCATGAACAAACAATCCATAAACTTCATTATTTTATTATTCAATTATTTTATTTTATTATTCAATCCATAAGCTCAGGTTCAGGAAGGGTGGAAAATTAGCACCAAGATATATCGGGCCATACAAGATTCTGAAGAGGATCGGGAAGATGGCCTACAAATTGGAGCTACCGACAGAATTATCCCGAGTACATGATGTCTTCCACGTCTCGATGTTAAGAAGGTACATACCAGATCCCAGTCATCAACTACCTGAGATTCCTGAGGATTTGCAAGTGAACCTCTCATATAAGGAACAACCAGTCAAAATTCTCGACCATCAGGAAAAGGTGTTGAGGAACAAGACCATTCCAATGGTGAAGGTTCTCTGGAGAAATCAGTTTGTGGAAGAAGCCACTTGGGAACTAGAGAGCCGCATGAAAGCTTCTTTTCCTGAACTCTTTGAAGAATGATGTTTCTCCCTCCCAACTAGGTATAGTTCTGAGGACAGAACTACTCTAAGGAGGGAGTGATGTAATATCCCAAAGAATTAATAAAATATTTCCTGTGAATATATTTTACTTCCATTAGATTTATATCATGGAAATTGGTACATAACTATTAAGGTAAATAGCCATATTTATTTTTGTTAAGGGGTTAGGGTTAGAATGGGAGAATTAGGGTTGGCATGACTTAGGGTAAGGCCTAAACCTTAACCTCATCAAACCCTAAAGCTCCATCTTGATGAGATCCAAGGGTGGGAATTGCACATGAAGAGTTCTTCATGGGAGACTTCTAGTTGACTTGGGAACCTTCTAGTTTTGGGTGTTGGCACTAGATCTAACCCTTCACCTCCACTCACTTGTACTTGAACAAATCCCCACCCTACACCTTGGCCGGCCCATCCTCCAAGGGGGGAAAACCCTAACTCCCACTCCCCTCTATTAATACCCACTTCATTTACTCTCTCATCCTCTTTTCCATTTTGGGGTTCTTGTTCCTTCAAAAAAAAAAAAAGAGAAGAGAGAAGAGGGAGGGAGGAGAAAGAAAGAGAGGATATCTTTTAGGTTGTTGTAGAAGATTAGTAGGAGTGAAGAAGGGACAAGGAGCAAATCTTGAAGAGCTAGGAGCCAAAGCACATAAGAGGATTTTTTCTTGCAACTCAAAGTGGGTGATTTCTCAAACTCATAAAAAAATCTAGTTTTTATTATTTGTTTGATTCTTGCATGTAAGAATAGCCAAGAAAAGATTGTTTGATCATATATGAATGAGGAGCATGTTAAGAAGAGAAGTAGTCTCATGGTAAAATATTCTTTCTCTTCAAAGATTGTTAAAAGAAAACCATGTTCTTGAAGCTTACTTAGAGAATTGTTATTTCATGAATGGCTAAGAACCTTGAGCCCAAACTTTGGGGGAGTGTTTCTACATGTATCTAGGATCTACATGATTTTTTTTGTAATATTTAGACAACACTTAGTGGGCCAAACAAGCCCCACATTTTCGGACAGCAAGACATCTGCAGAAACAGCAGCTTAAGAATTTTTGTCATAGATTCGAAAAATCATAGTTAATTATTGACTAAGTATCTTTGGCTGAAATTTTTTGTGGGAACCCATGTATATGTCTACTAGTAAAATTTCAAATTTCACCCTTTTCTGAAATGGTTTGCTACCTCAAAAAAATTCCTCAACTCCGCTGGTCCAGAGGGTCTGGACTGCAGATTTCTGCATGTAGGCGCAGTTTCTTAGGTGCATAACTTCGCGGGTGCTTATTACATCACCTTGAAATTTTGTGAGCAAGTTATGGTAGGAGTCAACTTGTAGATTCCCGAATCTTAGAATTTTTAGACGACGTTTTATAAGGTTTCCGAAATAATCCCTAAATACGAGTAAAAGGTTGTCTGAAAAACAGAGGGGACGGTGTGTATCTTTGGTTAGGGAGCCATAGCTCCATGCATATTAAGAGTTTAAGCGACATTTTTGGACACATGGTAGTGATGAGTTTAAGCGACATTTTTGGACACATGGTAGTGATGGGTGTCTAGCTATAGATTCTAAAATTTCTTGAGCTTTTGATGAGGGGTTGATTTTATATGGAATTTAGCATGCACAGCGTTCAATACTTGGGCTGATTGCGCAGCTTGTGCATTTTTGATTTTTCTGGATATATGTGTTCGGAATTTGCCCAAGCGTTGCACTAGGGATTGGTAGTAGAGACCCTAAGCTTTCCAACGAGCCTAGAAAATCGAAATTCTGAGTTACGCAAGAATTAATGCGATTTTTCTAGCGCTGGACAGATCCAGCTACCCTTCATGAGTGATATTTTGCATGATCTTCCATTTTGCTCTCGAGTGAGGATTGGAGAGTTGGGAGGGGGTAGTCGCATGCCCCCATACTCAGTTGTTTCATCCACGCTGATTAAGACGTGGGAAGTGTCGAGCGGGGAGGCTGCATCGCCAGAGCCACCGGCTGGCAGACAAGGACTAAGGTTCCGATAAGGGGAACCACTGAGTCTAGGTGTAACCTAGACCGTGGATTAAGCTGTGACCACTCTCATAACACGTCTAGATAGAAATAAGGACCATCTAGATATTAGTCCCTGACAATAAGTAATCAGGTGACGTACTCTCCTGTCAGTAAGGATACGCGCCGCGGTGTGCATCCTGCACTGTTGATTCCTGAGGTACCGTGGTAAGGACTGTTGAATAGGATCCAGGTATATGCTAGTGGACACGAATGGGTTGTACGGACTGCGGTCCGATAGAAATACAATGCTATAGGTATACTGCGGTATATCTTTAAGTTCGTCACGACTGTTGAATAGGATCCAGGTATATGCTAGTGGACACGAACGGGTTGTACGGACTGCGGTCCGATAGAAATACAATGGGTATACTGCGGTATATCTTTAAGTTCGTCACGACTGTTGAATAGGATCCAGGAATATGCTAGTGGACACGAACGGGTTGTACGGACTGCGGTCCGATAGAAATACAATGCTATAGGTATACTGCGGTATATCTTTAAGTTCGTCACGACTGTTGAATAGGATCCAGGTATATGCTAGTGGGCACGAACGGGTTGTACGGACTGCGGTCCGATAGAAATACAATGCTATAGGTATACTGCGGTATATCTTTAAGTTCGTCACGACTGTTGAATAGGATCCAGGAATATGCTAGTGGACACGAACGGGTTGTACGGACTGCGGTCCGATAGAAATACAATGCTATGGGTATACTGCGGTATATCTTTAAGTTCGTCACGGCTTTGAACCCAACCATGTCATACTATCAGGAACAGGAAGTAGACCGAATTAGAATGCATTGCATAGTAAGGGTTCGAATCCCTAAACTTAGAGACAACAACTTGATTCGGAAACTATGTAGTATGGGATGCATATAATTCCAAGTCTCGCTTGCATTAGACTAAGTACATTTGACTTGCGCATTAGGCACTAGAGTATATCATATACGGACGTAATTGATGCAACCCCACCTCCCCTTTCCCTTTTAGCACTCTTCTCCTGCATTCATGTTTGATTTTAGTTGGTTTGGAAATCGCTGCTTTTATCAGCATTACGTCAGTAGAATTACTGACGTGCCCACTCTTTTAGGTACTAGGTGCCGATCATGAAGTCCACGAAGGTCCAAGCCTGGCGAATGCATCCACGTGACGGTTCCAAGCGTTCCTTACTCACTCCTGATTATATTTCTTTTGTAAAACATGGGTTGTAATTTTTCTGAACCAAGTCTATTGTAACACTTAAACTTGTATATCATGGAATAAAAATCATTACATTTTTCCTGCTTTTCCTGCATTGTGACATGTTTGAAGGGAGAATTCTGGATAATGTCACGAATCATCAGTATATGGATTCGGGGCGTTACAATAGGCCCATTCCATCTCAGCCCTTGATCAAAAAATTCACATCAATCACAAATTTACTTCATATGCATAATACTCCTATAGGCCCTATTCCATAGAGATAAAAAATCAAAATGGGGGAAATCTTCATGGACACAAAGATGTTCTTGCGTCCGTTTCCCTTTTAAATTTTTTTTAAAAAATTGGGTTAAATGCAATAAGGTCTTGCGTCCGTTCACAGTTTCTGCATTTTTTTATTTTGTCAGACACAAAATGAACTTGCGTCCGACACTGCTTTTAAAAAAAGATGGAATGGACGCAAAATGATCTTGCGTCCAACATTTTTTTATAAAAAAAAAAAAATAATTGATCCTATGCAAGATCATCTTGCGTCCGAGAATTCTTTTTAGAACGGACGCAAAGATGATCGTTCGAAATCTATATTTGGGAAATTCCTATATCATCTCCCAAATATAGACGGGTACTATTCCTATTTTTCTAAAATTTGGAAATATAGGGAACGACTATAGCAGCTCGTTCCCAATATTTTGGAAATATAGGGAACGACTACAGATGCTTCTATATCTAACCTAACCCCATCTTGATAACAAAAAGAACTCAAAAAATATGTGATAATTTCATATATAATTTAGTAGCTATACTTAGGATACCTTCATATATACTTTCATGTCCCAAGGAGCTACAATTTAATTTCAAAATTTTCAAATAGTTCATGAAATTTGATAGGTTTTTTTTAGCTTTCAGTTGTGCTTTATGAATATTTTTCAGGCTGGAGTTGATATTAAAGAAGTTCATTTTCTTCTCTCTATCATGTTGACAATAGAATTATTGCACTGACCTAAATAGATTTCAATGACAATTGGCAACGCCTCAGCAAGTATGTTCCTGACCTATAAAGATTTCAATGGCAATTGACATCGTCTCAGCAAGTATGTTCCTGAGCGAGTATATTAATTCGTTTCTATTGTTTTTATTGGTTATATATATATAGATTGCTTATATGGTCAGAGAGCAATTAACTACATGGCAGAATTTTGAATTTGTTAACATTTATATTTATATCTTAGTTTGTTTGTCCTTAATTTTAGACATCAATAAGAGCATGATATAAGAGAATCTAAAATGAGGACAGTGCTTCTATGATTTAGTGTATATTGTTGTAGACATCACCAGATTTGTAATTTAATATCTGACAGTGAGAAAGAAGGATTTGCATTGGATCCTTTAGCAATATTTCCCGGGCCAGTTTCTTAACAGTTGATAATTAAACTAATCAAAGAGCAACAGGAGAAAAAGATGAAAATGAGAATGAGGAACCAAGAAAGGGGGGGTCTCTTCCAGTTTCATCATGAAGAAGATGATGAAGATCAGATTGAGGGGCCTCTTCCAGCTTCATCGATGCCCACCAAGGAAGGCTCGAGGCCCATTTCGGTGATGGGTTTGAGCTCATCCATCTTCTTCTTCACCGAGATCAGAGAAAACCCTAACGATTTCCCTCCAAACTCCCAAATTTCCGTTAAAAAATTATAGGACTGAATTTGCAAATGAATTTTGTGCATTTTCAAAAACCCTAGATTTGATAATCCTAGCGAAAATCCATGAATTCGAGCTGATCTGCGTGGGAGACTGGTTGGGATGCAGCGTGGGTGGCGAGTGGCGAGTGGTGAGTGGCGTACGGCGAAGGCGTCGGCGACTGCGAGGCTAACGGCAGGCTGCATTAGAGTGGAGGTCTGTGGGATTTGGGCGAGGAAGTGTGAGCGGGGTTGAGGGGTTTGGGGGAGAGGAAGCGTTTTTTTTTCTTTCTATTTTCTTTTGTTAATTAAAAGATGTGATCTGCACGTATTAAGATAGGTGTAAAAGCATCTGTAGTCGTTGGGACTCAAATTTTGGGTATTTGACATATAGAAAAGGAAATTTTGGATTCCAGCTGTAGTCGTTTGAACCCAAAATTTGGGTTTTAATATATAAAAAATTGACGAACGATGAAGATTTCCTATCCATTAATTATTACTATTTTTAAATAAAAAACCAACAGATGACAAATCATTTCCCGTCTGGAATTTTTTTAAAAAAATTAACTTCTAATTAATTCATAATTAACTCTGAATTTAATCCTAATTAAACCTTAGTAAATCTTAAATAAATCTTAATTCGTAATTAAATTTCAATTAAAACATAATCTATACACAGAGAAATATTTATAGGCTTAGTCTCGGACTTTTTCCACCCAAATTGGAAAGAAAGAACATGGGATGGTAGATGATCAATCGTCCGAGCTCGAATTTTTTATTTATTTAATTCGATTGGCGGGAAAGGATGTTTCGTTTGATCGATTATTTATTTAAAAAATTGGATCGAAAGGGAAATAAATCATTTCCCTTCCGATATATTTAAATAAAATAAAAATGTAGCGACGAAAGATCAAAGATAAATAAAATAAAAATGTAGAGACGAAAGATCAAAGATGATCTTTCATCTAATTGAACGGAGGAAAGATCATCTTTCGTCGATTATTTTTTTTTTCCAAATTCCTATATATTCTTCAAAATATAGCAGACCACAGTTTACCCAAAACCCAAATTTTGGGTATACAGCCAACGACTACAGCACCCTTTTTCTATTTTTTCCCAAATTTTGGCGTTTTAGCCTATGACTACAGATGCTCTAAATTCCTACTTTTGCTTTCCTTTCTCCATGAAAGCTCTACTCGGTGCATGACGGAAAAATATCTAAATAAGTAATAGATTGAAAAAGTACATTTATATTGAGTGGATCCTACATCTATACAAAACTTAAGATCTAGCAGCCCATGAAAGCTCTACTCGGTGCAAGACGGTAAAATATCTAAATAAGTAATAGACTGAAAAAGTACATTTATACTGAGTGGATCCTACATCTATACAAACATTAATAGTGATAATGGTAAAAATCGCAATAAATCAGGACCGTACGATTCCAGCACAGATCTCAAAGCTTCTACAGACAGATTAATCATAACGGGCATCTTTAACAGATCCGGGCCTTTTGCACGCTCACCTAACAAGACATGGGCCGTGTTCAAGCCCATTAAAAGGCAAGTCATTTCTACTCGAATAGTTATTGTATCATATTCGAGAATGTTTATTGAATCCTGCAAGTAGATCCAAATTGATTATCGTATATTGCTTATTGTTATCTATGGTTGGGATACTACGGATTTACACGAGTGAATCCAAGTAGTAGTCTTGACTTCGAGAATGTTTATTAAATCCCGCAAGTAGATCCAAATTGATTATCGTATATTGCTTATTGTTATCTATCGTTGGGATACTACGGATTTACACGAGCGAATTCAAGTAGTAGTCTTGACTTCGTGCCATCCTTATCTCCAATGGATAGAGATCTTACATGCATACATATAGTTAGTTATTGAATGTATGAATATGGATTATTATTGTATTTCATGTCATGACATCTCACAACAATTGTAGATTGCATACTAGATTGATGTTAGTGTGTTAGTTGTTTGTGATTAGTAAGATTATAGACATTATACATCTTAATAGTTTGGCCCACTTGGAGAGACACTCAGTCCATAAAGGTTGTAAGTCAAATTTCTTATCCCCAGACAAGAGAGTCTTATCTCTTAAAGGGGAAAATCAATAGGACATATCAATCTAACAGATTCATCTCAATCTCCTAAACTGTTTCTGAGGCCTATAAATATGCTCCTCCTCTTCAGTCAGAAGGTAATCAATCTTTTCTCTCTCAAACTCTCTTTCTCTCTCTGGCTCTGACTTAGAGCGTCGGAGAGTTTATCGCCGGGGCCATCCCTGGTATTTCAGACTTTTTGCAGATCCATCGGCCACCTCTGCAACTGTTGATTCAGATAATAGTGTTCAATCAACGATCCAGATCAAATATCAGGAGCTCTAACTACTTTTCATGACAATGATCAAAATTCAGATCTTTAGCAGTTCCCTTCAAATATAAACTCACAACCTGTTTGCTCCCACACTAAAATAAGCAGCAACAAATAGCTATATGTTTTATAATTTTTTCATATTAACCACATGCACCAAGACCCGTGCACTTGGTGCACGACTGACTTCCACTAGTATGGAACGCCCCCCCTCCCCCCCCCCCGAAAAAAACTCTTCCCATCAGTATTTACATACTGGTATATCTGATTTCTTGTATTTTTTTCCATCAAAAATTTAAATAGTTAGCAAAATATGTATGTCTAGAGTAAATTTCACTAAACCCCTTGACTTCTTTTTTGGTACTGATATGGCTAAAATTAGGATTAAATCACAACCATTCAAATCGGGTGCAAATCTTAAAGCTCTCAGGGATAAAACGGTAATTTTACCTACAAATGGGTCCGAATTGGGAACTAGGTCTTTCTCCAAAGCCCAATAATCCAAAAACGGACCTGTCCTATTGGGTATGGGCAGCGACCCGTTACTAACCAATTCAGATATTTAATCAGTAATTCAAATTCGTGATTATCTCTAAGAGGCAGTTTAAACCGCCTCTTTTATCATGAAACGAGTTTAAACTCTACATCTTATCCAAACACATCGGGACATAGAGATAAGTGATTATCTCTAAACTGTCCCTAAAGGTGACTACAAATACTCTCCTCCCCCCCCACCATAACAAGGTAATCAATATTTTTTCACATAAATGCTCTTTCATAATCTTCTTGATTACTGACTTGAGCATCGGAGGGTTCGTCGCCGGGATCCGTCCCGGTGTATCGAACCTTTTGCAGGTCAATGGGAGCGGAAAGAAACCAGTCAAATGTCGGTGAAAGTCGACAGGTTTGCCTTATTTGTTTCCAAAAGAATCCATGAATTCATCTGTTTACTCCCATACCAAAATCAGCAGCAACAGATTGGCACCGTCTATGGAAAATGAAAAGCAGTCCAACCTTACTGTACCGGTGAAGTTGTCTCCCAAGCTATGCCTCCGAAGAAGGGGAAGGCAGCGGTCTCCAGCCATAGAGCCACTCCCATTCCTTCTCCTCCTCCACTTCATAATCTATACACGATTTCATTTGTTTGTCTCATCATTATTTATGTTTACCTCATGAATTTCTTTGCTACTGTATATTATTTTGTGTATACATGGACTAAAGCATTTCGCATGTGCGCTGCATGTAAGAAGCAAAAACACGTGTTCATCTCATGATCTCAAAGTAGCTCTTAACGATTTTTTTAATGCAAGACAGAACATTGAGGATGCATATTATGATGATAATATGGTCAAGTCTCATTATTGTTGCAAGCTCACCTATGAACACTTGCATTCGATCTAATCACGGAACTGGACTTGAAAAGTCTCTCATTGCTGGCATTGTAAAGATAAGTGGAGAGGATGGGCAATATTATTCTCAACATTGTGACTTCTGTGTTAGGAATTGTGGCCTCAAATACACGTAGGCACTGAGTAGTTGAAGTTGGAGAAGAAGAGGATGAGACAAAGAAGCAAAAGAAGACAAACAACGAGTAGAAGAATGCAGCTTGGAGAGTTGCAGTCGACCGACCTAGTCTGCTAAGAGTTCTTCAAGTATAAAGGTCCAACAGAGGAGAGGATGGTCGACCGACCTTGGGGGTGCACTCAACCGGTAAGCTCTCGGGTCTGGACTTACACGTTGCAGTCGACCGACCTTGGGGGTGTGGTCGACCGACTTTGGCGGCTGATTGTTTTTGGGCTGACGAGTTTAAAGACCCAATTGCTAGATTTGTGTTTATCTTTTAGGGTTTACTTGGGGGCTATATACATGGTCGTAAACTCTAAGATTTAGTAATCTGAATAGATCAATTTGTGTAATCAAGAGGTGAGCCGTTATCATTGTTCAACTTCAAGAGCGGATTGTGCCGAGTGTTTCAAAGGTGTGAGAGAGAGATTGAGAGTTGTAATCTCTTTTGTAATCTTTGTACTTCTTGGGAATAAGAAGTATTGGTTATCTGTGCATATTGATTGTTCTTGTGAGATCTTGCATATATTGTGGTGGCTTGTTCTTGGTTTATCTAAGTCTTGGGAGTTTCTATTGCTTGTGGTGTGTTTCCGCTATTAGCACGACGAGTTGTGGGGTAGATTCCTCCGACAAGTGGTATCAGAGCAGTTGGTTCGAGATGGCCGATAACAAGATGAAGATCGAGAGATTCGATAGGAGTGACTTCGCGTATCTTTGTCAAAAAGATCTTGATGGTCCGTTGTTTGATGAGAAGCCGGTAGGTGCAGACAAGGATGCGAAGGTCTTGGCAGATTGGAATCGTTTGGATTAGAAGGCGTTGGGGCAGATTCAGTTGGGGCTAAGTAGAAATGCGTTATTTTATATCTCGAAGGCAAAAACCACAAAGGAGGCTGTGGAGATTCTGTAATACCCTGCAAAATAGCATATGGCTAATTTTGCATAGTAATCTGTGCACATCTGAGTATTGCACACGATTACATATTTTTCTAATAGTTATCAGTTTTAACTGGGAGATTTCAGACATATAATAGTTGATTTGCACTAGGTTGAACCTAGGCAACTTGAAGAAGTGGGTGATTCTCTAAACTTAAAAAGATTTAGTCTTTCTTTTGTATATCATGATTAGCATGTAAAAGTAGCTAAGGAAACTTGATTGGCCATGTATGAGTATGGGTACGTTAAGAAGAGAAAACGGGTACTGTAGAATAACTTCTTTCCAAGACTTTTGTTAGGAGCATGTTTGTAAGGGTGACTACTCCTAACAAAACTTTTGTTAGGAGCATGTTTGTAAGGGTGAGTTTGAGAATTTCTCTCTCAAACGGTTCGGAATTTTGAGCTCAAATTTGGGGATTTGTTATTCTATGTATGTAGATAATTTTTAGAAGCAATTTAGTAGCCCAAACACCGAGTCAAACTCAGGATAGTAAGCAGCCAAAATGGCTGCTGGTTGTGTGAAATTTGCGATGTCTTTGATGTTGTAACTCAAAATTGGCTGGGTAATTTGAGCTGAAAATTTTTGTTGGCACTCTTGTGTGTGTCTACAACTATAATCTTAAATTTCATAATTTTCTGAGGTCGTTTGATGCCTTGAAAAATTGGAAGGATGCGACTGATCTGGAAGTGGCAGCTGAATCTGTGGTTTGGACTGAAGTTCAAAAGGTCATAACTCCTTGTGTATACATGAGATTGCTATGAAATTTTGGGAGTATCTTATGGTATGAGTCTATTTAATGATTCTTAAATTTTGGAATTTTTAGAGGTCGTTTGATAAGGTTTCAAAATTATTTTAGTAAGGGGTAGTAAATGCCCTGCTAAAAGAGCAGCTGAAATTGTGTGCATTGTTTGAGAAGTCATAACTCATTGTGTGATATGAATCTGAATGTGAATTTTGGACACAAATGGTATATGTGTGGATTAAGAATCTCAAATTTCATGAGCATTGGACTTAAGGTTGATTTATTATTGAATTTCAAGTGGCCTAGGTTCAGCCTAGTGCAAATCGACTAGTCTGCGAAGATGGGAAATTATGGATTTATACGTTAAGAATTTGGGAAATTGACCAACTAGAGACTTGTAGTAGGGAGTCATAGCTTTCTAACCCAACTGAAATTTTGTAATTCCAGTTTGTAGGTTGAGAGTTATTATTTTTCAAAGACTAGGGCAGATCCAGTCTAGTCTAGTCGAGGCCCTGTTTGCGCACCTGATGGAATTTGTTGTTTTCGAGGACTTTAGTGATTGAATCTGAAAATGTGTTTCAACTAAGAAGTTGTTGTAGACACTCCCATCTTTCCATAGAATCCGGAATCGAGTAATTCCGATGAGCGAGCAAATTTTTATGATGTTAGGAAGGTGCAGCAAGTGCATGAAGAACGTACAAGCTGAGAGCGTATGAGGTTTTTATGGTGACAAGATGATCGAATTTGAGGAAATGTTCGACTAGAGAGTTGTATGTAGACTAGGGTCTTAGCTTTCCAGAATGGGTTGTAGTGTAGGGTTTGGAGATTTCCAAATATGAATGGGGATGGAGAAAGGAAGATGAAGTGAAGTTTAGAGTTGATAGTAAGAGATTTTAGGAAGTAGGAGGAGAGTGATGAGGGTTGTATGAAACTTCGATTTGTGGTTTTTGCCGTAGGTATTAGTAAGAGAGAGATGAAATGAAGTGAAGTGAAGTAAATAGGAAAATAGAGGTTTAAGAACTGGACCCCATATCCAAATAATTGAGGCCATAGTTCGTAACTACGGCCTCAGCGGCCTCAATTAAATCACCTTTGAACTTTCTTGGACTTGAGAAATTTTAAACCCAGTCTTGGGAGTGTAGAGTTATAAGTTATGTACGTAGGCTACAGTTTGGTACTGCGACCTATGATGACTGATATATTTTGGGAATTAATTTCAAAAGTGGTTTATTTTGGAAATTAATTTCAAAGAGTGGCCTAATTCGGGGGAAAATCTCAAAGTTCTTTCTCATTTTTATCTTCTGTTTAAACTTTTTTTTTCTTAATTTGTTTCTAACTTCTATATCGTATGAGATCACCTGGTAGAGAAAAAATAAATTATTACATACAAATTTGTTTTGGCTTTTTCCCCAAAAATTCTAAGACAAAAAATGCTAATTTCACAAATTTGGAACACTAACTGGGTATATGGGGGTGTTTGTTTTGAAAAATAGGGTGGAAAAACATATAAATTTGTATTTGTCCATTAGAAGAGGTTTTTTTTGTATATTTATTTGAAAAGAAAAGTTATGGTCTATATCATACATTTGAAAAGTTGAGATAAGAGAAATAAGGTTCACTTAATTTTACTTATCCAATGTGTCACTTAGTATGGTGGATTTTTTCCTGAGTTGACCAATTTTTTGAAACTAATTCTGAAGATGACCTACTTTCTAAACTAATTCCTAGGGTGGACCAGTCCTCATAGACTGCAGTTGGAAATTACGGCCTATTCGAAGTCACGGCCTCTTCACAAATATGTTTTTTCGATACTGCAGAGCCTTCACAAATTTTTTGAAACTAATTCCGAAGATGACCTACTTTCTAAACTAATTCCTAGGGTGGACCAGTCCTCATAGACTGCAGTTGGAAATTGCGGCCTATTCGAAATCACGGCCTCTTCACAAATATGTTTTTTCGATACTGCAGAGCCTTAGTTCATTTCATATTTGGGCTAGAGAGACTGCGGCATTAAAAAAGATATTTGTGAAGAGGCTGCAGTTGGAATAGGCCGCTGTTCCCAACTGTGCCCTATAAGGACTGGTCCACCCTAGAAAATAATATGGAAAGTAAGTCATCTTTAGAATTAGTTTTAAAAAGTGGGTAAACTTGGGAAAAAAGTCTAGTATGGTGTTCGATTCCTCTTGCTTTCATGTTACAACGACAACCATATCCCAATGATTGGATATTGGATATTGGATACGGAAATTCATTCTCATCAACTAGCCTTATGATTACTTTTTAGACACTATAAAACCCTTAACCTCACCTTTAAAACTGTTTTGAAAACCCATTCTATTTTTAACTGCTAATTGGAAGTGAACACAATAAAAATGTAAACTGTAAACAGAACAGCAAATAAATCAAAATTAGCACATTTTCATTAAGAAAAAGTATATTCATAAGAGACCAAGTAAATTACAACCGAGATATTTATGTCTAGAATAGTTTCTTGTAAAAACTGGGGTTGACGAAATATTTTTGATAATGACGGATTTGAAGTGTAAAAAAAACTTAAAAGAGGCTGACAGAAAATTTGTCGTACAACAATGGGCCTTATAAAAGTATCCCCTAAACATAAAAAGTACGATATCTAAAACTAAGTTGATTCCTATGATAGCATGAAAGTGAAAAGATGAAATAGAAACACACCTAGAGAGCTTTGTAGCAATGAGTAAGCTTCGAGTTCCTGTCAATTTCATGTAAAATCTGTTTGAGTTGGCAAACAAATCAAGAGATTCCTTCAATCTTTCTCCTTCCACCTCAGTTTTTCCCATTCGCTAACTTCCAGCTAAATCCACAAGCCACATGTGGCTCTTGCTCCTTTGCATGTTCATCATGTATTCTCACCTTTTACGGTCACTCTCACCAAGCTGTGAAAGAAGAAATAATATAATGACCTAATGTTGCTTTTGGAGAGCCTAAAACTACTTTGTAATTCTAAAAGCATTTTTTAGATAAAATTGGTGTTAGAAAAATTGACTAAAAGTTATTTTTAGCTACTCCGATAGTCAAAATATTTTCATGACAACACTTTTTATGACAGTTATGCGAAACGACAAATAAATCATATCTATTTTTCAATTCAGATATCAATTACTTAAGAGAGGAACCCAGTCTTCGGAATTGGCTTAAGTAACGAAAAAAGTACCGAAAAAATATACTTCTAGAACAATATTACCTGTGAGACTTGGTCAAATCCAACCAATCTGTTATTTTTCCCTATTTGGAGTGTCTCCCAAATATCCTCCATGCTAAAGGTTTGAGCCTGCACAAGACCAGGTACATCCTGAGTTTCATCTGCTACTGGCTTTACTTCCAACCTACAACAACAATTAGATGTTACTGAATATATGACCAAGTTTTAACAAAACTCGACTAAATTTTAACAACAAAAGAAAAAATATACAATTACTTCTTTGAATGCTGTTCAGAATTCTCGATGAGAAGGTATCTGATCTTCTCATTGTAAACCTCCAAAAGCTATAATAGTTTGATGGACCATTTGTAAGCTTCAATTGGCAGCTATTTAAACAAAGCAGATGTTTACTAAAATAATAAGAGAAATATTTGTTGTCGTATTGTGAGTGTTTAATGTTGAATGTTTCTGTCACTATTCATATAAAGCTATAATAGTTTGATGGACCATTTGTAAGCTTCATTTGGTAGCTACTGAATTTCACAGGCTACTTATTTAAACAAAGCAGATGTTAATTTACTAAAAAAATAAGAGAGATATCTGCTTTCTTATTGTGAGTGTTTACTGTTGAATGTCTATGTCACTACACCAACACATTGTAGTAGCTAGTAGTGATGGTTGAGCAATTTAGATTTACATTCTAGCATGCAAATGCAGGTTGAGAGCCTGTTCTGTGGGCTGGAACAAGGTATATTACCTTGTAGCAATGCTTTCTTTTCGAATTTATGGTGTCCCGAGTAGTGAGCAAGGCTGGTTAGGACACTTCAATGTTGTACACTTGCACTGATCTATAAATGTGGTCTGCACAGTATAAAAGGGGATGTAAATTTGTACAGTGAAGAAGATTGTATTAGCTACTTGGAATATGATAACACTTGTAGGGAAAAATGGAATTAGTAGATCAAAAGGTTAGAAGAAAAATTAGTATAATTATTTAAAAAACTAAAATTGATAAGTCAAAATTCTAAAAAGAGATAATACAAGTCAGGAACTTTGGTATGCAGGAATGTTGTTTAGAAAAAGAAAAAATGGAAAGGAGGTACTTGTAGATAAAGCATGGGAAGAAAATATTGTGATATGATTAGAGTGGAAGACGGATTTATACCACCGAATCTTTTGGCAAGAGAAGTATTTAGTGTTCTGAGTGCATTCAAGCCAAAGGAGGTTCAGAGTAAAAGAGAGTTTTCCGACCTTATAGGTGAATTCATCCAAAGAACTTTGTCACAGAGAAAGTATTAGAGGAGAAGACTTCAGTGGTTATGTGGCATTGTGGCAAACATAATAGTCGATATGAGAGGGTACATGGAGATCAGGAATTGGAGAAAAAGAAGCATGTATAAACATGTGCCTGGTAGGAGCCAAACCTGAGCTATGAAGCACGGACAACTCAATTTGGTAACGATGCCATGTCAGACACAAATCTGACATGGCACTGGATATTTTACGATAGTTCTTTCAAATATCGCCGTGTCCGTGCTACTTAGAATCTGAGTGACTCTAATACCGTACGTAGCGTCCTCGTGAGTCGTGACAAAACTAAAACTCCTAAGTTGTCATGAGGGTTGATTCGTTGGGGGATGTATATTCATATTCTAACATATACCGATCATATTATATTAAACACATTTATACATTAATAACTTAATTGAAGAAATAGAGAACTCTCTAATTGAACCATACTTATTGTAAAATAATCCAAGGAGATTGATTAATAGAGAACTCTCTAGTTGAAACTTAAGCACACATCTTGTTAATTACACACGAGTAAAGTAATCTTTATAAGAATGTGGAAACACTAAATAACACTAAGTGTCTATATCAGATACACATAAATGCAACCGAATAATATAGCTCTGTGTTGCAGAATAGCTAGTTAATTCAGCATATAATCTACACCATGTGAATCTGTGTTGCAGCTATATTAGTTAATTCAGCATATAATCTATAGCTCTGTGCTGCAGCTATATTAGTTAATAACACTAAGTGTCTATATCAGATACACATAAATGCAACCGAATAATATAGCTCTGTGTTGCAGAATAGCTAGTTAATTCAGCATATAATCTACACCATGTGGATCTAAACATGCAGCTAATTAAGGGATTATACCTATAAATTGATATATATTGATGGTAAAAAGATATCGAACTTAGGTAACCAAAAAAACTGTCTTGAGGTAGGCAAAACTAAGAAATTGCAACCCTCTATAATATAACATAAACTTTGAGTTTGTACCATAACTACGTTTGGGTAAAACATGATCAAACCTGAATTATCAGAGCAAACAAGTGACAACTTCGAATTGTGAGACTGATCGAATTCAACCACCGAAGTAGATACCTTCAACATCTCTTCTGAACTTAAAGTCCAGCAGCATTTGCAAAAACCCTTTATATATCCTTTCAGTTCAATTATCTCTGTGCAAAAGGCTTTCTTTTCAATCATTCCTGAGTAAACTTCTTCATCAATGCCTCCTATTCCGCTTACACTCTTGAATGCAGATTCAAAAGTCTGGTCTGGGCATTTCTTCAGTAAGCTGTTGTACCTAGTCACTAAAATAAAACATTAAAAAAATAAAAATAAACATATAGCTACAAGAATTCAAGGAAAAATAGGAGGATAATACACATACAAAGAAGCTGAAGGGCAGAAGAAAGATCGCTATCAAAGAAGGAAACCATCGGCTCACTTTCGAGTGCAGGAGATGGTATGATACAGCCATCTTTGAATTCCTAAAAAAATTGAAAAAATACCCCGTTTCTCAAATTTTGATTTCATCAAGAAAAATATAGATATAGAGAGAGAGAAAGAGAGAGTTTGATCATCCATCTCTTCTGAATTGACCGAATCCTCATCTTGACCAGAAAGGAAAACTCCAACTGAGAAAAATGTAATATTCAAAAAAAAAAAAAAAACATCAATAAAATCAAACAGAGTACACATTAATTCAACTAAAGATCGAATCTATACCAATTTCTTGACATGATCCATTCTCGGGCAAGATCTCCATCTTCTGATTCACAACAAACAAACAAGAAACATTAAGTTCCGCGCTTTATCATACAATTAGAATCAGAAAAGAAAACCCATTTGAAAAGAAGAAATTTCGAGTCAAAAAGATTGATAGAAAGATGAAGAGAGATATATACATGGGGTTAAAATTCTTGGGTGATCTCTTCAAGGGCCGATAGCTCTATGGCTTCCTCACCCATGGTTTGTTCTTGCATCAATCTCTTGAATTTTACTTTCAGGGATGTGAGGTTTTTTTTTTCTTTCCTAAGGATTGAAGAGATTGATCAAGAACGAGAGAGTTGAGAGAGGGGAGCTACAACGGTCATATATGGGATTTTATTGGGGAATATGAGGCTGTTGGAATTTTAAATTTGGAGTCCGAGTTAGCGGTTTGATTTGTGGACCGGATCCAACAAATCATTTTGGATCGAGAATATTGATGGGTTTTTAGATTTTACTGCCATTTTGATCGGATTGGATTTATTGAAGTTGAAATTAGTTTCATGGGTTATTAAGTTGTTGACATTTTGATTTTGGAGTGCATTTTTTGGTTCTTAAGATTAATTGGTTCTGTTAACTGTTAAGTATACCGATGGGGTTTGGAATTTCTGAACATTTTGTAGTGCATGACTGACTTTTAGGATTGAATGGGGTTTACTGATGATGAGTAAAGCAATTTTGTGAAAAAAAGTTTAGGCATTTACTGATGAGAAGAAAAACAACATGCATGACCATCAGAATCAAATGTAAGCATAGAAAAGAGGTTTTATGTATGGAGATTTTGTAGCATTGATTTGGTCTTGAATCGTTATGCCTCATGGTTTTGGATTGCAATATATGAATTGATGTTACTATTGAGTACTGTTCAATTTTGATTAAGATATGTGATCATGAATTCCAAATGAAGTTTCGCCGTCTTCTTTCTTAATTTGTGTACAAAGTTAAATTTCACCATTAAAGTTGCATTCTTTGAGAAGAAGAAGATGGAGATTGAAGCTGCATTCTTTATAAAAAAGATTGAATTGTGGATTTTTTTGTGTGTTGATGGTGTTAGATTGGGTATCCGCACATGGGGAAGCTGTGCTGGTTGGTGGTGCCCTGTGCTTTGACTGCTTTGGATCATTGTTCGCCGGAACTGAAGGTACTGATTGATAGTAAACCTTCTGCAGATGATATTATGTGCTATCGATATCATTGATTGTGGTAATGAGGAATGTTATGACAGGAGTGATGTTAATCTGATTATGCACGAGAACGAAATATTGAGACGCTTCCACTTGATTATAATACGTTGTTATTTTGTAGGGATAGATAAAACTGACCCACAAACCTGATCAGAATTGTAGGTGTTTGTACTGTACTGACGATATGTATGTATATCCAACCCCGAGACTATTAACAAACCCATAAAGTGAAGTGCGGGAAACACTCTTGCTTCATGAAGGGTCTGCAAGTAGTGCTGAAAGTAAAATGCCATATGTTAGGACTTAGATATGCTTTTCGTATTAGTTGTTTCTATTTTTTCGTTGGCCCCCATGAACACACCAACATGAAGGGGATCAACTGGCATATTGGATCAAATTATCTAGACATATTAATATAACAGAGGTTTTATGCGGACTTCCATAGAAGAATCTTATGTATATCCCTTTGTTAGAAATGTCTTTGCACCACTTAATTGTTTTCCTTTTTTACATTTGACTTCTAATCTCCCTACAAAAAATATTGTCTACAAGGATGTATTAATGAAATGTCATGGAACTTCAAATTAAATGGTGAAATAATACTACTGTCTATTGAATATGTTAGTAAGGCTATTCTTGCATCATCTTAAATAATTAACATCGATCTATGATTTTGATATCGCATGCATATATAGAGCAATGCTCACGGTCATCTCTTCATTGTAAATTTTTCTCATTTATTTTCATAATATAAATTTTTGATATAAACGGTTCAATAATTTATTGTATCTTTTCTTATGAGCATTTTATTTAATTTTACACTTCAGCTTTCCCTGGAACCCTGAGCTCCAACTTCATAGTTTGGATGCGCGTCTTCAGAAGCCCAAGAAATATAGCCAAGATTTTTGGCACAATCATTTGTGTTGGATGTGCAATTGCTATGACATTTGTTCAAAGGCCAAAAACTCATTACTTTTGGTGACAATTGGATGATTGGTTGCCTATGTCTCATCGGAAGTAGCTGTTGGTCACTTTGGCTAATTTTACAGGTACATGGTTTCAAAATACCTTAGCCCATAACTTATTCTTGCAAAGTTTTAACTTGAAATTATACAAGAGATGGAGAATTAACAAAGAACAATTGTTAATTAAGTAGAAGAATTATCCATTCAGATCTTAATTAATCTTAATTTTTTTATGTGCAAGTGCCAATATGTAAGAGCCACTTAGATCCACTGTCTTTATGGACTTGGATGTGCTTACTATCATCCATTCAATCAGCGATCTTCACCTTCTTCTTAGAGCCAGACTTGGAGGAAGCCAGACTTGGAGGCTTGGAGATTCAATTCTTGGTTTGAGATTGGATGTTGTTTATATGAATTAAGTTGCCAACTTAATTCTTCTTCTGTTAACTGTAGTTGCTTTAAACAACAGCATAACTGTTATTGCAGGCAAATTGAGTTGCGAGCAAGTTAATTCTGCATATGATTTATCAAAGATAAATGAAATACTATGATCTCCTATTAGCTATAATGAACCACACTCTACAAATTAATCATGTATTATTATTGTTCTAAAATTTTATTTCTTGCGTAAACGAATTTTGCAGGGACTAACTGGGTCTGGTGTGACTTTCTATGTGCAATCTTGGTGCATATCGATGAGAGGGCCTCTCTTCTCAGCTATGTTCAGTCCACTCTGCACTGTTGTCGTCATTGTCTTTGCAATCCTATTGCTTCATGAGCATCTTTATACTGGAAGGTATTTTTCTTCTTATTTTAGGAAGCTTAATGTACTATCAGTACGAAAAATTGATTAATTTGATTATCCTATTATGATAGTCTATTTTTTAAATTACTTCCAGCTTGCTTGCTGGTGGTGCTGTAGTATTGGGACTGTATGTAGTTTTGTGGGGCAAAGCCAAGGATTATAACGATACCAGTACAAAGAACTTTGAAACAGAGACCGAGGAACCTCTAATACTTGAGAAGAACAAAATACAAGATGAGACTGACAATGTATAGGATTTCAAAGTGATGAACATCCAATTTTGTCCCATCTTAGAACTATAATTTCTTTTATAATATTGTTATGCATTTCAACTTTTTCTTCCTATAACTTATAACTCCTGAACAGTTAGAATGTTTTCTTTCTCCCCTTTCGAGGAAATGTTTATGCTTTGTAAAAACTTCACGCCAAATTTAATCGATGCAGAAGTAGTGACTGGTCTTTGCAATGTTATCTACTACTCTGAGAGTTACTACTAGACATTTTCCAACACGCCTCATGATTGTGGTAAAATGTACTAACATTTAATTGCACATGAAATGCACAAATTTATATTTACCTTTTTCAAAAATGTAGAAATTTATTTAATTTGATGACTATACTTTTTATAAGCGTGCATCGCACGTGTGTTATACTAGTGGGATTTTATTGGGGAATATGAGGCTGTTGGAATTTTAAATTTGGAGTTGGAGTTAGCGGTTTGATTTGTGGACCGGATCCAACGGCTGAGGTCTCATTTCTTTTTTCTGTTTTAGACCGTGGATGTAGTACAAATGTACATAATGGGCTTCAGGGGTCAAATGAAGGGCTTTAAGAGAGTATGATGTGGACCCCAAAAAAAACTCAAAATTTTCAACAATTTTGAGATGTACAGAAACAGATCATTTTAGTTGTAATATTATGAAGAAATTTAATTTAAACTTGCAACTATTAAATGTTCTTGCCTCCTGCATGAAATCTCAAAGTTATATGATACACGTTTGATCAGATTATGCTTATTCGTTGTCGCTTCCAAGTTTCCAGCTTACAAGTATGAAGTAACCCTGGTGTAGTCTCCGAAGTTGGGGCAAGGGCTGTGTATTTTATTTAAATTCTAATATTATTCCACATCATGTTGAGAGCTCTTTTTGGGTAGGGCTTTAAACCGGAAGGAACGGAATTGAACATTCATATGTTCAAGCTCGGACCGAAATTCTACTTGGACGGGCTTATGTCCGGTTCGGTCCAGGTCGGACAAATTTTTTATAGTCCGAGCTTGGTTCGTTACAAAAGTTATGATTGTTCGGATGGACCGAACTCGGACCGAACTATGCTTCCTACTTCCATGTGCAATTCGGACTGGACTAGTCAGTGACCGAGCTCGAGCTCGGTAAAGAATCAGACCTAATTATTTGTTCAAATTCATTTCGTATAACAGTTCAGACGGTTCACGGTCGGGGCATTTCGCGAGGTGGACTCGAACGGACGACAGACCATCATGTTCATTTTACAGCCCTGTTTTTTGGGCATAATCCCTACGTTGTGTTAGTAGAGGTGGTATTTTTAATTTGCAAGTGATACGTGCCCTATTGGATTTAAACATGTGTTGCTTTGAAACCAAAAGTCCTAAGTTGTGGGGGCATTGTGATGTAAGAGAAATTTAATAAAAAACAAAATACTCAAACATACTTCCAATTTGTAGTAAAAACTAAAACTTAATGTGGAAAGAAAGTCATTTAGGATATTTTCAAGATACAAATGAAGTCAGCTTAAGACCAAAATCCCCTTATCATAAACTCTTTAAATAAACTTCGACGCATCATGAGAGCCCAAACAAACTTGCAAATTCTTCGCAATCCGGATAATTGTCTCTGGCACAGTGTGCATAATCCCAAATGAAAATTCCAACTTCTCAGTATGCCTGGAAAGAGCAGTCTCTCTGTCTTTTTCATCGATATCAAGCAAGGCCGCCTCTATTTCTGGAACATAACCCGCCTTCTTTTAGTCTAATCGCCATATCATCCAAGAATGAATATATGTCTTTCGTTTGAGGGTGAGATTGGTCTCTAAAAGGAACTGATGAACACCTTCAATTGAACTGCAACCAGGCTCTCTTCAATACCCTTCCTTACATACTTTGCATCTTCCCATCTTCCAGATTTCGAATACAAATTTTCTAGTAGTACTTGACACCCTATGTTCTTAGGATCCAAGAGCTTTCGAATCCTCGCTCCCTACTCCACATCTCTATGAATTCGACAACCGCTTAACAATGAACTCCATATGGCTATGTCTGGATCCATAGGCATTGTCAATGTGATCTCCTCAGCTTCCACCAAGAGCCCAGCTCGACCCAGAAGATCCACCAGGCATCCATAATGTTCAATCTTCAGATCACTGGCGTATACTTTTTTCATGGCATCAAAATAAAATTCACCCTGTTGTACCAATCTGCCATGGCCACAAGCAATAAACAAAACACGAAAGTTACTTTATCAGGAGCAATGCTTTCGTCCTTCATTCTCTCAAAAAGTTGGATTGCTTTCTTAGACTCGCCATGGATGGCAAAGCCTGCAAGCATTGCATTCCAAGGGTGAACACTGATTTTTAGGGCTGTGTCGTTAAATAAATGAAAAGCCAGTTCTAGGTCACCACACTTAAGAATACACATCGATGAGACTAGCATGCAATGTTTCCTTCATTTAGATATTGGCTTTATCTATGTAGGTATGTACCCATCTTCCTTGATGCAAAGATACAAGGTTGGCACAGGCAGCAAGAACAGTCATGAGGGTGAAAGCATTAGGCAGAGGACTAGTGAGTTGCATATCATGGGAGAGATCCATTGCATCTCATGGGACATCCATGAAGCACCCAGCCTGCAAAGAACTAATGAAACATTTATAAATTTTAACATTTACCTTTATATCGATTACCATTTTATAAATGCCAATTCTGTACGTAGTTGAAACTGAGGGCTTGAACTGGATGTGTAGCAAAACTGATTTAGGATTAAGGTAAGGAATGTAAGCCTCATAAAGATAAATGCAATCAATGTTAGTGTAACCCCCGTTCTCGTAAATATATAATTTCTGAATAATTTTCTGTATTTCGAATTATTTATAAATTTAGTTGTGTTAAATTCATTTTAAATTTTCTATTAAAATATTTTCTAATCGGGAATTATGGTTATTTCGAATAAGGGTATATTTTACTTTACTTTCTATTTTATAATTGATCGACTATCTATATTTTAGCCAAATCAAAAATATTCGGATTTACTTTAATAAATTGTTAAACTAAAATTCCTATGTTTTTATATAACCTCGTTGCCATCATTTTATTATTTTGCTATTATTATTATTATTGTTGTGAGTATTATTGTTATTACTATTATTATTATTATTGGTAGTACTATTATTGCTACTACCATTATTATTAATTTTCGTGTTTTCATTATTAGTGTTATTATTATTATTTTTGTTAAAGCCCAGTTTTGATATATATTATATTATCTAATTATTTAAATTAAAGCCCATTGATTTGACAAACATTGTTTTATTAACTATTTAATTTGAAGCCCAAAATTTAGCCCATCTCCTATTGGATTTTAACCCAAACCCATATCTGTCTCTTATTGGATTCTAGCCAACTCTAAACCCAATACCCATAACCCAATTCCCCTCCTATTTGTGTGTTGACCAGATCAAATTCTACTCCAATAATCAATCCCAAGAATCTCTCCTAATCACCCCCAGATCCTGTAACCCCCAAAATTAATATCCCTAATAATCAGTATTCTCATAACCCCCTCCTCTCAATAACTTTCCTCATTATTATATTACTATATACATTTATTATAATATAACCCATCATCTCTCTCTCTCCCCCCGTCCCTCTCTCTTCTTCTACACAAACAAAACAGAGCACATACACCCTCTTCTCCCACTCTATCTTTCCCTCTGTTTCTCAACAACACAGAAAACCTCCCGGAGCACCGCTCACCACCCCGCTCCTCTCCTCGCCCCTACTCCCGAACCCATCTCCCGCTAGCTGTCGTCATCCCCTCGCTCCACCGCCATTGTCGAACCCCCACTCCGTCGATCCCCTCCTGCCTCTCCCTATTGAGCTCCCCTCGACGCCATCACCATCGGAGATCCCCCAGTCCCCGCCAGCCATTGCCGAGCCCTGTTGCCTTCAGTCCGTCGTCAGCCGCCCTCGACTGCTCCTCTTCGCCGCAGTCGGAGCTCTTTCTCCCGCGCTCTCTCTTCTCTCTCTATCTGTCGATATGAAGGTGAAGAAGACAGGGTTGGAGATTAATTGATGTTGATGTGTGGTTGGGGTTATTAAGTTGCCCATTGGATTATTCTGGTGTAGGGTGAATTGTTGCTGTTGGTGTATTGGTGTTTTGGGTTGCTGTTTGGATTATTGGATTGGTGTTTGGTGTTGGAAGAGGAATCTTATTGTATTGGTGCTGGTGCTGGTTTATTGGAGTTTGGTGTTGTGGAGTGGATTAGGATTTGTGTGTTTGCTATTTTGGAGAAGGGATTGGATTATTTGATTGCTGTTTTGGAGTTGCTACCACGTATCTTGCATGTGCATCGCTGCCCGGGATTCTGATCCCGTTATTCTGGTATTCATATCAATCGTCGTCAAATCAGGCAAGTATCTCCTGTACAAATTTGTTTGTTCTAGTACAAGCTTCATTCCATAAATACTGCAAGTATATTTCTTAATTCTAATTCGCATTTATAAGTCGAATTCAATCTGTTACTATACAAAATCTGTCGATTCCGTATTCACATATGATCGTGAATACTTTGTTGCCATATGCATGACATGAACACAAATTAATACACACATATGTACTCTTAGGACTATACATTATTATGTGCATGATTGTTTTGCCCATGATAGTAGTTAAATATGACATCTTGTTCTTGTTGATTAAAATTTATAAAAGTAACAAGTCGGGGTATAAGGGAAAAGATTTAAGTAGTGGGCAATATAGAAGAGCATACTCGGACGGGAGCTCATGGTTTCCCGATGCAAGTTGCAAGTTTACAAGTTATATGTTTATATTTTTCACGCTACATGTTTACACTATATTTGACTCGATATGTTTCACGTTATATGTTTGCACGTATCTTGATACAAGATACAATTGATATGTTTTTCCCGAGTACGTGACCTATAGAATCCACCACTAAGTCTAAACACAACTGATTGTAAGTAGCAACCATGTAGTAAAAAGATGGATGCATGAAGTGCTACCTAGATAGAATCAAACATTAGACATAAGATTAACACGTGCACTTACATGATCCAATTATATATTGCATGTTCATGTTGACTTGATATTTGTTTACTTGATTACTTATTTTACATGCCACTTGTTCCATATTGCCTTGTTCATATCATGTTTACATATTGCATTTCCCCTATTTCATGATTCTCGATTCCTTGCTCTTTTTCTATTTTTCTTTCGTTTTGTAATGTACCTGTTTCCCGTAGCTTGTACCGCTTGCGGCCCGTAACTTGTATTAATGGGCGTCTCTTTGTTTTCTTTTTCTCTTCTTTTGTAATAATGTACTTGCAGGCCCGAATGGAGAGTTACCAGAAGGTGTCGCTGATCAAGTGTTTTAGCATTATTGTTTATCATGTTATCTTTAGTTTGTGCTTTTTTTCATGCAACTCTTTATTGTAATCCGGGCTTGTTTAACCCATAACTATTTGTATTTCCTAGTTGTTGGTTATGTTATGGACTATGTCATGAACTTTCATTATTATATTGTGATTTTACATGCCTGCGTGGTTTATTTTATTATCTTATTGTTGAGTTTCCTGTACAGCTTATGAATGGTGTATTCGCATCATTCCCTAGGCCTTAGTCATGCACCCGTATTCCCGTGTTTTGGGAAGCAAGGCGTGACAGGATTTTTAGTGGTATTAGAGCTCAAATTTGGCTAATGTGTTAGTTTGACTAATACATTAGACAGGCTTGACTCAGCCAGGTTAACTCAACAACATGTACACCACGTTGATCACATGGATAATGAATAACCAACATAATCTGGATACTCCTCTTATTGGATTCCTCTTTGATCCCTTCACATTCAGTTCTTTCAATTCTCAGTTGTTTCGTCTCTTCCATTCATTCACATTCATTGACTTCTTATTGGGTATAGATTCTTTCTTTGTACCCATATTCTTTTAACTTCGGTGTCTTATTCTTTTCTTCCTGCTCGGTTCGTTGATTGGCACCATGTGGTCTGCAACGACATGTCTGCGGCGTGGAACGTTGCCATCAGAGTAGCGCAGCGAAAACGTGGTGGGCTCATAACCCACAGGTCCCAGAATTTTCTTATTGCTTTCTCCTCCCTTGCATCGCTTGCTTTCTTTTTATGCATTTGCATTGTCTTCATTCATTGAATCTCTATTTGACATCATTTTGATCACATCATCCTCATCCATGTTCTTTCTCATTTTTGTGTTGCCACATTTTGTCTCTTTCCCTTTACTTCCTAGTTTCGCCATTTCCCAAGTTATTTTTTGTCTTGTCCTATATACCGCCTAAGCAAATTTTGAGGACGAAATTTTGTTGTAAGGTGTGTAGGATTGTAACCCCCGTTCCCGTAAATATATAATTTCTGAATAATTTTTTGAATTTCGAATTATTTATAAATTTAGTTGTGTTAAATTCATTTTAAATTTTCTGTTAAAATATTTTCTAATCGGGAATTATGGTTATTTCGAATAAGGGTATATTTTACTTTATTTTCTATTTTATAATTGATCGACTATCTATATTTTAGCCAAATCAAAAATATTCGGATTTACTTTAATAAATTGTTAAACTAAAATTCTTGTATTTGTATATAACCTCGTTGCCATCATTTTATTATTTTGCTATTATTATTATTATTATTATTATTATTATTATTATTATTATTATTATTATTATTATTATTATTATTGTGAGTATTATTGTTATTACTATTATTATTATTATTGGTAGTACTATTATTGCTACTACCATTATTATTAATTTTCGTGTTTTCATTATTAGTGTTATTATTATTATTTTTGTTAAAGCCCAGTTTTGATCTATATTATATTATGTAATTATTTAAATTAAAGCCCATTGATTTGATCTACATTGTATTATTAACTATTTAATTTGAAGCCCAAAACTTAGCCCATCTCCTATTGGATTTTAACCCAAACCTATATCTGTCTCTTATTGGATTCTAGCCAACTCTAAACCCAATACCCATAACCCAATTCCCCTCCTATTTGTGTGTTGACCAGATCAAATTCTACTCCAACAATTAATCCCAAGAATCATCACCCCCAGATCCTGTAACCCCCAAAATTAATATCCCTAATAATCAGCATTCCCGTAACCCCCTTCTCTTCACTACCTTAGGTGGCACACTCCAATAGGTAGGGGAAGATAGAGTAGGTGGGAGAACTCTCCAATAGGAGTATGCCATCTAAGGTAGTGAAGAGAATGGTAGTGAAATTGGTAGTGGCTCAAGCATTGCTCTTATTATAATATAACCCATCATCTCTCTCTCTCTCCCCGTCCCTCTCTCTTCTTCTACACAAACAAAACAGAGCACATACACCCCCTTCTCCCACTCTATCTTTCCCTCTGTTTCTCAACAACACAGAAAACCTCCCGAAGCACCGCTCACCACCTCGTTCCTCTCCTCGCCCTACTCCTGAACCCATCTCCCACCAGCCGTCGTCATCACCTCGCGCCACCGCCATTGCCAAACCCCCACTCCGTCGAGCCCCTCCTGCCTCTCCCCATCGAGGTCCCCTCGATGCCATCACCATCGGAGATCCCCCAGTCCCTGCCAGCCATTGCCGAGCCCCGTCGCCTTCAGTCGCATCATCAGCCGCCCTCGACTGCTCCTCCACGCTGCAGTCGGAGCTCTTTCTCCCGTGCTCTCTCCTCTCTCTCTATCTGTCAATATGAAGGTGAAGAAGACAGGGTTGAGGATTAATTGAAGTTGATGTGTGGTTGGGGTTATTGAGTTGCCCATTGGATTATTTTGGTGTAGGGTGAATTGTTGCTGTTGGTGTATTGGTATTTTGGGTTGCTGTTTGGATTATTGTATTGGTGTTTGGTGTTGGAAGAGGAATCTTACTGTATTGGTGCTGGTTTATTGGAGTTTGGTGTTGTGGAGTGGATTAGGGTTTGTGTGTTTGCTGTTTTGGAGAAGGGATTGGATTATTTGTTGCTGTTGGATTATTTGATTGCTGTTTTGGAGTTGCTGCCACGTATCTTGTAACACCCTAGATTTTCAAATTCTATTTATATTTGGAATTGTTTGATTTTTCTTTTTTACGTGTTGTGCACGTAAAAATTTATGCATGCATTTCCCTAAAATATTTCATGAATTAGTAATCCCCATTTATTTTCTTAGAAGCCTAATTTAATCCTAAACTTAATTTGTCCCTTTGTAGCCCACATTAGTTAATTAATTTATTAAATTAGTAGAGCCCATAGTCTCTTGGCCCACTAGTGAGCCCATGTAATTTAATTAATCTTTATTTTAGTCTAACTTGTAGTGTAGACTCAAATAATAGACAATTAATTAATTAGCATGTACAACTTGTGAGTGGGGGACACTAGGGTAACACGTGCTTGCACAAGAGTGTGCAAAACACACCCTTGGAGTAGGCCGGATGGAATCAAGTGAGAGGGAGAGTGAATGAGATGGAGAGGTGGTTATTTGCATCATGGGAAGTTATAGAAACTCCCTATTTCATCTAAGCTCTTGATCCTAAACCACTTGATTAAATCCTAGCCTTCTATTCTCATCCTAAAAGTGTATAAATACCCCTATAATTCTTCTCATTAATACATTACATAATTCATTAAGAGAGAGCAAAAGATTGAGAGAAAATAGTGAGCAAAAGATTAGAGTGTACAAAATTGTGTGTGTTCCAATCTAGAGGTGGCCGGCCAATCATCAAGGAAGCAAGGAGAGCTCCCCTAGCAAGCACAAGGAGGAGGAGACAATTTCCAATCCATTCTAGGAGGAGAAGACTACTTTCTTGCATTTTAGGAGTTTCCATTCGTTTCTTCAACAATAAGGTGTGTAATTTTCTCTACTTCTAAGTAGTACCATGCTAGGTTTTGTGCTAATCATGTTAGACTAAATAGATGAAAATATTGCTCTTTGATAATACCATCGATATGGCTAAAAATAGGGTTAAATCGAAACCGTCCAAAACGGCCACGAATCGTAAAGCTCGAGGGTGAAATGGTAATTTCACCTACAAACAGATCTGAAATGGGTACTGGGTCTTTTTTCCAAAAGCCCAATAACCCACTAACGGATCCGTCTAAACTGGGTGCGGGTTCCAACCCACAAGAAACCCAGTTCAGCTGGATAGAATTAGGGTTTATGATTGTCCTTAATCAACGGCCCTGATTCCTTCTATCCATTCACTAAGAAGTAAGGATTTGATCTTATCCCGAAACTGGTTCCTACGGCGGCTATAAAATACCCCCCATCCCCCACTGTTACCAGGTAATCAATCTTTTGCCAATCAAAGCTCTTTCATAATCTTTTTGATTACTGACTAGAGCGTCGGAGGGTGCGTCGCCGGAATCAACCCTGGTGTTTCGCACTTTTGCAGGTCAGCGGCAGGAGATCACGGTTAAACTCCGGCGGAAAGGTGTTCAGGTTTGACTATTCAACATCCCAAGAATCCATAAATCTATCCCACACCGATTTCAGCGGCAACAGATTGGCGCCATCTGTGGGAACGACGAATAGCAATCTACCATCTTCCATTGGTTAAGATCACCTCCAGCCATGCCTCCAAGGAAACTGAGATCTAGAGGGTCCAACCGTGGACCTACTCCTCCTCAACTGCAACAGGAGGCTCCCCTCCAACCCATCCAACCTCAGGGACAGCTCCCTTCTCAAACCTGATCAGCCGTTGCAGTAGTTACAGCCTCCTCTCCAAAATCTTCAACACCAGCAGGCTCCACTCGGGCCCCAGAACGCTGGTATAGGGACCTCTCGTCCTCCCCCTCAGAAGCAACCTCTTCACTGTGACCATATCTCCGTACATATCCCTTCAACCGACTCCATGGCATCTCACAACCCTCGGCCTTCAGAAGACCTCCGCAACATCCTCATTAATCGACAGAAAGAAGAGGACCTTCGCCACCGTTTGGATGAAAGGCGGGCCCGTGAGGGAGTCTCCCGCTCAGAAAGTCCAAATGCGCGATCTCCTCGCCGTCGCGACCACAGGAGGTCCCCTCTCCATAGGAGGCGGAGGGAGTCCCCGGAGTACCGTCGGAGGAGGCCTCATTCTCCTGCTGGTCGGCAGCCCCAGAGAGACGAGAACGGACCTATCACACGTGCGGAATTCCAATAGCTCCAGGCTACAATCTTGTAGGCCCTCAACCTCCAACCAAACAACAACAATAACGCTCAGAGGGTCCCCACTCCTCTGCCAGTTCAAAGCCCTCCTCCTCGGTCCCTAAGTCCTCATCATTCTCTGAGCTACCATTGCCATAGCCCTCGCTCCCTTTCGTACGAAGATGAGTTCAGAGGCTCACTGGGATACCGTCGAAGGGATGATGCATTCTATCGCCATCTCCATGAGATGGAGAGTTGCCTCGGTCAACTAGACAGGGAAGAGGGGCTAAGAGGGAGGACCCTCCGCCCAAGGAGACCTCCGTTCTCCCGAACCATCATGGAGGCTCCCATTCCAGCAAACTTCAAGCCACCACAGTTCGAGACATATACGGGGGAGTCAGACCCCGTGGATCACAGCGAGAATTTCAAAACTCTCATGATGATTCACTAGGCTTCCAATGCTCTACTGTGCAAAACCTTCCCAACTACTCTCAAAGGTCCGGCTCAGGAATGGTACTCCCGCCTCGCCCCATCCTCCATCTTCTCTTTTCAACAATTTGAGACCCTCTTTGTCACCCACTTCGTGAGCAGCTGCCGAATCGAGAAGACTAGTATTTCACTACTCTTCCTCAATCAGAAGAAGGGTGAAAAACTGAGAGATTATGTCAAGCAGTTTACCGCGGAAGCTAGGTCCATTGCCTCCCTCGGCCAATCGGTCTCTACAGCTGCCTTCCAGTCCAATGTCCTCAATTCGAGCCTCCGTTCCTCCCTAGCCAAAAAGCCCCCGTTCCTCCCTAGCCAAAAAGCCCCCGTTCCTCCCTAGCCAAAAAGCCTTCGTTCCTCCCTAGCCAATGCCCTCATACTCATCATCGAGTCCCCCAAGAAGCAGTCATGGTTCATCACCTGCCAATCGAGGACGAACAACTTCTTGTGGGCCCCGGTCAGTATGGCCTCGGCCTGCTCGGTTAGTGGCGGGGCCTCAAGCGCCAGAGCCGCCGAGACGGATAAGTCATCGGAAGGGGTCGGCTGAGGAACACCAACAGCCGGGGACGACCGCCGAGGAGAAGTGAGGTCGATGGTCCCGACCACGGCCGAAGGAGCCTTTGTGGGTCGGCCAGACGAGGGACCCGCGCTCGTCCTCTTCCTCTTCTTAGCATCTGTGGCCTTGTTTCGTTCGGCCATGATCGCCTTGAAATCCATGCTCGGTGCCTCTGTCAGATAAAGAAAACAAAGTTAGAAAAATACAATACATAATAGAAAGTAAACAAGGGAAAAGAGATGTCCGGAGCATACTCGGGTCGATCGGACTAAGGCCCGACCCGTGAAGCACCTCCTCGGTCATATTCCTCCAACTCAACATCGGAAGTCCGACCAGCTTTGCCGCCACCTCTACCTCGGTCGGGGTCAACACCGGCTCAGCCTTTGCATACTTCAGCACGTCCTCCTTCCACCGGGTCGGGAAGTCCCACGCCGAACGGCCCTTGATCAAGAAGAACTTGCCCTTCCACAACTTTATCGAGTCGGGGTTCTCTATCAGCTTGACGCCTTTCCGAGGCGACAGATAGTAACGGGGCTCAGTCTTGCTCATCCTATTAATCCGATACAAACTCCGGAGGATGACGAGCTGCGGCTCCACCTTTGCTGTTCGGCATTGGAGCAGAAATCCGAGCACATGTTGCCATATGTTCGGCATAAACTGAATAGGACACAGTCCATACCACCGAAGAACTTCGGTCACGAAGGGATGCAGAGGAAGACGTAGTCCGGCATTCAATGCACCGTAGGCAAAGTCGCAAGTATCTGGCATGAAGGCTGTGCACGCTCGCACCCCGGGACCGGGGAGAATCAGGTTGTACTCCGGGGGAATGGCGAAGCTCTTCCGAGTCCGAAGCAGATCTCGCTCGGTTAGAACCGAGGGGATATCATCCACTTCGGTAACCTCCCTCGGTTCATTCTCCTCGTAGGTTTCCGAGTGACCGTAGATAGCCTTGGTCAGCAGCTCGCCAGAATACTGCCTTATCCCTCCATGGCCGGATGTCACGGCCGGCAGCCAACCCAATTCACCTGCTTGTCTCACTATCTCCACCACCGTTTCAACTACCACAGACCGGGCCACCTCTTTCCCCTTCTCCACGGCCACAGAAAATCCTATTATCTCCTTCCCCTTCCGTCTGCTCACCACTTCTCCCCTTTCCTCACGACCCAACCGCTCGTCACTCCGAGCCCCCGAGGAAGATGCCTCACTACTCGAGGACACTCATGACATCTCGTAGGGTATATGTATGAGATTAAGAGTATGTGTACTGACCTTGAAGTGACGGTTATGGTCGGAAGAACTTTGCCGAAAATTGCTTGGCCTTCACGACAGCTAACACAACTGCCCTTGAGCTCAAAACTCTGCTAGCAGAGCAACTCGAGAGCGAAAGTAAGTTTTGAGAGTGAAAAGTGAAAGAATGAGAGAAGGAGTGAGGGGGGTGAAAACTTATAGCCAAAGAGACAACGGTTGGGCATTTGTAATGCTTGGGGCCCGTTAAGGGAAACAAAATGACTGTGTCACGCCCCGCTTCCCACTATACGGAAATACAGGCACGCAACAAAGGCCCAGCAAATGATATACATCATCCATAAGCTGTACAATCATAAGCTCAACAAGATCTTTATAACACATTCACACAGGAAAATATAATAATCACATGAGCTGAAAATAGAATAACCATCATTTGGATAATACATCAATATCGGGTCAAGATGCCCGAGAGTACAAGGTGCCAGAATTAAAATAATATAATAAGCAGTTCGCTATAACAACTAGATAAAATAGCAACTGAAAGAAAAACAACATGAAGTAGTAAGGAAGCAGCAACGATCATCTAGAGAGTCTGCTCGTCGGGTCCATCAGTACCTGTATAATTATTAACTCAAAGAAAAATAGAAAAGTTTCCGTTAGAGCAAGTTTCGGGCAGCAAGTAGCAACAAGCAGAAAAAGGGGTAATATAACAAGATATAACATGGAAGAAACAAGAAGTGGAAGTACAAATACAATATGGAAGTAAACAAAGAACTGGGACAATATGATCATGTAAGTAATAACTATAACTAGTGTATTCTAGACTTCAAGATAAAAGTAATTGATAACCTAGGCTCAGTTAATCAATAATCATGTAATCAAGGATCGAGAGTCATGTAATCAAGAGTCATGTAACGAGGGTCTTGTAATCAAGAGTCATGTAATCAAGAGTCATGTTATCAAGAATCATGTAATCAAGAGTCTTGTAATTAATAGTCATGTAATCAAGAGTCATGTAATCAAGAATCATGCTTAGTGGAAATCTCGAGTTTATCTGTTTTATTAACTTATCTAATGCACGCAATCCTGTGTCCCATACCACAAGTTCGGTGCATATCAATCATGTGACGTTTAGACTTAAGTAGTGAATTCTATAGGATCATGTACTCGGGTCTTCCAGCGATAGTATCAAGACATGTAATCATGAATCATGTAATCGAGAACTATATAATCAAGAATTGTATAACCAAGAATCAAGAATCAAGAATCACTATTTCGGGAAACACGGGCCCCCTTCCGAGTATACTCCCCTATATTGTTCATTATTAAGCCGTACCCTTATAACCCCGGCTTGTTATTCTTTTATAATTAATTATGAACATACAGTTGGTACGACTAGTGGAACGGTGTATTCAAATAGTTTAATCAAGGAAAATATCAAGGGCAGTAATTATGGATATGAGACGTAACACGAGTACATATATCGATAGTAGTTATTATGAAATTATCAAGTGGTATAAAATACATTCTATCAACCTATTATATCTATGCAAGTTATTATTACAAAAACAATAATACATTCAGTTCATTAATTATGAAAAATAAAGGGTTTATATGCAAAAATGTATAGATGGATTTTTAGACAACTTGACATATCTGCATTCCAATTCACTTTCCCGTTGTTACAGAAAAGCAAATCCAATTCCGTCAGAGATTCTAGAAAGTAGACTCTCTTCCGGTTCCAACGCATATTCACACGATACATTCTAAGGACAGTAGCGATGCGTACAAATTCATTATTTGCTGGTTTCGATGTTTCGCGCGCTTTCTGGAAATTCGGAGTCACAATACTAAAACTGCGATATCTCACAATCTATACATGGGATTGAGGAACTGTAGGGTGTTTCAGATATCTAGACTCGAAGGGCTACGATTTTCATGTAGAAAGTTTTTCGATCCAGTGTCGGGAACATGGTCAAATTCTCAGTACAAGATACAGTTCGTAATCCCGTGCAGGTTCAGAAATTCACAATATGCCAGTACTAAAATCGCGATATCTCACAATCTATACATCCGATTGAGAAACCGGAAGATGTTCTGGATTCGGGACTCGATGGGCTACGATTTCCACGTAGAAAATCTTTAATCCAGTATCGGGAGCACGGTCGAATTCTTAGTGCAAGGTCAAGAAATTTAGAGATAGTAAGGTTGAATATTCGATATTCGATAACACGATTCGAAATGTGTTAACGGTTCACTCTTGAGTTGATATAGCATGAAACCAGTGATTAGAATGGAGTTTGACAATAAAATATGATGATAACTAGACTACTTGCCACGAGTCCAAGGAAAATGCTTGTACGAGAACAAAAATAGTGTACAAGGTACTTGCCTTATAACGTGACGATTTCAGTGGTAGTGTTAACCACGAAAAGAAGCGATGTCGGCAACGGACGGCGGCACAACGGCGGTAAGAATGACAGCAAGACGGTAGCTAACGGTAGCAACGGTGAGCGACGACAACAACAAGGTGGCGCGGCATCGGGTTATTTTTTGGGGTTCACGGGATCGTAGAAGCGGAGTCGTTGGCTTGAAGGTGGAATGTGAAGTGGAGCTTGGGCGTTGCTTGCTCTCGGTATGAAGGAGGCAAAATGAAAAATGTAGATAAGAGAAGAGAAGGAGGTAGGATGTTACAGATGTGTGTGTGTGTGTTTATATAGAAGGGAAGGGAGGTGGAGTGTGCTGCATGGGGTGTAGAAAAATCAAAGGGGGTGTAGAAAAATCAAAGGTGGGTGTGGAAAAATGTGGAGGGGTGTAGAAAAATGTGGTGGAGGTGTAGAAAAATGTGGAGAGGTGTTGACGGATTGGAGAGGATTAGGAGTAGTAGGGTGGTGGAAAATAAGGTGTAGGGTTAGGCACGATTAGGATTAGGATTAGGATTAGTATTAGGATTAGGATTAATCACGGTTTAAAATTTGTATTTAAACTCCGATCGAAAAATCACAAAATTATAGAATTGATCAGAAAAATATTCTGGCTTTAGATAAAGAGTCCAAAGAGAAAAATAAAACTGATCTGAAAATTGAAGTACAAAAATTTACGTAGTAAAATATGTACTACTGGAACAGGGAGTTACATAAAGAGACTACCCTATTGATGTCGTGTTGTGATTGTGCACTTAATCCTTAATGCATTTATTTATGTTACATGACACTAATGCGCACTTGTTCGGATTCTATGCATCCCATACTACATAGGTCCGAGGGCAAGCCCTTAATCGTTCTTCATTTTCGTAGGGTTCAATCCCTCGCCATGACTTACTCTACTTCTGTAATTACAGTGAGTATCCTAGATGATCTATGAGTACAAGCTCGTATCCTGGCCCCTGGAGGGGAATCCCACGCCATGTCTTGACTCATCAAGCATGCATTCTGCGGCAATTCAGCCTCCTCCCTGAACACGATCCTCTTGCAGTCACCAAACATCCCACAAGCGTGACTAAAGTCCGGTCATTCTGAGTTGTGCCCGCGCCATGTCTTGACTCATCAAGCATGCATTCTGCGGTTCACACACCCGCACCGTAAACTCTAGTTCTCATACTTATGTTTTCTCTCACTTTCATCACCTCTTCACTATGTACTAATCCTTAGTTTTATTAAAAATCATGAACAAAATTAATCTCTAGAGTTAGCCTCTCCATCAACCGGACTTATTCATTCATTTCATCTTGACCAACCTTGGTCTATTTTCATTTCATTTCATTTCTCGATGCCGGGGAGACTTAGCTACTCTATTTCAAATTTCATTTCACAATCTTCAACTCATAATAATTTCCATGTCGAGTTCCCAAACTCACATGTATATTCTCTTTCAATTCATGATTACACTTTGTTCACAAGTCCATAATGAATACTTATAACTCATAAAATTCATATTTATAGCCATCAATTTCTTTTTCCCTTTCATAAATCATGATTTTAATTTCATAATCATATATGAATTCATGCAACTTCATAATATCACTAGTAACATTCATACTTCACATATTGCACAATATTCACAAGTGAAAATAATATCATGTTACACAACAAAGTACTTTTCCCAATTACTTTATAATAGCCTATTTCACTTATTCTTTATAAGTTATAAATTCCATAAGTATGTATCTTATAACCAAAGCTCTAATTATGCCTTTTGTTCACAACCCATATTGTATTTCATTCAAATAATACCCAAATCACTCTTAGAAAATTCCTTGTATTTTTATGAGAATTACCATATTTATTTCATAATTTTTGGACTTCAAAAACTCCCAAAAAAAAATATTTTTTATATATGCCGAACCCAAGAATCGAACCAGGCACAGCACCGAGACAGCACAGAGCTCAGACCGCTAGGCCGGTCGCCGAACACGATATAAGAGCGACTGAGAGTAATAAATACTCTCGGTTCGCTGTTAACTAGTTTTTAGCGAATTAAACAAAAAGAAGTGTTGCTCCTGGGATTCGAACTGTGCAAACCAGAGAAGCAAACCGCAGTCCATGACCACCTGAGCCACTGGCTCGGGTTGTCACTAACCCAATTAAAAATCCATTTGTATTATATTCGTACTGCTTTAAAAACTACTCGATATTCAAATAGCCATAGTTCCTTATTGCTTTGGTAAAATTTTCTAAAAACTTCCAGATTAAATCCTCATTCATATAAGTTCATACCAGTGGGAAAAAATAATTTTTTGTACTAATGAAATGTATGTTTTTACACGCAAATCCAAAAGTCATTTATTAAACTACAATACATTGTATTTTCGACATTGCCAAATAATTGATCTACTAGTCTTTTATTCAATAACTTCATTGTGATAATTTACTAAAATTAGTTTTTAATTCAACCAATACACATGTTTATAATAGTCCACATCTATATCAACATAAAGGTCCATTCATCACAATTCAACTACTAATTTATGAGTAGTACTTTCATTAATCAACCTATGTCATAATGAAGTATACTCACTTATCGATTATACAAATCACATCTCAACATACAAGTATTTCATTTTTCTTCAAAAATAAGGTGTACTCTTTCTTAATAGGTTCCATGTTTCAATTTCATAATTAACAAGCATTCTCATTCATGTATTATGTCTCAAATCATAATAACAACATTCTCAATTAAATCTAATTACCATCATAACTTCATACTAATAAACATGGGGCAATCTACACACAACTTAATTTTTACACTAGAGCCATATGAATTAATCACCACATTTCAATCAATTCACATACTAACTACTCAATTCAAGTGGGCTCTTATTAATATTTTTCATGCATCTTTAATGGTGGAAACTTAGCATGGATCTATATTAGAAATATGAAATGTTTTACCCACCTTAAATGGAGAGAAAACACAAACAAAGCAACCAAGTCCTTGTAGATGAAAGCACCACCTCCTAGCCAAAAGAGTGCACCAACTCCAAGCCTCCTAGCCAAGCTGAATGCTTCCTCTAGCCCAATCCGAATGCTTCTCCTCCTTGTGATGCCGGCCACTCCAAGCAACCAAAAACCCACACAACTCTCTTATCTTTTATAACTCACACTATTACAATACTATAACTTTGAAATGTACTTTGCATATGAAAATTAGCCATGAGAGGGGGGGGGGGTATTTATACTAAAAGATGAGTGAAATGGAGGGCCAAGATTGTTTTGGTGGTTGTTGGATGAAGGGCTTAGATTAAGGTAGGAGTTAGGAAAACTACCCACACTCCTAAAACTACCACCATGTTCTCCATGACAAATTTTGAAAATCCCTCCAAAAGAATGAATCCCGGCCACCAAAGAAGAGTGTGCATTGCACGTGTACGTGTAGTGCACGTGCATGCAACTAGGCCAAATTTGTACATTTTTAAATTTGTATAAAAATAATTAGTTAAAAAAAAGTCTTCTACATGACAAGTTTAATTAAAATAGATTAATTCATGGGCTTTCTTTTTGGGCCAAAATAGTTTATAAAAATAAATAAAATAAAATACTTTTGGGCTTTTTAAGAAAAGGGCTTTTCATTAAATTAAAATAAGGCTTTTTAAAGAAAGGCTTTTTGTACTAAAATAATTTGAGAAAATATATTTAAATATAAACATCATGATAAAATAATCCAAACAAAATATTGCACGTGCACACTACGTGCAAAATAAATAATTTTTCATTAATTGAAAAATCAGGGTATTACACATGGTAAGTTGCTCAATGTGTTTCTCGAATTTCATCATCTCGTGTTCATCTCTCATATCTCTCATCCTATTGTTACCACGTCTGCCTTTTCCTTGTTGTGCAGTGTAACTCCCTGTTCCAGTTGTACGTATTTTATTACGTGAATTTTTGTACTTCAATTTTCAGATCAGTTTTATTTTTCTCTTTGAACTCTTTATCTAAAGCCAGAATAATTTTCTGATCAATTCTATAATTTTGTGATTTTTCGACCGGAGTTCAAATACAAAATTTAAACCCTGATTAATCCTAATCCTAATCCTAATCCTAATTCTTAGTCCAACAGCTAATCTAACTCTCCTACACATTATTTTCTTCCTCCCTACGCTTCTTTTTCTCCCTCCTTATAATCGCTACTTCCCCACTTCTGCATACGCCAATCTCCCCCTCCCATTCTTCTCTTACAGCCTAACTCCTACTCCTGACTTCTCCTCCTTATTCTTATTTTCTAACCTAATCCCCACAAACCCCTCTCATTTTCCGCACCTAACACGACACTACCTATATAATAATACACATGCATATTATATATATATATATAAAAAATATACACCATGCATGCAAGCTTTCTGCCTTTCCCTTTCTTTCTATATATATGCACACATACATGCAGCATTCTCACTACATATTCTTCTTTTCTTCTTTGCTTCTCCTCCTCCCGCCATCATCTTCCTCTGTCTTCTTCTTTTTCTCTGCCTTCTTCACACCCGAGAGCCCAAGCAACACCCGAGCTTCACTTTATCGTCCACCTTCGAGCCAACGACTTTTCTTCTACGGTCCCGTGAACCCCGAAAAACAGCCCAATGCCGTGCCACCTTGTTGTTGTTGTCGCTCACCGTTGCTACCATTGCTCGCTCGCTGCCGTCTTGCCGCAATTCTTGCAGCCATTGTGCCGCCGTCCATTGCCAACGTCGCTTCTTCTTTCCGTGGTTAACACCACCACCGTAATCATCACGTTATAAGGCAAGTACCGTGTACCTCATTTTGTTCTCGTACAAGCATTTTCCTTGGACTCGTGGCAAGTAGTCTAGTTATTATCATGTTTTATTATCAAATTTCGTTCTAGTCACTTGTTCCATGCTATATCAACTCAAGAGTGAACCGTTAACACATTTCAAATCGTGTTATCGAATATCGAATATTCAACCTTACTATCTCTAAATTTCTTGACCTTGCACTAAGAATTCGACCGTGCTCCCGATACTGGATTGAAGATTTTCTACGTGGAAATCGTAGCCCATCGAGTCCTGAATCCATAACATCTTACGGTTTCTCAATCGGATATATAGATTATGAGATATCGCGATTTTAGTACTGGCATATCGTAAATTTCTGAACCTGCATGCGATTACTAACCGGTCTCTTGTACTTAGAATTCGACTATGTTCCCGACACTGGATCGAAAAACTTTCTACATGAAAATCGTAGCCCTTCGAGTCTAAATATCCGGAACATACTACAGTTTCTCAATCTGATGTATAGATTGTAAGATATCGCAATTTTAGTATTGTGACTCTGAATTTCCAGAATGCGCGCGAAACATCGAAACCAGCGAAGAATGAATTTGTACGCATAGCTACTGTCTCCAGAATGTATCGTGTGAATATGCGTTGGAACCGAAAGAGAGTCTACTTTCTAGAATCTCTGACGGAATCAGATTTGCTTTTCTGTAACAACAGAAAAGTGAGTTTGAATGCAGATATGTCAAAATCTAAAAATTCATCTCTATGTTTTTGCATATAAACCCGTTATTTTTCATATTTAATGAACTGAGTGTATTATTGTTCCTGTAATAATAACTTGCATAGATATAATAGGTTGATAGCATGTATTTTATACCACTTGATAATTTATTATCTCTACTCTCGATACATGTACTCGTTTTACGTTTCATATCCATGATTACTGTCCTTGATATTTTTCCAGATTATCTGTCTTCATTACACCGTTCCACTAGTCGTACCAACTGCATGTTCATAATTAATTATAAAAGAATAACAAGCCAGGGTTATAAGGGTACGGCTTAGTAATGGACAATATAGGAGAGTATACTTGGAAGGGGACCCGTGTTTCCCGAAATAGTGATTCTTGATTCTTGATTCTTGATTATACAATTCTTGATTACATAATTCTCGATTACATGATTCATGATTACATGTCTTGATACTATCACTGGAAGACCCAAGACATAATCCTATAGAATTCACTACGTAAGTCTAAACGTCACATGATTGATATGCACCAAACTTGTGGTATGGGGTACAGGATTGCGTGCATTAGATAAGTTAATAAAACAGATAAACTTAAGATTTTTACTAAGCATGTTTCTTGATTACATGACTCTTTCATTACATGACTCTTGATTCTTGATTACATGATTCTTGATTACATGACTTTTGATTACATGACTCTCGATCCTTGATTACATGATTATCGATTAGCTGAGCCTAGGTTACCAATTGCTTATACCTTGAAGTCTTGAATACAGTAGTTACAGTTATTACTTACATGATCATATTGTCCCAGTTCTTTGCTTCCTTCTATATTGTATTTGCACTGCTACTTCTTGTTTCTTCCATGTTATATCTTATTATATTACCCCTTTTTCTGCTTATTGCTACTTACTGCCCGAAACTTGCTCTAACAGGTACTTTTTTTATTTTTCTTTGAGTTAATAATTATACATGTACTGATGGACCCGCGAAACAGACTTTCTAGATGAGCGTTGCTGCTTTATTATTACTCCATGTTGTTTTTCTTTCAGTCGCTATTTTATCTAATTGTTATAGCGAACTGCTTATCGTATTGTTTTAATTATGACACCTTGTATTCCCGGGCATCTTGACCCGATGTTGATGTAATATCCAGATTATGGTTATTCTATTTCCAGCTCATGTGATTATTATATTTGTCTGCGTGAATGTGTTACAAATATCTTGTTGAGGTTATAATTGTACAGCTTATGAATGATGTATATCATTCGCTGGGCCTCAGTCGCGTGCCTGAATTTTCGTATAGCGGGAGGCGGGGCGTGACATGCAGCCTTGAATTCAACAAAGGCCTAAGAGGGTAGCACCATGCCTAATACCAAATGATGAGGAAAGTTAAAGAAGAAGAAACTATAATATTTCATAACTCACAAAGAGAACGAAAATGAGATAAAATGAGTACTACTCAACTCATTAACATTCATAATAGTCAAAATACACAAGTCTCCCTCATTAGCATTAGAATCCACAATTTATAGTTCCCATTACATACCTATCATTCATTCTCATTATTGAAACACTAGGTAACCATATTCCACATTTTCTTCTATTTTAAAAAAACATATTCAACACAATAGTGTGTTGAACCACTCCTAAAAATGCTCAAAAGATATTGAAAGTATTTAAGTAAGAAACTCAAAAGGCAGTCAAAATATTTAAGAAAAAGTGGGCAATCATCCCTTTGCATCAACTTCGCACGACATCAATAAGCCATCAGAAGAACCTGTACTTCCAATTAAACTCCAATCAGACTCAAATTAAACTCCAAGTCCCCAACCAGATGTCTATATCTGTTACGAAAAAAAAATCCACATAACAAAATTCATATACAGATATCTCAATAACAACCAAAATCAAAACTAACACAAACTGCAAAAGTCTAGAGAAGTTTTTGGAGATTTATGAAGACGGGAAAAAATTTCAATAAGTTGATAAACTAGAAGCCACACTCGAATAATGGCATTGGGTGCACTGGCAATCCTTGGCTACAGGTCAGCACACTATTGGAATTCCTAAATATCCAGTATGTTAACTTCAAATTATAACAATGATTGCTTGATTTCAAAATAATTAACCACTATATAAGTAAACCAATTTGGCAAACTCCGCATAAATTTCTTAAATTTCTTCAAATAAGAAACACTAGAATAAATTGCTCACAGAATGCCAATTGTAATCACATCCATTTTCTAAAGTAGAAAAGGTGCACCAAAAACTTCAATGCATTACAAAGCATCATAGACATCAAACCTGCAATTAGACTATACGAAAGAAAACAATCACTCAACCAAAAGCAAGAGAAGTATACTCCACATTACTGAAAGAAAATAACAAAATTTTGGCCTGCATTAGCTAGAATTTTTTGCAGTACTAGGCCACTATTTGAAACTATTTGCGATTTTAGGCCAGTTCACAAACTATTAGCACTTTTGGCTAGCCAGTGCCACATCAGCAGCGGCCGCTATTGGGAATAGCGGCCGCTTCATAGCGACCTCCCACACTTGTCAGCTTGTAGAGAGGATATTGTATAATGGACATGACTTGGTGTAACTGAGATCGCTATTGTCAATAGCGGCCTCGGTCGTTATTCCCAATAGCGACCGCAGGTTGGCCCAATCGCTTTTAGGCCCACCTGAGGTTGCTATTGGGAATTAGCGACCTTAGTTAGACGAGGCCGCTATTGACAATAGCGATCTCAGTTACACCAAGTGGTTTGCAAATTATACAATACCCTCTATAATATGTCAAATGTGAGAGTACAATGTGTTGGTCGCTATGAAGAGGCCGCTATTCCCAATAGCGGCCGCTGCTGATGTGGCACTGGCTAGCCAAAAAAAGCTAATAGTTTGGGAAGTGGCCTAAAATCGCAAATAGTTTCAAAAAGTGGCCTAGTACGGCAAAAAATTCCATTAGCTACTGATCCAAGCAGCATTTCTCCTGTACAGGTTCACAGTCACCCCCATCATTATCTGAAGTTGAGAAAGAACACAGCAGAGTTACAGAATGAAAGATACATTAAAAACAGTGGGCCACAGTATTTTTCAAATACAAATTGCAACACTCAAAAGAGAATCCCTAATGGCATATAGATAGCAAGTATACACATAGCCTCCATTTTTCAACTGCAAATTGCAGTCAATGATCTTTCATTTTGAATTGTTAATCATATAGTGATCTTGATCCAGTTCTCCAATGAAAGAAAGCTAGTATTTGAAGTCTCCATGTAGTCAATATACTCCAATTATTATTTTAAGCCCAGCTAAAAATCTTCCTTAGGTAATACATAGGTAAACTCTTCCCTGTAATACACATGAATCTCATCATGAAATCAAATGTAGCAAAAAGTCACACACCACTTCACCCAACAAACTGATCTTTGACAAGATATCTTGAAACTCGCATAGATCAAAGACAGTTATTCAACACTTACCTCTTTCTATTGCTTCGATTGAATTATATGAACAATGTTATCAGAAAATGATATTATAGTGCTTCAGCTAATTTTTTTAATTGATTTCACTAATTGTATTAATCTATTATACGCAGCTGAAACACCTTATCTAGCAACAACTGGTTTTCATTTGGAGAAGAGCACGAACCAAGCATGCAATTGTGAACAAGTCCTTTTCCCTCTCTTCTTTCATTATCTAGTTTTCATCATTCAAGCTATCAGTTTAAATTTTGTAAATACTGAATTAATTGTCCAAATTGAGAAAGAACAAAAGCAATAAAATGAAAAAAAAATAAAAATGACAAACTAGAATCTCACCTTCTCAAAACTGTCATGGTACTGTCTCAGATCGCTCGCTTGATGCCCTGTACTGACTATCAATCTCACCATCCATCATCCTTTCAAACCATCCACAACAACACAGCCACACAAATGCATCAAGTACATAGTTGCACTTACCTATTCAGCCAAGTTTCTCTACTTACCTATTCAGCAAGCTACGAATTTCAAAGTAATTGTGGGCAATGGAGCAACATTGGAGTGCCAAGGCCAATGCTTAGTTGTGCCTCTATCTATATGCAAGGCTATTTATTTCATATAGATTTTTTTGTATTGACCATCCATGCCCTGTACTGACTATCAATCTCACCATCCATCATCCTTTCAAACCATCCACAACAACACAGCCACACAAATGCATCAAGTACATAGTTGCACTTACCTATTCAGCCAAGTTTCTCTACTTACCTATTCAGCAAGCTACGAATTTCAAAGTAATTGTGGGCAATGGAGCAACACTGGAGTGCCAAGGCCAATGCTTAGTTGTGCCTCTATCTATATGCAAGGCTATTTATTTCATATTGATTTTTTTGTATTGACCATCCATGGTAGTGAAGTAGTACTCGAAGTTCAGAGGCTACAGTAATTAGGTCCTGTAACTACTGACTATACGCTAGGCACAATGAGGTTTGTAGCAAACAATAATGCGATTATTCTACAAGGAGGTGAATCTGGTACTTCATCTCAGCTGCAACTGCATCAATTGAAGAGGACAACAGCCAAAGCATCTACAGCTCAATTTTATTCATTTGGTTCTAGACGAAAAGGACACTCCAAATGCAGCGATGCCGAAAGACTTACAACTCATATTACAACAATTAAAATGTGTTTAAAGAACCTTCTGGCCTTCCACCAAGTAGAGATTATGACCATCAAATCAAATTCACTTACTTCCCTCATCGCAGCCAACTAATGTCAGACCCTACAAATACCCACGCTTCCAAAAAGCAGAGAGAGATGCATGTTTCGAAGGGTTGTGTGAAGATCTTATATAACACAGCAAGAGTCCTTTCTCCTCCTCCCCCGTTTTATTGGTGAAAAAGAAAGACGGAACATGGATACCACTCAGATCAAGAACACAATATTAAATGGAGAAGAAGAAAGGAAATGATTATATTGCAGATAAGAAGAGAAAATACGAAGAGTTTTGGAAAGTTTTCTGATATTTCTTAACATTCTCATCACTATTAGATTGCTTTAATAAATACTCTTTTCCTTTTGCTACAATCTGATCTTCCAATAGCTATTTGCCACGCGTCCCCTGCACTGACCGACCACGATCCCTAGGTTGCGGTATCCTCCTCAGAGTGCGAGCTTGTCAGAGCGCACGTTTGGTAGTCGCTCAGATAAGTGGGCTTCTTCTTCACGCTGATGGGCCTTGCATTGTGTTATTGCGAGTAGTTTCCTCTGTTGCTCTGTTTGTACTATGGCCCATGGCCATATTCTCATTCATAATCGTAACAGCATCATAGCTTAATACTTCCTTTTTAGTAAGAACCCATACTCTAACTTTGTTTTGTGAAAAATAATACCAAAAAAATAATCTGAAAGGATGCCTGGGGTAACTATTCCAAAAAAAAAAAAAAAAACCCAAAAGACGGGCACAAGTAAGCATTTAAATCACAGTTTGGTGCTTAGTGCTTACTATTTTCAAGACCAAACTTCAATACAACAATTTGGCATAATGGTCTTTTCAAATCCTAAAAGTTTACCTGACCTTACTAGTTCCCACACTGATATTTTTGTCAGAAATAGATTTGTGATATGTAAAAGAAGCGTAATGAAATTTGCAATTATTTCAAAATTAGAGTTGAGAAAGATGCTTTAAAATGAATAAACTAGTTGGGTAGCCCATCTGAAGAAGAGGAATATTAGGGAAGGATTTGCCTATATCTACTATCAGAAAATCTACAGAAAATCTTCTAAATATGTATGTGTTTAAATGGAATGTAGTTTATCATCAAACTCTATCAATGTATTAAGCAATACCATTTAACCTGTTCAAAGAGGTTGTTTGGCCCTTTCATTATGAATTATGAGGAGTCAAATCATTTTAACCCTCAAATAGGTTAATTAACATTCCCCTCTTTTTTTTGTATTTTCAAGGTAAAGGACAAATCTAGCCCTTTGGGGATCAAAGTGTCACTTTCTGTGCTTAAAAGAAGCATAGGCCCCCCTGGGCCTTAACCCTATTACTTAATCCTTTGTCAAACACACCTCAAAAAGCAAATATAAAAACTTGATATAGAACAAAATCGTTGAAAACAAAGCAGCTGCAACAATTACAACATATATAAAAATATATCTATTTTGCATTGGAGTTGAGGCATACTTGTTACATGACTTGCAAGCCACTGAACAGGTAGATTTAGGACTTCGTTGCTTCCACTTGTCGCCATTTTCCCGTGTTTTTCCCAACCTGTCGAGCTGGATGAGGGGTTGCAGCAGGCCCACTGTAGCGCCCCGATTCCTATATAACTGGGAAACCGTGACACATGCCAAGATCTTTCCTTCAATTAGTCCCGATAGACAAAATGCCAGAAATTAAAACTTTTTATTCAATACAGAGTTACCCCGCAGTAATTACAAATATCAGTTTATAATACCAACTGTAGCGCCTGCCCTTTTTCCCTTTTTTGACTCCAAACTCAATTCTTCCAATTTCTATATCACTTTAACCATAAACTAAGATAGTTGTGTTTCAGAGAAAATTTCGGCAGAGTCTCCCCTGTAATTTCTACCCCGAAACACAAAAAGCTTACGGAATTCTGCTCTAAATTCCGTAGCTCACATCACAGGCAATAATATCACGGGCTCCCCAGGCCAAAATGAGCATCATCACACAGGCAATATATATATATGCTCTGGGGGCCAAACTCATGACGGTTTATCAATTATTAATTAAAAACCATAAATCCTTTTGAAAACGTAGTAAGTTTTTAGAAAATAACTTATAAAAGCTTACCACAGCGCCTGGTACTCCACAACGAGATGGGTACAGGTCCAAACCATACCATGCCACTCCACACTCTACTCTCCATCATCATCCACATACTTATACAGCAAGAATACAATTTAAATCATAAAATGCACTATTCACACAATTAAACCTTAAGCGCCCATGGTAAAATGAAGCTCCGTCCACAGAGTCTACACCTCACCTCTGCACCGCTGAGGACCTGTAACAGTAGGGGCCTAGGTAGTCCAGAGACTCCCTAACCCCCCAAATACTAAGGGGTTAGCCATTTCTAGTGTGAGTATAATTTATTAATAAGCAACTCAATTAAACTTATAAGTAAAACAGAATGAACTTACGAATACCAAAATAAACCTGAGCACGTAAATATCATAAATGGAATTTCACATCAAATACTCGCTGCATCACTTCCTGTATGCATATCCACACCTGCTCACAAACATACTTAACTTTAATTTGGAAAATCATTTCCAAATTAATTGCTTAAGGCCCATCACTTTACGCCTTATGCAAATATTCCTTTCCAATTTCATATCACATAACATCGTATTCATTCATTCTTACAACACATCATCACGTCTCGCAATACATCACTTCCACACTCATAATTCATCTTAAATGGAAAATAAACGTGTATCCTAATTTCCTAGTGTTTGTGTATGCCATGACCTGAGTCTAATGCAACAATACAGAATATAGAACAGATGCACTTAATCTAATGTCAGCAAGATTCTGGTTGCACATGCATCCCATACTACATGTGACCCAGGTCAAGCCAACATACTTAGTCCAATGCAAGCGAGACTTGGAATGTATGCATCCCATACTACATACTTTCCGAATCAAGTCGTTGGTTCTAAGTTAGGGATTCGAACCCTCGCTATGCAATGCATTCTAATTTGGACTACTTCCTGTTCCTGATAGTATGACATGGTCAGGTTCAGAGCCGTGACGAACTTAAAGATATACCGCAGTATACCTATAACATCGTATTTCACCGGACCGCAGTCCGTACGACCCGTTCGTGTCCACTAGCATATACCTGGATCCCATTCAACAGCCGTGACGAACTTAAAGATATACCGCAGTATACCTATAGCATCGTATTTCTACCGGACTGCAGTCCGTACGACCCGTTCGTGTCCACTAATATATACCTGGATCCTATTTAACAGCCGTGACGAACTTAAAGATATACCGCAGTATACCTATAGCATCGTATTTTACCAGACCGCAGTCCGTACGACCCGTTCTGTCCACCAGCATATACCTGGATCCCATTCAACAGCCGTGACGAACTTAAAGATATACCGCAGTATACCTATAGCATCGTATTTCACCGGACCGCAGTCCGTACGACCCGTTCGTGTCCACTAGCATATACCTGGATCCCATTCAACAGCCGTGACGAACTTAAAGATATACCGCAGTATACCTATAGCATCGTATTTCACCGGACCGCAGTCCGTACGACTCGTTCGTGTCCACTAGCATATACCTGGATCCCATTTAACAGCCGTGACGAACTTAAAGATATACCGCAGTATACCTATAGCATCGTATTTTACCGGACCGCAGTCCGTACGACCCGTTCGTGTCCACGATGAGTACTAAGCAGAGGAACTTATCTAAGTCCCAAATGAAATGCTAAGACATCATTAAAGCCCGATAAAATAACTCAAGAATTAGCAGTAGCTGTGACCCAAGCTACGCTCATCGGAATTCAACATACTCAGATTTCTAGAAGGGTAGGGAGATCCACAACAATTCCCTAGTGGGCGACTCTCTCAATATTTAAGAGCTCAAGTCCCCAATTCACATTTAGATTCATCTCACACCATGAGCTACGACTCTTCCAACATAGCACACAAATTCAATCACTGCTTCAGCAGAGCGTTTACTACCCTTCACCAAACGAACTCTAGAATTTCTAAACTTGAGAATCATCCAATAAACCCATACCAAAAGCTACTCTCAAGGTTCATAGCAAGATCATACCTACACAAATGGTTATGACCCCTTGGACTTCAGTCCAAAGCAATCGGCTTCAGCTCTGTCCTTTCAGACCAGCTGCACTCCACAATTTATTTTGAGGTATCAACCGACCTCGATAATTTATGAAATTAACCTATAGTTGTGGACACATACAAGAGTGTCCACACAAATCCTTAACTCAAAACATCCATGCTACACTAAGATACAAAAACAAAAATACACAGCCATTCATAATTTAAAGTTTTCACAACGCACCATGTGCGTAAAATAAAAGATATCATACTCACAAATTGTCCCGCAAAGACTCGAAGCGCCATCTCGCCATCCCGCATCCAAAGTCGCCAACATATCCTATTATCAGATTTCAACGCAATTAAGGCTCAAATCATTCAAACCAGTCACGGGAAAACAATAATACTAATTACCTTAATATCACACAGACGTTTTATAAAACGTCCAGGATACACGTGCGATGCACGTAATAATCTAATGTCTAAGGGATTTTTATTCCCCAAACAATTTCTAGAACCATTCCCAATTTATTCTAATGGCTAAACTACAATTTCTACTACCATGCGGAAGATAATTTATATATATATAATTCTCATTTCCAAACCCAAAATCCTAATTTATTAGCAACTTGTAAAATCTCTAAGAAATTGCTAATTTCTCGTCTCTACCATTTTCAACATCTCTAAATCTCTCCACCACAATAATCCTACTCAATAAAATTTAACCCAACTAAATTTTATACAATAAAATAGTTAGGGTTTTACCTTCCCGAATCCATTCGAAAATCCGACGCTACTACGATGTAGAGGATCCCTCACTTAGTCTACCCCTCAATTTAATTTGGAATCGATGAAGGATCAGAGGGGATTTGAGGTGGGGAGATCGATCGGCGATGGGTTCTTTTCGATCGGAAAGGAAATCGGACGGAAGGAGAAGGAGGAAGAGGGAAATGGGTGTGGGGTTCTTTTCGATCGCTGGGCATGAACGGAGAAAGGAGGAAGGGAGAGGAGGCCGGGACCGGGGGTGGGGTTCTCTGGGGTCGGCATCGAACAGGATGGGAAGGAGGTGGAGGAGGAAGAAGATGGAGGGATGGGGTTTTCCATTCGATCGGGAAAGGAACGGCGAAGAAGGGGGAGGAAGGAGGAGAGGGCCGGGGGGCTTTGGGTTCTTCTCCTTCGGTTTGGGAAGCAACAGAAGAAGGAAGAAGAAGGAGGAAGGAGAAGGGAGATGGGGGGGGGGGGGGGGGGTTGTAAAGTAAATAAATAGATAATAGATAGATGAATAATGTAAATGGATATTTCGTATAAGCCCCCTAGTCTTTAATACATTTCAATTAATACCCAACTCTCTACTTTAATAATCCAAACAATACAAAATACATTAAAATTACATCGTAATAATCCGTATAAAAAATAATTTAATTTCGAAAATAATAATAAAATAAAGTAGACAATATATCTTATATTTCTCGATAAAAATAATTATTATCGGAAAATACATATTCGCGCGAAATTCTCAATCGCGCACACATTTCGATGCAAAATACCCATATGCTATTTTTCGGGTCGTTACACCCACCTTTCTTTCCATCATCTCCTACACACAAAAAATCACTAGAGCATGTCACATCCAAATTTTTAAAAAAAAATATATGATTTCAATTCTTAATCATTGAGCCCAGCAGAATAAAAGGATACCAATTTCCCATTAAAAAATTGTAGTCTCCCCATTTTTCCGCAAGGAAAATAGGTGTTAATTGCTTATAAGATATTTCACTAGCAATCACATTTATCTCTGCAGCAGCTTAATGCCCACTTTGTCTTAAGGATTCATTCAACATGTCATGAAATCCAACACCTTAATATGGTGCAAGTCGAAGTGCAGAAATAAGAAATATGTATTTTCTATGTAAAATTAGAATTCACTTACATTGATAGTTCCCACACTGATATTTTTGTCAGAAATAGATTTGTGATATGTCAAAGAAGCATAATGAAATTTGCAATTATTTCAAAATTAGAGCCGAGAAAGATGCTTTAAAATGAATAAACTAGTTGGGTCGCCCATCTGAAGAAGAGGAATATTAGGGAAGGATTTGCCTATATCTACTATCAGAAAATCTTCAGAAAATCTTCTAAATATGTGTGTGTGTTTAAATGGAATGCAGTTTATCATCAAACTCTATCAATGTATTAAGCAATACCATTTAACTTGTTCAAAGAGGTTGTTTGGTCCTTCATTATGAATTATGAGGAGTCAAATCATTTTAACCCTCAAATAGGTTAATTAACTTTCCCTTTTTTTTTGTATTTTCAAGGTAAAGGACAGATCTAGCCCTTTGGGGATCAAGTGCTTCTTTTTGTGCTAGAAGCATAGCGCCCCTGGGCCTTAACCTATTAATCCTTTGTCAAACACACCTCAAAAAGCAAATATAAAAACTTGATATAGAACAAAATCGTTGAAAACAAAGCAGCTGTAACAATTACAACATATATATAATATATCTATTTTGCATTGGAGTTGAGGCATACTTGTTACATGACATGCAAGCCACTGAACAGGCAGATTTAGGAGTTCGTTGCTTCCACTTGTCGCCATTTGCTCGTGTTTTACCAGCCTGTTCGGCTGGATGAGGGGTTGCACCAGGCCCACCTTTCTTTCCATCATTCCCTACACACAAAATCAACTAGAGCATGTCACATCCAATTTTTTTTAAAAGATATATATGATTTCAATTCTTAATCATTGAGCCCAGCAGAATAAAAGGATACCAATTTCCCATTAAAAAATTGTAGTCTCCCATTTTTTCCACAAGGAAAATAGGTGTTAATTGCTTATAAGATATTTCACTAGCAATCACATTTATCTCTGCAGTAGCTTAATGCCCACTTTATCTTAAGGATTCATTCAACATGTCATGAAATCCAACACCTTAATATGGTGCCAGTCGAAGTGCAGAGAAATATGTATTTTCTATGTAAATTTACTTTAGGAGAAAAGGTTCATTATGACTGAATGCCTTCCTGAGGTTTCTCCACACACACACACACACACACACACACACACACACACACAAAAACATTCTCCACTTCTAGGCGCCAACCTTTACCTCTTGTTTTGGTTTCTGCCCAGAACTGTCACTATTGATTATTAATTTTTTAATATATTTGTAGGTGAACAGTGTCCTTCCAAATTTTATATAGTACAAAACTTGGAAAATTCTCCAAAAGCACCATTTTGGTCAATATGAATTATCAAAATAACAGATGTTAAAACTTAAAAGTGTTGACTACCAAACAATAGGACGTATCTTTATTAAAAACATTTGAGAAACTTTTCTTACTTAAAGTTTAGAAATAGAGTATTGGATGTCTTCAAATTTGGTTCAACAAATATGATTCAACAATTTTAGGGGTACCAAGTATGGTATGACCACATTCAAATTTTAATTACATTCAACAAAGAGAGAAAATAAAAAGGTGACACTGCAATCCAATGGCTCATAATTTCCTTTTATGTATCAACTAAATGGGACCTAATTAATAATTTGGTGGGTGATAAAAGCATAATCTTTACTGTTATAACTAAAAAAATAGAGTCCATGGTTATGTGGATATGTAGAGTTTAGCATGCATATTACAAGAGTGAGTTTACATCTTTATTTGTCAAACTAATTTTAAGCAACATTCTCAATCAATGATAAGTATTGTGTACTGAGGAATAAATAAGGCCCATAAAGACATTGACAGTAGATAACAATTATTGTGATATTTACGGTATTCTAATTGATAAGTCATGCCTTTTCCATGCTAAAATTACGGTATTCTAATTGATAAATTTGGTTGCACGCACACACACACACACGCACAAACACAAAAACTGACCTGTTCTCTGTCCAGCCGGGGTGATAAATTTAGCCTTCTTTTCAAGAGCAGGTGCAAGAGTATTTGAAGTAGACTCAGCAGGTCTTTTGCCAGTTAGAGCCTAGACGGTGGACATGAAATTGAGAATGGTGCTGAATATAGACAACCAGAAAGCTAATAAACATGTGAAAAGTTATACAGCCACCTTCTTAGGCGTCTCCTCATCTTCATCGTCACCGTCACTCATTGCTCCGATCAAGGCCTGAAACATTGATTTGATCCACATGTTAGATTAAGCATAGCTTTGCTACACATGGTGTGTACATTGATTCGTTCACGTCAATGAGCCACTAAAATGTAATTCCTCATATCTACTATTATAACTTCAAAAGCAAATAATATTGCTGTGATTAGCTTGTGCAGCATCATCAGACTAAAACTAAGTTCTTTTGATAACATGCACGCATGCTTCTTCACATGCACACAATGGGAACTAGAGAAGCATTAAATCGATCAATATATCATGTCTGTATGAATTTGGTGCTCTTAGGCACACATTGGAAACTAGAAAACTAAGGAAAACGTGAACAAATCTAGTGATTAGAATGCCTACAGTATCATTGAAATACATGAACAGGAAAACGTGCACAAATCTAGTGATTAGAATGCCTACAGTATCATTGAAATACATGAACAGGAAAACGTGCACAAATCTAGTGATTAGAATGCCTACAGTATCATTGAAATACATGAAAAGGAAAACGTGCACAAATCTAGTGATTAATAAGACTGCAGTATCATTGAAATGAAGCTTAAGGTGGGTAACTTTTGGGTAATGAAATAAAACACTGAGCACTAAATATATCTATGCTTAAACGCGCTCACAGTACTGTGAATAGATATTGTAAACAGTGTATTAATGTCTAAAAAAGTTGTTCTTTTAGAGAACATTGTTTGTTCTATGCAAATGTTCCTCTGCTCACTGTAGCTACATGCTGCTCCAGCCTATTCACCACTTTTCATTTACGAGTCTGCTTTGGCTTGTCTCTGCTTGCAGAAGACTTCGCTACTTTATTCGCAGGAAGAGGTGTGGCAACATGCCCACCTTTCTTTTCATCACCACCTATTAAAGAAAAACAAAATGAAGTGAACACCTTTGACTCATAACAGAAGACAAGGAACTCTAGATATTAAGAGACATCTCTGAAGATTAAATGTACAAACCTCTTCTCTGTCCACCTGATGGCATTGCAACGTTTGCCTTGTTCTCGGAAGCAGGTGTTTTTGAAACAGATTCAGCTTGCCTCTTTTTGCCACTAGCAGCCTACAGCAGAACCATATTGGGAACCTAAAACTTTTTAAACATGTATGAGAAGATGAAATATTATCTGCTTAGGAGTAGTCTCATCTTCCTCATCAGAATCCCCATTCTCATCATCATCGTTATAACTCACCCAATCAGTCATGTCCAGCAAAAATTAAGAATAAAAGTAATTACAACTCATAAACCTACAATATTGGTGGTAGTTTGCATAGACCGATCTGTGCAAAATAAATAACATAAATATTACTATTTACGATAAACAGCAAGTAGTGATCGGTAGTAAAAAAATTACTATAATTTATTCAGTATTATCTGGATATGATTATTGTCGAAACGTCATAATGCAAAGACAATTTACTTAACAATAATATATTTACCACATCATCTCCAGATTCATGCTCAGTCATCCTCATCCTCATCCTCATCATCACAGTCATCAGCATTTGGCTTATCATTTTTAATTTCCTCAGCAGCTTTAGCCTTAGGTTTTGCAACAGAATTGTCCTTCCCAGCATTTGTGGGAGATATACCCTCCTGCTCCTTCACCTTAGTCTTCCCTACAGAAGGAATTGTATACATATTTAGTAAAAAGAAACAAATCATTGAACCCAAAAATTCAAGTTGCAAAATGCACTAAAGATGGAGCTTATGGGACTTACCTTTAGAATCATCTGTAGATAACCTTGGCATTTCTTCCTTATCATTCACAATAACCTCAACATAATTTTTAAATTGATCAAAGAACAAAACGTTACTATCCAGAGCATACGGATAGCATGTGTAAGTCTCAATATAACAATTAGCTTTGCTGCACAAAATTTTAACAAAGCAAAACCGCATACAAGAAACCAGGTTGAGAAGCACACCAAATAGCCCAAGAGATGTAATAGTTGTATGGCTTGAATGCAAGGATATTCTTTTATCATATTTAGTTTGCTTTAGATGACGAATCGGAATTCTAGTATCAGCTTAGCAGGAAAACCTATATCCATACTTGTAATAAATGAACACAATAACCCATATTTAAAGACAAAGCCTCGGACTTACTCTATTTCAGTTCATCTTTGTTATATGTATGTTTTTTTAAGTGTGTAGGCAGTGATGACAAAAAAATGTTGAAGTTTATTTTTGTGGGGTGGGGGGGACATGGTTAGTCGCAGTTGGCATGGCATAATAATGCAGCCATAGACTAATCTTGATGCTTGATTTAAACAATCCTTACACACAAGTGTGTTTTTCGAGCCTACAGCAATTGCAGTTTTGAGCCTATGCTTGATTTATAGAAGAGTGCATGTGATTCTCACAAACACAAGTGAATGCTTGCTAGTTTTGTGAGGTCATGCATTATGTTAGTAGGCAGTTATGACCAAAAAAAAATCATCTTTGTTTATGTTGTGTCTTGGCTGATTGAGCTCTTATTTATATTGTTTATGAGCTGATTAAGAGATGTTTATGTTGTTTCCAGGCTGATTGAGCTTTTTTTTATGTTGTTTATGAGCTGATTGAGAGTTGTTTATGTTGTATCTTGGCCAATTGAGCTTTTTTTTGTTGTTGTTTATGAACTGATTGAGGGATGTTTATGTTGTATCTTGGCTGATTAAGCTCTGTTTAATTTTGTTTCTGAGCATTCTAAGTTGGCGCGCGCGGGGGGGGGGGGGGGGGGGGGGGGGGAGACTAGTTGGCATGGCACAATAATACAACCCTAGGGAAATAAGTATGCTTGATTTGAACAAACAGTGAAATATAAGTGTGTTCTGAGCCTACGACTACTTCAATTCATGATTTGGTTGATTAGTAGTATTTGGCAGCTTGTAGTAGTATTTTAGTTCATGAATACATGTTTAAGATTATTGTTTTAATTTTTTCAGGAGCAGCAGCAGCAGCTCAAGCAAGCAGCAACATATAAGCATTTTGTACATGTTGTTTATGAGCATTTTCAACTATTTATATTTTGTTTCCAGGTAGATTGTACTCTGTTTAGGTTGTATATTTGAACTAATTGAACTCTGTTTATGTTGTATCTTGCCTGATTGAGCTCTTTTTTATGATGTTTATGAGCTGATTGAAGGATGTTTATGCTGTATCTTGGCTGATCGAGCTATTTTTTATGTTGTTTATGAGCTGAATGAGGAATGTTTATGTTGTATCTTGACTGATTTGAGCTCTTTTTTATGTTGTTTATGAGCTGATTGAGGGATGTTTATGTTGTATCTTGCCTGATGGAGCTCTTTTTATGTTGTTTATGAGCTGATTGAGGGATGTTTATGTTGTATCTTGGCTGATTAAGCACTTGTTTATGAGCTCAATCAGCTCATAAACAACATAAAAAATAACTCAATCGGCCAAGATACAACATAAACAACTCTCAATCAGCTCATAAACAACATAAAAAAGAACTCAATCAACCTGGAAACAACATAAACATCTCTCAATCAGCTCATAAACGACACAAAAAATAGCTCAATCAGCCAAGATACAACATAAACAAAGTCGAATTTTTTTGTCATCACTGCCTACTAACATAGAGCATGACCTCACAGCCAACTGCAACTAACCATGTCCCCCCCCACCCAACCCACAAAAATAAACTTCAACATTTTTTTTGTCATCACTGCCTACACACTTAAAAAATATACATATAACAAAGATAAACTGATATAGAGTAAGTCTATTATAGAAGCATCACAAAATGTTTGCAATTGCTATAGACCCAAAAATTGCAAACGCCCTCAAGCAAGGCCAGCAAACTGCAATTGCAGTTGCTATAGACCCAAAAATTGGAGGCTGGCTAGGGTTTCGATTGGAGAGAGAAGAAGTAAAGAAGAAGAAGGGGAAGTGAACTAATTGAACTCTGTTTATGTTGTTTATGAGCATTTTCAGCTATTTATATTTTGTTTCTAGGTAGATTGTACTCTGTTTAGGTGGTATATTTGAACTAATTGAACTCTGTTTATGTTGTATCTTGCCTGATTGAGCTCTTTTTTATGATGTTTATGAGCTGATTGAAGGATGTTTATGTTGTATCTTGGCTGATTGAGCTCTTTTTTATGTTGTTTATGAGCGGATTGAAGGATGTTTATGTTGTATCTTGCCTGATGGAGCTCTTTTTATGTTGTTTATGAGCTGATTGAGGGATGTTTATGTTGTATCTTGGCTGATTAAGCACTTGTTTATGATTGAGCTCATAAACAACATAAAAAAGAACTCAATCGGCCAAGATACAACATAAACAACTCTCAATCAGCTCATAAATAACATAAAAAAGAGCTCAATCAGCCTGAAAACAACATAAACATCTCTCAATCAGCTCATAAACGACACAAAAAAAGAGTTCAATCAGCCAAGATACAACATAAACAAAGATGAATTTTTTTGTCATCACTGCCTACTAACATAGAGCATGACCTCACAGCCAAATGCAACTAACCATGTCCCCCCCCACCCAACCCACAAAAATAAACTTCAACATTTTTTTTTGTCATCACTGCCTACACACTTAAAAAATATACATATAACAAAGATAAACTGATATAGAGTAAGTCTATTATAGAAGCATCACAAAATGTTTGCAATTGCTATAGACCCAAAAATTGCAAACGCCCTCAAGAAAGGCCAGCAAACTGTAATTGCAGTTGCTATAGACCCAAAAATTGGAAGCTGGCTAGGGTTTCGATTTGGGGAGAGAAGAAGTAAAGAAGAAGAAGGGGAAGTGAACAGCCTGCAAGTGAAATCCCCAAAATGCCCTTCAAAACTTTGGCATGATTGAGATGTTTGGGCGGAATAGCAACGACTGAGATCTTTGCTCACGATAAGGGCTCTTCTAACCATCTCATCATAATAGACTCGCTATATAAAAATTATTCCTTATCTTCAATGCATAAATCAAGACTCAATTAAAAATTTGTAGGGGGGGATAATAATTCGAAGTAGTGCTTGTAAAATAGTGCTTGTCATCATTGCCTAGACCAACACACAACAAAAGGCAGGATCTAAAAATTTTAAAGCATTGATACTGCGAATCAAACACTTCTTGTATGGGGGGAATCATGCATCACTTTTCTATCCATCATAGCGAACAAACCATGATTCTATCAGCTTGCCTGCAAACAATGTAACGATAATTTAAAGAAATGTATACAACAAAAATTAAAGATTCTCACAAGAAAAAGAATTCATCTAAAACACACAATGTGGTCTATACCTCCTAAGCTAAAAGGAAATTTATTGTGTGTGTATATATATATATATATATATATATATATATATATATATATCTTCTTTTTATCAAGAATTAAACCCTCTACAAATTAAACCCCAGTAATTGATCTAAAGCTTTCTACTAATCTAAATTTGGGGAAATATAAAACAAACCAATCATATAGGAAACAAACCAACACCTCTAAAATAGCAATGACAAAACAAAAGTAATTTATCTGTCAACTCTTTAACTTGTAATCTTTGTTTAAGATAAACCTAACATGCTTTTCTAAAAGTGTAATGTCAACACAATAAAATTCATGAACCCAATAAAACTAGGGTAAGGATTCAATAGCTTAGAGTTTGGGGGGTTTCAATTTGGGGTAGGGTTTAGAAGTGAGAGGGGGTGGACTTGGGCATCGACGATAGAGGGCGAGTAGGAGTGAGGTAGGGTTTTGGGGGGAGGTCGGGGTGTGGGTTTGGGTTTGGAGCAGCGAGGAGGATAGACGAGGAGTGGCAGGGTGGGGGTTTGGAGTGGCGAGGAGCGTCGGGGTGTGGATTTGGAGCAGCGAAGAGGAGAGAGAGGAGCGTCGGGATTTAAGGAAGAGAAGAAGGTTGGAAGCTGTGTTTCGATTTGGGGGAGAGAAGTAAAGAAGAAGGAGAAGTGAACAGCCTGCAAGTGAAATCCCCAAAATGCCCTTCAAAACTTATGTAGATTGAGATGTTTGGGCGAAATAGATCTCAGTCGTTGGATCACGATAAGGAGCTCAGCTTACCATCTCATAATAGACCTACCCTCTCTTTTATATTATATATATAATATATAATAATACTAATAGGCCTACCCTCTCTTTTATCTCCATTTTAAAAAGGAGAGGAAAAGTATGAATTCACACCTACCTTAACACATGCAGAACACATCTTTTAATTAACAACATAAAATAGAAAGAAAAAAAATAATATAATACTGCTTCCTCTCCCCAAACCCTTCAACCCCGCGCACACTTCTCTCCATTTTAAAAAGGAGAGGAAAAGTAGGAATTCACACCTACCTTAACACAAGCAGAACACATCTTTTAATTAACAACAGAAAATAGAAAGAAAAAAAATAATATAAAACTGCTTCCTCTCAATCGCCATATGCCACTCACACTTCCTCGCCCAAACCCTTCAACCCCGCACACACTTCTTCACCCAAATCCCACCGAGCTCCACTCTATCGTAGCCCGCCGTTAGCCTCACAATCGCCATACGCCGCTCGCCACCCACGCTGCCTCCCAACCAGTCTCCCACGCAGCTTGAATTCAAGGATTTTCGCTAGGATTATCATCAAATCTAAGGTTTCTGAAAACGCTCAAAAATCCATTTGCAAAATGAGTCCTATAATTTTTTTACGGAAATTTGGGAGTTTGGAGGGAAATCGTTAAGCAGTGAAAGAAGAAGGATGGGCTCAAAACCATAACCCAAATGGGCCTCGGAGCCTTCCTTGGTAAGCATCAATGAAGCTGGAAGAGGCCATGTTCTTGGTTTCCTCCTCAATCTGATCCTCATCATCATCATCTTCTTTTTCATCTGATTTCAATTCATGTCTACAGTGATTTCAAATGGATGATGAAACAGGACGAAACGATGTTCTTGATATTAAATTACAAATCAGATGATGACTACAAAAATATGCACTAAATCATGGAAGCGCTATCCTCATTTTAGTTTCTAATCATGCTCTTAATGATGTCTAAAATTAAGGATAAACAAACTAAGATATAAATATAAATGTCAACAAATTCAGAATTCTGCAGTGTAGTTAATTGCTCTATGACCATATGAGCAATCTACATATATAACCAATAAAAACCATAGAAACGAATTAATATACTCGCTCAGGAACATACTTGCTGAGACGATGCCAATTTCCATTGAAATCTATATAAAACTTCTTTAATTTAAACTTCAGTCTGAAAAATATTCATGAAGCACAACTAAAAGCTCAAAAAAACCTATCAAATTTCAGGAACTATTAGAAAATTTTGAAATTAAACTGTAGCTCCTTGGGACCTGAAAGTATAGCTGCTAAAGTATATATGAAAGTAACACATATTTTTCAGTTCTTTTTGTTATCAAGATGGGTTTATGTAGATATAACACTCCATAAAGATTTGATGAAATTAGAAGTAATTTAATAGAAATTATGAACCTAGATTAATCCATATATATATAGTGTCACATTTGAAAATGAATGACATTGTTTGTGTGACTACACTTGCTTTTTGCTTCTACCAATTTTGTCATTTGAAATGACGATATTATCGATCTACGTAGACCTTACAAAATACATACGGAATTTAACTTTACTGATTTTTTTGGGATGGGTTAAGGTTTTACAATAAGGATTTATCTCACCATCTTCATGATTGTTTTGGTCTGATTGAGGTTTTGTTGGATTGATTTTTGGAGGAGTTATGATTTGGCAGTTAGGGCTTGGGCCCCGAAAATGGCAAATGATGCTACTTTATCTATGAATTTGGATATGAATAATTGTAGAGTTTCATTGTTAATATTATTGTATTTGGTCCAATTGAGTTGAATTGGGATATGCATAATTGTAGGGTTTCATTGTACTATTATTGTACTTACTATTGGTTTATTGGATTAACAAAATGTTCTTCATCCATACAGATTTTTTTGGTTGCAAGTTCATGCTGTGAATTCCCGACGCCGACGTCCACCCACATCCCCTGCTGGTAACTAACTTGAAGACTTCTACAAATTGTTGGAAAGTTACACATCGAAAATTGTGAGTTTCCTTCCAATTGAATATAGAACATATAGAATGATGCTGGTTTCAAAATGTGAATTTGTATAGCTAATTATCAATTATTGTTCTCTCAATGTGTTTCTGATGTTGATTATATTTAATTTGAGAGAGAATGTTTGATTTGAGAGGGAAGGCGGTTGAGAAGCACACAATCGAGAAGGATATAGCGGAGTACATCAAGGAGTTCGAGAAGAGCCACAACCCAACTTCGGTAATTATTCGACTTTTTTTCCTTTCCTTTCAGTTGAATAGAAATATAGAATAGAGTTGGATGGTTTAGAAATATGAATTGGTTAATTTGTAGATTTGTCATCTTTTGATTATATTGCGATAGAAATAATTAAGGGACATCTCTAAATTTTTGAGTTCCATAGAATTTTATAAGCCTCTCAAAATTGTTTTAGCCAATTGCACAGGGTAAGCCTAGTCATTTTAAAAGCAAAAAGAGTTTCTTTTAACAATATTTTTTTCCTTTTTCTTTTCGAGAGATTGAGAAAGATGCACTCTTATGGGTGAATGTGTGGTTAAATATGATGGAAATATTTACGGTTATTTGCAAATGACATTTATATCCATCTTCTGAACAATCACACTTGACTACAAGGTGTGACTACTGTAAGTGTGAGGGGACTCGGTTATGAATTAGAATGGGCCAAAATACTCCCTTATCAATACTTTCAAGAAAAAAAATGTATTACTCCCAAGTCTCCAACTTACTTTTTGAGAAATTGCATCCTAATTTATATATATGCACAAGTTACTTCCAAGGCTCCAACTTACTTTTTGAGAAATTACTTTGGTAATTATTCGACTTTTTTTCCTTTTCTTTCAGTTTAATAGAAATACAGAATAGTGTTGGTTGGTTGGTTTGGAAGTATGAATTGGTTAATTTGTAGATTTGTCATCTTTTATTATATTGTGATAGAAATAATTAAGGGACATCTCTAAATTTTTGAGTTCCATAGAATTTTGTGAGTCCCTCAAATTGTTTTAGTAAATTGCACATGGTAAAACTAGTCATTTTGAAAGCAAAAGGAGTTTCTTCGAATAATATTTTTTTCTTTTTCTTTTCGAGAGGTTGAGAAAAAAGGCGCTCTTATAGGTGAATGAGTGGTTCGAAATGAAATGAAAAAAATTATTGTTATTTGCAAATGACAGTTATATCCATCTCCTTTTGCATAATCACACGTGACTATAAGGTGTGAGGGGCCCGGTTATGAATTAGAATGGGCCAAAAATTACTCCGTTATCAATACTTTCAAGAAATAAAAAGTACTACTCCCAAGACTCCAACTTACATTTTGAGAAATTGCATCCTAGTTTACATATATACACAGGTTTGTATAAACACATCCACTACGTGCACATACACATATATAGACATATACATAAATAGAATATTAAAAAGTTTCATATAAAGGATATTAAAAAATTTCTGAATTTTACTGAATTTACAGAGTTTTTCCCGAATCCCGTACATTTGAATCTAACTGAATTATTCCCGAACCCTGAATTTGAGATTATGCTAAAGTTACCTCATGACAATGAGTTTTAATACATGTTGTACTTTACCTAAATTTGGTAACATATTTTAACCAATTTAAATTTGACTAGTTTAGTATCGTACAAAATTTTGTTTTATTATTAATGCATAAAATGAGCTATGCATAATAATTCTTATATTTTGTAGTTAATTTTGTTAATTAGTTTAGACATGAATGAATACGTTCAAATATTATATTTCATTAACATTTTTCTCATTTTCATAAGTATAGCACACTTAGGTTATTAGTTTTTTTTATAAAAAAAATTGGGGTATATTCTTCACCCTACGTGACAAAAATTTTGATATTGTTTAATCGATGATCTAAGCATATTATTGTAACCATAACATTTTAAAGTTTTTTGATTATGAAAGATCATGAGAAGTTTGAGGTGATTCGGACAGCAGATGGACAGCCAATGCATCACTGGCTGTTTGCCAAATATGTTTTTTTGTTCTTCTATCGTGGTGCTGGTGCGGTTCAATGGATTGTTTCTCGTATCATCCACAAGATAGGGTAATATATAAATTAAGAACATTTGAAATAAATGAATTAATTAATTAAAATAATTAACGATGTGTATTCTATATAGGGCGAGCGAGCAATGACCTGAACTATTTGTTTTGCGAAAGGTTATGTTCATTGCATCAATTGTAATTTACATAATCCAATCAGTGTTGTGGCTACGGGGGTTCGAAATGTTATAACCAAAAGATTGGTAATGAATTTGATAGTGTAAATTTTTAATAACTAACCTAATAAAGAGTATAGATTAATAATTCTAATTAATATATTTGTTTGTTTTAGGTAATTGAGGTCCGTAATTATAAATTGGCGATCTTTATTATCTTTCAAGATACTACCCTCACTGACTACTTCTTGACTGCAGGTTTGGCCTACCTTGAGCTATTTTTCCTTTTCTCTAATCATAAACCCAAATTATGAAGGTCCTAATCAATCCTTACTTTCTTTCTTTTGTAGGTTAGACGTAAGAGGCTCGGTTTGCCCAACATGTCGAAGTCGTTTGCTGCATTGATTGGGTTATCTTGAGCCTCTTCCTGACTCCGGTAGTTGCTCCCGCTGCGGGTGCTCAGGCAGATAATCCGACAGAGGCGACCTAAGCTAAAGTCGACCGATGGAGAAATGTGAACAAGTGGTGGGTTGACCGGATGCGTATGATCTGTTCTGTTCTTATCAGTTTTGAGCTATGTATCTTTGCGATATCTTCAGTATGTTCCGATGCGGCTGCATCACCATCTCGATCGATCACTCCATCTCAATTCTCTTCTCCCCCAAGACATCTTCTATAAGGGAAATACGTTGTAAATATGCCCTGGAGAGAAAAGAATTAAGATGAAGTGATCGATCAAGATGGTGATGCAACGCATCTAGACATATTGGAGATATCGGAAAGATACATAGCTCAAAACGGATAAGAACAAAAAAGATCATAGGCATCCGGTCGACCCACCAATTGATCGCATTTCACCATCGATCGAGCTTAGCTTTGGTCACCTCTGCCGGATCATCTACCTGAGCACCCGCCGCCGGAGCAGTTGCGAGAGTCCGGAAGAGGCTTAAGATAGCCTCATCAATGCAGCCAACGATTTCGATATGTTGGCCAAATTGAACCTCTTACGTCTAACCTGTAAAAGAAAAAAAAAGTAAAGATTGATTTGGGCTTTCAAGATATGGAATTGTGATTAGGAAAAGAAAAGAAAAATACCTCAACGTAGGCCAAAACTGCAGTCAAGTAGTAGTTAATGAGGGTAGCAGTTTGAATGATAATAAAGATCGCCAATTTATAATTACGGACCACAATTATCTAAAAAAACAAATATTAATTGGAATTATTAATCTATATATACTATTTATTAGGTTAGTTACTGAAAATGTACATTATCAAATTCATTACCAATCTTTTGGTTATAACATTTCCAAACCTCTATAGCCACAGCACTGCTTGGATTATATAAATCATAATTAATGTAATGAACATAACATTTTGCAAAACAAATAGTTTAGATCATTGATCGCTCGGACTATATAGAATACACATCGTTTATTATTTAATTAATTAATTTATTTATTTCAAATATACTTAATTAATATATTACCCCATCTTGTGAATCATACAAGAAACAAGCCACTGACCCATATCAACACCACGATAGAAGAACAGAAGGACATATTGGGCAAACAACCAGTGATGCATTGGCTATCCATCCGCTGTCCGGATCATATCAAACTTCTCATGATCTTTTATAGTCAAAAAACTTTAAAATGTTATGAGTTACAATAATACGCTTAGATAATCGATTAAACAAATATCAAAAAATTTATCACGTAGGATGAAGAATATACCCAAAAAAACTTTTTTTAAAATAAACTAATAACCTAAGTGTGCTATACTTGTGAAAATGAGAAAAATATTGATAAAATATAATATTTGGACGTATTTATTCTTGTCTAAACTAATTAACAAAATTAACTACAAAATATAAGAATAATTATCCATAGCTCATATCACGCATTAATAATAAGAAAGAAATTTGTACTATACTAAAATAGTCAAATTTAAATAGGTCAAAATATGTTACCAAATTTAGGTAAACTACAACATGTATTAAAGCTCATTGTCATAAGGTAACACTTAGCGACGTCAATTAGGTTGAGTTCCTCAACCTACTAAGTCCTCACACTTCCATACTTCCATCAAGCTACACATCCGTCATTTAACAAGATAAGTCATTAATGGTTAAGATACTAACAAGGATTATTCTACTACTCTCCACCATCATAACATGGTCAACTATCCAAATTTCTAACTTGATCAATTACTACACATTCAAGCATACTCTAACAAGATCAACTTTCTCCTTGTTAATAAAACATGAACTTTAATATAACTCCACTTCAATCAAACTACTGACAATTACTACGAAACTACTAACAAGGATTAGCTTACTAACTTGAACTACATTACTAACATGAACGATTAATTTACCAATTAGCTTCCTAACCATTTACTAAGATTAATTTATAACTCTTCAAGCTACTAACTCAACTTCAAGCTTCATTCATGATCAACTTATAATTCTTTCAATTATACTAACATGAGTCAAGTCAACTTCAAGCTTCATTCATAATCAATGTTCACATTTTAACTTTCTAACTTACTAACATAATCAATTCTACTTACTAATATAAACCTTTCTTACATGACATCTTACTAACCAACATGATCACTACTTACTAACATGACTAAAGCTTACTATTATGTGTAAGAGCTTACTAACAAAAGGCTAATTTTACTAACATCAACAATCTACTACACAAGATTCTCATAAAAATCACAACTTTACATTCTACAATTAACAACCAAGCTACTACTCCAAGCACATGATTTTTATTTCATAATCAAGTATAAAAATTCCATCTTTACTCTTCTACTACCATTCTTATGCATAAAAATGTAATCTTTATAATTAAAAGATGAAGAACACCCACCCTGTTTAAATTAAAACCTAGCTCCTTCTTCTTAATCCTCTTCTTCTTCTTCTTTTATCTCAAGCTCCAATAATTCTAGGAAATTCATAAGAAATTAATTAGAATAGGAAAATAGGATGAAGAAATTCCTCCTTAAGCCTTGGCCAAAATCCAAAGAAATGAGTGGGAGTGCTTGTTGGGAGATTAAACTTGAAGTAGAATGAAATTTGGAGTAGAAAATGAGAAGAAAAAATTAAGATTTTTGGTTCTTACTTGGTTTCTTTTTCTTTTTTTTTGAATGAATGAATGAAGAAGAATTTCTTCTCATCTTCACTCTTTTATACAAATGAGTGAGAAATGAATGGCTAGGAATGGGAGATGTGGTCGGCTAAGAGACCAAGAGAAATGAGGGTGAGGTGGAGTGTAGGGTTTCTAGAGAGTTTCTTTTCCTTTTGTTTTGTTTGTTTTATCATGACCCTAACCCCTTAAACCTCCTAACCCTTAACCCTACTCATCATAACCCTCATGAACAAACAATCCATACACTTAATTATTTTATTATTCAATCATACAACATACATTTAATTTAAGCAATCTATTGGCCTACATTATAATTTATAATAGATGCATATAATAAAATCACAACACAATCTATATAAAATTTATAATATTTAATTTATAATTTGAATGTACAATTTCTATTATCTACTTCCATACAAAAATAATTATTTATTTGGGATCTTACAGTTAGAGCATCTGTAGTCGTTGAAACTCAAATTTTCTATATTTGACTTTTAGAAATATGAATTTTGAGTTGGGCTTGTAGTCGTTGAAACCCAAAATTTGAATGAACGGTGGATGATATTTTGTTTCTTGAATCTCAGCCAATAATCTCCTCAAATAAAAAAAAATGGCGTTCAAAACATTTTGTAAAAAAACAATTGTTCGCATAGACGCACATAACAATTCCTATAGGCCCATTCCATCTCAACCCTTGATCAAAAAATTCACATCAATCACAAATTTACTTCACATGCATAATATTCCTATAGGCCCTATTCCATAGAGATAAAAAATCAAAATGGGGGGAAATCTTCATGGTCACAAGATGTTCTTGCATCCGTTTCCCTTTTAATTTTTTTTAAAAAAATTGGGTTAGATGGAATAAGGTCCTGCGTCCGTTCACAGTTTCTGCATTTTTAATTTTGTCAGACACAAGATGAACTTGCGTCCGACACTGCTTTTAAAAAAAGATGGAATGGACGCAAGATCATCTTGCGTCCAACATTTTTTTATAAAAAAAATTAATTGATCCTATGCAAGATCATCTTGCGTCCGAGAATTCTTTTTAGAATGGACGCAAAGATGATTGTTCGAAATCTATATTTGGGAAATTCCTATATCATCTCTCAAATATAGACGGGTACTATTCCTATTTTACCAAAATTTGGAAATATATAGAACAACTATAGTAGCTTGTTCCCAATATTTTCCAAATTTTGGAAATATAGGGAACGACTACACATGCTCTTATATCTAACCTAACCCCATCTTGATAATAAAAAGAACTCAAAAATATGTGATAATTTCATATATACTTTAATTTCATATATACTTAGGATACCTTCATATATACTTTCATGTCCCAAGGAGCTACAATCTAATTTCAAAATTTTCAAATAGTTCATGAAATTTGACAGGTTTTTTTTAGCTTTTAGTTGTGCTTTATGAATATTTTTCAGGCTGGAGTTTATATTAAAGAAGTTCATTTTCTTCTCTCTATCATGTTGACAATAGAATTATTGCACTGACCTAAATAGATTTCAATGACAATTGGCAACGTCTCAGCAAGTATGTTCCTGAGCGAGTATATTAATTCGTTTCTATTGTTTTTATTGGTTATATATATATAAATTGCTTATATGGTCAAAGAGAAATTAACTACACGGCAGAATTCTGAATTTGTTAACATTTATATTTATATCTTAGTTTGTTTGTCCTTAATTTTAGATTGAAAAAGTACATTTATACTGAGTGGATCCTACATCTATACAAACATTAATAGTGATAATGGTAAAAATCGCAATAAATCAGGGTCGTACGATTCCAACACAAATTAATCATAACGGGCAGATTAATCATAACGGGCATCTTTAACAGATCCGGGCCTTTTGCACGCTTACCTAACAAGACATGGGCTGTGTTCAAGCCCATTAAAAGGCAAGTCATTTCTACTCTAATAGTTATTGTATCATATTCGAGAATGTTTATTGAATCCCGCAAGTAGATCCAAATTGATTATCGCATATTGCTTATTGTTATCTATGGTTGGGATACTACGGATTTACACGAGCGAATCCAAGTAGTAGTCTTGACTTCGAGAATGTTTATTGAATCCCGCAAGTAGATCCAAATTGATTATCGTATATTGCTTATTGTTATCTATCGTTGGGATACTATGGATTTACACAAGTGAATCCAAGTAGTAGTCTTGACTTCATGCCATCCTTGTCTCCAATGTATAGAGATCTTACATGCATACATATAGTTAGTTATTGAATGTAGGAATATGGATTATTATTGTATTTCATGTCATGACATCTCACAACAATTGTAGATTGCATACTAGTATTGATGGCTTATATGATTGATGTTAGTGTGTTAGTTGTTTGTGATTGGTAAGATTATGGACATTATACATCTTAATAGTTTGGCCCACTTGGAGAGACCCAGTCCATAAAGGTTGTAAGTCAAATTTCTTATCCCCAGACAAGAGAATCTTATCTCTTAAAGGGGAGAATCAACAGGAGATAAGGAATTCATATCAATCTAACAGATTCATCTCAATCTCCTAAATTGTTTCTGAGGCCTATAAATACCCTCCCCCTCTTCAGTCAGAAGGTAATCAAACTTTTCTATCTCAAACTTTCTCTCTGGTTCTGACTTAGAGCGTCGAAGAGTTTGTCACCGGGGCCATCCCCGATGTTTCAGACTTTTTGCAGATCCATCGGCTGCCTCAGCAACTATTGATTCAGATAATAGTGTTCACTCAACGATCCAGATCCAATCTCAGGAGCTCTAACTATTTTTCATGACAACGATCAAAGTTCAGATCTTTAGCAGTTCCCTTCAGATATAAACTCACTACCTGTTTGCTCCCACACCAAAATAAGCAGCAACAAATAGCTATATGTTTTATAATTTTTTCATATTAACCACATGCACCAAGACCCATGCACTTCCACTAGTATGGAACCCCCCCCCCCAAAAAAAACTCTTCCCATCAGTATTTAAATACTGGTATATCTGATTTCTTGTCTTTTTTTCCATAAAAAATTTAAATAGTTAGCGAAATATGTATGTCTAGAGTAAATTTCACTAAACCCCTTGACTTCTTTTTGGCATTGATATGGCTAAAAATAGGATAAAATCGCGACCGTTCAAATCGGGCACAAATCTTAAAGCTCTCAGGGATAAAACGGTAATTTTACCTACAAACGGGTCCGAATTGGAAACTAGGTCTTTCTCCAAAGCCCAATAACCAAAAAACGGACCTGTCCTATTGGGTATGGGCAGCGACCCGTTACTAACCAATTCAGATATTTAAGCAGTAATTCAAATTCGTGATTATCTCTAAGAGGCAGTTTAAACCGCCTCTCTTATCATGAAACGAATTTAAACTCTACATCTTATCCAAACACATCGGGACATATAGATAAGTGATTATCTCTAAACTGTCCCTAAAGGTGATTATAAATACTCCCATCTCCTCCCATCATAACAAGGTAATCAATATTTTTCCACATAAATGCTCTTTCATAATCTTCTTGATTACTGACTTGAGCATCGGAGGGTTCGTCGCCGGGATCCATCCCGGTGTATCGAACTTTTTGCAGGTCAACGACAGCGAAAAGAAACCAGTCAAATATCGGTGAAAGCCGACAGGTTTGCCTTATTTGTTTCCAAAAGAATCCACGAATTCATCTGTTTGCTCCCACACCAAAATCAGCAGCAACAGATTGGCGCCGTCTGTGGGAAACGAAAATCAGTCCAACCTTACTGCACCGGTGAAGTTGTCTCCCAAGCTATGCCTCCGAAGAAGGGGAAGGCAGCTGTCTCCAGCCACAGAGCCACTCCCGTTCCTTCTCCTCCTCCACTTCATGATGTCCTCCCTCAACCCGTCCAGCAAGTCCAACAACTGCAGCCTGGACAGCCTCTCCCTCAACCTGTCCGCAACCGCAGCCTGGACAGCATCTTCCTCAACAACCTCACCCCCAGCAAGCCCCTCAAGGGCCTCAAAGAGCTGCCCCGGGGGCTCCCGTCGAAGTCATCAAAGGCAACCTCCTCTTCACTACCATGTCTCAGTACATAACCCCTCATCCGATTCCACCGCAGCCTGGACAGCCTCTTCCTCAACAACCTCACCCCCAGCAGGCCCCTCAAGGGCCTCAAGGAGCTGCCCTAGGGGCTCCCGTCGAAGTCTTCAAAGGCAACCTCCTCTTCACGACCATGTCTCAGTACATAACCCCTCATTCGATTCCATGGCCTCTCACAATCCTCCAATGCCAAAGGACCGACATGTTATTGTTAATCGGCCCGGTTTCAACGAGCTTCGAACATGGCGAGGTTTCTTATATTATGGTGTTGGTTTGGTCTGCCATCACATTTCAGCTGGGAGTTTTAGGAGGAACTACTGCTATTCTCTTTCTGGCTTTCAGCTGTTTTTGCAGGTGTCCTTAATTTTGTTAAAGTCCCTATTACAAGTATAGCAGCAATTATATTTTGCATGATCCGATTAGTGGTTTGAAGATCCTTTCATTGCTGCTCACTGTTTGGGGATTTGGGTCTTATATTGTAGGACATTCATCTGGTAAAAATTTAGCAGTAGACATTTGAACGAGTTTGGATGCTTGATTTATTGTTCATTTTTTACTGCTGTTGAATGATTTCATTTGTTTGTCTCATCATTATTTATGTTTACCTCATGAATTTCTTTGCTACTGCATATTATTCTGTGTATACATGGACTAAAGCATTTCGCATGAGCGCTGCATGTAAGAAGCCAAAACACGTGTTCATCTCATGATCTCAAAGTAGCTCTTAACGATTTCTTTAATGCTAGACAGAACATTGAGGATGCATATTATGATGATAATATGGTAAGTCTCATTATTGTTGCAAGCTCACCTACCAACACTTGCATTTGATCTAATCACGGAACTGGACTTGAAAAGTCTCTCATTGCAGGCATTGTAAAGATAAGTGGAGAGGATGGGCAATATTATTCTCAACATTGTGACTTCTGTGTTAGGAATTGTGGCCTCAAATATAGTAGGCACTGAGTAGTTGAAGTTGGAGAAGAAGAGGATGAGACAAAGAAGTAAGAGAAGACAAACAACGAATAGAAGAATGCAGCCTTGAGAGTTGCGGTCGACCGACCTAGGGGTGCGGTCGACCGACCTAGTCTGCTGAGAGTTCTTCGAGTGTAATGGTCCAACAGAGGAGAGGGGGTGCACTCTACCGATCAGCTCTCGGGTCTGGACTTACACATTGCGGTCGACCGACCTTGGGGGTGCGGTCGACCGACTTCGACAGCTGATTGTTTTTGGGCTTACGAGTTTAAAAACCCAATTGCTAGATTTGTGTTTATCTTTTAGGATTTACTTGGGGGCTATATATATGGCCGTAAACTCTGGTTTAGTAATCTGAATAGATCAATTTTTGTAATCAAGAGGTGAGCCGTTATCATTATTCAACTTCAAGAGGGAATTGTGCCGAGTGTTTCAAAGGTGAGAGAGAGAGATTGAGAGTTGTAATCTCTTTTGTAATCTTTGTACTTCTTGGGGAATAAGAAGTATTAGTTATCTGTGCATATTGATTGTGTTCTTGTGAGATCTTGCATATATTGTGGTGGCTTGTTCTTGGTTTATCTAAGTCTTACGAGTTTCTATTACTTGTGGCGTGTTTCCGCTATTAGCACGACGAGTTGTGGAGTAGATTCCTCCAACAAGTGGTATCAAAACAGTTGGTTCGAGATGGCCGATAACAAGATGATCGAGAGATTCGATGGGAGTGACTTCGCGATGTGGAAGATTCAGATGATAGCGTATCTTTGTCAGAAAGATCTTGATGGTCCATTGTTTGATGAGAAGCCGGTAGGTGCAGACAAGGATGCGAAGGTCTTAACAGATTGGAATCATTTGGATCAGAAAGCACTGGGGCAGATTCAGTTGGGGCTGAGTAGGAATGCGTTATTTCATATCTCGAAGGCAAAGACCACAAAGGAGGCTATAAAGATTCTGTAATACCCCGCAAAATAGTATATGGCTAATTTTGCATAGTAATCTGTGCACATCTGAGTATTGCACACGATTACATATTTTTCTAATAGTTATCAGTTTTAATTGGGAGATTTCAGACATATGAGCTGTTCTGAACCCGATGAGATAAACTCGGGATATCTTCTCGATTGAACTGTGGATTTGTTCCGATTGTTTTGACTAGACAATTGTCAGGAGAAAAGTATAATTTCTATAAAACCTATATTTTTATAGACTTTAAATTATATATATTGGTTATTTTAAATTGAGCTAGTACTTGAATTGAATGGGAATTGAGCTTGTGCACTAGGGTTAGGGTTAGGGTGTGGTGACCTAGGGGACCTAACCTAGGGTTAGGAACCCTAGCATCATATCATGGCTCGGATCTTGATGAAGATCCAATGGTGGAGTTAATTCACCATGTGTATGTTGACTCTTAAGAGTGAGAAGTTTCCATGAAGCTTCCAAAGAGCTTCTAGAAAAAATGGTGTTGGCACTTCATCTCACCATACATCACCATCCCCTCCACTCCAACCCATCCACACCATACATTTGGCCGGCCCAAACTTCCAACACCCCAAACCCTAGCTCTCCATTTTTTCTATAAAACCCCCACTCATTTCACTTCCCATCTCTTCTCATTTCTTCCTATCCTTGTTCTTATTCAAAAAAAAGTGAAGTCTTTTAGAGAAGGAAAGAGAGGTGAAGTTTTAATAGGGGGAGAAGTTGAAGTAAATAAGGAGAAGAGAAGGTTTCATTTGGAGACCAAGGAGGAGGAGCAAGGAATCAAGCAAGCAAGCTAGTGAGAGTTCTTGCAACTTGAAGAAGTGGGTAATTCTCTAAACTCAAAAAGATTTAGTCTTTCTTTTGTATAAGATGATTAGCATGTAAAAGTAGCTAAGGAAACTTGATTGGCCATGTATGAGTATGGGTACGTTAAGAAGAGAAAACTTGTACTATAGAATAACTTCTTTCCAAGACTTTTGTTAGGAGCATGTTTGTAAGGGTGACTGCTCCTAACAAAACTTTTGTTAGGAGCATGTTTGTAAGGGTGAGTTTGAGAATTTCTTTCTCTCAAATGGTTCGGAATTTTGAGCTCAAATTTCGGGGATTTGTTATTCTATGTATGTAGAGCATCCATAAATATTTTCATAATTTTTAGAAGCAATTTAGTAGCCCAAACACCGAGTCAAACTCAGGACAATAAGCAGCCGAAATGGCTGCTGGCTGTGTGAAATTTGCGGTGTCTTTCCAATTTTGTAACTCAAAATTGGCTGGGTAATTTAAGCTGAATTTTTTTGTTGGCACTCTTGAGTGTGTCTACAACTATAATCTTAAATTTCATAATTTTCCGAGGTCGTTTGATGCCTCGAAAAATTGGAAGAATGCGACTGATCTGGAAGTGGCAGCTGAATCTGTCTGTGGTTTGGACTGAAGTTCAAAAGGCCATAACTCCTTGTGTATACATGAGATTGCTATGAAATTTTGGGAGTATCTTATGGTATGAGTCTATTTGATGATTCTCAAATTTTGGAATTTTTAGAGGTCGTTTGATAAGGTTTCAAAATTATTTTAGTAAGGGGTAGTAAATGCCCTGCTAAAAGAGCAGCTAAAATTGTGTGCATTGTTTGAGGACTCATAACTCATTGTGTGATATGAATCTGAATGTGAATTTTGGACACAATGAAATGGTATATGTGTGGATTAAGAATCTCAAATTTCATGAGCATTGGACTTAAGGTTGATTTATTATTGAATTTCAAGTGGCTTAGGTTCAGCCTAGTGCAAATCGACTAGTCTGCGAAGATGGGAAATTCTGGATTTATACGTTAAGAATTTGAGGAATTGACCAACTAGAGACTTGTAGTAGGGAGTCATAGTTTTCTAACCCAACTGGAATTTTGTAATTCCAGTTTGTAGGTTGAGAGTTATGATTTTTCAAAGACTAGGACAGATCCAGTTTAGTCAAGGCCCGGTTTGCACACCTGATGGAATTTGTTGTTTTCGAGGACTTTAGTGATTGAATCTGAGAATGTGTTCAACTAAGAAGTTGTTGTAGATACTCCCATCTTTCCATAGAATCCGGAATCGAGTAATTCCGATAAGCGAGCAAATTTTTATGATGTTAGGAAGGTGCAACAAGTGCATGATGATCGAATTTGAGGAAATGTTCGACTGGAGAGTTGTAGACGAGGGTCTTAGCTTTCCAGAATGGGTTGTAGTGTAGGGTTTGGTGATTTCCGAATTTGAATGGGGATGGAGAAAGGAAGATGAAATGAAGTTGAGAGTTGAATTTAGTAAGAGATTTTAGGAAGTAGGAGGAGAGTGATGTGGGTTGTATGAAACTTCGATTTGTGGTTATTGCCGTAGGTATTAGTAAGAGAGATATGAAATGAAAATAGAGGCATATCCAAATAAATGGGAAAATAGAGGCATATCCAAATAATTGAGCATTTGTAAGCATCATTTGGTAGCTACTGAATTTCACAGGCTACTTATTTAAACAAAGCAGATGTTAATTTACTAAAAAAATAAGAGAGATATCTGCTTTCTTATTGTGAGTGTTTGCTGTTGAATGTCTATGTCACTACACCAACACATTGTAGTAGCTAGTAGTGATGGTTGAGCAATTTAGATTTACATTCTAGCATGCAAATGCAGGTTGAGAGCCTGTTCTGTGGGCTGGAACAAGGTATATTACCTTGTAGCAATGCTTTCTTTTCGAATTTATGGTGTCCCGAGTAGTGAGCAAGGCTGGTTAGGACACTTCAATGTTGTACACTTGCACTGATCTATAAAAGTGGTCTGCACAGTATAAAAGGGGATGTAAATTTGTACGGTGAAGAAGATTGTATTAGCTACTTGGAATATGATAACACTTGTAGGGAAAAATGGAATTAGTAGATCAAAAGGTTAGAAGAAAAATTAGTATAATTATTTAAAAAACTAAAATTGATAAGTCAAAATTCTAAAAAGAGATAATACAAGTCAGGAACTTTGGTATGCAGGAATGTTGTTTAGAAAAAGAAAAAATGGAAAGGAGGTACTTGTAGATAAAGCATGGGAAGAAAATATTGTGATATGATTAGAGTGGAAGACGGATTTATACCACCGAATCTTTTGGCAAGAGAAGTATTTAGTGTTCTGAGTGCATTCAAGCCAAAGGAGGTTCAGAGTAAAAGAGAGTTTTCCGACCTTATAGGTGAATTCATCCAAAGAACTTTATCACAGAGAAAGTATTAGAGGAGAAGACTTCAGTGGTTATGTGGCATTGTGGCAAACATAATAGTCGATATGAGAGGGTACATGGAGATCAGGAATTGGAGAAAAAGAAGCATGTATAAACATGTGCCTGGTAAGGGGCCAAACCTGAGCTATGAAGCACGGACAACTCAATTTGGTAACGATGCCATGTCAGACACAAATCTGACATGGCACTGGATATTTTAGGATAGTTCTTTCAAATATCGCCGTGTCCGTGCTACTTAGAATCTGAGTGACTCTAATACCGTACGTAGCGTCCTCGTGAGTCGTGACTAAACTAAAACTCCTAAGTTGTCATGAGGGTTGATTCGTTGAGGGATGTATATTCATATTCTAACATATACCGATCATATTATATTAAACACATTTATACATTAATAACTTAATTGAAGAAATAGAGAACTCTCTAATTGAACCATACTTATTGTAAAATAATCCAAGGAGATTGATTAATAGAGAACTCTCTAGTTGAAACTTAAGCACACATCTTGTTAATTACACACGAGTAAAGTAATCTTTATAAGAATGTGGAAACACTAAATAACACTAAGTGTCTATATCAGATACACATAAATGCAACCGAATAATATAGCTCTGTGTTGCAGAATAGCTAGTTAATTCAGCATATAATCTACACCATGTGAATCTGTGTTGCAGCTATATTAGTTAATTCAGCATATAATCTATAGCTCTGTGCTGCAGCTATATTAGTTAATAACACTAAGTGTCTATATCAGATACACATAAATGCAACCGAATAATATAGCTCTGTGTTGCAGAATAGCTAGTTAATTCAGCATATAATCTACACCATGTGAATCTGTGTTGCAGCTATATTAGTTAATTCAGCATATAATCTATAGCTCTGTGCTGCAGCTATATTAGTTAATAACACTAAGTGTCTATATCAGATACACATAAATGCAACCGAATAATATAGCTCTGTGTTGCAGAATAGCTAGTTAATTCAGCATATAATCTACACCATGTGGATCTAAACATGCAGCTAATTAAGGGATTATACCTATAAATTGATATATATTGATGGTAAAAAGATATCGAACTTAGGTAACCAAAAAAACTGTCTTGAGGTAGGCAAAACTAAGAAATTGCAACCCTCTATAATATAACATAAACTTTGAGTTTGTACCATAACTACGTTTGGGTAAAACATGATCAAACCTGAATTATCAGAGCAAACAAGTGACAACTTCGAATTGTGAGACTGATCGAATTCAACCACCGAAGTAGATACCTTCAACATCTCTTCTGAACTTAAAGTCCAGCAGCATTTGCAAAAACCCTTTATATATCCTTTCAGTTCAATTATCTCTGTGCAAAAGGCTTTCTTTTCAATCATTCCTGAGTAAACTTCTTCATCAATGCCTCCTATTCCGCTTACACTCTTGAATGCAGATTCAAAAGTCTGGTCTGGGCATTTCTTCAGTAAGCTGTTGTACCTAGTCACTAAAATAAAACATTAAAAAAATAAAAATAAACATATAGCTACAAGAATTCAAGGAAAAATAGGAGGATAATACACATACAAAGAAGCTGAAGGGCAGAAGAAAGATCGCTATCAAAGAAGGAAACCATCGGCTCACTTTCGAGTGCAGGAGATGGTATGATACAGCCATCTTTGAATTCCTAAAAAAATTGAAAAAATACCCCGTTTCTCAAATTTTGATTTCATCAAGAAAAATATAGATATAGAGAGAGAGAAAGAGAGAGTTTGATCATCCATCTCTTCTGAATTGACCGAATCCTCATCTTGACCAGAAAGGAAAACTCCAACTGAGAAAAATGTAATATTCAAAAAAAAAAAAAAAACATCAATAAAATCAAACAGAGTACACATTAATTCAACTAAAGATCGAATCTATACCAATTTCTTGACATGATCCATTCTCGGGCAAGATCTCCATCTTCTGATTCACAACAAACAAACAAGAAACATTAAGTTCCGCGCTTTATCATACAATTAGAATCAGAAAAGAAAACCCATTTGAAAAGAAGAAATTTCGAGTCAAAAAGATTGATAGAAAGATGAAGAGAGATATATACATGGGGTTAAAATTCTTGGGTGATCTCTTCAAGGGCCGATAGCTCTATGGCTTCCTCACCCATGGTTTGTTCTTGCATCAATCTCTTGAATTTTACTTTCAGGGATGTGAGGTTTTTTTTTTCTTTCCTAAGGATTGAAGAGATTGATCAAGAACGAGAGAGAGAGAGTGAGAGGGGAGAGGGAGGGGGAGCTACAACGGTCATATATGGGATTTTATTGGGGAATATGAGGCTGTTAGAATTTTAAATTTGGAGTCAGAGTTAGCGGTTTGATTAGTGGACCGGATCCAACAAATCATTTTGGATCGAATATATTGATGGGTTTTTAGAATTTACTGCCATTTTGATCGGATTGGATTTATTGAAGTTGAAATTAGTTTCATGGGTTTTTAAGTTGTTGACATTTTGATTTTGGAGTGCATTTTTTGGTTCTTAAGATTAATTGGTTCTGTTAACTGTTAAGCATACGGATGGGGTTTGGAATTTCTGAACATTTTGTAGTGCATGACTGACTTTTAGGATTGAATGGGGTTTACTGATGATGAGGAACAGTAAAGCATTTTTGTGAAAAAAAGTTTAGGCATTTACTAATGAGAAGAAAAACAACATGCATGACCATCAGAATCAAATGTAAGCATAGAAAAGAGGTTTTATGTATGGAGATTTTGTAGCATTGATTTGGTCTTGAATCGTTATGCTTCATGGTTTTGGATTGCAATATATGAATTGATGTTACTATTGAGTACTGTTCAATTTTGATTAAGATATGTGATCATGAATTCCAAATGAGGTTTTGCCGTCTTCTTTCTTAATTTGTGTACAAAGTTAAATTTCACCATTAAAGTTGCATTCTTTGAGAAGAACAAGATGGGGATTGAAGCTGCATTCTTTATGAAAAAGATTGAATTGTGGATTTTTTTTTTGTGTTGATGTGTTAGATTGGGTATCCGCACATGGGGAAGCTGTGCTGGTTGGTGGTGCCCTGTTCTTTGACTGCTTGGAATCATTGGTCGCCGGAACTGAAGGTACTGATTGATAGTAAACCTTCTGCAGATGATATTATGTGCTATCGATATCATTGATTGTGGTAATGAGGAATGTTATGACAGGAGTGATGTTAATCTGATTATGCATGAGAACGAAATATTGAGACGCTTCCACTTGATTATAATATGTTGTTATTTTGTAGGGATAGATAAAACTGACCCACAAACCTGATCAGAATTGTAGGTGTTTGTACTGTACTGACGATATGTATGTATATCCAATCCCGAGACTATTAACAAACCCATAAAGTGAAATGCGGGAAACACTCTTGCTTCATGAAGGGTCTGCAAGTAGTGCTGAAAGTAAAATGCCATATGTTAGGACTTAAATATGCTTTTCGTATTAGTTGTTTCTATTTTTTTGTTGGCCCCCATGAACACACCAACATGAAGGGGATCAACTGGCATATTGGATCAAATTATCTAGACATATTAATATAACAGAGGTTTTATGCGGACTTCCATAGAAGAATCTTATGTATATCCCTTTGTTAGAAATGTCTTTGCACCACTTAATTGTTTTCCTTTTTTACATTTGACTTCTAATCTCCCTACAAAAAATATTGTCTACAAGGATGTATTAATGAAATGTCATGGAACTTCAAATTAAATGGTGAAATAATACTACTGTCTATTGAATATGTTAGTAAGGCTATTCTTGCATCATCTTAAATAATTAACATCGATCTATGATTTTGATATCGCATGCATATATAGAGCAATGCTCACGGTCATCTCTTCATTGTAAATTTTTCTCATTTATTTTCATAATATAAATTTTTGATATAAACGGTTCAATAATTTACTGTATCTTTTCTTATGAGCATTTTATTTAATTTTACACTTCAGCTTTCCCTGGAACCCTGAGCTCCAACTTCATAGTTTGGATGCGCGTCTTCAGAAGCCCAAGAAATATAGCCAAGATTTTTGGCACAATCATTTGTGTTGGATGTGCAATTGCTATGACATTTGTTCAAAGGCCAAAAACTCATTACTTTTGGTGACAATTGGATGATTGGTTGCCTATGATTGGACATAAACTCATTACTTTAACAAACCCATAAAGTGAAATGCGGGAAGTTATATGATACACGTTTGATCAGATTATGCTTATTCGTTGTCGCTTCCAAGTTTCCAGCTTACAAGTATGAAGTAACCTGGTGTAGTCTCCGAAGTTGGGGCAAGGGCTGTGTATTTTATTTAAATTCTAATATTCTCCCACATCATGTTGAGAGCTCTTTTTGGGTAGGGCTTTAAACCGGAAGGAACGGAATAGAACATTCATATGTTCAAGCTCGGACCGAAATTCTACTTGGACGGGCTTATGTCCGGCTCGGTCCAGGTCGGACAAATTTTTTATAGTCCGTGCTTGGTTCGTTACAAAAGTTATGCTTGTTCGGATGGACCGAACTCGGACCGGACTATGCTTCCTACTTCCATGTGCAATTCGGACTGGACTAGTCAGTGACCAATCTCGAGCTCGGTAAAGAATCAGACCTAATTATTTGTTCAAATTTGGTTCGTATAATAGTTCAGACGGTTCACGATCAGGGCATTTCGCGAGGTGGACTCGGACAGACGACGGACCGTCCTGTTCATTTTACAGCCCTATTTTTTGGGCATAATCCCTACGTTGTGTTAGTAGAGGTGGTATTTTTTATTTGCAAGTGATAAGTGCCCTATTGGATTTAAACATGTGTTGCTTTGAAACCAAAAGTCCTAAGTTGTGGGGGCATTGTGACGTAAGGAAAATTTAATAAAAGACAAAATACTCAAACATACTTCCAATTTGTAGTAAAAACTAAAACTTAATGTGGAAAGAAATTCATTTAGGATATTTTCAAGATACAAATGAAGTCAGCTTAAGACCAAAATCCCCTGATCATAAACTCTTTAAATAAATTTCGACGCATCCTAAGAGCCCAAACAAACTTGCAAATTCTTTGCAATCCGGATAACTGTCTCTGGCACAGTGTGCATAATCCTAAATGAAAATGCCAACTTCTCAGTATGCCTAGAAAGAGCAGTCTCTCTGTCTTCTTCATCGATATCAAAGCAAGGTCGCCTCTATTTGTGGAACATAACCTGCCTTCTTTTAGTCTAATCGCCATATCATCTAAGAATGAACGTATATCTTTCGTTTGAGGGTGAGACTGGTCTCTAAAAGGAACTGATGAACACCTTCAATTGAACCGCAACCAGGCTCTCTTCAATACCCTTCCTCACATATTTTGCATCTTCCCATCTTCTAGATTTCGAATACAAATTTGCTAGTAGTACTTGACACCCTATGTTCTTAGGATCAAAGAGCTTTCGAATCCTCGCTCCCCACTCCACATCTCTATGAATTCGACAACCCTTAACAATGAACTCCATATGGCTATGTCTGGATCCATAGGCATTGTCAATGTGATCTCCTCAGCTTCCACCAAGAGCCCAGCTCGACCCAGAAGATCCACCAGGCATCCATAATGTTCAAGCTTCAGATCACTGGCATATACTTTTTTCATGGCATCAAAATAAAATTCACCCTGTAGTACTAATCTGCCATGGCCACAAGCACTAAACAAAACACGAAAGTTACTTTATCAGGAGCAATGCTCTCATCCTTCATTTTCTCAAAAAGTTGGATTGCTTTCTCAGACTCGCCATGGATAGCAAAGCCTGCAAGCATTGCATTCCAAAGGCGAACACTGATTTTTTGGGTTGTGTCGTTAAATAAATGAAAAGCCAGTTCTAGGTCACCACACTTAAGAATACACATCGATGAGACTAGCATGCAATGTTTCGATCATTTAGATATTGGCTTTATCTATGTAGGTATGTAGGTATGTACCCATCTTCCTTGATCCAAAGCTACAAGGTTGGCACAGGCAGCAAGAACAGTCATGAGGGTGAAAGCATTAGGCAGAGGACTAGTGAGTTGCATATCATGGGAGAGATCCATTGCATCTCATGGGACATCCATGAAGCACCCAGCCTGCAAAGGACCTAATGAAACATTTACAAATTTTAACATTTACCGTTATATCGATTACCATTTTATAAATGCCAATTCTGTATGTAGTTGAAACTGAGGGCTTGAACTGGATGTGTAGCAAAACTGATTTAGGATTAAGGTAAGGAATGAAAGCCTCATAAAGATAAATGCAATCAATGTTAGGATGAACGGGAATATTGAGATCATTTAATAATTTCCAGTGTAGACAAATGAAGAACCAATCCATAATAGTGATAAGGAGTATAGTTCTGGAGCGAGAGGTAAATCTAGGTTGGACCATTTCATAAGTAAAGGTCCGCATTAGTTCAACAGATAAAAGATCATTAACATGGTTATACCCAACAGAACAGGATTCGGACCCCAAAATTTTCATGATAAAGTATTGTTTAGGGGAACACATATATATTATCTAGAAAAATATAAATGAAAATGACACTAATCATCATGTATTTATGATCATTCTGAATATTGTACAAAAATAAATGTTAGATAAACGTGAGATAAATGTTAAGGTAGTGAAACTTTTGTGATTATGATGAAAAATTTACATGAAAACTATTGAAGGCTGCAAATAAAATTTTCATCTATTTCCGCCATACAGAAATTGCTGACAAATAGGACGAGTATTTGAAGCAATTACTAGCAATGAAAGAAGAAAAGGAACTTGTGCATTACAAATGCTAACATGCTAACAGTCTACTATTCATTTCAAAATAAGCACATCATTCAATTCAGACCTAAGCATACCCAGCAGTCATAGTACTCCACCATGACACCACATCCCTCGTCGGGGCCATCCGATCAAACACCTCCGCCCGCCACAATCGAATTCAACAAGTACAATACAAATCCCTCTCCGCCATTTCCTCAAACACCTTCCTTGCATCCCCACAAAAAGGTTCCCCTCAAACTCCCGCCCTTCAAGACCTGCCCACTCACCTGCTCCACCTCCTTAACGCCCAGCCCATTAGCCAAGATCCAGCCTATTCAAGCCCGGTCATTTCCAGGTGTACGGCTGGGACCTAGGCCTATAAATTACGTGGGCTTATAAATTATGTGGGCTCCAAAAATTGAATCTTTTTCACGAAATACAAAATGGGCCTAGGCTTTATAAATTGGAGATGATTGGACTGAAAGAAAGGAGAAATATGCTTGGGTCGTCGTTATCTATTTAGTCAAATGGGGCCCACAAGACATTAAAAAATCAACTGATTGGGCTCTCCTAATTTTCCTAGTGTGTTGTGTGATTGCACAGCTGTGCCGAAACAAACTGGAGGAATCAAAAATTAAAATCAGATTAGGACATTAAAAAATTATTAGGGTTTTTATAATATGATCCCTCAGTTAGTGGCATTTTTCTGTTTAGTCTCAAGCCACAGTAATTGTGATTTGATCCCTCAGTTTGGATCTCACATTCGGTGCCATAGGCCATTGGGAATTTTCCCTCTCCTAATTTTTGGCTGAACCCCAGAAAAATGAGAATTGTGGATAAACTGATCAAACTACCCAAATTAAGGGACTAAATTTCAAATAAGTAAATAATTATGATTAATTGAGATACCAAATTTTAGAAATTAAAATAAGATGCCTGTAGTCAATGTTTATGATAATACCGAAGTAGTCAATTTTGTACGCATATAGGATTCGTATCGGTCTGGTCTACTAGTAACCAGGCCATGTGAAGAACAATTTTTTTGAAGGATCATGTGAAGAACATTAGTTTTATATATAAGTTTATTTTATAGCAGTAAATAAATAAGTAAAGATGTTCAGTACTTAATGTCTATAAATAAGGCCTATATGCCCTTGTCTTTTTCATCTTCCCACTTTCAAATAGGCTAAAATTGCCTAATCGTTTTTCTACCACCATCAATCAATTTTGTTTAGTTTCCATCTTAGACCTTGAATTTCTTGTATATTTTTTTGCTTATTTAGTGATCAATCTTACATATTCAAAAGGAATAAGGTATGATGTTCGCTACTTCCTATAGTCAATCTTGTACCCATATATAACAGTCTAAAATTAATTAGCAGAAAACTAGTATGTCCCATGTACAATATTGTACAGTCCAAATTAATTATGAGAGGTAGATATGTCTAGGTAAAGTCATAAAGGAAATGATCGCCTTACCAACTTGCTAGATTAAGAAAGGATTTGTGTACAAAATGACCCAAGTTTTGTAACCCATGTTTTCTCAAAAATGTATTTTTGTGTATTTTCTGTATTTAAAATTTTCGCAAATTATTTTTTTTCGGTTTTCAAATTATTTTGTCAAAATGATTTGTTCCTATCAAAATCTATTTTCGATCAATAGTTTTAATTGTAACTAGTTTCTATTATTTTATATTATATACTGAATACAATTCGTATTTTTATTGTTATTATTACTCGTATTATTACTGTTGTTTTATTCCTAATATTATTATTATTATTATTATTATTATTAGTATAAAGTTCAAATTGTATAATTTTTATTATTTGGTTATTTTATTTTATTTTATTTTTCTATTGAGTTTTTTTTAATTTCCCTAATGGATTTTTTTAAAACCCAATATATTTTAATACCCATTTCCCCATAGCCCATTATATTAAACCCAACTATACCCTATACCCATTATAAACTAATTACCCAAACCCAACTTAAACTACCCATTTCCCATCCTAATACCCACCTAACTACCCAACCCGTTAACTATACCCTTTAACTAAACTACCCAACCCGTTTTCATCCCAGACCCGAAGCCCAACCCTAAACCCTCCATCTATATAAACCCATTGTATACAACTGTTCGTCTCCCCTATCCTACACCCGCCGCTTCACCTCCTTCTCTCCCGACTCTCTACCTCCGGAATTTTTTCCCAAACTGCCCCACTTTTTGAAAGTTTTTCCCAAACTGCCATACTTTTTTTAAAAATTCCCAAGCCATCCCACTCGGTCTTTCACAGACCGAGTTTAGTTAAAATTAACTCGATTTTTCAAAGACCGAGTGTCAGTCTTAGATTTTTCGAATTCTAACACTCGGTCTTTGAAAAACCGAGTTATTTTTAGCTAAACTTGGTCTTTCAAAGACCGAGTGTCTCATTTTGGTAAATACTTTCGAAAGTGAGTCAGTTTGGTAAATACTTTCAAAAAGTGGGTAATTTTGGTAACAAGTTCAGCTTTCTAAAGGGGAAGAGAGGAGCAGCGGAATGTACGAATGCAGTGTGCTATCGCGCCTGGAAGGTCCCGAGGGTTTTGACCGGGTCGTTGGCGAGTACTCCTTTGCCCCAGTGTACTGACAGCCTGTTCTCGAGGAGAAGGATGGTGACGAAATTGGAGGCTGTGAGGAATCTAGTGAGTTGTTGATTCTTCTTTGAAATAAAATATGCATTGGGTTTACTTGTTTTTTTTTCATTTTTGTATTCAATTATTGTTGTTGTGTTTTTTTTTTTTTTGGATTTATATGGTTTATGGTTCTTTTGCTGAGTGGAAAATTTAGTTGAAATGTGTTAGACTTGCATAACTTCATACTAATAAGTCTTTCTATGAGCTCCTTTGGCATGGACAACTTTTGGTTGAGTGGACAGGCGGTTCAAAGGTTATGATTGGGAATCTGAATGTGATGATATAAATTGATTGGTAGATGAGTGCCGAAGATCCAAATTTGGAATATTCGTTAATATGTTGATTTCTTTGTATGATTACGTATGTGTGTTTCAGATGTTTATTTTAAAATTTGCTAACAAAAAATTTGTTAACGTCTACAAAGTTGAGTGGAGAGGTTGTTCAAAGGTATTGAAAAGGAATTTGATGTGATGATAGAAATGAATCTGCACATAAGTGGGGAAGATCCAAATTTAGCATTTTTGTTAATGTCTCGATTAATATGTATGGTTGCGGGTGTGTCTTACGTTTTTTGTATTTCATCCAAGAATTTGTTAATGTCTGTAAAGTTGGATGGAGATGCCTTTCAAAGGTTTTGAAAGGGAATTTGATGTGGTGATATAAATGGATCGGATGATAAGTGCGAAAGATTCAAATTTGGCATTTCCGTTGATGTCTCAATTACTTTGAATGATTATGAATACATGTGTGTTTGCTTACAAAATTCGCTTACGAAAAGAAAGTATATATCCTTTTTTTTTACAAGATATGTAACACATTGACTACTTAATTCTTTGTTATAAATTTCCGTAGTTATGTTTATTTTAAGATAAGTATGTATGTTATGTTGAGATTATACTGATTAAAAAGAATCTAAATTGCACGTTGTTTTAAAAAGGATGCCATTGTTTTTGCCTCTGGAATCTAAATAGAAATGGAATGGAAAACAATAGAACTTCTGAACTTTTTGTTGTTTCCGCATCCGCCCTAAAGAGGTTTATCTAACTAATTTCCAAAATAGATCACTCGCAGTTGCGAACTGCGACCTGTTCGATTGTTAGGCTTTAAAAATGTGTTTTTTCAAGGCCGCACTTCCCAACTATGGTCTTAGTTCATTTCATATTTGGGCTACGGTCTAAAGAAACTTGAAGACTTAGACAAATGTATCTAAGTAAAAAGGGGCTAAATATAGGTTGCAGTTGGGAACTGCGGCCTCTATTATAATTATTTCTTCTTCTAATAATTTTTAAAAAAAATAAATAAATGACTTAGGCCGCAGTTCCAGTTGCGGCCTATATTGAACCCTTTTTTACTTAGAAAATTTTATTCAAGTCTCCAACTCTCTCTAGGCCCAAATATAAAATGAATTAAGGCCGCAGTTGGGAATTGTGGCCTCATAATCGAACATGCCACAATTTGCAACTGTGAGTGGTCTATCTTCAAAATTAGTTGCGAAAGTGGCATATTTTATAAATTAGTTTTCAAAAGTGGCCTATTTCGGCAAAAAAATCCAATATTGTCATGTATGCACAAGTTTCTTAAGTGCTTCTAGTCATAGCATATTAGTCCTCTTGTTAACTACGTACCATACGAAATTGTGAAGTTGAGGAATCATATATATCAATTAACAACACATCTGAGAATTTGAGGGCCTAATAAACAAATACTAACTGAGAGACCAGTATTTGACCGAACATATTACCAAAATGACCCACGTTTTGAAAGTATTTACAACACTGACCCACTTTCGAAAGTATTTACCAAAATGATACACTCGGTCTTTGAAAGACCGAGTTTAGTTAAAAATAACTTGGTTTTTCAAAGACCGAGTGTTAGAATTCGAAAAATCTAAAACGCTCGGTCTTTGAAAAACCAAGTTATTTTTAACTAAACTAGGTCTTTCAAAGACCGAGTGGGATGATTTCGAAATTTGAAAAAAAGTAGGGCAATTTGGGAAAAACTTTCAAAAAGTGGGACAGTTGGGGAAAAAAATCCTACCTCTGCCCCCTGGTTCTTTCTTTCGTCGCAACACATGCATTGCCTCGACGACATCCCGCCCTCTCAACCTCCTCGGCAGCCCATGCTTCTCCCCGTCCTCATCGCGACGCACTCCTATCCGCTCGACAGCCTGCGGCGCCAGCGCGCCACCCTACACTTCCCGTCTCCTGCCTCCTTATCGGCCGCGACTGCAGCGATCCGCAGCTGTCCTCGCCTCCTCCAGCGCACCGTTGCCTGCAGTGCACTACAGCAAGAGATAGCAGCACCCCGCTGTGCAACCAGTCATGCGTGCAGACCAACCAGCCGCTTCCCTAGCCATCTTGCTCCCGCTCTGCCCTGTCGCGTAGCCAGTGCACCGGACAGCAGCCCTCGCATCCTCCGCCTTGCAACACCGTCCCACCACCCGTCGTCTACCACTGTAATACCCCAGATTTGCAGTGAACAGTCGACTGGTCGATTGTTCAGTCGACTGGTTTGCGTACACGGGATTTGTGGAATTTGAGAGGAGATTGAGAAATTTAGTCCCACATGGGAGGTGCACAAAAACTAATTTGAGTATAAATATAATTAGCCAATGATCAAGAGTCACCTAATTGGTTAACCACCTTTTGAGAGGCAGCCTGTGGTGGGCAGTTGTACTACATAGTATCTAATTTGTATTCTAAAAATATTAAATTGTCTGAGTATTGGGGCGGGGCATTACAAATGGTATCAGAGCCGACTTTCGACACCGGGTGTAGAAGAGGTCAGTAGATCTGCGGTGTTGAGAGTCACTTATCTCCGGGATCAGGAAGGATCTGCGGTGTTGAGAGTGATTTATCTCCGGGATCGAGGACTATACTACATCGGCTAGAAAGGGCGGTCCTACACTAGAGGTGTGCCCTGTACTCAGCGAGGACGCTGATTTCTAAAGGTGGGGTGTATGTAATACCCCAGATCTTGAGCGAACAGTCGACTGGTGGTTTGAGCAGTCGACTGGTCTGCGCGGGATTTGAGAATTTAAGAAAGATTTGAGAAATATAGTCCCACATGGGAAGTATACAAAAACTAATTTGAGTATAAATATAATTAGCCAATGATCAAGAGTCACCAATCCGGTTAACCACCTTTTGAGAGGCAGCCTGTGGTGGGCAGTTGTACTACATAGTATCTAATTTGTCTTCTAAAAATATTAAAAATCGTCTGAGTATTGGGGCGGGGCGTTACAAATGGTATCAGAGCCGATTTTCGACACCGGGTGTAGTAGAGGTCAGTATGATCTGCGGTGCAGAGAGTCATTGATCTCCGGGGTCAGGTATATTCTGCGGTGTTGAGAGTCACAGGTAGTGATTGATAGCCGGGTATCCGATCTGCGGTGTTGAGAGTGATTGATCTCCGAGATCGAGGACTATACTACATCGGCTAGAAAGGGCGGATCCTACACTAGATGTGTGCCATGTACTCAGTGAGGACGCTGATTTCTAAAGGTGGGGTGTATGTAATACCCCAGATTTGCAGCGAATAGTCGATTGGTCAATTGTTCAGTCGACTGGTTTGCGTACACGGGATTTGTGGAATTTGAGAGGAGATTGAGAAATTTAGTCCCACATGGGAGGTGCACAAAAACTAATTTGAGTATAAATATAATTAGCCAATGATCAAGAGTCACCTAATTGGTTAACCACCTTTTGAGAGGCAGCCTATGGTGGGCAGTTGTACTACATAGTATCTAATTTGTATTCTAAAAATATTAAATTGTCTGAGTATTGGGGCGGGGCATTACAAATGGTATCAGAGCCGACTTTCGACACTGGGTGTAGAAGAGGTCAGTAGATCTGCGGTGTTGAGAGTCACTTATCTCCGGGATCAGGAAGGATCTGCGGTGTTGAGAGTGATTTATCTCCGGAATCGAGGACTATACTACATCGGCTAGAAAGGGCGGTCCTACACTAGAGGTGTGCCCTGTACTCAGCGAGGACGCTGATTTCTAAAGGTGGGGTGTATGTAATACCCCAGATCTTGAGCGAACAGTCGACTGGTGGTTTGAGCAGTCGACTGGTCTGTGCGGGATTTGAGAATTTGAGAAAGATTTGAGAAATATAGTCCCACATGGGAAGTATACAAAAACTAATTTGAGTATAAATATAATTAGCCAATGATCAAGAGTCACCAGTCCGGTTAACCACCTTTTGAGAGGCAGCCTGTGGTGGGCAGTTGTACTACATAGTATCTAATTTATCTTATAAAAATATTAAAATTGTCTGAGTATTGGGGCGGGGCGTAACAAATGACTAAATTTCTCAAATATAATTTGAGTATAAATATAATTATGTAATACCCTAGATTTGCAGCGAACAGTCGACTGGTCGATTGTTCAGTCGACTGGTTCACGTACACGGGATTTGTGGAATTTGAGAGGAGATTGAGAAATTTAGTCCCACATGGGAGGTGCACAAAAACTAATTTGAGTATAAATATAATTAGCCAATGATCAAGAGTCACCTAATTGGTTAACCACCTTTTGAGAGGCAGCCTGTGGTGGGCAGTTGTACTACATAGTATCTAATTTGTATTCTAAAAATATTAAATTGTCTGAGTATTGGGGCGGGGCGTTACAAATGGTATCAGAGCCGACTTTCGACACCGGGTGTAGAAGAGGTCAGTAGATCTGCAGTGTTGAGAGTCACTTATCTCCGGGATCAGGAAGGATCTGCGGTGTTGAGAGTGATTTATCTCCGGGATCGAGGACTATACTACATCGGCTAGAAAGGGCGGTCCTACACTAGAGGTGTGCCCTGTACTCAGCGAGGACGCTGATTTCTAAAGGTGGGGTGTATGTAATACCCCAGATCTTGAGCGAACAGTCGACTGGTGGTTTGAGCAGTCGACTGGTCTGCGCAGGATTTGAGAATTTGAGAAAGATTTGAGAAATATAGTCCCACATGGGAAGTATACAAAAACTAATTTGAGTATAAATATAATTAGCCAATGATCAAGAGTCACCAATCCGGTTAACCACCTTTTGAGAGGCAGCCTGTGGTGGGCAGTTGTACTACATAGTATCTAATTTGTCTTCTAAAAATATTAAAAATCGTCTGAGTATTGGGGCGGGGCGTTACAACCACCTTGCCTGTGGGTTTGCTGTTGTGTTAGGTTCTTGATCATTGAGTTTGGATGGATTGAATTTGGGCCGTCGAACTTCATCATGATCATCATCATCATGGGTTTGATCATCTTGATTATGAGTCGTCCGATGGATCTTGATTCTTGATCTCTGGTTGTGGGCTGTCGGATCTTCCCAATCTCATCTTGATCTTGATCATCATCGAGATCCGTGCTCCGATCGTGATCGTGATCGTCTGATCAGATCTGAGCCGTCCGTTGTGTTCGTGATCTTGTTCGTGGTTGTTCGTCGTTCGTTGTTGTTGAGTTCGTGCCTGGGAATCCGTTCCTGTTATTCTCTTTCTTTCGTTGGATTCATCGTCGTCTTTCAGGCAAGTAACTTGTACTCCAATTCATTTGTTTGATACAAGTCAAAAAGTTCACCTATAGTGTAGTTGGGTCTAGAGACAACCAAAGATTGTGATTTCCTTGATGGGTTTTGTCTCTATTGTGATAATTTGGCCATAGATGACTCATGACATAAATCTTGATATGTGATAACCTAGGAGTTGCCCAATTCTTGATTTTTAGTCATGTATGTGAATAATTGTATAAATATGTGTTTGGATTAAGACCCATGCGAATTAATAGGTGTGGACATGTTAATAACCCTAAATCATGATGTTTAGATACTTGGTAGGTTGTATTTCAAGTTTGGATGTGTTTGGATCAATATTCTTGAAGTTCTGATGTTCTTGTTTTGAAGTGTGAAATCTGTATTTTCTGGATGTTCTGTTTTGTTTGCTGTTTTTGTCTATACTACAGCCAGTATCTTGATTCCAGTATAAAATATGAATTTTAGAAAAAATTTTCTATTTTCAAACCCCACTGGTTTTTCTTAATTTGGATTTCGTATGACTGGGTTTTGACTGGATCAAGCGAAATTTTTTCTATTTTCAAACTCCACTGGTTTTTCTTAATTTGGATTTCGTATGACTGGGTTTTTCTTAATTTGGATTTTGTTTGCTGTTTTTGTCTATACTATAGCCAGTATATTGATTCCAGTATAAAATATGAATTTTAGAAAAAAATTTCTATTTTCAAACCCCACTAGTTTTTCTTAATTTGGATTTCGTATGACTGGGTTATGGCTATTTTCGTATAGAGGTGTCGATCTATTTCAGATTCTGTTTTGGGTTAATTTTATTAACAAACGATTTTCAAGAACTATTCTATACATATTATCTTGATCCAATGTTTTGGTCAGTGTTTCTTTATGAAGTTAGGGATTACCCAGAATTTTGATGAATTTTATTGATAAGTTTTATGTGACGTTCCATGCTATTTTCAAAAATCTACTCGTGATGTATTTTGCTTGCTGTTCTATAAAGAATCATATTTTCACCATGATTCCTTATACTGTATGAAAATTATTTCTGAAATATAAAATTTAGTAAATTCTGTAATACCCTGATTTTTCAATTAATGAAAATTATTTTATTTTGCACGTAGTGTGCACGTGCAATATTTTTTTTTTTGGTTAAATTAAATCTTATAATTATTTTATTATGATGTGTATAAATATTTAAATATGTGTTCTCAAATTTTTTTGTACAAAAGCCTTTCTTTAAATAAATAGAAAGCCTTATTTTAAAGCCTTTTCTTAAAAGCCCAAAATGTATTTTATTTATTTTATTTTTAAATAACTATTTTGGCCCAAACTAAAGCCCATGAATGAATCTATTTTTATTTAAACTTGTCATGTAGAAGACTATTTTATTATTATTTTATTTTTGTACAAATTAAAATGTACAATTTTGGTCTTAGTTGCATGCACGTGCACTACACGTACACGTGCAATGCACACTTCTTTAATGGCCGGTTGCTTCTCTTTTTGGAGGGATTTTCAAATAGTTGAGTGGTGTTCATGGAGGTGGTTGTATAGTTGTGGGTAGTTTTTATAACTCCTACTCTAATTTTGGCCTTCCATCCTACAACCAACTAGTCAATCCTAGCCATCCATTTCACTTGATTTCTAGTATAAATACCCCCCCCTCCCCATGGCTATATTCATATGCAATTATATCTTTCCAAACCTATAGTCTAATTTAGTAATAGTTGTGAGTTAAAAAAGAGTGAGAGTTGTGTGGGAGTGCTTGCATTTGTCAAGGAGAAGAAGGCCGACATCACTAGGAGAAGCATTCGGCTTGCTTGGTGTTCGTGGAGCTGTGCGCGCATCGTCTAGGAGGAGGTGCATCTTGTTGCAAGGATTTGTTGCTTTTGTGTTTGTTTCTCTCCATACAAGGTGGGTAACCTTTCATATTTCTAATATAGGGATCCATGCTAGATTTAACTATCAAAACGTTGCATGAAAAATACTAATAAGAACACACTTTAATTGAGAAGTTAGTTTATGAATTGATTGAAATGTTGTGATTAACTTGTATGTGATTCTAGTATTAAATTAAATTGTGTGTAGAATTCTCCATGATTATTAGCATGAATGAATAATAGTGGTTAAATTCCCTTAAGGATGTTGCTAGTATGATATTGAGACATGATGCATGAAAATTTCTAATAAGAACGCTTGTTAATTGAAAAATTGAAACATGTAATTGATTAAGAAAGAGCACACTTTAATTTGAAAAGAGTGACTTCCTTGAATGATTCAGATGTGATTATGCAAATTGATAAGTGATTATATACATTGTGACATAGATTGATTAATGAAACTACTTTGTTATCATCAAAGAACTACTCATAAAGTTAGTAGTTTGAGTTTTACCTATTCATGTGCTAAATAGACCTTTATGTTGACATGGGTATGAATAATATGAATTGTATGTAGAGAAATGCATAAAATCAGTAGATTAATATGAAATGTATTGACAAAACAAAAGATTAGAATGCTATGAGGCAGAGAAACATCACAAAGAGAAAAATGGTAGTGTTAGAATGTATAGATTGAATTAATGGTAGGAAAATATATTTTAATTGTTGAAAAAAAAATTATCTTTTTATACTGGTTTGTAAATTGGACAAGAATTTATTAATCTGGAATTATACAGTATTTTTATGAAGATTAAAGGAAATTGAAGACTAGTTGAACATCGAAACATTTTTATAACAGTGAGAATTGGTCCAAAAGGAGTTTAACGCATACTGTAACAACCTGAGCATGTAGCTCAAGTGGTCACTGTGTTGCGTTGGGTTCTCTGTGATGACTAGTTCGAATCCCGTGATCAACAATATTTTGTTTGGTTTCTTTTTAAAACAATTCATCAGCGGACCGAGAGCATTTATAGCTCTCAGTCGTGTTTTATACCGTAGCACAAACCGGCCTATTGGTCTGTGCTTTGGGATGTGTCGGTGGGGTGTTGGGTTCGAATCTTGCTATCGGCAAGATTGAAAAAAATTATTTTTTTGGGTTTTTAAGTGTCCAAAAAAATGTGAAAAAAATATGGTTATTCTCCTAAAAGTGTAAGGGACTTTCTAAAAATGGTTTGGGAATTATTTGAATGAATTTAACTATGATTTGGAGTCAAAATGCATAAATAGACATATGGTTCTATTGATGTGAAATTATAACTTGAAGGAATAAGTGAAATGAAGAATTAAGAGTTGATTTGACAAAAGAAATTTGGTTGTGTGACATGATGCAATTTATTTCTCATTTGTGGAACAATTGAAGCATGCATATTTAATGTGAAATTGATATGATGTGATAATTGATAAAGTATATGCAAAGTTATGTACAGTTATGGACTTGTGAACAAATTTGAAATCATGAATTGAAAAGAGAATGTACATGTGAGTATGAGAACTCAACATGGAAAATTTATGAGTTGAAAATTGTGAAATGAAAATTGAAATAGAGTAGCTAAGTCTCCCCCGGCATTGAGAAATGAAATGAAATGAAATGAAATTAGACCAAGGTTGGTCAGGTTGAAATGAATGAATAAGTTCGGTTTAGTGGAGAGGCTAACTCTAGAGATTTAATTTTTGTTCATGATTTTTAATAAAACTAAGGATTAGTACATAGTGGAGACGTGATGAAAGTAGAAGAAAAACATGAGTATGGGGGCCATCGGATAGCGGTGTGAGAGCGATCCACAGGCTGCCTGCTTGATGCGTCAAGACATGGCGTGGGCGCTACTCCAGAATTATTGTCCCGGTGGCGACGCTCGTGGGATGTTCGAGTGGCTATGGGTGGTGCCATTGTTCCACGGCGGAGGCTGAATTGTCCATAGTCTGCCTGCTCGATGCGTCGTGTCAGTGCGTGGGATTCCCCTCCAGGCTGTCTGGACATGGGCTCATAGATCATAGGACATCTAAGACACTACCGTAGTTACAGTAGTAGATTAAGTCATAACGGGGGATTGAACCCTACAAAGATGAAGAACGATTAAGGACTTGCCCTCGGACCTATGTAGTATGGGATGCATAGAATCCGAACAAGTGCGCATTAGTGTCATGTAACATAAATAAATGCATTAAGGATTAAGTGCACAATCACAACACGACATCAATAGGGTAGTCCCTTTAGTTTGAAATGTGACAAGTTTGTGTTTGTTAAATATGGAAAGTGGAGTTATACTATTTCCGGCATAGAGAGGATGGCCGTGTATAATGTTTGTCGGTTGAATAAACTGACGTACCCACAGTCTTATATGCAGGTAAATGACATGTTAAAGAGGAATGGATGCTGAAAGATTATACCATGTTGTTGTACATTTATTTAATTGTTGTAAATTTTACTTCCGCTGTGCAAATGAAAAGTGTAATAATGATGTAAACTCTGATGTAAGATGAAAAGTTTAAATTTCCTTGTAAAATTGTACTAAAGAAAGTGAAAAGATCCTGTAGAACATCTCAAATTCAGTGTATTTGGGATTCGGGGCGTTACAGAGTGGTATCAGAGCCACACTTTCTACGCTTTCACACTTGTACAAATTTATAAGGAACGACACCCTAGAAGTGGACATTAGAGTGTGTGTTTGAGTCTAGAGATTTAAATGTAAGTGACTTACATTTGTGTTGCTCTAAGATTTATGTTTTCTCCTCTCTATTCTAAGATGGCTGATCACTTCGACCCTGCTGGAGGCGACGACTGGCATATCATTGAGGAAGAGTACCATCCTGGACAGGCTGATTCCGAGGACGAGTACTACCCTGGGCAAGCAGATTCTGACGGTGAAGAATGGCCTGAATCCTGAGAGATCACCCCACCTCCGGATTCATCTGATGACTCTTCTTCTGACGAAGAAGAAGAACCAGTTCCAAATGGTCTTGTGACTTCTCTTTAGAGGCAGGTAGAGACACTGCGAGAGAGAGTCGGATTGTTGGAGGCTCAGCTGGCGAAGCGGAAGGACGACTTTTCTGTTCTCAGTCATCGAGTATGGGAACTCGAGAAGAGGAAGAACCTGACTGATGTGCTGAAGGATGAAGTTGATGAACTGCGGGAAGAACTTCGAGCAGCGAAGAGGACCCGTAGGAGTTAGACTGTCTTAGCTTCTATTATTTTCCGTTCTGATGTCAAAAATGTTTTTAATTCGAATGTATAAACTTTGGAATTCAATGAAATGCAAGTTGGTTTAAATTCTTGTCTTATACTTCGAATTTAATAGATCTTTTGCATCAGAATATATCGAGAAGAGGAGCTAGGAATGGGGAAGGTTTGGATCTAGAAACGGAACTCGCGAGGGTCTATCAGACACTCAATGCCGTGGCTATGAACCAAAACCAAGCAAGGGGGCCGGCGAATCCAGTGCCCGAGGCGATTAAGCTAGTGGAATCATTCAAGAGAATGAAACCACCTGTATTCGAGGGAAAGTCAGACCAAGATGCGGCTGACAGCTGGATCCGTTAAGTGGAGACGATCTTTGAGGTGTTGGAGACCCCGAAAGGCAGCAAGGTCAAGTTGGCGACTTTGCAACTGGAGAAGGATGCAGCGGTCTGGTGGCAATCCATGAAGAGGACCATGGGAGGCATAGTGCTTGGCTGGGAGGAATTTCTGGAAGAATTCTGCAGTCACTATTTCCCCTCCGACGTCCAGGAGAAGAAGGCAATGGAGTTCCTGTCGCTACAGCAAGGTAGCATGTCGGTGAGAGCGTATGAGACCAAGTTTACTCAGCTCTCTAGGTATGCTCCAGAACTGGTGATGGATGAGGCTAAGAAGGCTCGTAAGTTCGAGCATGGATTGAGGCCGAGCTTGAGGTCCCGTATGATACCTCTTGGTATCAGGAGATTCGACAAGCTGGTCAAGAGGGCGGCAGCGACAGAGGCGGATATGGAGCAGTTCCAAGTTGTTCAGAACCGGAGGAACAACTGGCAGTCTGGAAAGAGGCCTGCACATTCTGGAAGTTTCAAGGGGCAACCATCTGCACAAAGATTCAAACCGACAGGGGCGAATGCTATTAGTGTGGCTGGAAGACCTGGGAACAACGTGGTGAGACCTCCTGCGGTAACTTGCTTCAACTGTGGTGAAACGGGACATTACCGATCTCAATGTCTCAAGCCACAGAGTGGTAATAGCAATGCACCAACGCAGCAGACTGGGAAGAGGCCGTACCAACCAGGGCGAGCATTTGCCTTGACGGAAGCTGATGCTGATGAGGCAGATCAGGTCATCTCTGGTACGAGGGCTGGTGTTTAGAGTTTTGTCATTTCTTTTCCCGCTTATATTGTGAAACTGTTATGTAATGGTGTGTATTATGTAATAGGCGAACTATATCTTAATGGAATGAAAGCTGTTGTGTTGTTCGATACTGGATCCTCTCATATTTTTGTGTCTCCAAAATTTGCTAAAGTGTTGGGAGTTGAACCGAAGATTTTTCCAGGCAAGATCTTAGCAGTAGCTACTCCATCAGGGAAAACTTTGACCACTGATCGGTATTATGCTGATTGCGAGATTGTGATTGGAGATAGAATCTTTGGCATTGATCTGATCGAGCTGACCATCTTGGGAGTCGATGTTATCATTGGCATTGATTGGATGTCAGTGTACAGTGCGAGCATCGAGTGTAAGACCAAGACGGTAACAGTGAAGGCTCCAGGTGGACCTGAAGTCACTTTCCAAGGGAAGCAGAAATGTTCTAAGCTGGTGGCAACTATCCGCAAGGAAGAGACTCCTGTGGAAGTGCAAGGGATTCCTGTGGTTCAGGACTATCCGACCGTGTTCTTGGAAGATTTTCCTGGGTTACCCCCGCATTGTGATGTAGAGTTCAGCATCACTGTTCAACCGGAAAGTGCACCCATTTCTAAGGCACCGTATAGGATGGCTCCAGTGGAACAGGATGAGGTGAAACGGCAGATTGAGGAACTGTTGGAGAAAGGCTTTATTCAACCTAGTGCGTCACCTTGGGGAGCACCAGTGCTTTTGGTAAAGAAGAAGGATGGACCGATGAGCAAGGTTGTAAACGGCGTCAGGCGGTGGCGGTTCGGCCAAGGACCGCCTACCGCCTAGGACGCCTAGGCAGCGCCTAGGCGGCACCTAGGCGTTTTGTTTTTATTTTTTAAATATTCATATATTAACCTTTTAAAAGTTACATTTCTCTATTTTTGCTCGTAGTCTAAATCTTTTAAATGCATCACAATTCACAAGTGATGCTAGGCCAGAATGATTTTAGAAGTTCAACAATGATTATGGTGTAAACTTTAGATTCATAATGACATAAACAATAATCAGTCATATAAAATTTCAAATATAACGTGAACTAGTAACACCTTAATGTAAAGATGAATAGGCTTTTTACTGTTGAAGATGAAGAGGGTTTTTTCTGCTGAAGATGAAGAGACTATTTTAAGAATTAAAAAAAATTACAAAAAAATCTGTCAGCCGCCTGATCGATTTTGGCCACCTAGGCGCCGCCTCGGCCGCCTCGACCGCCTAGGCGCTGCCTCGGCGGCGTCTTGTACGCCTAACTGCCATCTCAATGCCTAGAGTACCGCCTATTGCATATGCGGTTCGTTCTCCTCTTTTTGAGCGCCTAGGCACCGCCTAGGCGTCCGAGACGGACGCCATTTAGAACACTGCCGATGAGAATGTGCATCGATTACCGAGAGCTGAATAAGGTCACTATTCAGAATAAGTTTCCGATTCCTCGAATTGATGACTTGTTCGATCGTCGACAAGGAGCAGCTGTTTTCTCCAAAATAGATCTTCGATCAGGTTACCACCAAGTTCGAGTGAAAGCCGAAGATGTGCATAAAACTGCATTTAGAACTCGACATGGGCATTACGAATTCTTAGTTATGCCATTTGGAGTGACGAATGCACCTGCAATCTTCATGGATTTGATGAACAGAGTTCTGAGGCCGTTCATTGATTCTTTCGTCGTGGTGTTTATCGACGATATTCTCGTGTACTCCAAGTCAGAGGAGGAGCACACCGAGCATCTGGCAGCAGTTTTGAAGAAGCTGGAAGAGCAGGAGTTGTATGCCAAGTTACCCAAGTGTGATTTCTGGAAATCTGAAGTGGCATTCTTAGGTCACATCCTTTCTAAGGAGGGAGTGGCAACTGACCCTCAGAAGATAGAGGCAGTGAGAGATTGGGCAAGGCCTACTACAATGAAGGAAGTCAGAAGCTTTCTTGGGATGACTGGATACTACAGGAGATTCATTCAAGGTTATGCTCAAATAGCTGTACCGCTTACTGGACTGACCAAGAAGAATGTGAGCTTCAAGTGGACTGAGCAATGTGAGGCGAGCTTTCAGGAGTTGAAAGATAGACTGACTACTGCACCTATTTTGGCTTTGCCTAGAGCAGGTGTTGAGTATGATGTTTATAGCGATGCTTCACATCGTGGGCTTGGTTGTGTCTTAATGCAAGAAGGTAGAGTAATCGCTTATGGGTCTAGGCAACTACGACCGCATGAGAAAAATTACCCGACTCATGATCTAGAGTTGGCTGCGATTATCTTTGCCCTGAAGCAATGGAGGCACTACGTGTACGGTGAGAAGCTGAACATGTACACGGACCATAAGAGCTTGAAGTACATATATCAGCAGAGGGATCTGAATCTGAGGCAGCGGAGATGGTTGGAAGTACTCGAGGATATGCGACCTGAGATCAAGTATCATCCTGGAAAGGCTAATGTTGTTGCTGATGCACTTAGCCGCAAGAGCAGTTTGGCCAGTTTGATTACAACTCAGAAGCATCTGATTGAGGAGTTGGACCGAGCAGGTGTTGAGGTTGTCTTGCAAGGATTGGGAGCATCTTTGGCTCAGTTGAGGCTTCAGCCTACTCTGAATACAAGGATCATTGCAAGTCAAGAGGTTGATGCTGATATTTTGGAGATGAAGGAGCAGGTTAGTGCTGGCAGGTTGCCCGGATTTCAAATCAGGGATGGAGTGCTGTGGTTTGGAGATAGGCTGTGTGTTCCAGATCAGGCGGACCTGAAGGAGAGTATTCTTCAGGAGGCACATGCTACTCTTTTGTCGGTACATCCTGGGAGTACTAAGATGTACAAAGACATCAAACAGCATTTCTGGTGGTCAGGTTTGAAACGGGATGTGGCTGAATTTGTGGCGAGGTGTGAGGTTTGTCAGCAAGTCAAAGCCGAAAATCAGAGACCCGGAGGTCTATTACAGCTGTTACCTATTCCGGAATGGAAGTGGGATAACATCAGTATGGATTTCATCACGGGATTGCCTAAGAGTTCTAAAGGCAATGATGCGATTTGGGTTATAGTCGATCGACTAACCAAGTCCGCTCACTTTTTGGCGATGAAACTCACTGCTTCGATGGACAAGTTAGCTGAGATGTATGTTGGTGAGATTGTCCAACTTCATGGCGTTCCATCAACTATTGTGTCTGATCGAGATGCGCGGTTTACTTCGCATTTCTGGAGGAGTCTTCAGACAGCTTTGGGGACCAAGACAGATTTCAGCACTGCTTTTCATCCGCAAACCGATGGGCAGACCGAGAGAGTCAACCGTATTCTTGAGGATATGCTTCGGTGTTGTATACTAGACTTTGGAGGCAGTTGGGAAAGGCATTTACCTTTGGTAGAGTTTGCCTACAACAACAGTTTTCAGGCTAGCATTGGGATGGCGCCGTACGAAGCTTTGTATGGTAGGAAGTGCAGGACACCTATTTGTTGGTTTGAAGTTGGGGAGCGTCAGTTGTTTGGTCCTGAGCTTGTACAGCAAACTTCTGAGAAGATTGATCTGATCAGGAAAAGGTTGGTGGAAGCTCAGAGCAGGCAGAAAAGCTATGCAGACAACCGGAGAAGGGACCTTGAGTTTGAGGTTGGTGACTTCGTCTTTCTGAAGGTGTCACCTAGTAAAGGTGTGGTTCGATTTGGCAAAGGCGGGAAGTTAGCCCCGGCCCGTACAAGATATTGAAAAGGATCGGGAAAACTGCTTACCGGCTTGAATTACCGGAAGAGTTATCTCAGGTGCACAATGTCTTTCATTTGTCTATGCTGAGAGGTTACATTCCAGACCCGAGTCATCATTTGCCTGAAGTGCCGGAAGGTTTGCAGTTAGACCTGAATTACATCGAGTCTCCTGTCGAGATTGTTGATCGTCGAGAGAAAGTCTTGAGGAATAAGACGATACCGATGGTCAAGGTAGTCTGGAGAAACCATTTGGTTGAGGAGGCTACTTGGGAGTCTGAGGAGAGGATGTTGAAGGACTATCCTGAGCTTTTTGCTTGATTGTATCTTTGTATTTTTTGTTCTTGTGTGAGTGTTGTATTTTTGTTTCTCGCTCTTGATTGTTGTTCTGGGGACGGAACTATTCTAAGGAGGGAGTGTTGTAATACCCTGATTTTTCAATTAATGAAAATTATTTTATTTTGCACGTAGTGTGCACGTGCAATATTTTTTTTTGGTTAAATTAAATCTTATAATTATTTTATTATGATGTGTATAAATATTTAAATATGTGTTCTCAAATTTTTTTGTACAAAAGCCTTTCTTTAAATAAATAGAAAGCCTTATTTTAAAGCCTTTTCTTAAAAGCCCAAAATGTATTTTATTTATTTTATTTTTAAGTAACTATTTTGGCCCAAACTAAAGCCCATGTATGAATCTATTTTTATTTAAACTTGTCATGTAGAAGACTATTTTATTATTATTTTATTTTTGTACAAATTAAAATGTACAATTTTGGTCTTAGTTGCATGCACGTGCACTACACGTACACGTGCAATGCACACTTCTTTAATGGCCGGTTGCTTCTCTTTTTGGAGGGATTTTCAAATAGTTGAGTGGTGTTCATGGAGGTGGTTGTATAGTTGTGGGTAGTTTTTATAACTCCTACTCTAATCTTGGCCTTCCATCCTACAACCAACTAGTCAATCCTAGCCATCCATTTCACTTGATTTCTAGTATAAATACCCCCCCCCCCCCCCAATGGCTATATTCATATGCAATTATATCTTTCCAAACCTATAGTCTAATTTAGTAATAGTTGTGAGTTAAAAAAGAGTGAGAGTTGTGTGGGAGTGCTTGCATTTGTCAAGGAGAAGAAGGCCGGCATCACTAGGAGAAGCATTCGGCTTGCTTGGTGTTCGTGGAGCTGTGCGCGCATCGTCTAGGAGGAGGTGCATCTTGTTGCAAGGATTTGTTGCTTTTGTATTTGTTTCTCTCCATACAAGGTGGGTAACCTTTCATATTTCTAATATAGGGATCCATGCTAGATTTAACTATCAAAACGTTGCATGAAAAATACTAATAAGAACACACTTTAATTGAGAAGTTAGTTTATGAATTGATTGAAATGTTGTGATTAACTTGTATGTGATTCTAGTATTAAATTAAATTGTGTGTAGAATTCTCCATGATTATTAGCATGAATGAATGATAGTGGTTAAATTCCCTTAAGGATGTTGCTAGTATGATATTGAGACATGATGCATGAAAATTTCTAATAAGAACGCTTGTTAATTGAAAAATTGAAACATGTAATTGATTAAGAAAGAGCACACTTTAATTTGAAAAGAGTGACTTCCTTGAATGATTGAGATGTGATTATGCAAATTGATAAGTGATTATATACATTGTGACATAGATTGATTAATGAAACTACTTTGTTATCATCAAAGAACTACTCATAAAGTTAGTAGTTTGAGTTTTACCTATTCATGTGCTAAATAGACCTTTATGTTGACATGGGTATGAATAATATGAATTGTATGTAGAGAAATGCATAAAATCAGCAGATTAATATGAAATGTATTGACAAAACAAAAGATTAGAATGCTATGAGGCAAAGAAACATCACAAATAGAAAAATGGTAGTGTTAGAATGTATAGATTGAATTAATGGTAGGAAAATATATTTTAATTGTTGAAAAAAAAATTATCTTTTTATACTGGTTTGTAAATTGGACAAGAATTTATTAATCTGGAATTATACAGTATTTTTATGAAGATTAAAGGAAATTGAAGACTAGTTGAACATCGAAACATTTTTATAACAGTGAGAATTGGTCCAAAAGGAGTTTAACGCATACTGTAACAACCTGAGCATGTAGCTCAAGTGGTCACTGTGTTGCGTTGGGTTCTCTGTGATGACTAGTTCGAATCCCGTGATCAACAATATTTTGTTTGGTTTCTTTTTAAAACAATTCATCAGCGGACCGAGAGCATTTATAGCTCTCAGTCGTGTTTTATACCGTAGCACAAACCGGCCTATTGGTCTGTGCTTTGGGATGTGTCGGTGGGGTGTTGGGTTCGAATCTTGCTATCGGCAAGATTGAAAAAAATTATTTTTTTGGGTTTTTAAGTGTCCAAAAAAATGTGAAAAAAATATGGTTATTCTCCTAAAAGTGTAAGGGACTTTCTAAAAATGGTTTGGGAATTATTTGAATGAATTTAACTATGATTTGGAGTCAAAATGCATAAATAGACATATGGTTCTATTGATGTGAAATTATAACTTGAAGGAATAAGTGAAATGAAGAATTAAGAGTTGATTTGACAAAAGAAATTTGGTTGTGTGACATGATGCAATTTATTTCTCATTTGTGGAACAATTGAAGCATGCATATTTAATGTGAAATTGATATGATGTGATAATTGATAAAGTATATGCAAAGTTATGTACAGTTATGGACTTGTGAACAAATTTGAAATCATGAATTGAAAAGAGAATGTACATGTGAGTATGAGAACTCAACATGGAAAATTTATGAGTTGAAAATTGTGAAATGAAAATTGAAATAGAGTAGCTAAGTCTCCCCCGGCATTGAGAAATGAAATGAAATGAAATGAAATTAGACCAAGGTTGGTCATGTTGAAATGAATGAATAAGTTCGGTTTAGTGGAGAGGCTAACTCTAGAGATTTAATTTTTGTTCATGATTTTTAATAAAACTAAGGATTAGTACATAGTGGAGACGTGATGAAAGTAGAAGAAAAACATGAGTATGGGAGCCATCGGATAGCGGTGTGAGAGCGATCCACAGGCTGCCTGCTTGATGCGTCAAGACATGGCGTGGGCGCTACTCCAGAATTATCATCCCGGTGGCGACGCTCGTGGGATGTTCGAGTGGCTATGGGTCGTGCCATTGTTCCATGGCAGAGGCTGAATTGTCCATAGTTTGCCTGCTCGATGCGTCGTGTCAGTGCGTGGGATTCCCCTCCAGGTTGCCTGGACATGGGCTCATAGATCATAGGACATCTAAGACACTACCGTAGTTACAATAGTAGATTAAGTCATAACGGGGGATTGAACCCTACAAAGATGAAGAACGATTAAGGGCTTGCCCTCGGACCTATGTAGTATGGGATGCATAGAATCCGAACAAGTGCGCATTAGTGTCATGTAACATAAATAAATGCATTAAGGATTAAGTGCACAATCACAACACGACATCAATAGGGTAGTCCCTTTAGTTTGAAATGTGACAAGTTTGTGTTTGTTAAATATGGAAAGTGGAGTTATACTATTTCCGGCATAGAGAGGATGGCCGTGTATAATGTTCGTCGGTTGAATAAACTGACGTACCCACAGTCTTATATGCAGGTAAATGACATGTTAAAGAGGAATGGATGTTGAAAGATTATACCATGTTGTTGTACATTTATTTAATTGTTGTAAATTTTACTTCCGCTGTGCAAATGAAAAGTGTAATAATGATGTAAACTCTGATGTAAGATGAAAAGTTTAAATTTCCTTGTAAAATTGTACTAAAGAAAGTGAAAAGATCATGTAGAACATCTCGAATTCAGTGTATTTGGGATTCGGGGCGTTACAAATTCTATCTATTTTCATATCCCTTTGGCGGAATTGGATTTCGATTCACTGATTGCGAGATATCTTAGTTTTCGTACAGCAGTGTTGAGATTTCCAGATTTGCTAAACTATGTTTTCTTGATGCTTTTTTATTTTTGATGACTGATATATTCTTACTGGAATATTATGAAAATTTATATTTTGATTCTAAACATATAGGGGAATACCTCATATTTTTCCTGGATTTAATTGATGAGTTCTGATGCTGTTTTCCGGACTGAGAATTCGTTTTCCTGATTTCTGACTGAACATGATCTCTGTTTTCGAACCTATTTTGAGTTAAGATATTGTGAAGTAATATATGACTTAATTATACTCATTGGATTCGTGTGGATGTCTATTTTCCAGATCCTTCGACGGATCTTGATTTGCATTTCTGTGGCGACAAGAATCTTTGTTTTAGTACTGTACTGTCATGCTGTCCTGGATATGAACATACACTGTTTTGCTCGTTTGTGTGACTGTATATCATCTATGATTGTTTATTTGTTTCCCTGAACCTAATACTGATTATACCATGTTAGTTTGACACTATTTAGTACACGTTCATGTCGGTTGGATAACCATAATAAAAGTAACCAAGCCGGGGTTTAAGAGAAAGATCTAGCAGTGGAAAATTATAGAAATGTGTACTTGGAAGGGGGCCCGTGTTTTCCATACTAAGCATCTGTTATACTGTTAAACTGATTACCTGACTGCACACTTCCCTATAGGAAGGTGTACTCGGAGGAGGACCAATAGGTTCTGACTGTCTGATTACTGTTACTGATTACCTGATTGCACACTTCCCTATAGGAAGGTGTACTCGGATGAGGACCAAAAGGTTCTGACTGTTACTACGACTGTTACTGATACCTAAGTACACTGCCCTATATGATCCCCTACGAAATCTACAAGCGAAATTGTTTGTTATAGCAACCATGTGATATGATTTTGGGGAGCATGAAGTGCTACCTAGCTAGTAATGCACACAAGACTATAAGAACATAAAACTGATACTGTTATACTAATACTGTGAGACTGATACTGTTGGACTAAGACTGTTGGACTGATACTGTTATACTGTTATCCTGATTCACTGATATACTGAGCTTACTGTTACTAGAAACTGTTAGTTACCTTATGACACTTCCTTAGACATAAAACAACTGTACTGTTAGTATGCCATGCTATTAGTTAGTTTCCCCATGTGCTTGTATCCTACATTATTTGTGACCCATGACTTGCAATTGACGAGTATTTGTTTTCTTCTTTTCTCCTTCTCCTGCAAATTTACTAATTGCAATCAGGATTGACGACTGCCAGATGGTATTGACGAGATGATGTATTAGTGTTGGAGTTCTGCTTTATTATTAGTATTTTATTGTTGCTTGAATATTGAATAAAGTGTATTTGGTTTATTGGATATTACTTGTATTTGGGCGATGTGACCCAGGATATTTGATTTTGTCCAGACTCTAATTTATTTGCGAAGATTGTATTTTGTTTCAAGTAAATTTCTGTTGGTATCTTGTTTCAATTATGCATGTTGGTTGATACTTTTGCTTCCGACTCTGATTATTTGTGTGAGATATTGTAAAGATTCTTAAACAGCTTATGGATGATGAAAATCATTCACTGGGATTTTGTTACGTATCTGTATTCCGTATTCCTTTCTGGGAAGCAGGGCGTGACAAGTTTTGTAAGTATTTATCAAACTGACCAACTTTCAAAACTATTTACCAAATTAACATACTCGCTATATAGCTAGTCTAGTTCATTTTCAGATAGCTAGTGTAGTTGTACTCAATTTTCAGAGAAATCTTGAACATGCAAATTTTATCTGAAATGTATATAACTACACTCGCAATCGCAGAGAGCGAGTCTAGTTCAATTGACATTGCTATCTCTGATAGCGAGTGTAGTTGTATACATTTTATGTTCAATTTTTTTTCTAAAAATTAAGTACAACTAGGGTTTTGAGTGTGGGGGTAGAGAGCATTGTGAGTGATGAGTGAAAATTGAGCACAACCAGGGTCGCCCTAGGAGTTTTAGTGTCTGGTACAATTTGGGATCTTGGATGATGGATTTAGGGCTTTGAGTGTGGGAGTAGAGAGCGTTGTGAGTGATGAAGTGGATCTCAATAGATTTTGGACGGATTTTGTTGGTGAAATAACAAATTTGGGACGCTAGAGTTTTGGGTTTATTTCGGAGTTGGAGAGAGAATGGAAAGAGAGAAGTAAAGAGAAATAGCAAAACGGCGAGCGAGTCTTTAAAAACTCTCCAATCGATACTTGCTATCTTAGTTAGCGAATAAAAAATGAGACTATCAATTGATTACAACAAAATTGCTGATTGTCTCAATCACAAACCCATTATGTAGAACTAACTGAACTAGCCTAATCCTACATCACATGTTTGTTTGCCTCCGCTTTGAAGGCTAATTGATAGGCATCATCGCCTTTCCACACTCTATACATCTCAACTTCATCACGGATAGAAAGTTTGAACCCACCACATTGCAATAAGTTGCTCTTCACTTTCATGCACATCATTACGGAACATAATTTTGTAAAAACCTATGTAGTCAACACAAGTATAAATTTTTCTTTTGAGCCAAGACCTCATCATCTCTCCCACACTGAAATTTTAGCCTTTCCTTTGTGAAGTCATATATTGAACATTATCCCACCGAGATGAAACATAACCACGCAGTCGTGTAGTCACAAGCTTAACAAGTTGATTCTCAAGAATCTCCTTATAATCAAAAAGTTTCTCAATAACACTAAGCCAAACAAGAAACTTATCAGGTTATAGCCGACCATAGAACTTCGAAAGGCCAATTTTGATAAAAGCAATGCCACGATTAAACCTTATTAACCAAGTCTCATTATGATTATTGACAAATGAATTTTCATTGGACTCATCAGTGAAATACCCACCACACACACTACGAGCCTCTTGGCATTCAAGTCACATGGTAAGTTGCTCAATGTGTTTCTCGAATTTCATCGTCTCGTGTTCATCTCTCATATCTCTCATCCTATTGTTACCACGTCTGCCTCTTCCTTGTTGTGCAGCCTTGAATTCAACAAAGGCCCAAGAGGGTAGCACCATGCCTAATACCAAATGATGAGGAAAGTTAAAGAAGAAGAAACTATAAAATTTCATAACTCACAAAGAGAACGAAAATGAGATAAAATGAGTATTACTCAACTCATTAACATTCATAATAGTCAAAATACACAAGTCTCGCTCATTAGCATTAGACTCCACAATTTATAGTTCCCATTACATACCTATCATTCATTCTCATTATTGAAACACTAGGTAACCATATTCCACATTTTCTTCTCTTTAAAAAAAAACATATTCAACACAATAGTTTGTTGAACGACTCCTAAAAATGCTCAAAAGTTATTCAAAGTATTTAAGTAAGAAACTCAAAAGGCAGTCAAAATATTTAAGAAAAAGTGGGCAATCATCCCTTTGCTTCGCACTGCATCAGTAAGCCATCAGAAGAACCTGTAATTCCAATTAAACTCTAACCAGACTCAAATTAAACTCCAAGTCCCCAACCAGATGTCTATATCTGTTACAAAAATAAAATCCACATTAAAAAATTCATATACAGATATCTCAATAACAACCAAAATCAAAACCAACATAAACTGCAAAAGTCTAGAGAAGTTTTTGGAAATTTATGAAGACGAGAAAAAATTTCAATAAGTTGATAAACTAGAAGCCACACTCGAATAGAAGCCACACTCGGCATTGGGTGCACTGGCAATCCTTGGCCACAGGGTCAGCACACCATTGGAATTCCTAAATAGCGAGTATGTCAACTTCAAATTATAACAATGATTGCTTGATTTCAAAATAATTAACCACTATATAAGTAAACCAATTTGGCAAACTCCGCATAAATTTCTTAAATTTCTTCAAATAAGGAACACTAGAATAAATTGCATACAGAATGCCAATTGTAATCACATCCATTTTCTAGAGTAGAAAAGGTGCTCTAAAAACTTCAATGCATTACAAAGCACCATAGACATCAAAACTGCAATTAGACTATACGAAAGAAAACAATTACTCAACCAAAAGCAAGAGAAGTATGCTCCACATTACTGAAAGAAAATAACTAAATTTTGGCCTGCATTAGCTACTGATCCCAGCAGCATTTCTCCTGTACAGTTCACAGTCACCCCCATCATTATCTGCAAGTTGAGAAAGAACACAGCAGAGTTACAGAATGAAAGATACATTAAAAACAGTGGGTCACAGTATTTTTCAAATACAAATTGCAACACTCAAAAGAGAATCCCTAATCACATATAGATAGCAAGTGTACACATAGCGGCCATTTTTCAACTACAAATTGCAGTCAATGATCTTTCATTTTGAATTGTTAATCATATAGTGATCTTGATCCAGTTCTCCAATGAAAGAAAGCTAGTAATTGAAGTCTCCATGTGGTCAATATACTCCAATTATTATTTAAGCCCAGCTAAAAATCTTCCTTAGGTAATACATAGGTAAACTCTTCCCTGTAATACACATGAATCTCAGCATGAAATCAAATGTAGCAAAAGATCACACACCACTTCACCCAACAAACTGATCTTTGACAAGATATCTTGAAGCTCGCATAGATCAAAGACAGTTATTCAACACTTACCTCTTTCTATTGCTCCGATTGAATTATATGAACAATGTTTCCAGAAAATGATATTATAGTGCTTCAGCTAAATTTTTTAATTGATTTCACTAATTGTATTAATCTATTATATGCAGCTGAAACACCTTATCTAGCAACAACTGGTTTTCATTTGGAGAAGAGCACGAACCAAGCATGCAATTGTGAACAAGTCCTTTTCCCTCCCTTCTTTCATTATCTAGTTTTCATCATTCAAGCTATCATTTTAAATTTTGTAAATACTGAATTAATTGTCCAAATTGAGAAAGAACAAAAGCAATAAAATGAAAGAAAAAAAAAGACGAACTAGAATCTCACCTTCTCAAAACCGTCATGGTACTGTCTCAGATCTCCCGCTTGATGCCATGTACTGACTATCAATCTCACCATCCATCATCCTTTCAAACCATCCATAACAACACAGCCACACAAATGCATCAAGTACATAGTTGCACTTAACAGAGAGAAACATAACTGGGTTTGTACCTAAATATTACCCCACAAAATAGAGTTCCAAGTCTTTTCCATAAAATAAACAGATGACAACCCATTGCATTTTAAACGCTGTTCTCCCTACCTGTGTCCCCACTTAGGAGCACTAACCTACTTCTAGGAGGCATACTCATAATCCCCCTTAACCCGAAAGTTCTCATCTCACATGAGCAGTCATAACCTGTATTGATACATCTGGAACCAAGGTCCAAGTCTACCCCTTTAAAATACAGATCCAAACTAGTTTCTAGCAAAATAGAATAATAAAAAAGCCGCTTCCTCTGCTCACCGTAGCTGACCTGTATGCTTCCTCTGCTCACCGTAGTTGACCTGCACGCTGCTCCAACATACTCACCACTTTATATTTACGAGTCTGCTTTGCTACTAACTACTAAAGAGTGCAAGTTCAACCACAGGAAACTGCAACAAAGAACCTACAGGCATTGTAACTTCCAAGGAGTTCAGATTACAAATCCAAACAAACACAAACAAAATGAAGCAACATATTTTTCAAGCTACCATTGCTGGCTGGACAGGATTTGTTATTCTGCTACCCTTGCTCTAACTTGCCATCCCCATGCTTTGCTTTTGTGTGAGATTGAAGAGCGGTTTTCAGAGCCGACATTGCTGAGCATTAATAAAGAAGTGTGAATTAATAGTAGAATACCTTTGAACAGTGCCTATGTTACGGTTATGAATGAGGATATGGCTGTTAGATATTATGAGAGTTATTAGTTTAGTCTTATATCGAATAATGTATTGGTCCAGTCTTCCCCTCTCTCCTATATATAGGAGACATATTGTACTCATTCAATCAATCAATAAAATAATATTTCCCTTCCCTAATTCTAACATGGTATCAGAGCCTATAGTGTTGGAATTAATTTTTGCAGTTATCCGGACCGGATTCCGGCGAGCTCCGGCCACCTGCGGCACCGGAAAATGAGTGGATTGCGATCCTCTCGACGAGTACTATTCCATAGTATACTCACTTGCCAAAAACGAATTCCGTATGAATGAGAAATGTTGATCCAAAGTTGGGTACTTGAAATGTACTAACTTGGCAACTTGGAGAAAATATATAGTCCCATATCGGAAATTGGAAATGATTTTGTCTAGTATATATACTAGAAAACTGGACTAAAAGGCGTGGCCCGGGGGTTACCACTAACGTGTAGTAGAGAGAGGACTTAGCCAAAATGACAAACACGCGCGCGCCCGGCCCGGCCCGGCTTCGGCTTGGTTAAATTTTTTATTTTATTTTATTTTTGCTGCTGAACAGCCTCCAGTCCACTATAAATCCAGACAGAAGTCTTCTATACAGATACAGATTTTTGACATTTTTCCTCTCTTCTTCCTCTGCTCTGAGTCAGTGTCTGTCAACTGAGAGTACATACAGACAGCAGTTCGTTGTCTCTGAAGCAAGGGTGCTGCATTCTTCAGAGAAGGTACGGTTGTATCCTGGGAAGCAATTCGCCGGTAACCGTCACACTACGGGGCGAATTCTGCTTTAAGGACAGAGATTCTAAAATCTCGACTCTGTACAAGTTATTTACTTACTGTTTTTCTTCTTGTATTGGATTTCTTCACAATTTTGTTGGAGTTTCATATTATTTTACATACAGGTTCTAACATATAGTCCTATAAGACCTATACTGTCTTTATCCTCATCATCGAGGTGGAGTGATTCACGCCTTCAACGAAATCATTCCACCTTCCGTCATCGACCTCCCGACATCCTTCTCCCTCAAAACCCTAATCTCCTTCTCCCTCAATCAATAACCACCAAAAACCTTAACCCTAATCCACAACAACACCAAGAGCGACTACAACAACTCCGACAACTCTCAACTTTGGCGACGTCAGAGACATGGGCGGATGCAGGTGGGGGCTTTTGGAATATTAGGATGGGCTAATGCTTTCAGCCCCTCCCAATATATTTTAAAGCCCACCTCCATTTATATTTGGGCCCAAGTCCAACTCTATCCAATCTATGTCCAACTCTATTTATGGATCATATGTATGGTTATGAAGATTTGTTTAATTATTTAGTTAACATAGATTACTAGTAGATGTGATTCAGGTTTCGGTTTGTAATTGTTGGGAAGCAAATCAACTTATAATATTATGCCAAAAATTAAAAAAATATAACTTGTAGTATGTAGAATTAACCTAAGAATGAAAAAGAAGTTTTGTTTATTGTTCGTATAGACAACCATCTTAGATAATAAGTCTTGATCAATTTGGGTCTTGATCATTTTTAGGAATTGGAAGTTTCAAAAGAAATTGAAGCATATAATGAATTTCCTCCTTTTGTATGTATGATATTTGGTAGCATGGAAAGTTGAACATTTTGTTGTACTGTTAAGGGAGGGTATTAGTATAATTCATAAGCAAAAATTGAGTGACAAGAGCATCCTAGTGTTTCATTTATAAATTTTAACCAAGAGAAGTTACTAGTTAAGGATGAACTATAATTTGAAAAATCAAAATGATGATCCAAACCCACTGACATAGTACATAGAGGGATCTGTAGGTATTAAAAAGATCACATAAGATCTACTAAATCTTTTGAGCACACAAAACCAAAATTATTGGATAAATTTTTTTCGTAACGTGAGTCATTTTAGGGAAAAAATTTCGAACTATGACCATCCGTTCATCCAAACCCGATCCCCTCTAATCCAACCTATATATTAAAAAAATTCCAGCCCGCCTCACTTTTCATTCTTGGATCCGCCCCTAGTCAGAGAGATCCACAACCAAGACCTCTCCTTCACCTCTCCAACTCCCGGCCTCCATCAACCTCCGGCCTACACCACAGAAAAACCCAAACACTTGGGGTTTCGTTCTCAGACCCGAGTCTAATTAATGGCATCGACAGCAAGGTATACCCCCAACTGTATCTGTAACGCCCCGGATCCCCGTCATCGGACATCCGTGACACAATCAGAATCTTTGCCTTCAAATGCATCTCAACACAGTAAATAGTACGGAAATTTAAAACACTTTTATTGCCATCAGAGTTAATACATTAATACTTACGAATATCAATTTATCATATCAACTGTAACGCCCCCATTTTGACTCCAAACTCAATTCTTTCAATTTCTATATCACTTTAAACATAAACTAAGATAGTTATATTTCAAAGAAAAATCGGGCAGAGTCTCCCCTGAAATTTCTGCCCCGAAACACAAAAAGCTTACGGAATTCTGCTCTAAATTCCGTAGCTCACATCACAGGCAATAATATCACGGGCTCCCCAGGCCAAAATGAGCAGAATCACACAGGCAATATATATATATATATGCTCTGGGAGCCAAACTCATAATAGAATATCAAATATCAATTAAAAACCATAAATTCCTTTGAAAACGTAGTAAGGTTTTTTTAGAAAATAATTCATAAAACATACCACAGGGCCCGGTACTTCACAACGAGAAGGGTACGGGTCAACAACATAGCATGCCACCCCACAGTATACTCATCATCATCATCCACATACTTATACATCAAAAATACAATTTAAAGCATAAATTTCACTATTCACAGAAATAAACCTTAAACAACAATTATAAAATGAAGCTCCACTCCACAGAATCTACACCTCACCTCTGCACCGCTGAGGACCTGTAACAGTAGGGGCCTAGGGTAGTCCAGAGACTCCCTAACCCCCCAAACACTAAGGGGTTAGCCATTTCTGGTGTGAGTATAATTTATTAATAAGCAACTAAATTAAACTTTATAAGTAAACAGAATGAACTTACGAATACCAAGATAAACCTGAACATGAACACATCATAAATGAGATTTCACATCAAATTCTCTCTAAGTCATTTCCTGTACGCATATCCATACCTGCTCACAGCATGCTTATCATTAGTTTGGAAATCATTCCAATTTTGTCGCTTAAGGCCCATCACTTTACGCCTTAAGCAAACATTCCTATAGCTTTATTATCCCATAAGCTTTACATTCATACAACGCTATTTTCACATCAACTGCACTTCATTTACCATTCATTTGCAATTACAGACTCATGACTTATAATCCTTTCCAATCTCATATCACATAACATCACATTCATTCAATCTTACAACATATGTCATCACGTCACGCAACACATCACTTCCGCACTCATTATCCACTTCAACCATCACACTCATAATTCATCATGAATGGAAAATAAACGTGTATCCTGATTTCCTAGTGTTCGTGTATGCCATGACTTGAAGTCTAATGCAACAATACAAAATATAGAACAGATGCACTTAATCTAATGTTAGCAAGACTCTGGACACACATGGATCCCATACTACATGTGGCCCAGATCAAGCCGTTTCTCCAGTTTCAGGGATTTGAACCCTTGCTATGCAATGCATTCTAATTTGGTCTACTTCCTGTTCCTGATAGTATGACATGGTTGAGGAGATGAAAAATAAAAGAAATAATTTGGGGCGCTACCCCGAAGTCACCAACAATTACTGTGTCGAACCATCCTCGAAAGCTGTGACGAACTTACAGATATACCGTAAGTATATCCATTGCGCAAAGATCCTTTATGATCCGTTCGTGTCCACCAACATAGAACATGACGACCTCGGAGGTCCTAAAATACCCCCAATCGGCCAGGATATCAGCATCCCGTTCTTACTAGGGTACTTCAGGAATTAACAGTGCAAGATACGCGCCGCAACGCGTATCCTTAATGACATGAAGAGACAACCAGTATCACCACTTAGTGCTAACTCTCAGAACGAGTTGGATTATAGGGAATCACCCCTAATACCAATTCAGACTTCGAGCGAAACAATAAAAGAAAACCTAATTAATCCAGTTTACTAAAAATATGTTGTTATTCAAACCACACTCGGTGTCGATCAACAAAGTCGAGCCTGACTGGTATGTCAAGGTAACAACCATCCCGGAATCACATCCACTGATTCCTAATACCTTCATAGGTCAGCGACCCAAAATAATCCCGGCCCGTGACCCTCAGCGAGTGGTCCAACGGTGCCCCAATGATGCAATACAAATTAAATGAAGGTAAGCACACACATAACTATCAATTCCTGACCATTGATAGACTCAGGCATCGAGACACCAAACACAAATCGACCAGAACTATATCTCAACTCACTCATGTCTGCCATGAGTATTAATCCCAGGAACTCATCCAAGTTCCAAATGAAATGCTAAAACATCATTAAAACCCGATAGCTCATAATCACCACACTGCGATATGCAGAGGGCTCCTCATCAATTGTCTGATGGAATAACTCAAGAAATAGCAGTAGCTGTGACCCAAGCTACGCTTATCGGAAATCAACACAATCAGACTTTTAGAAGGGTAGGGAGATCCACAACAATCTCCTAGTGGGCGACTCTCTCAAATATTTAAGAGCTCAAGTCCCCAAGCTAACTTATTCTTGAAGTCAATCTCAACAATAGGGTGCCAAACTTACAACAACCACAACTTCCAACACATGGCTCAGATTTGCTTGACACCACCCATTCTGAAACTCTAAGACTCTGGTCTACAACTTTCCAGCTAACCATTTCCCCAAATCCAATCATCTTGATACTACAAAACCTCATATATTCTCAAAGGTTCATAGCAAGATCATACATGTACAATTGGTTATGACCTTTTGGACTTCGATCCAAAAGCAATCGGCTTCAGCTCTGTCCTTTCAGACTAGCCGCACTCCACAATTTATTTTGAGGAATCAACCGACCTCGATAATTTATGGAATTTAACCTATAGTTGTGGACACATACAAGAGTGTCCACACCAATCCTTAACTCAAAACATCCATGCTACACTAAGATACAAAAACGGAAATACACAGCAATTCATAATTTAAAATTTTCACAACGCGCCATGTGTGTAAAATAAAAGATATCATACTCACAAATTGTCCCGCAAAGACTCGAAGCGCCACCACGCCTCCAAAGCCGCTAGTATATCCTATCATCAGAATTCAAGGCAATCAAGGCTCAAGCATCCAAAACAGTTACGGAAAAATAATAATACTAACTCCATTATCACAAAGGCATTCTATTGAACGCATAGGATGCACACGTGCTTTGCACGTAATCACTCGAATTCCGACGAAATTCTTATTTTCACACAATTACTAAAGCACTCCAAAATTATTCTAATCGTCCTACTACAATTTCTACTACCATACGAGAATTAATTCATACACATAGTTCTCTTTTACAATTCCAAAACCCTAATTTATTAACAACTTGCAAATCCTCTATCAATTTGCTAATTTCTCGTATCTATAATACCCAACCCCTCATAATCTCCCTACTACCATATTTCTACTCAATAGAAATTGAAAACACTTAATTTTATACAATAAAATAAAATAGGGTTTACCTTCTCGAAATCCTTTCGAAAAATGGACACCGCCACGATATAGAGAACCCTTCTATTAGTCTATCCCCTAATTTAATTTGAAAATGGTGGAGAAATGGAGTGGATTTGGGCGGAGAGAGGGAGAGCCGAATGGGTGGTGGGTTCTTTTTTCGGCTGGGAAGGAAACGGGAAGGAAAAGGAAAGAAATGAGAAGGAAGGAGAAGGTGGGGTGGGTGGGGTTTTATAAAATAAATAAATAAATAAATAAATAAATAAATAAATAATATAAGGGGAATATTACATATAAGCCCCCTAGTCTCAAATACATTTTAAATAAACCCCAAAACTCTACTTTAACAATATAAACAATACAAAAATACATTAAAACTACCTCGTAATAATCCTTCAAAATTATAAAATAAAGTAGACAATAAATCCAATATTTCTCAATAACAATCAATTGTTATTAGAAAATACATAATCGTGTGCAATTCTCAATTGCGCACAGATTACGATGCAAAATAGCCATATGCTATTTTTGCGGGGTATTACAGTATCAACAACACTCCGAAATCCAACTTTGACAAACCCTTATCGCTTCTCTTCTCTGTCGACTGACACAATCACAACCCACCACTGAGCTCCTCTTCCATCGCATCCAGAAGCTCCCTCTCCCTTTTGACCAAATCCCTAAACCCATCTCCGACCAACTCCTAAAATCCCGACCGCTTTCCATCCCGAATCCCCGACGGCAACATCGCCTCACCAGACACCCTAGCCGCCGACACCCCCCTAATGCATCTCTCCTCTCTTTCACCCTAGCCGCCAATCTCCACTCTTATCTCAAAATCCTAACCCTAATTTTCCGTTTCCCTGTCTATTCATAACCAACCCAAACCAAATCCACAGCCGAAACCCAATACTACCCGAAACCCGACCCGAACCCACTTTCCAAATACCCTATACTCCAACAACCCAAACCCATTTTCTATTTTTTTGTTCAAATAAAATATTTAAACAAAAAAATTAAAAAAAACTTCCTTGCGGGTTCTTCAGCTTCTACAGTCCCGCTTCTGCATCCAGCTCCCACTACAAGCTTACATAGGTTAATACATCGTGAGTTTGAGAGGGGGAGGTCCCAACATCATTCTAGATTCCAACATACTATTTCTCAGTTTGGGGCTGAGATCCCAACATGCGCCAATAGTGGTGCCAATACAACATACTACTTTTTCTCAGTTCGGGGGTGAGATCCCAACATGCGCCAACAGTTCGCCAATATAACATACTACTTCTCAGTTTGGGGGTGAGATCCCAACATGTGCAAAGAGCGCATCACCACTAATTCCTTCCATTACTACTACTACGTATCAAGTTAGGGGTGAGATCCCATCACAGTTCGGGATATGGAGATCCCGCCATAATTCAGGATATGGAGATCCCAATAGTGCGCTACCACTACTTCCTTCCACTACTACTACTACGTCTGAAGTCAGGGGTGAGATCCCATCACAGTTCGGGATATAGAGATCCCGCCACAGTTCGAAATATGGAGATCCCAACCGTGCGCCACTACTACTTCCTTCCACTACTACTACTACTATTCTCAAGTCGGGGGTGAGATCCCAACACATGCATCATCGAGCACCTTCCCTGTGTCATCTACTTGAGTGTTGTTCCTGCATCACAGTTTGTTGTACTGCCACATAAACATCATCAATATTCCAAACTCATGTTGTTTGATCCAACTTGAGTTTTAAAGCGGGTGTTAGATATTATGAGAGTTATTAGTTTAGTTCCATATCGAATAATGTATTGGTTTAATTTTCCCTTCTCTTATATATATAGGAGACATTTTGTACTCAGTCAATCAATCAATAAAGAATATTTCTCTACCCTAATTCTAAGTAATTGAAAAATATTATTAGAATATTGGATTGATTATAACTCAGTACAATGACTCATATACAGGAGGGAACCAAATATTGAACCGATGCATAACCCGATATGGGACTAAGTATATATTACAATATCTAACACCCCCTCTCAAACTCACAGTAGATCGAACAACGTGACGAAATCTCTGAACAATGTGAAATTTGGTGAAGAAGTTTGTTGTCTGCTGTGAAGAGGTAAAAGAATAAAGGAAAATGGTCCTTGCTTCAAAACGCTCACGAACATAGTGGCAATCTATTTATATGTTCTTCGTTCGCTCATGAAAGATGGAGTTGTTTGCAATATGTAAGGCACTCTGGTTATCACAATGAAGAGGAGTAGCTCCTGTGAAAGTGACACTCATTCTGATAACAACCAACGAATATGAACAATCTCTCGAGTAGTAGCTGCCATGGCTCTGTACTCTGCATCAGTAGAAGAACATGCAACAACTGCATGTTTCTTGCTTCGCCATGAGATTAGAAAATCACCAAGAAATAGACAGAAATATGTAGTAGACCTTCTGGTGGTAGGATCATCCGCCGAATTTGAATCAGAACATGGACTGAGCTCTAGTTTGGATGTAAAAAGCATGAATAATGAGCGAGTGATAGTGCCCTAAAGATATTGAGGATCCGAAGAAGAGCACCGTAGTGAACTAATGTAGGAGCGGAAACAAACTAACAATATTCACTGCATGAGCAATATTGGGTCTGGTTATGCATAAGTAAATAATTGTCTAACAATCTGCCCGTATCTAGTAGGGCAGGGAAGGAGCTCTCCATCTGTGGGACGAAGCTTCACATGAAGCTCTAATGGAGTATCTGCTAATCGACTGTCAGAGAGACGTGCTACGGAGATAATATCTTATGTGTTTTACTGTTGAGAAATAAGTTTCCCCTGAGATCCATGGGCGATCTCTAGACCCAGAAAGTAATGTAATCTGCCAAGATCTTTCATATGGAACTGCTGGTGAAGGTATTTTTGGGTGGATAAATGTCTGTGGAATCATCACTAGTAATAATCATGACATCAACATATAATAATAGAAGGACCCTCCCCTATAGTGATGACCGTATAAACATAGAGTGGTCATGTGAACTCTGACAGAAACCAGCCTGTGTGATGACACTGCGAAAACACTCAAACCAGGCTCGAGAGGCTTGTTTCAGACCACAAATAGCACGACACAGACGGTAAACAAGACGAATGGGAAAGCCAGGAGGAGGATGAATGTAAACAATAGGTCGGACGGTGCTCCCAGCTGAGCTGGACCTCCAGCTGGTGCAATAGGTCTGTTCCTGGGGCAGTCCCGCATGATGTGATCATCACCTCCGCACGTAAGGCACAGGCGGTTGGCTCGGCGGCAATCCTTGAGCAAGTGCCCAACTCGATTGCAAAAGGTACATGTCGGGGCAACAGGCAGATACGGATGCACTCTCACAGGCGGGGTCGGAGCTGGCCTCCGAATAGGCCCCACGGCAGATCGAGAGAAGACAGGGTACTGTCCTCCTCGCTGAGTAGTGTTGGTCCTCTTGTGAGCTTGTTCCTGGACCCTTGCAGCATCAAGTATGTCCTCATAAGTGCGGTGGCGGTGGGCCACCAACTGGTTGTGTAGGTCCGGACGTAGCCCCAATAGGAACCTGCGGGCTCGATCTTCCTCGGTTGTAACCAAGGAAGGTGCAAAACGACTGAGCCGAAGAAACTCTGCGGCATACTCATCCACCGTGCGATTCCCCTGAGTCAAGGTAACGTTTTAATTAATATCGTTACATATGCTATAGGTAACAATAAATGACTTAATTAACATTACCAAACCTGAGTCAAGTTGACGAACTACTGCTCCATCTCAGCTCTAGTGACACTGGGGAAGAATTTCACCATAAAACTTACAGTGAAAGTGGTCCATGCGATGGGCCTCTCCAATCTATCAGCTTCAGCTTGCCACCAGATACGGGCAAGATCGGTCAACAGGATGCTTACCACATCCACTCGGTCTGCATCGGCTATTCTAGCAGCGACCAACAACTGCTCTGTCGTAATTAGCCACTGCTCAGCCTCCAATGGACCTTCAGCGCCTGTGAATCTATCGGGGTGTAGCCTCATGAAATCAGCTACATTGCCCGGTCTAGGTGGCAATACTCCAGGCGTAGGTGCAAGAGGCTCCCTGTTGACAGCTCCTAAGGCTGCCTTCATCATCTCAGCATGCTCTCTCTGCATCTGCGCCATCTGTTGCATGTGACGCTCATTCTGTTCTTGCTGTTGTGCCATCATCTGCTGCAGTATTTGGAGCATAGCGGTGTTCTCAGACCGCTCTTCCCTCTGTTGGGAAGAAGAAGAGTTACCTCTGAGCATCTGCACAATCTGTGCAATAGTGGGTTCTCCCACTGGGTCCTCCTCAGGACGGGAAGACGAAGTCTCCTTCCAAACCATAGTCTGCATTAAAGAAAATACAATTAGTATCTAGATTGCACGAATATCAATAAATGGAAGGAACAGGACGATTAGGGAACGAAGGGACTGAATACGAAGGAATCAAACCGGAATCAAGCAAAGGAAGTATGTTGGTTACTTCATGTTCATGTGATTCACGTGGTGTACATATCGTTGAGTTAAATCTGGTTAGAACCAAGACCGAGTAATATACCAATCAAAGTCAGACATCCATAAGATAGTCGTATTTGATCGACACATTACTCAAAACCTGGCTCTGATACCACTAAAAACCTGTCACGCCCCGCTTCCCAAAATACGGGAATACGAGCCCGTGACGAAGGCCCAACGAATGATTTTAATATCATTCATCAGCTGTACCAGTCTCAACTCAACAATACTCAGGAAATTAAATCACAACCACGCAATCAATAATATCACAGAACAATAATTGAATTCAAGAAATTAAATATTCCAACATAATAATGTTACTGAGAAACGAGTAGCAATTACGGGTCAAGGGCCCGGGGTACAGTTCTGAATAAATAAAAGATTTACAATTATTGAAAGAGAACATGAAAGGGAAAATTTATTATCAAGTAGTTGCTCCAATCTAAAAGAATTGCTCGCCAACTCCTTCTGGTAGATCCTCAGGTCCACCTGTGACTGGATTAGCTAAAGAAGAAAAATAAATGTCCTTAGAGCAAGTACGGATAGCAAGTAGTGAAAAACAGAGAGTAAAGAAGTAAGGTACATGTAGGAGGTATGAACCAAGATCTAATTCTCAAGGGCAATAATGGTACTAATAGCAAGGGTCTTTATCAAGTATGTATACATGTCAACTAGGTCTATTATCAAGTTGTTTCTCCTAACTAGTGCATGTACTACTACATCCCATACTACAGGTTCGATGCACGCACAGTAGTGTTCGTTTTAGACTTCGTGGTGGGGTCTACAGAGCGTGTACTCGGGCATATCACGATAACAAGATTACAAGATAACAAGATAACAAGATAACAAGTTCACGTCTCCACGAGTATTCTCCACCTTCCATGTAACAAGTCCATGTAACAAGAGGGCCCTACCGAGTACATTTTCTGAGACGGTCCACTACTAGGTCAACCCTTAGAAACCCCGGCTTGTTTATCATTTTATTACTAAGTCATTCATGTATATGTGGGTAGTCATGAGAGTGTCAAGTGAATAATGATAATGCAGCAAAATGGTATATTACACAATAATAAACAAGAAACAGTAAATCTGAAATGGCTGACACAGTCAGACCAAAACAGGGATATCTCCTAGATTACAACTCCAAATTCGGACTTTTAGTAGGCAAGGACATCTAGACAGATAGGGCTACAAGTTATATTCAGGAGCTTTCTCCTAATTCGGACTGTATCTAGGTCAAATGTACTGTTCTTTACGGTTCAGCTGTTCTGGCAGCAACTAGGTGTCAATTCCTAAGGGGTGGACACAAGGTCTAAATGTGTTATAAAAACCTATAAAATTTTGGGGTGAACCCTTAGCATGTGTGTAAGGTTCCTGAAAAGTTTCATAGCATTCTAACACTAATTGCATGGTATTTCATTACCAATCATGTTGATGGCATAATAATTCAACAGTAAAAGAAAGTGTAGACTAGCGGGACTAAAAATGTTACATCCTATGGCTCGTGACTTCACATTAAGATTTGTCACTTGGATTGGGAATCATGCTCAATAGACTAAAATTTTCATTTACATCTTGTGTGCTAGTTCTCATATTTACAGGGTCGAAACCTTTGTACCGAACAATACATACAACAAGAATTTTATAGAACTATCATGTTTATATTCGTTATGTGAGTAATTAACGGTCTAATGAATCACATATACATCAAGATTAATGCAAAACAAGTATTGTAAATTTTTCCAAGTCAACAAGTCAAGTGTATTTCTCCAGTAACAAGTCAAGTTAATTTATCAAGTTCCAGTCTCAAGATCTCATGTAAATAGCATATATTTAATCACGGCATGTTTTCCACATGTATAAATTTATTTATTCGTATCAAATGCATGTCTAGGCTTGGGTTTGAGTAAATGGATAATAAAAGGGGTTAAGAGTACGTCGGGTTAGCTCGTGTAAATCCTCGATACTCTTAACGAGACGGGACACAAGGCAAATTATCGATAATTAAATTTGGAACTACTTGCAGGAGATCAATTAATTTGAACTAGAATAAAAAGATTAGTTCAATGGACTTGCCTTTTTGTAGTAGTCGATTCGAATAATTTAAGAATAACGGGATCAGTATCCAACAATCCCAAGAGGCACGTGCAAAGTACGTACGTAGAAACTCCAAAAACAGCAACAGTGAGTTGATTTCCCCACAAAAGATCGGCAAAAACAGCAAGACAGCGGACGGATTCCCTGCGCGCCGAACAGCAAACAGCAACAGCGCCCAATCAGAAATGCGCCCCGCATAGGATCCAGACGAACAGGGAACAGCGATTCTCGGATCGGCTGTGGCAGAACAGCGAACACAGATCAGGGGGGCACGGATCTTGAAGCGATCGAACGCCTGAGATTCAATCCCGCCTTTCTTCTTCTTCGTTCCCTTCTTCAACGAACTGCAAGCGAGCGAGAGCGAAGGTGCGGCGGCGAGGTCTTCGACAGTGACGCTACGTCGGGGAGCGACGTGGCGAAGGGGGTAGCACGGCGGTGACGGGGCGGCGACGACGTCGAGGAGCGACGTGCGTCGACTCTGTTGTGGGTTTCGAACAGGGGAGAAGAGAAAGGCTGGGTTCGGGGATGATGGCGATGGTGGTTGGAGGCGAGGTGTTGACAAGGGGAGTAGGTGAAGGCACTGGTAATGGCGGAGCTCGGGGTGCGAGGGCGAGGCGAGGACGATGGTGAAGGGACGGTGGATGGAGGTGATGGGTTTCGGGGATGTTGGGTTCGCTTGGGTGGTGCTGCGATGGTGGATTGGATTTCGAAGGTTGGGGACGACGGAGGTGAAGAGGTGGTGGTGCTGACGAGGGTGAAGGTCGAAGGTGTTGGGTTTGTTTGTTTTGGTTGGCTTCGTTGTTAAACAGGAGAGGGGGGAGTAGAGTTATGGGTTTTGTTGAGTTTGTTTTGGTTTGTTTTAACAGAGAAGGTGAGGGAGAGAGAACGGGGGAGAGAGTAAGAGAGTAACGGGAGTGGGGGTGAGTTGTTAACGGGAGTGGGGGATGAGGTAATCGTGGGAAGTTGGGGGATTTGAGGGAGAATTGGTCTGGGTTGGTTAGGGGAATGGGTTGTGGGTAGCTCAGACTAGGACCAAATACCCAATAGGATAAGGAGTTGGGCTTGAGTGTAGATGGGCCACAAAATACAATAGTATAAAAATTAAATGGAAATTAATTAAGCCCACAACAATACAAAGGCCCAGATACAATAATTAGGGGAAAAAAAATACATCAAAAGAGATACAAAGAATAATAACCCCTATAAGCGGGAATAGGGGTTACAAATCCTACCCACCTTACAAGAAGAATTTCGTCCTTGAAATTCAAATTGGCGGATCGTAGGTACCCCGAAAAGAAAAGAAAAACAATCAAACAACACAAATACAATTACTCAAAGAGATGAGGGAATTTCTTCTGAATTTCTTCCTCCAATTCCCAAGTCGACTCACCGGGCGAGTGAGGATTCCAAGAGACGCGAACGAGTTTGATCACTTTGTTCTTCAACACTTTCTCGCGTCTGTCCACAATGGCAACTGGCTGGACTTCGCAAGACAAGTCTGGTCTCATAGACAACTCCGAGTAATCAACCACATGGCTATCGTCTCTAACATATTTCCTGAGTTGAGAGACGTGGAATACGTCGTGAACTCCGGACAAGGCTGGTGGCAGTGCAAGTCGGTAGGCCACTTTGCCCACGCGCTCCACAATATCAAAAGGGCCAATGAATCGAGGACTCAGTTTGCCCCCACCACCAAAACGGATGGTGCCCTTCCAAGGCGATACCTTTAGAAACACGTGATCACCTGCCTCAAACTCTAGAGGTCTGCGATGATAGTCAGCCCATTTCTTCTGCCGATCCTGGGCGGCTTGCAGATGCTTTCGGATCTGAGCTACTGCATCAACTGTCTTCGTAATCAGCTCTGGACCCAAGAGTTTCCTCTCTCCAATGTCGTCCCAACAGACTGGGGACCTACATTTACGACCATAGAGTGCTTCAAACGGAGCTGCATTGATGCTTGCCTGATAACTGTTGTTGTATGAAAACTCGACCAGGTGCAGTGATCTTCCCAAGAACCACCAAATTGCAGAACACAGGATCGCAACATATCCTCCAGTGTCTGAATCGTCCTTTCGGACTGCCCGTCCGTCTGGGGGTGAAATGTTGTGCTATAGTTCAACCTGCTCCCCAGACTCTGCTGAAGACTCTCCGAAAAATGCGACCTGAACCTCGTATCCCTGTCGGATACGATGCTGACGGGAACATTGTGCAGTCTCACTATCTCCTGAATATACCGTTCTGCCAGGCTCTCGGTAGACTGACCCACCCTGAATGGGATGAAGTGGGCACTCTTCGTCAACCGGTCCACTATCACCCAGATAGCGTTATGACCTTTGGGGCTCCTGGGCAATGCTGTCACGAAGTCCATAGTAATATTCTCCCATTTCCATTCTGGAATCGGAAGAGGCTGCAATAATCCAGTGGTCCTCTGATGCTCCGCCTTCACTTGCTGACAAATAAGGCATTGTGACACAAACCTTGCCACAGCCCTTTTCATTCCATGCCACCAAAAGTGTTGCTTTAGATCCCTGTACATTTTGGTACCTCCTGGATGGATAGAGTATTGAGACTGATGTGCTTCCTCAAGTAATCTCTGCCTGACTTCTCCCCTAGGGACACACAACCTGGATCCAAAACGGAGTGATCCGTCTGAATGAATGACTAAGTCAGATCTCAGACCTGCCTCTACTTCACTACGGAACTCCTGCAATTGCTAGTCATCTGCCTGAGCTGCTTTGATTTGCTCCACCAATGAAGACTGTAACTGCAACATCATAAACTGCATCGCTGCACCTGGGAGAATCACTTCCAGCTCCATCCTCCTCATGTCTTCCAATATCTCCTTCTGCGTGGTCAGAAACATTGCGGTAGGCCTCCTACTCAAAGCATCGGGTACCAGATTCACCTTGCCCGGATGGTACTGTAAATCGATGTCGAAATCGGCCATCAGTTCTAACCATCTCCTCTGTCTCATGTTCAGATCCTTCTGCGTGAACACATATTTGAGGCTCTTGTGATCTGTGAAAATTTCGACTCTATCTCTGAGCAAATAATGCCTCCATAGCTTTAGAGCAAATATCACCGTTGCAAGTTCTAGATCGTGGGTAGGATAGTTCTTTTCATGCGGTCTCAGCTGCCTTGAAGCATACGCTACAACTCTACCCTTCTGCATCAGAACTGCGCCCAAACCTCTTCCTGAGGCATCGCAGTGAATCACGAACCCTCCAGAACTGTCTAGTATCGTCAGCACAGGCGCTGATGTCAACCAGTTCTTTAATTCCATGAAAGCTTCCTCTCAAGCACCATCCCAGACAAATCTCTGTTCCTTCTTCGTCAAGTTGGTCAAGGGTCCTGCAATCTTTGAGAAGTCTTGAACGAACTTCCTGTAGTATCCTGCTAATCCCAGGAAACTCCGTACTTCTGGCACTGACTTTGGTACTGGCCAATCCTTGACAGTAGAAATCTTCGATGGATCAACTGCTACACCCTCACCAGAGACAACATGACCCAAGAAAGCAATGCGATTCAACCAGAACTCGCACTTGCTGAGCTTCCCGTACAATTGATTTTCTCTCAGCGTCTGCAAGACAATCCTCAAGTGCTTGGCATGATCCTCCATGTTCCGCGAGTACACCAGGATGTCGTCTATGAACACAACGACAAACTGATCCAAGAATGGCGAGAACACCCTGTTCATCAAGCTCATAAATACTGCCGGTGCATTAGTAACGCCGAAGGGCATCACTAAAAATTCATAGTGTCCATATCTTGTGCGGAATGCTGTCTTCGGAATATCTTCAGTCTTTACTTTGACTTTATGATAACCCGAGCGAAGATCCAACTTTGAGAACACGGATGCACCTCCCAGCTGATCGAATAGATCATCAATCCTTGGTAGTGGGTACCTGTTCTTCACCGTAACCTGGTTCAGCTCCCGATAGTCGATGCAGAGCCTGCGACTACCGTCCTTCTTCTGGGCGAACAACACTAGAGCTCCCCATGGTGAAACACTTGGCCTGATAAAGCCTCTGTCTAATAACTCCTGGATTTGTACCTTCAGGTCAGCCAATTCAGCTGGCGCCATGCGATACGGGCTCTTCGAGATTGGCGTAGTGCCCGGCTGAACTTCAATGCTGAACACTACATCTCGGTCTGGTGGAATCCCAGGCAACTCATCAGGGAATACATCAAGGAAGTCCCGCACAACCACGGGCGCAACTTCATCATCAGTGCACATTGATTCGAGTGCACAAGCCTTCGGGGACATCGGGCTCTCGACACGCGCAGACGGTGTCTCACCCGCATGAAACTCGAATTCAGGTTGCCCAAGAAGCTTGAATGTCACCTTCTTCTTCCGACAGTCAATCACTGCGTGAGTGACGCCTAGCCAGTCCATTCCCAGTATGACGTCGAAACCCGAATTGTTAATCACAATTAAGTCAGCTTCGAACTCTCTGCCACCAATCAGTAGGGGGCTCTGTTTGCATACTTTAGAGCAAACAATAGTACCTCTACTTGTGGTAATGTCCCAAGCTGCTGGCATGTCATCGCTTGCCAATCGATGACGGTCGACGAAATGGGAGGACACAAATGAGTGGGTTGCACCAGAATCGAACAACACATGGGCAGGGAGGGAATGCACAAGAATAATGCCTAATAGAAGATTCAATGAATAAGACATGGAAATTGCATGCAGGGTATAACAAAAGATCAAACAACAAGGAGAAGAGATATGCAAGAACTGAATATAAAATAACAAAATGCAACTACAACATACCTGCAACTACTCCAGTAGCTGTCTCAGCTTCAGCTGCAGTCAGGTTGAAGGCCTGACCACGTCCTCCCATCTGACCTCCTCCAGGAGTCATCCTTCGGTGAACGAAAGCACGTCTCTGTGGAGGGGGAGGTGGCCTCACCTGAGGTCGGACCGGTGCTCCAAGCTGAGCTGGACCTCCAGCTGGTGCAATAGGTCTGTTCCTGGGGCAGTCCCGCATGATGTGATCAGCACCCCCGCACGTAAGGCACAGGCAGTTGGCTCGGCGGCAATCCTTGTGCAAGTGCCCAACTCGATTGCAAAAGGTACATGTCGGGGCAGTAGGCGGATACGGCTGCACTCTCACAGGCGGGGTCGGAGCTGGCCTCCGAATAGGCCCCACGGCAGATCGAGAGAAGACAGGGTACTGTCCTCCTCGCTGAGTAGTGTTGGTCCTCTTGTGAGCTTGTTCCTGGACCCTTGCAGCATCAAGTATGTCCTCATAAGTGCGGTGGCGGTGGGCCACCAACTGGTTGTGTAGGTCCGGACGTAGCCCCAATAGGAACCTGCGGGCTCGATCTTCCTCGGTTGTAACCAAGGAAGGTGCAAAACGACTGAGCCGAAGAAACTCTGCGGCATACTCATCCACCGTGCGATTCCCCTGAGTCAAGGTAACGTTTTAATTAATATCGTTACATATGCTATAGGTAACAATAAATGACTTAATTAACATTACCAAACCTGAGTCAAGTTGACGAACTGCTGCTCCATCTCAGCTCTAGTGACACTGGGGAAGAATTTCACCATAAAACTTGCAGTGAAAGTGGTCCATGCGATGGGCCTCTCCAATCTATCAGCTTCAGCTTGCCACCAGATACGGGCAAGATCGGTCAACAGGATGCTTACCACATCCACTCGGTCTGCATCGGCTATTCTAGCAGCGACCAACAACTGCTCTGTCGTAATTAGCCACTGCTCAGCCTCCAATGGACCTTCAGCGCCTGTGAATCTATCGGGGTGTAGCCTCATGAAATCAGCTACATTGCCCGGTCTAGGTGGCAATACTCCAGGCGTAGGTGCAAGAGGCTCCCTGTTGACAGCTCCTAAGGCTGCCTTCATCATCTCAGCATGCTCTCTCTGCATCTGCGCCATCTGTTGCATGTGACGCTCATTCTGTTCTTGCTGTTGTGTCATCATCTGCTGCAGTATTTGGAGCATAGCGGTGTTCTCAGACCGCTCTTCCCTCTGTTGGGAAGAAGAAGAGTTACCTCTGAGCATCTGCACAATCTGTGCAATAGTGGGTTCTCCCACTGGGTCCTCCTCAGGACGGGAAGACGAAGTCTCCTTCCAAACCATAGTCTGCATTAAAGAAAATACAATTAGTATCTAGATTGCACGAATATCAATAAATGGAAGGAACAGGACGATTAGGGAACGAAGGGACTGAATACGAAGGAATCAAACAGGAATCAAGCAAAGGAAGTATGTTGGTTACTTCATGTTCATGTGATTCGCGTGGTGTACATATCGTTGAGTTAAATCTGGTTAGAACCAAGACCGAGTAATATACCAATCAAAGTCAGACATCCATAAGATAGTCGTATTTGATCGACACATTACTCAAAACCTGGCTCTGATACCACTAAAAACCTGTCACGCCCCGCTTCCCAAAATACGGGAATACGAGCCCGTGACGAAGGCCCAACGAATGATTTTAATATCATTCATCAGCTGTACCAGTCTCAACTCAACAATACTCAGGAAATTAAATCACAACCACGCAATCAATAATATCACAGAACAATAATTGAATTCAAGAAATTAAATATTCCAACATAATAATGTTACTGAGAAACGAGTAGCAATTACGGGTCAAGGGCCCGGGGTACAGTTCTGAATAAATAAAAGATTTACAATTATTGAAAGAGAACATGAAAGGGAAAATTTATTATCAAGTAGTTGCTCCAATCTAAAAGAATTGCTCGCCAACTCCTTCTGGTAGATCCTCAGGTCCACCTGTGACTGGATTAGCTAAAGAAGAAAAATAAATGTCCTTAGAGCAAGTACGGATAGCAAGTAGTGAAAAACAGAGAGTAAAGAAGTAAGGTACATGTAGGAGGTATGAACCAAGATCTAATTCTCAAGGGCAATAATGGTACTAATAGCAAGGGTCTTTATCAAGTATGTATACATGTCAACTAGGTCTATTATCAAGTTGTTTCTCCTAACTAGTGCATGTACTACTACATCCCATACTACAGGTTCGATGCACGCACAGTAGTGTTCGTTTTAGACTTCGTGGTGGGGTCTACAGAGCGTGTACTCGGGCATATCACGATAACAAGATTACAAGATAACAAGATAACAAGATAACAAGTTCACGTCTCCACGAGTATTCTCCACCTTCCATGTAACAAGTCCATGTAACAAGAGGGCCCTACCGAGTACATTTTCTGAGACGGTCCACTACTAGGTCAACCCTTAGAAACCCCGGCTTGTTTATCATTTTATTACTAAGTCATTCATGTATATGTGGGTAGTCATGAGAGTGTCAAGTGAATAATGATAATGCAGCAAAATGGTATATTACACAATAATAAACAAGAAACAGTAAATCTGAAATGGCTGACACAGTCAGACCAAAACAGGGATATCTCCTAGATTACAACTCCAAATTCGGACTTTTAGTAGGCTATGGACATCTAGACAGATAGGGCTACAAGTTATATTCAGGAGCTTTCTCCTAATTCGGACTGTATCTAGGTCAAATGTACTGTTCTTTACGGTTCAGCTGTTCTGGCAGCAACTAGGTGTCAATTCCTAAGGGGTGGACACAAGGTCTAAATGTGTTATAAAAACCTATAAAATTTTGGGGTGAACCCTTAGCATGTGTGTAAGGTTCCTGGAAAGTTTCATAGCATTCTAACACTAATTGCATGGTATTTCATTACCAATCATGTTGATGGCATAATAATTCAACAGTAAAAGAAAGTGTAGACTAGCGGGACTAAAAATGTTACATCCTATGGCTCGTGACTTCACATTAAGATTTGTCACTTGGATTGGGAATCATGCTCAATAGACTAAAATTTTCATTTACATCTTGTGTGCTAGTTCTCATATTTACAGGGTCGAAACCTCTGTACCAAACAATACATACAACAAGAATTTTATAGAACTATCATGTTTATATTCGTTATGTGAGTAATTAACGGTCTAATGAATCACATATACATCAAGATTAATGCAAAACAAGTATTGTAAATTTTTCCAAGTCAACAAGTCAAGTGTATTTCTCCAGTAACAAGTCAAGTTAATTTATCAAGTTCCAGTCCCAAGATCTCATGTAAATAGCAAATATTTAATCACGGCCTTTTTTTCCACATGTATAAATTTATTTATTCGTATCAAATGCATGTGTAGGCTTGGGTTTGAGTCAATGGATAATAAAAGGGGTCAAGAGTACGTCGGGTTAGCTCGTGTAAACCCTCGATACTCTTAACGAGACGGGACACAAGGCAAATTATCGATAATTAAATTTGGAACTACTTGCAGGAGATCAATTAATTTGAACTAGAATAAAAAGATTAGTTCAATGGACTTGCCTTTTTGTAGTAGTCGATTCGAATAATTTAAGAATAACGGGATCAGTATCCCGGGGAACAATCCCAAGAGGCACGTGCAAAGTACGTACGTAGAAACTCCAAAAACAGCAACAGTGAGTTGATTTCCCCACAAAAGATCGGCCAAAACAGCAAGACAGCGGACGGATTCCCTGCGCGCCGAACAGCAAACAGCAACAGCGCCCAATCAGAAATGCGCCCCGCACAGGATCCAGACGAACAGGGAACAGCGATTCTCGGATCTGCTGTGGCAGAACAGGGAACACAGATCAGGGGGGCACGGATCTTGAAGCGATCGAATGCCTGAGATTCAATCCCGCCTTTCTTCTTCTTCGTTCCCTTCTTCGATGAACAGCGAGTGAGAGAGAGCGAAGGTGCGGCGGCGAGGTCTTCGAAAGTGACGCTACGTCCGGGAGCGACGCGGCGAGGGGGTAGCACGGCAGTGACGGGGCGGCGACGACGTCGAGGAGCGACGCGCATCGACTCTGTTGTGGGTTTCGAACAGGGGAGAAGAGAGAGGCTGGGTGCGGGGACGATGGCGATGGTGGTTGGAGGCGAGGTGTTGACAAGGGGAGTAGGTGAAGGCGCTGGTAATGGCGGAGCTCGGGGTGCGAGGGCGAGGCGAGGACGATGGTGAAGGGATGGTGGATGGAGGTGATGGGTTTCGGGGATGTTGGGTTCGCTTGGGTGGTGTTGCGATGGTGGATTGGATTTCGAAGGTTGGGGACGACGGAGGTGAAGAGGTGGTGGTGCTGACGAGGGTGAAGGTCGAAGGTGTTGGGTTTGTTTGTTTTGGTTGGCTTCGTTGTTAAACAGGAGAGGGGGGAGTAGAGTTATGGGTTTTCTTGAGTTTGTTTTGGTCTGTTTTAACAGAGAAGGAGAAGGAGAGAAAACGGGGGAGAGAGTAAGAGAGTAACGGGAGTGGGGGTGAGTTGTTAACGGGAGTGGGGGATGAGGAAATCGTGGGAAGTTGGGGGATTTGAGGGGGAATTGGTCTGGGTTGGTTAGGGGAATGGGTTGTGGGTAGCTCAGACTAGGACCCAATACCCAATAGGATAAGGAGTTGGGCTTGAGTGTAGATGGGCCTCAAAATACAATAGTATAAAAATTAAATGGAAATTAATTAAGCCCACAACAATACAAAGGCCCAGATACAATAATTTGGGAAAAAAAAAATACATCAAAAGAGATACAAAGAATAATAACCCGTATAAGCAGGAATAGGGGTTACACTTCTTGGGGACCGGGCTGTTTTAGAGAGGAGGGAAAAACTAAAATTTGGTTTTTGAAAGAAGGAGGGAAAACAAGTTGAAAATTTTAGAAGTGGAGTGAGTGGTGTTCATGTGAGGGGTGGTTACTATAACTACCTATTAATTAATCTATAAAAATGCCCCTTAGTCTCTCATTCTCTCATCTCTTCTCCTCCCTCTCTCCTGCCATTTCCGAAAAGAAACCCACAAAAACCAGCAAAGACTTTGTCCATTCTCCACCTAATCATTTATCCCACATGCCTACATACATATACTAATGTATATATATGTACATACATAGTATGTGTATATGAAAGAAGATGGGAGTTGTTCTTGATGTTGCCGAATTGGAGTGGGGATGGAGATGCACTTGATGGTTGTTGCTTGCCGAAATGGATTGAAGACCTTGCTTGGGTGCGCGGATTTTGAGGAGTTGCAATTGGAGTTTCTTTTGGAGCTTCTAATTCTAGGAGTTCATTTGAGTACAAATCTTCAATTTAGGTGGGTGTTTCTTAAATGCTTTCTAATTTAGGAGTAGAAAATGCATGATAGATGATTTATGATTTATTTGGTTGAAATTGAATTGATTACATGCAAATTAATGTAGAAATGAATCGTTAAATTTTGATTGATGTGGTAGATGTAAATTGCTATTTATTCCTTAAATTGTTATGATTGCTAGTTGAAATGCTAGAATTGAAGTGATTGCGTGAAATTGATGCATGTTGAGACATGATTAGAATAATGCAAATATGTTGCTTGTTGAGAATCTGGCAAGAAGTGTGTTTATAACCCCAAAAATATTAATTATACGAGTATAGAGATTTTTGTAAAGTAATTTTGATAAGAGAAAACAGTTTATTTGAAAAATTGATTGAATATATGTTTGGATGCATTTTAAGGATTTCGTTGAAAATGAGAAATTTGTTATTTGAGAACATATATGATATTGTTTTTAAAAGGAATATATTCTGGAAATGATCTATATTTTTATATATGGAAGTACAAATCAATTAAAAGGTCGAAAATATATGCAGGCTCCAATTGTGTGATCGACAGTTGACTGTTTACTTTCCACAGTCGACTGGAAAGTATAAGAAATTGGGTTTTCGTCGGCAGGACAGTTGACTGGCTACTTTCACAGTCGACTGCTGCTGTCATGAATTTTGATGTTTGAGTTTTCAAAGTATACGCGGAACAGTCGACTGATACTGTCACCGGTCGACTGAACCGACTGTGTTATTATTGATGTTTTAAAGTTTCGTAAAACAGTCGACTGATTCCTTGTCACTAGTCGACTGAACCGACTAAGATGTTTTGATGTTCGCTGGACAGTCGACTGGCACTGTCACCAGTCGACTGAACCGAAATGGTTTTGGCTCTTGAGTTTGGGCTTGATTTTGACAAATGAAAGTTAAATAAGTTTGAATACGAGATTTTATGATTATTTTGATTGAGTTTTATTGAGAAATGCACACAAGGATATGAATGGTGAAATTGATAAAGATATCGAATTGAATTGGTCTCATGTTATGAGATTATAAAAGAAATGTTTTTTGAGAAAGAGTTGTGAACAAAAGAAAATGGAAATGTTATTTGAGATTGATTATGAAATATTGTTGATCTCTAGAAGAGATAGTTGTTGGAATCTAGAGGCTAGGCGAGACCCTAATGACCGGCAGTATTATTTATGATTTTGAGAGCTAACCGTTGAGGGTTGAGTGTCTCTCGAGAAGTAGCCAGGTAGGCTGACTGTCTCTATTGTTTGAATTAAGTCCGGTAGGGTAAGCTAACTCTAGGTTGTGATGATTTTCTTTTAAAACAAACTTTGTAAGGCTGTGATGGAAGTAAGAGAAAAACACAAGTATAAGGGCCATTGGATGGGTGTTGTGAGGGTATGCACAGGCTGTCTTCACGATGCATCGTGACATGACGTGGATACTGCTCCAGAGTACCATCCTGGTAGCAATGCTTGTGGGATGTTTGGTGGCTGCAAGAGGATCGTATGCTATGAAGGAGGCTGAATTACTGCAGAATGCATGCTTGATGAGTCAAGACATGGTGCGGGATTTCCCTCCAGGTTTTCTGTACACGTACTTGTAATCATAGAACGTCTATGATACTTACCAAAATTACAGGTAGATACATAGTGGAGACGTGATGAAAGTAGGAGAAAAACACGAGCATGAGAACTAGGGTTTACGGTGTGGGTGTGTGAGCCACAGAATGCATGCTTGATGAGTCAAGACATGGCGTGGGCACAGCTCAGAATGATCGGACTCTAGTCACGCTTGTGGGATGTTTGGTGACTGCAAGAGGATCGTGTGCCATGAAGTGAGGCTGAATTGCCACAGAATGCATGCTTGACGAGTCAAGACATGGTGTGGAATTCCCCTCCAGAATTTTCTGTACACGAGCTTGTACTCATAGATCATCTAAGATACCTACCGTAATTATAGTAGTAGATTAAATCATGGCGAGGGATTGAACCCTACAAAGATGAAGAACGATTAAGAGGCTTGCCCTCGGACCTATGTAGTATGGGATGCATAGAATCCGAACAAGTATGCATTAGTGTCATGTAATACAAATAACTGCATTAAGGACTAAGTGCACCGCACAACACGACATCTATAGGATAGTCCCTTGTAGTTCTGTTTGTGATCAAATTTGTGTTTGCTAAAGTATTTAAGAATCGTTATACTGTTTCCGGCGTAGAGAGGATGGCCGTGTATAATATTTCGTCAGTTGTAAGCAACTGACGCGCCCACAGTTTTATATGCAGGATTTGGAGTTACATGAAGATATAAAGATGATTTGATGCTGTTGATTACTTAAATGTTAAAGTTGTAACAATTGTACATTCATTATTGTTGTAATTTATTGATTCCGCTGCGTATTGATGTAAAAGGCTTGATGTAATTATTGTTGAAATAAAAGTTTTAAATTCCTTGTAAAATTGTACGAAAGAAGTGTAAAGATCCTGTAGAACATCTCGAATTCAGTGTATTTGGGATTCAGGGCGTTACAGACTAAGTCACCAAAAAAATAGAAAAGGGGGGATGCTGAACTAAAAGAATAGAGGCATACTGGGGTTTATTAGGCTGAGACCCCCCCCCCCCCCGAAGAGCACCTCCTCCGTCAAGTCCTTCCAATCGAACTTCGGTCAATCAAGAAGCATCTGAACCATCTTTGTTTCCTCAGGGCTAAGAACAGGGCTCACCTTCGCCCACTTCGGAATCTCCTCGATCCAAGTAGTCTGAATGTTCCACTGCTGTGGACTTCGGATCAGAAAGAATTTGTAGAACCCCGTATTTTCAAATATTATTTTTATATTTGAAAATGAATTTAAATTTATTTTTTGGAGATTTAATGAATATTTTCAGAAAAATTTATCCTTTGAACACGTGCAAATACCTTTTTGAGAAGTTGGAAAATTAAGTTTTCATCATGAAAAATTGTTATTTAATATTTGTGATTTAATTAGTATTTTTCCAAATTTTTCTGAAATTTATTGGAGCTATTTGCAATTTTTGAGAAAAGAAGGACCTTTTTGTAAATTTGACAATTTTTGGGGTTAAAGTGCAAATTGTGATTTCTGGACGTTTTGAACAGTACTAATTGAGATTTAGAATGTATATTTTCTTATAAATCCAAATTTAATTGATTTTTGATGGAATTTCCAAAGAATAATCTATATATGTAAATTGTATTTTGGGAAGGGTTGTTTTGCAAAGTGCGGGTAAAACCCTAATTATCAATCCGGCATATTTAAGTGATTTTTACCCCAGCCGTCATTGCTGATGAAATATTGAATTTTGGGAGATTTATTTTGGTAGAGCAAAGAGCTTTGGATCTAGCAAAAGGAGGATTTCTTTTGTGGACTATTCTCGAAATCTAAGGTGAGAGATATGAAAATTTGTTTTCTTTTGTTGTTTGATCTGTGTGAGATATATATAAAAATTGTTTTGTGGTTTGATGTATGTTTTGTTGTTTGATTTGATGTTATGTATGGAAGAAATTTGTCTTGTGGTTGATCTATGTTGTGTGCAAGTATCATTGATACAATGATTTGATGTTGGGAACAATTTAGATCTCGTAATGTGGTATGAAACATGGGAATAATGGTAGATGAATAGTGGATCTTTATTATTAAAATTGTTTGCTAAAAGCATGTTGAGATTTGTGTATGAACAACTGGACATTAAAATTATAAATCAGATTCTTATTGGTTTTGCGAAAGAAACTTAGATCTTGTAAAACCCTAACAAAAGTATTGGTGATATAGAATATGAGAATTTAGATCTTGACATATTGATGTTGAGTGATATATACATATACTTGATGAAGATTCGTTGGGAATTATTATTTTTCCTAAATACGAACTATTTTCATAAATATTGATTCATTAGAGGCTTCAGAATTTGATTTTTGTAATCAGATCTAGTTTTGAAATCTGTAGGCTGACAGTCGACTGGCCTACTGTGCAGTCGACTGGTACGAGCCTGACACTTTATCTTCGAATTGTTGAAAAAGTTGTTCTGGACAGTCGACCTAGCTCATAGGCAGTCGACTGGTCCCCTAAAGAAATTATTTTTGTAAGAATTATTAGTCCTTCTGGACAGTCGACCTATAACCCATTTAAGTCGACTTATATACTTAGAATATTTTAAGAAGATTACTGAAATTTTACCTCGGGTAAGTCGACTGGTACCTTTTCTTAAGTCGACTTAAATAACTTAGTTTATTTTTATAAAATCTTGGATGAGTGTCCTCTGGACAGTCGACTTATCATTAGTATGAGTCGACTGGTACTGAAGGATTCTTGTAAACTTTAGTGTTATTCGAATGATTTGTTTTATATACTTGTTATTCAAGTTCAGTATAAGATTAAGAAAGTGACTTTGAGATATTTAGTTAAGTATATCAATTGAGACATTTAGTTGAGCCACTTTGTTTAGTGGGACTTTAGCTTAGACTTTTGAGTTTGAGTCTCTAGAGGTGTGTGATCCTAGCATACCAGTGTTGAGTATTTGTTGAGGCCCATTGTGGCATTTCAGTTATTGAGTTGGAATTTAGGCCGGTAGGGTACATCACTCTAGGAGATTCGTTAAGTAATTAATTAACCCAAAATGATAAGGACAGGCACTAGTGGTGATATGATGAACGGGAACATGAGTCAAGAACCTCAGTATGGCTTTCGGTGTGGGATTTAATCTCCGGAATTATCACAGTAGATTATTAGTGGTGTGGGATATGTCTCCGGAATTATCACAGTCTTGTGGTGTGGGACAATCTCCGGAATTATCACGGTAACTACTTGTGGTGTGGGATTGATCTCCGGAATTATCGGAGTCGAGGTGAAGCACATGTGGTATTCGTGTGGGGATGTGTCAATGTTTCGGTGTGGGATTTAATCTCCAGAATTATCACAGTAGGTTATTAGTGGTGTGGGATATGTCTCCGGAATTATCACAGTCTTGTGGTGTGGGACAATCTCCGGAAATATCACGGTAACTACTTGTGGTGTGGGATTGATCTCCGGAATTATCGGACATGAGATACTAACCATGGTTTATCTTTATCTCGTAGTAGTCATCGTGTTAGGATTAGATCATAACGCGGGGATTGAACCCTATGAAGTGAAGACGTTAAGGGCTTGCACCGAACCTATGTAGAATGGGATGCATAGACTTCGACAAGTACGCATTAGAGAGTCTGCATATAGAACTTGTGCTTTCTTGACTTGGTTTTGTGCTTGTGGTTTTCTTGTTTTCCACACATGACACTTAGCTTAGTACCACTTGATGTTTTATGTTATTGTCATTTCGTACTTTCTATATTCCCTTAGTACTTGTTGTTTAAGAATTATGTGTTATGACCTTTTATGTTGTTGTTTGTTTATTTTTATATTTCTCACACCATTTATGGCTGACCCCTTTAGTTTGGGGGTTAGGGATCATCTCTAGCCTCACATGTTGCAGGTTGTGCTTAGAGTTGGAGATGGGATGCTTAAGTGGGTTTTGAGAAATAATTGATATATAAGAGATTTGTGTAAATTTGTAATATCAGTTTTAAGATAAATTGGTGTTGTAAATGAAGAGAATATTGAGTTGAGTTGTTTAGAATTCCGCTGTGCATTGTAAATGATTTGTTGTAATAAGAAAGTTTGAAAATTTTAGTGGTGTTGATTATGTTTAATATTATGTTGAAGTGGATCACTGGGAATGTGCCACGTATTTTCTAAGATATCATATTAGAAATTCGGGGCGCTACAGAATTTGTCCCTCCAGTTTTTAATTGAGTCTGGACAGCTAATGAACTTTTTCTCATGCCTCAGAGACAGATAATACCTGAACTCCGTCTTGTGATGCTGATGTATCCGGTACACAGTCCGTAGCACACTCAACCGTGGCTCGAAGTTCGCTGCTTGATAATGGAGGATGAATCCAATGATAAGCCTCCACATGTTCGGCATATACTGGACTGGGCTGACACGGTACCATCGCAACACCTCGACAACAAAAGGGTGGAGCGGTAGACGAACGCCGGCTATGAAAGCATCGACAGGCCAAAAACACATGTCCACAGGCATCGACGCAGCATTAGCTCGAACTCGCTCGGGATCAGAAAACACTCTCAAATTGACTTCAAGTCCTTTTCGTTGAGTACGGAGATGGTGTTGTCGGCCTCTGAAGTCTCCCGAGCAGCGTTCTCCACAAAGTCCCGACCCCGACCATACATGATACGTTCGGCCAGATCATCCGGAAGCTCTCGAACTCGATGAAGCCTTGTCAAGGGCCCAGGCAGCCTGTCGAACTCCCCCATTCTCCGTTCCCTCTCTACGATTGTGTAACGCTCCGGATCCCCGTCATCGGACATCCGTGACACAACCAGAATCTTTGCCTTCAAATGCATCTCAACACAGTAAATAATACGGAAATTTAAAACACTTTTATTGCCATCAGATTTAATACATTAATACTTACGAATATCAATTTATCATATCAATTGTAACGCTCCCATTTTGACTCCAAACTCAATTCTTTCAATTTCTATATCACATTAAACATAAACTAAGATAGTTATATTTCAAAAAAAAATCGGGCAGAGTCTCCCCTGAAATTTCTGCCCCGAAACACAAAAAGCTTACGGAATTCTGCTTTAAATTCCGTAGCTCACATCACAGGCAATAATATCACGGGCTCCCCAGGCCAAAATGAGCAGAATCACACAGGCAATATATATATATATATATATATATATATATATATATATATATATATATATATATATATGCTATGGGGCCAAACTCATAATAGAATATCAAATATCAATTAAAAACCATAAATTCCTTTGAAAATGTAGTAAGGTTTTCAGAAAATAATTCATAAAACATACCACAGGGCCCGGTACTCCACAACGAGATGGGTACGGGTCAACAACATAGCATGCCACCCCATACTATACTCATCATCATCATCCACATACTTATACATCAAAAATACAATTTAAAGCATAAATTTCACTATTCACAGAAATAAACCTTAAACAACAATTGTAAAATGAAGCTCCACTCCACAGAATCTACACCTCACCTCTGCACCGCTGAGGACATGTAACAGTAGGGGCCTAGGGTAGTCCAGAGACCCCCTAACCCCCCAAACACTAAGGGGTTAGCCATTTCTGGTGTGAGTATAATCTATTAATAAGCAAATAAATTAAACTTATAAGTAAAGCAGAATGAACTTACGAATACCAAGATAAACCTGAACATGTAAATATCATAAATGGAAATTCACATCAAATACTCACTGCATCACTTCCTATATACATATCCACACCTGCTCACAAACATACTTAACTTTAATTTGGAAAAATCATTTCCAAATTAGTCGCTTAAGGCCCATCACTTTACGCCTTATGCAAATATTCCTATAGCTTTATTTTTCCATAAAGCTTTACATTCACAAGCAACTCTATTTTCACATAAACCGCACCTCGTTTATCATTCATTTGCAATTACAGACTCACGACTTATATTCTTTCGCGATCCCATATCACATAACATTGCATTCTTTCACGTCTCGCAATACATCACTTTCACACTCATTATCCACTTCAACTATCACACTCATAATTCATCATGAAGGGAAAATAAACGTGTATCTTGATTTCCTAGTGTTCGTGTATGCCATGACTTGAAGTCTAATACAAACACAGAATGCAGAACAGATGCACTTAATCTAATGTCAGCAAGACTCTGGACACACATGCATCCCATACTACATGTGGCCCAGATCAAGCCGTTTCTCCAGTTCAGGGATTTGAACCCTCGCTATGCAATGCATTCTAATTTGGTCTACTTCCTGTTCCTGATAGTATGACATGGTTGAGGAGGTGAAAATAAAAGAAATAATTCGGGGCGCTACCCCGAAGTCACCAATAATTACTGCGTCGAACCATCCTCGAAAGCTGTGACGAACTTACAAATATACCGCAAGTATATCCACTGCGCAAAGATCCTTTATGATCCGTTCGTGTCCACCAACATAGAACATGACGACCTCGGAGGTCCTAAAATACCCCCGATCCGCCAGGATATCAGCATCCCGTTCTTACCATGGTACTTCAGGAATTAACAGTGCAAGATACGCGCCGCAACGCGTATCCCTAATGACAGGAAGAGACAACCAGTATCACCACTTAGTGCTAACTCTCAGAACGAGTTGGATTATAGGGAATCACCCCTAATACCAATTCGGACTTCGAGCGAAACAATAAAAGAAAACCTAATCAATGCAGTTTACTGAAAATATATTGTTATTCAAATCACACTCGGTGTCGATCAACACAGTCGAGCCTGACTGGTCTGTCAAGGTAACAACCATCCCGGAATCACGTCCACTGATTCCCCTTACCTTCATAGGTTAGCGACCAAAACAATCCTGGCCCGTGACCCTCAGCGAGTGGTCCAACGGCGCCCTAAGGATGCAATACAATTCAAATGAAGGTAAGCATACACATAACCATCAATTCTTGACCATTGACAGACTCAGGCATCGAGACACCAACACAAACCGATCAGAGCTATATCTCAACTCACTCATGTCCACCATGAGTACTACGCAGGAACTTATCTAATTTCCAAATGAAATGTTAAAACATCATTAAAACCCAATAGCTCATGATCACCACACTGCGGTATGCAAAGGGCTCTTCATCAATTGTCCGATGGATAACTCAAGAAATAGCAGTAGCTGTGACCCAAGCTACGCTCATCGGAATTCAACACAATCAGACTTCTAGAAGGATAGGGGATCCACAGCAATCCCCTAGTGGGCGACTCTCTCAAATATTTAAGAGCTCAAGTCCTCAAGCTAACTTAATCTTGAAGTCAATCTCAACAACAGGGTGCCAAACTTACAACAACCACAACTTCCAATCATAGCACACAAATTCAGCCACTCCTTCAGCAGAGCGTTTACTACCCTTGACAAAACGAACTCTAGAATTTCTAAACCTTGAGAATCATCAAATAAACCCATACCAAAAGCTACTCTCAAGGTTCATAGCAAGATCATACCTACACAAACGATTATGACCCTTTGGACTTCAGTCCAAAAGGCAATCGACTTCAGCTCTGCCCTTTCAGACCAGCTGAACTCTGCAAGTTCTGAGGTATCAACCGACCTCGATAATTTATGAAATTAAACTATAGTTGTGGACACATACAAGAGTGTCCACAAAAATTCTTAATTCAAATACACCCATGCTACCCTAAGATACGAAAACGGAAATACACAGCAAATCGTAGTTTAAAATTTTCACAATGCACCATGTGCGTAAAATAAAAGATATCAATCATACTCACAAATTGTCCCGCGAAGACTCGAAGCGCCACCACGCCTCCAAAGCCGCTAGTATATCCTATCATCAAATTTTCAAAGTAATTAAAACTCAAACATCCAAACCAGTTACGGGAAAATAATAATACTAATTCCAATATCACATAGGCATTCTATTGAACGCCTATGATGCACACGTGCTTTGCACGTAATCATTCGAATTCCGACGAGATTCTTATTTTCGAACAATTACTAAAGGTACTCCAAAATTATTCTAATAGTCCTACTACAATTTCTACTACCATACGAGGACTAATTCTTACATATATAATTCCCTTTTACAAACCCAAAATCCTAATTTATTAACAACTTGCAATTCCTCTAACAACTTGCTAATTTCTCACATCTACCCTTCCCAACATCTCCTAATCTTTCTACCATAATACTCCTACTCAAAATAAATTAACCACACTAAATTTCATACAATAATAAAATCTAGGGTTTACCTTTCTGAAGTCCTTTCGAAAAACGGACACCGCCACGATGTAGAGAATCCTTCTATTAGTCTACCCCTCAATTTAATTTGGATCTAACGAAGAAATAAGGTGGATTCTGGGTGGGGAAAGCATCGGCCGAAGGTTTCGATGGGTTCTTTCGGCTGGGAAGGAAACGGGGAAGAAGAAAGAAAATGGAGAAGGAGAAGGTGGGGTGGGGTTTTATAAAATAAATAAATAAATAAATAGATAAATAAATAATATAAGGGGAATATTACATATAAGCCCCAAAGATGCAATACATTTCAAATAAACCCCAACTCTCACCCTTTAAAATACTAACAATCAAAAATACATAAAATTGTCTCCTAATAACCCTCCAAAAGCATAAAATAAGATAGACACTATATCTGATATTTCTCAATAACAATCAATTGTTATTAGAAAATACCCAATCGCTTGCAATTCTCAATTGCGCACAGATTACAGTGGATATGCTATTTTTGCGGGGTATTACAGATTGTCTCAACAACTGCCGAAGAAGTCCCTACTATGGTCTTGCCCTTGTCGACTATAGGAGCTTGACTAAACGTCGGCACAATGGCGACGATGGGGGAGGATGCTTGCTCCGAAGCAGCGCTAGACATTCTTTAAAAGTAAATTAAGTTATCTGAGAATTACCTTGATTTGACAGCAACGGTCGGAAAAGATCACTGAAAACAGAAAACCTACGCTGGAAGCTCTCATTAGAAAGTAAAAATAGCCTGTGTAAAAACTCAGAGAATGAGCAAATGAAGGGGGGTGACGTTTTATAGAGGGGGCTTGTTGGCACATTCATCAAGGTTAAAAGGCCCCCAAAAATGCAAAGGTCTGGCCCATTTAGCGCAAAACGACAAAAAACATGGGGAACCCAAAAGACTCTTGACTAGTCAACGGTCAATGGTCAAACATCTCCACGTGTCATCTCCTCGAAGTTACTCTCTACTTTGACAAGTTGTTTCGAGCATTCTTGTCATCGATGTCGAAATTGGAGAAATTGTGTTGACTGGTCAATGGTCAACGATCAACGACTCCACGTGTCGTCTCCTTGAAGTCGCTCTCTACTTCGGCAAGTTGTTCCAAGCATTCTTGTCACCGACGTCGAAATTGGAGAAATGGCGTTGACTGGTCAACGATCAACGGTCAACGACTCAACGTGTCTCCTCCTCGAAGTCCCTATAGACTTCGGCAGCTCATTCCGAGCATTCTTGTCACCAACGTCAAAACTGGAGAAATGGCGTTGACTGGTCAATGGTCAATGGTCAATGGTCAAACATCTCCGTGTGTCGTCCCCTCGAAGTCCCTCTAGACTTCGACTGTTCATTCCGAGCATTCTTGTCACCGACGTCGAAATTGGAAAAATGGCGTTGACTGGTCTATGGTCAATGGTCAACGACTCCACGTATCGCCTCCTCGACATCCCTCTAGACTTCAACAGCTTATTCCGAGCATTCTTGTCATCGATGTCGAAACTGGAGAAATGGCGTTGAACGGTCAACAATCAACGATCAACGGTCAAACATCTCCACGTGTCGTCTCCTCGAAGTCCCTCTAGACTTCGGCAGCTCATTCCGAGCATTCTTGTCACCGACGTCGAAATTGGAGAAATGACGTTAAATGGTCAACGGTCAACGACTCCACATGTCTCCTCCTCGAAGTCCCTCTAGACTTCGTCGGCTCATTCCGAGCGTTCTGGTCACTGACGTTGAAATTGGAGGAATGGCGTTGACTGATCAGTGGTCAATGGTCAACAACTCCACGTGTCACCTCCTCGAAGTCCCTCTAGACTTCGGTAGCTCATTCCAAGCATTCTTATCTCCGACGTCGAAATGGGAGAAATGGCGTTGATTGGTCAACGGTCAACGGCCAACACCTCCACGTGTCGCCTTCTTGAAGCCTCTCCAGACTTCGGCAGCTCATTCCGAGAGTACTTATCACCGATGTCGAAAGTGGAGAAATGACGTTGACTAGTCAACGATCAACGGTCAATGACTCCAACTCCTCGAAGTCCCTCTAGACTTCGGCAGCTCTCGTCGAAGCCTTCTTGACATCGACGACAACCCCGCCACGTGTCAGCCTGTCGAAGTGTCGCTGGGGTTCAGCGCTTAAAGCCGAGCGCTCTTGCCACCGACCCCTGTTTGAGCGAAGAGCTGCTGACCAGTCAAACGCCTCTAGCCGTCTGATCGTTCAGAAAAGCGCACTGAGGCATGATCAATGCTCCAGATTGTGCCACGTCGATAATTAATTTATTAATTCTTTTATTTTAATTATTAAATCGAATTAATTATTTAAAAATTGTGAAAAATAATTAAAATTCAAAAAAAATTAATTAGAAATTCTAAAAAATAATTATAAATTTGGGAAAAATATTTTGGAACTCCTGGAAAAATAATTATTAATTAGGATGATTAATTGATATTTTTTGAAAATAGATTGTTACTTCACAAAATTGAATAAATAATTCAAAAATTGATTAAAAAATTGGAAAAAATCATTGGAAGAGCCAGAAGATCCCACAAACACATCTGAGTACAAGGCAAGCTCAATTAAATGCTGTTAAGCCCTGTGTGCGATTCTAAAGCTCCAAAAGAACCCCAATAAAATCTCGTACGCCATTAAAACAAGAAAACTACTTCCCGAAGGCGGTTAAACTCAATCTTCGGGAGTGGGGGGATCGTGATATAGCTAAAAATAGGATTAAATAGGGACCGTTCAAGTTGAGCACAAATCTTAAAGCTCTCAGGGGTAAAACGGTAATTTCACCTACAAACAGGTCCGAAAAGGGAACTGGGTCTTTCTACAAAGCCCAGTAACCCAAAAACGGATTTGTCCTATTGAGTATAGGCGGCCACTCGTTTCTAACCAGCCCAGATATTTAAAGAGTAATTCAAATTCGTGATTATCTTTAAGAGACAATTTTAACCTCTTCTCTTATCATGAAACGAGTTTAAACTCTACATCTTATCCAAAAGAAACACCGAGACATAGGGATAAATAATTATCTCTAAACTGTCTCTAAAGGCGACTATAAATGCCCCTCTCCCCTAACCATAACAAGGTAATCACTATTTTTTCACTACACCGCTATCTCATAATCTTCCTGATTAGTGACTTTAGCATCAGAGAGTTCTTCGCCGGGATCCATCTCGGTGTATCAAAATTTTTACAGGTTAACAGCAGCAGCGAGAAACAGTCAAATGCCAGCTAAAAGTCAACAGGTTTGCCTTATTTGTTTCCAAAAGAATCCACAAATACATTTGTTTTCTCCCACACAAAATCAGCAGCAACAAGAGTAAAGGGTTTATCCGACTAATCTCTGCTAAGTTGTTATATATCAAGTTTAAATCCTGGCATTCGAAGAGAGGTGTTAGCATTTCAACCGAAAACTATGGCTCACGCAATTGGGCTAGAAAATTACAAGAAGAAAAACTGACAGAAGCTAAGAAATCTCGGTATAGAGGTAGCAGCACCTACAGACGACCATGGGCACCTCCACCAAGCAACCTCCCTCCGTTACTGCTTATACCAACATCCCCAACTTCCAAATACCCTATCAGAAAAGTGCTCTCATCAGAGTGGGAAGCTAGAAAAGACAAAGGGTTGTGTTTAAAATTGCGATGAGAAATACACAAAAGGGCATGTATGCAAAGGAAAAAAATTCCTTCTACTCTTAGTGGATGAAGCAGAGTTGTCTGATACAACTGCAACCAATGAAGTGAAGTTTACACTCAAATGCAGGAAGTTAGCATCACTCCTGCGATTTCTTATCATGCAATGTTAGGCTGCCCTTCACCCAAGACCTTAAGGGTCCAAGGTAGGATACAAAACACTCTTGTTCAAGTTTTAATTGACAGCGGTAGTACACACAATTTTGTGCAGGAAAGGGTAGCCAAGTTTCTCCACTTACCTATTCAGCAAGCTACGAATTTCAAAGTAATTGTGGGAAGGCCAATGCTTAGTTGTGCCTATCTATATGCAAGGCTATTTATTTCATATTGATTTTTTTGTATTGACCATCCATGGTAGTGAAGTAGTACTCGAAGTTCAGAGGGTACAGTAATTAGGCCCTGTAACTACTGACTATAAGCTAGGCACAATGAGGTTTGTAGCAAACAATAATGCGATTATTCTACAAGGAGGTGAATCTGGTACTTCATCTCAGCTGCAACTGCATCAATTGAAGAGGACTACAGCCAAAGCATCTATAGCTCTGTTTTATTCATTTGGTTCTAGACAAAAAGGACACTCCAAATGCAATGATGCCAAAAGACTTACAACTCATAATACAACAATTTGAAAATGTGTTTAAAGAACCTACTGGCCTTCCACCAAGTAGAGATTATGACCATCAAATTCACTTACTTCCCTCATCGCAGCTAACTAATGTCAGACCCTACAAATACCCACGCTTCCAAAAAGCAGAGAGAGATGCAAGTTTCAAAGGGTTGAGTGAAGATCTTATATAACACAGCAAGAGTCCTTTCTCCTCCCCCGTATTATTGGTGAAAAAGAAAGACGGAACATGGATACCACTCAGATCAAGAACTAGGGCTGCAAACGAGCCGAGTCGAGCCGAATTTCTTGAGGCTCGAGCTCGGCTCGATTCATGTTAACTGAGCTCGAGCTCGGCTCGAGCTCGTTTCGAGCTCTAATAGTGAAGCTCGAGCTCGGCTCGTGTAAACTCGCCTAAGCCCGAACTCGGCTCGTTAAAGCTCGTTTACAAATCGAGCTCGAGTCAAGCTCGAACTTGGCTCGAAAAAATGTGAACCTGCATTGACACAATTAGTACAAACATACAGAACTCAAAAACATGAAACAAATGGACAAGAATCAAGTTTTTAGACAAAGAGATCTTTATTCGCTAACACAACCTACAATACGACTTACATAAGAAACAAAATGCTAAACAAATACAGCATACAGAATCTAATCATCTACGTTACACTGCTTACAATCAAATAACATGCTATTTCCACAAAAGTGCATGTTAATCATAATTAAAATCTGATGAAGACATAGATATTATCTCTGATGATTTTACTAACTAGTACCATGCTGTTATGTTATTTCCCAGCATATGCAGCAAATGCTCTTTGGCTTTTGGATCCTGCTTTCCATTGTTGTGTTCTTCAACTCTGCAATCCCCTGCATCACTTTCTTGTGCCTCGCTAGTCGCTACCAAATCATTGCGCTCCTCATGCAGCTCTACATAGTGTTGATTGATTCTTGCATGCACAATGTCAAGGTTTACCAACCTCATGGTCATCAGCTAAAGCAATGTTTCCCTCACTGCCCTCAAGATGCAGGCCTGTGGCAAACTAGAACTCTGCTCCACAACAGTGTTGTTCACGTTCTTGTTTGTACTGATCAACCTGTAGGTTTATGCTTTAACTTTACCATCAATATCTCATAAACAGTATAAAGGGCAAATATCTAATAAGAATTAACAGAGATAAATGGCAATGCAAGGTAGAATAAGTCACTGCAAAGACTTTGATATAACAATCTACAGTCAACGTCATATCCTTGACAAAGTCGTGTAAAGATCAAAATATTTAGGCCAGCTACTGGGGTTGTTCTTAGGAACAATCTTCTTAACATTAAGGAAGTCATATAGAGATCATGTTCAACTGAAAGAATAGCATTACTACAAGATCTGAGTGTGGTAACATATCTATGTTTTTCAGCTTGCAGACTCCAAGGATGAATGGACACAGTTAGAAACAGGTAAATGGGGAGCAAGATCTATGTTTTTTTTTCTCAACAAATTATAAATAATTATTTATGGTCCTGATTATGAAGACATAATTTTACTATGCATTAGAGCAATCAATTGTAGCTCACTAGAAGAACACGAACCTGTAATCATCAAATTTCTAGGAAAGAGAATTCAAATCCTAAATGTATATATCTGATCTGACACATCTGAAACACACTAAATTGCAAATCCCAACTCATATGGATTGAATGAAAGAAAACATAGAAGCATAATTCACAAAAAGCAAGCAAGATCTTTCACAAAATGTAAATTCATCAGAATGTGACCATGAAAGGTCCTATATATGGCAACCAAAGTTCCAACCACTTTTCGCAACTTAGCTCACACCATAGGCAACTAAGTAGTGAAATATACCTCGTATGCCTTCTGGAAATCAGCAATGCTATCCACCTGAGCCTCGTGCATATTATAAGAGTAACAATGCAATTTCTTTGATTCTTCCCCTAGCTCATCCAGCAGTCCCAGAATATATTTGGAAATCTCCTTTGTATGATCCAAGCTAGAATTGAACCTCTGGAAAGATGCAAGGAAATAGATGAATGAGTTTCAGAAGCTTCTAGATAGTCAGCAAAAACTCATGGAACAAGAAAAAAAAATATTTTTGAAATCAAATTATCAAACCTGTTGAAGCTCTTTTGTGAAGCGTGCAATCTCTTCTAATGCACTGCCCAAACATCATACACAATATTGGAAAATTACATCTAATGACAAGTAAAAGTTTCAATCTAACATAACCATACAAGACAAACATAACAAAAGATTCATAACAAAACAAACATAACAAAAGATTCATAAACATCAACAAAACAAACATAACAAAAGATTCATTCATCGGCAGAACAAAATGGAACCTCTGGAAAGATGCAAGGAAATAGATGAATGAGTTTCAGAAGCTTCTAAGTAGTCAGCAAAAACTCATGGAACAAGAAAAAAAAATATTTTTGAAATGAAATTATCAAACCTGTTGAAGCTCTTTTGTGAAGCGTGCAATCTCTTCTAATGCACTGCCCAAACATCATACAGAACATTGGAAAATTACATCTAATAACAAGTAAAAGTTTCAATATAACATAACCATAGAAGACAAACATCAACAAAAGATTCATAACAAAACAAACATAACAAAAGATTCATAACAAAACAAACATAACAAAAGATTCATAAACATCAACAAAACAAACATAACAAAAGATTCAACCATCGGCAGAACAAAATTCATGTTGTAGAACGAGGGAGTAGTATAAGAAACTCCTTAATTGCATCATCATCCGTAGTCTGCAACCAATTGATTATTAGGATTATGTTAAAACTTACAAATATAGTAAGAAAGTGTAGTCTTCATAATTTAACTTACCATGGCCTTCTTCATCCCTTTAATTTGACGCATCCAATCACCTCCACACATAAGTGCTTCAACGGTTGTAGTCTTCAAAGAAGCACGGTATGGGTCAATCACACGACTGCCGACACTAAATGTGGACTCTGATCAACTGTGGTGATAGGTATTGCTAATAGCACTGCAAACGATCAGAGCTACTCGCGAGTAGCTTGACTCGAGATTGGTCAAAGCTCGGATCGAATCGAGCTCGAGCCGAATTCGAGCTCATTAATTAAACGAGCCGAATTCGAGCTTGGCCTAGCTCGGTTCGTTAGGCTCGCGAGCTATTCGTTAAGAAGCTCGATAACGGGCTCGCGAACTAGCTCGTATAGGCTCGAGTTAAATAAGTGCATGGATGGATATGCAATGGGCTTTAATAGTATGAGCCCATAACTACTCATACACTCTTTCGCCAGTTGCCGCCACTCACTTCTCATTCTTCTCAAATCTCAATTCTCATCCAAATTCCAAAAGACCAAAACCCTAATTTGTTTTTGCAGCCGCCACTTTCTCATCCTCAATCCTGATCCTCAATTTCTCATCCTCATCCCCATCCTCATCGCCATCGGTGTCGCAACCTCATCGCAAGTCCTCAGTCACCATTCGCGAAGTCCCAAGTCCTCATCCAGCTTTCTTTTTCATCCTCATCGCCAAGTACCAAGTCTCAACCTCTTTCTCATCCTCATCCTCATTCTCATCGCGTCGCAGGCTTGGAGTCAGAAGCTCGTAGGCTCGCAGTCCTCTTTCTCATCCTCATCCAGCCAAGGTTTAAGGCATGCTAGTTGTTAAGTTAGGAAAAAGGATGTGTAGTTTTTATACCATTTCCGAAAGATTTCGTATATATTAAAATACTAGGAAACTTTTGTGATTTATATTTATGGATTAGGTAGAGTAGTTGAAACTTGGATCATCTTGGTGAGCAGCTTCTTGAATGATCTAACAAATAGTGGATAATTACAAGATCAAATGGATCCTGCGATTTCTAACTTTAATGTAAATGTTGTTGTCAAGTTGTGCAGAAAATTGATGCATTTAATTTATGAGAAAATAGATTTCAAAGAACTTGATATTGATACTTGAATTAGAATGAACCAGGCACTTGAATTAGAGTATACAATGAATTAGAGTATTTATAATGTTATATTACGTGGCAACTTAGTTCAAAAACAAAAAATAAAGACATCCCTTGTCGGATGAAACTTCACTATCATGGGTTCTATTTGTGAGAATCATAGTTGAAATTTAAAATCAAATGTTAATGGAGTATCTCTAATCATCCATGAGTTTATTGTGGAAGTCCTATGGAAACAACCTCGGTTTAGTTTGAATTTGCCATTATTGAGATCAAATTTATCTTTTAAAATTACTGTTGGGTTAGAAATTTGTCATTATTTAGAACTTCTATAATTTCCAATCTTGTCTTATTAAGACTATTTTAAAATACCTTTGAAACAACCTCGGTTTTATTTGAATTTGCCATTATTGAGATCAAATTTATCTTTTAAAATTACTGTTGGGTTAGAAATTTGTCATTATTTAGAACTTCTATAATTTCCAATCTTGTCTTATTAAGACTATTCTAAAATACCTTTGGAAATTCTATCAATCTAGAATATTATATTTGTGGTTGCATCCTTTTACTTACTTGGTTTTTTTGCTTTTTGTGTGATTATAACTGATGTTAATTTGTTATATTCAATTGAATTGTAGTTATGGTGGATGCTATTATTACTTCTGATGTGAATTCAACATCGGTTGAAGGCAAAACGCTCATGTTGAGACTCAATGTCCTTCTACCCCGTAGGTGAAGCTTCTGATATTCACGGTCAAGGTCTAGAGAGCACTACTGAGCCAATCAGTGAAGAAGCATTTCAAAAGAGGAAACGGAAGAAGACTTCCTCGGTCTGGGAGGAGTTTAAAGACATAAATCTTGCAGATGGTACTAAGAAATCTGAGTGTATATGGTGCAAAGCAAGATTGGTTGTCCTTGCTTCCGGTGCCACTACACATCTCAAGCGGCACTTAGATGTGTGTACTCGTAGGTTGATAAATAAAAAGAATCAACCGACACTTTCTATGGTGCCAAGTTCTGATGTCACTGATGAGGTAATGTCACGACTTTTAAATATGACAATGCTAAGGTTAGAGAACTATTGGCCAACTAGCTTCTCATGCATGAGCATCCTTTCAACATTGTAGAAGAAATAGGGTTTACTCAATTTTGTAGAGGTCTTACACCATTATATCAAAAGATTTCTCGCACAACTGCACGGAATGATTGCTTATCCGTTTATGAGAGGGAGAAAAGAAAATTGAAAGGAGTGTTGAAAGGAGTTAGTAAAATTTGTTTGACTATCGATATTTGGAAATTTACGCCACAAACTATTTCTTATATGGTGCTTACCGGGCATTTTGTTGATTCAAATTGGAAACATAATAAGCGTGTGCTTATAATTTTGTTGACATACCTCCTCCGCATAATGGTATTGATGTGTCTGATGCTATTTATAAGTGTTTAGAGTCTTTTCAATTTCGGTTGATAACGCTTCATATAATGATGTGGCAATTAAAATTTTACAGGATAATTTTTCAAGGAGTAGGTCATTGCTCCTGGGTGGTAAGTTGTTTAATGTGCGGTGTTGTGCACACATATTAAATCTTTTGGTGCAAGATGGACTTAGAGAAATTCGACATGTGATTGAGGATGTTAGGGCAAGTGTGAAGTTTATTGGGGCAAGTGAGGGGCGACTTAAGAAGTTTGGGGAGATAGTGCATGCATCAGTTACGGTTGAAGCCAAGGAAGTTAATCTTAGATTGCCCTACTCGTTGGAATTCCGCATATGATATGCTTGTTGCCTTACAACTAAAAGATGTTTTTCCAAGGTTTCAAGATAGGGACCTACTTACATGAACTTGCCAAGCCCCGAAGACTGGAGACTAGTTTAGAAAGTTTGTAGTGTGTTGATGTTTTTCAGTACTACTACGAACATAATTTCTGGTAATGAGTACCTTACTACTAACCTTTTTCTATCTGAGGTTTATAGAATCAAAGAGGTTTTACATTCTAAAGCAAATGATGATGATGAGATTATTCGTTCAATGGTTAAGAGGATGAGTGAGAAGTTTGATAAGTATTGGGGTCAGTGCAATCTGTTGATGGCTCTTGGTAGCATAGTAGATCCTAGATTCAAAATGTGACTGGTTCAGTTTTGTTTTCCACTAGTATATTCTGAGGATGAAGTTGAAACAAATCTTGAGATGGTGAGGACCGCATTGTCTGATTTGTACAATGAATATGCTACTAGTGCTGACAGTGGAGGAGCGGGAGGAGACTCAACAGGTATCTAATATATTTGTAATTTATTATTATTGAAAAAACTGCTTTACTTTCTCTTACTCCAACATTATTAATTTGAAAACAAATCATACACTCTATAGGTATCTCTACATCTGACCATGGGATGAGTGGTGCAGCGGGTGAGTGTGGAGAAGAATTTTCAGGATTGTCACAGTTTGATCAATATGTTATGTCGGTGGAGTCGGTCGAACCACGGAAGTCGGATTTGGAGTCTTACTTGGAAGAAGGTGTTTTCAGAAGTGCACCAAATTCTGATGTGAAGTTTTGTGCATTGGAGTGGTGGAAATTGAATAAAATGAAATATCCAATTCTGTTTAAGATGGCTGCCGACATATTAGTAATACCTATCACCACAGTTGCATCAGAGTCTACATTTAGTGCCAACAAATCGAACATAACAAAATATTCATAACAAAACAAACATAAAAAAAGATTCATAAACATCAACAAAACAAACATAACAAAAGATTTGGATGCGTCAAATTAAAGGGATGAAGAAGGTCATGGTAAGTAAAATTATGATTTTGCACTACACTTTCGTACTATATTTGTAAGTTTTACTAATAATCAATTGGTTGCAGACTGCGGATGATGATGCAATTAAGGAGTTTCTTGTACCACTCCCTCGTTCTACAACATGAATTTTGTCATGCCGATGGTTGAATCTTTTGTTATGTTTGTTTTGTTGATGTTTATGAATCTTTTGTTATGTTCGTTTTGTTATGAATATTTTGTTATGTTTGTTTTGTTGGCACTAAATGTGGACTCTGATGCAACTGTGGTGATAGGTATTACTAATATGTCGGCAGCCATCTTAGACAGAATTGGATATTTCATTTTATTCAATTTCCACCACTCCAATGCACAAAACTTCACATCAGAATTTGGTGCACTTCTGAAAACACCTTCTTCCAAGTAAGATCCAAATCCGACTTCCGTGGTTCGACCGACTCCACCGACATAACATATTGATCAAACTGTGACAATCCTGAAAATTCTTCTCCACACTCACCCGCTGCACCACTCATCCCATGGTCAGATGTAGAGATACCTATAGAGTGTATGATTTGTTTTCAAATTAATAATGTTGGAGTAAGAGAAAGTAAAGCAGTTTTTTCAATAATAATAAATTACAAATATATTAGATACCTGTTGAGTCTCCTCCCGCTCCTCCACTGTCAGCACTAGTAGCATATTCATTGTACAAATCAGACAATGCGGTCCTCACCATCTCAAGATTTGTTTCAACTTCATCCTCAGAATATACTAGTGGAAAACAAAACTGAACCAGTCACATTTTGAATCTAGGATCTACTATGCTACCAAGAGCCATCAACAGATTGCACTGACCCCAATACTTATCAAACTTCTCACTCATCCTCTTAACCATTGAACGAATAATCTCATCATCATCATTTGCTCTAGAATGTAAAACCTCTTTGATTCTATAAACCTCAGATAGGAAAAGGTTAGTAGTAAGGTACCAAGAGCCATCAACAGATTGCACTGACCCCAATACTTATCAAACTTCTCACTCATCCTCTTAACCATTGAACGAATAATCTCATCATCATCATTTGCTCTAGAATGTAAAACCTCTTTGATTCTATAAACCTCAGATAGGAAAAGGTTAGTAGTAAGGTACTCATTACCAGAAATTATGTTCGTAGTAGTACTGAAAAACATCAACACACCACAGACTTTCTCAACTGACCCCAATACTTATCAAACTTCTCACTCATCCTCTTAACCATTGAACGAATAATCTCATCATCATCATTTGCTCTAGAATGTAAAACCTCTTTGATTCTATAAACCTCAGATAGAAAAAGGTTAGTAGTAAGGTACTCATTACCATAAATTATGTTCGTAGTAGTACTGAAAAACATCAACACACCACAAACTTTCTCAACTGGTCTCCAGTCTTCGGGGCTTGGCAAGTTCATGTAAGTAGGTCCCTATCTTGAAACCTTGGAAAAACATCTTTTAGTTGCAAGGCAACAACAAGCATATCATATGCGGAATTCCAACGAGTAGGGCAATCTAAGATTAACTTCCTTGGCTTCAACCATAACTGATGCATGCACTATCTCCCCAAACTTCTTAAGTCGCCCCTCACTTGCCCCAATAAACTTCACACTTAACCTAACATCCTCAATCACATGTCGAATTTCTCTAAGCCCATCTTGCACCAAAAGATTTAATATGTGCGCACAACACCGCACATTAAACAACTTACCACCCAGGAGCAATGACCTACTCCTTGAAAAATTATCCTGTAAAATTCTAATTGCCACATCATTATATGAAGCGTTATCAACCGAAATTGAAAAAACTTTATCTTCAATCCCCCATTCCACTAAACACATATAAATAGCATCAGACACATCAATACCACTATGCGGAGGAGGTATGTCAACAAAATTGAGCATACGCTTATTAAGTTTCCAATTTGAATCAATAAAATGACCGGTAAGCACCATATAAGAAATAGTTTGTGGCGTGAATTTCCAAATATCGATAGTCAAACAAATTTTACTAACTCCTTTCAACACTCCTTTCAATTTTCTTTTCTCCCTCTCATAAATGGATAAGCAATCATTCCGTGCAGTTGTGCGAGAAATCTTTTGATATAATGGTGTAAGACACCTCTACAAAATTGAGTAAACCCTATTTCTTCTACAATGTTGAAAGGATGCTCATGCATGAGAAGTCGGTTGGCCAATAGTTCTCTAACCTTAGCATTATCATATTTAAAAGTCGTGACATTTACCTCATCAGTGACATCAGAACTTGGCACCATAGAAAGTGTCAGTTGATTCTTTTTATTTATCAACCTACGAGAACACACATCTAAGTGCCGCTTGAGATGTGTAGTGGCACCGGAAGCAAGGACAGCCAATCTTGCTTTGCAACATATACACTTAGATTTCTTAGTACCCGTCTGCAAGATTTATGTCTTTAAACTTCTCCCAGACCGAGGAAGTCTTCTTCCGTTTCCTCTTTTGAAATGCTTCTTCACTAATTGGCTCAGTAGTGCTCTCTAGACCTTGACCTTGACCTTGAATACCAGAAGCTTCTCCTACGGGGGTAGATTGAGGACAATGAGTCTCAACATGAGCGTTTGGAGCACCTTCAACCGATGTTGAATTCACATAAGAAGTAATAATAGATGCGCCATATCTACAATTTAATTGAATATAACAAATTAATATCAGTTATAATCACGCAAAAAGCGAAAAAAAACAAATAAGTGAAAGGATACAACCACAAATATAATATCCCAGATTGATAGAAGTTCCAAAGGTGTAAATAAGTGTTAAAGTATTTTAAAATAGTCTTAATAACACAAGATTGGAAATTATAGAAGTTCTAAATAATGACAAATTTCTAACCCAGCAGTAATTTTAAAAGATAAATTTGATCTCAATAATGGCAAATTCAAACTAAACCGAGGTTGTTTCCATAGAACTTCCACAATAAACTCCATAACATTTGATTTTAAATTCCAACTATGATTCTCACAAATAAAACCCATGATAGTGAAGTTTCATCCGACAAGGGATGTCTTTATTTTTTGTTTTTGAACTAAGTTGCCACATAATATAACATTATAAATACTCTAATTCATTGTATACTTCTAATATAACATTATAAACACTCTAATTCATTGTATACTCTAATTCAAGTGCTAACCCAGCAGTAATTTTAAAAGATAAATTTGATCTCAATAATGGCAAATTCAAACTAAACCGAGGTTGTTTCCATAGAACTTCCACAATAAACTCCATAACATTTGATTTTAAATTCCAACTATGATTCTCACAAATAGAACCCATGATAGTGAAGTTTCATCCGACAAGGGATGTCTTTATTTTTTGTTTTTGAACTAAGTTGCCACATAATATAACATTATAAATACTCTAATTCATTGTATACTCTAATATAACATTATAAATACTCTAATTCATTGTATACTCTAATTCAAGTGCTAACCCAGCAGTAATTTTAAAAGATAAATTTGATCTCAATAATGGCAAATTCAAACTAAACTGAGGTTGTTTCCATAGAACTTCCACAATAAACTCCATAACATTTGATTTTAAATTCCAACTATGATTCTCACAAATAGAACCCATGATAGTGAAGTTTCATCCGACAAGGGATGTCTTTATTTTTTGTTTTTGAACTAAGTTGCCACATAATATAACATTATAAATACTCTAATTCATTGTATACTCTAATTCAAGTGCCTGGTTCATTCTAATTCAAGTATCAATATCAAGTTCTTTGAAATCTGTTTTCTCATAAATTAAATGCATCAATTTTCTGCACAATTTGACAACAACATTTACATTAAAGTTAGAAATCACGGGATCCATTTGATCTTGTAATTATCCACTATTTGTTAGATCATTCAAGAAGCTGCTCACCAAGATGATCCAAGTTTCAACTACTCTACCTGACCCATAAATATAAATCACAAAAGTTTCCTAGTATTTTAATATATACGAAATCGTTAGGAAATGGTATAAAAACTACGCATCCTTTTTCCTAACTTAACAACCGGCATGCCTTAAACCCTGGCGGACTAGTTCTAGTGAGTTACTAGAATCCAATGAATCTCTCGCTCCAAAAATAATTCAGATATGCTACTGCAAGGCAATTCATTTAAGGGTTTACTTAATTACTCTTAGATATCCTCACAATTAAACTCTTAAGACTCACAATTAAGACAATCATGGATGAAATTAGTATATTCACAAATACTCACAAATGAGGATGAGAAAGAGTGCGAGCTTGCGACTGCGTGAGGGCGATGCGATGAGGATGAGGATGAGAAAGAGGACTGCGAGCCTACGAGCTTCCGACTCCAAGCCTGCGACACGATGAGAATGAGGATGAGGATGAGAAAGAGGTCGGGACCTGGTACTTGGCGATGAGGATGAGAAAGAGAGCTGGATGAGGACTTGGGAGTTGGGACTTCGTGAATGGCGACTGAGGACTTGCGACACCGATGGCGATGAAGATGGGGATGAGAAATTGAGGATCAGGATTGAGGTTGAGAAAGTGGCAGCTGCAAAAACAAATTAGGGTTTTGGTTTTTTGGAATTTGGATGAGAATTGAGATTTGAGAAGAATGAGAAGTAAGTGGCGGCGACTGGCAAAAGAGTGTATGAGTAGTTATGGGCTCATACTATTAAAGCCCACTGCATATCTATCCATGCACTATTTAACTCGAGCCTATACGAGCTAGTTCGCGAGCCCGTTATCGAGCTTCTTAACGAATAGCTCGCGAGCCTAACGAACCGAGCTAGGCTAAGCTCGAATTCGGCTCGAGCTCGATTTCCAAGTTCGAATTCGGCTCGAGCTCGATTTCCAAGTTCGAATTTGGCTCGAGCTCGATTCGATCCGAGCTTTGATCGAGCTTTGACCGATATCGAGACGAGCTACTCGCGAGTAGCTCTGTTCGTTTGTAGCCCTATCAAGAACACAATATTAAATGGAGAAGAAGAAAGGAAATGATTATATTGCAGATAAGAAGAGAAAATACAGAGAGTTTTGGAAAGTTTTCTGATATTTCTTAGCATTCTCATCATTATTAGATTGCTTTAATACTCTTTTCCTTTTGCTACAATCTGATCTTCCAATAGCTATTTGCCACGCATCCCCTGTGCTGACCGACCTCTATCCCTAGGTTGCAAGTATCCTCCTCAGAGTGCGAACTTGTCAAAGTGCACATTTGGTAGTCGCTCGGATGAGTGGGCTTCTTCTTCACGCTGATGGACCTTGCATTGTTATTGCGAGTAGTTTCCTCTGTTGCCCTGTTTGTACTATGGCCCATGGCCATATCCTCATTCATAACCGTAATAGCATCATAGCTATTACGGACCAAAAAAATAATCTGAAAGGATGCTTGGAGTAATTATTCCAAAAAAAAAAAAAACCCCAAAAGGCAGGCACAAGTAAGCATTTAAATCAAAGTTTGGTGCTTAGTGCTTACTATTTTCAAGACCAAAACTTCAATACAACAATTTGGCATAATGGTCTTTTCAAATCCTAAAAGTTTTCCCGACCTTATTAGTTCCCACACTGATATTTTTGTCATAAATAGATTTGTGATATGTAAAAGAAGCGTAATGAAATTTGCAATTATTTCAAAATTAGAGCTGAGAAAGATGCTTTAAAATGAATAAACTAGTTGGGTAGCCCATCTCAAGAAGAGGAATATTAGGGAAGGATTTGCCTATATCTACTATCAAAAAATCTTCAGAAAATCTTCTAAATATGTATGTGTAGTTTATCATCAAACTCTATCAATGTATTAAGCAATACCATTTAACCTGTTCAAAGAGGTTGTTTGGTCCTTCATTATGAATTATGAGGAGTCAAATCATTTTAACCCTCAAATAGGTTAATTAACTTTCCCCTTTTTTTTGTATTTTCAAGGTAAAGGACAAATCTAGCCCTTTTGGGGATCGAGTGTCACTTTTTGTGCTTAAAAGAAGCATAGGGTCCCCTGGGCCTTAACCTATTACTTAATCCTTCGTCAAACACACCTCAAAAAGCAAATATAAAAACTTGATATAGAACAAAATCGTTGAAAACAAAGCAGCTGTAACAATTACAACATATATATAAATATATCTATGTTGCATTGGAGTTGAGGCATACTTGTTACATGACTTGCAAGCCAGTGAACAGGCAGATTTAGGAGTTCGTTGCTTCCACTTGGCGCCATTTGCCCGTGTTTTCCCAGCCTGTCGAGCTGGATGAGGGGTTGCAGCAGGTCCACCTTTCTTTCCATCATTTCCTACACAAAAAATCACCAGAGCATGTCACATCCAAATTTTTTTAAAAAAAATATATGATTTCAATTCTTAATCATTGAGCCCTGCAGAATAAAAGGATACCAATTTCCCATTAAAAAATTGTACTCTCCCCATTTTTCCACAAGGAAAATAGGTGTTAATTGCTTATAAGATATTTCACTAGCAATCACATTTATCTCTGCAGTAGCATAATGCCCACTTTGTCTTAAGGATTCATTCAACATGTCATGAAATCCAACACCTTAATATGGTGCAAGTCGAAGTGCAGAAATAAGAAATATGTATTTTCTATGTAAAATTAGAATTCACTTACACTGATAGTTCCCACATTAATATTTTTGTCAGAAATAGATTTGTGATATGTCAAAGAAGCGTAATGAAATTTGCAATTATTTCAAAACTAGAGGCGAGAAAGATGCTTTAAAATGAATAAACTAGTTGGGTAGCCCATCTGAAGAAGAGGAATATTAGGGAAGGATTTGCCTATATCTACTATCAGAAAATCTTCAGAAAATCTTCTAAATATGTATGTGTTTAAATGGAATGCAGTTTATCATCAAACTCTATCAATGTATTAAGCAATACCATTTAACCTGTTCAAAGAGGTTGTTTGGTCCTTCATTATGAATTATGAGGAGTCAAATCATTTTAACCCTCACATAGGTTAATTAACTTTCCCCCCTTTTTTTTGTATTTTCAAGGTAAAGGACAAATCTAGCCCTTTGGGGATCAAGTGCTTCTTTTTGTGCTTAAAAGAAGCATAGGGCCTCGGGCCTTAACCTATTACTTAATCCTTTGTCAAACACCTCAAAAAGCAAATATAAAAACTTCATATTGAACAAAATCGTCGTTGAAAACAAAGCATCTGTTACAATTACAACATATATATAAATATATCTATTTTGCAATGGAGTTGAGGCATACTTGTTACATGACTTGCAACCCACAGAACAGGCAGATCTATAAGTTCGTTGCTTCCACTTGTCGCCATTTGCCCATGTTTTCCCAGCCTGTTTGGCTGGATGAGGGGTTGCAGCAGGCCCACCTTTCTTTCCATCATTTCCTACACACAAAAAATCACGAGAGCATGTCACATCCAAATTTTTATTAAAAAAAATATATGATTTCAATTCTTAATCATTGAGCCCAGCAGAATAAAAGGATACCAATTTCCCATTAAAAAATTGTAGTCTCCCCATTTTTCCACAAGGAAAATAGGTGTTAATTGCTTATAAGATATTTCACTAGCAATCACATTTATCTCTGCAGTAGCTTAATGCTAACTTTATCTCAAGGATTCATTCAACATGTCATGAAATCCAACACCTTAATATGGTGCAAGTCGAAGTGCAGAAATAAGAAATGTGTTTTCTATGTAAAATTAGAATTCACTTATATTTACTTTAGGAGAAAAGGTTCATTATGAATGAATGCCTTCCTGAGGTTTTTCCCAAAAAAAAAAAAAATTTCTCCACTTCTAGATGCCTAACCTTTACCTCTTGTTTTAGTTTCTGCCCAGAACTGTCACTATTGATTATTAAATTTTTAATATATTTGTAGGTGAACAGTGTCCTTTTAAATTTTATATAGTACAAAACTTGGAAAATTCTCCAAAAGCACCATTCTCCAACAGATGTTAAAACTTAAAAGTGTTGACCACCAAACAATAGGACGTATCTTTATTAAAAACATTTGAGAAACTTTTCTTACTTAAAGTTTAGAAATAAAGTATCGGATGTCTTCAAATTTGGTTCAACAAATATGATTCAACAATTTTAGGGGTACCAAGTATGGTATGACCACATTCAAATTTTAATTACATTCAACAAAGAGTGAGAAAATAAAAAGGTGACACTGCAATCCAATGGCTCATAATTTCCTTTTATGTATCAACCAAATGGGACCTAATTAATAATTTGGTGGGTGATAAAAGCATAATCTTTACTGTTATAACTTAAAAAATAGAGTCCATGGTTATGTGGATATGTAGAGTTTAGCATGCATATTACAAGAGTGAGTTTTCATCTTTATTTGTCAAACTAATTTTAAGCAACATTCTCAATCAATGATAAGTATTGTGTACTGAGGAATAAATAAGGCCCATAAAGACATTGACAGTAGATAACAATTATTGTGATAATAAAAGTCATGCCTTTTCCATGCTAAATTACAGTATTCTAATTGATAAATTTGGTTGCGCACACACACACACGCACAAACGCAAAAACTGACCTGTTCTTTGTCCTGCAGGGGTGATAAATTTAGCCTTCTTTTCAGGAGCAGGTGCAGGAGTATTTGAAGTAGACTCAGCAGGTCTTTTGCCAGTTAGAGCCTACACGGTGGACAAGAAATTGAGAATGATGCTCAATATAGACGACCAGAAAGCTAATAAACATGTGAAAAGTTATACAGTCACCTTCTTAGGCGTCTCCTCATCTTCATCGTCACCGTCACTCATTGCTCCGATCAAGCCCTGAAACATTGATTTGATCCACATGTTAGATTAAGCATAGCTTTGCTACACATGGTGTGTACATTGATTCGTTCACGTCAATGAGCCACTAAAATGTAATACCTCATATCTACTATTATTATTATAACTTCAAAAGCAAATAATGTTGCTGTGATTAGCTTGTGCAGCATCATCAGACTAAAACTAAGTTCTTTTGATAACATGGACGCATGCTTCTTCACATGCACACAATGGGAACAAGAGAAGCATTAAATCGATCAATATATCATGTTTGTATGAATTTGGTGCTCTTAGGCACACATTGGAAACTAGAAAACTGTAGTATCATAGATGAAAAAGGAAAATGTGAACAAATCTAGTGATTAGAATGCCTACAGTATCATTGAAATGCATGAAAAGGAAAATGTGCACAAATCTAGTGATTAATAAGACTGCAGTATCATTGAAATGAATCTTTAAGGTGGGTAACTTTTGGGTAATGAAATAAAACACTGAGCACTAAATATATCTATGCTTAAACGCGCTCACAGTACTGTGAATAGATATTGTAAACAGTGTATTAATGTCTAAAAAAGTTGCTCTTTTAGTGAACATTGTTTGTTCTTTGCAAATGTTCCTCTGCTCACTGTAGCTGACCCACATGCTGCTCCAGCCTACTCACCACTTTTCATTTACAAGTCTGCTTTGGCTTGTCTCTGCTTGCAGAAGACTTCGCTACTTTATTCGCAGGAAGAGGTCCTTTCTTTTCATCACCACCTATTAAAGAAAAACAAAATGAAGTGAACACCTTTGACTCATAACAGAAGAAAAGGAACTCTAGATATTAAGAGACATCTCTGAAGGTTAAAGGTACAAACCTCTTCTCTGTCCACCTGATGGCATTGCAACGTTTGCCTTGTTCTCGGAAGCAGGTGTTTTTGAAACAGATTCAGCTTGCCTCGTTTTGCCACTAGCAGCCTACAGCAGAACCATATTGGGAACCTAAAACTTTCTAAACATGTATGAGAAGATGAAATATTATCTGCTTAGGAGTAGTCTCATCTTCCTCATCAGAATCCCCATTCTCATCATCATCGTTATCACTCACCCAATCAGTCATGTCCAGCAAAAATTAAGAATAAAAGTAATTACAACTCATAAACCTACAATATTGGTGGTAGTTTGCATAGACCGATCTGTGCAAAATAAATAACATAAATATTACTATTTACGATAAACAGCAAGTAGTGATCGGTAGTAAAAAATTACTATAATTTATTCAGTATTATCTGGATATTATTCAGTAATTTAGGGAAATATAAAACAAACCAATCATATAGGAAACAAATCAACACCTCTAAAATAGCAATGACAAAACAAAAGTAATTTATCTGTCAACTCTTTAACTTGTAATCTTTGTTTAAGCTACATGCTTTTCTAAAAGTGTAATGTCAACACAATAAAATTCATGAACCCAATAAAACAAGGGTAAGGATTCAATACCTTAGAGTTTGGGGGGTTTCGATTTGGGGTAGGGTTTAGAAGTGAGAGGGAGTGGACTTGGGCGTCGACGACAGAGGGTGAGTAGGAGTGAGGTAGGGTTTTGGGGGGAGGTCGGGGTGTGGGTTTGGAGCAGCGAGGAGGATAGACGAGGAGCGTCGAGGTAGAGGGCGAGTACGGAGTGAGGTAGGGTGTTGGGGTGAGGTCGGGGTGGGGGTTTAGAACGGCGAGGAGGAGAGATGAGGAGCGGCGAGGTGGGGGTTTGGAGTGGCGAGGAGCGTCGGGGTGTGGATTTCGAGCAGCGAAGAGGAGATAGAGGAGCGTCGGGATTTGAGGAAGAGAAGAAGGTTGGAAGCTGGGTTTCAATTTGGGGGAGAGAAGTAAAGAAGAAGAAGGAGAAGTGAACAGCCTGCAAATGAAATCCCCAAAATGCCCTTCAAAACATAGGTAGATTGAGATGTTTGGGCGGAATAGATCTCAGCCATCGGATCGCGATTCCACGGCTGAGATCTTCAGTTACGATAAGGAGCTCAGCTCACCATCTCATAATAGACTTACTCTATATATATAATACTAATAGGCCACCCTCTCTTTTATCTCCAATTTAAAATGGAGAAATGAGAGGAAAAGTAGGAATTCACACCTACCTTAACACATGCAGAACACATCTTTTAATTAAAAACAGAAAATAGAAAGAAAAAAAATAATATAAAACTGCTTTCTCTCTCCCCAAACCCTTTAACCCCGCACACACTTCCTCGCCCAAATCCCACCGAGCTCCACTCTATTGCAGCTTGCCGTTAGCCTCACAATCGCCATACGCCGCTCGCCACCCACGCTGCCTCCCAACCAGTCTCCCATGCAGGTCAGCTTGAATACAAGGATTTTCGCTAGGATTATCAAATCTAAGGTTTCTGAAAACGCTCAAAATCCATTTGCAAAATGAGTCCTACAATATTTTTACGGAAATTTGGGAGTTTGGAGGGAAATCGTTAGGCAGTAAAAGAAGAAGAAGGATGGGCTCAAAACCATAACCCAAATGGGCCTCGGAGCCTTCCTTGGTAAGCATCGATGAAGCTGGAAGAGGCCATGTTCTTGGTTTCCTCCTCAATCTGATCCTCCTCATCATCATCTTCTTTTTCATCTGATTTGAATTCATGTCTACAGTGATTTCAAATGGATGATGAAACTGGACGAGACGATGTTCTTGGTTCCTCCTCATTCCCATCTTCATCTTTTTCTCCTATTGCTACTTTAATTAGTTTAATTACCAATTGGTAAGAAACATGGCCCCGGAAATATTGCTAAAGGATCCAATGCAAATCCTTCTTTATCACTGTCAGATATTACAAAAATATGCACTAAATCGTGGAAGCGCTATCCTTATTTTAGCTTCTCTTATATCATGCTCTTAATGATGTCTAAAATTAAGGATAAACAAACTAAGATATAAATATAAATGTCAACAATTTCAAATTTTTGCCGTGTAGTTAATTGCTCTATAAATATAAATATAAACAAACTAAGATTTTTTTGGTTGCAAGTTCATGCTGTGAATTCCCGACGCCGACGTCCACCCAGATCCCTTGCTGGTAACTAACTTGAAGACTTCTACAAATTGTTGGAAAGTTACACATCGAAAATTGTGAGTTTCCTTTCAATTGAATAGAACATATAGAATGATGCTGGTTTCAAAATGTGAATTTGTTAATCTATATATTTGTCATCTTTTGATATAGCTAATTATCAATTATTGTTCTCTCAATGTGTTTCTGATGTTGATTATATTTAATTTGAGAGAGAATGTTTGATTTGAAAGGGAAGGCGGGTTGAGAAGCACACAATCGAGAAGGATATAGCGAGTACATCAAGAAGTCCGAGAAGAGCCACAACCCAACTTCGGTAATTATTCGACCTTTTTTCCTTTCCTTTCAGTTGAATAGAAATATAGAATAGTGTTGGATGGTTTAGAAATATGAATTGGTTAATTTGTAGATTTGTCATCTTTTGATTATATTGCGATAGAAATAATTAAGGGACATCTCTAAATTTTTGAGTTCCATAGAATTTTATAAGCCTCTCAAAATTGTTTTAGCCAATTGCACAGGGTAAGCCTAGTCATTTTAAAAGCAAAAAGAGTTTCTTTTAACAATATTTTTTTCTTTTTTCTTTTCGAGAGATTGAGAAAGATGCACTCTTATGGGTGAATGTGTGGTTAAATATGAAATGGATTGTTTCTCGTATGATCCACAAGATAGGGTAATATATAAATTAAGAACATTTGAAATAAATGAATTAATTAATTAAAATAATTAACGATGTGTATTCTACTATATAGGGCGAGCGAGCAATGACCTGAACTATTTGTTTTGCGAAAGGTTATGTGCTTTGCATCAATTGTAATTTACATAATCCAAGCAGTGTTGTGGCTACAGGGTTCGAAATGTTATAACCAAAAGATTGGTAATGAATTTGATAGTGTAAATTTTCAATAACTAACCTAATAAAAAGTATAGATTAATAATTCTAATTAATATATTTGTTTGTTTTAGGTAATTAAGGTCCGTAATTATAAATTGGCGATCTTTTATTATCTTTCAAGCTACTACCCTCATTGACTTCTTCTTGACTGCAGGTTTGGCCTACTTTGAGCTATTTTTCCTTTTCTCTAATCACAAATCCAAATTCTGAAAGCCCTAATCAATCCTTACTTTCAGACTTTTGTAGGTTAGACGTAAGAAGCTCGGTTTGCCCAACATGTCGAAGTCGTTTGCTGCATTGATGGGGTTATCTTGAGCCTCTTCCTGACTCCGGTGGTTGCTCCCGCTGCAGGTGCTCAGGCAGATAATCTGGCGGAGGCGACCAAAGCTAAAGTCGACCGATGGAGAAATGTGATCAAGTGGTGGGTAGACCGGATGCCTATGATCTGTTTTGTTCTTATCGGTTTTAAGCTATGTATCTTTGCGATATCTTTAGTATGTTCCGATGCAGCTGCATCACCATCTCGATTGATCACTCTATCTTAATTCTCTTCTCCCCCAAGGTGTCTTCTATAAGGGAAATACCTTGTAAATACGCCCAAGGCATCTTCTACAAGGGAAATACCTTGTAAATACGCCCTGGGGAGAAGAGAATTAAGATGGAGTGATCGATAAAGATGGTGATGCAGCCACATCTGGACATATTGGAGATATCGGAAAATACATAGCTCAAAACGGATAAGAACAAAAAAGATCATAGGCATCCGGTCGACCCACCACTTGATCGCATTTCTCCATCGGTCAAGCTTAGCTTTGGTCACCTCCGCCGAATCATCTGCATGAGCACCCGCCGCCGGAGCAGTCGCCAGAGTCTGGAAGAGCCTTAAGATAGCCTCATCAATGCAGCCAACGATTTCGACATGTTGGGCAAACTGAACCTCTTACGTCTAACCTATAAAAGAGAAAAAGTAAAGATTGATTTGGGCTTTCAGAATATGGATTTGTGATTAGGAAAAGAAAAAAAAATACGTCAACGTAGGCCAAAACTGCAGTCAAGTAGTAGTTAATGAGGGTAGCAGTTTGAATGATAATAAAGATCGCCAATTTATAATTACGAACCACAATTATCTAAAAAAACAAATATTAATTGGAATTATTAATCTATATACTCTTTATTAGGTTAGTTATTGAAAATGTACACTATCAAATTCATTACCAATCTTTTAGTTATATCATTTCCCAACCAGTGAATCATAATTAATGCAATGTACACTAGCCACAGCACTGCTTGGATTATATAAATCATAATTAATGCAATGAACATAACATTTTGCAAAACAAATAGTTCAGATCATTGCTCGCTTAGACTATATAGAATACACATTGTTTATTATTTAATTAATTAATTTATTTATTTCAAATATACTTAATTAATATATTACCCCATCTTGTGAATCATACAAGAAACAAGCCACTGACCCACACCAACACCACGATAGAAGAACAGAAGGACATATTGGGCAAACAACCAGTGACGCATTGGCTATCCATCCGCTGTCCGGATCATATCAAACTTCTCATGATCTTTTATAGTCAAAAACTTTAAAATGTTATGAGTTACAATAATACGCTTAGATAATCGATTAAACAAATATCAAAAAATTTATCACGTAGGATGAAGAATATACCCAAAAAAACTTTTTTTAAAATAAACTAATAACCTAAGTGTGCTATACTTGTGAAAATGAGAAAAATATTGATAAAATATAATATTTGGACGTATTTATTCTTTTCTAAACTAATTAACAAAATTAACTACAAAATATAAGAATAATTATCCATAGCTCATATCACGCATTAATAATAAGAAAGAAATTTGTACTGTACTAAAATAGTCAAATTTAAATAGGTCAAAATATGTTACCAAATTTAGGTAAACTACATGTATTAAAACTCATTGTCATGAGGTAACACTTAGGGACGTCAATTAGGTTGAGTTCCTCAACCTACTAATCCGTCATTTAACAAGATAAGTCATTAATGGTTAAGATACTAACAAGGATTATTCTACTACTCTCCACCATCATAACATGGTCAACTATCCAAATTTCTAACTTGATCAATTACTACACATTCAAGCATACTCTAACAAGATCAACTTTCTCCTTGATTAATAAAACATGAACTTTAATATAACTCCACTTCCATCAAACTACTGACAATTACTACGAAACTACTAACAAGGAATATTAATAGCTTAACTAACTTGAACTACATCACTAACATGAACAATTAATTTACCAATTAGCTTCCTAACCATTTACTAAGATTAATTTATAACTCTTCAAGCTACTAACTCAACTTCAAGTTTCATTCATGATCAACTTATAATTCTTTCAATTATACTAACATGAGTCAAGTCAACTTCAAGCTTCATTCATAATCAATGTTCACATTTTAACTTTCTTACTCACATAATCAATTCTACTACTTACTAATATAAACCTTTCTTACATGACATCTTACTAACTTACTAACATGATCACTACTTACTAACATGACTAAAGCTTACTATTATGAGTAGGAGCTTACTAACAAAAGGCTAATTTTACTAACATCAACAATCTACTACACAAGATTCTTATAAAAATCACAACTTTACATTCTACAATTAACAACCAAGCTACTACTCCAAGGACATGATTTTTATTTCATAATCAAGTATAAAAATTCCATCTTTACTCTTCTACTACCATTCTTATGCATAAAAATGTAATCTTTATAATTAAAAGATGAAGAACACCCACCCTGCTTAAATTAAAACCTAGCTCCTTCTTCTTAATCCTCTTCTTCTTCTTCTTTTATCTCAAGCTCCAATAGTTCTAGGAAATTGATAAGAAATTAATTAGAGTAGGAAAATAGGATGAAGAAATTCCTCCTTAAGCCTTGGCTGAAATCCAAAGAAATGAGTGGGAGTGAGTAAAGGTGCTTGTTGGGACATTAAACTTGAAGTAGAATGAAATTTGGAGTAGAAAATGAGAAGAAAAATTCGGATTTTTGGTTCTTACTTGGTTTCTTTTTCTTTTTTTTGAATGAATGAATGAAGAAGAATTTCTTCTCATCTTCACTCTTTTATGCAAATGGGTGAGAAATGAATGGCTAGGAATGGGAGATGTGGTCGGCTAAGAGACCAAGAGAAATGAGGGTGAGGAGGAGTGTAGGGTTTCTAGAGAGTTTCTTTTCCATTTGTTTTGTTTGTTTTATCATGTGAACCTCCTAACCCTTAACCCTACTCATCATAACCCTCATGAACAAACAATCCATAAACTTCATTATTTTATTATTCAATTATTTTATTTTATTATTCAATCCATAAGCTCAGGTTCGGGAAGGGTGGAAAATTAGCACCAAGATATATCGGGCCATACAAGATTCTGAAGAGGATCGGGAAGATGGCCTACAAATTGGAGCTACCGACAGAATTATCCCGAGTACATGATGTCTTCCACGTCTCGATGTTAAGAAGGTACATACCAGATCCCAGTCATCAACTACCTGAGATTCCTGAGGATTTGCAAGTGAACCTCTCATATAAGGAACCAGTCAAAATTCTCGACCATCAGGAAAAGGTGTTGAGGAACAAGACCATTCCAATGGTGAAGGTTCTCTGGAGAAATCAGTTTGTGGAAGAAGCCACTTGGGAACCAGAGAGCCGCATGAAAGCTTCTTTTCCTGAACTCTTTGAAGAATGATGTTTCTCCCTCCCAACTAGGTATAGTTCTGAGGACAGAACTACTCTAAGGAGGGAGTGATGTAATATCCCAAAGAATTAATAAAATATTTCCTGTGAATATATTTTACTTCCATTAGATTTATATCATGGAAATCGGTACATAACTATTAAGGTAAATAGCCATATTTATTTTTGTTAAGGGGTTAGGGTTAGAATGGGAGAATTAGGGTTGGCATGACTTAGGGTAAGGCCTAAACCTTAACCTCATCAAACCCTAAAGCTCCATCTTGATGAGATCCAAGGGTGGGAATTGCACATGAAGAGTTCTTCATGGGAGACTTCTAGTTGACTTGGGAACCTTCTAGTTTTGGGTGTTGGCACTAGATCTAACCCTTCACCTCCACTCACTTGTACTTGAACAAATCCCCACCCTACACCTTGGCCGGCCCATCCTCCAAGGGGGGAAAACCCTAACTCCCACTCCCCTCTATTAATACCCACTTCATTTACTCTCTCATCCTCTTTTCCATTTTGGGGTTCTTGTTCCTTCAAAAAAAAAAAAAAAAGAGAAGAGAGAAGAGGGAGGGAGGAGAAAGAAAGAGAGGATATCTTTTAGGTTGTTGTAGAAGATTAGTAGGAGTGAAGAAGGGACAAGGAGCAAATCTTGAAGAGATAGGAGCCAAAGCACATAAGAGGATTTCTTCTTGCAACTCAAAGTGGGTGATTTCTCAAACTCATAAAAAAATCTAGTTTTTATTATTTGTTTGATTCTTGCATGTAAGAATAGCCAAGAAAAGATTGTTTGATCATATATGAATGAGGAGCATGTTAAGAAGAGAAGTAGTCTCATGGTAAAATATTCTTTCTCTTCAAAGATTGTTAAAAGAAAACCATGTTCTTGAAGCTTACTTAGAGAATTGTTATTTCATGAATGGCTAAGAACCTTGAGCCCAAACTTTGGGGGAGTGTTTCTACATGTATCTAGGATCTACATGATTTTTTTTGTAATATTTAGACAACACTTAGTGGGCCAAACAAGCCCCACATTTTCGGACAGCAAGACATCTGCAGAAACAGCAGCTTAAGAATTTTTGTCATAGATTGGAAAAATCATAGTTAATTATTGACTAAGTATCTTTGGCTGAAATTTTTTGTGGGAACCCATGTATATGTCTACTACTAAAATTTCAAATTTCACCCTTTTCTGAAATGGTTTGCTACCTCAAAAAAATTCCTCAACTCCGCTGGTCCAGAGGGTCTGGACTGCAGATTTCTGCATGTAGGCGCAGTTTCTTAGGTGCATAACTTCGCGGGTGCTTATTACATCACCTTGAAATTTTGTGAGCAAGTTATGGTAGGAGTCAACTTGTAGATTCCCGAATCTTAGAATTTTTAGACGACGTTTTATAAGGTTTCCGAAATAATCCCTAAATACGAGTAAAAGGTTGTCTGAAAAACAGAGGGGACGGTGTATCTTTGGTTAGGGAGCCATAGCTCCATGCATATTAAGAGTTTAAGCGACATTTTTGGACACATGGTAGTGATGGGTGTCTAGTTATAGATTCTAAAATTTCTTGAGCTTTTGATGAGGGGTTGATTTTATATGGAATTTAGCATGCACAGCGTTCAATACTTGGGCTGATTGCGCAGCTTGTGCATTTTTGATTTTTCTGGATATATGTGTTCGGAATTTGCCCAAGCGTTGCACTAGGGATTGGTAGTAGAGACCCTAAGCTTTCCAACGAGCCTAGAAAATCGAAATTCTGAGTTACGCAAGAATTAATGCGATTTTTCTAGCGCTGGACAGATCCAGCTACCCTTCATGAGTGATATTTTGCATGATCTTCCATTTTGCTCTCGAGTGAGGATTGGAGAGTTGGGAGGGGGTAGTCGCATGCCCCCATACTCAGTTGTTTCATCCACGCTGATTAAGACGTGGGAAGTGGCGAGCGGGGAGGCTGCATCGCCAGAGCCACCGGCTGGCAGACAAGGACTAGGGTTCCGATAAGGGGAACCACTGAGTCTAGGTGTAACCTAGACCGTGGATTAAGCTGTGACCACTCTCATAACACGTCTAGATAGAAGTAAGGACCATCTAGATATTAGTCCCTGACAATAAGTAATCAGGTGACGTACTCTCCTGTCAGTAAGGATACGCGCCGCGGTGTGCATCCTGCACTGTTGATTCCTGAGGTACCGTGGTAAGGACTGTTGAATAGGATCCAGGTATATGCTAGTGGACACGAACGGGTTGTACGGACTGCGGTCCGATAGAAATACAATGCTATAGGTATACTGCGGTATATCTTTAAGTTCGTCACGACTGTTGAATAGGATCCAGGTATATGCTAGTGGACACGAACGGGTTGTACGGACTGCGGTCCGATAGAAATACAATGCTATAGGTATACTGTGGTATATCTTTAAGTTCGTCACGACTGTTGAATAGGATCCAGGAATATGCTAGTGGACACGAACGGGTTGTACGGACTGCGGTCCGATAGAAATACAATGCTATAGGTATACTGCGGTATATCTTTAAGTTCGTCACGACTGTTGAATAGGATCCAGGTATATGCTAGTGGACACGAACGGGTTGTACGGACTGCGGTCCGATAGAAATACAATGCTATAGGTATACTGCGGTATATCTTTAAGTTCGTCACGACTGTTGAATAGGATCCAGGAATATGCTAGTGGACACGAACGGGTTGTACGGACTGCGGTCCGATAGAAATACAATGCTATGGGTATACTGCGGTATATCTTTAAGTTCGTCACGGCTTTGAACCCAACCATGTCATACTATCAGGAACAGGAAGTAGACCGAATTAGAATACATTGCATAGTAAGGGTTCGAATCCCTAAACTTAGAGACAACAGCTTGATTCGGAAACTATGTAGTATGGGATGCATATAATTCCAAGTCTCGCTTGCATTAGACTAAGTACATTTGACTTGCGCATTAGGCACTAGAGTATATCATATACAGACGTACTTGATGCAACCCCACCTCCCCTTTCCCTTTTAGCACTCTTCTCCTGCATTCATGTTTGATTTTAGTTGGTTTGGAAATCGCTGCTTTTATCAGCATTACGTCAGTAGAATTACTGACGTGCCCACTCTTTTAGGTACTAGGTGCCGATCATGAAGTCCACGAAGGTCCAAGCCTGGTGAATGCATCCACGTGACGGTTCCAAGCGTTCCTTACTCACTCCTGATTATATTTCTTTTGTAAAACATGGGTTGTAATTTTTCTGAACCAAGTCTATTGTAACACTTAAACTTGTATATCATGGAATAAAAATCATTACATTTTTCCTGCTTTTCCTGCATTGTGACATGTTTGAAGGGAGAATTCTGGATAATGTCACGAATCATCAGTATAGGGATTCGGGGCGTTACAATAGGCCCATTCCATCTCAGCCCTTAATCAAAAAAATTCACATCAATCACAAATTTACTTCATATGCATAATACTCCTATAGGCCCTATTCCATAGAGATAAAAAATCAAAATGGGGGAAATCTTCATGGACACAAAGATGTTCTTGCGTCCGTTTCCCTTTAAATTTTTTTTAAAAAAATTGGGTTAAATGCAATAAGGTCTTGCGTCCGTTCACAGTTTCTGCATTTCTTTATTTTGTCAGACACAAAATGAACTTGCGTCCGACACTGCTTTTAAAAAAAGATGGAATGGACGCAAAATGATCTTGCGTCCAACATTTTTTTATAAAAAAAAAATTAATTGATCCTATGCAAGATCATCTTGCGTCCGAGAATTCTTTTTAGAACGGACGCAAAGATGATCGTTCGAAATCTATATTTGGGAAATTCCTATATCATCTCCCAAATATAGACGGGTATTATTCCTATTTTTCTAAAATTTGGAAATATAGGGAACGACTATAGCAGCTCGTTCCCAATATTTTGAAAATATAGGGAACGACTACAGATGCTTCTATATCTAACCTAACCCCATCTTGATAACAAAAAGAACTCAAAAAATATGTGATAATTTCATATATAATTTAGTAGCTATACTTAGGATACCTTCATATATACTTTCATGTCCCAAGGAGCTACAATTTAATTTCAAAATTTTCAAATAGTTCATGAAATTTGATAGGTTTTTTTTAGCTTTCAGTTGTGCTTTATGAATATTTTTCAGGCTGGAGTTGATATTAAAGAAGTTCATTTTCTTCTCTCTATCATGTTGACAATAGAATTATTGCACTGACCTAAATAGATTTCAATGACAATTGGCAACGTCTCAGCAAGTATGTTCCTGACCTATAAAGATTTCAATGGCAATTGACATCGTCTCAGCAAGTATGTTCCTGAGCGAGTATATTAATTCGTTTCTATTGTTTTTATTGGTTATATATATATAGATTGCTTATATGGTCAGAGAGCAATTAACTACATGGCAGAATTTTGAATTTGTTAACATTTATATTTATATCTTAGTTTGTTTGTCCTTAATTTTAGACATCAATAAGAGCATGATATAAGAGAATCTAAAATGAGGACAGTGCTTCTATGATTTAGTGTATATTGTTGTAGACATCACCAGATTTGTAATTTAATATCTGACAGTGAGAAAGAAGGATTTGCATTGGATCCTTTAGCAATATTTCCAGGGCCAGTTTCTTAACAGTTGATAATTAAACTAATCAAAGAGCAACAGGAGAAAAAGATGAAAATGAGAATGAGGAGGAACCAAGAAAGGGGGGTCTCTTCCAGTTTCATCATGAAGAAGATGATGAAGATCAGATTGAGGGGCCTCTTCCAGCTTCATCGATGCCCACCAAGGAAGGCTCGAGGCCCATTTCGGTGATGGGTTTGAGCTCATCCATCTTCTTCTTCACCGAGATCAGAGAAAACCCTAACGATTTCCCTCCAAACTCCCAAATTTCCGTTAAAAAATTATAGGACTGAATTTGCAAATGAATTTTGTGCATTTTCAAAAACCCTAGATTTGATAATCCTAGCGAAAATCCATGAATTCGAGCTGATCTGCGTGGGAGACTGGTTGGGATGCAGCGTGGGTGGCGAGTGGCGAGTGGTGAGTGGCGTACGGCGAAGGCGTCGGCGACTGCGAGGCTAACGGCAGGCTGCATTAGAGTGGAGGTCTGTGGGATTTGGGCGAGGAAGTGTGAGCGGGGTTGAGGGGTTTGGGGGAGAGGAAGCGTTTTTTTTTCTTTCTATTTTCTTTTGTTAATTAAAAGATGTGATCTGCACGTATTAAGATAGGTGTAAAAGCATCTGTAGTCGTTGGGACTCAAATTTTGGGTATTTGACATATAGGAAAGGAAATTTTGGATTCCAGCTGTAGTCGTTTGAACCCAAAATTTGGGTTTTAATATATAAAAAATTGACGAACGATGAATGATTTCCTATCCATTAATTATTACTATTTTTAAATAAAAAACCAACAGATGACAAAACATTTCCCGTCTGAATTTTTTTTAAAAAAATTAACTTCTAATTAATTCATAATTAACTCTGAATTTAATCCTAATTAAACCTTAGTAAATCTTAAATAAATCTTAATTCGTAATTAAATTTCAATTAAAACATAATCTATACACAGAGAAATATTTATAGGCTTAGTCTCGGACTTTTTCCACCCAAATTGGAAAGAAAGAACATGGGATGGTAGATGATCAATCGTCCGAGCTCGAATTTTTTATTTATTTAATTCGATTGGCGGGAAAGGATGTTTCGTTTGATCGATTATTTATTTAAAAAATTGGATCGAAAGGGAAATAAATCATTTCCCTTCCGATATATTTAAATAAAATAAAAATGTAGCGACGAAAGATCAAAGATAAATAAAATAAAAATGTAGAGACGAAAGATCAAAGATGATCTTTCATCTAATTGAACGGAGGAAAGATCATCTTTCGTCGATTATTTTTTTTTCCAAATTCCTATATATTCTTCAAAATATATCAGACCACAGTTTACCCAAAACCCAAATTTTGGGTATACAGCCAACGACTACAGCACCCTTTTTCTATTTTTTCCCAAATTTTGGCGTTTTAGCCTATGACTACAGATGCTCTAAATTCCTACTTTTGCTTTCCTTTCTCCATGAAAGCTCTACTCGGTGCATGACGGAAAAATATCTAAATAAGTAATAGATTGAAAAAGTACATTTATATTGAGTGGATCCTACATCTATACAAAACTTAAGATTTAGCAGCCCATGAAAGCTCTACTCGGTGCAAGACGGTAAAATATCTAAATAAGTAATAGACTGAAAAAGTACATTTATACTGAGTGGATCCTACATCTATACAAACATTAATGGTGATAATGGTAAAAATCGCAATAAATCAGGACCGTACGATTCCAGCACAGATCTCAAAGCTTCTACAGACAGATTAATCATAACTGGCATCTTTAACAGATCCGGGCCTTTTGCACGCTCACCTAACAAGACATGGGCCGTGTTCAAGCCCATTAAAAGGCAAGTCATTTCTACTCGAATAGTTATTGTATCATATTCGAGAATGTTTATTGAATCCTGCAAGTAGATCCAAATTGATTATCGTATATTGCTTATTGTTATCTATGGTTGGGATACTACGGATTTACACGAGCGAATCCAAGTAGTAGTCTTGACTTCGAGAATGTTTATTAAATCCCGCAAGTAGATCCAAATTGATTATCGTATATTGCTTATTGTTATCTATCGTTGGGATACTACGGATTTACACGAGCAAATTCAAGTAGTAGTCTTGACTTCGTGCCATCCTTGTCTCCAATGGATAGAGATCTTACATGCATACATATAGTTAGTTATTGAATGTATGAATATGGATTATTATTGTATTTCATGTCATGACATCTCACAACAATTGTAGATTGCATACTAGATTGATGTTAGTGTGTTAGTTGTTTGTGATTAGTAAGATTATCGACATTATACATCTTAATAGTTTGGCCCACTTGGAGAGACACTCAGTCCATAAAGGTTGTAAGTCAAATTTCTTATCCCCAGACAAGAGAGTCTTATCTCTTAAAGGGGAAAATCAATAGGACATATCAATCTAACAGATTCATCTCAATCTCCTAAACTGTTTCTGAGGCCTATAAATATGCTCCCCCTCTTCAGTCAGAAGGTAATCAATCTTTTCTCTCTCAAACTCTCTTTCTCTCTCTGGCTCTGACTTAGAGCGTCGGAGAGTTTATCGCCGGGGCCATCCCTGGTATTTCAGACTTTTTGCAGATCCATCGGCCGCCTCTGCAACTGTTGATTCAGATAATAGTGTTCAATCAACGATCCAGATCAAATATCAGGAGCTCTAACTACTTTTCATGACAATGATCAAAATTCAGATCTTTAGCAGTTCCCTTCAAATATAAACTCACGACCTGTTTGCTCCCACACTAAAATAAGCAGCAACAAATAGCTATATGTTTTATAATTTTTTCATATTAACCACATGCACCAAGACCCGTGCACTTGGTGCACGACTGACTTCCACTAGTATGGAACGCCCCCCCTCCCCCCCCCCGAAAAAAACTCTTCCCATCAGTATTTACATACTGGTATATCTGATTTCTTGTCTTTTTTTCCATCAAAAATTTAAATTGTTAGCAAAATATGTATGTCTAGAGTAAATTTCACTAAACCCCTTGACTTCTTTTTTGGTACTGATATGGCTAAAATTAGGATTAAATCACAACCATTCAAATCGGGTGCAAATCTTAAAGCTCTCAGGGATAAAACAATAATTTTACCTACAAATGGGTCCGAATTGGGAACTAGGTCTTTCTCCAAAGCCCAATAATCCAAAAACGGACTTGTCCTATTGGGTATGGGCAGCGACCCGTTACTAACCAATTCAGATATTTAATCAGTAATTCAAATTCGTGATTATCTCTAAGAGGCAGTTTAAACCGCCTCTTTTATCATGAAACGAGTTTAAACTCTACATCTTATCCAAACACATCGGGACATAGAGATAGGTGATTATCTCTAAACTGTCCCTAAAGGTGACTACAAATACTCTCCTCCCCCCCACCATAACAAGGTAATCAATATTTTTTCACATAAATGCTCTTTCATAATCTTCTTGATTACTGACTTGAGCATCGGAGGGTTCGTCGCCGGGATCCGTCCCGGTGTATCGAACCTTTTGCAGGTCAATGGGAGCGGAAAGAAACCAGTCAAATGTCGGTGAAAGTCGACAGGTTTGCCTTATTTGTTTCCAAAAGAATCCATGAATTCATCTGTTTACTCCCATACCAAAATCAGCAGCAACAGATTGGCACCGTCTATAGAAAATGAAAAGCAGTCCAACCTTACTGTACCGGTGAAGTTGTCTCCCAAGCTATGCCTCCGAAGAAGGGGAAGGCAGCGATCTCCAGCCATAGAGCCACTCCCATTCCTTCTCCTCCTCCACTTCATAATCTATACACGATTTCATTTGTTTGTCTCATCATTATTTATGTTTACCTCATGAATTTCTTTGCTACTGTATATTATTTTGTGTATACATGGACTAAAGCATTTCGCATGTGCGCTGCATGTAAGAAGCAAAAACACGTGTTCATCTCATGATCTCAAAGTAGCTCTTAACGATTTTTTTAATGCAAGACAGAACATTGAGGATGCATGCATATTATGATGATAATATGGTAAGTCTCATTATTGTTGCAAGCTCACCTACGAACACTTGCATTCGATCTAATCACGGAACTGGACTTGAAAAGTCTCTCATTGCAGGCATTGTAAAGATAAGTGGAGAGGATGGGCAATATTATTCTCAACATTGTGACTTCTGTGTTAGGAATTGTGGCCTCAAATACACGTAGGCACTGAGTAGTTGAAGTTGGAGAAGAAGAGGATGAGACAAAGAAGCAAAAGAAGACAAACAACGAGTAGAAGAATGCAGCTTGGAGAGTTGCAGTCGACCGACCTAGTCTGCTAAGAGTTCTTCAAGTATAAAGGTCCAACAGAGGAGAGGATGGTCGACCGACCTTGGGGGTGCACTCAACCGGTAAGCTCTCGGGTCTGGACTTACATGTTGCAGTCGACCGACCTTGGGGGTGTGGTCGACCGACTTTGGCGGCTGATTGTTTTTGGGCTGACGAGTTTAAAGACCCAATTGCTAGATTTGTGTTTATCTTTTAGGGTTTACTTGGGGGCTATATACATGGTCGTAAACTCTAAGGTTTAGTAATCTGAATAGATCAATTTGTGTAATCAAGAGGTGAGCCGTTATCATTGTTCAACTTCAAGAGCGGATTGTGCCGAGTGTTTCAAAGGTGTGAGAGAGAGATTGAGAGTTGTAATCTCTTTTGTAATCTTTGTACTTCTTGGGAATAAGAAGTATTGGTTATCTGTGCATATTGATTGTTCTTGTGAGATCTTGCATATATTGTGGTGGCTTGTTCTTGGTTTATCTAAGTCTTGGGAGTTTCTATTGCTTGTGGTGTGTTTCCGCTATTAGCACGACGAGTTGTAGGGTAGATTCCTCCGACAAGTGGTATCAGAGCAGTTGGTTCGAGATGGCTGATAACAAGATGAAGATCGAGAGATTCGATAGGAGTGACTTCGCGTATCTTTGTCAGAAAGATCTTGATGGTCCGTTGTTTGATGAGAAGCCGGTAGGTGCAGACAAGGATGCGAAGGTCTTGGCAGATTGGAATCGTTTGGATTATAAGGCGCTGGGGCAGATTCAGTTGGGGCTGAGTAGAAATGCGTTATTTTATATCTCGAAGGCAAAAACCACAAAGGAGGCTATGGAGATTCTGTAATACCCCGCAAAATAGCATATGGCTAATTTTGCATAGTAATCTGTGCACATCTGAGTATTGCACACGATTACATATTTTTCTAATAGTTATCAGTTTTAACTGGGAGATTTCAGACATATAATAGTTGATTTGCACTAGGTTGAACCTAGGCAACTTGAAGAAGTGGGTGATTCTCTAAACTTAAAAAGATTTAGTCTTTCTTTTGTATATCATGATTAGCATGTAAAAGTAGCTAAGGAAACTTGATTGGCCATGTATGAGTATGGGTACGTTAAGAAGAGAAAACTGGTACTGTAGAATAACTTCTTTCCAAGACTTTTGTTAGGAGCATGTTTGTAAGGGTGACTACTCCTAACAAAACTTTTGTTAGGAGCATGTTTGTAAGGGTGAGTTTGAGAATTTCTTTCTCTCAAACGGTTCGGAATTTTGAGCTCAAATTTGGGGATTTGTTATTCTATGTATGTGGATAATTTTTAGAAGCAATTTAGTAGCCCAAATACCGAGTCAAACTCAGGATAGTAAGCAGCCAAAATGGCTGCTGGTTGTGTGAAATTTGCGATGTCTTTGATGTTGTAACTCAAAATTGGCTGCGTAATTTGAGCTGAAAATTTTTGTTGGCACTCTTGTGTGTGTCTACAACTATAATCTTAAATTTCATAATTTTCCGAGGTCGTTTGATGCCTTGAAAAATTGGAAGGATGCGACTGATCTGGAAGTGGCAGCTGAATCTGTGGTTTGAACTGAAGTTCAAAAGGTCATAACTCCTTGTGTATACATGAGATTGCTATGAAATTTTGGGAGTATCTTATGGTATGAGTCTATTTGATGATTCTCAAATTTTGGAATTTTTAGAGGTCGTTTGATAAGGTTTCAAAATTATTTTAGTAAGGGGTAGTAAATGCCCTGCTAAAAGAGCAGCTGAAATTGTGTGCATTGTTTGAGAAGTCATAACTCATTGTGTGATATGAATCTGAATGTGAATTTTGGACACAAATGGTATATGTGTGGATTAAGAATCTCAAATTTCATGAGCATTGGACTTAAGGTTGATTTATTATTGAATTTCAAGTGGCCTAGGTTCAGCCTAGTGCAAATCGACTAGTCTGCGAAGATGGGAAATTATGGATTTATACGTTAAGAATTTGGGGAATTGACCAACTAGAGACTTGTAGTAGGGAGTCATAGCTTTCTAACCCAACTGAAATTTTGTAATTCCAGTTTGTAGGTTGAGAGTTATTATTTTTCAAAGACTAGGGCAGATCCAGTCTAGTCTAGTCGAGGCCCTGTTTGCGCACCTGATGGAATTTGTTGTTTTCGAGGACTTTAGTGATTGAATCTGAAAATGTGTTTCAACTAAGAAGTTGTTGTAGACACTCCCATCTTTCCATAGAATCCGGAATCGAGTAATTCCGATGAGCGAGCAAATTTTTATGATGTTAGGAAGGTGCAGCAAGTGCATGAAGGACGTACAAGCTGAGAGTGTATGAGGTTTTTATGGTGACAAGATGATCGAATTTGAGGAAATGTTCAACTGGAGAGTTGTAATGTAGACTAGGGTGTTAGCTTTCCAGAATGGGTTGTAGTGTAGGGTTTGGAGATTTCCGAATATGAATGGGGATGGAGAAAGGAAGATGAAGTGAAGTTTAGAGCTGATAGTAAGAGATTTTAGGAAGTAGGAGGAGAGTGATGAGGGTTGTATGAAACTTCGATTTGTGGTTTTTGCCGTAGGTATTAGTAAGAGAGAGATGAAATGAAGTGAAGTGAAGTAAATAGGAAAATAGAGGTTTAAGAACTGGACCCCATATCCAAATAATTGAGGCCACAGTTGTAACTACGGCCTCAGCGGCCTCAATTAAATCACCTTTGAACTTTCTTGGACTTGAGAAATTTTAAACCCAGTCTTGGGAGTGTAGAGTTATAAGTTATGTACGTAGGCTATAGTTTGGTACTGCGACCTATGATGACTGATATATTTTGGGAATTAATTTCAAAAGTGGTTTATTTTGGAAATTAATTTCAAAGAGTGGCCTAATTCGGGGGAAAATCTCAAAGTTCTTTCTCATTTTTATCTTCTGTTTAAACTTTTTTTTTCTTAATTTGTTTCTAACTTCTATATCGTATGAGATCACCTGGTAGAGAAAAAATAAATTATTACATACAAATTTGTTTTGGCTTTTTCCCCAAAAATTCTAAGACAAAAAATGCTAATTTCACAAATTTGGAACACTAACTGGGTATATGGGGGTGTTTGTTTTGAAAAATAGGGTGGAAAAACATATAAATTTGTATTTGTCCATTAGAAGAGGTTTTTTTTGTATATTTATTTGAAAAGAAAAGTTATGGTCTATATCATACATTTGAAAAGTTGAGATAAGAGAAATAAGGTTCACTTAATTTTACTTATCCAATGTGTCACTTAGTATGGTGGATTTTTTCCTGAGTTGACCAATTTTTTGAAACTAATTCTGAAGATGACCTACTTTCTAAACTAATTCCTAGGGTGGACCAGTCCTCATAGACTGCAATTGGAAATTACGGCCTATTCGAAGTCACGGCCTCTTCACAAATATGTTTTTTCGATACTGCAGAGCCTTCACAAATTTTTTGAAACTAATTTCGAAGATGACCTACTTTCTAAACTAATTCCTAGGGTGGACCAGTCCTCATAGACTGCAGTTGGAAATTGCGGCCTATTCGAAATCACGGCCTCTTCACAAATATGTTTTTTCGATACTGCAGAGCCTTAGTTCATTTCATATTTGGGCTAGAGAGACTGCGGCATTAAAAAAGATATTTGTGAAGAGGCTGCAGTTGGAATAGGCCGCTGTTCCCAACTGTGGCCTATAAGGACTGGTCCACCCTAGAAAATAATATGGAAAGTAAGTCATCTTTAGAATTAGTTTTAAAAAGTGGGTAAACTTGGGAAAAAAGTCTAGTATGGTGTTCGATTCCTCTTGCTTTCATGTTACAACGACAACCATATCCCAATGATTGGATATTGGATATTGGATACGGAAATTCATTCTCATCAACTAGCCTTATGATTACTTTTTAGACACTATAAAACCCTTAACCTCACCTTTAAAACTGTTTTGAAAACCCATTCTATTTTTAACTGCTAATTGGAAGTGAACGCAATAAAAATGTAAACTGTAAACAGAACAGCAAATAAATCAAAATTAGCACATTTTCATTAAGAAAAAGTATATTCATAAGAGACCAAGTAAATTACAACCGAGATATTTATGTCTAGAATAGTTTCTTGTAAAAACTGGGGTTGACGAAATATTTTTGATAATGACGGATTTGAAGTGTAAAAAAAAACTTAAAAGAGGCTGACAGAAAATTTGTCGTACAACAATGGGCCTTATAAAAGTATCCCCTAAACATAAAAAGTACGATATCTAAAACTAAGTTGATTCCTATGATAGCATGAAAGTGAAAAGATGAAATAGAAACACACCTAGAGAGCTTTGTAGCAATGAGTAAGCTTCGAGTTCCTGTCAATTTCATGTAAAATCTGTTTGAGTTGGCAAACAAATCAAGAGATTCCTTCAATCTTTGTCCTTCCACCTCAGTTTTTCCCATTCGCTAACTTCCAGCTAAATCCACAAGCCACATGTGGCTCTTGCTCCTTTGCATGTTCATCATGTATTCTCACCTTTTACGGTCACTCTCACCAAGCTGTGAAAGAAGAAATAATATAATGACCTAATGTTGCTTTTGGAGAGCCTAAAACTACTTTGTAATTCTAAAAGCATTTTTTAGATAAAATTGGTGTTAGAAAAATTGACTAAAAGTTATTTTTAGCTACTCCGATAGTCAAAATATTTTCATGACAACACTTTTTATGACAGTTATGCGAAACGACAAATAAATCATATCTATTTTTCAATTCAGATATCAATTACTTAAGAGAGGAACCCAGTCTTCGGAATTGGCTTAAGTAACGAAAAAAGTACCGAAAAAATATACTTCTAGAACAATATTACCTGTGAGACTTGGTCAAATCCAACCAATCTGTTATTTTTCCCTATTTGGAGTGTCTCCCAAATATCCTCCATGCTAAAGGTTTGAGCTTGCACAAGACCAGGTACATCCTGAGTTCCATCTGCTACTGGCTTTACTTCCAACCTACAACAACAATTAGATGTTACTGAATATATGACCAAGTTTTAACAAAACTCGACTAAATTTTAACAACAAAAGAAAAAATATACAATTACTTCTTTGAATGCTGTTCAGAATTCTCGATGAGAAGGTATCTGATCTTCTCATTGTAAACCTCCAAAAGCTATAATAGTTTGATGGACCATTTGTAAGCTTCAATTGGCAGCTATTTAAACAAAGCAGATGTTTACTAAAATAATAAGAGAAATATTTGTTGTCGTATTGTGAGTGTTTACTGTTGAATGTTTCTGTCACTATTCATATAAAGCTATAATAGTTTGATGGACCATTTGTAAGCTTCATTTGGTAGCTACTGAATTTCACAGGCTACTTATTTAAACAAAGCAGATGTTAATTTACTAAAAAAATAAGAGAGATATCTGCTTTCTTATTGTGAGTGTTTACTGTTGAATGTCTATGTCACTACACCAACACATTGTAGTAGCTAGTAGTGATGGTTGAGCAATTTAGATTTACATTCTAGCATGCAAATGCAGGTTGAGAGCCTGTTTTGTGGGCTGGAACAAGGTATATTACATTGTAGCAATGCTTTCTTTTCGAATTTATGGTGTCCCAAGTAGTGAGCAAGGCTGGTTAGGACACTTCAATGTTGTACACTTGCACTGATCTATAAATGTGGTCTGCACAGTATAAAAGGGAATGTAAATTTGTACAGTGAAGAAGATTGTATTAGCTACTTGGAATATGATAACACTTGTAGGGGAAAATGGAATTAGTAGATCAAAAGGTTAGAAGAAAAATTAGTATAATTATTTAAAAAACTAAAATTGATAAGTCAAAATTCTAAAAAGAGATAATACAAGTCAGGAACTTTGGTATGCAGGAATGTTGTTTAGAAAAAGAAAAAATGGAAAGGAGGTACTTGTAGATAAAGCATTGGAAGAAAATATTGTGATAAGATTAGAGTGGAAGACGGATTTATACCACCGAATCTTTTGGCAAGAGAAGTATTTAGTGTTCTGAGTGCATTCAAGCCAAAGGAGGTTCAGAGTAAAAGAGAGTTTTCCGACCTTATAGGTGAATTCATCCAAAGAACTTTGTCACAGAGAAAGTATTAGAGGAGAAGACTTCAGTGGTTATGTGGCATTGTGGCAAACATAATAGTCGATATGAGAGGGTACATGGAGATCAGGAATTGGAGAAAAAGAAGCATGTATAAACATGTGCCTGGTAGGAGCCAAACCTGAGCTATGAAGCACGGACAACTCAATTTGGTAACGATGCCATGTCAGACACAAATCTGACATGGCACTGGATATTTTAGGATAGTTCTTTCAAATATCGCCGTGTCCGTGCTACTTAGAATCTGAGTGACTCTAATACCGTACGTAGCGTCCTCGTGAGTCGTGACTAAACTAAAACTCCTAAGTTGTCATGAGGGTTGATTCGTTGAGGGATGTATATTCATATTCTAACATATACCGATCATATTATATTAAACACATTTATACATTAATAACTTAATTGAAGAAATAGAGAACTCTCTAATTGAACCATACTTAATGTAAAATAATCCAAGGAGATTGATTAATAGAGAACTCTCTAGTTGAAACTTAAGCACACATCTTGTTAATTACACACGAGTAAAGTAATCTTTATAAGAATGTGGAAACACTAAATAACACTAAGTGTCTATATCAGATACACATAAATGCAACCGAATAATATAGCTCTGTGTTGCAGAATAGCTAGTTAATTCAGCATATAATCTACACCATGTGAATCTGTGTTGCAGCTATATTAGTTAATTCAGCATATAATCTATAGCTCTGTGCTGCAGCTATATTAGTTAATAACACTAAGTGTCTATATCAGATACACATAAATGCAACCGAATAATATAGCTCTGTGTTGCAGAATAGCTAGTTAATTCAGCATATAATCTACACCATGTGGATCTAAACATGCAGCTAATTAAGGGATTATACCTATAAATTGATATATATTGATGGTAAAAAGATATCGAACTTAGGTAACCAAAAAAACTGTCTTGAGGTAGGCAAAACTAAGAAATTGCAACCCTCTATAATATAACATAAACTTTGAGTTTGTACCATAACTACGTTTGGGTAAAACATGATCAAACCTGAATTATCAGAGCAAACAAGTGAGAATTGTGAGACTGATCGAATTCAACCACCGAAGTAGATACCTTCAACATCTCTTCTGAACTTAAAGTCCAGCAGCATTTGCAAAAACCCTTTATATATCCTTTCAGTTCAATTATCTCTGTGCAAAAGGCTTTCTTTTCAATCATTCCTGAGTAAACTTCTTCATCAATGCCTCCTATTCCGCTTACACTCTTGAATGCAGATTCAAAAGTCTGGTCTGGGCATTTCTTCAGTAAGCTGTTGTACCTAGTCACTAAAATAAAACATTAAAAAAATAAAAATAAACATATAGCTACAAGAATTCAAGGAAAAATAGGAGGATAATACACATACAAAGAAGCTGAAGGGCAGAAGAAAGATCGCTATCAAAGAAGGAAACCATCGGCTCACTTTCGAGTGCAGGAGATGGTATGATACAGCCATCTTTGAATTCCTAAAAAAATTATAAAAATACCCCGTTTCTCAAATTTTGATTTCATCAAGAAAAATATAGATATAGAGAGAGAGAAAGAGAGAGTTTGATCATCCATCTCTTCTGAATTGACCGAATCCTCATCTTGACCAGAAAGGAAAACTCCAACTGAGAAAAATGTAATATTCAAAAAAAAAAAAAAAACATCAATAAAATCAAACAGAGTACACATTAATTCAACTAAAGATCGAATCTATACCAATTTCTTGACATGATCCATTCTCGGGCAAGATCTCCATCTTCTGATTCACAACAAACAAACAAGAAACATTAAGTTCCGCGCTTTATCATACAATTAGAATCAGAAAAGAAAACCCATTTGAAAAGAAGAAATTTCGAGTCAAAAAGATTGATAGAAAGATGAAGAGAGATATATACATGGGGTTAAAATTCTTGGGTGATCTCTTCAAGGGCCGATAGCTCTATGGCTTCCTCACCCATGGTTTGTTCTTGCATCAATCTCTTGAATTTTACTTTCAGGGATGTGAGGTTTTTTTTTTCTTTCCTAAGGATTGAAGAGATTGATCAAGAACGAGAGAGAGAGAGTGAGAGGGGAGAGGGAGGGGGAGCTACAACGGTCATATATGGGATTTTATTGGGGAATATGAGGCTGTTAGAATTTTAAATTTGGAGTCAGAGAACGAAATATTGAGACGCTTCCACTTGATTATAATACGTTGTTATTTTGTAGGGATAGATAAAACTGACCCACAAACCTGATCAGAATTGTAGGTGTTTGTACTGTACTGACGATATGTATGTATATCCAACCCCGAGACTATTAACAAACCCATAAAGTGAAATGCGGGAAACACTCTTGCTTCATGAAGGGTCTGCAAGTAGTGCTGAAAGTAAAATGCCATATGTTAGGACTTAAATATGCTTTTCGTATTAGTTGTTTCTATTTTTTTGTTGGCCCCCATGAACACACCAACATGAAGGGGATCAACTGGCATATTGGATCAAATTATCTAGACATATTAATATAACAGAGGTTTTATGCGGACTTCCATAGAAGAATCTTATGTATATCCCTTTGTTAGAAATGTCTTTGCACCACTTAATTGTTTTCCTTTTTTACATTTGACTTCTAATCTCCCTACAAAAAATATTGTCTACAAGGATGTATTAATGAAATGTCATGGAACTTCAAATTAAATGGTGAAATAATACTACTGTCTATTGAATATGTTAGTAAGGCTATTCTTGCATCATCTTAAATAATTAACATCGATCTATGATTTTGATATCGCATGCATATATAGAGCAATGCTCACGGTCATCTCTTCATTGTAAATTTTTCTCATTTATTTTCATAATATAAATTTTTGATATAAACGGTTCAATAATTTACTGTATCTTTTCTTATGAGCATTTTATTTAATTTTACACTTCAGCTTTCCCTGGAACCCTGAGCTCCAACTTCATAGTTTGGATGCGCGTCTTCAGAAGCCCAAGAAATATAGCCAAGATTTTTGGCACAATCATTTGTGTTGGATGTGCAATTGCTATGACATTTGTTCAAAGGCCAAAAACTCATTACTTTTGGTGACAATTGGATGATTGGTTGCCTATGTCTCATCGGAAGTAGCTGTTGGTCACTTTGGCTAATTTTACAGGTACATGGTTTCAAAACACCTTAGCCCATAACTTATTCTTGCAAAGTTTTAACTTGAAATTATACAAGAGATGGAGAATTAACAAAGAACAACTGTTAATTAAGTAGAAGAATTATCCATTCAGATCTTAATTAATCTTAATTTTTTTATGTGCAGGTGCCAATATGTAAGAGCCACTTAGATCCACTGTCTTTATGGACTTGGATGTGCTTACTATCATCCATTCAATCAGCGATCTTCACCTTCTTCTTAGAGCCAGACTTGGAGGAAGCCAGACTTGGAGGCTTGGAGATTCAATTCTTGGTTTGAGATTGGATGTTGTTTACATGAATTAAGTTGCCAACTTAATTCTTCTTCTGTTAACTGTAGTTGCTTTAAACAACAGCATAACTGTTATTGCAGGCAAATTGAGTTGCGAGCAAGTTAATTCTGCATATGATTTATCAAAGATAAATGAAATACTATGATCTCCTATTAGCTATAATGAACCACACTCTACAAATTAATCATGTATTATTATTGTTCTAAAATTTTATTTCTTGCGTAAACGAATTTTGCAGGGACTAACTGGGTCTGGTGTGACTTTCTATGTGCAATCTTGGTGCATATCGACGAGAGGGCCTCTCTTCTCAGCTATGTTCAGTCCACTCTGCACTGTTGTCGTCATTGTCTTTGCAATCCTATTGCTTCATGAGCATCTTTATACTGGAAGGTATTTTTCTTCTTATTTTAGGAAGCTTAATGTACTATCAGTACGAAAAATTGATTAATTTGATTATCCTATTATGATAGTCTATTTTTTAAATTACTTCCAGGTTGCTTGCTGGTGGTGCTGTAGTATTGGGACTGTATGTAGTTTTGTGGGGCAAAGCCAAGGATTATAACGATACCAGTACAAAGAACTTTGAAACAGAGACCGAGGAACCTCTAATACTTGAGAAGAACAAAATACAAGATGAGACTGACAATGTATAGGATTTCAAAGTGATGAACATCCAATTTTGTCCCATCTTAGAACTATAATTTCTTTTATAATATTGTTATGCATTTCAACTTTTTCTTCCTATAACTTATAACTCCTGAACAGTTAGAATGTTTTCTTTCTCCCCTTTCGAGGAAATGTTTATGCTTTGTAAAAACTTCACGCCAAATTTAATCGATGCAGAAGTAGTGACTGGTCTTTGCAATGTTATCTACTACTCTGAGAGTTACTACTAAACATTTTCCAACACGCCTCATGATTGTGGTAAAATGTACTAACATTTAATTGCACATGAAATGCACAAATTTATATTTACCTTTTTCGAAAATGTAGAAATTTATTTAATTTGATGACTATACTTTTTATAAGCGTGCATCGCACGTGTGTTATACTAGTGGGATTTTATTGGGGAATATGAGGCTGTTGGAATTTTAAATTTGGAGTTGGAGTTAGCGGTTTGATTTGTGGACCGGATCCAACGGCTGAGGTCTCATTTCTTTTTTCTGTTTTAGACCGTGGATGTAGTACAAATGTACATAATGGGCTTCAGGGGTCAAATGAAGGGCTTTAAGAGAGTATGATGTGGACCCAAAAAAAAACTCAAAATTTTCAACAATTTTGAGATGTACAGAAACAGATCATTTTAGTTGTAATATTATGAAGAAATTTAATTTAAACTTGCAACTATTAAATGTTCTTGCCTCCTGCATGAAATCTCAAAGTTATATGATACACGTTTGATCAGATTATGCTTATTCGTTGTCGCTTCCAAGTTTCCAGCTTACAAGTATGAAGTAACCCTGGTGTAGTCTCCGAAGTTGGGGCAAGGGCTGTGTATTTTATTTAAATTCTAATATTCTTCCACATCATGTTGAGAGCTCTTTTTGGGTAGGGCTTTAAACCGGAAGGAACGGAATTGAACATTCATATGTTCAAGCTCGGACCGAAATTCTACTTGGACGGGCTTATGTCCGGTTCGGTCCAGGTCGGACAAATTTTTTATAGTCCGAGCTTGGTTCGTTACAAAAGTTATGATTGTTCGGATGGACCGAACTCGGACCGAACTATGCTTCCTACTTCCATGTGCAATTCGGACTGGACTAGTCAGTGACCGAGCTCGAGCTCGGTAAAGAATCAGACCTAATTATTTGTTCAAATTCATTTCGTATAACAGTTCAGACGGTTCACGGTCGGGGCATTTCGCGAGGTGGACTCGGACGGACGACAGACCATCATGTTCATTTTACAGCCCTATTTTTTGGGCATAATCCCTACGTTGTGTTAGTAGAGGTGGTATTTTTAATTTGCAAGTGATACGTGCCCTATTGGATTTAAACATGTGTTGCTTTGAAACCAAAAGTCCTAAGTTGTGGGGGCATTGTGATGTAAGAGAAATTTAATAAAAAACAAAATACTCAAACATACTTCCAATTTGTAGTAAAAACTAAAACTTAATGTGGAAAGAAAGTCATTTAGGATATTTTCAAGATACAAATGAAGTCAGCTTAAGACCAAAATCCCCTTATCATAAACTCTTTAAATAAACTTCGACGCATCATGAGAGCCCAAACAAACTTGCAAATTCTTCGCAATCCGGATAATTGTCTCTGGCACAGTGTGCATAATCCCAAATGAAAATTCCAACTTCTCAGTATGCCTGGAAAGAGCAGTCTCTCTGTCTTTTTCATCGATATCAAGCAAGGCCGCCTCTATTTCTGGAACATAACCCGCCTTCTTTTAGTCTAATCGCCATATCATCCAAGAATGAATTTATGTCTTTCGTTTGAGGGTGAGATTGTTCTCTAAAAGGAACTGATGAACACCTTCAATTGAACTGCAACCAGGCTCTCTTCAATACCCTTCCTTACATACTTTGCATCTTCCCATCTTCCAGATTTCGAATACAAATTTGCTAGTAGTACTTGACACCCTATGTTCTTAGGATCCAAGAGCTTTCGAATCCTCGCTCCCCACTCCACATCTCTATGAATTCGACAACCGCTTAACAATGAACTCCATATGGCTATGTCTGGATCCATAGGCATTGTCAATGTGATCTCCTCAGCTTCCACCAAGAGCCCAGCTCGACCCAGAAGATCCACCAGGCATCCATAATGTTCAATCTTCAGATCACTGGCATATACTTTTTTCATGGCATCAAAATAAAATTCACCCTGTTGTACCAATCTGCCATGGCCACAAGCAATAAACAAAACACGAAAGTTACTTTATCAGGAGCAATGCTTTCGTCCTTCATTCTCTCAAAAAGTTGGATTGCTTTCTTAGACTCGCCATGGATGGCAAAGCCTGCAAGCATTGCATTCCAAGGGTGAACACTGATTTTTAGGGCTGTGTCGTTAAATAAATGAAAAGCCAGTTCTAGGTCACCACACTTAAGAATACACATCGATGAGACTAGCATGCAATGTTTCCTTCATTTAGATATTGGCTTTATCTATGTAGGTATGTACCCATCTTCCTTGATGCAAAGATACAAGGTTGGCACAGGCAGCAAGAACAGTCATGAGGGTGAAAGCATTAGGCAGAGGACTAGTGAGTTGCATATCATGGGAGAGATCCATTGCATCTCATGGGACATCCATGAAGCACCCAGCCTGTAAAAAACTAATGAAACATTTATAAATTTTAACATTTACCTTTATATCGATTACCATTTTATAAATGCCAATTCTGTACGTAGTTGAAACTGAGGGCTTGAACTGGATGTGTAGCAAAACTGATTTAGGATTAAGGTAAGGAATGTAAGCCTCATAAAGATAAATGCAATCAATGTTAGTGTAACCCCCGTTCTCGTAAATATATAATTTCTGAATAATTTTCTGTATTTCGAATTATTTATAAATTTAGTTGTGTTAAATTCATTTTAAATTTTCTATTAAAATATTTTCTAATCGGGAATTATGGTTATTTCGAATAAGGGTATATTTTACTTTACTTTCTATTTTATAATTGATCGACTATCTATATTTTAGCCAAATCAAAAATATTCGGATTTACTTTAATAAATTGTTAAACTAAAATTCCCATGTTTTTATATAACCTCGTTGCCATCATTTTATTATTTTGCTATTATTATTATTATTGTTGTGAGTATTATTGTTATTACTATTATTATTATTATTGGTAGTACTATTATTGCTACTACCATTATTATTAATTTTCGTGTTTTCATTATTAGTGTTATTATTATTATTTTTGTTAAAGCCCAGTTTTGATATATATTATATTATCTAATTATTTAAATTAAAGCCCATTGATTTGACAAACATTGTTTAATTAACTATTTAATTTGAAGCCCAAAATTTAGCCCATCTCTTATTGGATTTTAACCCAAACCCATATCTGTCTCTTATTGGATTCTAGCCAACTCTAAACCCAATACCCATAACTCAATTCCCCTCCTATTTGTGTGTTGACCAGATCAAATTCTACTCCAACAATCAATCCCAAGAATCTCTCCTAATCACCCCCAGATCCTGTAACCCCCGAAATTAATATCCCTAATAATCAGCATTCTCATAACCCCCTCCTCTCAATAACTTTCCTCATTATTATATTACTATATACATTTATTATAATATAACCCATCATCTCTCTCTCCCCCCCCCCCCCCGTCCCTCTCTCTTCTTCTACACAAACAAAACAGAGCACATACACCCTCTTCTCCCACTCTATCTTTCCCTCTGTTTCTCAACAACACAGAAAACCTCCCGGAGCACCGCTCACCACCCCGCTCCTCTCCTCGCCCCTACTCCCGAACCCATCTCCCGCCAGCTGTCGTCATCACCTCGCTCCACCGCCATTGTCGAACCCCCACTCCGTCGATCCTCTCCTGCCTCTCCCTATCGAGCTCTCCTCGACGCCATCACCATCGGAGATCCCCCAGTCCCCGCCAGCCATTGCCGAGCCCCGTTGCCTTCAGTCCGTCGTCAGCCGCCCTCGACTGCTCCTCCTCGCCGCAGTCGGAGCTCTTTCTCCCGCGCTCTCTCTTCTCTCTCTATCTGTCGATATGAAGGTGAAGAAGACAGGGTTGGAGATTAATTGATGTTGATGTGTGGTTGGGGTTATTGAGTTGCCCATTGGATTATTCTGGTGTAGGGTGAATTGTTGCTGTTGGTGTATTGGTGTTTTGGGTTGCTGTTTGGATTATTGGATTGGTGTTTGGTGTTGGAAGAGGAATCTTATTGTATTGGTGCTGGTGCTGGTTTATTGGAGTTTGGGGTTGTGGAGTGGATTGGGATTTGTGTGTTTGCTATTTTGGAGAAGGGATTGGATTATTTGATTGCTGTTTTGGAGTTGCTACCACGTATCTTGCATGTGCATCGCTGCCCGGGATTCTGATCCCGTTATTCTGGTATTCATATCAATCGTCGTCAAATCAGGCAAGTATCTCCTGTACAAATTTGTTTGTTCTAGTACAAGCTTCATTCCATAAATACTGCAAGTATATTTCTTAATTCTAATTCGCATTTATAAGTCGAATTCAATCTGTTACTATACAAAATCTGTCGATTCCGTATTCACATATGATCGTGAATACTTTGTTGCCATATGCATGACATGAACACAAATTAATACACACATATGTACTCTTAGGACTATACATTATTATGTGCACGATTGTTTTGCCCATGATAGTAGTTAAATATGACATCTTGTTCTTGTTGATTAAAATTTATAAAAGTAACAAGTCGGGGTATAAGGGAAAAGATTTAAGTAGTGGGCAATATAGAAGAGCGTACTCGGACGGGAGCTCATGGTTTCCCGATGCAAGTTGCAAGTTTACAAGTTATATGTTTATATTTTTCACGCTACATGTTTACACTATATTTGACTCGATATGTTTCACGTTATATGTTTGCACGTATCTTGATACAAGATACAATTGATATGTTTTTCCCGAGTACGTGACCTATAGAATCCACCACTAAGTCTAAACACAACTGATTGTAAGTAGCAACCATGTAGTAAAAAGATGGATGCATGAAGTGCTACCTAGATAGAATCAAACATTAGACATAAGATTAACACGTGCACTTACATGATCTAATTATATATTGCATGTTCATGTTGACTTGATATTTGTTTACTTGATTACTTATTTTACATGCCACTTGTTCCATATTGCCTTGTTCATATCATGTTTACATATTGCATTTCCCCTATTTCATGATTCTCGATTCCTTGCTCTTTTTCTATTTTTCTTTCGTTTTGTAATGTACCTGTTTCCCGTAGCTTGTACCGCTTGCGGCCCGTAACTTGTATTAATGGGCGTCTCTTTGTTTTCTTTTTCTCTTCTTTTGTAATAATGTACTTGTAGGCCCGAATGGAGAGTTACCAGAAGGTGTCGCTGATCAAGTGTTTTAGCATTATTGTTTATCATGTTATCTTTAGTTTGTGCTTTTTCTTCATGCAACTCTTTATTGTAATCCGGGCTTGTTTAACCCATAACTATTTGTATTTCCTAGTTGTTGGTTATGTTATGGACTATGTCATGAACTTTCATTATTATATTGTGATTTTACATGCCTGTGTGGTTTATTTTATTATCTTATTGTTGAGTTTCCTGTACAGCTTATGAATGGTGTATTCGCATCATTCCCTAGGCCTTAGTCATGCACCCGTATTCCCATGTTTTGGGAAGCAAGGCGTGACAGGATTTTTAGTGGTATTAGAGCTCAAATTTGGCTAATGTGTTAGTTTGACTAATACATTAGACAGGCTTGACTCAGCCAGGTTAACTCAACAACATGTACACCACGTTGATCACATGGATAATGAATAACCAACATAATCTGGATACTCCTCTTATTGGATTCCTCTTTGATCCCTTCACATTCAGTTCTTTCAATTCTCAGTTGTTTCGTCTCTTCCATTCATTCACATTCATTGACTTCTTATTGGGTATAGATTCTTTCTTTGTACCCATATTCTTTTAACTTCGGTGTCTTATTCTTTTCTTCCTGCTCGGTTCGTTGATTGGCACCATGTGGTCTGCAACGACATGTCTGCGGCGTGGAACGTTGCCATCAGAGTAGCGCAGCGGAAACGTGGTGGGCTCATAACCCACAGGTCCCAGAATTTTCTTATTGCTTTCTCCTCCCTTGCATCGCTTGCTTTCTTTTTATGCATTTGCATTGTCTTCATTCATTGAATCTCTTTTTGACATCATTTTGATCACATCATCCTCATCCATGTTCTTTCTCATTTTTGTGTTGCCACATTTTGTCTCTTTCCCTTTACTTCCTAGTTTTGCCATTTCCCAAGTTATTTTTTGCCCTGTCCTATATACCGCCTAAGCAAATTTTGAGGACGAAATTTTTTTGTAAGGTGGGTAGGATTGTAACCCCCGTTCCCGTAAATATATAATTTCTGAATAATTTTTTGAATTTCGAATTATTTATAAATTTAGTTGTGTTAAATTCATTTTAAATTTTCTGTTAAAATATTTTCTAATCGGGAATTATGGTTATTTCGAATAAGGGTATATTTTACTTTATTTTCTATTTTATAATTGACCGACTATCTATATTTTAGTCAAATCAAAAATATTCGGATTTACTTTAATAAATTGTTAAACTAAAATTCTTGTATTTGTATATAACCTCGTTGCCATCATTTTATTATTTTGCTATTATTATTATTATTATTATTATTATTATTATTATTATTATTATTATTGTGAGTATTATTGTTATTACTATTATTATTAGTATTGGTAGTACTATTATTGCTACTACCATTATTATTAATTTTCGTGTTTTCATTATTAGTGTTATTATTATTATTTTTGTTAAAGCCCAGTTTTGATCTATATTATATTATGTAATTATTTAAATTAAAGCCCATTGATTTGATCTACATTGTATTATTAACTATTTAATTTGAAGCCCAAAACTTAGCCCATCTCCTATTGGATTTTAACCCAAACCTATATCTGTCTCTTATTGGATTCTAGCCAACTCTAAACCCAATACCCATAACCCAATTTCCCTCCTATTTGTGTGTTGACCAGATCAAATTCTACTCCAACAATCAATCCCAAGAATCTCTCCTAATCACCCCCAGATCCTGTAACCCCCAAAATTAATATCCCTAATAATCAGCATTCCCGTAACCCCCTTCTCTTCACTACCTTAGGTGGCACACTCCAATAGGTAGGGGAAGATAGAGTAGGTGGGAGAACTCTCCAATAGGAGTATGCCATCTAAGGTAGTGAAGAGAATGGTAGTGAAATTGGTAGTGGCTCAAGCATTGCTCTTATTATAATATAACCCATCATCTCTCTCTCTTTCCCCATCCCTCTCTCTTCTTCTACACAAACAAAACAGAGCACATACACCCCCTTCTCCCACTCTATCTTTCCCTCTGTTTCTCAACAACACAGAAAACCTCCCGAAGCACCGCTCACCACCTCGTTCCTCTCCTCGCCCTACTCCTGAACCCATCTCCCACCAGCCGTCGTCATCACCTCGCGCCACCGCCATTGCCGAACCCCCACTCCGTCGAGCCCCTCCTGGCTCTCCCCATCGAGCTCCCCTCGATGCCATCACCATCGGAGATCCCCCAGTCCCTGCCAGCCATTGCCGAGCCCCGTCGCCTTCAGTCGCATCATCAGCCGCCCTCGACTGCTCCTCCACGCTGCAGTCGGAGCTCTTTCTCCCGTGCTCTCTCCTCTCTCTCTATCTGTCAATATGAAGGTGAAGAAGACAGGGTTGAGGATTAATTGAAGTTGATGTGTGGTTGGGGTTATTGAGTTGCCCATTGGATTATTTTGGTGTAGGGTGAATTGTTGCTGTTGGTGTATTGGTGTTTTGGGTTGCTGTTTGGATTATTGTATTGGTGTTTGGTGTTGGAAGAGGAATCTTACTGTATTGGTGCTGGTTTATTGGAGTTTGGTGTTGTGGAGTGGATTAGGGTTTGTGTGTTTGCTGTTTTGGAGAAGGGATTGAATTATTTGTTGCTGTTGGATTATTTGATTGCTGTTTTGGAGTTGCTGCCACGTATCTTGTAACACCCTAGATTTTCAAATTCTATTTATATTTGGAATTGTTTGATTTTTCTTTTTTACGTGTTGTGCACGTAAAAATTTATGCATGCATTTCCCTAAAATATTTCATGAATTAGTAATCCCCATTTATTTTCTTAGAAGCCTAATTTAATCCTAAACTTAATTTGTCCCTTTGTAGCCCACATTAGTTAATTAATTTATTAAATTAGTAGAGCCCATAGTCTCTTGGCCCACTAGTGAGCCCATGTAATTTAATTAATCTTTATTTTAGTCTAACTTGTAGTGTAGACTCAAATAATAGACAATTAATTAATTAGCATGTACAACTTGTGAGTGGGGGACACTAGGGTAACACGTGCTTGCACAAGAGTGTGCAAAACACACCCTTGGAGTAGGCCGGATGGAATCAAGTGAGAGGGAGAGTGAATGAGATGGAGAGGTGGTTATTTGCATCATGGGAAGTTATAGAAACTCCCTATTTCATCTAAGCTCTTGATCCTAAACCACTTGATTAAATCCTAGCCTTCTATTCTCATCCTAAAAGTGTATAAATACCCCTATAATTCTTCTCATTAATACATTACATAATTCATTAAGAGAGAGCAAAAGATTGAGAGAAAATAGTGAGCAAAAGATTAGAGTGTACAAAATTGTGTGTGTTCCAATCTAGAGGTGGCCGGCCAATCATCAAGGAAGCAAGGAGAGCTCCCCTAGCAAGCACAAGGAGGAGGAGACAATTTCCAATCCATTCTAGGAGGAGAAGACTACTTTCTTGCATTTTAGGAGTTTCCATTCGTTTCTTCAACAATAAGGTGTGTAATTTTCTCTACTTCTAAGTAGTACCATGCTAGGTTTTGTGCTAATCATGTTAGACTAAATAGATGAAAATATTGCTCTTTGATAATACCATTGATATGGCTAAAAATAGGGTTAAATCGAAACCGTCCAAAACGGCCACGAATCGTAAAGCTCGAGGGTGAAATGGTAATTTCACCTATAAACAGGTCTGAAATGGGTATTGGGTCTTTTTTCCAAAAGCCCAATAACCCACTAACGGATCCGTCTAAACTGGGTGCGGGTTCCAACCCACAAGAAACCCAGTTCAGCTGGATAGAATTAGGGTTTATGATTGTCCTTAATCAATGGCCCTGATTCCTTCTATCCATTCACTGGGAAGTAAGGATTTGATCTTATCCCGAAACTGGTTCCTACGGCGGCTATAAAATACCCCCCATCCCCCACTGTTACCAGGTAATCAATCTTTTGCCAATCAAAGCTCTTTCATAATCTTTTTGATTACTGACTAGAGCGTCGGAGGGTGCATCGCCGGAATCAACCCTGGTGTTTCGCACTTTTGCAGGTCAGCGGCAGGAGATCACGGTTAAACTCCGGCGGAAAGGTGTTCAGGTTTGACTATTCAACATCCCAAGAATCCATAAATCTATCCCACACCGATTTCAGCGGCAACAAATTGGCACCATCTGTGGGAACGACGAATAGCAATCTACCATCTTCCATTGGTTAAGATCACCTCCAGCCATGCCTCCAAGGAAACTGAGATCTAGAGGGTCCAACCGTGGACCTACTCCTCCTCAACTGCAATAGGAGGCTCCCCTCCAACCCATCCAACCTCAGGGACAGCTCCCTCCTCAAACCTGATCAGCCGTTGCAACAGTTACAGCCTCCTCTCCAAAATCTTCAACACCAGCAGGCTCCACTCGGGCCCCAGAATGCTGGTATAGGGACCTCCCGTCCTCCCCCTCAGAAGCAACCTCTTCACCGTGACCATATCTCCGTACATATCCCTTCAACCGACTCCATGGCATCTCACAACCCTCGGCCTTCAGAAGACCTCCGCAACATCCTCATTAATCGACAGAAAGAAGAGGACCTTCGCCACCGTTTGGATGAAAGGCGGGCCCGTAAGGGAGTCTCCCGCTCAGAAAGTCCAAATGCGCGATCTCTTCGCCGTCGCGACCACAGGAGGTCCCCTCTCCATAGGAGGCGGAGGGAGTCCCCGGAGTACTGTCGAAGGAGGCCTCATTCTCCTGCTGGTCGGCAGCTCCAGAGAGACGAGAACGGACCTATCACACGTGCGGAATTCCAATAGCTCCAGGCTACAATCTTGTAGGCCCTCAACCTCCAACCAAACAACAATAATAACGCTCAGAGGGTCCCCACTCCTCTGCCAGTTCAAAGCCCTCCTCCTCGGTCCCTAAGTCCTCATCATTCTCTGAGCTACCATTGCCGTAGCCCTCGCTCCCTTTCGTACGAAGATGAGTTCAGAGGCTCACTGGGATACCGTCGAAGGGATGATGCATTCTATCGCCGTCTCCATGAGATGAAGAGGTGCCTCGGTCAACTAGACAGGGAAGAGGGGCTAAGAGGGAGGACCCTCCGCCCAAGGAGACCTCCGTTCTCCCGAACCATCATGGAGGCTCCCATTCCAGCAAACTTCAAGCCACCACAGTTCGAGACATATACGGGGGAGTCAGACCCCGTGGATCACATCGAGAATTTCAAAACTCTCATGATGATTCACTAGGCTTCCAATGCTCTACTGTGCAAAACCTTCCCAGCTACTCTCAAAGGTCCGGCTCAGGAATGGTACTCCCGCCTCGCCCCATCCTCCATCTTCTCTTTTGAACAATTTGAGACCCTCTTTGTCACCCACTTCGTGAGCAGCCGCCGAATCGAGAAGACTAGTATTTCACTACTCTTCCTCAATCAGAAGAAGGGTGAAAAACTGAGAGATTATGTCAAGCAGTTTACCGCGGAAGCTAGGTCCATTGCCTCCCTCGGCCAATCGGTCGCTACAGCTGCCTTCCAGTCCAATGTCCTCAATTCGAGCCTCCGTTCCTCCCTAGCCAAAAAGCCCCCGTTCCTCCCTAGCCAAAAAGCCCCCGTTCCTCCCTAGCCAAAAAGCCCCCGTTCCTCCCTAGCCAAAAAGCCTTCTTCCACCCTAGCCAATGCCCTCATACTCATCATCGAGTCCCCCAAGAAGCAGTCATGGTTCATCACCCGCCAATCGAGGACGAACAACTTCTTGTGGGCCCCGGTCAGTATGGCCTCGGCCTGCTCGGTTAGTGGCGGGGCCTCAAGCGCCAGAGCCGCCGAGACGGATAAGTCCTCGGAAGGGGTCGGCTGAGGAACACCAACAGCCGGGGACGACCGCCGAGGAGAAGTGAGGTCGACGGTCTCGACCACGGCCGAAGGAGCCTTTGTGGGTCGGCCAGACGAGGGACCCGCGCTCGTCCTCTTCCTCTTCTTGGCATCTGTGGCCTTGTTTCATTCGGCCATGATCGCCTTGAAATCCATGCTCGGTGCCTCTGTCAGATAAAGAAAACAAAGTTAGAAAAATACAATACATAATAGAAAGTAAACAAGGGAAAAGAGATGTCCGGAGCATACTCGGGTCGATCGGACTAAGGCCCGACCCGTGAAGCACCTCCTCTGTCATATTCCTCCAACTCAACATCGGAAGTCCGACCAGCTTTGCCGCCACCTCTGCCTCGGTCGGGGTCAACACCGGCTCAGCCTTTGCATACTTCAGCACGTCCTCCTTCCACCGGGTCGGGAAGTCCCACGCCGAAGGGCCCTTGATCAGGAGGAACTTGCCCTTCCACAACTTTATCGAGTCGGGGTTCTCTATCAGCTTGACGCCTTTCCGAGGCGACAGATAGTAACGGGGCTCAGTCTTGCTCATCCTATTAATCTGATACAAACTCTGGAGGATGACGAGCTGCGGCTCCACCTTTGCTGTTCGGCATTGGAGCAGAAATCCGAGCACATGTTGCCATATGTTCGGCATAAACTGAATAGGACACAGTCCATACCACCGAAGAACTTCGGTCACGAAGGGATGCAGAGGAAGACGTAGTCCGGCATTCAATGCGCCGTAGGCAAAGTCGCAAGTATCTGGCATGAAGGCTGTGCACGCTCGCACCCCGGGACCGGGGAGAATCAGGGTGTACTCCGGGGGAATGGCGAAGCTCTTCCGAGTCCGAAGCAGATCTCGCTCGGTTAGAACCGAGGGGATATCATCCACTTCGGTAACCTCCCTCGGTTCATTCTCCTCGTAGGTTTCCGAGTGACCGTAGATAGCCTTGGTCAGCAGCTCGCCAGAATACTGCCTTATCCCTCCATGGCCGGATGTCACGGTCGGCAGCCAACCCAATTCACCTGCTTGTCTCACTATCTCCACCACCGTTTCAACTACCACAGACCGGGCCACCTCTTTCCCCTTCTCCTCGGCCGCAGACAATCCTACTATCTCCTTCCCCTTCCGTCTGCTCACCACTTCTCCCCTTTCCTCACGACCCAACCGCTCGTCACTCTGAGCCCCCGAGGAAGATGCCTCACTACCCGAGGACACTCATGACATCTCGTAGGGTATATGTATGAGATTAAGAGTATGTGTACTGACCTTGAAGTGACGGTTATGGTCGGAAGAACTTTGCCGAAAATTGCTTGGCCTTCACGACAGCTAACACAACCGCCCTTGAGCTCAAAACTCTGCTAGCAGAGCAACTCGAGAGCAAAAGTAAGTTTTGAGAGTGAAAAGTGAAAGAATGAGATAAGGAGTGAGGGGGGTGAAAACTTATAGCCAAAGAGACAACGGTTGGGCATTTGTAATGCTTGGGGCCCGTTAAGGGAAACAAAATGACTGTGTCACGCCCCGCTTCCCACTATACGGAAATACAGGCACGCAACTGAGGCCCAGCAAATGATATACATCATCCATAAGCTGTACAATCATAAGCTCAACAAGATCTTTATAACACATTCACACAGGAAAATATAATAATCACATGAGCTGAAAATAGAATAGCCATCATTTGGATAATACATCAATATCGGGTCAAGATGCCCGAGAGTACAAGGTGCCAGAATTAAAATAATATGATAAGCAGTTCGCTATAACAACTAGATAAAATAGCAACTGAAAGAAAAACAACATGAAATAGTAAGGAAGTAGCAACGATCGTCTAGAGAGTCTGCTCGTCGGGTCCAGCAGTACCTGTATAATTATTAACTCAAAGAAAAATAGAAAAGTTTCCGTTAGAGCAAGTTTCGGGCAGCAAGTAGCAACAAGCAGAAAAATGGGTAATATAACAAGATATAACATGGAAGAAACAAGAAGTGGAAGTACAAATACAATATGGAAGTAAACAAAGAACTGGGACAATATGATCATGTAAGTAATAACTGTAACTAGTGTATTCTAGACTTCAAGATAAAAGCAATTGATAACCTAGGCTCAGTTAATCAATAATCATGTAATCAAGGATCGAGAGTCATGTAATCAAGAGTCATGTAATCAAGAATCATGTAATCAAGAGTCTTGTAATCAAGAGTCATGTAATCAAGAATCATGTTTAGTGAAAATCTCGAGTTTATCTGTTTATTAACTTATCTAATGCACGCAATCCTGTGTCCCATACCACAAGTTCGGTGCATATCAATCATGTGACATTTAGACTTAAGTAGTGAATTCTATAGGATTATGTACTCGGGTCTTCCAGTGATAGTATCAAGACATGTAATCATGAATCATGTAATCGAGAATTATGTTATCAAGAATTGTGTAATCAAGAATCAAGAATCAAGAATCACTATTTCGGGAAACACGGGCCCCCTTCCGAATATACTCCCCTATATTGTCCACTATTAAGTCGTACTATAACCCCGACTTATTATTCTTTTATAATTAATTATGAACATGCAATTGGTACGACTAGTGGAACGGTATAATCAAGACAGTTTAGGAAAATATCAAGGACAATAATCATGGTATGAGATATATCGGGTACATGTATCGAGAGTAGTTATTATAAATTATCAAGTAGTATAAAATACATGCTATCAACCTATTATATCTATGCAAGTTATTATTACAAGAACAATAATACACTCAGTTCATTAAATATAAAAAGTAACGGGTTTATATGCAAAAATGTATAGATGAATTTTTAGACAACTTGACATATCTGCATTCAAATTCACTTTTCCGTTGTTACAGAAAAGCAAATCTGATTCCGTCAGAGATTCTAGAAATTAGACTCTCTTCCGGTTCCAATGCATATTCACACGATACATTTTAAAGACAGTAGCTATGCGTACAAATTCATTCTTCGCTGGTTTCGATGTTTCGCGCGCATTCTGAAAATTCGGAGTCACAATACTAAAATTGCGATATCTCACAATCTATACATCCGATTGAGAAACTGTAGGATGTTTCAGATATTTAGACTCGAAGGGCTACGATTTTCATGTAGAAAGTTTTTTGATCCAGTATTGAGAGCATGGTCAAATTTTCAGTACGAAATACCGGTTAGTAATCCCGTGCAGGTTCAGAAATTCATGATATGTCAGTATTAAAATCGCGATATCTCACAATCTATACATCCGATTGTGAAACAGTAAGATGTTTCGGATATCTAGACTCGAAGGGCTACGATTTTCATGTAGAAAATTTTTCGATCCAGTATCGGAAACATGGTCAAATTCTCAGTACGAGATACCGGTTAGTAATCCCGTGCAGGTTCAGAAATTCATGATATGTCAGTATTAAAATCGCTATTTCTCACAATCTATACATCCGATTGAGAAACCGTAAGATGTTCTGGATTTGGGACTCGATAGGATACGATTTCCACGTAGAAAATCTTCAATCCAGTATCGGGAACATGGTTGACTTCTTAGTGCAAGGTCAAAAATTTTTAGAGATAGTAAGGTTGAATATTCGATAATTGATAACACGATTCGAAATGTGTTAACGGTTCACTCTTGAGTTGATATTGCATGGAACCAGTGACTAGAATGGAGTTTGACAATAAAATATGATGATAACTAGACTACTTGCCACGAGTCCAAGGAAAATGCTTGTACGAGAACAAAAAGAGTGTACAAGGTACTTACCTTATAATGTGACGATTACGATGGTAGTGTTAACCACGGAAAGAAGCGACGTCGGCAACGGACGGTGGCACAACGGCGGTAAGAATGGTGGCAAGACGGCAGCGAGGTAGCAACGGTGAGTGACAATAATAACAAGGTGGCACGGCGTCGGGTTGTTTTTCGGGGTTCACGGGATCGTAGAAGCGGAGTCGTTGGCTCGAAGGTGGAAGGTAAAGTGGAGCTTGGGTGTTGCTTGAGCTCTCGGGTGTGAAGAAGGCAGAGGAAGAGAAGAAGGGAAAATGAAGAATGCGATGTAGATATGAGAAGAGAAAGAGATGGGAGGTTCTGCATGTGTGTGTGTGTGTATATATAGAAAGAAAGAGGTGCATAGGGTGTAGAAAAATCAAAGTGCATGGGGTGTAGAATAATCAAACATGTGTGGAAAAAATGAGAAGTTAGGCGTAGAAGGAGAAAATGAGGGGGGAGAAATTTGGTGTATGCAGAAGTGGAGAAGTAGGGAGGGAGAAAATAAGGTGTAGGGAGGAAGAAAATTGGATTAAGAATTAGGATTAGGATTAGGATTAAGATTAATCAGGGTTTAAAATTTGTATTTAAACTCCGGTTGAAAAATTACAAAATTATAGAATTGATCAGAAAAATATTCCGGCTTTAGATAAAGAGTCCAAAGAAAAAAATAAAACTGATCTAAAAATTGAAGTACAAAAATTCACGTAGTGAAATACGTACTACTGGAACAGGGAGTTACAGACTGAATAGAGAAGGCTACGACGGTTCAAAGAAAGGGTTGCGATGGTTCAGACTTAGCCTTGCAGCTCGGCAATTCATGAGGCGCCGAGTCACCGAGGCACTCTGTCGAGCTACCGAGGCACCGACCTCCACATTTGGAGAAAAATGCTGCTGAGCACTGTAGGACGTCTGATTGTCACAAAATTCGTGCCAAAAATTGATGAGCGGCCCAGATTCAGACACGCCCACAAAACGAAAAGATATCATTTTCTCGTGATCTGAGCCTCATACCTCGTTATTCGCACCATGATGAACGCTCCAGATTCAGCCACGTGGCTCAACGGCTCTTAACGAGCCGAGCCACCAAGGCACTCTGTCGAGCTACCGAGGAGCTATGGTCGAGCTGCCGAGGAGCTACGGCCGAGCTACCGAGGTACGGACCTCCACATTTGAAGAAAAATGCCACCGAACAACTCCAACCATCGGATTGTCTCAAAATTCGCGCTGAAAGATGATGAGCGGCTCAGATCACGCCACGCCCACAAAACGACAAGATAGCGTTTTCTCGTGATCTAAATCTCTAACCTCGTGATTCGTGCCATGATGGATGCTCAAGATTCAGCCACGTAGCTCGGCAACTCGTGAGGTGCCGAACTACCGAGCTACCGAGGAGCCTTGGCCGAGCTACCGAGGCACCGACCTTCACAAACGAAGAAAAGTGCCGCCGAGCTACTCAGACTTTCTGATCGCTTTGATATTCATGCCGATGGCTGATGAATGGTCCAGATTGTGCCACGTCATAAATGGTATTAAAAATTAATTTTTAATTTATTAAAATCGGATTATTTATTGAAAAATTGCGAAAAATGATTAAAAATTCGGGAAAACTACTCAAAAATACTAAAAAATAATTATAAATTCATGAAAATATTTTTGAGCCCTGGGGTAAATAATTATTGCTTAGAATAATTAATTAAGACCCCTGAACAATAAATCTCCGCTCCGCGAAATTAAATAAATGGCCCGAAAAATAAATAAAAATCAAGAAAAATCACCAAAAGTACAGGGGAACTCAAGAACAACCTTGAGCGCACAACCAACTCCGAAAATCATCATAATGCCTCGTATACAGATTCGACACCCCTCATTTGGACTTACATGATCCAATTATATGTTGCATGTTCATGTTGACTTGATATTTGTTTACTTGATTACTTGTTTTACATGCCACTTGTTTTATAATGCCTTGTTCATATCATGTTTACATATTGCATTTCCCCTATTTCATGAATCTCGATTCCTTGCTCTTTTCCTAATTTTCTTTTGTTTTGTTTTGTACCTGTTTCCCTTAGCTTGTACCGCTTGCGGTCCGTGACTTGTATTAACGGGCATCTCTTTGTTTTCTTTTTCTCTTCTTTTGTAATAATGTACTTGCATACCCGAATGGAGAGTTACCAGAAGGTGTTGCTGATCAAGTGTTTTAGCCTTATTGTTTATCATGTTATCTTTAGTTGGTATTTTATTTTATGCAACTCTTTATTGTAATTCGGGCTTGTTTGACCCGTAACTATTTGTATTTCTCAATTGTTGGTTGTGTGATGGACTATGTCATGAACTTTCATTATTATATTGTGATTTTATATGTTTGTGTGGTTTATTTTGTTATCTTGTTGTTGAGTTGCCTGTACAGCTTATGAATGGTGTATTCGTATCATTCATTGGGCCTCAGTCACTTGCCCGTATTCCTGTATTTTGGGAAGCAGGGCGTGACAGTTAGGATGAACGGGAATATTGAGATCATTTAATAATTTCCAGTGTAGACAAATGAAGAACCAATCAAGAATAGTGATAAGGAGTATAGTTCTGGAGCGAGAGGTAAATCTAGGTTGGACCATTTCAGAAGTAAAGGTCAGCATTAGTTCAACAGATAAAAGATCATTAACATGGTTATACCCAGCAGAACAGGATCCAGACCCCAAGTTTTTCATGATAAAATATTGTTTAAGGGAACACATATATATTATCTAGAAAAATATAAATGAAAATGACACTAATCATGATGTATTTATGATCATTCTGAATATTGTACAAAAATAAATGTTAGATAAACGTGAGATAAATGTTAAGGTAGTGAAACTTTTGTGATTATGATGAAATTTACATGAAAACTATTGAAGGCTGCAAATAAACTTTTCATCTATGTCCGCCATACAGAAATAGGACGAGCATTTGAAGCAATTACTAGCAATGAAAGAAGAAAAAGAACTTGTGCATTACTGTAATACCCCGCAAAAATAGCACATGGCTATTTTGCATCGTAATCCGTGCATAATGGAGAATTGCACGCGGGTATGTACTTTTCTTATAACATCTGATTTTTATTAAGAAATATCAGATATATTGGCTACTATATTTTATAATTTTAAAGGATTATTATGAGGTGATTTTAATGTATTTTGTATGGTAGGTAATATTAAAGTAGAGATTTGGGGCTTATTTGATATATTTTAGAGATTGGGGGGTTCATATGCAAATATTTCTTTAAAAATCTTTTTATTATATTTTTATTTTATAAAAACCCCACCCACCCTTTCTCCTTCCTTCTCCTTCTTCCTTCCCCCGTTTCTTTCCCAGCCGAAAGAAACCCCACCGAATGAAACCCATTCGGCCGGTGCTCTCCCCACCCAAATCCACCCCATCTCTTCATTGTTTTTAAATTAATTTGGAGGGATGGCTAATTGGAGGGTGCTCTAGCTCATGGTAGCATCGATTTTTGGAGAGGGCTTCGAAAAGGTATACCCTAGTTATTTTGTTTGTATGAAATTAAGTGTTTTCAATTTCTATTGAGTAGAAATATGGTAGTAGGGAGATTATGAGGGGTTGGGTGTTATAGATACGAGAAATTAGCAAGTTGATGGAGAAATTGCAAGTTGTTAACAAATTAGGGTTTTGGGTTTATAAAGGGGGAGTAAGTATATGAGAACTTGTCTCTTTTATGGTCATAGAATTTTTGTTGGGCCATTAGGTTATTCTAGGGGTGATTTTTGTTATTGTTCGGAAAATAAAAATCCCGTAGGATTTTGATTATTACGTGCATCGCACGTGTGTATCCCAGGCGTTCAATAAACGCTTGTGTGATGTTTGGAATAGGGTTATTAGCTTTTGTGATTGGTTTGGATGGTTTGACTTTTAACCGCTTTGAAATTTGATGAAAGATATACTAGCGACCTTGGATGCGTGCTGGCGCTTCGAGTCTTCGCGAGATATTTTGTGAGTATAAATTTATTTACGTATTTTGTATTTTTAAGAACAATTTCATAATAACCTGAATGGTTGGTATGAGTTACGGATAAGGCATGTTTGGATCAAGGGTATCGGAACAACATATATGCGTATGTGGGGATGAGTTATATTTATATGACGATATCAAATATGGTGAGCATGATTATGCTAAATATATGTTTACTGTTATGATAAAATCTTAGGCGGTTTTGGAGCAATCCTGGTTTAATTCAGCCAAATGAAGTTTTAATTTAAAATACGGGAAGTTCTTATTTGTTAAAAGTTATGTGGTAAATTGGTGTGTATGTGGTGAGTTGATGGGATTTTAAATATTCAGTGTGATGGTGATGTATTGTGTAGATATACATACATGGCGTTGTGATGTATATGTGAATTATTAGCTTGTGGAACGTTTGGAGAATTTTGATTATCATTGTATGATAAGTGGAATGCTAAGAAGGATAGTTGTATGGTAAAGAACAACTCATTTTTTATATGAGCATGTTAAGAAGCATGTTTATGAGGGTAAGTTGGGAAATTCTTGCTCTAAAATGGTTAAGAATTTGGAAAATTGACCAACTAGAGAGTTGTAGCAGGGAGTCATAGCTTTCTAACCCATTTGGAGTTTTGTAATTCCAATTTATAGGTTGAGTTCCAAAGATGGAACAGACCCAATCTTAGTTAAAGTATTATTGGCTAAGAAAATCAGTTTCTCTCTGTTTGTACACCTGATGGAACTTGTGTTTTCGAGAACTCAAATGATAGAGTCTGAAAGAGGGGTTCAAATTAAGAAGTCGAAATAGACACTCCCACCTTCCCATAGGACCCGGAATCGAGAATTTCCGATGAGCGAGCAAACTCTTATGATATTGGAAAGGTGCAGCGAGTGCAAGAAGAATGTACTATTGAGAGTACATGAGGTTTTATAGTATCAAGTAATTTTGTATTGTGCGTTGGAAGTTATGGACGTGCAAGCTAGCGACCTGTTGATTAGACTAAACTTCAAGTTTAAGTTGACCTCAGAACGGTGGGACCGTTGACTGCCATACGGGGGGACCATATATCTTTATCATCACGGCTGTTGACTGCAGAACGGTGGGACCATTGACTGCTATACAGTGGGACCGTATATATTTATCGTCACGGCTGTTGACTGCAGAACGGTGGGACCGTTGTCTGCCATACGGTGGGACCGTATATCTTTATCGTCACGGCTGTCGACTGCAGAACGGTGGGACCGTTGTCTGCCATACGGTAGGACCGTATATCTTTATCGTCACGGCTGTTGACTACAGAACGGTGGGACCGTTGACTGCCATATGGTGGGACCGGATATATTTATCGTCACGGCTGTTGACTGCAGAACGATGGGACCGTTGACTGCCATACGGTGATACCATATATCTTTATTGTCACGGCTGTCGACTGCAGAACGGTGGGACCGTTGACTGCCATACGGTGGGACCGTATATCTTTAAATTCGTCACGGCTGCTGACTGCAGAACGGTGGGACCATTGGCTGCCATACGGTGGGACCGTATATCTTTAAGTTCGTCACAGCTGTTGACTGCAGAACGGTGGGACCGTTGACTGCAACCTCATTGCCACAATCTATCGGGAACAGGAAGTGGACCGAATTAGAATGCATTGCGTAGCGAGGGTTCGAATCCCTAAACTTGGAAACAACGACTTGATTTTGGAAAGTATGTAGTATGGGATGCATACATTTCCAAAGTCTCGCTTGCATTAGACTAAGTGCATTGGCTTGACCTGGGCCACATGTAGTATGGGATGCATGTGTGTCCAGGGTCTTGCTGACGTTAGATTAAGTGCATCTGTTCTATCCTCTGCATTTTTGCATTAGACTCAGGTCACGACATACACGAGCACTAGGAAATCAGGATACACGTTTATTTTCCATTCGAGCTGAATTGTGAGTGTGATAGTTGAACTGCGTAATGAGTGCGGGAGTGATGTGTTGCGAGACGTGATGATATGTGTTGTAAGAAATGAATGAATGCGATGTTATGTGATATGAAATTGGGAAGGATTATAAGTCGTGAGTCGGTAATTGCAATTGTATGGTAAATATGGTGCAGTTTATGTGAGAGTAGAGTAATTGTGAATGTAAGGCTTTATGGGAGAATAAAGCTATAGGGGTATTTGCAGAAGGCGTAAAGTGATGGGCCTTAAGCGACTAATTTGGAAATGACTTTTCCAAATTAAAATTAAGTATGTTTGTGAGCAAGTGTGCATATGCATACAGGAAGTGATGCAGTGAGTACTTGATGTGAATTTCCGCATATGACATTTACATGTTTAGGTTTATCTTGGTATTCGTAAGTTCATTCTGTTTTACTTATAAGTTTAATTTGTTTGCTTATTAATATATTATACTCACACCCGAAATGGCTAACCCCTTAGTGTTTGGGGGGTTAGGGGGGTCTCTGGACTACCCTAGGCCCCTACTGTTACAGGTCCCCAGCGGTGCAGAGGTGAGGTGTAGATTCTGTGGAGTGGAGGTTCATTCTACAATTTGTTACTTAAGGTTTAATTGCGTGAATAGTGAATTTTATGCTTTAAATTGTATTTTGATGTATAAGTACGTGGATGATGATGATGAGTAATAGTATGGAGTGGCATGATATGTTTCTGACCTATACCCATCTTGTTGTGGAGTATCGGGCCCCGTGGTGTGGTTTATAAATTATTTTCTAAAAACCTTACTACGTTTTCAAAGGGATTTATGGTTTTTATTTGATATTTGATATTCTGTTATGAGTTTGGCCCCCAGAGCACATATATACATTGCCTGTGTGGTTCTGCTCATTCTGGCCTGGGGAGCCCGTGATATAATTGCCTGTGATGTGAGCTACGGAATTTAGAGCAGAATTCCGTAAGCTTTTTGTGTTTCGGTGCAAAAATTTCAGGAGAAACTCTGCCGAAATTTTATTTGAAATATAACTATCTTAGTTTATGTTTAAAGTGATATAGAAATTGAAAGAATTGGTTTTGGAGTCAAAAGGGGGACGTTACAGCTTGATACGAATAATTGATATTCGTAATTATTGATGTATTAACTCTGATGGCAATAAAAGTGTTTTAAATTTCCGTACTATTTACTGTGTTGAGATGCATTTGAAGGCAAAGATTCTGGTTGTGTCACGGATGTCCGATGACGGGGATCCGGGGCGTTACAATTACAAATGCTAACATGCTAACAGTCTACTTGTAATACCCTGCAAAATAGTATATGACTATTTTGCCTCGCAATCTGTGTGCAATTGAGAATTGCATTCGGTTATATATTTTTCTAGTAACAATTGATTTTTATTAAGAAATATCAGATTTATTGTCTACTTTATTTTATAATTTTGAAGGACTATTACGAGGTAGTTTTAATGTATTTTTGTATTGTTGATATTATTAAAGTAGAGATTTTTGGGTTTATTTGAAATATATTGAGACTTGGAGGCTTATGTGTAATTTTCCCTTACATTATTTATTTATCTATTTAATTTTTTTTATAAAACCTGTAACTCCCTGTTCCAGTTGTACGTATTTTATTACGTGAATTTTTGTACTTTAATTTTTAAATCAATTTTATTTTTCTCTTTGGACTCTTTATCTAAAGCCAGAATATTTTTCTGATCAATTCTATAATTTCGTGATTTTTCGATCGGAGTTTAAATACAAATTCTAACCCCAATTATCCCTAATCAATATTTCTCCCATCTGCCTAACCCACTCCCGCTAATCACTCACATACGCCAATCTCTCCATCTCATTTTTCTCATTCTATGCCTAACTCTCTCATTTTTTCTCTCCTACTCTACTGCCTCCACCACCCTACTACTCCTAATCCCCTATTCCTTTAGCGTCTCCTTTTTCATTTTTCTACACCCCCATCTCTTTCACCCCTTATTTTATACACACATGCATACATGCATGCACTTATATATATATATATATATATATATATATATATATATGGGAAAAAGGGGTATGAGCAACTTGCTCATTTAGTAAATAAGCAATTGATGATGTGGCATGCATGTGATTGGAAAATCCATGAAAAGGTTAGTTGTCCAATGTATCACATGCATGCCACATAATCAATTGCTCATTTACTAAATGAGCAAGTTGCTCATATCCCTTTTACCCTATATATATATATACACACACACACACACACACACACACACACACACACATGCAAACCTCCAATCTCTTTCTTTCTCTTATATATATACATGCACATATTACACCCCACCCTCATCTTTATGCCTCATTCTTCACTTCTCCTTCTCTTCCTTTGCCTTCTTTACACCTGAGAGCTCAAGCAACACCCAAGAGCTCAAGAAACACCTGAGTTTTACTTTACCCTCCACCTTCGAGCCGACGACTCCATTTCTAAAGTCCCGTGAACCCCGAAGAACAACCCGAACTCACTCCGTCTCCGCACGCCGCACCACCTTGTTGTTGTTGTCACTCACCGTTGCTACCGTTGCTCGCTCGCTATCGTTTTTCCGCCATTCTTACCGTCGTTGTGCCGCCGTTCGTTGCCAACGTCACTTCTTCTTTCCGTGGTTAACACCACTACGGTAATCGTCACGTTATAAGGCAAGTAGCTTGTACACTCTTTTTGTTCTCGTACAAGCATTTTCCTTGGACTCGTGGCAAGTAGTCTAGTTATCATCATGTTTTATTGTCAATTTTCATTCTAGTCACTTGTTCCATACTATATCAACTCAAGAGTGAACCGTTAACACATTTCGAATCATGTTATCGAATATCGAATATTCAACCTTATTATCTCTAAAATTTCTTGACCTTGCACTAAGAATTCAACCATGTTCCCGATACTGGATTGAATATTTTTTTTCTTGGAAATCGTAGCCCATCGAGTCCCGAATCCAGAACATCTAACGGTTTCTCAATCGGATGTATAGATTGTGAGATATCGCAATTTTAGTACTGACATATTGTAAATTTCTGAACCTGCATGGGATTACTAACCGGTCTCTTATACTAAGAATTCGACCATGTTCCCGACACCGGATCGAAAAACTTTCTACATGAAAATCGTAGCCCTTCGAGTCTAGATATCCGAAACATGTTACGGTTTCTCAATCTGATGTATAGATTGTGAGATATCGCAATTTTAGTATTGTGACTTTGAATTTCCAGAATATGCACGAAACATCGAAACCAGCGAAGAATGAATTTGTACGCATAGCTACTTTCTCTAGAATGTATCGTGTGAATATGCGTTGGAACCGGAAGAGAGTCTACTTTCTAGAATTTCTGACGGAAGTGGATTTGCTTTTCTGTAACAACGGGAAAGTGAATTTGAATGCAGATATGTCAAGTTGTCTAAAAATTCATCTCTATGTTTTTGCATATAAACCCATTACTTTTCATATTTAATGAACTAAGTGTATTATTGTTCTTGTAATAATAAATTGCATAGATATAATAGGTTGATAGAATGCATTTTATACCACTTAATAATTTTATAATAACTATCCTCGATACATGTACTCGTTTTACATCTCATGTCCATGATTACTGCCCTTGATATTTACTGTGTTGAGATGCATTTGAAGGCAAAAATTCTGGTTATGTCACGGATGTCCGGTAATGGGGATCCGGGGCGTTACACTACTATTCATTTCAAAATAAGCACATCATTCAATTCATACCTAAGCATAACCAGCAGTCATAGACCATGACACCACATCCCTCGCCGGGGCCATCCAATCAAACACCTCCGCCCGCCACAATTGAATTCCACAAGTACAATACAAATCCCTTTCCGCCATTTCCTCAAACACCTTCATTGCATCCCCACCAACACATTCCCCACAAAAAGGTTCCCCTCAAACCCCCGCCCTTCAAGATCTACCCACTCACCTGCTCCACCTCCTTAATGCCCAGCCCATTAGCCAAGATCCAGCCTATTCAAGCTCGGTCATTTCCAGGTGTACGGCTGGGACCTAAGCCTATAAATTACGTGGGCTTATAAATTATGTGGGCTCCGGAAATTGAATCTTTTTCACGAAATACAAAATGGGCCTAGGCTTTATAAATTGGAGATGATTGGACTGAAAGAAAGATGAGAAATATGCTTGGGTCGTCGTTATCTATTTAGTTAAATGGGGCCCACAAGACATTAAAAAATCAACTGATTGGGATCTCCTCATTTTCCTAGTGTGTTGTGTGATTACACAGCTGTGCCGAAACAAACTGGAGGAAATCAAAAATTAAAATCAGATTAGGACATTAAAAAATTATTAGGGTTTTTGTAAAATGATCCCTCAGTTAGTAGCATTTTGCTGTTTAGTCTCAAGCCACGGTAATTGTGATTTGATCCCTTACTTTGGATTTCACATTCGGTGCCATAGGCCATTGGGAATTTTCCCTTTCCTAATTTTTGGCTGAACCCCAGAAAAATGAGAATTGTGGAAAAACTGATCAAACTACCCAAATTAAGGGACTAAATTTCAAATAAGTAAATAATTATGATTAATTGAGATACCAAATTTTAGAAATTAAAATAAGATGCTTGTAGTCAATGTTTACGATAATACCGAAGTAGTCAATTTTGTACGCATATAGGATTCGTATCTAACTGGTCTACTAGTAACTAGGCCATGTGAAGAACATTTTTTTTGAAGGATCATGTGAAGAACATTAGTTTTATATGAGTTTAGTTTATAGCAGTAAATAAATAAGTAAAGATGTTCAGTACTTAATGTCTATAAATAAGGCCTATATGCCCTTGTCTTTTTCATCTTCCCACTTTCAAATAGGCTAAAATCGCCTAATCGTTTTTCTACCACCATCAATCAATTTTGTTTAGTTTCCATCTTAGACCTTGAATTTCTTGTATATTTTTTTGCTTATTTAGTGATCAATCTTACATATTCAAAAGGAATAAGGTATGATGTTCACTACTTCCTATAGTCAATCTTGTACCCATATATAACAGTCTAAAATTAATTAGCAGATAACTAGTATGTCCCATGTACAATATTGTACAGTCCAAATTAATTATGAGAGTTAGATATGTCTAGGTAAAGTCATAAAGGAAATGATCGCCTTACCAACTTGCTAGATTAAGAAACGATTTTGTACCAAAATGACCCAATTTTTGTAAGTATTTATCAAACTGACCCACTTTTTTTGTAAGTATTTATCAAACTGACCCACTTTCAAAACTATTTACCAAATTAACATACTCGCTATATAGCGAGTCTAGTTCATTTTCAGATAGCTAGTGTAGTTGTACTCAATTTTCAGAGAAATTTTGAACATGCAAATTTTATCTGAAATGTATATAACTACACTCGCAATCGCAGAGAGCGAGTCTAGTTCAACTAACATTGCTATCTCTGATAGCGAGTATAGTTGTACACATTTTATGTTCAATTTTTTTCTGAAAATTAAGTACAACTAGGGTTTTGAATGTGGGAGTAGAGAGCGTTGTGAGTGATGAGTGAAAATTGAGTACAACCAGGGTCGCCATCTCAAATACGTAGGAGTTTTATTGCCTGGTACAATTTGGGATCTTAGATGATGGATTTAGGGTTTTGAGTGTGGGAGTAGAGAGCGTTGTGAGTGATGAAGTGGATCTCAGTAGATTTTGGACGGATTTTGCTGGTGAAATAACAAGTTTGGGAGGCTAGAGTTTTGGGTTTATTTTGGAGTTGGAGAGAGAATGGAAAGAGAAGTAATGAGAAATAGCGAAACGGCGAGCGAGTCCTTAAAAACTCACCAATTGATACTTGCTATCTTAGTTAGCGAATAAAAAAATAAGACTATCAATTGATTAGAACAAAATTGCTAATTGTCACTCACGAACCCATTATGTAGAACTAAGTGAACTAGGCTAATCCTACATCACATGTTTGTTTGCCTCCGCTTTGAAGGCTAATTGATAGGCATCATTGCCTTTCCACACTCTATACATCTCAACTTCATCACAGATAGAAAGTTTGAACCCACCACAGTGCAATAAGTTGCTCTTCACTTTCATGCACATCATTATGGAACATAATTTTGTAAAAACCTGTGTAGTCAACACAAGTATAAATTTTTCTTTTGAGCCAAGACCTCATCATCTCCCCCACACTGAAATTTTAGCCTTTCCTTTGTGAAGTCTCATATATTGAACATTATCCCACCGAGATGAAACATAACCACGCAGTCGTGTAGTCACAAGCTTAACAAGTTGATTCTCAGGAATCTCCTTATAATCAAAAAGTTTCTCAATGACACTAAGCCAAACAAGAAACTTATCAGGTTATAGCCGACCATAGAACTTCGAAAGGCCAATTTTGATAAAATCAATGCCACGATTAAACCTTATTAACCAAGTCTCATTATGATTATTGACAAATGAATTTTCATTGGACTCATCAGTGAAATACCCACCACACACACTACGAGCCTCTTGGCATTCAAGTCACATGGTAAGTTGCTCAATGTGTTTCTCGAATTTCATCATCCCGTGTTCATCTCTCATATCTCTCATCCTATTGTTACCACGTCTGCCTTTTCCTTGTTGTGCAGTGTAACTCCCTGTTCCAGTTGTACGTATTTTATTACGTGAATTTTTGTACTTCAATTTTCAGATCAGTTTTATTTTTCTCTTTGGACTCTTTATCTAAAGCCAGAATAATTTTCTGATCAATTCTATAATTTTGTGATTTTTCGACCGGAGTTTAAACACAAAATTTAAACCCTGATTAATCCTAATCCTAATCCTAATTCTTAGTCCAACAGCTAATCTAACTCTCCTACATATTATTTTCTTCCTCCCTACGCTTCTTTTTCTCCCTCCTTATAATCTCTACTTCCCCACTTCTGCATACGCCAATCTCCCCCTCCCATTCTTCTCCTACAGCCTAACTCCTACTCCTGACTTCTCCTCCTTATTCTTATTTTCTAACCTAATCCCCACTAACCCCTCTCATTTTCCACACCTAACACGACACTACCTATATAATAATACACATGCATATTATATATATATATATAAAATATACACCATGCATGCAAGCTTTCTGCCTTTCCCTTTCTTTCTATATATATGCACACATACATGCAGCATTCTCACTACATATTCTTCTTTTCTTCTTTGCTTCTCCTCCTCCCGCCATCATCTTCCTCTGTCTTCTTCTTTTTCTCTGCCTTCTTCACACCCGAGAGCCCAAGCAACACCCGAGCTTCACTTTATCGTCCACCTTCGAGCCAACGACTTTTCTTCTACGGTCCCGTGAACCCCGAAAAACAGCCCAATGCCGTGCCACCTTGTTGTTGTTGTCGCTCACCATTGCTACCGTTGCTCGCTCGCTGCCGTCTTGCCGCAATTCTTGCAGCCATTGTGCCGCCGTCCATTGCCAACGTCGCTTCTTCTTTCCGTGGTTAACACCACCACCGTAATCATCACGTTATAAGGCAAGTACCGTGTACCTCATTTTGTTCTCGTACAAGCATTTTCCTTGGACTCGTGGCAAGTAGTCTAGTTATTATCATGTTTTATTATCAAATTTCGTTCTAGTCACTTGTTCCATGCTATATCAACTCAAGAGTGAACCGTTAACACATTTCAAATCGTGTTATCGAATATCGAATATTCAACCTTACTATCTCTAAATTTCTTGACCTTGCACTAAGAATTCGACTATGCTCCCGATACTGGATTGAAGATTTTCTACGTGGAAATCGTAGCCCATCGAGTCCTGAATCCAGAACATCTTATGGTTTCTCAATCGGATATATAGATTATGAGATATCGCGATTTTAGTACTGGCATATCGTGAATTTCTGAACCTGCATGCGATTACTAACCGGTCTCTTGTACTTAGAATTCGACTATGTTCCCGACACTGGATCGAAAAACTTTCTACATGAAAATCGTAGCCCTTCGAGTCTAAATATCCGGAACATACTACAGTTTCTCAATCTGATGTATTGTAAGATATCGCAATTTTAGTATTGTGACTCTGAATTTCCAGAATGCGCGCGAAACATCGAAACCAGCGAAGAATGAATTTGTACGCATAGCTACTGTCTCCAGAATGTATCGTGTGAATATGCATTGGAACCGAAAGAGAGTCTACTTTCTAGAATCTCTGACGGAATCAGATTTGCTTTTCTGTAACAACGGAAAAGTGAGTTTGAATGCAGATATGTCAAGTTGTTTAAAAATTCATCTCTATGTTTTTGCATATAAACCCGTTATTTTTCATATTTAATGAACTGAGTGTATTATTGTTCCTGTAATAATAACTTGCATAGATATAATAGGTTGATAGCATGTATTTTATACCACTTGATAATTTATAATATCTACTCTCGATACATGTACTCGTTTTACGTTTCATATCCATGATTACTGTCCTTGATATTTTTCCAGATTATCTGTCTTCATTACACCGTTCCACTAGTCGTACCAACTGCATGTTCATAATTAATTATAAAAGAATAACAAGCCAGGGTTATAAGGGTACGGCTTAGTAATGGACAATATAGGAGAGTATACTTGGAAGGGGACCCGTGTTTCCCGAAATAGTGATTCTTGATTCTTGATTCTTGATTATACAATTCTTGATTACATAATTCTCGATTACATGATTCATGATTACATGTCTTGATACTATCACTGGAAGACCCGAGACATAATCCTATAGAATTCACTACGTAAGTCTAAACGTCACATGATTGATATGCACCAAACTTGTGGTATGGGGTACAGGATTGCGTGCATTAGATAAGTTAATAAAACAGATAAACTTAAGATTTTTACTAAGCATGTTTCTTGATTACATGACTCTTTCATTACATGACTCTTGATTCTTGATTACATGATTCTTGATTACATGACTTTTGATTACATGACTCTCGATTCTTGATTACATGATTATCGATTAACTGAGCCTAGGTTACCAATTGCTTATACCTTGAAGTCTTGAATACAGTAGTTACAGTTATTACTTACATGATCATATTGTCCCAGTTCTTTGCTTCCTTCTATATTGTATTTGCACTGCTACTTCTTGTTTCTTCCATGTTATATCTTATTATATTACCCCTTTTTCTGCTTATTGCTACTTACTGCCCGAAACTTGCTCTAACAGGTACTTTTTTTATTTTTCTTTGAGTTAATAATTATACATGTACTGATGGACCCGCGAAACAGACTTTCTAGATGAGCGTTGCTGCTTTATTACTACTCCATATTGTTTTTCTTTCAGTCGCTATTTTATCTAATTGTTATAGCGAACTGCTTATCGTATTGTTTTAATTATGACACCTTGTATTCCCGGGCATCTTGACCCGATGTTGATGTAATATCCAGATTATGGTTATTCTATTTCCAGCTGATGTGATCATTATATTTGTCTGCGTGAATGTGTTACAAATATCTTGTTGAGGTTATAATTGTACAGCTTATGAATGATGTATATCATTCGCTGGGCCTCAGTCGCGTGCCTGAATTTCCGTATAGCGGGAGGCGGGGCGTGACATGCAGCCTTGAATTCAACAAAGGCCCAAGAGGGTAGCACCATGCCTAATACCAAATGATGACGAAAGTTAAAGAAGAAGAAACTATAATATTTCATAACTCACAAAGAGAACGAAAATGAGATAAAATGAGTACTACTCAACTCATTAACATTCATAATAGTCAAAATACACAAGTCTCCCTCATTAGCATTAGAATCCACAATTTATAGTTCCCATTACTTACCTATCATTCATTCTCATTATTGAAACACTAGGTAACCATATTCCACATTTTCTTCTATTTTAACAAAACATATTCAACACAATAGTGTGTTGAACCACTCCTAAAAATGCTCAAAAGATATTGAAAGTATTTAAGTAAGAAACTCAAAAGGCAGTCAAAATATTTAAGAAAAAGTGGGCAATCATCCCTTTGCATCAACTTCGCACGACATCAATAAGCCATCAGAAGAACCTGTACTTCCAATTAAACTCCAATCAGACTCAAATTAAACTCCAAGTCCCCAACCAGATGTCTATATCTGTTACGAAAAAAAAATCCACATAACAAAATTCATATACAGATATCTCAATAACAACCAAAATCAAAACTAACACAAACTGCAAAAGTCTAGAAAAGTTTTTGGAGATTTATGAAGACGGGAAAAAATTTCAATAAGTTGATAAACTAGAAGCCACACTCGAATAATGGCATTGGGTGCACTGGCAATCCTTGGCTACAGGTCAGCACACTATTGGAATTCCTAAATATCCAGTATGTTAACTTCAAATTATAACAATGATTGCTTGATTTCAAAATAATTAACCACTATATAAGTAAACCAATTTGGCAAACTCCGCATAAATTTCTTAAATTTCTTCAAATAAGAAACACTAGAATAAATTGCTCACAGAATGCCAATTGTAATCACATCCATTTTCTAAAGTAGAAAAGGTGCACCAAAAACTTCAATGCATTACAAAGCATCATAGACATCAAACCTGCAATTAGACTATACGAAAGAAAACAATCACTCAACCAAAAGCAAGAGAAGTATACTCCACATTACTGAAAGAAAATAACAAAATTTTGGCCTGCATTAGCTAGAATTTTTTGCAGTACTAGGCCACTATTTGAAACTATTTGCGATTTTAGGCCAGTTCACAAACTATTAGCACTTTTGGCTAGCCAGTGCCACATCAGCAGCGGCCGCTATTGGGAATAGCGGCCGCTTCATAGCGACCTCCCACACTTGTCAGCTTGTAGAGAGGATATTGTATAATGGACATGACTTGGTGTAACTGAGATCGCTATTGTCAATAGCGGCCTCGGTCGCTATTCCCAATAGCGACCGCAGGTTGGCCCAATCGCTTTTAGGCCCACCTGAGGTCGCTATTGGGAATTAGCGACCTTAGTTAGACGAGGCCGCTATTGACAATAGCGATCTCAGTTACACCAAGTGGTTTGCAAATTATACAATACCCTCTATAATATGTCAAATGTGAGAGTACAATGTGTTGGTCGCTATGAAGAGGCCGCTATTCCCAATAGCGGCCGCTGCTGATGTGGCACTGGCTAGCCAAAAAAAGCTAATAGTTTGGGAAGTGGCCTAAAATCGCAAATAGTTTCAAAAAGTGGCCTAGTACGGCAAAAAATTCCATTAGCTACTGATCCAAGCAGCATTTCTCCTGTACAGTTCACAGTCACCCCCATCATTATCTGCAAGTTGAGAAAGAACACAGCAGAGTTACAGAATGAAAGATACATTAAAAACAGTGGGTCACAGTATTTTTCAAATACAAATTGCAACACTCAAAAGAGAATCCCTAATCACATATAGATAGCAAGTGTACACATAGCGGCCATTTTTCAACTACAAATTGCAGTCAATGATCTTTCATTTTGAATTGTTAATCATATAGTGATCTTGATCCAGTTCTCCAATGAAAGAAAGCTAGTAATTGAAGTCTCCATGTGGTCAATATACTCCAATTATTATTTAAGCCCAGCTAAAAATCTTCCTTAGGTAATACATAGGTAAACTCTTCCCTGTAATACACATGAATCTCAGCATGAAATCAAATGTAGCAAAAGATCACACACCACTTCACCCAACAAACTGATCTTTGACAAGATATCTTGAAGCTCGCATAGATCAAAGACAGTTATTCAACACTTACCTCTTTCTATTGCTCCGATTGAATTATATGAACAATGTTTCCAGAAAATGATATTATAGTGCTTCAGCTAAAATTTTTAATTGATTTCACTAATTGTATTAATCTATTATATGCAGCTGAAACACCTTATCTAGCAACAACTGGTTTTCATTTGGAGAAGAGCACGAACCAAGCATGCAATTGTGAACAAGTCCTTTTCCCTCCCTTCTTTCATTATCTAGTTTTCATCATTCAAGCTATCATTTTAAATTTTGTAAATACTGAATTAATTGTCCAAATTGAGAAAGAACAAAAGCAATAAAATGAAAGAAAAAAAAAGACGAACTAGAATCTCACCTTCTCAAAACCGTCATGGTACTGTCTCAGATCTCCCGCTTGATGCCATGTACTGACTATCAATCTCACCATCCATCATCCTTTCAAACCATCCATAACAACACAGCCACACAAATGCATCAAGTACATAGTTGCACTTACCTATTCAGCCAAGTTTCTCTACTTACCTATTCAGCAAGCTACGAATTTCAAAGTAATTGTGGGCAATGGAGCAACATTGGAGTGCCAAGGCCAATGCTTAGTTGTGCCTCTATCTATATGCAAGGCTATTTATTTCATATAGATTTTTTTGTATTGACCATCCATGCCCTGTACTGACTATCAATCTCACCATCCATCATCCTTTCAAACCATCCACAACAACACAGCCACACAAATGCATCAAGTACATAGTTGCACTTACCTATTCAGCCAAGTTTCTCTACTTACCTATTCAGCAAGCTACGAATTTCAAAGTAATTGTGGGCAATGGAGCAACACTGGAGTGCCAAGGCCAATGCTTAGTTGTGCCTCTATCTATATGCAAGGCTATTTATTTCATATTGATTTTTTTGTATTGACCATCCATGGTAGTGAAGTAGTACTCGAAGTTCAGAGGCTACAGTAATTAGGCCCTGTAACTACTGACTATAAGCTAGGCACAATGAGGTTTGTAGCAAACAATAATGCGATTATTCTACAAGGAGGTGAATCTGGTACTTCATCTCAGCTGCAACTGCATCAATTGAAGAGGACAACAGCCAAAGCATCTACAGCTCAATTTTATTCATTTGGTTCTAGACGAAAAGGACACTCCAAATGCAGCGATGCCGAAAGACTTACAACTCATATTACAACAATTAAAATGTGTTTAAAGAACCTTATGGCCTTCCACCAAGTAGAGATTATGACCATCAAATCAAATTCACTTACTTCCCTCATCGCAGCCAACTAATGTCAGACCCTACAAAAACCCACGCTTCCAAAAAGCAGAGAGAGATGCAAGTTTCGAAGGGTTGTGTGAAGATCTTATATAACACAGCAAGAGTCCTTTTTCCTCCTCCCCCGTTTTATTGGTGAAAAAGAAAGACGGAACATGGATACCACTCAGATCAAGAACACAATATTAAATGGAGAAGAAGAAAGGAAATGATTATATTGCAGATAAGAAGAGAAAATACGAAGAGTTTTGGAAAGTTTTCTGATATTTCTTAACATTCTCATCACTATTAGATTGCTTTAATAAATACTCTTTTCCGTTTGCTACAATCTGATCTTCCAATAGCTATTTGCCACGCGTCCCCTGCACTGACCGACCTCGATCCCTAGGTTGCGGTATCCTCCTCAGAGTGCGAGCTTGTCAGAGCGCACGTTTGGTAGTCGCTCAGATAAGTGGGCTTCTTCTTCACGCTGATGGGCCTTGCATTGTGTTATTGCGAGTAGTTTCCTCTGTTGCTCTGTTTGTACTATGGCCCATGGCCATATTCTCATTCATAATCGTAACAGCATCATAGCTTAATACTTCCTTTTAGTAAGAACCCATAAAACTTTGTTTTGTGAAAAATAATACCAAAAAAATAATCTGAAAGGATGCCTGGGGTAACTATTCCAAAAAAAAAAAAAACCAAAAGACGGGCACAAGTAAGCATTTAAATCACAGTTTGGTGCTTAGTGCTTACTATTTTCAAGACCAAACTTCAATACAACAATTTGGCATAATGGTCTTTTCAAATCCTAAAAGTTTACCCAACCTTACTAGTTCCCACAGTGATATTTTTGTCAGAAATAGATTTGTGATATGTAAAAGAAGCGTAATGAAATTTGCAATTATTTCAAAATTAGAGTTGAGAAAGATGCTTTAAAATGAATAAACTAGTTGGGTAGCCCATCTGAAGAAGAGGAATATTAGGGAAGGATTTGCCTATATCTACTATCAGAAAATCCACAGAAAATCTTCTAAATATGTATGTGTTTAAATGGAATGTAGTTTATCATCAAACTCTATCAATGTATTAAGCAATACCATTTAACCTGTTCAAAGAGGTTGTTTGGCCCTTTCATTATGAATTATGAGGAGTCAAATCATTTTAACCCTCAAATAGGTTAATTAACATTGCCCCCCTTTTTTTTGTATTTTCAAGCTAAAGGACAAATCTAGCCCTTTGGGGATCAAAGTGTCACTTTCTGTGCTTAAAAGAAGCATAGGCCCCCCTGGGCCTTAACCCTATTACTTAATCCTTTGTCAAACACACCTCAAAAAGCAAATATAAAAACTTGATATAGAACAAAATCGTTGAAAACAAAGCAGCTGCAACAATTACAACATATATATAAATATATCTATTTTGCATTGGAGTTGAGGGATACTTGTTACATGACTTGCAAGCCACTGAACAGGTAGATTTAGGACTTCGTTGCTTCCACTTGTCGCCATTTTCCCGTGTTTTTCCCAACCTGTCGAGCTGGATGAGGGGTTGCAGGAGGCCCACCTTTCTTTCCATCATCTCCTACACACAAAAAATCACTAGAGCATGTCACATCCAAATTTTTAAAAAAAAATATATGATTTCAATTCTTAATCATTGAGCCCAGCAGAATAAAAGGATACCAATTTCGAATTAAAAAATTGTAGTCTCCCCATTTTTCCGCAAGGAAAATAGGTGTTAATTGCTTACAAGATATTTCACTAGCAATCACATTTATCTCTGCAGCAGCTTAATGCCCACTTTGTCTTAAGGATTCATTCAACATGTCATGAAATCCAACACCTTAATATGGTGCAAGTCGAAGTGCAGAAATAAGAAATATGTATTTTCTATGTAAAATTAGAATTCACTTACATTGATAGTTCCCACACTGATATTTTTGCCACAAATAGATTTGTGATATGTCAAAGAAGCATAATGAAATTTGCAATTATTTCAAAATTAGAGCCGAGAAAGATGCTTTAAAATGAATAAACTAGTTGGGTCGCCCATCTGAAGAAGAGGAATATTAGGGAAGGATTTGCCTATATCTACTATCAGAAAATCTTCAGAAATCTTCTAAATATGTGTGTGTGTTTAAATGGAATGCAGTTTATCATCAAACTCTATCAATGTATTAAGCAATACCATTTAACTTGTTCAAAGAGGTTGTTTGGTCCTTCATTATGAATTATGAGGAGTCAAATCATTTTAACCCTCAAATAGGTTAATTAACTTTCCCCTTTTTTTTTGTATTTTCAAGGTAAAGGACAGATCTAGCCCTTTGGGGATCAAGTGCTTCTTTTTGTGCTAGAAGCATAGCGCCCCTGGGCCTTAACCTATTAATCCTTTGTCAAACACACCTCAAAAAGCAAATATAAAAACTTGATATTGAACAAAATCGTTGAAAACAAAGCAGCTGTAACAATTACAACATATATATAATATATCTATTTTGCATTGGAGTTGAGGCATACTTGTTACATGACATGCAAGCCACTGAACAGGCAGATTTAGGAGTTCGTTGCTTCCACTTGTCGCCATTTGCTCGTGTTTTACCAGCCTGTTCGGCTGGATGAGGGGTTGCACCAGGCCCACCTTTCTTTCCATCATTTCCTACACACAAAATCAACTAGAGCATGTCACATCCAATTTTTTTTAAAAGATATATATGATTTCAATTCTTAATCATTGAGCCCAGCAGAATAAAAGGATACCAATTTCCCATTAAAAAATTGTAGTCTCCCATTTTTTCCACAAGGAAAATAGGTGTTAATTGCTTATAAGATATTTCACTAGCAATCACATTTATCTCTGCAGTAGCTTAATGCCCACTTTATCTTAAGGATTCATTCAACATGTCATGAAATCCAACACCTTAATATGGTGCCAGTCGAAGTGCAGAAATAAGAAATATGTATTTTCTATGTAAATTTACTTTAGGAGAAAAGGTTCATTATGACCGAATGCCTTCCTGAGGTTTCTCCACACACACACACACACACACACTCACACACACACACAAAAACATTCTCCACTTCTAACCTTTACCTCTTGTTTTAGTTTCTGCCCAGAACTGTCACTATTGATTATTAATTTTTTAATATATTTGTAGGTGAACAGTGTCCTTCCAAATTTTATATAGTACAAAACTTGGAAAATTATCCAAAAGCACCATTTTGGTCAATATGAATTATCAAAATAACAGATGTTAAAACTTAAAAGTGTTGACTACCAAACAATAGGACGTATCTTTATTAAAAACATTTGAGAAACTTTTCTTACTTAAAGTTTAGAAATAGAGTATTGGATGTCTTCAAATTTGGTTCAACAAATATGATTCAACAATTTTAGGGGTACCAAGTATGGTATGACCACATTCAAATTTTAATTACATTCAACAAAGAGAGAAAATAAAAAGGTGACACTGCAATCCAATGGCTCATAATTTCCTTTTATGTATCAACTAAATGGGACCTAATTAATAATTTGGTGGGTGATAAAAGCATAATCTTTACTGTTATAACTAAAAAAATAGAGTCCATGGTTATGTGGATATGTAGAGTTTAGCATGCATATTACAAGAGTGAGTTTACATCTTTATTTGTCAAACTAATTTTAAGCAACATTCTCAATCAATGATAAGTATTGTGTACTGAGGAATAAATAAGGCCCATAAAGACATTGACAGTAGATAACAATTATTGTGATATTTACGGTATTCTAATTGATAAGTCATGCCTTTTCCATGCTAAAATTACGGTATTCTAATTGATAAATTTGGTTGCACGCACACACACACACACGCACAAACACAAAAACTGACCTGTTCTCTGTCCAGCCGGGGTGATAAATTTAGCCTTCTTTTCAAGAGCAGGTGCAAGAGTATTTGAAGTAGACTCAGCAGGTCTTTTGCCAGTTAGAGCCTAGACGGTGGACATGAAATTGAGAATGGTGCTGAATATAGACAACCAGAAAGCTAATAAACATGTGAAAAGTTATACAGCCACCTTCTTAGGCGTCTCCTCATCTTCATCGTCACCGTCACTCATTGCTCCGATCAAGGCCTGAAACATTGATTTGATCCACATGTTAGATTAAGCATAGCTTTGCTACACATGGTGTGTACATTGATTCGTTCACGTCAATGAGCCACTAAAATGTAATTCCTCATATCTACTATTATAACTTCAAAAGCAAATAATGTTGCTGTGATTAGCTTGTGCAGCATCATCAGACTAAAACTAAGTTCTTTTGATAACATGCACGCATGCTTCTTCACATGCACACAATGGGAACTAGAGAAGCATTAAATCGATCAATATATCATGTCTGTATGAATTTGGTGCTCTTAGGCACACATTGGAAACTAGAAAACTAAGGAAAACGTGAGCAAATCTAGTGATTAGAATGCCTACAGTATCATTGAAATACATGAACAGGAAAACGTGCACAAATCTAGTGATTAGAATGCCTACAGCATCATTGAAATACATGAACAGGAAAACGTGCACAAATCTAGTGATTAGAATGCCTACAGTATCATTGAAATACATGAACAGGAAAACGTGCACAAATCTAGTGATTAGACTGCCTACAGTATCATTGAAATACATGAAAAGGAAAACGTGCACAAATCTAGTGATTAATAAGACTGCAGTATCATTGAAATGAAGCTTAAGGTGGGTAACTTTTGGGTAATGAAATAAAACACTGAGCACTAAATATATCTATGCTTAAACGCGCTCACAGTACTGTGAATAGATATTGTAAACAGTGTATTAATGTCTAAAAAAGTTGTTCTTTTAGAGAACATTGTTTGTTCTATGCAAATGTTCCTCTGCTCACTGTAGCTACATGCTGCTCCAGCCTATTCACGACTTTTCATTTACGAGTCTGCTTTGGCTTGTCTCTGCTTGCAGAAGACTTCGCTACTTTATTCGCAGGAAGAGGTGTGGCAACATGCCCACCTTTCTTTTCATCACCACCTATTAAAGAAAAACAAAATGAAGTGAACACCTTTGACTCATAACAGAAGACAAGGAACTCTAGATATTAAGAGACATCTCTGAAGATTAAATGTACAAACCTCTTCTCTGTCCACCTGATGGCATTGCAACGGTTTGCCTTGTTCTCGGAAGCAGGTGTTTTTGAAACAGATTCAGCTTGCCTCTTTTTGCCACTAGCAGCCTACAGCAGAACCATATTGGGAACCTAAAACTTTTTAAACATGTATGAGAAGATGAAATATTATCTGCTTAGGAGTAGTCTCATCTTCCTCATCAGAATCCCCATTCTCATCATCATCGTTATCACTCACCCAATCAGTCATGTCCAGCAAAAATTAAGAATAAAAGTAATTACAACTCATAAACCTACAATATTGGTGGTAGTTTGCATAGACCGATCTGTGCAAAATAAATAACATAAATATTACTATTTACGATAAACAGCAAGTAGTGATCGGTAGTAAAAAAATTACTATAATTTATTCAGTATTATCTGGATATGATTATTGTCGAAACGTCATAATGCAAAGACAATTTACTTAACAATAATATATTTACCACATCATCTCCAGATTCATGCTCAGTCATCCTCATCCTCATCCTCATCATCACAGTCATCAGCATTTGGCTTATCATTTTTAATTTCCTCAGCAGCTTTAGCCTTAGGTTTTGCAACAGAATTGTCCTTCCCAGCATTTGTGGGAGATATACCCTCCTGCTCCTTCACCTTAGTCTTCCCTACAGAAGGAATTGTATACATATTTAGTAAAAAGAAACAAATCATTGAACCCAAAAATTCAAGTTGCAAAATGCACTAAAGATGGAGCTTATGGGACTTACCTTTAGAATCATCTGTAGATAACCTTGGCATTTCTTCCTTATCATTCACAATAACCTCAACATAATTTTTAAATTGATCAAAGAACAAAACGTTACTATCCAGAGCATACGGATAGCATGTGTAAGTCTCAATATAACAATTAGCTTTGCTGCACAAAATTTTAACAAAGCAAAACCGCATACAAGAAACCAGGTTGAGTAGCACACCAAATAGCCCAAGAGATGTAATAGTTGTATGGCTTGAATGCAAGGATATTCTTTTATCATATTTAGTTTGCTTTAGATGACGAATCGGAATTCTAGTATCAGCTTAGCAGGAAAACCTATATCCATACTTGTAATAAATGAACACAATAACCCATATTTAAAGACAAAGCCTCGGACCAAAATTGAACAGATAGAATACGAGCCACTCTTTTCAATATACAATTGTAAACTAAAAGGTCCACTTGAACTTAAACTGAGAAGTGGGGATTACCTTCAAAGTAATAACAATGAAATTATGTGCAAAAATAATTTACACAAAATACTAAAAAAAAGCATGTTGTTATGCCATAAGCAAGAAATTATGCCATGTTGTTATTTATAAGCAAGAAATGTCTAGAGCAATTGCAATTTTTGGGTCTATAGAATTGCAAACATTTTGTGATGCTTCTATAATAGACTTACTCTATTTCAGTTCATCTTTGTTATATGTATATTTTTTTAAGTGTGTAGGCAGTGATGACAAAAAAATGTTGAAGTTTATTTTTGTGGGGTGGGGGGGACATGGTTAGTTGCAGTTGGCATGGCATAATAATGCAGCCATAGACTAATCTTGATGCTTGATTTAAACAATCCTTACACACAAGTGTGTTTTTCGAGCCTATAGCAATTGCAGTTTTGAGCCTATGCTTGATTTATAGAAGAGTGCATGTGATTCTCACAAACACAAGTGAATGCTTGCTAGTTTTGTGAGGTCATGCTTTATGTTAGTAGGCAGTTATGACCAAAAAAAAATCATCTTTGTTTATGTTGTGTCTTGGCTGATTGAGCTCTTATTTATGTTGTTTATGAGCTGATTAAGAGATGTTTATGTTGTTTCCAGGCTGATTGAGCTTTTTTTTATGTTGTTTATGAGCTGATTGAGAGTTGTTTATGTTGTATCTTGGCCAATTGAGCTTTTTTTTGTTGTTGTTTATGAACTGATTGAGGGATGTTTATGTTGTATCTTGGCTGATTGAGCTCTGTTTAATTTTGTTTCTGAGCATTCTAAGTTGGCGCGCGCGGGGGTGGGGGGGGGGGGGGGGGGGGGGGGAGACTAGTTGGCATGGCACAATAATACAACCCTAGGGAAATAAGTATGCTTGATTTGAACAAACAGTGAAATATAAGTGTGTTCTGAGCCTACGACTACTTCAATTCATGATTTGGTTGATTAGTAGTATTTGGCAGTTTGTAGTAGTATTTTAGTTCATGAATACATGTTTAAGATTATTGTTTTAATTTTTTCAGGAGCAGCAGCAGCAGCTCAAGCAAGCAACAACATATAAGCATTTTGTACATGTTGTTTATGAGCATTTTCAACTATTTATATTTTGTTTCCAGGTAGATTGTACTCTGTTTAGGTTGTATATTTGAACTAATTGAACTCTGTTTATGTTGTATCTTGCCTGATTGAGCTCTTTTTTATGATGTTAATGAGCTGATTGAAGGATGTTTATGCTGTATCTTGGCTGATCGAGCTATTTTTTATGTTGTTTATGAGCTGAATGAGGAATGTTTATGTTGTATCTTGACTGATTTGAGCTCTTTTTTATGTTGTTTATGAGCTGATTGAGGAATGTTTATGTTGTATCTTGCCTGATGGAGCTCTTTTTATGTTGTTTATGAGCTGATTGAGGGATGTTTATGTTGTATCTTGGCTGATTAAGCACTTGTTTATGAGCTCAATCAGCTCATAAACAACATAAAAAATAACTCAATCGGCCAAGATACAACATAAACAACTCTCAATCAGCTCATAAACAACATAAAAAAGAACTCAATCAACCTGGAAACAACATAAACATCTCTCAATCAGCTCATAAACGACACAAAAAATAGCTCAATCAGCCAAGATACAACATAAACAAAGTCGAATTTTTTTGTCATCACTGCCTACTAACATAGAGCATGACCTCACAGCCAACTGCAACTAACCATGTCCCCCCCCCACCCAACCCACAAAAATAAACTTCAACATTTTTTTTGTCATCACTGCCTACACACTTAAAAAATATACATATAACAAAGATAAACTGATATAGAGTAAGTCTATTATAGAAGCATCACAAAATGTTTGCAATTGCTATAGACCCAAAAATTGCAAACGCCCTCAAGCAAGGCCAGCAAACTGCAATTGCAGTTGCTATAGACCCAAAAATTGGAGGCTGGCTAGGGTTTCGATTGGGGAGAGAAGAAGTAAAGAAGAAGAAGGGGAAGTGAACTAATTGAACTCTGTTTATGTTGTTTATGAGCATTTTCAGCTATTTATATTTTGTTTCTAGGTAGATTGTACTCTGTTTAGGTGGTATATTTGAACTAATTGAACTCTGTTTATGTTGTATCTTGCCTGATTGAGCTCTTTTTTATGATGTTTATGAGCTGATTGAAGGATGTTTATGTTGTATCTTGGCTGATTGAGCTCTTTTTTATGTTGTTTATGAGCGGATTGAAGGATGTTTATGTTGTATCTTGCCTGATGGAGCTCTTTTTATGTTGTTTATGAGCTGATTGAGGGATGTTTATGTTGTATCTTGGCTGATTTAGCACTTGTTTATGATTGAGCTCATAAACAACATAAAAAAGAACTCAATCGGCCAAGATACAACATAAACAACTCTCAATCAGCTCATAAACAACATAAAAAAGAGCTCAATCAGCCTGAAAACAACATAAACATCTCTCAATCAGCTCATAAACGACACAAAAAAAGAGTTCAATCAGCCAAGATACAACATAAACAAAGATGAATTTTTTTGTCATCACTGCCTACTAACATAGAGCATGACCTCACAGCCAACTGCAACTAACCATGTCCCCCCCCCCACCCAACCCACAAAAATAAACTTCAACATTTTTTTTTGTCATCACTGCCTACACACTTAAAAAATATACATATAACAAAGATAAACTGATATAGAGTAAGTCTATTATAGAAGCATCACAAAATGTTTGCAATTGCTATAGACCCAAAAATTGCAAACGCCCTCAAGAAAGGCCAGCAAACTGCAATTGTAGTTGCTATAGACCCAAAAATTGGAAGCTGGCTAGGGTTTCGATTTGGGGAGAGAAGAAGTAAAGAAGAAGAAGGGGAAGTGAACAGCCTGCAAGTGAAATCCCCAAAATGCCCTTCAAAACTTTGGCATGATTGAGATGTTTGGGCGGAATAGCAACGACTGAGATCTTTGCTCACGATAAGGGCTCTTCTAACCATCTCATCATAATAGACTCGCTATATAAAAATTATTCCTTATCTTCAATGCATAAATCAAGACCAATAACAAAATCAAGACTCAATTAAAAATTTGTAGGGGGGGATAATAATTCGAAGTAGTGCTTGTAAAATAGTGCTTGTCATCATTGCCTAGACCAACACACAACAAAAGGCAGGATCTAAAAATTTTAAAGCATTGATACTGCGAATCAAACACTTCTTGTATGGGGGGAATCATGCATCACTTTTCTATCCATCATAGCGAACAAACCATGATTCTATCAGCTTGCCTGCAAACAATGTAACGATAATTTAAAGAAATGTATACAACAAAAATTAAAGATTCTCACAAGAAAAAGAATTCATCTAAAACACACAATGTGGTCTATACCTCCTAAGCTAAAAGGAAATTTATTGTATATATATATATATGTGTGTGGTCTATACCTCCTAAGCTAAACGGAAATTTATTGTATATATATATATATATATATATATATATATATATATCTTCTTTTTATCAAGAATTAAACCCTCTACAAATTAAACCCCAGTAATTGATCTAAAGCTTTCTACTAATCTAAATTTGGGGAAATATAAAACAAACCAATCATATAGGAAACAAACCAACACCTCTAAAATAGCAATGACAAAACAAAAGTAATTTATCTGTCAACTCTTTAACTTGTAATCTTTGTTTAAGATAAACCTAACATGCTTTTCTAAAAGTGTAATGTCAACACAATAAAATTCATGAACCCAATAAAACTAGGGTAAGGATTCAATAGCTTAGAGTTTGGGGGGTTTCAATTTGGGGTAGGGTTTAGAAGTGAGAGGGGGTGGACTTGGGCGTCGACGATAGAGGGCGAGTAGGAGTGAGGTAGGGTTTTGGGGGGAGGTCGGGGTGTGGGTTTGGGTTTGGAGCAGCGAGGAGGATAGACGAGGAGCGGCAGGGTGGGGGTTTGGAGTGGCGAGGAGCGTCGGGGTGTGGATTTGGAGCAGCGAAGAGGAGAGAGAGGAGCGTCGGGATTTAAGGAAGAGAAGAAGGTTGGAAGCTGTGTTTCGATTTGGGGGAGAGAAGAAGTAAAGAAGAAGGAGAAGTGAACAGCCTGCAAGTGAAATCCCCAAAATGCCCTTCAAAACTTATGTAGATTGAGATGTTTGGGCGAAATAGATCTCAGCCGTTGGATCACGATAAGGAGCTCAGCTTACCATCTCATAATAGACCTACCCTCTCTTTTATATTATATATATAATATATAATAATACTAATAGGCCTACCCTCTCTTTTATCTCCATTTTAAAAAGGAGAGGAAAAGTATGAATTCACACCTACCTTAACACATGCAGAACACATCTTTTAATTAACAACATAAAATAGAAAGAAAAAAAATAATATAATACTGCTTCCTCTCCCCAAACCCTTCAACCCCGCGCACACTTCTCTCCATTTTAAAAAGGAGAGGAAAAGTAGGAATTCACACCTACCTTAACACAAGCAGAACACATCTTTTAATTAACAACAGAAAATAGAAAGAAAAAAAATAATATAAAACTGCTTCCTCTCAATCGCCATATGCCGCTCACACTTCCTCGCCCAAACCCTTCAACCCCGCACACACTTCCTCGCCCAAATCCCACCGAGCTCCACTCTATCGCAGCCCGCCGTTAGCCTCACAATCGCCATACGCCGCTCGCCACCCACGCTGCCTCCCAACCAGTCTCCCACGCAGCTTGAATTCAAGGATTTTCGCTAGGATTATCATCAAATCTAAGGTTTCTGAAAATGCTCAAAAATCCATTTGCAAAATGAGTCCTATAATTTTTTTACGGAAATTTGGGAGTTTGGAGGGAAATCGTTAAGCAGTGAAAGAAGAAGGATGGGCTCAAAACCATAACCCAAATGGGCCTCGGAGCCTTCCTTGGTAAGCATCAATGAAGCTGGAAGAGGCCATGTTCTTGGTTTCCTCCTCAATCTGATCCTCATCATCATCATCTTCTTTTTCATCTGATTTCAATTCATGTCTACAGTGATTTCAAATGGATGATGAAACTGGACGAAACGATGTTCTTGATATTAAATTACAAATCAGATGATGACTACAAAAATATGCACTAAATCATGGAAGCGCTATCCTCATTTTAGTTTCTCTTATATCATGCTCTTAATGATGTCTAAAATTAAGGATAAACAAACTAAGATATAAATATAAATGTCAACAAATTCAGAATTCTGCAGTGTAGTTAATTGCTCTATGACCATATGAGCAATCTACATATATAACCAATAAAAACCATAGAAACGAATTAATATACTCGCTCAGGAACATACTTGCTGAGACGATGCCAATTTCCATTGAAATCTATATAAAACTTCTTTAATTTAAACTTCAGTCTGAAAAATATTCATGAAGCACAACTAAAAGCTCAAAAAAACCTATCAAATTTCAGGAACTATTAGAAAATTTTGAAATTAAACTGTAGCTCCTTGGGACCTGAAAGTATAGCTGCTAAAGTATATATGAAAGTAACACATATTTTTCAGTTCTTTTTGTTATCAAGATGGGTTTATGTAGATATAACACTCCATAAAGATTTGATGAAATTAGAAGTAATTTAATAGAAATTATGAACCTAGATTAATCCATATATATATGGTGTCACATTTGAAAATGAATGACATTGTTTGTGTGACTACACTTGCTTTTTGCTTCTACCAATTTTGTCATTTGAAATGACGATATTATCGATCTACGTATATGACCTTACAAAATACATACGGAATTTAACTTTACTGATTTTTTTGGGATGGGTTAAGGTTTTACAATAAGGATTTATCTCACCATCTTCATGATTGTTTTGGTCTGATTGAGGTTTTGTTGGATTGATTTTTGGAGGAGTTATGATTTGGCAGTTAGGGCTTGGGCCCCGAAAATGGCAAATGATGCTACTTTATCTATGAATTTGGATATGAATAATTGTAGAGTTTCATTGTTAATATTATTGTATTTGGTCCAATTGAGTTGAATTGGGACATGCATAATTGTAGGGTTTCATTGTACTATTATTGTACTTACTATTGGTTTATTGGATTAACAAAATGTTCTTCATCCATACAGATTTTTTTGGTTGCAAGTTCATGCTGTGAATTCCCGACGCCGACGTCCACCCACATCCCCTGCTGGTAACTAACTTGAAGACTTCTACAAATTGTTGGAAAGTTACACATCGAAAATTGTGAGTTTCCTTTCAATTGAATATAGAACATATAGAATGATGCTGGTTTCAAAATGTGAATTTGTATAGCTAATTATCAATTATTGTTCTCTCAATGTGTTTCTGATGTTGATTATATTTAATTTGAGAGAGAATGTTTGATTTGAGAGGGAAGGCGGTTGAGAAGCACACAATCGAGAAGGATATAGCGGAGTACATCAAGGAGTCCGAGAAGAGCCACAACCCAACTTCGGTAATTATTCAACTTTTTTTCCTTTCCTTTCAGTTGAATAGAAATATAGAATAGTGTTGGATGGTTTAGAAATATGAATTGGTTAATTTGTAGATTTGTCATCTTTTGATTATATTGCGATAGAAATAATTAAGGGACATCTCTAAATTTTTGAGTTCCATAGAATTTTATAAGCCTCTCAAAATTGTTTTAGCCAATTGCACAGGGTAAGCCTAGTCATTTTAAAAGCCAAAAGAGTTTCTTTTAACAATATTTTTTTCCTTTTTCTTTTCGAGAGATTGAGAAAGATGCACTCTTATGGGTGAATGTGTGGTTAAATATGAAATGGAAAAATTTACGGTTATTTGCAAATGACATTTATATCCATCTTCTGAACAATCACACTTGACTACAAGGTGTGACTACTGTAAGTGTGAGGGACTCGGTTATGAATTAGAATGGGCCAAAATACTCACTTATCAATACTTTCAAGAAAAAAAATGTATTACTCCCAAGTCTCCAACTTACTTTTTGAGAAATTGCATCCTAATTTATATATATGCACAAGTTACTTCCAAGGCTCCAACTTACTTTTTGAGAAATTACTTTGGTAATTATTCGACTTTTTTTCCTTTTCTTTCAGTTTAATAGAAATACAGAATAGTGTTGGTTGGTTGGTTTGGAAGTATGAATTGGTTAATTTGTAGATTTGTCATCTTTTATTATATTGTGATAGAAATAATTAAGGGACATCTCTAAATTTTTGAGTTCCATAGAATTTTGTGAGTCCCTCAAATTGTTTTAGTAAATTGCACATGGTAAAACTAGTCATTTTGAAAGCAAAAGGAGTTTCTTCGAATAATATTTTTTTCTTTTTCTTTTCGAGAGGTTGAGAAAAAAGGCGCTCTTATAGGTGAATGAGTGGTTCAAAATGAAATGAAAAAAATTATTGTTATTTGCAAATGACAGTTATATCCATCTCCTTTTGCATAATCACACGTGACTATAAGGTGTGAGGGGCCCGGTTATGAATTAGAATGGGCCAAAAATTACTCCGTTATCAATACTTTCAAGAAATAAAAAGTACTACTCCCAAGACTCCAACTTACATTTTGAGAAATTGCATCCTAGTTTACATATATACACAGGTTTGTATAAACACATCCACTACGTGCACATACACATATATAGACATATACATAAATAGAATATTAAAAAGTTTCATATAAAGGATATTAAAAAATTTCTGAATTTTACTGAATTTACAGAGTTTTTCCCGAATCCCGTACATTTGAATCTAACTGAATTATTCCCGAACCCTGAATTTGAGATTATGCTAAAGTTACCTCATGACAATGAGTTTTAATACATGTTGTACTTTACCTAAATTTGGTAACATATTTTAACCAATTTAAATTTGACTAGTTTAGTATCGTACAAAATTTTGTTTTATTATTAATGCATAAAATGAGCTATGCATAATAATTCTTATATTTTGTAGTTAATTTTGTTAATTAGTTTAGACATGAATGAATACGTTCAAATATTATATTTCATTAACATTTTTCTCATTTTCATAAGTATAGCACACTTAGGTTATTAATTTTTTTTATAAAAAAAATTGGGGTATATTCTTCACCCTACGTGACAAAAATTTTGATATTGTTTAATCGATGATCTAAGCATATTATTGTAACCATAACATTTTAAAGTTTTTTGATTATGAAAGATCATGAGAAGTTTGAGGTGATTCGGACAGCAGATGGACAGCCAATGCATCACTGGCTGTTTGCCAAATATGTTTTTTTGTTCTTCTATCGTGGTGCTGGTGCGGTTCAATGGATTGTTTCTCGTATCATCCACAAGATAGGGTAATATATAAATTAAGAACATTTGAAATAAATGAATTAATTAATTAAAATAATTAACGATGTGTATTCTATATAGGGCGAGCGAGCAATGACCTGAACTATTTGTTTTGCGAAAGGTTATGTTCATTGCATCAATTGTAATTTACATAATCCAATCAGTGTTGTGGCTACGGGGGTTCGAAATGTTATAACCAAAAGATTGGTAATGAATTTGATAGTGTAAATTTTTAATAACTAACCTAATAAAGAGTATAGATTAATAATTCTAATTAATATATTTGTTTGTTTTAGGTAATTGAGGTCCGTAATTATAAATTGGCGATCTTTATTATCTTTCAAACTACTACCCTCATTGACTACTTCTTGACTGCAGGTTTGGCCTACCTTGAGCTATTTTTCCTTTTCTCTAATCATAAACCCAAATTATGAAGGTCCTAATCAATCCTTACTTTCTTTCTTTTGTAGGTTAGACGTAAGAGGCTCGGTTTGCCCAACATGTCGAAGTCGTTTGCTGCATTGATGGGGTTATCTTGAGCCTCTTCCTGACTCCGGTAGTTGCTCCCGCTGCGGGTGCTCAGGCAGATAATCCGACAGAGGCGACCTAAGCTAAAGTCGACCGATGGAGAAATGTGAACAAGTGGTGGGTTGACCGGATGCGTATGATCTGTTCTGTTCTTATCAGTTTTGAGCTATGTATCTTTGTGATATCTTCAGTATGTTCCGATGCGGCTGCATCACCATCTCGATCGATCACTCCATCTCAATTCTCTTCTCCCCCAAGACATCTTCTATAAGGGAAATACGTTGTAAATACGCCCTGGGGAGAAAAGAATTAAGATGAAGTGATCGATCAAGATGGTGATGCAACGCATCTAGACATATTGGACATATCGGAAAGATACATAGCTCAAAACGGATAAGAACAAAAAAGATCATAGGCATCCGGTCGACCCACCACTTGATCGCATTTCACCATCGATCGAGCTTAGCTTTGGTCACCTCTGCCGGATCATCTACCTGAGCACCCGCCGCCGGAGCAGTCACGAGAGTCCGGAAGAGGCTTAAGATAGCCTCATCAATGCAGCCAACGATTTCGATATGTTGGCCAAATTGAACCTCTTACGTCTAACCTGTAAAAGAAAAAAAAAGTAAAGATTGATTTGGGCTTTCAGGATATGGAATTGTGATTAGGAAAAGAAAAGAAAAATACCTCAACGTAGGCCAAAACTGCAGTCAAGTAGTAGTTAATGAGGGTAGCAGTTTGAATGATAATAAAGATCGCCAATTTATAATTACGGACCACAATTATCTAAAAAAACAAATATTAATTGGAATTATTAATCTATATATACTATTTATTAGGTTAGTTACTGAAAATGTATTATCAAATTCATTACCAATCTTTTGGTTATAACATTTCCAAACCTCTATAGCCACAGCCCTGCTTGGATTATATAAATCAAAATTAATGTAATGAACATAACATTTTGCAAAACAAATAGTTTAGATCATTGCTCGCTCGGACTATATAGAATACACATCGTTTATTATTTAATTAATTAATTTATTTATTTCAAATATACTTAATTAATATATTATCCCATCTTCTGAATCATACAAGAAACAAGCCACTGACCCATATCAACACCACGATAGAAGAACAGAAGGACATATTGGGCAAACAACCAGTGATGCATTGGCTATCCATCCGCTGTCCGGATCATATCAAACTTCTCATGATCTTTTATAGTCAAAAAACTTTAAAATGTTATGAGTTACAATAATACGCTTAGATAATCGATTAAACAAATATCAAAAAATTTATCACGTAGGATGAAGAATATACCCAAAAAAACTTTTTTAAAAAAAAACTAATAACCTAAGTGTGCTATACTGGTGAAAATGAGAAAAATATTGATAAAATATAATATTTGGACGTATTTATTCTTGTCTAAACTAATTAACAAAATTAACTACAAAATATAAGAATAATTATCCATAGCTCATATCACGCATTAATAATAAGAAAGAAATTTGTACTATACTAAAATAATCAAATTTAAATAGGTCAAAATATGTTACCAAATTTATGTAAACTACAACATGTATCAAAGCTCATTGTCATAAGGTAACACTTAGCGACGTCAATTAGGTTGAGTTCCTCAACCTACTAAGTCCTCACACTTCCATACTTCCATCAAGCTACACATCCGTCATTTAACAAGATAAGTCATTAATGGTTAAGATACTAACAAGGATTATTCTACTACTCTCCACCATCATAACATGGCCAACTATCCAAATTTCTAACTTGATCAATTACTACACATTCAAGCATACTCTAACAAGATCAACTTTCTCCTTGATTAATAAAACATGAACTTTAATATAACTCCACTTCAATCAAACTACTGACAATTACTACGAAACTACTAACAAGGATTAGCTTACTAACTTGAACTACATTACTAACATGAACAATTAATTTACCAATTAGCTTCCTAACCATTTACTAAGATTAATTTATAACTCTTCAAGCTACTAACTCAACTTCAAGCTTCATTCATGATCAACTTATAATTCTTTCAATTATACTAACATGAGTCAAGTCAACTTCAAGCTTCATTCATAATCAATGTTCACATTTTAACTTTCTAACTTACCAACATAATCAATTCTACTTACTAATATAAACCTTTCTTACATGACATCTTACTAACCAACATGATCACTACTTACTAACATGACTAAAGCTTACTATTATGAGTAAGAGCTTACTAACAAAAGGCTAATTTTACTAACATCAACAATCTACTACACAAGATTCTCATAAAAATCACAACTTTACATTCTACAATTAACAACCAAGCTACTACTCCAAGCACATGATTTTTATTTCATAATCAAGTATAAAAATTCCATCTTTACTCTTCTACTACCATTCTTATGCATAAAAATGTAATCTTTATAATTAAAAGATGAAGAACACCCACCCTGTTTAAATTAAAACCTAGCTCCTTCTTCTTAATCCTCTTCTTCTTCTTCTTTTATCTCAAGCTCCAATAATTCTAGGAAATTCATAAGAAATTAATTAGAATAGGAAAATAGGATGAAGAAATTCCTCCTTAAGCCTTGGCCGAAATCCAAAGAAATGAGTGGGAGTGCTTGTTGGGAGATTAAACTTGAAGTAGAATGAAATTTGGAGTAGAAAATGAGAAGAAAAAATTAAGATTTTTGGTTCTTACTTGGTTTCTTTTTCTTTTTCTTTTTCTTTTTTTTTTGAATGAATGAATGAAGAAGAATTTCTTCTCATCTTCACTCTTTTATACAAATGAGTGAGAAATGAATGGCTAGGAATGGGAGATGTGGTCGGCTAAGAGACCAAGAGAAATGAGGGTGAGGTGGAGTGTAGGGTTTCTAGAGAGTTTCTTTTCCTTTTGTTTTGTTTGTTTTATCATGTTAACCCTAACCCCTTAAACCTCCTAACCCTTAACCCTACTCATCATAACCCTCATGAACAAACAATCCATACACTTAAATATTTTATTATTCAATCATACAACATACATTTAATTTAAGCAATCTATTGGCCTACATTATAATTTATAATAGATGCATATAATAAAATCACAACACAATCTATATAAAATTTATAATATTTAATTTATAATTTGAATGTACAATTTCTATTATCTACTTCCATACAAAAATAATTATTTATTTGGGATCTTACAGTTAGAGCATCTGTAGTCGTTGAAACTCAAATTTTCTATATTTGACTTTTAGAAATATGAATTTTGAGTTGGGCTTGTAGTCGTTGAAACCCAAAATTTGAATGAACGGTGGATGATATTTTGTTTCTTGAATCTCAGCCAATAATCTCCTCAAATAAAAAAAAATGGCGTTCAAAACATTTTGTAAAAAAACAATTGTTCGCATAGACGCACATAACAATTCCTATAGGCCCATTCCATCTCAACCCTTGATCAAAAAATTCACATCAATCACAAATTTACTTCACATGCATAATATTCCTATAGGCCCTATTCCATAGAGATAAAAAATCAAAATGGGGGGAAATCTTCATGGTCACAAGATGTTCTTGCATCCGTTTCCCTTTTAATTTTTTTTAAAAAAATTGGGTTAGATGCAATAAGGTCCTGCGTCCGTTCACAATTTCTGCATTTTTTATTTTGTCAGACACTAGATGAACTTGCGTCCGACACTGCTTTTAAAAAAAGATGGAATGGACGCAAGATCATCTTGCGTCCAACATTTTTTTATAAAAAAAATTAATTGATCCTATGCAAGATCATCTTGCGTCCGAGAATTCTTTTTAGAATGGACGCAAAGATGATTGTTCGAAATCTATATTTGGGAAATTCCTATATCATCTCTCAAATATAGACGGGTACTATTCCTATTTTACCAAAATTTGGAAATATATAGAACAACTATAGCAGCTTGTTCCCAATATTTTCCAAATTTTGGAAATATAGGGAACGACTACACATGCTCTTATATCTAACCTAACCCCATCTTGATAATAAAAAGAACTCAAAAATATGTGATAATTTCATATATACTTTAATTTCATATATACTTAGGATACCTTCATATATACTTTCATGTCCCAAGGAGCTACAATCTAATTTCAAAATTTTCAAATAGTTCATGAAATTTGACAGGTTTTTTTAGCTTTTAGTTGTGCTTTATGAATATTTTTCAGGCTGGAGTTTATATTAAAGAAGTTCATTTTCTTCTCTCTATCATGTTGACAATAGAATTATTGCACTGACCTAAATAGATTTCAATGACAATTGGCAATGTCTCAGCAAGTATGTTCCTGAGCGAGTATATTAATTCGTTTCTATTGTTTTTATTGGTTATATATATATAAATTGCTTATATGGTCAAGGAGAAATTAACTACACGGCAGAATTCTGAATTTGTTAACATTTATATTTATATCTTAGTTTGTTTGTCCTTAATTTTAGATTGAAAAAGTACATTTATACTGAGTGGATCCTACATCTATACAAACATTAATAGTGATAATGGTAAAAATCGCAATAAATCAGGGTCGTACGATTCCAACACAAATTAATCATAACGGGCAGATTAATCATAACGGGCATCTTTAACAGATCCGGGCCTTTTGCACGCTTACCTAACAAGACATGGGCTGTGTTCAAGCCCATTAAAAGGCAAGTCATTTCTACTCTAATAGTTATTGTATCATATTCGAGAATGTTTATTGAATCCCGCAAGTAGATCCAAATTGATTATCGCATATTGCTTATTGTTATCTATGGTTGGGATACTACGGGTTTACACGAGCGAATCCAAGTAGTAGTCTTGACTTCGAGAATGTTTATTGAATCCTGCAAGTAGATCCAAATTGATTATCGTATATTGCTTATTGTTATCTATCGTTGGGATACTACGGATTTACACGAGTGAATCCAAGTAGTAGTCTTGACTTCATGCCATCCTTGTCTCCAATGTATAGAGATCTTACATGCATACATATAGTTAGTTATTGAATGTAGGAATATGGATTATTATTGTATTTCATGTCATGACATCTCACAACAATTGTAGATTGCATACTAGTATTGATGGCTTATATGATTGATGTTAGTGTGTTAGTTGTTTGTGATTGGTAAGATTATGGACATTATACATCTTAATAGTTTGGCCCACTTGGAGAGACCCAGTCCATAAAGGTTGTAAGTCAAATTTCTTATTCCCAGACAAGAGAATCTTATCTCTTAAAGGGGAGAATCAACAGGAGATAAGGAATTCATATCAATCTAACAGATTCATCTCAATCTCCTAAATTGTTTCTGAGGCCTATAAATACCCTCCCCCTCTTCAGTCAGAAGGTAATCAAACTTTTCTATCTCAAACTCTCTCTGGTTCTGACTTAAAGCGTCGAAGAGTTTGTCACCGGGGCCATCCCCGATGTTTCAGACTTTTTGCAGATCCATCGGCTGCCTCAGCAACTATTGATTCAGATAATAGTGTTCAATCAACGATCCAGATCCAATCTCAGGAGCTCTAACTATTTTTCATGACAACGATCAAAGTTCAGATCTTTAGCAGTTCCCTTCAGATATAAACTCACTACTTATTTGCTCCCACACCAAAATAAGCAGCAACAAATAGCTATATGTTTTATAATTTTTTCATATTAACCACATGCACCAAGACCCATGCACTTCCACTAGTATGGAACCCCCCCCCAAAAAAAAACTCTTCCCATCAGTATTTAAATACTGGTATATCTGATTTCTTGTCTTTTTTTCCATAAAAAATTTAAATAGTTAGCGAAATATGTATGTCTAGAGTAAATTTCACTAAACCCCTTGACTTCTTTTTGGCATTGATATGACTAAAAATAGGATAAAATCGCGACCGTTCAAATCGGGCACAAATCTTAAAGCTCTCAGGGATAAAACGGTAATTTTACCTACAAACGGGTCCGAATTGGAAACTAGGTCTTTCTCCAAAGCCCAATAACCAAAAAACGGACCTGTCCTATTGGGTATGGGCAGCGACCCGTTACTAACCAATTCAGATATTTAAGCAGTAATTCAAATTCGTGATTATCTCTAAGAGGCAGTTTAAACCGCCTCTCTTATCATGAAACGACTTTAAACTCTACATCTTATCCAAACACATCGGGACATATAGATAAGTGATTATCTCTAAACTGTCCCTAAAGGTGATTACTCCCATCTCCTCCCATCATAACAAGGTAATCAATATTTTTCCACATAAATGCTCTTTCATAATCTTCTTGATTACTGACTTGAGCATCGGAGGGTTCATCGCCGGGATCCATCCCGGTGTATCGAACTTTTTGCAGGTCAACGGCAGCGAAAAGAAACCAGTCAAATATCGGTGAAAGCCGACAGGTTTGCCTTATTTGTTTCCAAAAGAATCCACGAATTCATCTGTTTGCTCCCACACCAAAATCAGCAGCAACAGATTGGCGCCGTCTGTGGGAAACGAAAATCAGTCCAACCTTACTGCACCGGTGAAGTTGTCTCCCAAGCTATGCCTCCAAAGAAGGGGAAGGCAGCTGTCTCCAGCCACAGAGCCACTCCCGTTCCTTCTCCTCCACTTCATGATGTCCTCCCTCAACCCGTCCAGCAAGTCCAACAACTGCAGCCTGGACAGCCTCTCCCTCAACCTGTCCGCAACCGCAGCCTGGACAGCATCTTCCTCAACAACCTCACCCCCAGCAAGCCCCTCAAGGGCCTCAAAGAGCTGCCCCGGGGGCTTCCATCGAAGTCATCGAAGGCAACCTCCTCTTCACTACCATGTCTCAGTACATAACCCCTCATCCGATTCCACCGCAGCCTGGACAGCCTCTTCCTCAACAACCTCACCCCCAGCAGGCCCCTCAAGGGCCTCAAGGAGCTGCCCTAGGGGCTCCCGTCGAAGTCTTCAAAGGCAACCTCCTCTTCACGACCATGTCTCAGTACATAACCCCTCATTCGATTCCATAGCCTCTCACAATCCTCCAATGCCAAAGGACCGACATGTTATTGTTAATCGGCCCGGTTTCAACGAGCTTCGAACATGGCGAGGTTTCTTATATTATGGTGTTGGTTTGGTCTGCCATCACATTTCAGCTGGGAGTTTTAGGAGGAACTACTGCTATTCTCTTTCTGGCTTTCAGCTGTTTTTGCAGGTGTCCTTAATTTTGTTAAAGTCCCTATTACAAGTATAGCAGCAATTATATTTTGCATGATCCGATTAGTGGTTTGAAGATCCTTTCATTGCTACTCACTGTTTGGGGATTTGGGTCTTATATTGTAGGACATTCATCTGGTAAAAATTTAGCAGTAGACATTTGAACGAGTTTGGATGCTTGATTTATTGTTCATTTTTTACTGCTGTTGAATGATTTCATTTGTTTGTCTCATCATTATTTATGTTTACCTCATGAATTTCTTTGCTACTGTATATTATTCTGTGTATACATGGACTAAAGCATTTCGCATGAGCGCTGCATGTAAGAAGCCAAAACACGTGTTCATCTCATGATCTCAAAGTAGCTCTTAACGATTTCTTTAATGCTAGACAGAACATTGAGGATGCATATTATGATGATTATGGTAAGTCTCATTATTGTTGCAAGCTCACCTACCAACACTTGCATTTGATCTAATCACGGAACTGGACTTGAAAAGTCTCTCATTGCAGGCATTGTAAAGATAAGTGGAGAGGATGGGCAATATTATTCTCAACATTGTGACTTCTGTGTTAGGAATTGTGGCCTCAAATATAGTAGGCACTGAGTAGTTGAAGTTGGAGAAGAAGAGGATGAGACAAAGAAGTAAGAGAAGACAAACAACGAATAGAAGAATGCAGCCTTGAGAGTTGCGGTCGACCGACCTGGGGGTGCGGTCAACCGACCTAGTCTGCTGAGAGTTCTTCGAGTGTAATGGTCCAACAGAGGAGAGGGGGTGCACTCTACCGATCAGCTCTCGGGTCTGGACTTACACATTGCGGTCGACCGACCTTGGGGGTGCGGTCGACCGACTTCGGCAGCTGATTGTTTTTGGGCTTACGAGTTTAAAGACCCAATTGCTAGATTTGTGTTTATCTTTTAGGATTTACTTGGGGGCTATATATATGGCCGTAAACTCTGGTTTAGTAATCTGAATAGATCAATTTTTGTAATCAAGAGGTGAGCCGTTATCATTATTCAACTTCAAGAGAGAATTGTGCCGAGTGTTTCAAAGGTGAGAGAGAGAGATTGAGAGTTGTAATCTCTTTTGTAATCTTTGTACTTCTTGGGGAATAAGAAGTATTAGTTATCTGTGCATATTGATTGTGTTCTTGTGAGATCTTGCATATATTGTGGTGGCTTGTTCTTGGTTTATCTAAGTCTTAGGAGTTTCTATTACTTGTGGCGTGTTTCCGCTATTAGCACGACGAGTTGTGGAGTAGATTCCTCCAACAAGTGGTATCAAAACAGTTGGTTCGAGATGGCTGATAACAAGATGATCGAGAGATTCGATGGGAGTGACTTCGCGATGTGGAAGATTCAGATGATAGCGTATCTTTGTCAGAAAGATCTTGATGGTCCGTTGTTTGATGAGAAGCCGGTAGGTGCAGACAAGGATGCGAAGGTCTTAGCGGATTGAAATCATTTAGATCAGAAAGCACTGGGGCAGATTCAGTTGGGGCTGAGTAGGAATACGTTATTTCATATCTCGAAGGCAAAGACCACAAAGGAGGCTATAAAGATTCTGTAATACCCCGCAAAATAGCATATGGCTAATTTTGCATAGTAATCTGTGCACATCTGAGTATTGCACACGATTACATATTTTTCTAATAGTTATCAGTTTTAATTGGGAGATTTCAGACATATGAGCTGTTCTAAACCCGATGAGATAAACTCGGGATATCTTCTCGATTGAACTGTGGATTTGTTCCGATTGTTTTGACTAGACAATTGTCGGGAGAAAAGTATAATTTCTATAAAACCTATATTTTTATAGATTTTAAATTATATATATTGGTTATTTTAAATTGAGCTAGTACTTGAATTGAATGGGAATTGAGCTTGTGCACTAGGGTTAGGGTTAGGGTGTGGTGACCTAGGGGACCTAACCTAGGGTTAGGAACCCTAGCATCATATCATGGCTCGGATCTTGATGAAGATCCAATGGTGGAGTTAATTCACCATGTGTATGTTGACTCTTAAGAGTGAGAAGTTTCCATGAAGCTTCCAAAGAGCTTCTAGAAAAAATGGTGTTGGCACTTCATCTCACCATACATCACCATCCCCTCCACTCCACCCCATCCACACCATACATTTGGCCGGCCCAAACTTCCAACACCCCAAACCCTAGCTCTCCATTTTTTCTATAAAACCCCCACTCATTTCACTTCCCATCTCTTCTCATTTCTTCCTATCCTTGTTCTTATTCAAAAAAAAGTGAAGTCTTTTAGAGAAGGAAAGAGAGGTGAAGTTTTAATAGGGGGAGAAGTTGAAGTAAATAAGGAGAAGAGAAGGTTTCATTTGGAGACCAAGGAGGAGGAGCAAGGAATCAAGCAAGCAAGCTAGTGAGAGTTCTTGCAACTTGAAGAAGTGGGTAATTCTCTAAACTCAAAAAGATTTAGTCTTTCTTTTGTATAAGATGATTAGCATGTAAAAGTAGCTAAGGAAACTTGATTGGCCATGTATGAGTATGGGTACGTTAAGAAGAGAAAACTTGTACTATAGAATAACTTCTTTCCAAGACTTTTGTTAGGAGCATGTTTGTAAGGGTGGCTGCTCCTAACAAAACTTTTGTTAGGAGCATGTTTGTAAGGGTGAGTTTGAGAATTTCTTTCTCTCAAATAGTTCGGAATTTTGAGCTCAAATTTCGGGGATTTGTTATTCTATGTATGTGGATAATTTTTAGAAGCAATTTAGTAGCCCAAATACCGAGTCAAACTCAGGATAGTAAGCAGCCAAAATGGCTGCTGGTTGTGTGAAATTTGCGATGTCTTTGATGTTGTAACTCAAAATTGGCTGGGTAATTTGAGCTGAAAATTTTTGTTGGCACTCTTGTGTGTGTCTACAACTATAATCTTAAATTTCATAATTTTCCACCACCGAAGTAGAGCAAACAAGTGAGAATTGTGAGACTGATCGAATTCAACCACCGAAGTAGATACCTTCAACATCTCTTCTGAACTTAAAGTCCAGCAGCATTTGCAAAAACCCTTTATATATCCTTTCAGTTCAATTATCTCTGTGCAAAAGGCTTTCTTTTCAATCATTCCTGAGTAAACTTCTTCATCAATGCCTCCTATTCCGCTTACACTCTTGAATGCAGATTCAAAAGTCTGGTCTGGGCATTTCTTCAGTAAGCTGTTGTACCTAGTCACTAAAATAAAACATTAAAAAAATAAAAATAAACATATAGCTACAAGAATTCAAGGAAAAATAGGAGGATAATACACATACAAAGAAGCTGAAGGGCAGAAGAAAGATCGCTATCAAAGAAGGAAACCATCGGCTCACTTTCGAGTGCAGGAGATGGTATGATACAGCCATCTTTGAATTCCTAAAAAAATTGAAAAAATACCCCGTTTCTCAAATTTTGATTTCATCAAGAAAAATATAGATATAGAGAGAGAGAAAGAGAGAGTTTGATCATCCATCTCTTCTGAATTGACCGAATCCTCATCTTGACCAGAAAGGAAAACTCCAACTGAGAAGAATGTAATATTCAAAAAAAAAAAACATCAATAAAATCAAACAGAGTACACATTAATTCAACTAAAGATCGAATCTATACCAATTTCTTGACATGATCCATTCTCGGGCAAGATCTCCATCTTCTGATTCACAACAAACAAACAAGAAACATTAAGTTCCGCGCTTTATCATACAATTAGAATCAGAAAAGAAAACCCATTTGAAAAGAAGAAATTTCGAGTCAAAAAGATTGATAGAAAGATGAAGAGAGATATATACATGGGGTTAAAATTCTTGGGTGATCTCTTCAAGGGCCGATAGCTCTATGGCTTCCTCACCCATGGTTTGTTCTTGCATCAATCTCTTGAATTTTACTTTCAGGGATGTGAGGTTTTTTTTTTCTTTCCTAAGGATTGAAGAGATTGATCAAGAACGAGAGAGAGAGAGTGAGAGGGGAGAGGGAGGGGGAGCTACAACGGTCATATATGGGATTTTATTGGGGAATATGAGGCTGTTAGAATTTTAAATTTGGAGTCAGAGTTAGCGGTTTGATTAGTGGACCGGATCCAACAAATCATTTTGGATCGAATATATTGATGGGTTTTTAGAATTTACTGCCATTTTGATCGGATTGGATTTATTGAAGTTGAAATTAGTTTCATGGGTTTTTAAGTTGTTGACATTTTGATTTTGGAGTGCATTTTTTGGTTCTTAAGATTAATTGGTTCTGTTAACTGTTAAGCATACGAATGGGGTTTGGAATTTCTGAACATTTTGTAGTGCATGACTGACTTTTAGGATTGAATGGGGTTTACTGATGATGAGGAACAGTAAAGCATTTTTGTGAAAAAAAGTTTAGGCATTTACTGATGAGAAGAAAAACAACATGCATGACCATCAGAATCAAATGTAAGCATAGAAAAGAGGTTTTATGTATGGAGATTTTGTAGCATTGATTTGGTCTTGAATCGTTATGCTTCATGGTTTTGGATTGCAATATATGAATTGATGTTACTATTGAGTACTGTTCAATTTTGATTAAGATATGTGATCATGAATTCCAAATGAAGTTTTGCCGTCTTCTTTCTTAATTTGTGTACAAAGTTAAATTTCACCATTAAAGTTGCATTCTTTGAGAAGAAGAAGATGGAGATTGAAGCTGCATTCTTTATAAAAAAGATTGAATTGTGGATTTTTTTGTGTGTTGATGGTGTTAGATTGGGTATCCGCACATGGGGAAGCTGTGCTGGTTGGTGGTGCCCTGTTCTTTGACTGCTTTGGATCATTGGTCGCCGGAACTGAAGGTACTGATTGATAGTAAACCTTCTGCAGATGATATTATGTGCTATCGATATCATTGATTGTGGTAATGAGGAATGTTATGACAGGAGTGATGTTAATCTGATTATGCATGAGAACGAAATATTGAGACGCTTCCACTAGATTATAATACGTTGTTATTTTGTAGGGATAGATAAAACTGACCCACAAACCTGATCAGAATTGTAGGTGTTTGTACTGTACTGACGATATGTATGTATATCCAACCCCGAGACTATTAACAAACCCATAAAGTGAAGTGCGGGAAACACTCTTGCTTCATGAAGGGTCTGCAAGTAGTGCTGAAAGTAAAATGCCATATGTTAGGACTTAGATATGCTTTTCGTATTAGTTGTTTCTATTTTTTCGTTGGCCCCCATGAACACACCAACATGAAGGGGATCAACTGGCATATTGGATCAAATTATCTAGACATATTAATATAACAGAGGTTTTATGCGGACTTCCATAGAAGAATCTTATGTATATCCCTTTGTTAGAAATGTCTTTGCACCACTTAATTGTTTTCCTTTTTTACATTTGACTTCTAATCTCCCTACAAAAAATATTGTCTACAAGGATGTATTAATGAAATGTCATGGAACTTCAAATTAAATGGTGAAATAATACTACTGTCTATTGAATATGTTAGTAAGGCTATTCTTGCATCATCTTAAATAATTAACATCGATCTATGATTTTGATATCGCATGCATATATAGAGCAATGCTCACGGTCATCTCTTCATTGTAAATTTTTCTCATTTATTTTCATAATATAAATTTTTGATATAAACGGTTCAATAATTTACTGTATCTTTTCTTATGAGCATTTTATTTAATTTTACACTTCAGCTTTCCCTGGAACCCTGAGCTCCAACTTCATAGTTTGGATGCGTGTCTTCAGAAGCCCAAGAAATATAGCCAAGATTTTTGGCACAATCATTTGTGTTGGATGTGCAATTGCTATGACATTTGTTCAAAGGCCAAAAACTCATTACTTTTGGTGACAATTGGATGATTGGTTGCCTATGTCTCATCGGAAGTAGCTGTTGGTCACTTTGGCTAATTTTACAGGTACATGGTTTCAAAACACCTTAGCCCATAACTTATTCTTGCAAAGTTTTAACTTGAAATTATACAAGAGATGGAGAATTAACAAAGAACAACTGTTAAATAAGTAGAAGAATTATCCATTCAGATCTTAATTAATCTTAATTTTTTTATGTGCAGGTGCCAATATGTAAGAGCCACTTAGATCCACTGTCTTTATGGACTTGGATGTGCTTACTATCATCCATTCAATCAGCAATCTTCACCTTCTTCTTAGATCCAGACTTGTTGGAAGCCAGACTTGGAGGCTTGGAGATTCAATTCTTGGTTTGAGATTGGATGTTGTTTATATGAATTAAGTTGCCAACTTAATTCTTCTTCTGTTAACTGTAGTTGCTTTAAACAACAGCATAACTGTTATTGCAGGCAAATTGGGTTGCGAGCAAGTTAATTCTGCATATGATTTATCAAAGATAAATGAAATACTATGATCTCCTATTAGCTATAATGAACCACACTCTACAAATTAATCATGTATTATTATTGTTCTAAAATTTTATTTCTTGCGTAAACGAATTTTGCAGGGACTAACTGGGTCTGGTGTGACTTTCTATGTGCAATCTTGGTGCATATCGACGAGAGGGCCTCTCTTCTCAGCTATGTTCAGTCCACTCTGCACTGTTGTCGTCATTGTCTTTGCAATCCTATTGCTTCATGAGCATCTTTATACTGGAAGGTATTTTTCTTCTTATTTTAGGAAGCTTAATGTACTATCAGTACGAAAAATTGATTAATTTGATTATCCTATTATGATAGTCTATTTTTTAAATTACTTCCAGGTTGCTTGCTGGTGGTGCTGTAGTATTGGGACTGTATGTAGTTTTGTAGGGCAAAGCCAAGGATTATAACGATACCAGTACAAAGAACTTTGAAACAGAGACCGAGGAACCTCTAATACTTGAGAAGAACAAAATACAAGATGAGACTGACAATGTATAGGATTTCAAAGTGATGAACATCCAATTTTGTCCCATCTTAGAACTATAATTTCTTTTATAATATTGTTATGCATTTCAACTTTTTCTTCCTATAACTTATAACTCCTGAACAGTTAGAATGTTTTCTTTCTCCCCTTTCGAGGAAATGTTTATGCTTTGTAAAAACTTCACGCCAAATTTAATCGATGCAGAAGTAGTGACTTGTCTTTGCAATGTTATCTACTACTCTGAGAGTTACTACTAGACATTTTCCAACATGCCTCATGATTGTGGTAAAATGTACTAACATTTAATTGCACATGAAATGCACAAATTTATATTTACCTTTTTCAAAAATGTAGAAATTTATTTAATTTGATGACTATACTTTTTATAAGCGTGCATCGCACGTGTGTTATACTAGTGGGATTTTATTGGGGAATATGAGGCTGTTGGAATTTTAAATTTGGAGTTGGAGTTAGCGGTTTGATTTGTGGACCGGATCCAACGGCTGAGGTCTCATTTCTTTTTTCTGTTTTAGACCGTGGATGTAGTACAAATGTACATAATGGGCTTCAGGGGTCAAATGAAGGGCTTTAAGAGAGTATGATGTGGACCCAAAAAAAAACTCAAAATTTTCAACAATTTTGAGATGTACAGAAACAGATCATTTTAGTTGTAATATTATGAAGAAATTTAATTTAAACTTGCAACTATTAAATGTTCTTGCCTCCTGCATGAAATCTCAAAGTTATATGATACACGTTTGATCAGATTATGCTTATTCGTTGTCGCTTCCAAGTTTCCAGCTTACAAGTATGAAGTAACCCTGGTGTAGTCTCCGAAGTTGGGGCAAGGGCTGTGTATTTTATTTAAATTCTAATATTCTTCCACATCATGTTGAGAGCTCTTTTTGGGTAGGGCTTTAAACCGGAAGGAACGGAATTGAACATTCATATGTTCAAGCTCGGACCGAAATTCTACTTGGACGGGCTTATGTACGGTTCGGTCCAGGTCGGACAAATTTTTTATAGTCCGAGCTTGGTTCGTTACAAAAGTTATGATTGTTCGGATGGACCGAACTCGGACCGAACTATGCTTCCTACTTCCATGTGCAATTCGGACTGGACTAGTCAGTGACCGAGCTCGAGCTCGGTAAAGAATCAGACCTAATTATTTGTTCAAATTCATTTCGTATAACAGTTCAGACGGTTCACGGTCGGGGCATTTCGCGAGGTGGACTCGGACGGACGACAGACCATCATGTTCATTTTACAGCCCTATTTTTTGGGCATAATCCCTACGTTGTGTTAGTAGAGGTGGTATTTTTAATTTGCAAGTGATACGTGCCCTATTGGATTTAAACATGTGTTGCTTTGAAACCAAAAGTCCTAAGTTGTGGGGGCATTGTGATGTAAGAGAAATTTAATAAAAAACAAAATACTCAAACATACTTCCAATTTGTAGTAAAAACTAAAACTTAATGTGGAAAGAAAGTCATTTAGGATATTTTCAAGATACAAATGAAGTCAGCTTAAGACCAAAATCCCCTTATCATAAACTCTTTAAATAAACTTCGACGCATCATGAGAGCCCAAACAAACTTGCAAATTCTTCGCAATCCGGATAATTGTCTCTGGCACAGTGTGCATAATCCCAAATGAAAATTCCAACTTCTCAGTATGCCTGGAAAGAGCAGTCTCTCTGTCTTTTTCATCGATATCAAGCAAGGCCGCCTCTATTTCTGGAACATAACCCGCCTTCTTTTAGTCTAATCGCCATATCATCCAAGAATGAATATATGTCTTTCGTTTGAGGGTGAGATTGGTCTCTAAAAGGAACTGATGAACACCTTCAATTGAACTGCAACCAGGCTCTCTTCAATACCCTTCCTTACATTGCATCTTCCCATCTTCCAGATTTCGAATACAAATTTGCTAGTAGTACTTGACACCCTATGTTCTTAGGATCCAAGAGCTTTCAAATCCTCGCTCCCCACTCCACATCTCTATGAATTCGACAACCGCTTAACAATGAACTCCATATGGCTATGTCTAGATCCATAGGCATTGTCAATGTGATCTCCTCAGCTTCCACCAAGAGCCCAGCTCGACCCAGAAGATCCACCAGGCATCCATAATGTTCAATCTTCAGATCACTGGCATATACTTTTTTCATGGCATCAAAATAAAATTCACCCTGTTGTACCAATCTGCCATGGCCACAAGCAATAAACAAAACACGAAAGTTACTTTATCAGGAGCAATGCTTTCGTCCTTCATTCTCTCAAAAAGTTGGATTGCTTTCTTAGACTCGCCATGGATGGCAAAGCCTGCAAGCATTGCATTCCAAGGGTGAACACTGATTTTTAGGGCTGTGTCGTTAAATAAATGAAAAGTCAGTTCTAGGTCACCACACTTAAGAATACACATCGATGAGACTAGCATGCAAAGTTTCCTTCATTTAGATATTGGCTTTATCTATGTAGGTATGTACCCATCTTCCTTGATCCAAAGCTACAAGGTTGGCACAGGCAGCAAGAACAGTCATGAGGGTGAAAGCATTAGGCAAAGGACTAGTGAGTTGCATATCATGGGAGAGATCCATTGCATCTCATGGGACATCCATGAAGCACCCAGCCTGCAAAAAACTAATGAAACATTTATAAATTTTAACATTTACCTTTATATCGATTACCATTTTATAAATGCCAATTCTGTACGTAGTTGAAACTGAGGGCTTGAACTGGATGTGTAGCAAAACTGATTTAGGATTAAGGTAAGGAATGTAAGCCTCATAAAGATAAATGCAATCAATGTTAGTGTAACCCCCGTTCTCGTAAATATATAATTTCTGAATAATTTTCTGTATTTCGAATTATTTATAAATTTAGTTGTGTTAAATTCATTTTAAATTTTCTATTAAAATATTTTCTAATCGGGAATTATGGTTATTTCGAATAAGGGTATATTTTACTTTACTTTCTATTTTATAATTGATCGACTATCTATATTTTAGCCAAATCAAAAATATTCGGATTTACTTTAATAAATTGTTAAACTAAAATTCCTATGTTTTTATATAACCTCGTTGCCATCATTTTATTATTTTGCTATTATTATTATTATTGTTGTGAGTATTATTGTTATTACTATTATTATTATTATTGGTAGTACTATTATTGCTACTACCATTATTATTAATTTTCGTGTTTTCATTATTAGTGTTATTATTATTATTTTTGTTAAAGCCCAGTTTTGATATATATTATATTATCTAATTATTTAAATTAAAGCCCATTGATTTGACAAACATTGTTTTATTAACTATTTAATTTGAAGCCCAAAATTTAGCCCATCTCCTATTGGATTTTAACCCAAACCCATATCTGTCTCTTATTGGATTCTAGCCAACTCTAAACCTAATACCCATAACCCAATTCCCCTCCTATTTGTGTGTTGACCAGATCAAATTCTACTCCAACAATCAATCCCAAGAATCTCTCCTAATCACCCCCAGATCCTGTAACCCCCGAAATTAATATCCCTAATAATCAGCATTCTCATAACCCCCCCCCGCCTCTCAATAACTTTCCTCATTATTATATTACTATATACATTTATTATAATATAACCCATCATCTCTCTCTCTCCCCCCGTCCCTCTCTCTTCTTCTACACAAACAAAACAGAGCACACACACCCTCTTCTCCCACTCTATCTTTCCCTCTGTTTCTCAACAACACAGAAAACCTCCCGGAGCACCGCTCACCACCCCGCTCCTCTCCTCGCCCCTACTCCCGAACCCATCTCCCGCCAGCTGTCGTCATCACCTCGCTCCACCGCCATTGTCGAACCCCCACTCCGTCGATCCCCTCCTGCCTCTCCCTATCGAGCTCCCCTCGACGCCATCACCATCGGAGATCCCCCAGTCCCCGCCAGCCATTGCCGAGCCCCGTTGCCTTCAGTCCGTCGTCAGCCGCCCTCGACTGCTCCTCCTCACCGCAGTCGGAGCTCTTTCTCCCGCGCTCTCTCTTCTCTCTATATCTGTCGATATGAAGGTGAAGAAGACAGGGTTAGAGATTAATTAATGTTGATGTGTGGTTGGGGTTATTGAGTTGCCCATTGGATTATTCTGGTGTAGGGTGAATTGTTGCTGTTGGTGTATTGGTGTTTTGGGTTGCTGTTTGGATTATTGGATTGGTGTTTGGTGTTGGAAGAGGAATCTTATTGTATTGGTGCTGGTGCTGGTTTATTGGAGTTTGGTGTTGTGGAGTGGATTGGGATTTGTGTGTTTGCTATTTTGGAGAAGGGATTGGATTATTTGATTGCTGTTTTGGAGTTGCTACCACGTATCTTGCATGTGCATCGCTGCCCGGGATTCTGATCCCGTTATTCTGGTATTCATATCAATCGTCGTCAAATCAGGCAAGTATCTCCTGTACAAATTTGTTTGTTCTAGTACAAGCTTCATTCCATAAATACTGCAAGTATATTTCTTAATTCTAATTCGCATTTATAAGTCGAATTCAATCTGTTACTATACAAAATCTGTCGATTCCGTATTCACATATGATCGTGAATACTTTGTTGCCATATGTATGACATGAACACAAATTAATACACACATATGTACTCTTAGGACTATACATTATTATGTGCATGATTGTTTTGCCCATGATAGTAGTTAAATATGACATCTTGTTCTTGTTGATTAAAATTTATAAAAGTAACAAGTCGGGGTATAAGGGAAAAGATTTAAGTAGTGGGCAATATAGAAGAGCGTACTCGGACGGGAGCTCATGGTTTCCCGATGCAAGTTGCAAGTTTACAAGTTATATGTTTATATTTTTCACGCTACATGTTTACACTATATTTGACTCGATATGTTTCACGTTATATGTTTGCACGTATCTTGATACAAGATACAATTGATATGTTTTTCCCGAGTACGTGACCTATAGAATCCACCACTAAGTCTAAACACAACTGATTGTAAGTAGCAACCATGTAGTAAAAAGATGGATGCATGAAGTGCTACCTAGATAGAATCAAACATTAGACATAAGATTAACACGTGCACTTACATGATCCAATTATATATTGCATGTTCATGTTGACTTGATATTTGTTTACTTGATTACTTATTTTACATGCCACTTGTTCCATATTGCCTTGTTCATATCATGTTTACATATTGCATTTCCCCTATTTCATGATTCTCGATTCCTTGCTCTTTTTCTATTTTTCTTTCGTTTTGTAATGTACCTGTTTCCCGTAGCTTGTACCGCTTGCGGCCCGTAACTTGTATTAATGGGCGTCTCTTTGTTTTCTTTTTCTCTTCTTTTGTAATAATGTACTTGCAGGCCCGAATGGAGAGTTACCAGAAGGTGTCGCTGATCAAGTGTTTTAGCATTATTGTTTATCATGTTATCTTTAGTTTGTGCTTTTTTTCATGCAACTCTTTATTGTAATCCGGGCTTGTTTAACCCATAACTATTTGTATTTCCTAGTTGTTGGTTATGTTATGGACTATGTCATGAACTTTCATTATTATATTGTGATTTTACATGCCTGCATGGTTTATTTTATTATCGTATTGTTGAGTTTCCTGTACAGCTTATGAATGGTGTATTCGCATCATTCTCTAGGCCTTAGTCATGCACCCGTATTCCCGTGTTTTGGGAAGCAAGGCGTGACAGGATTTTTAGTGGTATTAGAGCTCAAATTTGGCTAATGTGTTAGTTTGACTAATACATTAGACAGGCTTGACTCAGCCAGGTTAACTCAACAACATGTACACCACGTTGATCACATGGATAATGAATAACCAACATAATCTGGATACTCCTCTTATTGGATTCCTCTTTGATCCCTTCACATTCAGTTCTTTCAATTCTCAGTTGTTTCGTCTCTTCCATTCATTCACATTCATTGACTTCTTATTGGGTATAGATTCTTTCTTTGTATCCATATTCTTTTAACTTCGGTGTCTTATTCTTTTCTTCCTGCTCGGTTCGTTGATTGGCACCATGTGGTCTGCAACGACATGTCTGTGGCGTGGAACGTTGCCATCAGAGTAGCGCAGCGGAAACGTGGTGGGCTCATAACCCACAGGTCCCAGAATTTTCTTATTGCTTTCTCCTCTCTTGCATCGCTTGCTTTCTTTATATGCATTTGCATTGTCTTCATTCATTGAATCTCTATTTGACATCATTTTGATCACATCATCCTCATCCATGTTCTTGCTCATTTTTGTGTTGCCACATTTTGTCTCTTTTCCTTTACTTCCTAGTTTTGCCATTTCCCAAGTTATTTTTTGCCTTGTCCTATATACCGCCTAAGCAAATTTTGAGGACGAAATTTTGTTGTAAGGTGGGTAGGATTGTAACCCCCGTTCCCGTAAATATATAATTTCTGAATAATTTTTTGAATTTCGAATTATTTATAAATTTAGTTGTGTTAAATTCATTTTAAATTTTCTGTTAAAATATTTTCTAATCGGGAATTATGGTTATTTCGAATAAGGGTATATTTTACTTTATTTTCTATTTTATAATTGATCGACTATCTATATTTTAGCCAAATCAAAAATATTCGGATTTACTTTAATAAATTGTTAAACTAAAATTCTTGTATTTGTATATAACCTCGTTGCCATCATTTTATTATTTTGCTATTATTATTATTATTATTATTATTATTATTATTATTATTATTATTATTATTATTATTATTATTATTATTATTATTATTATTATTATTGTGAGTATTATTGTTATTACTATTATTATTATTATTGGTAGTACTATTATTGCTACTACCATTATTATTAATTTTCGTGTTTTCATTATTAGTGTTATTATTATTATTTTTGTTAAAGCCCAGTTTTGATCTATATTATATTATGTAATTATTTAAATTAAAGCCCATTGATTTGATCTACATTGTATTATTAACTATTTAATTTGAAGCCCAAAACTTAGCCCATCTCCTATTGGATTTTAACCCAAACCTATATATGTCTCTTATTGGATTCTAGCCAACTCTAAACCCAATACCCATAACCCAATTCCCCTCCTATTTGTGTGTTGACCAGATCAAATTCTACTCCAACAATCAATCCCAAGAATCTCTCCTAATCACCCCCAGATCCTGTAACCCCCAAAATTAATATCCCTAATAATCAGCATTCCCGTAACCCCCTTCTCTTCACTACCTTAGGTGGCACACTCCAATAGGTAGGGGAAGATAGAGTAGGTGGGAGAACTCTCCAATAGGAGTATGCCATCTAAGGTAGTGAAGAGAATGGTAGTGAAATTGGTAGTGGCTCAAGCATTGCTCTTATTATAATATAACCCATCATCTCTCTCTCTCTCCCCGTCCCTCTCTCTTCTTCTACACAAACAAAACAGAGCACATACACCCCCTTCTCCCACTCTATCTTTCCCTCTGTTTCTCAACAACACAGAAAACCTCCCGAAGCACCGCTCACCACCTCGTTCCTCTCCTCGCCCTACTCCTGAACCCATCTCCCACCAGCCGTCGTCATCACCTCGCGCCACCGCCATTGCTGAACCCCCACTCCGTCGAGCCCCTCCTGCCTCTCCCCATCGAGCTCCCCTCGATGCCATCACCATCGGAGATCCCCCAGTCCCTGCCAGCCATTGCCGAGCCCCGTCGCCTTCAGTCGCATCATCAGCCGCCCTCGACTGCTCCTCCACGCTGCAGTCGGAGCTCTTTCTCCCGTGCTCTCTCCTTTCTCTCTATCTGTCAATATGAAGGTGAAGAAGACAGGGTTGAGGATTAATTGAAGTTGATGTGTGGTTGGGGTTATTGAGTTGCCCATTGGATTATTTTGGTGTAGGGTGAATTGTTGCTGTTGGTGTATTGGTGTTTTGGGTTGCTGTTTGGATTATTGTATTGGTGTTTGGTGTTGGAAGAGGAATCTTACTGTATTGGTGCTGGTTTATTGGAGTTTGGTGTTGTGGAGTGGATTAGGGTTTGTGTGTTTGCTGTTTTGGAGAAGGGATTGGATTATTTGTTGCTGTTGGATTATTTGATTGCTGTTTTGGAGTTGCTGCCACGTATCTTGTAACACCCTAGATTTTCAAATTCTATTTATATTTGGAATTGTTTGATTTTTCTTTTTTACGTGTTGTGCACGTAAAAATTTATGCATGCATTTCCCTAAAATATTTCATGAATTAGTAATCCCCATTTATTTTCTTAGAAGCCTAATTTAATCCTAAACTTAATTTGTCCCTTTGTAGCCCACATTAGTTAATTAATTTATTAAATTAGTAGAGCCCATAGTCTCTTGGCCCACTAGTGAGCCCATGTAATTTAATTAATCTTTATTTTAGTCTAACTTGTAGTGTAGACTCAAATAATAGACAATTAATTAATTAGCATGTACAACTTGTGAGTGGGGGACACTAGGGTAACACGTGCTTGCACAAGAGTGTGCAAAACACACCCTTGGAGTAGGCCGGATGGAATCAAGTGAGAGGGAGAGTGAATGAGATGGAGAGGTGGTTATTTGCATCATGGGAAGTTATAGAAACTCCCTATTTCATCTAAGCTCTTGATCCTAAACCACTTGATTAAATCCTAGCCTTCTATTCTCATCCTAAAAGTGTATAAATACCCCTATAATTCTTCTCATTAATACATTACATAATTCATTAAGAGAGAGCAAAAGATTGAGAGAAAATAGTGAGCAAAAGATTAGAGTGTACAAAATTGTGTGTGTTCCAATCTAGAGGTGGCCGGCCAATCATCAAGGAAGCAAGGAGAGCTCCCCTAGCAAGCACAAGGAGGAGGAGACAATTTCCAATCCATTCTAGGAGGAGAAGACTACTTTCTTGCATTTTAGGAGTTTCCATTCGTTTCTTCAACAATAAGGTGTGTAATTTTCTCTACTTCTAAGTAGTACCATGCTAGGTTTTGTGCTAATCATGTTAGACTAAATAGATGAAAATATTGCTCTTTGATAATACCATTGATATGGCTAAAAATAGGGTTAAATCGAAACCGTCCAAAACGGCCACGAATCGTAAAGCTCGAGGGTGAAATGGTAATTTCACCTACAAACAGATCTGAAATGGGTACTGGGTCTTTTTTCCAAAAGCCCAATAACCCACTAACGGATCTGTCTAAACTGGGTGCGGGTTCGAACCCACAAGAAACCCAGTTCAGCTGGATAGAATTAGGGTTTATGATTGTCCTTAATCAACGGCCCTGATTCCTTCTATCCATTCACTGGGAAGTAAGGATTTGATCTTATCCCGAAACTGGTTCCTACGGCGGCTATAAAATACCCCCCATCCCCCACTGTTACCAGGTAATCAATCTTTTGCCAATCAAAGCTCTTTCATAATCTTTTTGATTACTGACTAGAGCGTCGGAGGGTGCGTCGCCGGAATCAACCCTGGTGTTTCGCACTTTTGCAGGTCAGCGGCAGGAGATCACGGTTAAACTCCGGCGGAAAGGTGTTCAGGTTTGACTATTCAACATCCCAAGAATCCATAAATCTATCCCACACCGATTTCAGCGGCAACAGATTGGCGCCATCTGTGGAAACGACGAATAGCAATCTACCATCTTCCATTGGTTAAGATCACCTCCAGCCATGCCTCCAAGGAAACTGAGATCTAGAGGGTCCAACCGTGGACCTACTCCTCCTCAACTGCAACAGGAGGCTCCCCTCCAACCCATCCAACCTCAGGGACAGCTCCCTCCTCAAACCTGATCAGCCGTTGCAGCAGTTACAGCCTCCTCTCCAAAATCTTCAACACCAGCAGGCTCCACTCGGGCCCCAGAACGCTGGTATAGGGACCTCTCGTCCTCCCCCTCAGAAGCAACCTCTTCACCGTGACCATATCTCCGTACATATCCCTTCAACCGACTCCATGGCATCTCACAACCCTCGGCCTTCAGAAGACCTCCGCAACATCCTCATTAATCGACAGAAAGAAGAGGACCTTCGCCACCGTTTGGATGAAAGGCGGGCCCGTGAGGGAGTCTCCCGCTCAGAAAGTCCAAATGCGCGATCTCCTCACCGTCGCGACCACAGGAGGTCCCCTCTCCATAGGAGGCGGAGGGAGTCCCCGGAGTACTGTCGAAGGAGGCCTCATTCTCCTGCTGGTCGGCAGCCCCAGAGAGACGAGAATGGACCTATCACACGTGCGGAATTCCAATAGCTCCAGGCTACAATCTTGTAGGCCCTCAACCTCCAACCAAACAACAACAATAACGCTCAGAGGGTCCCCACTCCTCTGCCAGTTCAAAGCCCTCCTCCTCGGTCCCTAAGTCCTCATCATTCTCTGAGCTACCATTATCGTAGCCCTCGCTCCCTTTCGTACGAAGATGAGTTCAGAGGCTCACTGGGATACCGTCGAAGGGATGATGCATTCTATCGCCGTCTCCATGAGATAGAGAGGTGCCTCGGTCAACTAGACAGGGAAGAGGGGCTAAGAGGGAGGACCCTCCGCCCAAGGAGACCTCCGTTCTCCCGAACCATCATGGAGGCTCCCATTCCAGCAAACTTCAAGCCACCACAGTTCGAGACATATACGGGGGAGTCAGACCCCGTGGATCACAGCGAGAATTTCAAAACTCTCATGATGATTCACTAGGCTTCCAATGCTCTACTGTGCAAAACCTTCCCAGCTACTCTCAAAGGTCCGGCTCAGGAATGGTACTCCCGCCTCGCCCCATCCTCCATCTTCTCTTTTGAACAATTTGAGACCCTCTTTGTCACCCACTTCGTGAGCAGCCGCCGAATCGAGAAGACTAGTATTTCACTACTCTTCCTCAATCAGAAGAAGGGTGAAAAACTGAGAGATTATGTCAAGCAGTTTACCGCGGAAGCTAGGTCCATTGCCTCCCTCGGCCAATCGGTCGCTACAGCTGCCTTCCAGTCCAATGTCCTCAATTCGAGCCTCTGTTCCTCCCTAGCCAAAAAGCCCCCGTTCCTCCCTAGCCAAAAAGCCCCCGTTCCTCCCTAGCCAAAAAGCCTTCGTTCCTCCCTAGCCAATGCCCTCATACTCATCATCGAGTCCCCCAAGAAGCAGTCATGGTTCATCACCCGCCAATCGAGGACGAACAACTTCTTATGGGCCCCGGTCAATATGGCCTCGGCCTGCTCGGTTAGTGGCGGGGCCTCAAGCGCCAGAGCCGCCGAGACGGATAAGTCATCGGAAGGGGTCGGCTGAGGAACACCAACAGCCGGGGACGACCGCCGAGGAGAAGTGAGGTCGACGGTCCCGACCACGGCCGAAGGAGCCTTTTTGGGTCGGCCAGACGAGGGACCCGTGCTCGTCCTCTTCCTCTTCTTGGCATCTGTGGCCTTGTTTCGTTCGGCCATGATCGCCTTGAAATCCATGCTCGGTGCCTCTGTCAGATAAAGAAAACAAAGTTAGAAAAATACAATACATAATAGAAAGTAAACAAGGGAAAAGAGATGTCCGGAGCATACTCGGGTCGATCGGACTAAGGCCCGACCCGTGAAGCACCTCCTCGGTCATATTCCTCCAACTCAACATCGGAAGTCCGACCAGCTTTGCCGCCACCTCTGCCTCGATCGGGGTCAACACCGGCTCAGCCTTTGCATACTTCAGCACGTCCTCCTTCCACCGGGTCGGGAAGTCCCACGCCGAAGGGCCCTTGATCAGGAAGAACTTGCCCTTCCACAACTTTATCGAGTCGGGGTTCTCTATCAGCTTGACGCCTTTCCGAGGCGACAGATAGTAACGGGGCTCAGTCTTGCTCATCCTATTAATCCGATACAAACTCCGGAGGATGACGAGCTGCGGCTCCACCTTTGCTGTTCGGCATTGGAGCAGAAATCCGAGCACATGTTGCCATATGTTCGGCATAAACTGAATAGGACACAGTCCATACCACCGAAGAACTTCAGTCACGAAGGGATGCAGAGGAAGACGTAGTCCGGCATTCAATGCGCCGTAGGCAAAGTCGCAAGTATCTGGCATGAAGGCTGTGCACGCTCGCACCCCGGGACCGGGGAGAATCAGGGTGTACTCCGGGGGAATGGCGAAGCTCTTCTGAGTCCGAAGCAGATCTCGCTCGGTTAGAACCGAGGGGATATCATCCACTTCGGTAACCTCCCTCGGTTCATTCTCCTCGTAGGTTTCCGAGTGACCGTAGATAGCCTTGGTCAGCAGCTCGCCAGAATACTGCCTTATCCCTCCATGGCCGGATGTCACGGCCGGCAGCCAACCCAATTCACCTGCTTGTCTCACTATCTCCACCACCGTTTCAACTACCACAGACCGGGCCACCTCTTTCCCCTTCTCCTCGGTCGCAGACAATCCTACTATCTCCTTCCCCTTCCGTCTGCTCACCATTTCTCCCCTTTCCTCACGACCCAACCGCTCGTCACTCCGAGCCCCCGAGGAAGATGCCTCACTACCCGAGGACACTCATGACATCTCGTAGGGTATATGTATGAGATTAAGAGTATGTGTACTGACCTTGAAGTGACGGTTATGGTCGGAAGAACTTTGCCGAAAATTGCTTGGCCTTCACGACAGCTAACACAACCGCCCTTGAGCTCAAAACTCTGCTAGCAGAGCAACTCGAGAGCGAAAGTAAGTTTTGAGAGTGAAAAGTGAAAGAATGAGAGAAGGAGTGAGGGGGGTGAAAACTTATAGCCAAAGAGACAACGGTTGGGCATTTGTAATGCTTGGGGCCCGTTAAGGGAAACAAAATGACTGTGTCACGCCCCGCTTCCCACTATACGGAAATACAGGCACGCAACTGAGGCCCAGCAAATGATATACATCATCCATAAGCTGTACAATCATAAGCTCAACAAGATCTTTATAACACATTCACACAGGAAAATATAATAATCACATGAGCTGAAAATAGAATAACTATCATTTGGATAATACATCAATATCGGGTCAAGATGCCCGAGAGTACAAGGTGCCAGAATTAAAATAATATGATAAGCAGTTCGCTATAACAACTAGATAAAATAGCAACTGAAAGAAAAACAACATGAAGTAGTAAGGAAGTAGCAACGATCGTCTAGAGAGTCTGCTCGTCGGGTCCATCAGTACCTGTATAATTATTAACTCAAAGAAAAATAGAAAAGTTTCCGTTAGAGCAAGTTTCGGGCAGCAAGTAGCAACAAGCAGAAAAAGGGGTAATATAACAAGATATAACATGGAAGAAACAAGAAGTGGAAGTACAAATACAATATGGAAGTAAACAAAGAACTGGGACAATATGATCATGTAAGTAATAACTGTAACTAGTGTATTCTAGACTTCAAGATAAAAGCAATTGATAACCTAGGCTCAGTTAATCAATAATCATGTAATCAAGGATCGAGAGTCATGTAATCAAGAGTCATGTAATCAAGAATCATGTAATCAAGAGTCTTGTAATCAAGAGTCATGTAATCAAGAATCATGTTTAGTGAAAATCTCGAGTTATCTGTTTATTAACTTATCTAATGCACGCAATCCTGTGTCCCATACCACAAGTTGGTGCATATCAATCATGTGGCGTTTAGACTTAAGTAGTGAATTCTATAGGATTATGTACTCGGGTCTTCCAGTGATAGTATCAAGACATGTAATCATGAATCATGTAATCGAGAATTATGTTATCAAGAATTGTGTAATCAAGAATCAAGAATCAAGAATCACTATTTCGGGAAACACGGGCCCCCTTCCGAGTATACTCCCCTATATTGTCCACTATTAAGTCGTACTATAACCCCGACTTATTATGCTTTTATAATTAATTATGAACATGCAATTGGTACGACTAGTGGAACGGTATAATCAAGACAGTTTAGGAAAATATCAAGGACAATAATCATGGTATGAGATATATCGGGTACATGTATCGAGAGTAGTTATTATAAATTATCAAGTAGTATAAAATACATGCTATCAACCTATTATATCTATGCAAGTTATTATTACAAGAACAATAATACACTCAGTTCATTAAATATAAAAAGTAACGGGTTTATATGCAAAAATGTATAGATGAATTTTTAGACAACTTGACATATCTGCATTCAAATTCACTTTTCCGTTGTTACAGAAAAGCAAATCTGATTCCGTCAGAGATTCTAGAAATTAGACTCTCTTCCGGTTCCAACGCATATTCACACGATACATTCTAAAGACAGTAGCTATGCGTACAAATTCATTCTTCGCTGGTTTCGATGTTTCGCGCGCATTCTGAAAATTCGGAGTCACAATACTAAAATTGCGATATCTCACAATCTATACATCCGATTGAGAAACTGTAGGATGTTTCAGATATTTAGACTCGAAGGGCTACGATTTTCATGTAGAAAGTTTTTGGATCCAGTATTGAGAGCATGGTCAAATTCTCAGTACGAAATACCGGTTAGTAATCCCGTGCAGGTTCAGAAATTCATGATATGTCAGTATTAAAATCGCGATATCTCACAATCTATACATCCGATTGTGAAACCGTAAGATGTTTCGGATATCTAGACTCGAAGGGCTACGATTTTCATGTAGAAAGTTTTTCGATCCAGTATCGGAAACATGGTCAAATTCTCAGTACGAGATACCGGTTAGTAATCCCGTGCAGGTTCAGAAATTCATGATATGTCAGTATTAAAATCGCGATATCTCACAATCTATACATCCGATTGAGAAACCGTAAGATGTTCTGGATTTGGGACTCGATAGGATACGATTTCCACGTAGAAAATCTTCAATCCAGTATCGGGAACATGGTTGACTTCTTAGTGCAAGGTCAAAAATTTTTAGAGATAGTAATGGTTGAATATTCGATAATTGATAACACGATTCGAAATGTGTTAACGGTTCACTCTTGAGTTGATATTGCATGGAACCAGTGACTAGAATGGAGTTTGACAATAAAATATGATGATAACTAGACTACTTGCCACGAGTCCAAGGAAAATGCTTGTACGAGAACAAAAAGAGTGTACAAGGTACTTACCTTATAATGTGACGATTACGATGGTAGTGTTAACCACGGAAAGAAGCGACGTCGGCAACGGACGGTGGCACAACGGCGGTAAGAATGGTGGCAAGACGGCAGCGAGGTAGCAACGGTGAGTGACAATAATAACAAGGTGGCACGGCGTCGGGTTGTTTTTCGGGGTTCACGGGATCGTAGAAGCGGAGTCGTTGGCTCGAAGGTGGAAGGTAAAGTGGAGCTTGGGTGTTGCTTGAGCTCTCGGGTGTGAAGAAGGCAGAGGAAGAGAAGAAGGGAAAATGAAGAATGCGATGTAGATATGAGAAGAGAAAGAGATGGGAGGTTCTGCATGTGTGTGTGTGTGTATATATAGAAAGAAAGAGGTGCATAGGGTGTAGAAAAATCAAAGTGCATGGGGTGTAGAATAATCAAACATGTGTGGAAAAAATGAGAAGTTAGGCGTAGAAGGAGAAAATGAGGGGGGAGAAATTTGGTGTATGCAGAAGTGGAGAAGTAGGGAGGGAGAAAATAAGGTGTAGGGAGGAAGAAAATTGGATTAAGAATTAGGATTAGGATTAGGATTAAGATTAATCAGGGTTTAAAATTTGTATTTAAACTCCGGTTGAAAAATTACAAAATTATAGAATTGATCAGAAAAATATTCCGGCTTTAGATAAAGAGTCCAAAGAAAAAAATAAAACTGATCTAAAAATTGAAGTACAAAAATTCACGTAGTGAAATACGTACTACTGGAACAGGGAGTTACAGACTGAATAGAGAAGGCTACGACGGTTCAAAGAAAGGGTTGCGATGGTTCAGACTTAGCCTTGCAGCTCGGCAATTCATGAGGCGCCGAGTCACCGAGGCACTCTGTCGAGCTACCGAGGCACCGACCTCCACATTTGGAGAAAAATGCTGCCGAGCACTGTAGGACGTCTGATTGTCACAAAATTCGTGCCAAAAATTGATGAGCGGCCCAGATTCAGACACGCCCACAAAACGACAAGATATCATTTTCTCGTGATCTGAGCCTCATACCTCGTTATTCGCACCATGATGAACGCTCCAGATTCAGCCACGTGGCTCAACGGCTCTTAACGAGCCGAGCCACCGAGGCACTCTGTCGAGCTACCGAGGAGCTATGGTCGAGCTGCCGAGGAGCTACGGCCGAGCTACCGAGGTACGGACCTCCACATTTGAAGAAAAATGCCACCGAACAACTCCAACCATCAGATTGTCTCAAAATTCGCGCCGAAAGATGATGAGCGGCTCAGATCATGCCACGCCTACAAAACGACAAGATAGCGTTTTCTCGTGATCTAAATCTCTAACCTCGTGATTCGCGCCATGATGGATGCTCAAGATTCAGCCACGTAGCTCGGCAACTCGTGAGGTGCCGAACTACCGAGCTACCGAGGAGCCTTGGCCGAGCTACCGAGGCACCGACCTTCACAAACGAAGAAAAGTGCCGCCGAGCTACTCAGACTTTCTGATCGCTTTGATATTCATGCCGATGGCTGATGAATGGTCCAGATTGTGCCACGTCATAAATGGTATTAAAAATTAATTTTTAATTTATTAAAATCGGATTATTTATTGAAAAATTGCGAAAAATGATTAAAAATTCGGGAAAACTACTCAAAAATTCTAAAAAATAATTATAAATTCGTGAAAATATTTTTGAGCCCTGGGGTAAATAATTATTGCTTAGAATAATTAATTAAGACCCCTGAACAATAAATCTCTGCTCCGCGAAATTAAATAAATGGCCCGAAAAATAAATAAAAATCAAGAAAAATCACCAAAAGTACAGGGGAACTCAAGAACAACCTGGAGCGCACAACCAACTCCGAAAATCATCATAATGCCTCGTATACAGATTCGACACCCCTCATTTGGACTTACATGATCCAATTATATGTTGCATGTTCATGTTGACTTGATATTTGTTTACTTGATTACTTGTTTTACATGCCACTTGTTTTATAATGCCTTGTTCATATCATGTTTACATATTGCATTTCCCCTATTTCATGAATCTCGATTCCTTGCTCTTTTCCTATTTTTCTTTTGTTTTGTTTTGTACCTGTTTCCCTTAGCTTGTACCGCTTGCGGTCCGTGACTTGTATTAACGGGCATCTCTTTGTTTTCTTTTTCTCTTCTTTTGTAATAATGTATTTGTAGACCCGAATGGAGAGTTACCAGAAGGTGTTGCTGATCAAGTGTTTTAGCCTTATTGTTTATCATGTTATCTTTAGTTGGTGTTTTATTTTATGCAACTCTTTATTGTAATTCGGGCTTGTTTGACCCGTAACTATTTGTATTTCTCAATTGTTGGTTATGTGATGGACTATGTCATGAACTTTCATTATTATATTGTGATTTTATATGTCTGTGTGGTTTATTTTGTTATCTTGTTGTTGAGTTGCCTGTACAGCTTATGAATGGTGTATTCGTATTATTCATTGGGCCTCAGTCACTTGCCCGTATTCCTGTATTTTGGGAAGCAGGGCGTGACAGTTAGGATGAACGGGAATATTGAGATCATTTAATAATTTCCAGTGTAGACAAATGAAGAACCAATCCATAATAGTGATAAGGAGTATAGTTCTGGAGCGAGAGGTAAATCTAGGTTGGACCATTTCAGAAGTAAAGGTCAGCATTAGTTCAACAGATAAAAGATCATTAACATGGTTATACCCAGCAGAACAGGATCCAGACCCCAAGTTTTTCATGATAAAATATTGTTTAAGGGAACACATATATATTATCTAGAAAAATATAAATGAAAATGACACTAATCATGATGTATTTATGATCATTCTGAATATTGTACAAAAATAAATGTTAGATAAACGTGAGATAAATGTTAAGGTAGTGAAACTTTTGTGATTATGATGAAATTTACATGAAAACTATTGAAGGCTGCAAATAAACTTTTCATCTATGTCCGCCATACAGAAATAGGACGAGCATTTGAAGCAATTACTAGCAATGAAAGAAGAAAAAGAACTTGTGCATTACTGTAATACCCCGCAAAAATAGCACATGGCTATTTTGCATCGTAATCCGTGCATAATGGAGAATTGCACGCGGGTATGTACTTTTCTTATAACATCTGATTTTTATTAAGAAATATCAGATATATTGGCTACTATATTTTATAATTTTGAAGGATTATTATGAGGTGATTTTAATGTATTTTGTATGGTAGGTAATATTAAAGTAGAGATTTGGGGCTTATTTGATATATTTTAGAGATTGGGGGGTTCATATGCAAATATTTCTTTAAAAATATTTTTATTATATTTTTATTTTATAAAAACCCCACCCACCCTTTCTCCTTCCTTCTCCTTCTTCCTTCCCCCGTTTCTTTCCCAGCCGAAAGAAACCCCACCGAATGAAACCCATTCGGCCGGTGCTCTCCCCACCCAAATCCACCCCATCTCTTCATTGTTTTTAAATTAATTTGGAGGGATGGCTAATTGGAGGGCGCTCTAGCTCATGGTAGCATCGATTTTTGGAGAGGGCTTCGAAAAGGTATACCCTAGTTATTTTGTTTGTATGAAATTAAGTGTTTTCAATTTCTATTGAGTAGAAATATGGTAGTAGGGAGATTATGAGGGGTTGGGTGTTATAGATACGAGAAATTAGCAAGTTGATGGAGAAATTGCAAGTTGTTAACAAATTAGGGTTTTGGGTTTATAAAGGGGGAGTAAGTATATGAGAACTTGTCTCTTTTATGGTCATAGAATTTTTGTTGGGCCATTAGGTTATTTTAGGGGTGATTTTTGTTATTGTTCGAAAAATAAAAATCCCGTAGGATTTTGATTATTACGTGCATCGCACGTGTGTATCCCAGGCGTTCAATAAACGCTTGTGTGATGTTTGGAATAGGGTTATTAGCTTTTGTGATTGGTTTGGATGGTTTGAGTTTTAACCGCTTTGAAATTTGATGAAAGATATACTAGCGACCTTGGATGCGTGCTGGCGCTTCGAGTCTTCGCGGGATATTTTGTGAGTATAAATTTATTTACGTATTTTGTATTTTTAAGAAAAATTTCATAATAACCTGAATGGTTGGTATGAGTTACGGATAAGGCGTGTTTGAATCAAGGGTATCGGAACAACATATATGCGTATGTGGGGATGAGTTATATTTATATGACGATATCAAATATGGTGAGCATGATTATGCTAAATATATGTTTACTGTTATGATAAAATCTTAGGCGGTTTTGGAGCAATCCTGGTTTAATTCAGCCAAATGAAGTTTTAATTTAAAATACGGGAAGTTCTTATTTGTTAAAAGTTATGTGGTAAATTGGTGTGTATGTGGTGAGTTGATGGGATTTTAAATATTCAGTGTGATGGTGATGTATTGTGTAGATATACATACATGGCGTTGTGATGTATATGTGAGTTATTAGCTTGTGGAACGTTTGGAGAATTTTGATTATCATTGTATGATAAGTGGAATGCTAAGAAGGATAGTTGTATGGTAAAGAACAACTCATTTTTTATATGAGCATGTTAAGAAGCATGTTTATGAGGGTAAGTTGGAAAATTCTGGCTCTAAAATGGTTAAGAATTTGGAAAATTGACCAACTAGAGAGTCGTAGCAGGGAGTCATAGCTTTCTAACCCATTTGGAGTTTTGTAATTCCAATTTATAGGTTGAGAGTTATGATTTTCCAAAGATGGAACAGACCCAATCTTAGTTAAAGTATTATTGGCTAAGAAAATCAGTTTCTCTCTGTTTGTACACCTGATGGAACTTGTGTTTTCGAGAACTCAAATGATAGAGTCTGAAAGAGGGGTTCAAATTAAGAAGTCGAAATAGACACTCCCACCTTCCCATAGGACCCGGAATCGAGAATTTCCGATGAGTGAGCAAACTCTTATGATATTGAAAAGGTGCAGCGAGTGCAAGAAGAATGTACTATTGAGAGTACATGAGGTTTTATAGTATCAAGTAATTTTGTATTGTGTGTTGGAAGTTATGGACGTGCAAGCTAGCGACCTGTTGATTAGACTAAACTTCAAGTTTAAGTTGACCTCAGAACGGTGGGACCGTTGACTGCCATACGGGGGGACCATATATCTTTATCATCACGGCTGTTGACTGCAGAACGGTGGGACCATTGACTGCTATACGGTGGGACCGTATATATTTATCGTCACGGCTGTTGACTGCAGAACGGTGGGACCGTTGTCTGCCATACGGTGGGACCATATATCTTTATCGTCACGGCTGTCGACTGCAGAACGGTGGGACCGTTGTCTGCCATACGGTGGGACCGTATATCTTTATCGTCACGGCTGTTAACTACAGAACGGTGGGACCGTTGACTGCCATATGGTGGGACCGGATATATTTATCATCACGGCTGTTGACTGCAGAACGATGGGACCGTTGACTGCCATACGGTGAGGCCATATATCTTTATTGTCATGGCTGTCGACTGCAGAACAGTGGGACCGTTGACTGCCATACGGTGGGACCGTATATCTTTAAATTTGTCACGGCTGCTGACTGCAGAACGGTGGGACCGTTGGCTGCCATACGGTGGGACCGTATATCTTTAAGTTCGTCACAGCTATTGACTGCAGAACGGTGGGACCATTGACTGCAACCTCATTGCCACAATCTATCGGGAACAGGAAGTGGACCGAATTAGAATGCATTGCGTAGCGAGGGTTCGAATCCCTAAACTTGGAGACAACGACTTGATTTTGGAAAGTATGTAGTATGGGATGCATACATTTCCAAAGTCTCGCTTGCATTAGACTAAGTGCATTGGCTTGACCTGGGCCACATGTAGTATGGGATGCATGTGTGTCCAGGGTCTTGCTGACGTTAGATTAAGTGCATCTGTTCTATCCTCTGCATTTTTTGCATTAGACTCAGGTCACGGCATACACGAGCACTAGGAAATCAGGATACACGTTTATTTTCCATTCAAGCTGAATTGTGAGTGTGATAGTTGAACTGCGTAATGAGTGCGGGAGTGATGTGTTGCGAGACGTGATGATATGTGTTGTAAGAAATGAATGAATGCGATGTTATGTGATATGAAATTGGGAAGGATTATAAGTCGTGAGTCGGTAATTGCAATTGTATGGTAAATATGGTGCAGTTTATGTGAGAGTAGAGTAATTGTGAATGTAAGGCTTTATGGGAGAATAAAGCTATAGGGGTATTTGCATAAGGCGTAAAGTGATGGGCCTTAAGCGACTAATTTGGAAATGACTTTTCCAAATTAAAATTAAGTATGTTTGTGAGCAAGTGTGGATATGCATACAGGAAGTGATGCAGTGAGTACTTGATGTGAATTTCCGCATATGACATTTACATGTTCAGGTTTATCTTGGTATTCGTAAGTTCATTCTGTTTTACTTATAAGTTTAATTTGTTTGCTTATTAATATATTATACTCACACCCGAAATGGCTAACCCCTTAGTGTTTGGGGGGTTAGGGGGGTCTCTGGACTACCCTAGGCCCCTACTGTTACAGGTCCCCAGCGGTGCAGAGGTGAGGTGTAGATTCTGTGGAGTGGAGGTTCATTCTACAATTTGTTACTTAAGGTTTAATTGCGTGAATAGTGAATTTTATGCTTTAAATTGTATTTTGATGTATAAGTACGTGGATGATGATGATGAGTAATAGTATGGAGTGGCATGATATGTTTCTGACCTGTACCCATCTTGTTGTGGAGTACCGGGCCCCGTGGTGTGGTTTATAAATTATTTTCTAAAAACCTTACTACGTTTTCAAAGGGATTTATGGTTTTTATTTGATATTTGATATTCTGTTATGAGTTTGGCCCCCAGAGCACATATATACATTGCCTGTGTGGTTCTGCTCATTCTGGCCTGGGGAGCCCGTGATATAATTGCCTGTGATGTGAGCTACGGAATTTAGAGCAGAATTCCGTAAGCTTTTTGTGTTTCGGTGCAGAAATTTCAGGGGAAACTCTGCCGAAATTTTATTTGAAATATAACTATCTTAGTTTATGTTTAAAGTGATATAGAAATTGAAAGAATTGGTTTTGGAGTCAAAAGGGGGGCGTTACAGCTTGATACGAATAATTGATATTCGTAATTATTGATGTATTAACTCTGATGGCAATAAAAGTGTTTTAAATTTCCGTACTATTTACTGTGTTGAGATGCATTTGAAGGCAAAGATTCTGGTTGTGTCACGGATGTCCGATGACGGGGATCCAGGGCGTTACAATTACAAATGCTAACATGCTAACAGTCTACTTGTAATACCCTGCAAAATAGTATATGACTATTTTGCCTCGCAATCTGTGTGCAATTGAGAATTGCATTCGGTTATATATTTTTCTAGTAACAATTGATTTTTATTGAGAAATATCAGATTTATTGTCTACTTTATTTTATAATTTTGAAGGACTATTACGAGGTAGTTTTAATGTATTTTTGTATTGTTGATATTATTAAAGTAGAGATTTTTGGGTTTATTTGAAATATATTGAGACTTGGAGGCTTATGTGTAATTTTCCCTTACATTATTTATTTATCTATTTAATTTTTTTTTATAAAACCTGTAACTCCCTGTTCCAGTTGTACGTATTTTATTACGTGAATTTTTGTACTTCAATTTTTAAATCAATTTAATTTTTCTCTTTGGACTCTTTATCTAAAGCCAGAATATTTTTCTGATCAATTCTATAATTTCGTGATTTTTCGATCGGAGTTTAAATACAAATTCTAACCCCAATTATCCCTAATCAATATTTCTCCCATCTGCCTAACCCACTCCCGCTAATCACTCACATACGCCAATCTCTCCATCTCATTTTTCTCATTCTATGCCTAACTCTCTCATTTTTTCTCTCCTACTCTACTGCCTCCACCACCCTACTACTCCTAATCCTCTCTTCCTTTAGCGTCTCCTTTTTCATTTTTCTACACCCCCATCTCTTTCACCCCTTATTTTATACACACATGCATACATGCATGCACTTATATATATATATATATATATATATGGGAAAAGGGGGTATGAGTAACTTGCTCATTTAGTAAATAAGCAATTGATGATGTGGCATGCATGTGATTGGAAAATCCATGAAAAGGTTAGTTGTCCAATGTGTCACATGCATGCCACATAATCAATTGCTCATTTACTAAATGAGCAAGTTGCTCATATCCCTTTTACCCTATATATATATATATACACACACACACACACACACACATGCAAACCTCCAATCTCTTTCTTTCTCTTATATATATACATGCACATATTACACCCCACCCTCATCTTTATGCCTCATTCTTCACTTCTCCTTCTCTTCCTTTGCCTTCTTTACACCTAAGAGCTCAAGCAACACCCAAGAGCTCAAGAAACACCTCAGTTTTACTTTACCCTCCACCTTCGAGCCGACGACTCCATTTCTAAAGTCCCGTGAACCCCGAAGAACAACCCGAACTCACTCCGTCTCCGCACGCCGCACCACCTTGTTGTTGTTGTCACTCACCGTTGCTACCGTTGCTCGCTCGCTACCATTTTTCCGCCATTCTTACCGTCGTTGTGCCGCCATCCGTTGCCGACGTCACTTCTTCTTTCCGTGGTTAACACCACTACGGTAATCGTCACGTTATAAGGCAAGTAGCTTGTACACTCTTTTTGTTCTCGTACAAGCATTTTCCTTGGACTCGTGGCAAGTAGTCTAGTTATCATCATGTTTTATTGTCAATTTTCATTCTAGTCACTTGTTCCATACTATATCAACTCAAGAGTGAACCGTTAACACATTTCGAATCATGTTATCGAATATCGAATATTCAACCTTATTATCTCTAAAATTTCTTGACCTTGCACTAAGAATTCAACCATGTTCCCGATACTGGATTGAAGATTTTTTTCTTGGAAATCGTAGCCCATCGAGTCCCGAATCCAGAACATCTAACGGTTTCTCAATCGGATGTATAGATTGTGAGATATCGCAATTTTAGTACTGGCATATCGTAAATTTCTGAACCTGCATGGGATTACTAACCGGTCTCTTATACTGAGAATTCGACCATATTCCCAACACTGGATCGAAAAAATTTCTACATGAAAATCGTAGCCCTTCGAGTCTAGATATCCGAAACATATTACGGTTTCTCAATCCGATGTATAGATTGTGAGATATCGCAATTTTAGTATTGTGACTCTGAATTTCCAGAATACGCACGAAACATCGAAACCAGCGAAGAATGAATTTGTACGCATAGCTACTGTCTCTAGAATGTATCGTGTGAATATGCGTTGGAACCGGAAGAGAGTCTACTTTCTGAATTTCTGACGGAATTGGATTTGCTTTTCTGTAACAACGGAAAAGTGAATTTGAATGCAGATATGTCAAGTTGTCTAAAAATTCATCTCTACGTTTTTGCATATAAACCCATTACTTTTCATATTTAATGAACTGAGTGTATTATTGTTCTTGTAATAATAACTTGCATAGATATAATAGGTTGATAGAATATATTTTATACCACTTGATAATTTTATAATAACTATCCTCGATACATGTACTCGTTTTACGTCTCATGTCCATGATTACTGCCCTTGATATTTACCGTGTTGAGATGCATTTGAAGGCAAAGATTCTGGTTATGTCACGGATGTCCGGTAATGGGGATCCGGGACGTTACACTACTATTCATTTCAAAATAAGCACATCATTCAATTCATACCTAAGCATAACCAGCAGTCATAGACCATGACACCACATCCCTCGCTGGGGCCATCCGATCAAACACCTCCGCCCGCCACAATCGAATTCCACAAGTACAATACAAATCCCTCTCCGCCATTTCCTCAAACACCTTCATTGCATCCCCACCAACACATTCCCCACAAAAAGGTTCCCCTCAAACCCCCGCCCTTCAAGATCTACCCACTCACCTGCTCCACCTCCTTAATGCCCAGCCCATTAGCCAAGATCCAGCCTATTCAAGCCCGGTCATTTCCAGGTGTACGGCTGGGACCTAAGCCTATAAATTACGTGGGCTTATAAATTATGTGGGTTCCGGAAATTGAATCTTTTTCACGAAATACAAAATGGGCCTAGGCTTTATAAATTGGAGATGATTGGACTGAAAGAAAGATGAGAAATATGCTTGGGTCGTCGTTATCTATTTAGTTAAATGGGGCCCACAAGACATTAAAAAATCAACTGATTGGGATCTCCTCATTTTCCTAGTGTGTTGTGTGATTACACAGCTGTGCCGAAACAAACTGGAGGAAATCAGAAATTAAAATCAGATTAGGACATTAAAAAATTATTAGGGTTTTTGTAAAATGATCCCTCAGTTAGTAGCATTTTGCTGTTTAGTCTCAAGCCACGGTAATTGTGATTTGATCCCTTACTTTGGATTTCACATTCGGTGCCATAGGCCATTGGGAATTTTCCCTTTCCTAATTTTTGGCTGAACCCTAGAAAAATGAGAATTGTGGAAAAACTGATCAAACTACCCAAATTAAGGGACTAAATTTCAAATTAGTAAATAATTATGATTAATTGAGATACCAAATTTTAGAAATTAAAATAAGATGCTTGTAGTCAATGTTTACGATAATACCGAAGTAGTCAATTTTGTACGCATATAGGATTCGTATCTGACTGATCTACTAGTAACTAGGCCATGTGAAGAACATTTTTTTTGAAGGATCATGTGAAGAACATTAGTTTTATATGAGTTTATTTTATAGCAGTAAATAAATAAGTAAAGATGTTCAGTACTTAATGTCTATAAATAAGGCCTATATGCCCTTGTCTTTTTCATCTTCCCACTTTCAAATAGGCTAAAATCGCCTAATCGTTTTTCTACCACCATCAATCAATTTTGTTTAGTTTCCATCTTAGACCTTGAATTTCTTGTATATTTTTTTGCTTATTTAGTGATCAATCTTACATATTCAAAAGGAATAAGGTATGATGTTCACTACTTCCTATAGTCAATCTTGTACCCATATATAACAGTCTAAAATTAATTAGCAGATAACTAGTATGTCCCATGTACAATATTGTACAGTCCAAATTAATTATGAGAGTTAGATATGTCTAGGTAAAGTCATAAAGGAAATGATCGCCTTACCAACTTGCTAGATTAAGAAACGATTTTGTACCAAAATGACCCAATTTTTGTAAGTATTTATCAAACTGACCCACTTTTTTTGTAAGTATTTATCAAACTGACCCACTTTCAAAACTATTTACCAAATTAACATACTCGCTATATAGCGAGTCTAGTTCATTTTCTGTAACTCCCTGTTCCAGTAGTACGTATTTTACTACGTAAATTTTTGTACTTCAATTTTCAGATCAGTTTTATTTTTCTCTTTGGACTCTTTATCTAAAGCCAGAATATTTTTCTGATCAATTCTATAATTTTGTGATTTTTCGATTAGAGTTTAAATACAAATTTTAAACCCCGATTAATCCTAATCCTAATCCTAATCCTAATCCTAATCCTGCCTAACCCTACACCATATTTTCCACCACCTTACTACTCCTAATTCTCTCCAATCCGTCAACACCTCCATCACATTTTTCTACACCTCTCCACATTTTTCTACACCTCCTTTGATTTTTCTACACCTCCCTTGACTTTTCCACACCCTCCTTTTTGATTTTTCTACACCCCTCCTATCTCCTTCTTTCTATATATACACACACACACAACAGACCACCTCATTCCCTTCTTCTCTTCCTCTGCCACCTCCACATCCGAGAGCAAGCAACGCCCAAGCTCCACTTCACATTCCACCTTCGAGCCAACGACTCCGCTTCTACGATCCCGTGAACCCCGAAAAATAACCCGACGCCGCGCCACCTTGTTGTCGTCGTCGCTCACCGTTGCTACCGTTAGCTACCGTTTTACTGCCATTCTTACCGCTGTTGTGCCGCCGTCCGTTGCCAGCGTCGCTTCCTTCCGTGGTTAACACTACCACCGTAATCGTCACATTATAAGGCAAGTACCTTGTACACTATTTTTGTTCTCGTACAAGCATTTTCCTTTGACTCGTAGCAAGTAGTCTAGTTATCATCATATTTTATTGTCAAACTCTGTTCTAGTCACTTGTTCCATGTTATATCAACTCAAGAGTGAACCGTTAACACATTTCGAATCGTGTTATCGAATATCGAATATTCAACATTACTATCTCTAAAATTTCTTGACCTTGCACTAAAAATTCGACCATGTTTCCAATACTGGATTGAAGATTTTCTCAATCGGATGTATAGATTGTGAGATATCGCGATTTTAGTACTGACATTTCACAAATTCCTGAACCTGCACGGGATTACTAACCGGCATCTCGTACTGAGAATTTGACCATGTTCCCGACACTGGATCGAAAAACTTTCTACATGAAAATCGTAGCCCTTCGAGTCTAGATATCCGAAACATCCAAATGTTTCTCAATCGGATGTATAGATTGTGAGATATCACAGTTTTAGTATTGTGACTCCGAATTTCCAGAATGCGCGCGAAACATCGAAACCAGCGAAGAATGAATTTGTACGCATCGCTACTGTCCTTAGAATGTATCGTGTGAATATGCGTTGGAACCGGGAGAGAGTCTAATTTCTAGAATCTCTGACAGAATTGGATTTGGTTTTCTGTAACAACGAGAAAGTGAATTTGAATGCAGATATGTCAAGTTATCTAAAAATTCATCTATACATTTTTGCATATAAACCCTTTATTTTTCATATTTAATGAACTGAGTGTATTATTGTTCTTGTAATAATAACTTGCATATATATAATAGGTTGATAGAATATATTTTATACCACTTGATAATTCTATAATAACTACTCTCGATATATGTACTCGTTTTACATCTCATGTCCATGATTACTGCCCTTGATATTTTTCTTGACTAAACTATTTGATTACACCGTTCCACTAGTCGTACCAATTGCATGTTCATAAAAGAATAACAAGCCGGGGTTATAAGGGTACGGCTTAATAGTGGACAATATAGGGGAGTATACTCGGAAGGGGGCCCGTGTTTCCCGAAATAGTGATTCTTGATTCTTGATTCTTGATTACACAATTCTTGATTACATAATTCTCGATTACATGATTCATGATTACATGTCTTGATACTATCACTGGAAGACCCGAGTATATAATCCTGTAGAATTCACTACTTAAGTCTAAACGTCACATGATTGATATGCACCGAACTTGTGGTATGGGACACAGGATTACGTGCATTAGATAAGTTAATAAAACAGATAAACTCGAGATTTTCACTAAGCATGATTCTTGATTACATGACTCTTGATTACATGATTCTTGATTACAAGACTCTTGATTACATGATTCTTGATTACATGACTCTCGATCCTTGATTACATGATTATCGATTAACTGAGCCTAGGTTATCAATTGCTTATACCTTGAAGTCTAGAATACACTAGTTACAGTTATTACTTACATGATCATATTGTCCCAGTTCCTTGCTTACTTCCATATTGTATTTGTACTTCTACCTCTTGTTTCTTCCATGTTATATCTTGTTATATTACCCATTTTTCTGCTTGTTGCTACTTGCTGCCCGAAACTTGCTCTAATGGGAACCTTTCTATTTTTCTTTGAGTTAATGATTATACAGGTACTGATGGACCAGATGAGCAGACTCTCTAGATGATCGTTGCTGCTTTGTTACTACATGTTGTTTTTCTTTCAGTCGCTATTTTATCTAGTTGTTATAGCGAACTGTTCATCGTTGTTACCGCTGATTTCGGTGTGGGGGTGAACAGATAGAATTTGTGAGTCCGGGAAACACCTGAACGATTGACTCGGTCCCCTTGCTCCTAGCACAACCTGCAAGGAAGTGCGAAACACCGGGGTTGATTCCGGCGACGCACCCTCCGACGCTCTTGTCAGTAATCAGGAAAAGATTAGGAAAGAGCTTAGGCGGTGAAAGAGTGATTAACCTGGTCTCGGTGGTAGAGGGGTTGTATTTATAGTCGCCAAGAGAGAGATTAGGGGCTTGATTCCTTGTATAACTGTTCGGAGCAAAATCCTCACAGTTTGTTAAGGAAAGTAGATCTCCTTATTCCCGGTGAGAGCAAATCAGGCATGCCGATTTGGTCAAATCAGGGATCCTGGTTTGTCTCCTGCTGATATGGGTTTGTTTCGGGTCGGAACCCGAACCCAATAAGAGTGGGTCCGTTTGCGGGTGGTTGGTCCTGTGAGAAGGGGACCCAATACCCATTTTGGATCCATCTGTATGTGAAATTACCCTTTTACCCCCGTGCTTCAAGATTCGTGCTCGATCTGGACGGTCTCGATTTAACCCCATTTTTAGCCATATCACGAGCCCCCCACTCCTAAAGACTGAGCGTGATCAGACTTTGAGGAGTAGTTTAACTGTTTTAGTGGCTGGTAGGGTCGTATCGAAGTCCAGATGTAGGATCTTGAATCTAGAAAGGGGGTAGTGAGGAAGTTTCTGATGCTGCTTGCTGTTCTCAGGCTATATCGAGTATTTGGTAGCTTTCGTCTACTTTCTTCGGACTATTTATTTAATTTTGCGATGCGTTTGCTAATCGTTCGGGGGCCTTAACGATATATTCTAGGCAATAATTGTTCGTTCAGGAGCTCGAAAATGTACTCCCGAATTTTTAATTATTTTCCAGAATTTTTAGTTAATTTTCCCGAATTTTTAGCAATTTTTCGCAATTTAAATAAATAAAACGATTAAAATAGAAGAAAAAAGGTTTTAAATACCGGTTTATGACGTGGCTGGATCTGGGACGTCGATCATGGACGAGCTCGGATTTCTGAGAGATCCGACGGTTGTCGGAGTTCGGAAGCTGTTTTCTCCGTTTGCGAGCTCGGGAGGGTACTTGCTCAGCTGCCGACCGGGGACCAGGGGAGCTCGGCATACCGAGCGACGTGGCTCAATCTGAACCATCGGATGGTGGCGCGCATCTCGAAACAGGCACGGTTCCCCAAAAAACACTATCTTGTCCTTTAGCGCACGTGGTGCGATCCGGTCCGTTCATCATAAGGTGCACGAATTTCTGAGAGATCCGGCAGTTCAAGTGGCTCGGCGTCTTTTTTTCTCCATTTACCAGCTCGGGAAGGCGCTTGCTCGGATGCCGACCGAAGGCACTGATGTTCAGCAGTCCGAGGGACGTGGCTTCATCTGAGCTGTTGGATGCGGGCGCGCATCTCGAGACGGGCGCAGTTCCCAAGAAAACACTATCTTGTCTTTTAGTGCTCTCGGCGGGATCTGGGCCGTCTGATTGAGATCAGACGCGAAAGTTGAGGGGAAAGTGGGTTTTCCCCGTTTACCAGCTCGGGAAGGCTCTTGCTCGGATGCCGACCGAAGGCATTGGTGTTCGGCAATTTGAGATGGCTCTGTTCTCAATTGTGTTAATGGCGCTTCGTGACTTGTGCGGCGTTTCGCCTTCCCGACGTCATTAAGGATAATTCTTTTAATTAATGCGTGGCGCTTCAACTTCCGAGGATCATAATGGCTGGTTATAGGAGGCAGGCTATAAGTACCCCACTCCTTTTGTCATTTTCGTCACAACCAAATTGGGTTCCAGACCTCGGAGGCATCTGCCTTGGGTAGCTTCTCTCTCGAAGTTCGGAGTGGTGGTCGCTCTTCTGCCTGGTTTTCCCTTTGTTCCTGACGGCCCCGAAGTGGATGTCAGGAGCGAGGGGGAACGAGGTAGTAGTGGTGACGACCGTAGTCCGTACTCGGGGGATGAGTTATCTCCGAAGGACGGGTGGTCGCTCTCTTACCTTTTTCTTCTCCCGTTCCGGACGGTCCCTAAGTGGATGTCGGGCTCCCGTTCCGGACGGTCCCTAAGTGGATGTCGGGAGCGGAGGAGAATAAGGCAAGAGTGGTGATGATCGTAGTCCGGATCCGAGGGACGGGCCTTCTCGGAAGGACGGGCGGTCGCCCTGCTGTCTTGTTGTTTCCCCATCCCTCACTGCTCCGAAGGGGTGTGAGGGGTGGGGGGCAACAAGACAGTAGCGTCGACGGCCATGGTCCGGACCCGAGGTGTGGACCTCTTTCGAAGGACGGGTCGCCGTTCTCTCACCAAGATCTTCTGCCTTCTTCGGTTGCTCCGAAGTGAGTGTCGAAGTAGGCGGAGATCTTGGTGGGAGAGTGACGACCCCTGTCCGATGTCGATCTTCGGGCCGTCCGAGTCCGTTTGTTGCAACTGTGAAGGCGCCGCTGTTAGAGTCTTTCGACAAGCCGAGCCTTCCAGTTGCAACCAACTAGCTCGGGATGGTGCGCCTCTTTCGACCTCTGAGTGTTGATGGGTTCCCTCCCATCTCTGTCTTCCTTCTCGGGCTGATGGCTTTTGACGGATGTCAGCCCGGGGGAGTTAGAGATGGGGGGGTGCCGATCTGTTTCCGACCGGGGCCTGTTGTCGGCATAATACCGACCGAGGCTTGGGACCCGGGGGGCGCCTGCCGAGGGCGGCGCCTTAAAACATAATCAAAAATTTTCCAGGTTCTTTTATGCATAGGCGAGGCGTCCGAGGGTTAAATCGTCCGGGCGACGTGGCGCATCTTGAGCCGCTGGATGATGGCGCGCATCTCGAGACGGGCGCGGCTCCCAAGAAAACACTATCTTGTCGTCTAGTGCTCTTGGCGAGATCTGAGCCGTCGAACGTAGGCGTGAATCTCGAGGCGGCTCAGTTTCCCAGAAAACGTTATCTTGTCGTTTTGCGCAGGTGGCTTGATCTGAGCCGTCTGATCGAGATCACGTACGAAAGTTGAGGGGGAGGTGTGTTTTCCCCATTTACCAGTTCGGGAAGGCACTTGCTCGGATTCCGACCGGTCCCTGCTGTCGGCGTGTTTGGATCGCTCGGAGGTCGGACTCGGTGAGAGGAGTAGTGGTGATGGGCTTTGGTGACGTTCCGGAGGCAGCCCAAAAGTCGCGAACTTTGGTTTGGAAGTCCAAGGGGCGTCCCAGTTTTACTATAAATCTCCACCCCCTTGAGACTAAGTCTCACTTTTCATTTTTACTCTCTCTCTTCAGCTTTTACTCCGCTTCGAAGTTTTTACCTCCCTGGTGGTGTTGCTAGCTGTCGCGGTAGCGTTCCGATTCCCGGCGAGTTTTCCGACCGTACTTGTCACTTCAAGGTCAGTCTCTTTCCCTACTCTTTATAAAATGGTTAAGATTACACTCTCGGATGAGACCCCCACCTCGGAGCAAGCCGTTGGCCGAGGGGACAAAGGGAAGGGACTAATGGAGCCGAGCGAACAAGACGTCGTTCGTCCGGATAAGGAGGGTGAGGTGGCCGAAGTGCCTGAGGAGGTCGTGGCGGAGTCCCGGAAGGGTAAAGCCGTAATCACGATAGTGGAGACGCCGAAGAGAGCGGGGGCGTTCGGTCGGCAACTCATCGCAGTATCGACCGTGGGAGGTGTTCGGGATTATACCGAGGATGACTTGGAGAGGGTCACTCAAGGTACGGCAAAACTGGTGGAGGAGAACGAGCCTAGGGAGCTGTCCGAGGTCGACCACAGGATATCGACTCTCACCGAGGCCGATCTCCGCACGATCCGAGAGGGTTTCCGAATCCCGCTCGAGTATGCGCTGCTTCTTCCTGGGCCGGGGTTCCGAGCTAACACCAAGTCCTCGCCGGATATATGCGTCTTCCCGGTCGATTCCCTCATTGCCGGGCTCCGGTTCCCCCTACACCCGTTCGTGGTCGAAGTTCTGATCTGGTACGGTCTGAGTCCTGCCCAACTGATGCCGAACACTTGGAGGCATGTCGTGGCGTTTCTCCTCCGATGTCAAGAGGTCGACGCCAAGCCGACTATGTTTCTCTTTCGGAGTCTTTACAAACCTTGTCAGCCGAGGCGTCATGAACAGAGGTTTTTCCTTTCTCCTCGGACGGGAGTTAAGTTGATCGAGAACCCGGACTCGATCAAGCATTGGAAGGACAAATACTTCCTCGTCCGAAGTCTGACGCCGTGGGTGATACCGACAGTTTGGGCGACGGACAGCCTGCCTAAGCGTACAAAGAAGGACGCCCCGTTGAATGCCGAGGAGGCTGAGGTCCAGAGGAAGCTTCTAGCCTTGCCAGCGCTAAGCTGGAAGGATATTACCGAGGAGCATCTGTTCCGTGGGGGTCTCAGTCCGATCGACCCTCGTATGCTTCTGGTATTTATACTCCTCGTTTAAAGTTCATGAAAAATTTTCTAAGTTTTTTCATCCGGCTTTTGCAGAGACAATGAAGCTTGATTACAAGGCTCTGGTGGCGAAGGGCCGGGCAGAGCAGGAGAAGAAGAAGAGGTCGGCGGCGGAGACTCAGGAGAGTCGGCCGGCGAAGAAGCCTTCGGTCGCGAAGACTACCGAGTAGCCGAAGGTCGCGGTCCTCAAGGAGGGGGAGATCGAGGTCCTCGTCTCTCCGACGAAGGTCGTGATCCCCGACCAGGGCGAGGTCAACGTCTCCGATCCCCCTGCCTCGGATGCGCCCGTGCCGACCTCGGGAACGGACGCTCCGGGTTCGTCGAGCCGCGTCTTCGGGGTGAAGGATGCGCTGTCCATGCCGGTTCCGCCCCTTACTGCCGAGGCGGAGAAGATCTTATCCGAGCGTCACAAGCAGATCTTCGTCCCCGACTGGCAGGTGATGAATGCTGATGGTTTCCTGGGCGACGGGAATATCTGTATGGAGGCGATAAGGCATCTGCCGACCCCGAAGGATCGGGCGACCTTGAAGGCCGGGATGGCAGGGGACTCCGTGATGCAGGTCGCCCGGGATTCCATGTCGGTAAGTGGGCTGATTTCTTCTTCATCTGAATTTTTTCCTTAGAAAATTTTCTAAGTATTTAGGTTCGGATCGTAACTCCGTTGCTCTCTTTCAGATCATCTGCCACTTCAACTTCCTGCTCGAGGAGATGGCGAGGAAGGATCAGGAGAAGGAGAAGGAGAGGACGGAGCGCGTCAAGGTCGCGAAGCGGCTCGATTCCGAGTTGCTTCTTTCGACGAAGAGGGCCGCCGAAGTCTCGGGGCTGGAGAAGCAGCTGGCCGATGCTATTCAGCTGTCAAAGGTTCGGCGGCCAGGCTCGAGGTCTCGAAGAAGGAGGTCTCCGAGCTGAAGGACTCGGCGGCCAAGCTCGAGGCGTCGGTGAAGGAGGCTGCCGACCTGAGGGAGGAGTTGGCCAAGGCTCGGTCGGAGGCGGAGGATGCTCGGAAGAGGGCCGAGAAGCTCAAGGCCAAGCACCTCAGGAAGGTGAAGAGGGTGAAGAAAGCCGTGCAGGAGGAGGCCGCGATGCACATGACCCAGAACATGCTGGACGCCTACGGCCGGGCCTTGCAACATGTGGTCGCCAAGAACCCGGGCTTCGACACGTCCACCTACAACTTCTATGACCTCGTGGAAGGGGAGGAGGTTGTTCCCGAGGAGTTGATCGGCCCCGAGGGGGAGACAGAGCCCGTCGACGACCCGTGGAAGGCCGCGACCGAGGAGGAGAAGGAAGACGACTCCGAGGAGGAGGAGAGCTGGAGCGAGGGAGGTGGCGGAGGCGACGGCAAGGACAAGGCCGAGGGGTCGACGGACCCAAACGACGAAAAGGTCGACCCCTGACTCGGTTGTCTTCTTTTATCTTCTTTTTTTTTGTTTCTGTAAGCCTAACTGCGGACTGGCCACCGCTGCTGTAGAACTTCTCGAATTTTGAATGAAAAAATGTTTTGTTTGGCCAAAATTTGTTCAAGTGTCGAATCTCGGACTTAGTGTTTGTTTTGGCGTGTTGGCCCTCGGATTTATCTCTGCATTTCAGGTGAGATTCGGTCCGATCACGGAGGCTGAATACCTTCGGCAGGAGCTGGTGAAAACGAAGGACGAGCTCTTTCAGAGCCGGTATAGACGGTATCTCCTGCTCGGCAGGCTCGAGGATACGAAGGCGGCTCTGCGGAGGTACGGTCGCGAGCTGTACCAGTACCGGAAGCGCTCTTCAGCCCCCTATCCCGAAGGCGAAGTTGAGAACCTCCGTAAAGAGCTCACCACCGCCGAGCGGAAGAATGACGACCTTTTGGCCGGGGTTCAATGCTTGGAGCTAGCGGAAAAAGAGCGTTCGGCGGAGCGGGAGAAGCTGGCTTCCGAACTGGAGAAAGCGTCAACCGAGCGCAAGAGGTTATCGGCCGAAGTCGATAGGCTCAGAAGGATCACGGTAGATAGGGGGATTGAAGTGACCTACTACCGACGGCTTGCAACTGATAATGCCGATGCCTCGGGCTCGTTGACAGCGCCTCGACCGAAGAAGTTGGCGAAAGACGATGTCCTGAGGGGTAGGATCATCGAACTGGAGGAAGAGTTCGCGTCGCTCAAGCCGGCACCGGTCAGGGCTAACGTTCGCAGCACTTCGTGCACTCGCGAAGAGAGCGAGAGGGGGGTTACGTTTTACGAGCTTGCGACGCGCTCGCCGTCGACCAGGGGAAGCCCAGCCGATGCTCAGAGTAGCGCGGCAGCCTCGTCGAGCGGGGCTTCGGCCGGCGTCGCCGTTAGGGCTAGCAGCGAAGGGGGGTCGCGCTTCGTTGGTTTAGGGTCGGGTTCGGAGGGCAGACCTCGACGTCCTCGCGTTTCCCTAAACCGAAGCATTCCCCTTCCGAAGAGGCTCTGATTCGGCCATTTTTCTACTTTTGTTGATTGTTGTAATAACTTAGCCGTAGGGTTGACCGACCGTCTGTAACACTATCATGTCTGAATGCAAATAATTCTGAAAAACTCTCAAGTGTTAGACTCCGGCAGAGTATTGAAACTGTGTTATTCGTTTTCTCTTCTTTTCAGCTCGTCGTGACGATCCATAGCTCGGACTCCGGGCGTTCGAGTGATGGCTCTGAATCCGAGGCCACTTCTGGAACAGTGGTTCTGAGCCCTAGGAGCATCGATATGAAGTTGCGCCGAGCCGAGAGTGAGTGGGACCACCTTTCGTTGGTCCTCAGTCTCCGGGAAGCCGAGATTCAACGCTTGGAGAGCAAGGTCGCCGAGCTGAACTTCGCAGGGGAGGATGAAGACTCGCAGATCGCATTCAGCAGTGCTCTTCGGGCCAAAAGCATTCGGCACATTCAGTCGAAGATCATCGCCGAGCGAGATGACCTGCTCTCCGAGATGTGGCATCTGCGTGGTGTGATGGCGAGGCTCCGGGGAGAGAAGGAGGAGTCGTCTGTCGAGGAGGACGGATAGTTTAGTGAGGATGTTTTTGTATGAGAGACAAGTGTAGTGGGTCGGGCATTGTGTGTTTTGTTTGCCAACACTTTGTAATGGAATGTTTTGTATTACGTGCCGACAATTAATAAAAATTCCCTTTCGTTGCTTTGTATGATCGCCCTTCGCTTGTAACCGTATCGGTCGTGCCGGGATCTTTGAACCGAGCGCGTCTGTTTAGCCGAATGGACCAGGAGTGCGGCTCTTTGTCGTTGAGTGGATCTGGCACGGTACGACAAGGCTCTGTACCCATAAAAGCGTCATTTTGTCGCTTAGAGTAGGTGGATTGATCTGAGCCGTCGAGCGTAGGCGCGAATCTCGAGGCGGCTCAGTTTCCCAGAAAACGTTATCTTGTCGTTTTGCGCAGGTGGCTTGACCTTAGCCGTCTGACCGAGATCACGTACGAAAGTTGAGGGGAAAGTGTGTTTTCCCCATTTACACACTCGGGAAGCCGCTTGCTCGGAAGCCGACCGAGTTGTAGGTCTTCGGTCTCCGGCTAGTAGCTAGGAGTGTTCGGTTTTTTCGTGTCCGGACGAACGTCTGACATCGACCTACCGGAGTAGTTTAGATGGACTAGGAACCAAGTGTTGGACCCCGGGACCATCGCTGGAGCTCGACGGCTGTGGGAGCAATTCCGAACGGCGATCTACCCCTGGTTCGTCCGGAGACGAGCCGAGGAGGTAAAGTCGAACCGAGTGTTGGACTCCGAACCATCGGTATAGTTCAACGGCTGTGGGAGCAATTCCGAACGGCGATCTACCCCTGGTTCGTCCGGAGATGAGCCGAGGAGGTAAAGTCGAACCGAGTGTTGGACTCCGAACCATCGGTATAGTTCAACGGTTGTGGGAGCAATTCCGAACGGCGATCTACCCCTGGTTCGTCCGGAGACGAGCCGAGGAGGTAAAGTCGAACCGAGTGTTGGACTCCGAACCATCGGTATAGTTCAACGGCTGTGGGAGCAATTCCGAACGGCGATCTACCCCTGGTTCGTCCGGAGACGAGCCGAGGAGGTAAAGTCGAACCGAGTGTTGGACTCCGAACCATCGGTATAGTTCAACGGCTGTGGGAGCAATTCCGAACGGCGATCTACCCCTGGTTCGTCCGGAGACGAGCCGAGGAGGTAAAGTCGAACCGAGTGTTGGACTCCGAACCATCGGTATAGTAAAGAGGGGAGGAAAAAACAGGCAAATTCAGAAACAAAATGGAACTTTCTTTATTTGATATTTGACGGCGAACCGTTTTACATAGTAGGATTCATAGAACAGGTTACAAGTTAAAGGAGAGGAATGGCGCGACACCTCGGATTACTTAGAGAGGCGCCGGGGCGCTCTCTTGGTATTTCAGGAGGTGATCGGCATTCCAGGTCCTCGGGAGCTCTCTACCATCCATGTCCTCAAGTCGATATGCTCCAGGCCGAACAACTTTTGCGACCCGGTACGGCCCTTCCCAATTCGGAGCTAGCTTGCCCTTCTGACTGGGGAGGGATATGGCTAGCTTTCTCAACACCAGGTCTCCTTGTTCAAGGTTGGCGGGTCAGACTTTCTTGTTGTAGGCTAGCTCGACTCTCCTTCTGTAATTCTGCTGCCGAATCGATGCCCTTTCCCTCAGTTCATCTATCAGGTCCAAGTTTCCTCTGAGTTCCCTGGCATTCTGTGCTTCGTCATAGGCGATGAGCCGAGGGGAAGGAATTCCGACCTCGAGGGGTATTACGGCTTCGGCCCCATAAGTAAGGCTGAAAGGGGACTCTCCAGTGGGCGTCCGCTTGCTTGTGCGGTAGTTCCACAACACATTAGGGAGTTGATCGACCCACTGTCCTTTGGAGCACTTGTCCAACCTCTTCTTGATCCCCGCAAGGATCTGCTTATTAGCGTTCTCGGCTTGTCCGTTCGACTGGGGGTGCGAGACGGACGAGAAACGCTGTTGAATGACGAGGTCGTCGCACAGGGTTCGGAATGCTGAGCCAGTGAACTGGGTCCCATTATCTGTCACGAGGACGCGCGGGACGCCGAATCTGCATATAATGTTCTTCCAGAAGAACTGCACCACTTTGTTCTCGGTTATCGTGGCGAGGGGCTCGGCCTCGACCCACTTCGAGAAGTAGTCGATAGCTACGACTAAAAACTTGAGCTGACCCGGAGCTGGAGGGAAAGGCCCTACCAAGTCCATTCCCCACATCGCGAAGGGGATAGGGCTCGATAGGGAGGCGAGGTTGGCTTGAGGGAGGCGTCGGATGCTGGAGTGTCTCTGGCAGGAGCCGCACTGCCGGACGTGTCGCTCGGCGTCTTGGAGAAGTGTCGGCCAGAAGTACCCATAATTCAGAGCTTTTCGGGCCAGGGACCTAAATCCCGAGTGTGCCCCGCCGATCCCTTCATGAAGCTCCTGTAGGGCATACTCGGCCTGTTCCGGAGAGAGGCATCGTAGATATGGTCGGCCGTCCATTTGGGAGAAAGAGCGCTTGTATAGGATGCCCTCGATTAAGACATAGCGCTCGGCTCGGGTTCTAACTCGGCGAGCTTCTTTGGGATCTGAGAGCAGAACTCCATCCCTTAGAAATTCTACCAGTGGCTTCATCCAGTTGTCTTGCAGCATGACCGGCAATGACTCCGCCGAGCCTAGTGCCTCGTCTTCGATGCTCGGCTTAGCGAGGACTTCAATTAGTACGGTCTGCTCGAGTCCTTGTAAAGAGGACGAGGCCAACTTGGAAAGTGCATCGGCCTGTGCGTTTTCCTCCCGAGGGACCCGCTGGATGATGGCTTCTTCGAACCGACCCATGAGATCCCGGACCTTGGCGAGGTACTTCGCCATCCGCTCGTCCCGGGCTTCATATTCGCCCAAGACCTGGTTCACGACCAGCTGGGAATCACTGTGAATCCGGAGACGATGCGCCCCAGCGCTTCGCGCGAGTCCGAGACCGGCTATGAGTGCCTCGTACTCCGCCTCGTTGTTCGAGGCCTTGAAGCTCATGCGGAGCGCGTACTGTAAGACGAAGCTATCAGGGCCATTCAGGATGATGCCGGTGCCGCTTCCTTCACTGCAAGAGGATCCGTCCACAAAGACTGTCCAAATGGGGGGTCCGTTCGGGACGTGGCCGACCTCGGGGATGGTGGATTCTACTATGAAGTCGGCGAGGGCCTGCGCCTTAATTGCCGTCCGAGGTTGATAGGAGATGTCGTGCTGACTCAGCTCTATCGACCACTTCATCAGCCGGCCCGAGGTTTCGGGTTTATGGAGGACTTGCTTGAGCGGTTGATCGGTGAGGACGATGACTGAATGAGATTGGAAGTAGGGCCGAAGCTTTCTTGCTGCTATGACGAGGGCGTAGGCTATCTTTTCTATCCCCGGATAACGGAGCTCGGCATCCCGAAGTACCTTGCTCACGTAGTAAATTGGCCTCTGGGTCCGGTCCTCTTCTCTGACCAGGACAGCGCTCAGGGACTGCTCGGAGGCTGCCAAGTAGAGAAAGAGAGGCTCGCCAGGGACCGGCTTACTGAGCAGAGGGGGGTTCACCAGATAGGCTTTCAGCTGGTCGAACGACGCTTGCTGTGCCTCGCCCCATTCAAATCCCTTAGCGCCTCGGAGTGCCTTGAAGAAGGGAAGGCACTTTTCCCCTGACTTGGAGAGGAACCGACCGATGGCTGCGAGCCGACCGGTGAGCTTCTGCACCTCTCTGACATTCCGAGGCGGGGCCATGTCTAATATGGCTTTGATCTTTTCGGGGTTAGCTTCAATCCCCCGCTGGCTCACCATGAAACCGAGGAACTTGCCAGAGGAGACTCCGAACGCACACTTGTTCGGGTTTAGCCGCATGTTGTACTTCCTCAACACGCCGAACGCCTCTTGGAGGTCGGCTACATGGTCGGTGCCGTGGATGCTCTTGACGAGCATGTCATCGACGTACACCTCCATATTTCGGCCGATCTGATGCTGAAAGACCTTGTTAACGAGGCGCTGGTAGGTGGCTCCCGCGTTCTTCAAACCGAACGGCATTACTCGGTAGCAGTAGAGGCCTTGGTCGGTGACGAAGGAGGTCTTCGGGATGTCCGGAGGGAACATCCGGATTTGGTTGTAGCCCGAGAAGGCATCCATGAAGCTGAGGAGCTCATGGCCCGAGGTGGCGTCGATTAGGGTGTCGATGTTCGGGAGAGGGAAGGGATCCTTCGGACACGCTTTGTTGAGGTCGGTGAAGTCGATGCATATCCTCCACGAGCCGTTGGACTTCTTGACCATCACAACATTCGACAACCACTCGGGATAACTCACCTCCTGGATGAACTTGGCCTTCAGCAGCTTATTCACTTCCTCCTTGATTGCCTGCTGTCACTCGGGAGCGAACTTTCGCCTCTTCTGCTGAACCGGTTTGCACCCCGGCTCGACACTTAGGCGGTGGACGAGCAAGTCTTCGGAGATGCCGGGCATATCCGCGGCCGACCAAGCAAATAGGTCGCGGTTACCCCGGATGCATTTCACAAGGTCGGAGAATAGCACGGTCGGTAAGGACTTGCTGACGAGGAATTTTCGGCTCGGATCCTCGTCGGAGAAGAGTACTTCTTCTAACTCGTCCGCTGGTTCGGACGTTAGGCGAGCCTTCGGCTCGGGGATCTCGAGTGTCTCGAGCGAAAGCACTGGTCCCCCGGTGGAAGTCATGTAGCACTTCCGAGCTGTTTCCTGGCTCCCCCTGACTTCCCCTACTCCCGACCGAGTGGGGAACTTCATCTTCAAATGGTATGCTGATGGGACGGCCTCAAGGGCGGCTAGGCCGGGGCGACCGAGGATGACATTGTATGCTGCCGGGACGTCAACGACCATGAAGTCCATGGACTCGGTCCGGGTAGTAGGGGTGCTCCCCGCAGTAACGTCGAGGGTTATTACCCCTTCGATGGTTACCGGGACCCCTGTGAACCCGTGTAGAGTGTATCCGGCCGGTTTGAGACGGTCTCGGGACAGCTGGAGGCCCTGGAAGGCCGAGAGGAATAGAATGTTGACCGAACTCCCGTTGTCAACCAAAATCCTCTGCACCTTGAAGTTGGCCATGCGGAGGTCGATGACGAGGGCATCACAGTGAGGGGTTCGGACTCCTTCGAGATCAGCGTCGGAGAAGGACACGGGCACACCGAAGCCCTTGGGAGGAGGAGCACTGTGGACCGAGTTCACCTCTCGGACGAAGGCTTTCCGGGACGTATTAGAGGGGCCGCCCATGGGGCCCCCGTGGATCATGTGCAGAACCCTTTCTTCTTCGAACTCAGGCGTTACTTCGCGCCGCTTGTTAGCCCCCCGAGGGGGAGGAGAGTTCCGATCTGTCCGATCGTTAGCCTTCACGAACTTCGCCAACTGCCCCCTTCGGATGAGGGCTTCGATCTCATCTCTCAAAGCCCGACAGTCATTCGTCTCGTGCCCGTGGTCCCGGTGATACCGACACCACTTGTCTTTGTCCCTCCTTTTCGCCGGTTTGTGCATCCTCGGGGCTGGAGGGAGGACCCCCTCCTTCTCTACCTCCATGAGGATAGTGGAGACATTAGTTGTGAGGGGCATGAATTTCTCGAACCTGGGGGGAGGACGACGCTGGCCGCCTCCGTCCTTCATAGTCTTCTTGGCCCCCTCTTCCTCCGTTGCCTTCCTCTTCGAGCCGGAGGAGGGTCCTCCGAAGTTCGGGAGGGACTCGGCCTCCTCGGCTCGGATGTATTTCTCGCACCTCAGTAGGAGGTCGGCGAAGTTGGTAGGCGGCTTCTTTGCCAGGGACGAGCGGAGGTTGGAGTTGAGGACGTTCGACTGGAACGCCACTGTTGCCACGGATTGGTCTAAGGAGGCGATCGACCTGACTTCTGCAGTGAACCTCTTCACATAGTCACGCAGCTTCTCACCCCTTTCCTGCCGGAGGTTCAGAAGGGAGAGACTCGTTTTCTCGGCCCGTCGGCTGCTCACAAAGTGAGTTATGAACAGCGTCTCAAACTGCTCAAATGAAAAGATGGAGGCGGGGGCAAGCCTGGAATACCATTCCCGAGACGAACCCCGAAGTGTGGCCGGGAAGGTCCTGCAGAGTATGGCGTCGGAGACTTGGTGGATCAGCATCAGAGTCTTAAAACTCTCGACGTGGTCTACTGGGTCGGACTCGCCTGAGTACGTTTCAAACTGCGGAGGTTTGAAACCCCTCGGTATGCGAGCTTCCATGATTGTCCGAGAGAAGGGCGGTCTGTTCGGGCGAACAGTACCTGCTCTGGACTCCTCCTCTCGGTCCATACGGACAATGCGCCTCTCCACCTCATGGAGGCGACGGTCAAAGGCATCGTCCCCCCGCCGGTAACCGTATGACCCTTCGGAATCTTCCTCATAAGAGGGAGAGCGTGGACTTCGGTGCCGGTATCCCTCGGATCGGCGGGGACTGTACTGTTGCTGACGACTGGGAGCCTGGAGAGGACTTCGCGACCGGCGGCGAGGACTGGGAATCCGAGGGGGTGTTGGGATCCTCGGGGGGTTTTGGTTGTTGGCACGGGCGTTCAGGGCCTGCAGTACGGTCTCCTGAAACTGGAGGAATTCGGCACGGCTGATGGGTACCTCGCGGTCCCTCGTACGATGCCGATCCTTGGGGGAACGCGGCCTCCTCCTCCGGTGTTCGGGAGATGCCGCTCGGCCTCTCCGGTACGGGGATCTCCGCCTGTCTCGGCGACGAGGTGACCGCTCAGCCTGACGCTGCCGAGAGGCTCCCGCTCGGGCCCGCCTCTCGTCAAGGTGCGTGCGGAGGTCGTTCTCCTTCTGGCGGTTCTGGAGCGTGAGGCTGAGGTCGGGGTTATGGGAGGCCATCGAGTCCGAGGATCCATTACGGACCGAGACATGGTCCTGGATGGGCTGCTTCAGCTTCTGGCCGTTGAGACCGGTGGGACCATTGTTGGGTTGTTGCTGAGGATGATGAGGCTGGACCGGTTGGGTCGGCGGAGGAAGCCCAGATTGGGGAATCGGGTTGACGGGGGTATCCTCCGTAGGGTCGGCGGGGTTGGCCACCCGGTTGGATCCTTTGGATCTGTTCTTCTTCGGAGGCATGGTGATGGAAGGCGAGGAAGGAGAAGCTGAGGTCGTTCGTGTGGTGGTTTCCCACAGACGGCGCCAATCTGTTACCGCTGATTTCGGTGTGGGGGTGAACAGATAGAATTTGTGAGTCCGGGAAACACCTGAACGATTGACTCGGTCCCCTTGCTCCTGGCACAACCTGCAAGGAAGTGCGAAACACCGGGGTTGATTCCGGCGACGCACCCTCCGACGCTCTTGTCAGTAATCAGGAAAAGATTAGGAAAGAGCTTAGGCGGTGAAAGAGTGATTAACCTGGTCTCGGTGGTAGAGGGGTTGTATTTATAGTCGCCAAGAGAGAGATTAGGGGCTTGATTCCTTGTATAACTGTTCGGAGCAAAATCCTCACAGTTTGTTAAGGAAAGTAGATCTCCTAATTCCCGGTGAGAGCAAATCAGGCATGCCGATTTGGTCAAATCAGGGATCCTGGTTTGTCTCCTGCTGATATGGGTTTGTTTCGGGTCGGAACCCGAACCCAATAAGAGTGGGTCCGTTTGCGGGTGGTTGGTCCTGTGAGAAGGGGACCCAATACCCATTTTGGATCCATCTGTATGTGAAATTACCCTTTTACCCCCGTGCTTCAAGATTCGTGCTCGATCTGGACGGTCTCGATTTAACCCCATTTTTAGCCATATCAATCGTACTGTTTTAATTATGGCACCTTGTATTCTCGGGCATTTTGACCCGATGTTGATGTATTATCTGGATGATGGTTATTTTATTTTCAGCTCATGTGATCATTATATTTGTCTGCGTAAATGTGTTATAAATATCTTGTTGAGCTTATAATTGCACAGCTTATGGGTGATGTATATCATTCGCTGGACCTCAGTTGCGTGCCTGTATTTCCGTATAGTGGGAAGTGGGGCGTGACATTTTCAGATAGCTAGTGTAGTTGTACTCAATTTTCAGAGAAATTTTGAACATGCAAATTTTATCTGAAATGTATATAACTACACTCGCAATCGCAGAGAGCGAGTCTAGTCAACTAACATTGCTATCTCTGATAGCGAGTATAGTTGTACACATTTTATGTTCAATTTTTTTCTGAAAATTAAGTACAACTAGGGTTTTGAATGTGGGAGTAGAGAGCGTTGTGAGTGATGAGTGAAAATTGAGTACAACCAGGGTCGCCATCTCAAATACGTAGGAGTTTTAGTGCCTGGTACAATTTAGGATCTTAGATGATGGATTTAGGGTTTTGAGTGTGGGAGTAGAGAGCGTTGTGAGTGATGAAGTGGATCTCAGTAGATTTTGGACGGATTTTGCTGGTGAAATAACAAGTTTGGGAGGCTAGAGTTTTGGGTTTATTTCGGAGTTGGAGAGAGAATGGAAAGAGAAGTAATGAGAAATAGCGAAACGGCGAGCGAGTCCTTAAAAACTCTCCAATTGATACTTGCTATCTTAGTTAGCGAATAAAAAAATAAGACTATCAATTGATTAGAACAAAATTGCTAATTGTCACTCACGAACCCATTATGTAGAACTAAGTGAACTAGGCTAATCCTACATCACATGTTTGTTTGCCTCCGCTTTGAAGGCTAATTGATAGGCATCATTGCCTTTCCACACTCTATACATCTCAACTTCATCACAGATAGAAAGTTTGAACCCACCACATTGCAATAAGTTGCTCTTCACTTTCATGCACATCATTATGGAACATAATTTTGTAAAAACCTGTGTAGTCAACACAAGTATAAATTTTTCTTTTGAGCCAAGACCTCATCATCTCCCCCACACTGAAATTTTAGCCTTTCCTTTGTGAAGTCTCATATATTGAACATTATCCCACCGAGATGAAACATAACCACGCAGTCGTGTAGTCACAAGCTTAACAAGTTGCTTCTCAAGAATCTCCTTATAATCAAAAAGTTTCTCAATGACACTAAGCCAAACAAGAAACTTATCAGGTTATAGCCGACCATAGAACTTCGAAAGGCCAATTTTGATAAAATCAATGCCACGATTAAACCTTATTAACCAAGTCTCATTATGATTATTGACAAATGAATTTTCATTGGACTCATCAGTGAAATACCCACCACACACACTACGAGCCTCTTGGCATTCAAGTCACATGGTAAGTTGCTCAATGTGTTTCTCGAATTTCATCATCTCGTGTTCATCTCTCATATCTCTCATCCTATTGTTACCACGTCTGCCTTTTCCTTGTTGTGCAGTGTAACTCCCTGTTCCAGTTGTACGTATTTTATTACGTGAATTTTTGTACTTCAATTTTCAGATCAGTTTTATTTTTCTCTTTGGACTCTTTATCTAAAGCCAGAATAATTTTCTGATCAATTCTATAATTTTGTGATTTTTCGACCGGAGTTTAAACACAAAATTTAAACCCTGATTAATCCTAATCCTAATCCTAATTCTTAGTCCAACAGCTAATCTAACTCTCCTACACATTATTTTCTTCCTCCCTACGCTTCTTTTTCTCCCTCCTTATAATCTCTACTTCCCCACTTCTGCATACGCCAATCTCCCCCTCTCATTCTTCTCCTACAGCCTAACTCCTACTCCTGACTTCTCCTCCTTATTCTTATTTTCTAACCTAATCCCCACTAACCCCTCTCATTTTCCACACCTAACACGACACTACCTATATAATAATACACATGCATATTATATATATATATATAAAATATACACCATGCATGCAAGCTTTCTGCCTTTCCCTTTCTTTCTATATATATGCACACATACATGCAGCATTCTCACTACATATTCTTCTTTTCTTCTTTGCTTCTCCTCCTCCCGCCATCATCTTCCTCTGTCTTCTTCTTTTTCTCTGCCTTCTTCACACCCGAGAGCCCAAGCAACACCCGAGCTTCACTTTATCGTCCACCTTCGAGCCAACGACTTTTCTTCTACGGTCCCGTGAACCCCGAAAAACAGCCCAATGCCGTGCCACCTTGTTGTTGTTGTCGCTCACCGTTGCTACTGTTGCTCGCTCGCTGCCGTCTTGCCGCAATTCTTGCAGCCATTGTGCCGCCGTCCATTGCCAACGTCGCTTCTTCTTTCCGTGGTTAACACCACCACCGTAATCATCACGTTATAAGGCAAGTACCTTGTACCTCATTTTGTTCTCGTACAAGCATTTTCCTTGGACTCGTGGCAAGTAGTCTAGTTATTATCATGTTTTATTATCAAATTTCGTTCTAGTCACTTGTTCCATGCTATATCAACTCAAGAGTGAACCGTTAACACATTTCAAATCGTGTTATCGAATATCGAATATTCAACCTTACTATCTCTAAATTTCTTGACCTTGCACTAAGAATTCGACTATGCTCCCGATACTGGATTGAAGATTTTCTACGTGGAAATCGTAGCCCATCGAGTCCTGAATCCAGAACATCTTACGGTTTCTCAATCGGATATATAGATTATGAGATATCGCGATTTTAGTACTGGCATATCCTGAATTTCTGAACCTGCATGCGATTACTAACCGGTCTCTTGTACTTAGAATTCGACTATGTTCCCGACACTGGATCGAAAAACTTTCTACATGAAAATCGTAGCCCTTCGAGTCTAAATATCCGGAACATACTACAGTTTCTCAATCTGATGTATAGATTGTAAGATATCGCAATTTTAGTATTGTGACTCTGAATTTCCAGAATGCGCGCGAAACATCGAAACCAGCGAAGAATGAATTTGTACGCATAGCTACTGTCTCCAGAATGTATCGTGTGAATATGCGTTGGAACCGAAAGAGAGTCTACTTTCTAGAATCTCTGACGGAATCAGATTTGCTTTTCTGTAACAACGGAAAAGTGAGTTTGAATGCAGATATGTCAAGTTATCTAAAAATTCATCTCTATGTTTTTGCATATAAACCCGTTATTTTTCATATTTAATGAACTGAGTGTATTATTGTTCCTGTAATAATAACTTGCATAGATATAATAGGTTGATAGCATGTATTTTATACCACTTGATAATTTATAATATCTACTCTCGATACATGTACTCGTTTTACGTTTCATATCCATGATTACTGTCCTTGATATTTTTCCAGATTATCTGTCTTCATTACACCGTTCCACTAGTCGTACCAACTGCATGTTCATAATTAATTATAAAAGAATAACAAGCCAGGGTTATAAGGGTACGGCTTAGTAATGGACAATATAGGAGAGTATACTTGGAAGGGGACCCGTGTTTCCCGAAATAGTGATTCTTGATTCTTGATTCTTGATTATACAATTCTTGATTACATAATTCTCGATTACATGATTCATGATTACATGTCTTGATACTATCACTGGAAGACCCGAGACATAATCCTATAGAATTCACTACGTAAGTCTAAACGTCACATGATTGATATGCACCAAACTTGTGGTATGGGGTACAGGATTGCGTGCATTAGATAAGTTAATAAAACAGATAAACTTAAGATTTTTACTAAGCATGTTTCTTGATTACATAACTCTTTCATTACATGACTCTTGATTCTTGATTACATGACTTTTGATTACATGACTCTCGATCCTTGATTACATGATTATCGATTAACTGAGCCTAGGTTACCAATTGCTTATACCTTGAAGTCTTGAATACAGTAGTTACAGTTATTACTTACATGATCATATTGTCCCAGTTCTTTGCTTCCTTCTATATTGTATTTGCACTGCTACTTCTTGTTTCTTCCATGTTATATCTTATTATATTACCCCTTTTTCTGCTTATTGCTACTTACTGCCCGAAACTTGCTCTAACAGGTACTTTTTTTATTTTTCTTTGAGTTAATAATTATACATGTACTGATGGACCCGCGAAACAGACTTTCTAGATGAGCGTTGCTGCTTTATTACTACTCCATGTTGTTTTTCTTTCAGTCGCTATTTTATCTAATTGTTATAGCGAACTGCTTATCGTATTGTTTTAATTATGACACCTTGTATTCCCGGGCATCTTGACCCGATGTTGATGTAATATCCAGATTATGGTTATTCTATTTTCAGCTCATGTGATCATTATATTTGTCTGCGTGAATGTGTTACAAATATCTTGTTGAGGTTATAATTGTACAGCTTATGAATGATGTATATCATTCGCTGGGCCTCAGTCGCGTGCCTGAATTTCCGTATAGCGGGAGGCGGGGCGTGACATGCAGCCTTGAATTCAACAAAGGCCCAAGAGGGTAGCACCATGCCTAATACCAAATGATGAGGAAAGTTAAAGAAGAAGAAACTATAATATTTCATAACTCACAAAGAGAACGAAAATGAGATAAAATGAGTACTACTCAACTCATTAACATTCATAATATTCAAAATACACAAGTCTCCCTCATTAGCATTAGAATCCACAATTTATAGTTCCCATTACATACCTATCATTCATTCTCATTATTGAAACACTAGGTAACCATATTCCACATTTTCTTCTATTTTAAAAAAACATATTCAACACAATAGTGTGTTGAACCACTCCTAAAAATGCTCAAAAGATATTGAAAGTATTTAAGTAAGAAACTCAAAAGGCAGTCAAAATATTTAAGAAAAAGTGGGCAATCATCCCTTTGCATCAACTTCGCACGACATCAATAAGCCATCAGAAGAACCTGTACTTCCAATTAAACTCCAATCAGACTCAAATTAAACTCCAAGTCCCCAACCAGATGTCTATATCTGTTACGAAAAAAAAATCCACATAACAAAATTCATATACAGATATCTCAATAACAACCAAAATCAAAACTAACACAAACTGCAAAAGTCTAGAAAAGTTTTTGGAGATTTATGAAGACGGGAAAAAATTTCAATAAGTTGATAAACTAGAAGCCACACTCGAATAATGGCATTGGGTGCACTGGCAATCCTTGGCTACAGGTCAGCACACTATTGGAATTCCTAAATATCCAGTATGTTAACTTCAAATTATAACAATGATTGCTTGATTTCAAAATAATTAACCACTATATAAGTAAACCAATTTGGCAAACTCCGCATAAATTTCTTAAATTTCTTCAAATAAGAAACACTAGAATAAATTGCTCACAGAATGCCAATTGTAATCACATCCATTTTCTAAAGTAGAAAAGGTGCACCAAAAACTTCAATGCATTACAAAGCATCATAGACATCAAACCTGCAATTAGACTATACGAAAGAAAACAATCACTCAACCAAAAGCAAGAGAAGTATACTCCACATTACTGAAAGAAAATAACAAAATTTTGGCCTGCATTAGCTAGAATTTTTTGCAGTACTAGGCCACTATTTGAAACTATTTGCGATTTTAGGCCAGTTCACAAACTATTAGCACTTTTGGCTAGCCAGTGCCACATCAGCAGCGGCCGCTATTGGGAATAGCGGCCGCTTCATAGCGACCTCCCACACTTGTCAGCTTGTAGAGAGGATATTGTATAATGGACATGACTTGGTGTAACTGAGATCGCTATTGTCAATAGTGGCCTCGGTCGCTATTCCCAATAGCGACCGCAGGTTGGCCCAATCGCTTTTAGGCCCACCTGAGGTCGCTATTGGGAATTAGCGACCTTAGTTAGACGAGGTCGCTATTGGGAATTAGCAACCTTAGTTAAACGAGGTCGCTATTGACAATAGCGATCTCAGTTACACCAAGTGGTTTGCAAATTATACAATACCCTCTATAATATGTCAAATGTGAGAGTACAATGTGTTGGTCGCTATGAAGAGGCCGCTATTCCCAATAGCGGCCGCTGCTGATGTGGCACTGGCTAGCCAAAAAAAGCTAATAGTTTGGGAAGTGGCCTAAAATCGCAAATAGTTTCAAAAAGTGGCCTAGTACGGCAAAAAATTCCATTAGCTACTGATCCAAGCAGCATTTCTCCTGTACAGTTCACAGTCACCCCCATCATTATCTGCAAGTTGAGAAAGAACACAGCAGAGTTACAGAATGAAAGATACATTAAAAACAGTGGGCCACAGTATTTTTCAAATACAAATTGCAACACTCAAAAGAGAATCCCTAATGGCATATAGATAGCAAGTGTACACATAGCCTCCATTTTTCAACTGCAAATTGCAGTCAATGATCTTTCATTTTGAATTGTTAATCATATAGTGATCTTGATCCAGTTCTCCAATGAAAGAAAGCTAGTATTTGAAGTCTCCATGTAGTCAATATACTCCAATTATTATTTTAAGCCCAGCTAAAAATCTTCCTTAGGTAATACATAGGTAAACTCTTCCCTGTAATACACATGAATCTCATCATGAAATCAAATGTAGCAAAAGGTCACACACCACTTCACCCAACAAACTGATCTTTGACAAGATATCTTGAAGCTCGCATAGATCAAAGACAGTTATTCAACACTTACCTCTTTCTATTGCTTCGATTGAATTATATGAACAATGTTATCAGAAAATGATATTATAGTGCTTCAGCTAATTTTTTTAATTGATTTCACTAATTGTATTAATCTATTATACGCAGCTGAAACACCTTATCTAGCAACAACTGGTTTTCATTTGGAGAAGAGCACGAACCAAGCATGCAATTGTGAACAAGTCCTTTTCCCTCTCTTCTTTCATTATCTAGTTTTCATCATTCAAGCTATCAGTTTAAATTTTGTAAATACTGAATTAATTGTCCAAATTGAGAAAGAACAAAAGCAATAAAATGAAAAAAAAATAAAAATGACAAACTAGAATCTCACCTTCTCAAAACTGTCATGGTACTGTCTCAGATCGCTCGCTTGATGCCCTGTACTGACTATCAATCTCACCATCCATCATCCTTTCAAACCATCCACAACAACACAGCCACACAAATGCATCAAGTACATAGTTGCACTTACCTATTCAGCCAAGTTTCTCTACTTACCTATTCAGCAAGCTATGAATTTCAAAGTAATTGTGGGCAATGGAGCAACATTGGAGTGCCAAGGCCAATGCTTAGTTGTGCCTCTATCTATATGCAAGGCTATTTATTTCATATAGATTTTTTTGTATTGACCATCCATGCCCTGTACTGACTATCAATCTCACCATCCATCATCCTTTCAAACCATCCACAACAACACAGCCACACAAATGCATCAAGTACATAGTTGCACTTACCTATTCAGCCAAGTTTCTCTACTTACCTATTCAGCAAGCTACGAATTTCAAAGTAATTGTGGGCAATGGAGCAACACTGGAGTGCCAAGGCCAATGCTTTAGTTGTGCCTCTATCTATATGCAAGGCTATTTATTTCATATTGATTTTTTTGTATTGACCATCCATGGTAGTGAAGTAGTACTCGAAGTTCAGAGGCTACAGTAATTAGGCCCTGTAACTACTGACTATAAGCTAGGCACAATGAGGTTTGTAGCAAACAATAATGCGATTATTCTACAAGGAGGTGAATCTGGTACTTCATCTCAGCTGCAACTGCATCAATTGAAGAGGACAACAGCCAAAGCATCTACAGCTCAATTTTATTCATTTGGTTCTAGACGAAAAGGACACTCCAAATGCAGCGATGCCGAAAGACTTACAACTCATATTACAACAATTAAAATGTGTTTAAAGAACCTTCTGGCCTTCCACCAAGTAGAGATTATGACCATCAAATCAAATTCACTTACTTCCCTCATCGCAGCCAACTAATGTCAGACCCTACAAATACCCACGCTTCCAAAAAGCAGAGAGAGATGCAAGTTTCGAAGGGTTGTGTGAAGATCTTATATAACACAGCAAGAGTCCTTTCTCCTCCTCCCCCGTTTTATTGGTGAAAAAGAAAGACGGAACATGGATACCACTCAGATCAAGAACACAATATTAAATGGAGAAGAAGAAAGGAAATGATTATATTGCAGATAAGAAGAGAAAATACGAAGAGTTTTGGAAAGTTTTCTGATATTTCTTAACATTCTCATCACTATTAGATTGCTTTAATAAATACTCTTTTCCTTTTGCTACAATCTGATCTTCCAATAGCTATTTGCCACGCGTCCCCTGCACTGACCGACCACGATCCCTAGGTTGCGGTATCCTCCTCAGAGTGCGAGCTTGTCAGAGCGCACGTTTGGTAGTTGCTCAGATAAGTGGGCTTCTTCTTCACACTGATGGGCCCTGCATTGTGTTATTGCGAGTAGTTTCCTCTGTTGCTCTGTTTGTACAATGGCCCATGGCCATATTCTCATTCATAATCGTAACAGCATCATAGCTTAATACTTCCTTTTTAGTAAGAACCCATACTCTAACTTTGTTTTGTGAAAAATAATACCAAAAAAATAATCTGAAAGGATGCCTGGGGTAACTATTCCAAAAAAAAAAAAACACCAAAAGACGGGCACAAGTAAGCATTTAAATCACAGTTTGGTGCTTAGTGCTTACTATTTTCAAGACCAAACTTCAATACAACAATTTGGCATAATGGTCTTTTCAAATCCTAAAAGTTTACCCGACCTTACTAGTTCCCACACTGATATTTTTGTCAGAAATAGATTTGTGATATGTAAAAGAAGCGTAATGAAATTTGCAATTATTTCAAAATTAGAGTTGAGAAAGATGCTTTAAAATGAATAAACTAGTTGGGTAGCCCATCTGAAGAAGAGGAATATTAGGGAAGGATTTGCCTATATCTACTATCAGAAAATCTACAGAAAATCTTCTAAATATGTATGTGTTTAAATGGAATGTAGTTTATCATCAAACTCTATCAATGTATTAAGCAATACCATTTAACCTGTTCAAAGAGGTTGTTTGGCCCTTTCATTATGAATTATGAGGAGTCAAATCATTTTAACCGTCAAATAGGTTAATTAACATTCCCCCCTTTTTTTTGTATTTTCAAGGTAAAGGACAAATCTAGCCCTTTGGGGATCAAAGTGTCACTTTCTGTGCTTAAAAGAAGCATAGGCCCCCCTGGGCCTTAACCCTATTACTTAATCCTTTGTCAAACACACCTCAAAAAGCAAATATAAAAACTTGATATAGAACAAAATCGTTGAAAACAAAGCAGCTGCAACAATTACAACATATATATAAATATATCTATTTTGCATTGGAGTTGAGGCATACTTGTTACATGACTTGCAAGCCACTAAACAGGTAGATTTAGGACTTCGTTGCTTCCACTTGTCGCCATTTTCCCGTGTTTTTCCCAACCTGTCGAGCTGGATGAGGGGTTGCAGCAGGCCCACTGTAGCGCCCCGATTCCCATATAACTGGAAAACCGTGACACATGCCAAGATCTTTCCTTCAATTAGTCCCGATAGACAAAATGCCGGAAATTAAAACTTTTTATTCAATACAGAGTTACCCCGCAGTAATTACAAATATCAGTTTATAATACCAACTGTAGCGCCTGCCCTTTTTCCCTTTTTTTGACTCCAAACTCAATTCTTCCAATTTCTATATCACTTTAACCATAAACTAAGATAGTTGTGTTTCAGAGAAAATTTCGGCAGAGTCTCCCCTGTAATTTCTACCCCGAAACACAAAAAGCTTACGGAATTCTGCTCTAAATTCCGTAGCTCACATCACAGGCAATAATATCACGGGCTCCCCAGGCCAAAATGAGCATCATCACACAGGCAATATATATATATATGCTCTGGGGGCCAAACTCATGACGGTTTATCAATTATTAATTAAAAACCATAAATCCTTTTGAAAACGTAGTAAGTTTTTAGAAAATAACTTATAAAAGCTTACCACAGCGCCCGGTACTCCACAACGAGATGGGTACAGGTCCAAACCATACCATGCCACTCCACACTCTACTCTCCATCATCATCCACATACTTATACAGCAAGAATACAATTTAAATCATAAAATGCACTATTCACACAATTAAACCTTAAGCACCCATGGTAAAATGAAGCTCCGTCCACAGAGTCTACACCTCACCTCTGCACCGCTGAGGACCTGTAACAGTAGGGGCCTAGGTAGTCCAGAGACTCCCTAACCCCCCAAACACTAAGGGGTTAGCCATTTCTGGTGTGAGTATAATTTATTAATAAGCAACTCAATTAAACTTATAAGTAAAACAGAATGAACTTACGAATACCAAAATAAACCTGAGCACGTAAATATCATAAATGGAATTTCACATCAAATACTCGCTGCATCACTTCCTGTATGCATATCCACACCTGCTCACAAACATACTTAACTTTAATTTGGAAAATCATTTCCAAATTAATTGCTTAAGGCCCATCACTTTACGCCTTATGCAAATATTCCTTTCCAATTTCATATCACATAACATCGTATTCATTCATTCTTACAACACATATCATCACGTCTCGCAATACATCACTTCCACACTCATAATTCATCTTAAATGGAAAATAAACGTGTATCCTAATTTTCTAGTGTTTGTGTATGCCATGACCTGAGTCTAATGCAACAATACAGAATATAGAACAGATGCACTTAATCTAATGTCAGCAAGATTCTGGTTGCACATGCATCCCATACTACATGTGACCCAGGTCAAGCCAACATACTTAGTCCAATGCATGCGAGACTTGGAATGTATGCATCCCATACTACATACTTTCCGAATCAAGCCGTTGGTTCTAAGTTAGGGATTTGAACCCTCGCTATGCAATGCATTCTAATTTGGACTACTTCCTGTTCCTGATAGTATGTTCAGAGCCGTGACGAACTTAAAGATATACCGTAGTATACCTATAGCATCGTATTTCACCGGACCGCAGTCCGTACGACCCGTTCGTGTCCACTAGCATATACCTGGATCCCATTCAACAGCCGTGACGAACTTAAAGATATACCGCAGTATACCTATAGCATCGTATTTCTACCGGACTGCAGTCCGTACGACCCGTTCGTGTCCACTAATATATACCTGGATCCTATTTAACAGCCGTGACGAACTTAAAGATATACCGCAGTATACCTATAGCATCGTATTTTACCAGACCGCAGTCCGTACGACCCGTTCGTGTCCACCAGCATATACCTGGATCCCATTCAACAGCCGTGACGAACTTAAAGATATACCGCAGTATACCTATAGCATCGTATTTCACCGGACCGCAGTCCGTACGACCCGTTCGTGTCCACTAGCATATACCTGGATCCCATTCAACAGCCGTGACGAACTTAAAGATATACCGCAGTATACCTATAGCATCGTATTTCACCGGACCGCAGTCCGTACGACCCGTTCGTGTCCACTAGCATATACCTGGATCCCATTCAACAGCCGTGACGAACTTAAAGATATACCGTAGTATACCTATAGCATCGTATTTTACCGGACCGCAGTCCGTATGACCCGTTCGTGTCCACGATGAGTACTAAGCACAGGAACTTATCTAAGTCCCAAATGAAATGCTAAGACATCATTAAAGCCCGATAAAATAACTCAAGAATTAGCAGTAGCTGTGACCCAAGCTACGCTCATCGGAATTCAACATACTCAGATTTCTAGAAGGGTAGGGAGATCCACAACAATTCCCTAGTGGGCGACTCTCTCAATATTTAAGAGCTCAAGTCCCCAATTCACATTTAGATTCATCTCACACCATGAGCTACGACTCTTCCAACATAGCACACAAATTCAATCACTGCTTCAGCAGAGCGTTTACTACCCTTCACCAAACGAACTCTAGAATTTCTAAACTTGAGAATCATCAAATAAACCCATACCAAAAGCTACTCTCAAGGTTCATAGCAAGATCATACCTACACAAATGGTTATGACCCCTTGGACTTCAGTCCAAAGCAATCGGCTTCAGCTCTGTCCTTTCAGACCAGCTGCACTCCACAATTTATTTTAAGGTATCAACCGACCTCGATAATTTATTAAATTAACCTATAGTTGTGGACACATACAAAAGTGTCCACACAAATCCTTAACTCAAAACATCCATGCTACACTAAGATACAAAAACAAAAATACACAGCCATTCATAATTTAAAGTTTTCACAACGCACCATGTGCGTAAAATAAAAGATATCATACTCACAAATTGTCCCGCAAAGACTCGAAGCGCCATCTCGCCATCCCGTATCCAAAGTCGCCAACATATCCTATTATCAGATTTCAACGCAATTAAGGCTCAAATCATTCAAACCAGTCACGGGAAAACAATAATACTAATTACCTTAATATCACACAGACATTTTATAAAACGTCCAGGATACACGTGCGATGCACGTAATAATCTAATGTCTAAGGGATTTTTATTCCCCAAACAATTTCTAGAACCATTCCCAATTTATTCTAATGGCTAAACTACAATTTCTACTACCATGCGGAAGATAATTTATATATATATAATTCTCATTTCCAAACCCAAAACCCTAATTTATTAGCAACTTGTAAAATCTCTAAGAAATTGCTAATTTCTCGTCTCTACCATTTTCAACATCTCTAAATCTCTCCACCACAATAATCCTACTCAATAAAATTTAACCCAACTAAATTTTATACAATAAAATAGTTAGGGTTTTACCTTCCCGAATCCATTCGAAAATCCGACGCTACTACGATGTAGAGGATCCCTCACTTAGTCTACCCCTCAATTTAATTTGGAATCGATGAAGGATCGGAGGGGATTTGAGGTGGGGAGATCGATCGGCGATGGGTTCTTTTCGATCGGAAAGGAAATCGGACGGAAGGAGAAGGAGGAAGAGGGAAATGGGTGTGGGGTTCTTTTCGATCGCTGGGCATGAACGGAGAAAGGAGGAAGGGAGAGGAGGCCGGGACCGGGGGTGGGGTTCTCTGGGGTTGGCATCGAACGGGATGGGAAGGAGGTGGAGGAGGAAGAAGATGGAGGGATGGGGTTTTCCATTCGATCGGGAAAGGAACGGCGAAGAAGGGGGAGGAAGGAGGAGAGGGCCGGGGGGCTTTGGGTTCTTCTCCTTCAGTTTGGGAAGCAACAGAAGAAGGAAGAAGAAGGAGGAAGGAGAAGGGAGATGGGGGGGGGGGGGGGGGGTTTGTAAAGTAAATAAATAGATAATAGATAGATGAATAATGTAAATGGATATTTCGTATAAGCCCCCTAGTCTTAATACATTTCAATTAATACCCAACTCTCTACTTTAATAATCCAAACAATACAAAATACATTAAAATTACATCGTAATAATCCGTATAAAAAATAATTTAATTTCGAAAATAATAATAAAATAAAGTAGACAATATATCTTATATTTCTCGATAAAAATAATTATTATCGGAAAATACATATTCGCGCGAAATTCTCAATCGCGCACACATTTCGATGCAAAATACCCATATGCTATTTTTCGAGTCGTTACACCCACCTTTCTTTCCATCATCTCCTACACACAAAAAATCACTAGAGCATGTCACATCCAAATTTTTTTTAAAAAATATATGATTTCAATTCTTAATCATTGAGCCCAGCAGAATAAAAGGATACCAATTTCCCATTAAAAAATTGTAGTCTCCCCATTTTTCCGCAAGGAAAATAGGTGTTAATTGCTTATAAGATATTTCACTAGCAATCACATTTATCTCTGCAGCAGCTTAATGCCCACTTTGTCTTAAGGATTCATTCAACATGTCATGAAATCCAACACCTTAATATGGTGCAAGTCGAAGTGCAGAAATAAGAAATATGTATTTTCTATGTAAAATTAGAATTCACTTACAATGATAGTTCCCACACATATATTTTTGTCAGAAATAGATTTGTGATATGTCAAAGAAGCATAATGAAATTTGCAATTATTTCAAAATTAGAGCCGAGAAAGATGCTTTAAAATGAATAAACTAGTTGGGTCGCCCATCTGAAGAAGAGGAATAATAGGGAAGGATTTGCCTATATCTACTATCAGAAAATCTTCAGAAATCTTCTAAATATGTGTGTGTGTTTAAATGGAATGCAGTTTATCATCAAACTCTATCAATGTATTAAGCAATACCATTTAACTTGTTCAAAGAGGTTGTTTGGTCCTTCATTATGAATTATGAGGAGTCAAATCATTTTAACCCTCAAATAGGTTAATTAACTTTCCCCTTTTTTTTGTATTTTCAAGGTAAAGGACAGATCTAGCCCTTTGGGGATCAAGTGCTTCTTTTTGTGCTAGAAGCATAGCGCCCCTGGGCCTTAACCTATTAATCCTTTGTCAAACACACCTCAAAAAGCAAATATAAAAACTTGATATAGAACAAAATCGTTGAAAACAAAGCAGCTGTAACAATTACAACATATATATAATATATCTATTTTGCATTGGAGTTGAGGCATACTTGTTACATGACATGCAAGCCACTGAACAGGCAGATTTAGGAGTTCGTTGCTTCCACTTGTCGCCATTTGCTCGTGTTTTACCAGCCTGTTCGGCTGGATGAGGGGTTGCACTAGGCCCACCTTTCTTTCCATCATTCCCTACACACAAAATCAACTAGAGCATGTCACATCCAATTTTTTTTAAAAGATATATATGATTTCAATTCTTAATCATTGAGCCCAGCAGAATAAAAGGATACCAATTTCCCATTAAAAAATTGTAGTCTCCCATTTTTTCCACAAGGAAAATAGGTGTTAATTGCTTATAAGATATTTCACTAGCAATCACATTTATCTCTGCAGTAGCTTAATGCCCACTTTATCTTAAGGATTCATTCAACATGTCATGAAATCCAACACCTTAATATGGTGCCAGTCGAAGTGCAGAAATAAGAAATATGTATTTTCTATGTAAATTTACTTTAGGAGAAAAGGTTCATTATGACTGAATGCCTTCCTGAGGTTTCTCCACACACACACACACACACACACACACAAAAACATTCTCCACTTCTAGGTGCCTAACCTTTACCTCTTGTTTTGGTTGCTGCCCAGAACTGTCACTATTGATTATTAATTTTTTAATATATTTGTAGGTGAACAGTGTCCTTCCAAATTTTATATAGTACAAAACTTGGAAAATTCTCCAAAAGCACCATTTTGGTCAATATGAATTATCAAAATAACAGATGTTAAAACTTAAAAGTGTTGACTACCAAACAATAGGACGTATCTTTATTAAAAACATTTGAGAAACTTTTCTTACTTAAAGTTTAGAAATAGAGTATTGGATGTCTTCAAATTTGGTTCAACAAATATGATTCAACAATTTTAGGGGTACCAAGTATGGTATGACCACATTCAAATTTTAATTACATTCAACAAAGAGAGAAAATAAAAAGGTGACACTGCAATCCAATGGCTCATAATTTCCTTTTATGTATCAACTAAATGGGACCTAATTAATAATTTGGTGGGTGATAAAAGCATAATCTTTACTGTTATAACTAAAAAAATAGAGTCCATGGTTATGTGGATATGTAGAGTTTAGCATGCATATTACAAGAGTGAGTTTACATCTTTATTTGTCAAACTAATTTTAAGCAACATTCTCAATCAATGATAAGTATTGTGTACTGAGGAATAAATAAGGCCCATAAAGACATTGACAGTAGATAACAATTATTGTGATATTTACGGTATTCTAATTGATAAGTCATGCCTTTTCCATGCTAAAATTACGGTATTCTAATTGATAAATTTGGTTGCACGCACACACACACACACGCACAAACACAAAAACTGACCTGTTCTCTGTCCAGCCGGGGTGATAAATTTAGCCTTCTTTTCAAGAGCAGGTGCAAGAGTATTTGAAGTAGACTCAGCAGGTCTTTTGCCAGTTAGAGCCTAGACGGTGGACATGAAATTGAGAATGGTGCTGAATATAGACAACCAGAAAGCTAATAAACATGTGAAAAATTATACAGCCACCTTCTTAGGCGTCTCCTCATCTTCATCGTCACCGTCACTCATTGCTCCGATCAAGGCCTGAAACATTGATTTGATCCACATGTTAGATTAAGCATAGCTTTGCTACACATGGTGTGTACATTGATTCGTTCACGTCAATGAGCCACTAAAATGTAATTCCTCATATCTACTATTATAACTTCAAAAGCAAATAATGTTGCTGTGATTAGCTTGTGCAGCATCATCAGACTAAAACTAAGTTCTTTTGATAACATGCACGCATGCTTCTTCACATGCACACAATGGGAACTAGAGAAGCATTAAATCGATCAATATATCATGTCTGTATGAATTTGGTGCTCTTAGGCACACATTGGAAACTAGAAAACTAAGGAAAACGTGAACAAATCTAGTGATTAGAATGCCTACAGTATCATTGAAATACATGAACAGGAAAACGTGCACAAATCTAGTGATTAGAATGCCTACAGTATCATTGAAATACATGAACAGGAAAACGTGCACAAATCTAGTGATTAGAATGCCTACAGTATCATTGAAATACATGAAAAGGAAAACGTGCACAAATCTAGTGATTAATAAGACTGCAGTATCATTGAAATGAAGCTTAAGGTGGGTAACTTTTGGGTAATGAAATAAAACACTGAGCACTAAATATATCTATGCTTAAACGCGCTCACAGTACTGTGAATAGATATTGTAAACAGTGTATTAATGTCTAAAAAAGTTCTTCTTTTAGAGAACATTGTTTGTTCTATGCAAATGTTCCTCTGCTCACTGTAGCTACATGCTGCTCCAGCCTATTCACCACTTTTCATTTACGAGTCTGCTTTGGCTTGTCTCTGCTTGCAGAAGACTTCGCTGCTTTATTCGCAGGAAGAGGTGTGGCAACATGCCCACCTTTCTTTTCATCACCACCTATTAAAGAAAAACAAAATGAAGTGAACGCCTTTGACTCATAACAGAAGACAAGGAACTCTAGATATTAAGAGACATCTCTGAAGATTAAATGTACAAACCTCTTCTCTGTCCACCTGATGGCATTGCAACGTTTGCCTTGTTCTCGGAAGCAGGTGTTTTTGAAACAGATTCAGGTTGCCTCTTTTTGCCACTAGCAGCCTACAGCAGAACCATATTGGGAACCTAAAACTTTTTAAACATGTATGAGAAGATGAAATATTATCTGCTTAGGAGTAGTCTCATCTTCCTCATCAGAATCCCCATTCTCATCATCATCGTTATCACTCACCCAATCAGTCATGTCCAGCAAAAATTAAGAATAAAAGTAATTACAACTCATAAACCTACAATATTGGTGGTAGTTTGCATAGACCGATCTGTGCAAAATAAATAACATAAATATTACTATTTACGATAAACAGCAAGTAGTGATCGGTAGTAAAAAAATTACTATAATTTATTCAGTATTATCTGGATATGATTATTGTCGAAACGTCATAATGCAAAGACAATTTACTTAACAATAATATATTTACCACATCATCTCCAGATTCATGCTCAGTCATCCTCATCCTCATCCTCATCATCACAGTCATCAGCATTTGGCTTATCATTTTTAATTTCCTCAGCAGCTTTAGCCTTAGGTTTTGCAACAGAATTGTCCTTCCCAGCATTTGTGGGAGATATACCCTCCTGCTCCTTCACCTTAGTCTTCCCTACAGAAGGAATTGTATACATATTTAGTAAAAAGAAACAAATCATTGAACCCAAAAATTCAAGTTGCAAAATGCACTAAAGATGGAGCTTATGGGACTTACCTTTAGAATCATCTGTAGATAACCTTGGCATTTCTTCCTTATCATTCACAATAACCTCAACATAATTTTTAAATTGATCAAAGAACAAAACGTTACTATCCAGAGCATACGGATAGCATGTGTAAGTCTCAATATAACAATTAGCTTTGCTGCACAAAATTTTAACAAAGCAAAACCGCATACAAGAAACCAGGTTGAGAAGCACACCAAATAGCCCAAGAGATGTAATAGTTGTATGGCTTGAATGCAAGGATATTCTTTTATCATATTTAGTTTGCTTTAGATGACGAATCGGAATTCTAGTATCAGCTTAGCAGGAAAACCTATATCCATACTTGTAATAAATGAACACAATAACCCATATTTAAAGACAAAGCCTCGGACCAAAATTGAACAGATAGAATACGAGCCACTCTTTTCAATATACAATTGCAAACTAAAAGGTCCACTTGAACTTAAACTGAGAAGTGGGGATTACCTTCAAAGTAATAACAATGAAATTATGTGCAAAAATAATTTACACAAAATACTAAAAAAAAGCATGTTGTTATGCCATAAGCAAGAAATTATGCCATGTTGTTATTTATAAGCAAGAAATGTCTAGAGCAATTGCAATTTTTGGGTCTATAGAATTGCAAACATTTTGTGATGCTTCTATAATAGACTTACTCTATTTCAGTTCATCTTTGTTATATGTATATTTTTTTAAGTGTGTAGGCAGTGATGACAAAAAAATGTTGAAGTTTATTTTTGTGGGGTGGGGGGGACATGGTTAGTTGCAGTTGGCATGACATAATAATGCAGCCATAGACTAATCTTGATGCTTGATTTAAACAATCCTTACACACAAGTGTGTTTTTCGAGCCTATAGCAATTGCAGTTTTGAGCCTATGCTTGATTTATAGAAGAGTGCATGTGATTCTCACAAACACAAGTGAATGCTTGCTAGTTTTGTGAGGTCATGCTTTATGTTAGTAGGCAGTTATGACCAAAAAAAAATCATCTTTGTTTATGTTGTGTCTTGGCTGATTGAGCTCTTATTTATGTTGTTTATGAGCTGATTAAGAGATGTTTATGTTGTTTCCAGGCTGATTGAGCTTTTTTTTATGTTGTTTATGAGCTGATTGAGAGTTGTTTATGTTGTATCTTGGCCAATTGAGCTTTTTTTTTGTTGTTGTTTATGAACTGATTGAGGGATGTTTATGTTGTATCTTGGCTGATTGAGCTCTGTTTAATTTTGTTTCTGAGCATTCTAAGTTGGCGCGCGCGGGGGTGGGGGGGGGAGACTAGTTGGCAGGGCACAATAATACAACCCTAGGGAAATAAGTATGCTTGATTTGAACAAACAGTGAAATATAAGTGTGTTCTGAGCCTACGACTACTTCAATTCATGATTTGGTTGATTAGTAGTATTTGGCAGTTTGTAGTAGTATTTTAGTTCATGAATACATGTTTAAGATTATTGTTTTAATTTTTTCAGGAGCAGCAGCAGCAGCTCAAGCAAGCAGCAACATATAAGCATTTTGTACATGTTGTTTATGAGCATTTTCAACTATTTATATTTTGTTTCCAGGTAGATTGTACTCTGTTTAGGTTGTATATTTGAACTAATTGAACTCTGTTTATGTTGTATCTTGCCTGATTGAGCTCTTTTTTATGATGTTTATGAGCTGATTGAAGGATGTTTATGCTGTATCTTGGCTGATCGAGCTATTTTTTATGTTGTTTATGAGCTGAATGAGGAATGTTTATGTTGTATCTTGACTGATTTGAGCTCTTTTTTATGTTGTTTATGAGCTGATTGAGGAATGTTTATGTTGTATCTTGCCTGATGGAGCTCTTTTTATGTTGTTTATGAGCTGATTGAGGGATGTTTATGTTGTATCTTGGCTGATTAAGCACTTGTTTATGAGCTCAATCAGCTCATAAACAACATAAAAAATAACTCAATCGGCCAAGATACAACATAAACAACTCTCAATCAGCTCATAAACAACATAAAAAAAAACTCAATCAACCTGGAAACAACATAAACATCTCTCAATCAGCTCATAAACGACACAAAAAATAGCTCAATCAGCCAAGATACAACATAAACAAAGTCGAATTTTTTTGTCATCACTGCCTACTAACATAGAGCATGACCTCACAGCCAACTGCAACTAACCATGTCCCCCCCACCCAACCCACAAAAATAAACTTCAACATTTTTTTTGTCATCACTGCCTACACACTTAAAAAATATACATATAACAAAGATAAACTGATATAGAGTAAGTCTATTATAGAAGCATCACAAAATGTTTGCAATTGCTATAGACCCAAAAATTGCAAACGCCCTCAAGCAAGGCCAGCAAACTGCAATTGCAGTTGCTATAGACCCAAAAATTGGAGGCTGGCTAGGGTTTCGATTGGGGAGAGAAGAAGTAAAGAAGAAGAAGGGGAAGTGAACTAATTGAACTCTGTTTATGTTGTTTATGAGCATTTTCAGCTATTTATATTTTGTTTCTAGGTAGATTGTACTCTGTTTAGGTGGTATATTTGAACTAATTGAACTCTGTTTATGTTGTATCTTGCCTGATTGAGCTCTTTTTTATGATGTTTATGAGCTGATTGAAAGGTGTTTATGTTGTATCTTGGCTGATTGAGCTCTTTTTTATGTTGTTTATGAGCGGATTGAAGGATGTTTATGTTGTATCTTGCCTGATGGAGCTCTTTTTATGTTGTTTATGAGCTGATTGAGGGATGTTTATGTTGTATCTTGGCTGATTAAGCACTTGTTTATGATTGAGCTCATAAACAACATAAAAAAGAACTCAATCGGCCAAGATACAACATAAACAACTCTCAATCAGCTCATAAACAACATAAAAAAGAGCTCAATCAGCCTGAAAACAACATAAACATCTCTCAATCAGCTCATAAACGACACAAAAAAAGAGTTCAATCAGCCAAGATACAACATAAACAAAGATGAATTTTTTTGTCATCACTGCCTACTAACATAGAGCATGACCTCACAGCCAACTGCAACTAACCATGTCCCCCCCCACCCAACCCACAAAAATAAACTTAAACATTTTTTTTTGTCATCACTGCCTACACACTTAAAAAATATACATATAACAAAGATAAACTGATATAGAGTAAGTCTATTATAGAAGCATCACAAAATGTTTGCAATTGCTATAGACCCAAAAATTGCAAACGCCCTCAAGAAAGGCCAGCAAACTGCAATTGTAGTTGCTATAAACCCAAAAATTGGAAGCTGGCTAGGGTTTCGATTTGGGGAGAGAAGAAGTAAAGAAGAAGAAGGGGAAGTGAACAGCCTGCAAGTGAAATCCCCAAAATGCCCTTCAAAACTTTGGCATGATTGAGATGTTTGGGCGGAATAGCAACGACTGAGATCTTTGCTCACGATAAGGGCTCTTCTAACCATCTCATCATAATAGACTCGCTATATAAAAATTATTCCTTATCTTCAATGCATAAATCAAGACTCAATTAAAAATTTGTAGGGGGGGATAATAATTCGAAGTAGTGCTTGTAAAATAGTGCTTGTCATCATTGCCTAGACCAACACACAACAAAAGGCAGGATCTAAAAATTTTAAAGCATTGATACTGCGAATCAAACACTTCTTGTATGGGGGGAATCATGCATCACTTTTCTATCCATCATAGCGAACAAACCATGATTCTATCAGCTTGCCTGCAAACAATGTAACGATAATTTAAAGAAATGTATACAACAAAAATTAAAGATTCCCACAAGAAAAAGAATTCATCTAAAACACACAATGTGGTCTATACCTCCTAAGCTAAAAGGAAATTTATTGTATATATATATATATATATATATATATATATATATATATATATATCTTCTTTTTATCAAGAATTAAACCCTCTACAAATTAAACCCCAGTAATTGATCTAAAGCTTTCTACTAATCTAAATTTGGGGAAATATAAAACAAACCAATCATATAGGAAACAAACCAACACCTCTAAAATAGCAATGACAAAACAAAAGTAATTTATCTGTCAACTCTTTAACTTGTAATCTTTGTTTAAGATAAACCTAACATGCTTTTCTAAAAGTGTAATGTCAACACAATAAAATTCATGAACCCAATAAAACTAGGGTAAGGATTCAATAGCTTAGAGTTTGGGGGGTTTCAATTTGGGGTAGGGTTTAGAAGTGAGAGGGGGTGGACTTGGGCGTCGACGATAGAGGGCGAGTAGGAGTGAGGTAGGGTTTTGGGGGGAGGTCGGGGTGTGGGTTTGGGTTTGGAGCAGTGAGGAGGATAGACGAGGAGCGGCAGGGTGGGGGTTTGGAGTGGCGAGGAGCGTCGGGGTGTGGATTTGGAGCAGCGAAGAGGAGAGAGAGGAGCGTCGGGATTTAAGGAAGAGAAGAAGGTTGGAAGTTGTGTTTCGATTTGGGGGAGAGAAGAAGTAAAGAAGAAGGAGAAGTGAACAGCCTGCAAGTGAAATCCCCAAAATGCCCTTCAAAACTTATGTAGATTGAGATGTTTGGGCGAAATAGATCTCAGCCGTTGGATCACGATAAGGAGCTCAGCTTACCATCTCATAATAGACCTACCCTCTCTTTTATATTATATATATAATATATAATAATACTAATAGGCCTACCCTCTCTTTTATCTCCATTTTAAAAAGGAGAGAAAAAGTATGAATTCACACCTACCTTAACACATGCAGAACACATCTTTTAATTAACAACATAAAATAGAAAGAAAAAAATAATATAATACTGCTTCCTCTCCCCAAACCCTTCAACCCCGCGCACACTTCTCTCCATTTTAAAAAGGAGAGGAAAAGTAGGAATTCACACCTACCTTAACACAAGCAGAACACATCTTTTAATTAACAACAGAAAATAGAAAGAAAAAAAATAATATAAAACTGCTTCCTCTCAATCGCCATATGCCGCTCACACTTCCTCGCCCAAACCCTTCAACCCCGCACACACTTCCTCGCCCAAATCCCACCGAGCTCCACTCTATCGCAGCCCGCCGTTAGCCTCACAATCGCCATACGCCACTCGCCACCCACGCTGCCTCCCAACCAGTCTCCCACGCAGCTTGAATTCAAGGATTTTCGCTAGGATTATCATCAAATCTAAGGTTTCTGAAAACGCTCAAAAATCCATTTGCAAAATGAGTCCTATAATTTTTTTACGGAAATTTGGGAGTTTGGAGGGAAATCGTTAAGCAGTGAAAGAAGAAGGATGGGCTCAAAACCATAACCCAAATGGGCCTCGGAGCCTTCCTTGGTAAGCATCAATGAAGCTGGAAGAGGCCATGTTCTTGGTTTCCTCCTCAATCTGATCCTCATCATCATCATCTTCTTTTTCATCTGATTTCAATTCATGTCTACAGTGATTTCAAATGGATGATGAAACTGGACGAAACGATGTTCTTGATATTAAATTACAAATCAGATGATGACTACAAAAATATGCACTAAATCATGGAAGCGCTATCCTCATTTTAGTTTCTCTTATATCATGCTCTTAATGATGTCTAAAATTAAGGATAAACAAACTAAGATATAAATATAAATGTCAACAAATTCAGAATTCTGTAGTGTAGTTAATTGCTCTATGACCATATGAGCAATCTACATATATAACCAATAAAAACCATAGAAACGAATTAATATACTCGCTCAGGAACATACTTGCTGAGACGATGCCAATTTCCATTGAAATCTATATAAAACTTCTTTAATTTAAACTTCAGTCTGAAAAATATTCATGAAGCACAACTAAAAGCTCAAAAAAACCTATCAAATTTCAGGAACTATTAGAAAATTTTGAAATTAAACTGTAGCTCCTTGGGACCTGAAAGTATAGCTGCTAAAGTATATATGAAAGTAACACATATTTTTCAGTTCTTTTTGTTATCAAGATGGGTTTATCTAGATATAACACTCCATAAAGATTTGATGAAATTAGAAGTAATTTAATAGAAATTATGAACCTAGATTAATCCATATATATATAGTGTCACATTTGAAAATGAATGACATTGTTTGTGTGACTACACTTGCTTTTTGCTTCTACCAATTTTGTCATTTGAAATGACGATATTATCGATCTACGTATATGACCTTACAAAATACATACGGAATTTAACTTTACTGATTTTTTTGGGATGGGTTAAGGTTTTACAATAAGGATTTATCTCACCATCTTCATGATTGTTTTGGTCTGATTGAGGTTTTGTTGGATTGATTTTTGGAGGAGTTATGATTTGGCAGTTAGGGCTTGGGCCCCGAAAATGGCAAATGATGCTACTTTATCTATGAATTTGGATATGAATAATTGTAGAGTTTCATTGTTAATATTATTGTATTTGGTCCAATTGAGTTGAATTGGGATATGCATAATTGTAGGGTTTCATTGTACTATTATTGTACTTACTATTGGTTTATTGGATTAACAAAATGTTCTTCATCCATACAGATTTTTTTGGTTGCAAGTTCATGCTGTGAATTCCCGACGCCGACGTCCACCCACATCCCCTGCTGGTAACTAACTTGAAGACTTCTACAAATTGTTGGAAAGTTACACATCGAAAATTGTGAGTTTCCTTCCAATTGAATATAGAACATATAGAATGATGCTGGTTTCAAAATGTGAATTTGTATAGCTAATTATCAATTATTGTTCTCTCAATGTGTTTCTGATGTTGATTATATTTAATTTGAGAGAGAATGTTTGATTTGAGAGGGAAGGCGGTTGAGAAGCACACAATCGAGAATGATATAGCGGAGTACATCAAGGAGTCCGAGAAGAGCCACAACCCAACTTCGGTAATTATTCGACTTTTTTTCCTTTCCTTTCAGTTGAATAGAAATATAGAATAGTGTTGGATGGTTTAGAAATATGAATTGGTTAATTTGTAGATTTGTCATCTTTTGATTATATTGCGATAGAAATAATTAAGGGACATCTCTAAATTTTTGAGTTCCATAGAATTTTATAAGCCTCTCAAAATTGTTTTAGCCAATTGCACAGGGTAAGCCTAGTCATTTTAAAAGCAAAAAGAGTTTCTTTTAACAATATTTTTTTCCTTTTTCTTTTCGACAGATTGAGAAAGATGCACTCTTATGGGTGAATGTGTGGTTAAATATGAAATGGAAAAATTTACGGTTATTTGCAAATGACATTTATATCCATCTTCTGAACAATCACACTTGACTACAAGGTGTGACTACTGTAAGTGTGAGGGACTCGGTTATGAATTAGAATGGGCCAAAATACTCCCTTATCAATACTTTCAAGAAAAAAAATGTATTACTCCCAAGTCTCCAACTTACTTTTTGAGAAATTACTTTGGTAATTATTCGACTTTTTTTCCTTTTCTTTCAGTTTAATAGAAATACAGAATAGTGTTGGTTGGTTGGTTTGGAAGTATGAATTGGTTAATTTGTAGATTTGTCATCTTTTATTATATTGTGATAGAAATAATTAAGGGACATCTCTAAATTTTTGAGTTCCATAGAATTTTGTGAGTCCCTCAAATTGTTTTAGTAAATTGCACATGGTAAAACTAGTCATTTTGAAAGCAAAAGGAGTTTCTTCGAATAATATTTTTTTCTTTTTCTTTTCGAGAGGTTGAGAAAAAGGCGCTCTTATAGGTGAATGAGTGGTTCAAAATGAAATGAAAAAAATTATTGTTATTTGCAAATGACAGTTATATCCATCTCCTTTTGCATAATCACACGTGACTATAAGGTGTGAGGGGCCCGGTTATGAATTAGAATGGGCCAAAAATTACTCCGTTATCAATACTTTCAAGAAATAAAAAGTACTACTCCCAAGACTCCAACTTACATTTTGAGAAATTGCATCCTAGTTTACATATATACACAGGTTTGTATAAACACATCCACTACGTGCACATACACATATATAGACATATACATAAATAGAATATTAAAAAGTTTCATATAAAGGATATTAAAAAATTTCTGAATTTTACTGAATTTACAGAGTTTTTCCCGAATCCCGTACATTTGAATCTAACTGAATTATTCCCGAACCCTGAATTTGAGATTATGCTAAAGTTACCTCATGACAATGAGTTTTAATACATGTTGTACTTTACCTAAATTTGGTAACATATTTTAACCAATTTAAATTTGACTAGTTTAGTATCGTACAAAATTTTGTTTTATTATTAATGCATAAAATGAGCTATGCATAATAATTCTTATATTTTGTAGTTAATTTTGTTAATTAGTTTAGACATGAATGAATACGTTCAAATATTATATTTCATTAACATTTTTCTCATTTTCATAAGTATAGCACACTTAGGTTATTAGTTTTTTTTATAAAAAAAATTGGGGTATATTCTTCACCCTACGTGACAAAAATTTTGATATTGTTTAATCGATGATCTAAGCATATTATTGTAACCATAACATTTTAAAGTTTTTTGATTATGAAAGATCATGAGAAGTTTGAGGTGATTCGGACAGCAGATGGACAGCCAATGCATCACTGGCTGTTTGCCAAATATGTTTTTTTGTTCTTCAATCGTGGTGCTGGTGCGGTTCAATGGATTGTTTCTCGTATCATCCACAAGATAGGGTAATATATAAATTAAGAACATTTGAAATAAATGAATTAATTAATTAAAATAATTAACGATGTGTATTCTATATAGGGCGAGCGAGCAATGACCTGAACTATTTGTTTTGTGAAAGGTTATGTTCATTGCATCAATTGTAATTTACATAATCCAAGCAGTGTTGTGGCTACGGGGGTTCGAAATGTTATAACCAAAAGATTGGTAATGAATTTGATAGTGTAAATTTTTAATAACTAACCTAATAAAGAGTATAGATTAATAATTCTAATTAATATATTTGTTTGTTTTAGGTAATTGAGGTCTGTAATTATAAATTGGCGATCTTTATTATCTTTCAAGCTACTACCCTCATTGACTACTTCTTGACTGCAGGTTTGGCCTACCTTGAGCTATTTTTCCTTTAATCTAATCATAAACCCAAATTACCAAATTATGAAGGTCCTAATCAATCCTTACTTTCTTTCTTTTGTAGGTTAGACGTAAGAGGCTCGGTTTGCCCAACATGTCGAAGTCGTTTGCTGCATTGATGGGGTTATCTTGAGCCTCTTCCTGACTCCGGTAGTTGCTCCCGCTGCGGGTGCTCAGGCAGATAATCCGACAGAGGCGACCTAAGCTAAAGTCGACCGATGGAGAAATGTGAACAAGTGGTGGGTTGACCGGATGCGTGTGATCTGTTCTGTTCTTATCAGTTTTGAGCTATGTATCTTTGCGATATCTTCAGTATGTTCCGATGCGGCTGCATCACCATCTCGATCGATCACTCCATCTCAATTCTCTTCTCCCCCAAGACATCTTCTATAAGGGAAATACGTTGTAAATACGCCCTGGGGAGAAAAGAATTAAGATGAAGTGATCGATCAAGATGGTGATGCAACGCATCTAGACATATTGGAGATATCGGAAAGATACATAGCTCAAAACGGATAAGAACAAAAAAGATCATAGGCATCCGGTCGACCCACCACTTGATCGCATTTCACCATCGATCGAGCTTAGCTTTGGTCACCTCTGCCGGATCATCTACCTGAGCACCCGCCGCCGGAGCAGTCGCGAGAGTCCGGAAGAGGCTTAAGATAGCCTCATCAATGCAGCCAACGATTTCGATATGTTGGCCAAATTGAACCTCTTACGTCTAACCTGTAAAAGAAAAAAAAAAGTAAAGATTGATTTGGGCTTTCAGGATATGGAATTGTGATTAGGAAAAGAAAAGAAAAATACCTCAACGTAGGCCAAAACTGCAGTCAAGTAGTAGTTAATGAGGGTAGCAGTTTGAATGATAATAAAGATCGCCAATTTATAATTACGGACCACAATTATCTAAAAAAACAAATATTAATTGGAATTATTAATCTATATATACTATTTATTAGGTTAGTTACTGAAAATGTACATTATCAAATTCATTACCAATCTTTTGGTTATGACATTTCCAAACCTCTATAGCCACAGCACTGCTTGGATTATATAAATCATAATTAATGTAATGAACATAACATTTTGCAAAACAAATAGTTTAGATCATTGCTCGCTCGGACTATATAGAATACACATCGTTTATTATTTAATTAATTAATTTATTTATTTCAAATATTAATATATTACCCCATCTTGTGAATCATACAAGAAACAAGCCACTGACCCATATCAACACCACGATAGAAGAACAGAAGGACATATTGGGCAAACAACCAGTGATGCATTGGCTATCCATCCGCTGTCCGGATCATATCAAACTTCTCATGATCTTTCATAGTCAAAAAACTTTAAAATGTTATGAGTTACAATAATACGCTTAGATAATCGATTAAACAAATATCAAAAAATTTATCACGTAGGATGAAGAATATACCCAAAAAAACTTTTTTAAAAAAAAACTAATAACCTAAGTGTGCTGTACTTGTGAAAATGAGAAAAATATTGATAAAATATAATATTTGGACGTATTTATTCTTGTCTAAACTAATTAACAAAATTAACTACAAAATATAAGAATAATTATCCATAGCTCATATCACGCATTAATAATAAGAAAGAAATTTGTACTATACTAAAATAATCAAATTTAAATAGGTCAAAATATGTTACCAAATTTATGTAAACTACAACATGTATCAAAGCTCATTGTCATAAGGTAACACTTAGCGACGTCAATTAGGTTGAGTTCCTCAACCTACTAAGTCCTCACACTTCCATACTTCCATCAAGCTACACATCCGTCATTTAACAAGATAAGTCATTAATGGTTAAGATACTAACAAGGATTATTCTACTACTCTCCACCATCATAACATGGCCAACTATCCAAATTTCTAACTTGATCAATTACTACACATTCAAGCATACTCTAACAAGATCAACTTTCTCCTTGATTAATAAAACATGAACTTTAATATAACTCCACTTCAATCAAACTACTGACAATTACTACGAAACTACTAACAAGGATTAGCTTACTAACTTGAACTACATTACTAACATGAACAATTAATTTACCAACTAGCTTCCTAACCATTTACTAAGATTAATTTATAACTCTTCAAGCTACTAACTCAACTTCAAGCTTCATTCATGATCAACTTATAATTCTTTCAATTATACTAACATGAGTCAAGTCAACTTCAAGCTTCATTCATAATCAATGTTCACATTTTAACTTTCTAACTTACTAACATAATCAATTCTACTTACTAATATAAACCTTTCTTACATGACATCTTACTAACCAACATGATCACTACTTACTAACATGACTAAAGCTTACTATTATGAGTAAGAGCTTACTAACAAAAGGCTAATTTTACTAACATCAACAATCTACTACACAAGATTCACATAAAAATCACAACTTTACATTCTACAATTAACAACCAAGCTACTACTCCAAGCACATGATTTTTATTTCATAATCAAGTATAAAAATTCCATCTTTACTCTTCTACTACCATTCTTATGCATAAAAATGTAATCTTTATAATTAAAAGATGAAGAACACCCACCCTGTTTAAATTAAAACCTAGCTCCTTCTTCTTAATCCTCTTCTTCTTCTTCTTTTATCTCAAGCTCCAATAATTCTAGGAAATTCATAAGAAATTAATTAGAATAGGAAAATAGGATGAAGAAATTCCTCCTTAAGCCTTGGCCGAAATCCAAAGAAATCAGTGGGAGTGCTTGTTGGGAGATTAAACTTGAAGTAGAATGAAATTTGGAGTAGAAAATGAGAAGAAAAAATTAAGATTTTTGGTTCTTACTTGGTTTCTTTTTCTTTTTCTTTTTCTTTTTTTTTGAATGAATGAATGAAGAAGAATTTCTTCTCATCTACACTCTTTTATACAAATGAGTGAGAAATGAATGGCTAGGAATGGGAGATGTGGTCGGCTAAGAGACCAAGAGAAATGAGGGTGAGGTGGAGTGTAGGGTTTCTAGAGAGTTTCTTTTCCTTTTGTTTTGTTTGTTTTATCATGTTAACCGTAACCCCTTAAACCTCCTAACCCTTAACCCTACTCATCATAACCCTCATGAACAAACAATCCATACACTTAATTATTTTATTATTCAATCATACAACATACATTTAATTTAAGCAATCTATTGGCCTACATTATAATTTATAATAGATGCATATAATAAAATCACAACACAATCTATATAAAATTTATAATATTTAATTTATAATTTGAATGTACAATTTCTATTATCTACTTCCATACAAAAATAATTATTTATTTGGGATCTTACAGTTAGAGCATCTGTAGTCATTGAAACTCAAATTTTCTATATTTGACTTTTAGAAATATGAATTTTGAGTTGGGCTTGTAGTCGTTGAAACCCAAAATTTGAATGAACGGTGGATGATATTTTGTTTCTTGAATCTCAGCCAATAATCTCCTCAAATAAAAAAAAATGGCGTTCAAAACATTTTGTAAAAAAACAATTGTTCGCATAGACGCACATAACAATTCCTATAGGCCCATTCCATCTCAACCCTTGATCAAAAAATTCACATCAATCACAAATTTACTTCACATGCATAATATTCCTATAGGCCCTATTCCATAGAGATAAAAAATCAAAATGGGGGGAAATCTTCATGGTCACAAGATAAACTTGCGTCCGACACTGCTTTTAAAAAAAGATGGAATGGACGCAAGATGATCTTGCGTCCAACATTTTTTTATAAAAAAAATTAATTGATCCTATGCAAGATCATCTTGCGTCCGAGAATTCTTTTTAGAATGGACGCAAAGATTATTGTTCGAAATCTATATTTGGGAAATTCCTATATCATCTCTCAAATATAGACGGGTACTATTCCTATTTTACCAAAATTTGGAAATATATAGAACAACTATAGCAGCTTGTTCCCAATATTTTCCAAATTTTGGAAATATAGGGAACGACTACACATGCTCTTATATCTAACCTAACCCCATCTTGATAATAAAAAGAACTCAAAAATATGTGATAATTTCATATATACTTTAATTTCATATATACTTAGGATACCTTCATATATACTTTCATGTCCCAAGGAGCTACAATCTAATTTCAAAATTTTCAAATAGTTCATGAAATTTGACAGGTTTTTTTTAGCTTTTAGTTGTGCTTTATGAATATTTTTCAGGCTGGAGTTTATATTAAAGAAGTTCATTTTCTTCTCTCTATCATGTTGACAATAGAATTATTGCACTGACCTAAATAGATTTCAATGACAATTGGCAACGTCTTAGCAAGTATGTTCCTGAGCGAGTATATTAATTCGTTTCTATTGTTTTTATTGGTTATATATATATAAATTGCTTATATGGTCAAAGAGAAATTAACTACACGGCAGAATTCTAAATTTGTTAACATTTATATTTATATCTTAGTTTGTTTGTCCTTAATTTTAGATTGAAAAAGTACATTTATACTGAGTGGATCCTACATCTATACAAACATTAATAGTGATAATGGTAAAAATCGCAATAAATCAGGGTCGTACGATTCCAACACAAATTAATCATAACGGGCAGATTAATCATAACGGGCATCTTTAACAGATCTGGGCCTTTTGCACGCTTACCTAACAAGACATGGGCTGTGTTCAAGCCCATTAAAAGGCAAGTCATTTCTACTCTAATAGTTATTGTATCATATTCGAGAATGTTTATTGAATCCCGCAAGTAGATCCAAATTGATTATCGCATATTGCTTATTGTTATCTATGGTTGGGATACTACGGATTTACACGAGCGAATCCAAGTAGTAGTCTTGACTTCGAGAATGTTTATTGAATCCCGCAAGTAGATCCAAATTGATTATCGTATATTGCTTATTGTTATCTATCGTTGGGATACTACGGATTTACACGAGTGAATCCAAGTAGTAGTCTTGACTTCATGCCATCCTTGTCTCCAATGTATAGAGATCTTACATGCATACATACATATAGTTAGTTATTGAATGTAGGAATATGGATTATTATTGTATTTCATGTCATGACATCTCACAACAATTGTAGATTGCATACTAGTATTGATGGCTTATATGATTGATGTTAGTGTGTTAGTTGTTTGTGATTGGTAAGATTATGGACATTATACATCTTAATAGTTTGGCCCACTTGGAGAGACCCAGTCCATAAAGGTTGTAAGTCAAATTTCTTATCCCCAGACAAGAGAATCTTATCTCTTAAAGGGGAGAATCAACAGGAGATAAGGAATTCATATCAATCTAACAGATTCATCTCAATCTCCTAAATTGTTTCTGAGGCCTATAAATACCCTCCCCCTCTTCAGTCAGAAGGTAATCAAACTTTTCTATCTCAAACTTTCTCTCTGGTTCTGACTTAGAGCGTCGAAGAGTTTGTCACCGGGGCCATCCCCGATGTTTCAGACTTTTTGCAGATCCATCGGCTGCCTCAGCAACTATTGATTCAGATAATAGTGTTCAATCAACGATCCAGATCCAATCTCAGGAGCTCTAACTATTTTTCATGACAACGATCAATGTTCAGATCTTTAGCAGTTCCCTTCAGATATAAACTCACTACCTGTTTGCTCCCACACCAAAATAAGCAGCAACAAATAGCTATATGTTTTATAATTTTTTCATATTAACCACATGCACCAAGACCCATGCACTTCCACTAGTATGGAACCCCCCCCCAAAAAAAAACTCTTCCCATCAGTATTTAAATACTGGTATATCTGATTTCTTGTCTTTTTTTCCATAAAAAATTTAAATAGTTAGCGAAATATGTATGTCTAGAGTAAATTTCACTAAACCCCTTGACTTCTTTTTGGCATTGATATGGCTAAAAATAGGATAAAATCGCGACCGTTCAAATCGGGCACAAATCTTAAAGCTCTTAGGGATAAAACGGTAATTTTACCTACAAACGGGTCCGAATTGGAAACTAGGTCTTTCTCCAAAGCCCAATAACCAAAAAACGGACCTGTCCTATTGGGTATGGGCAGCGACCCGTTACTAACCAATTCAGATATTTAAGCAGTAATTCAAATTCGTGATTATCTCTAAGAGGCAGTTTAAACCGCCTCTCTTATCATGAAACGAATTTAAACTCTACATCTTATCCAAACACATCGGGACATATAGATAAGTGATTATCTCTAAACTGTCCCTAAAGGTGATTATAAATACTCCCATCTCCTCCCATCATAACAAGGTAATCAATATTTTTCCACATAAATGCTCTTTCATAATCTTCTTGATTACTGACTTGAGCATCGGAGGGTTCGTCGCCGGGATCCATCCCGGTGTATCGAACTTTTTGCAGGTCAACGACAGCGAAAAGAAACCAGTCAAATATCGGTGAAAGCCGACAGGTTTGCCTTATTTGTTTCCAAAAGAATCCACGAATTCATCTGTTTGCTCCCACACCAAAATCAGCAGCAACAGATTGGCGCCGTCTGTGGGAAACGAAAATCAGTCCAACCTTACTGCACCGGTGAAGTTGTCTCCCAAGCTATGCCTCCGAAGAAGGGGAAGGCAGCTGTCTCCAACCACAGAGCCACTCCCGTTCCTTCTCCTCCTCTACTTCATGATGTCCTCCCTCAACCCGTCCAGCAAGTCCAACAACTGCAGCCTGGACAGCCTCTCCCTCAACCTGTCCGCAACCGCAGCCTGGACAGCATCTTCCTCAACAACCTCACCCCCAGCAAGCCCCTCAAGGGCCTCAAAGAGCTGCCTCGGGGGCTCCCGTCGAAGTCATCAAAGGCAACCTCCTCTTCACTACCATGTCTCAGTACATAACCCCTCATCCGATTCCACCGCAGCCTGGACAGCCTCTTCCTCAACAACCTCACCCCCAGCAGGCCCCTCAAGGGCCTCAAGGAGCTGCCCTTGGGGCTCCCGTCGAAGTCTTCAAAGGCAACCTCCTCTTCACGACCATGTCTCAGTACATAACCCCTCATTCGATTCCATGGCCTCTCACAATCCTCCAATGCCAAAGGACCGACATGTTATTGTTAATCGGCCCGGTTTCAACGAGCTTCGAACATGGCGAGGTTTCTTATATTATGGTGTTGGTTTGGTCTGCCATCACATTTCAGCTGGGAGTTTTAGGAGGAACTACTGCTATTCTCTTTCTGGCTTTCAACTGTTTTTGCAGGTGTCCTTAATTTTGTTAAAGTCCCTATTACAAGTATAGCAGCAATTATATTTTGCATGATCCGATTAGTGGTTTGAAGATCCTTTCATTGCTGCTCACTGTTTGGGGATTTGGGTCTTATATTGTAGGACATTCATCTGGTAAAAATTTAGCAGTAGACATTTGAACGAGTTTGGATGCATGATTTATTGTTCATTTTTTACTGCTGTTGAATGATTTCATTTGTTTGTCTCATCATTATTTATGTTTACCTCATGAATTTATTTGCTACTGTATATTATTCTGTGTATACATGGACTAAAGCATTTCGCATGAGCGCTGCATGTAAGAAGCCAAAACATGTGTTCATCTCATGATCTCAAAGTAGCTCTTAACGATTTCTTTAATGCTAGACAGAACATTGAGGATGCATATTATGATGATAATATGGTAAGTCTCATTATTGTTGCAAGCTCACCTACCAACACTTGCATTTGATCTAATCACGGAACTGGACTTGAAAAGTCTCTCATTGCAGGCATTGTAAAGATAAGTGGAGAGGATGGGCAATATTATTCTCAACATTGTGACTTCTGTGTTAGGAATTGTGGCCTCAAATATAGTAGGCACTGAGTAGTTGAAGTTGGAGAAGAAGAGGATGAGACAAAGAAGTAAGAGAAGACAAACAACGAATAGAAGAATGCAGCCTTGAGAGTTGCGGTCGACCGACCTAGGGGTGCGGTCAACCGACCTAGTCTGCTGAGAGTTCTTCGAGTGTAATGGTCCAACAGAGGAGAGGGGGTGCACTCTACCGATCAGCTCTCGGGTCTGGACTTACACATTGCGGTCGACCGACCTTGGGGGTGCGGTCGACCGACTTCGGCAGCTGATTGTTTTTGGGCTTACGAGTTTAAAGACCCAATTGCTAGATTTGTGTTTATCTTTTAGGATTTACTTGGGGGCTATATATATGGCCGTAAACTCTGGTTTAGTAATCTGAATAGATCAATTTTTGTAATCAAGAGGTGAGCCGTTATCATTATTCAACTTCAAAAGGGAATTATGCCGAGTGTTTCAAAGGTGAGAGAGAGAGATTGAGAGTTGTAATCTCTTTTGTAATCTTTGTACTTCTTGGGGAATAAGAAGTATTAGTTATCTGTGCATATTGATTGTGTTCTTGTGAGATCTTGCATATATTGTGGTGGCTTGTTCTTGGTTTATCTAAGTCTTAGGAGTTTCTATTACTTGTGGCGTGTTTCTGCTATTAGCACGACGAGTTGTGGAGTAGATTCCTCCAACAAGTGGTATCAAAACAGTTGGTTCGAGATGGCCGATAACAAGATGATCGAGAGATTCGATGGGAGTGACTTCGCGATGTGGAAGATTCAGATGATAGCGTATCTTTGTCAGAAAGATCTTGATGGTCCGTTGTTTGATGAGAAGCCGGTAGGTGCAGACAAGGATGCGAAGGTCTTAGCGGATTGGAATCATTTGGATCAGAACGCACTGGGGCAGATTCAGTTGGGGCTGAGTAGGAATGCGTTATTTCATATCTCGAAGGCAAAGACCACAAAGGAGGCTATAAAGATTCTGTAATACCCCGCAAAATAGCATATGGCTAATTTTGCATAGTAATCTGTGCACATCTGAGTATTGCACACGATTACATATTTTTCTAATAGTTATCAGTTTTAATTGGGAGATTTCAGACATATGAGCTGTTCTGAACCCGATGAGATAAACTCGGGATATCTTCTCGATTGAACTGTGGATTTGTTCCGATTGTTTTGACTAGACAATTGTCGGGAGAAAAGTATAATTTCTATAAAACCTATATTTTTATAGATTTTAAATTATATATATTGGTTATTTTAAATTGAGCTAGTACTTGAATTGAATGGGAATTGAGCTTGTGCACTAGGGTTAGGGTTAGGGTGTGGTGACCTAGGGGACCTAACCTAGGGTTAGGAACCCTAGCATCATATCATGGCTCGGATCTTGATGAAGATCCAATGGTGGAGTTAATTCACCATGTGTATGTTGACTCTTAAGAATGGGAAGTTTCCATGAAGCTTCCAAAGAGCTTCTAGAAAAAATGGTGTTGGCACTTCATCTCACCATACATCACCATCCCCTCCACTCCACCCCATCCACACCATACATTTGGCCGGCCCAAACTTCCAACACCCCAAACCCTAGCCCTCCATTTTTTCTATAAAACCCCCACTCATTTCACTTCCCATCTCTTCTCATTTCTTCCTATCCTTGTTCTTATTCAAAAAAAAGTGAAGTCTTTTAGAGAAGGAAAGAGAGGTGAAGTTTTAATAGGGGGAGAAGTTGAAGTAAATAAGGAGAAGAGAAGGTTTCATTTGGAGACCAAGCAGGAGGAGCAAGGAATCAAGCAAGCAAGCTAGTGAGAGTTCTTGCAACTTGAAGAAGTGGGTAATTCTCTAAACTCAAAAAGATTTAGTCTTTCTTTTGTATAAGATGATTAGCATGTAAAAGTAGCTAAGGAAACTTGATTGGCCATGTATGAGTATGGGTACGTTAAGAAGAGAAAACTTGTACTATAGAATAACTTCTTTCCAAGACTTTTGTTAGGAGCATGTTTGTAAGGGTGACTGCTCCTAACAAAACTTTTGTTAGGAGCATGTTTGTAAGGGTGAGTTTGAGAATTTCTTTCTCTCAAATGGTTCAGAATTTTGAGCTCAAATTTCGGGGATTTGTTATTCTATGTATGTAGAGCATCCATAAATATTTTCATAATTTTTAGAAGCAATTTAGTAGCCCAAACACCGAGTCAAACTCAGGACAGTAAGCAGCCGAAATGGCTGCTGGCTGTGTGAAATTTGCGGTGTCTTTCCAATTTTGTAACTCAAAATTGGCTGGGTAATTTGAGCTGAAATTTTTTGTTGGCACTCTTGAGTGTGTCTACAACTATAATCTTAAATTTCATAATTTTCCGAGGTCGTTTGATGCCTCGAAAAATTGGAAGAATGCGACTGATCTGGAAGTGGCAGCTGAATCTGTCTGTGGTTTGGACTGAAGTTCAAAAGGCCATAACTCCTTGTGTATACATGAGATTGCTATGAAATTTTGGGAGTATCTTATGGTATGAGTCTATTTGATGATTCTCAAATTTTGGAATTTTTAGAGGTCGTTTGATAAGGTTTCAAAATTATTTTAGTAAGGGGTAGTAAATGCCCTGCTAAAAGAGCAGCTAAAATTGTGTGCATTGTTTGAGGACTCATAACTCATTGTGTGATATGAATCTGAATGTGAATTTTGGACACAATGAAATGGTATATGTGTTGGATTAAGAATCTCAAATTTCATGAGCATTGGACTTAAGGTTGATTTATTATTGAATTTCAAGTGGCTTAGGTTCAGCCTAGTGCAAATCGACTAGTCTGCGAAGATGGGAAATTCTGGATTTATACGTTAAGAATTTGAGGAATTGACCAACTAGAGACTTGTAGTAGGGAGTCATAGTTTTCTAACCCAACTGGAATTTTGTAATTCCAGTTTGTAGGTTGAGAGTTCTGATTTTTCAAAGACTAGGACAGATCCAGTTTAGTCAAGGCCCGATTTGCACACCTGATGGAATTTGTTGTTTTCGAGGACTTTAGTGATTGAATCTGAGAATGTGTTCAACTAAGAAGTTGTTGTAGATACTCCCATCTTTCCATAGAATCCGGAATCGAGTAATTCCGATAAGCGAGCAAATTTTTATGATGTTAGGAAGGTGCAACAAGTGCATGAAGGAACGTACAAGCTGAGAGTGTATGAGGTTTTTATGGTGACAAGATGATCGAATTTGAGGAAATGTTCAACTGGAGAGTTGTAGACGAGGGTCTTAGCTTTCCAGAATGGGTTGTAGTGTAGGGTTTGGTGATTTCCGAATTTGAATGGGGATGGAGAAAGGAAGATGAAATGAAGTTGAGAGTTGAATTTAGTAAGAGATTTTAGGAAGTAGGAGGAGAGTGATGTGGGTTGTATGAAACTTCGATTTGTGGTTATTGCCGTAGGTATTAGTAAGAGAGATATGAAATGAAAATAGAGGCATATCCAAATAAATGGGAAAATAGAGGCATATCCAAATAATTGAGCATTTGTAAGCTTCATTTGGTAGCTACTGAATTTCACAGGCTACTTATTTAAACAAAGCAGATGTTAATTTATTAAAAAAATAAGAGAGATATCTGCTTTCTTATTGTGAGTGTTTACTGTTGAATGTCTATGTCACTACACCAACACATTGTAGTAGCTAGTAGTGATGGTTGAGCAATTTAGATTTACATTCTAGCATGCAAATGCAGGTTGAGAGCCTGTTCTGTGGGCTGGAACAAGGTATATTACCTTGTAGCAATGCTTTCTTTTCGAATTTATGGTGTCCCGAGTAGTGAGCAAGGCTGGTTAGGACACTTCAATGTTGTACACTTGCACTGATCTATAAATGTGGTCTGCGAAGTATAAAAGGGGATGTAAATTTGTACAGTGAAGAAGATTGTATTAGCTACTTGGAATATGATAACACTTGTAGGGAAAAAAGGAATTAGTAGTTCAAAAGGTTAGAAGAAAAATTAGTATAATTATTTAAAAAACTAAAATTGATAAGTCAAAATTCTAAAAAGAGATAATACAAGTCAGGAACTTTGGTATGCAGGAATGTTGTTTAGAAAAAGAAAAAATGGAAAGGAGGTACTTGTAGATAAAGCATGGGAAGAAAATATTGTGATATGATTAGAGTGGAAGACGGATTTATACCACCGAATCTTTTGGCAAGAGAAGTATTTAGTGTTCTGAGTGCATTCAAGCCAAAGGAGGTTCAGAGTAAAAGAGAGTTTTCCGACCTTATAGGTGAATTCATCCAAAGAACTTTGTCACAGAGAAAGTATTAGAGGAGAAGACTTCAGTGGTTATGTGGCATTGTGGCAAACATAATAGTCGATATGAGAGGGTACATGGAGATCTGGAATTGGAGAAAAAGAAGCATGTATAAACATGTGCCTGGTAGGAGCCAAACCTGAGCTATGAAGCACGGACAACTCAATTTGGTAACGATGCCATGTCAGACACAAATCTGACATGGCACTGGATATTTTAGGATAGTTCTTTCAAATATCGCCGTGTCCGTGCTACTTAGAATCTGAGTCACTCTAATACCGTACGTAGCGTCCTCGTGAGTCGTGACTAAACTAAAACTCCTAAGTTGTCATGAGGGTTGATTCGTTGGGGGATGTATATTCATATTCTAACATATACCGATCATATTATATTAAACACATTTATACATTAATAACTTAATTGAAGAAATAGAGAACTCTCTAATTGAACCATACTTAATGTAAAATAATCCAAGGAGATTGATTAATAGAGAACTCTCTAGTTGAAACTTAAGCACACATCTTGTTAATTACACACGAGTAAAGTAATCTTTATAAGAATGTGGAAACACTAAATAACACTAAGTGTCTATATCAGATACACATAAATGCAACCGAATAATATAGCTCTGTGTTGCAGAATAGCTAGTTAATTCAGCATATAATCTACACCATGTGAATCTGTGTTGCAGCTATATTAGTTAATTCAGCATATAATCTATAGCTCTGTGCTGCAGCTATATTAGTTAATAACACTAAGTGTCTATATCAGATACACATAAATGCAACCGAATAATATAGCTCTGTGTTGCAGAATAGCTAGTTAATTCAGCATATAATCTACACCATGTGGATCTAAACATGCAGCTAATTAAGGGATTACACCTATAAATTGATATATATTGATGGTAAAAAGATATCGAACTTAGGTAACCAAAAAAACTGTCTTGAGGTAGGCAAAACTAAGAAATTGCAACCCTCTATAATATAACATAAACTTTGAGTTTGTACCATAACTACGTTTGGGTAAAACATGATCAAACCTGAATTATCAGAGCAAACAAGTGAGAATTGTGAGACTGATCGAATTCAACCACCGAAGTAGATACCTTCAACATCTCTTCTGAACTTAAAGTCCAGCAGCATTTGCAAAAACCCTTTATATATCCTTTCAGTTCAATTATCTCTGTGCAAAAGGCTTTCTTTTCAATCATTCCTGAGTAAACTTCTTCATCAATGCCTCCTATTCCGCTTACACTCTTGAATGCAGATTCAAAAGTCTGGTCTGGGCATTTCTTCAGTAAGCTGTTGTACCTAGTCACTAAAATAAAACATTAAAAAAATAAAAATAAACATATAGCTACAAGAATTCAAGGAAAAATAGGAGGATAATACACATACAAAGAAGCTGAAGGGCAGAAGAAAGATCGCTATCAAAGAAGGAAACCATCGGCTCACTTTCGAGTGCAGGAGATGGTATGATACAGCCATCTTTGAATTCCTAAAAAAATTGAAAAAATACCCCGTTTCTCAAATTTTGATTTCATCAAGAAAAATATAGATATAGAGAGAGAGAAAGAGAGAGTTTGATCATCCATCTCTTCTGAATTGACCGAATCCTCATCTTGACCAGAAAGGAAAACTCCAACTGAGAAGAATGTAATATTCAAAAAAAAAAAAAAACATCAATAAAATCAAACAGAGTACACATTAATTCAACTAAAGATCGAATCTATACCAATTTCTTGACATGATCCATTCTCGGGCAAGATCTCCATCTTCTGATTCACAACAAACAAACAAGAAACATTAAGTTCCGCGCTTTATCATACAATTAGAATCAGAAAAGAAAACCCATTTGAAAAGAAGAAATTTCGAGTCAAAAAGATTGATAGAAAGATGAAGAGAGATATATACATGGGGTTAAAATTCTTGGGTGATCTCTTCAAGGGCCGATAGCTCTATGGCTTCCTCACCCATGGTTTGTTCTTGCATCAATCTCTTGAATTTTACTTTCAGGGATGTGAGGTTTTTTTTTTCTTTCCTAAGGATTGAAGAGATTGATCAAGAACGAGAGAGAGAGAGTGAGAGGGGAGAGGGAGGGGGAGCTACAACGGTCATATATGGGATTTTATTGGGGAATATGAGGCTGTTAGAATTTTAAATTTGGAGTCAGAGTTAGCGGTTTGATTAGTGGACCGGATCCAACAAATCATTTTGGATCGAATATATTGATGGGTTTTTAGAATTTACTGCCATTTTGATCGGATTGGATTTATTGAAGTTGAAATTAGTTTCATGGGTTTTTAAGTTGTTGACATTTTGATTTTGGAGTGCATTTTTTGGTTCTTAAGATTAATTGGTTCTGTTAACTGTTAAGCATACGGATGGGGTTTGGAATTTCTGAACATTTTGTAGTGCATGACTGACTTTTAGGATTGAATGGGGTTTACTGATGATGAGGAACAGTAAAGCATTTTTGTGAAAAAAAGTTTAGGCATTTAAGATTTACTGATGAGAACAAAAACAGTAGCTGTTGGTCACTTTGGCTAATTTTACAGTACATGGTTTCAAAACACCTTAGCCCATAACTTATTCTTGCAAAGTTTTAACTTGAAATTATACAAGGGATGTAGAACTAACAAAGAACAATGGTTAATTAAGTAGAAGAATTATCCATTCATATCTTAATTAATCTTATTTTTTTTATGTGCAGGTGCCAATATGTAAGAGCCACTTAGATCCACTGTCTTTATGGACTTTGATGTGTTTACTATCATCCATTCAATCAGCGATCTTCACCTTCTTCTTAGAGCCAGACTTGGAGGCTTGGAGATTCAATTCTTGGTTTGAGATTGGATGTTGTTTATATGCATTAAGTTGCCAACTTAATTCTTCTTCTGTTAACTGTAGTTGCTTTCAACAACAGCATAACTGATATTGCAAGCAAATTGAGTTGCGAGCAAGTTAATTCTGCATATGATTTACCAAAGATAAATGAAATACTATGATCTATTAGCTATAATGAACCACACTCTACAAATTAATCATGTATTATTATTGTTCTAAAATTTTATTTCTTGCGTAAACGAATTTTGCAAGGACTATTTGGGTCTGGTGTGACTTTCTATGTGCAATCTTGGTGCATATCGACGAGAGGGCCTCTCTTCTCAGCTATGTTCAGTCCACTTTGCACTGTTGTCGTCACTGTCTTTGCAATCCTATTGCTTCATGAGCATCTTTATACTGGAAGGTATTTTTCTTCTTATTTTAGGAAGCTTAATGTACTATCAGTATGAAAAATTGATTAATTTGATTATCCTATTATGATAGTCTATTTTTTAAATTACTTCCAGCTTGCTTGCTGGTGGTGCTGTAGTATTGGGACTGTATGTAGTTTTGTGGGGGCAAAGCCAAGGATTATAACGATACTAATACAAAGAAATTTGGAATAGAGACCGAGGAACCTCTAATACTTGAGAAGAACAAAATACAAGATGAGACTGACAATGTATAGGATTTCAAAGTGATGAACATCCAATTTTGTCCCATCTTAGACTATAATTTCTTTTATAATATTGTTATGCATTTCAACTTTTTCTTCCTATAACTTATAACTCCTGAACGGTTAGAACATTTTCTTTTTCCCCTTTCGAGGAAATGTTTATGCTTTGTAAAAACTTCACGCCAAATTTAATCGATGCAGAAGTAGTGACTGGTCTTTGCAATGTTATCTACTACTCTGAGAGTTACTACTAGACATTTTCCAACATGCCTCATGATTGTGGTAAAATGTACTAACATTTAATTGCACATGAAATGCACAAATTTATATTTACCTTTTTCAAAAATGTAGAAATTTATTTAATTTGATGACTATACTTTTTATAAGCGTGCATCGCACGTGTGTTATACTAGTGGGATTTTATTGGGGAATATGAGGCTGTTGGAATTTTAAATTTGGAGTCGGAGTTAGCGGTTTGATTTGTGGACCGGATCCAACGGCTGAGGTCTCATTTCTTTTTTCTGTTTTAGACCTTGGAGGTAGTACAAATGTACATAATGGGTTTCAGGGGTCAAATGAAGGGCTTTAAGAGAGTATGATGTGGACCCAAAAAAAACTCAAAATTTTCAACAATTTTGAGATGTACAGAAACATATCATTTTAGTTGTAATATTATGAAGAAATTTAATTTAAACTTGCAACTATTAAATGTTCTTGCCTCCTGCATAAAATCTCAAAGTTATATGATACATGTTTGATCAGATTATGCTTATTCGTTGTCGCTTCCAAGTTTCCAGCTTACAAGTATGAAGTAACCCTGGTGTAGTCTCCGAAGTTGGGGCAAGGGCTGTGTATTTTATTTAAATTCTAATATTCTTCCACATCATGTTGAGAGCTCTTTTTGGGTAAGGCTTTAAACCGGAAGGAACGGAATTGAACATTCATATGTTCAAGCTCGGACCTCTACTTGGACGGGCTTATGTCCGGCTCGGTCCAGGTCGGACAAATTTTTTATAGTCCGAGCTTGGTTCGTTACAAAAGTTATGATTGTTCGGATGGACCGAACTCGGACCGAACTATGCTTCCTTCCATGTGCAATTCGGACTGGACTAGTCAGTGACCGAGCTCGAGCTCGGTAAAGAATCAGACCTAATTATTTGTTCAAATTCATTTCGTATAACAGTTCAGACGGTTCACGGTCGGGGCATTTCGCGAGGTGGACTCGGATGGACGACAGACCGTCATGTTCATTTTACAGCCCTATTTTTTGGGCATAATCCCTACGTTGTGTTAGTAGAGGTGGTATTTTTAATTTGCAAGTGATACGTGCCCTATTGGATTTAAACATGTGTTGCTTTGAAACCAAAAGTCCCAAGTTGTGGGGGCCATTGTGACGTAAGGGAAATTTAATAAAAAACAAAATACTCAAACATACTTCCAATTTGTAGTAAAAACTAAAACTTAATGTGGAAAGAAAGTCATTTAGGATATTTTCAAGATACAAATGAAGTCAGCTTAAGACCAAAATCCCCTTATCATAAACTCTTTAAATAAATTTCGACGCATCGTGAAAGCCCAAACAAACTTGCAAATTCTTTGCAATTCGGATAATTGTCTCTGGCACAGTGTGCATAATCCCAAATGAAAATTCCAACTTCTCAGTATGCCTGGAAAGAGCAGTCTCTCTGTCTTCTTCATCGATATCAAGCAAGGCCGCCTCTATTTCTGGAATATAACCCGCCTTCTTTTAGTCTAATCGCCATATCATCCAAGAATGAATATATATCTTTCGTTTGAGGGTGAGATTGGTCTCTAAAAGGAACTGATGAACACCTTCAATTGAACTGCAACTAGGCTCTCTTCAATACCCTTCCTTACATACTTTGCATCTTCCCATCTTCCAGATTTCGAATACAAATTTGCTAGTAGTACTTGACACCCTATGTTCTTAGGATCCAAGAGCTTTCGAATCCTCGCTCCCCACTCCACATCTCTATGAATTCGACAACCGCTTAACAATGAACTCCATATGGCTATGTCTGGATCCATAGGCATTGTCAATGTGATCTCCTCAGCTTCCACCAAGAGCCCAGCTCGACCCAGAAGATACCAGGCATCCATAATGTTCAATCTTCAGATCACTGGCATATACTTTTTTCATGGCATCAAAATAAAATTCACCCTGTTGTACTAATCTGCCATGGCCACAAGCAATAAACAAAACACGAAAGTTACTTTATCAGGAGCAATGCTTTCGTCCTTCATTCTCTCAAAAAGTTGGATTGCTTTCTTAGACTCGCCATGGATGGCAAAGCCTGCAAGCATTGCATTCCAAGGGTCAACACTGATTTTTAGGGCTGTGTCGTTAAATAAATGAAAAGCCAGTTCTAGGTCACCACACTTAAGAATACACATCGATGAGACTAGCATGCAATGTTTCGTTCATTTAGATATTGGCTTTATCTATGTAGGTATGTACCCATCTTCCTTGATCCAAAGCTACAAGGTTGGCACAGGCAGCAAGAACAGTCATGAGGGTGAAAGCATTAGGCAGAGGACTAGTGAGTTGCATATCATGGGAGAGATCCATTGCATCTCATGGGACATCCATGAAGCACCCAGCCTGCAAAGAACTAATGAAACATTTATAAATTTTAACATTTACCTTTATATCGATTACCATATTATAAATGCCAATTCTGTACGTAGTTGAAACTGAGGGCTTGAACTGGATGTGTAGCAAAACTGATTTAGGATTAAGGTAAGGAATGTAAGCCTCATAAAGAAAAATGCAATCAATGTTAGTGTAACCCCCGTTCTCGTAAATATATAATTTCTGAATAATTTTCTGTATTTCGAATTATTTATAAATTTAGTTGTGTTAAATTCATTTTAAATTTTCTATTAAAATATTTTCTAATCAGGAATTATGGTTATTTCGAATAAGGGTATATTTTACTTTACTTTCTATTTTATAATTGATCGACTATCTATATTTTAGCCAAATCAAAAATATTCGGATTTACTTTAATAAATTGTTAAACTAACATTCCTATGTTTTTATATAACCTCGTTGCCATCATTTTATTATTTTGCTATTATTATTATTATTATTGTTGTGAGTATTATTGTTATTACTATTATTATTATTATTGGTAGTACTATTATTGCTACTACCTTTATTATTAATTTTCGTGTTTTCATTATTAGTATTATTATTATTATTTTTGTTAAAGCCCGGTTTTGATCTATATTATATTATCTAATTATTTAAATTAAAGCCCATTGATTTGACAAACATTGTTTTATTAACTATTTAATTTGAAGCCCAAAATTTAGCCCATCTCCTATTGGATTTTAACCCAAACCCATATCTGTCTCTTATTGGATTCTAGCCAACTCTAAACCCAATACCCATAACCCAATTCCCCTCCTATTTGTGTGTTGACTAGATCAAATTCTACTCCAACAATCAATCCCAAGAATCTCTCCTAATCACCCCTAGATCCTGTAACCCCCAAAATTAATATCCCTAATAATCAGCATTCTCGTAACCCCCTCCTCTCAATAACTTTCCTCCTTATTATTATATTACTATATACATTTATTATAATATAACCCATCATCTCTCTCTCTCTCCCCCCGTCCCTCTCTCTTCTTCTACACAAACAAAACAGAGCACATACACCCCCTTCTCCCACTCTATCTTTCCCTCTGTTTCTCAACAACACAGAAAACCTCCCGAAGCACCGCTCACCACCCCGCTCCTCTCCTCGCCCCTACTCCCGAACCCATCTCCCGCCAGATGTCGTCATCACCTCGCGCCACCGCCATTGCCGAACCCCCACTCCGTCGAGCCCCTCCTGCCTCTCCCCATCGAGCTCCCCTCGACGCCATCACCATCGGAGATCCCTCAATCCCTGCCAGCCATTGCCGAGCCCCGTTGCCTTCAGTCCGTCGTCAGCCGCCCTCGACTGCTCCTCCTCGCTGCAGTCGGTGCTCTTTCTCCCGTGCTCTCTCCTCTCTCTCTATTTGTCGATATGAAGGTGAAGAAGACAGGGTTGGAGATTAATTGATGTTGTTGTGTGGTTGGGGTTATTGAGTTGCCCTGTAACGCCCCGAATCCCAAATACAACTGAATTCGAGAGTTCTACAAGATCTTTCCGCTTCATTTAGTACAAATTTACAAGGAAATTTGAACTTTTCACTTTACATCAGAGTTTACATAAAAACATTACACTTTACATTGCACAGCGGAAGTAAAATTACAACATTTAAATAAATGTACAATAACATTGTATAATCTGTAAGCATCTGTTCCTCTTTAATCTTTATCATGTCATTTACCTGCATATAAGACTGTGGGTACGTCAGTTTATTCAACCAACGAACATTATACACGGCCATCCTCTCTATGCCGGAAATAGTATAACTTATTTTTCATATTTAACAAACACAAACTTGTCACATATCAAACTAAAGAGACTACCCTATTGATGTCGTGTTGTGATTGCGCACTTAGTCCTCAATGCTATTATTTATATTATATGACACTAATGCGCACTTGTTCGGATTCTATGCATCCCATACTACATAGGTCCGAGGGTAAGCCCTTAATCGTTCTTCATCTTTGTAGGGTTCAATCCCTCGTTATAACTTAATCTACTACTGTAACTACGGTAAGTATCTTAGATGATTTATGAGTACAAGCACGTGTACAGAAAACCTGGAGGGGAATCCCACGTCATGTCACGACGCATCATGAAGACAGCCTGTGGCAATTCAGCCTCCTTCATGGCACACGATCCTCTTGCAGTCACCAAACATCCCACAAGCGTCACCACCGGGACGGTACTCTGGAGCAGTATCCACGTCATGTCACGACGCATCGTGAAGATAGCCCGTGAAATACTCTCACGCCGCCAATCCGATGGCCCTCAACTCGTGTTTTTCTCCTACTTTCATCACGTCTACACTATGTACTAATCCTTAGTTTTTATTAGAATCATGAACAGAATCAAGGCTCTAGAGTTAGCCTCTCCACTAAACCGGACTTATTCATTCATTCAAACATGACCAACCTTGGTCTTTCATTTCAAATTTCATTTCATTTCTTTCCAATTGCCGGGGAAGACTTAGCTACTCTTTTGTTTCAATTTCAATTCATATTTCCAAAATTGAGCATTTCCATCTCACAAATTCACATGTTGATTTGTCATACTCAAAAATATTTCTCTTTCCCAATCATGATTTCTAAACCATTCAATAGTCCATAATTATACATTAAATTCAACTATTCATCATGTAACTCATGAAATATTATTTCCACATTAAAAACCACATCACTAGTTATTCAATCAAAGGTGAATATTTACACATCATGAATTATCACACCATTCTCATTGATAATAATTCACATCACTTCATATAGTTCCTTTTTATTCGTATTTCTTTTCTAACATTCCATTTTAAATCTTTTGTAAAATACCACTTTATACAAATGCAAGTGTAGAACTTATAGTTCTAAATTATACTTTTATTCCTTAAACATACTTCACTTCATACAAATAATCCTCAAATTATTTTTCATAAACTCCACATATTTTTAAAATAATAAATATATTTTTTTCCACATTTTTTGATCATTAAAACACCCCAAAAAAAATGTTTTTCCACAACATAAACAACAGCCGAAGGCCAAGGATCGAACCAGCGACCACTAGGAAACCAACCAAAGGCACAAGCCACTAGACCAAGTGCTGCACGCGTTAGAAGAGGTGGCGAGAGCATTAAATGCTCTCGGCCAAACTGTTTCTTTTAAAATGTTCGAAATAAAAAAGAATGGTGTCAACGGGATTCGATCCCTCAACCTCAGAGAAGCCCCCACATATATACTGTAGCGATTTAAAGCGATCCGACCACTCGAGCTATAGGCTCGGGTTGTCACTAGTACAATTCGAATTTTATTTAACCAATACTCTCTGTTATTTAAAATATTTCGACGTTCATCAAAATCTCATTTCAATTGCTCTTACTAACATACGGTAAAAATTCCAGATTAATCATTTCCATCATGAATTACACTCCAGTATATGAGAATAATTTTCTCAAATAATTAAACATATTTTTCCCAATAATTAACACAAATCTACCATATAATTTGGTTAATTTGATATACTACCACTAATACATTCTTTTTCGACATTATAATTTCCTTAGTCTCTATACTAATTTTCTGCCCTTATCCATTTCCCAAACATAATAATTACATCTTAATTCATTCGTTACAACGTCATAACAAAATTTCTAATTTAGCACATAAAGCGACATTGTCAATATACTAATCTTTGCACATAATTTTCATGCTACTAACGAAGGTTTCTTTACACAATTCATAGCCATATTCATATTGCACACAACTTGAATTTTAACAATAGAAACACATACAATTTGCATATCAACAATTCAATCAATTAGGGATCATTTTTCCAATTAAACGTGCATTCATATTAATCATTTTCATGCATCATTTTTCTAATTAAATCTAGCATGCATTCCTATTTAGAAATAGGGAAAATTTACCCACCTTATTGAAGAAAAGTACAATTAACAACCTCCTAAACGAATGTCTTTGCAATGAGAGTGCTCCTCCTCCTAGTCGATGCGCACACAAGCCTCCAAGCACACAACCCGTGAGCTCCTTCCCTTGGTAGCCGGCCTCTCCTTCTTCTAGTTGATGCAAGCACAACTCCCACACACAACTCAATCTTTTAACTCACTAAAATAACTACTAGATAATGTAATTGAACTATAGGTTTGGAAGAATTAATTTGCACAAGAATACTAGCCATGGGAGGGGGTATTTATACTAAAAATCTAGGGAAATGGATGGCTAAGATTGAAGTAGGAGTTAGGAACAAATGACTTAGATTTAAGGAGGAGTTACACTAACTACCCATGATGAGTAACCATCTCCACCATGATCCCACACAAAAATTTCCCTTTCCCTCCAAAAGCTCCAACTGGCCTAGCATAGAATGGTGCACATTGCACGTGTACGTGCAATGCACGTGCAAGCATTTGCCTCCAAAAATTTGTACATTAAAAAAATAATCTTTAAATTGTATCCTACATGACAAGTTGTATTTAAAAATAAATTAACTCATGGGCTTTAGTTTATGGGCCAAAATAATAATTTTAAAATAAAATAAATGAATTTAATTTTGGGCTTTAAGAAAAAGGCTTTTTGTCTAATTGAAAGAAGGCTTTATAAAAATAATTACAAGCACATATTTAAAAATCTATACTCATCATAATGGAAATAATCATAACATTTAATTCAACCAAAAATATTGCACGTGCACACTACGTGCAAAAATAAATAATTTTTCATAAATGAAAAATCGGGGCATTACAACACTCCCTCCTTAGAATAGTTCCGTCCCCGGAACTATAGTCAAGAGTGAGAAAACAAACACTAACAACAAGCACAGGATAAATACAGAATACAAATCAAGCAAAAAGCTCAGGATAGTCCTTCAACATCCTCTCCTCATACTCCCAAGTAGCCTCCTCAACCAAATGGTTTCTCCAGACTACCTTGACCATCGGTATCGTCTTATTCCTCAAGACTTTCTCTCGACGATCAACAATCTCGACAGGAGACTCGATGTAATTCAGATCCAATTGCAAACCTTCCAGGCACTTCAGGCAAATGATGACTCGGATCTGGAATATAACCTCTCAGCATAGACACATGAAAGACATTGTGCACCTGAGATAAATTTTCTGGTAATTCAAGCCGGTAAGCAGTCTTCCCGATCCTTTTCAATATCTTGTACGGGCCTATAAACCTCGGGGCTAACTTCCCGCCTTTACCAAATCGAACCACACCTTTACTGGGCGATACTTTCAGAAAGACGAAGTCACCAACCTCAAACTCAAGGCCCCTTCTCCAGTTGTCTGCATAGCTTTTCTGCCTGCTCTGAGCTTCTACCAACCTTTTCCTGATTAGATCAATCTTCTCAGAAGTTTGCTGTACAAGCTCAGGACCAAACAACTGACGCTCCCCAACTTCAAACCAACAAACAGGTGTCCTGCACTTCCTGCCATACAAAGCTTCGTACGGCGCCATCCCGATGCTAGTCTGAAAACTGTTGTTGTAGGCAAACTCTACCAAAGGTAAATGCCTTTTCCAACTGCCTCCAAAGTCTAGTATACAACACCGAAGCATATCCTCAAGTATACGATTGACTCTCTCGGTCTGCCCATCGGTTTGCGGATGAAAAGCAGTGCTGAAATCTGTCTTGGTACCCAAAGCTGTCTGAAGACTCCTCCAGAAATGCGAAGTAAACCGTGCATCTCGATCAGACACAATAGTTGACGGAACACCATGAAGCCGGACGATCTCGCCAACATACAACTCAGCTAACTTGTCCATCAAAGCCGTGAGTTTCATCGCCAGAAAGTGAGTGGACTTGGTTAGTCGATCGAGTATAACCCAAATCGCATCATTGCCTTTAGAAATCTTAAGCAATCCCATAATGAAATCAATACTGATGTTATCCCACTTCCATTCCGGAATAGGTAACGGCTGTAATCGACCTCCGGGTCTCTGATTTTCGGCTTTGACTTGCTGACAAACCTCACACTTCGCCACAAATTCAGCCACATCCCGCTTCAAACCTAACCACCAGAAATGTTGTTTGATGTCTCTGTACATCTTAGTACTCCCAGGATGTACCGACAAAAGAGTAGCATGCGCCTCCTGAAGAATACTCTCTTTCAGGTCCGCCTAATTTGGAACACATAGCCTCTCTCCAAACCACAGCACTCCATCCCTGATTTGAAATCTGGGCAACCTGCCAGCACCAACCTGCTCCTTCATCTCCAAAATATCAGCATCAACCTCCTGACTTGCAATGATCCTTCCATTCAGTGTAGGCTGAAGCCTCAACTGAGCTAAAGATGCTCCCAATCCTTCCAAGACAACTTCAATACCTGCTCGATCCAATTCCTCAATCAGATGCTTCTGAGTTGTAATCAAACTGGCTAAGCTGCTCTTGCAACTAAGTGCATCAGCAACAACATTAGCCTTCCCAGGATGATACTTGATCTCAGGTTGCATGTCCTCAAGCACTTCCAACCATCTTTGCTGCCTCAAATTCAGATCCTTCTGCTGATATATATACTTCAAACTCTTGTGATCCGTGTACATGTTCAATTTCTCACCGTACACGTAGTGCCTCCATTGCTTCAGGGCAAAGATAATCGCAGCCAGCTCCAGATCATGAGTCGGGTAATTCTTCTCATGCGGTCGTAGTTGCCTAGATCCATAAGCGATTACTCTTCCTTCTTGCATTAAGACACAACCAAGCCCACGATGTGAAGCATCGCTATAAACATCATACTCAACACCTGCTCTAGGCAAAGCCAAAATAGGTGCAGTAGTCAGCTTCTCTTTCAACTCCTGAAAGCTCGCCTCACATTGCTCAGTCCACTTGAAGTTCACATTCTTCTTGGTCAGTCCAGTAAGCGGCACGGCTATCTCAGCATAACCTTGAATGAATCTCCTGTAGTATCCAGTCATTCCAAGAAAACTTCTGACTTTCTTCACTGTAGTAGGCCTAGCCCAGTCTCTCACTGCCTCTATCTTCTGAGGGTCAGTTGCCACTCCCTCCTTAGAAAGGATGTGACCTAGGAATGCCACTTCAGATTTCCAGAAATCACACTTGGATAGCTTGGCATACAACTCCTGCTCTTCCAACTTCTTCAAAACTGCTGCCAGATGCTCGGTGTGCTCCTCTTCTGACTTGGAGTACACGAAGATATCGTCGATAAACACCACGACAAAAGAATCAATGAACGGCCTCAGAACTCTGTTCATCAATTCCATGAAGATTGTGGGTGCATTCGTCACTCCAAATAGCATAACTAAGAATTCGTAATGCCCATGTCGAGTTCTAAATGCAGTTTTGTGCACATCTTCAGCTTTCACTCGAACTTGGTGATATCCTGATCGAAGATCTATTTTGGAGAAAACAGCTGCTCCTTGTAGACGATCGAACAAGTCATCAATTCGGGGAATAGGATACTTATTCTGAACAGTGACCTTATTCAGCTCCCGGTAATCGATACACATTCTCATCGATCCATCCTTCTTCTTTACCAAAAGCACTAGTGCTCCCCAAGGTGACTTACTAGGTTGAATAAAGCCTTTCTCCAACAGTTCCTCAATCTGCCATTTCACCTCATCCTGTTCCACTGGAGCCATCCTATACGGTGCGTTAGAAATGGGTGCACTTCTCGGTTGAACAGTGATGCTGAACTCTACATCACGATGCGGGGGTAACCCAGGAAAATCATCCAAGAACACAGTCGGATAGTCCCGAATCACAGGAATCCCTTGCACTTCCACAGGAATCTCTTCCTTGCGGATAGCTGCCACCAGCCTAGAACACTTCTTTTTCCCTTGGAAAGTGACTTCAGGTCCACCTGGAGCCTTCACTGTTACCGTCTTGGTCTTGCACTCGATGCTTGCACTGTACACCGACATCCAATCAATGCCAATGATAACATCGACTCCCAAGATAGTCAGCTCGATTAGATCAATCCCGAAGATTCGATCTCCAATTGCAATCTCACAATCAACATAATACCGATCAGTGGTTAGAGTTTCCCCTGATGGAGTAGCTACTGCTAAGATCTTGCCTGGAAAAATCTTCGGTTCAACTCCCAACACTTTAGCAAATTTAGGAGACACAAAAGTATGAGAGGATCCAGTATCGAACAACACAACAGCTTTCATTCCATTAAGATAAAGTTCCCCTGTTACATAATACACACCCATTACGTAACAGTTCACTAAATAGCGGGAAAAAGAAATGACAAAAACCTCTAAACATCTGCCCTCGTACCAGTGATGACATGATCCACCTCATCGGCATCAGCTTCCGTCAAGGCAAATACTCGCCCTGATTGGTACGGTCTCTTCCCATTCTGCTGAGTTGATCCCCCACGGATGACATTTCGCGGCTTGGAGCATTGAGACATGTAATGTCCCGTCTCACCACAGTTGAAGCAAGTCACCGCAGGAGGTCTTACCACATTGTTCCTGGGTCCTCCAGCCACACTAATAGCGTTCGCCCCTGTCGGTTTGAACCTTTGTGCAGATGGTTGCCCCTTGAAACTCCCAGAATTGGCGGGCCTCTTTCCAGACTGCCAGTTGTTCCTCTGGTTCTGAACAACATGAAACTGATCCATATCTGCTTCCGTCACTGCTGCTCTCTTGACCAACTTGTCAAATCTTCTGATACCAAGAGGTATCATCCGGGACTTCAAGCTCGGCCTCAATCCATGCTCGAACTTACGAGCCTTCTTAGCCTCATCCATCACTAATTCAGGAGCATACCTAGAGAGCTGAGTAAACTTGGTCTCGTACTCCCTAACTGACATGCCACCTTGCTGTAGTGACAGAAACTCCATAGCCTTCTTCTCTTGAACATCGGAGGGGAAATAGTGACTGCGGAATTCTTCTAGAAATTCCTCCCAGCCGAGAACTATGCCTCCCATTGTCCTCTTCATCGACTGCCGCCAAACAGCCGCATCCTTCTCAAGTTGTAGAGTCGCCAACTTCACCTTACTGCCTTCAGGGGTCTCCAGCACTTCGAAGATTGTCTCCACTTGACGAATCCAGTTGTCAGCCGCATCAGGGTCTGACTTCCCTTCGAACACAGGTGGTTTCATTCGTTTGAACGATTCTACTTGTTTAATCGCTTCGGGCACCAGATTCGCAGGTCCCCTTCCTTGGTTCTGATTCATAGTCACAGCGTTGAGCGTCTGATAGACCCTCGCAAGTTCTGTTTCCAGATCCAGACCTTCCCTATTTCTAGATTCTCTTCTAGACATATTCTGATGCAAAAGATTCATTAAATTCAAAGTATAAGACACGAATTTTAAATTAACTTGCATTTCATTAAATTCCAAACTTTATACATTCGAATTGAAAAACATTTCTTGACATCAGAATGAAAATAGTAGAAGCTACAACAGTCTAACTCCTACGGTTCCTCTTCGCTTCTCGAAGTTCTCCCCGTAGTTCATCAACTTCATCCTTCAGCACATCTGTCAGATTCTTCCTCTTCTCGAGTTCCCATACCCGATGACTGAGAATTGAAAAGTCGTCCTTGCGCTTTGCTAGCTGAGCCTCCAATAATCCGACTCTCTCTCGCAGTGTTTCTACCTGCCTCTGAAGAGATATTACAAGACTATTTGGAACTGGTTCTTCTTCTTCGTCAGAAGAGTCATCAGATGAATCCGAAGGTGGGGTAATCTCTCGGGATTCAGGCCATTCTTCTCCGTCAGAATCTGCTTGCCCTGGGTAGTACTCGTACTCGGAATCTGCCTGTCCAGGATGGTACTCTTCCTCAATGATATGCCAGTCGTCGTCTCCAGCAGGGGTCGAAGTGGTCAGCCATCTTAGAAATAGAGAGGAAGAAGCATGATTGTAACTCCCTGTTCCAGTAGTACGTATTTTACTACGTAAATTTTTGTACTTTAATTTTCAGATCAGTTTTTCTCTTTGGACTCTTTATCTAAAGCCAGAATATTTTTCGGATCAATTCTATAATTTTGTGATTTTTCGATTAGAGTTTAAATACAAATTTTAAACCGTGATTAATCCTAATCCTAATCCTAATCCTAATCCTAATCCTAATCCTGCCTAACTTTCCCATTTTTTCTCCTACTGCCTAATTATAGCCTAACCCCATAACTTCTCCTCCATGTTCTCATTTTTCTCCCCCTCATTTTCTCCTTCGACGTTGATTTTTCTACACCACCACACCCCTTTGTTGATTTTTCTACACCCCCCTTTGATTTTTCTACACCTCCACCACATTTTTCAACACCCCACCTAATTTTTCTACATCCCCACATGTAGCACTCCTACCCCTTGATTTTCTACACCCCTGCACATGATTTTTCTACACCCCATCTCATGCATGCATACATGCATGCATTCACACCTCCCTTCCCTTCTATATATACACACACACACCTCACTTTCTACATCCCATTCTTCTTCATTTTCCCTTCTTCTCTTCCTCTGCCTCCTTCACATCCGAGAGCAAGCAACGCCCAAGCTCCACTTCACATTCCACCTTCGAGCCAACGACTCCGCTTCTACGATCCCGTGAACCCCGAAAAATAACCCGACGCCGCGCCACCTTGTTGTTGTCGTCGCTCACCGTTGCTACCGTTAGCTACCGTCTTACCGCCATTCTTACTGCCGTTGTGCCGCAGTCCGTTGCCGACGTCGCTTCCTTCTGTGGTTAGCACTACCACCGTAATCGTCACATTATAAGGCAAGTACCTTGTACACTCTTTTTGTTCTCGTACAAGCATTTTTCTTTGACTCGTGGCAAGTAGTCTAGTTATCATCATATTTTATTGTCAAAATCTGTTCTAGTCACTTGTTCCATGCTATATCAACTCAAGAGTGAACCGTTAACACATTTCGAATCGTGTTATCGAATATCGAATATTCAGCCTTACTATCTCTAAAATTTCTTGACCTTGCACTAAGAATTCGACTATGTTCCCAATACTGGATTGAAGATTTTCTAATTGGAAATTGTAGCCTATCGAGTCCAGAATACAGAACATCTTACGGTTTCTCAATCGGATGTATAGATTGTGAGATATCGCGATTTTAGTACTGACATATCATGAATTTCTGAACCTGCACGAGATTACGAACGGTATCTTGTACTGAGAATTTGACCATCTTCCCGACACTGGATCAAAAAACTTTCTACATGAAAATCGTAGCCCTTTGAGTCTAGATATCCGAAACATCCTACAGTTTCTCAATCCGATGTATAGATTGTGAGATATCGCAATTTTAGTATTGTGACTCCGAATTTCTAGAATGCGCGCGAAACATCGAAACCAGCGAAGAATGAATTGGTACGCATAGCTACTGTCTTTAGAATGTATCGTGTGAATATGCATTGGAACCGAAAGAGAGTCTACTTTCTATAATGTCTGACGGAATCGGATTTGCTTTTCCGTAACAACGGAAAAGTGAATTTGAATGCAGATATGTCAAGTTGTCTAAAAATTCATCTCTACGTTTTTGCATATAAACCCATTACTTTTCATATTTAATGAACTGAATGTATTATTGTTCATGTAATAATAACTTGCATAGATATAATAGGTTGATAGAATGTATTTTATACCACTTGATAATTCCATAATAACTACGATCGATACATATACTCGTTTTACGTCTCATGTCCATGATTACTGCCCTTGATATTTTCCTTGACTAAACTATTTGATTATACTGTTCCACCAGTCGTACCAACTGCATGTTTCTAATTAATTATAAAAGAATAACAAGCCGGGGTTATAAGGGTACGGCTTAATAGTGGACAATATAGGGGAGTATACTCGGAAGGGGGCCCGTGTTTCCCGAAATAGTGATTCTTGATTCTTGATTCTTGATTACACAATTCTTGATTACATAATTCTCGATTACATGATTCATGATTATATGTCTTGATACTATCACTGGAAGACCCGAGTACATGATCCTATAGAATTCACTACTTAAGTCTAAACGTCACATGATTGATATGCACCGAACTTGTGGTACGGGACACAGGATTGTGTGCATTAGATAAGTTAATAAAACAGATAAACTTGAGATCTCCACTAAGCATGATTCTTGATTACAAGATTCTTGATTATATGATTCTTGATTACATGACTCTTGATTACAAGACTCTTGATTACATGATTCTTGATTACATGACTCTCGATCCTTGATTACATGGTTATCGATTAACTACGCCTAGGTTATCAATTGCTTATACCTTGAAGTCTAGAATACACCAGTTACAGTTATTACTTACATGATCATATTGTCCCTGTTCCTTGCTTACTTCCATATTGTATTTGTACTTCTACTTCTTGTTTCTTCCATGTTATATCTTGTTATATTACCCCTTTTTCTGCTTGTTGCTACTTGCTGCCCGAAACTTGCTATAACGGGAACTTTTCTATTTTTCTTTGAGTTAATAATTATACAGGTACTGATGGACCCGACGAGCAGACTCTCTAGATGATCGTTGCTGCTTTGTTACTACTTCATGTTGTTTTTCTTTCAGTCGCTATTTTATCTAGTTGTTATAACGAATTGCTTATCATATTATTTTAATTATGGCACCTTGTACTCCCTGGCATCTTGACTCGATGTTGATGTATTATCCAAATGATGGTTATTCTATTTTCAGCTCATGTGATTATTATATTTGACTGCACGATTGTGTTATAAAGATCTTGTTGAGCTTATAATTGTACAGCTTATGGATGATGTATATCATTCGCTGGGCCTCAGTTGCATGCCTATATTTCCGTATAGTGGGAAGCGGGGCGTGACAGGTTTTTAGTGGTATCAGAGCTAGGTTCGAACCATGCTAAGCTCAACAATATACACACCGCATTGATCACATGAACATTTAAATAACCAAGATATTGACCTTACTCGATTTTGCAGAATATGGTTCGCGGCGGATCTTCAACTTCACGACCCAGAGATGCACCGTCGGAGAACGCCGCAGTTCTGCGAGCAATGCAGCGAATGATGGAGCTACAGCAGGAACAAAACCAGTTGATGAGAGGCAGTTTGGAACTAGCCCAAGAAGCTGCCAACCGAGGTGGACCAATCCTAGGAGCATTACCGCCAAGGCCTGGCACCGTGTCAGATTTCATGAGATTGCGTCCGAAAAAGTTTGCAGGAACTGAGTCACCACTGGAAGCTGAGCAGTGGTTAATTAGAACTGAGCAGTTGCTACAGGCCGCACGAATATCTGATGTGGACCGTGTGGATGTAGTCACCATTCAGCTAGCAGACATTGCCCACATCTGGTGGAAGGCGGAGACCGAAAGATTAGCGAAGCCTATCGCTTGGGCCACCTTCGCTGAAAGCTTTTTAACTAAGTTCTTCCCTAGCATTACTAAAGTGGAGATGGAGCGTCAGTTCATTTCTCTAACCCAAGGAAAGCGGTCAGTTGATGAATATGCCGCAGAGTTCACTCGGCTGAGTCGTTTTGCATCAGCCATGGTAGAAAATGATGAGGATAAGGCCCGACGATTCTTATTGGGCTTGGACTATGATATTCAGGATCGTATAGCCGCCCACCAGTACCGTACCTACGCTGCTGTGCTTGATGCAGCAAGGATTCAGGAACAAACCTACCGGAGGAGGAACGCTGCTCAGCAGGCAGTACAACCTGTCGCCGTCATGAGACCATCAGGAGGACCGATACGAAGGCCAGTCCAGACCCCAATGATTAGAACCCTACCCTACTCACCAGTTGCTATGAAGAAGAACCTGGAGTGTGACTATTGCCACAAGATTGGCCATGTACGAAGGGACTGTAGGGCTGCTAACCGCCTGTGCCTTGCATGCGGAGCAAGCGACCACATGCTCCGAGATTGTCCGAGGAACAGGTATGGTGCACCAGCTGGAGGATCCACACAACAGGGACCACCAGCTCGTAGTCTGGGCAGGCCACCGCTTCCACCACAAAGGCAAGTTTATGATCAGAGGAACATAGCTCCTAGGGGAGGCCAGACTGGAGGACGTGTTCAGGCTTACAATCTGACGGTAGAGGAGGCAGAGACTGCCGAAGGAGTAGTTGCAGATATTCTTACATTTGAGTCATATTCAGTTCTTGCATTTTCTTTCATTTTTGCATTCTTCTTTATTCTTTATCTCATTATTAGTTATCTCATCATTAGGTATCATCCTAGTTCACTCCTTCCCTACCCATGTTCTCTTTGATTCCGGTGCTACCCATTCTTTTATTTCTGCTCGATTCGTCGGTCGGCATCATTTGCCCTGTGATGATATGCCAGTTGCTTGGAATATCACCACGGGAGCAGGTGTCATTGTTTGTTCTAAAGAATGCAAGCAGAGTCCCTTGCTGATCCATAGTATGGATTTTAAGGCAAACCTTATCGTCATCAACAACTCAGGGTTTGATGTCATACTTGGAATGGATTGGTTGGGAGCTACTCATGCCGTAATTGACTGCCGAAAGAAGAAGGTAGTGTTCCGAATTCCAGGTCACCAGGAATTCGAGTTCCATGCTGGCGATACACCGTTTGGGCATGTCAAGGAGGATGGAATGCTGGAATCAATGTGCACTGATGGCGAAGTAGCACCTTTGATCGTACGTGATTTTCTAGATGTCTTTCCTGATGAATTTCCTGGGTTGCCACCAGACCGCGATGTGGAGTTTAGTATCGAGATCCAACCAGGTACAACACCAATATCGAAAAGTCCCTACAGGATGGCACCCGTGGAATTGGCCGAACTGAAGGTGCAAGTTCAAGAATTACTAGATAAGGGATTTATCAGGCCGAGTGTTTCACCTTGGGGAGCTCCTGTATTGTTTGTTAAGAAGAAGGATGGAAGTCGTAGGCTCTGCATCGATTATCGGGAACTAAACAACGTGACTGTAAAGAACCGGTACCCACTACCAAGGATCGACGACCTATTTGATCAACTTGGAGGTGCTTTTATTTTCTCAAAGTTGGATCTTCGTTCGGGATACCATCAAGTTAGAGTGAAGACCAGGGATATTGAGAAGACCGCGTTTCGAACCCGATATGGTCATTATGAATTCCTTGTAATGCCATTCGGAGTTACCAATGCACCAGCTGTTTTTATGAGTCTGATGAACAAGGTGTTTTCACCATTTTTGGACAAGTTCGTAGTAGTATTCATCGATGACATCCTGGTGTATTCTCGGAATGAGGAGGAGCACGCTAAGCATCTGAGGATCGTTCTACAGACATTGAGGGAGAATCGCCTTTTTGGGAAGCTAAGTAAATGCGAGTTCTGGCTAGATCGTGTTGCATTTTTAGGCCACATCATCTCAGGAGCTGGAGTTTCAGTAGACCCAGAGAAAGTTGCTGCTGTCAAGGATTGGCCAGTACCCTAGTCAGTGTCAGAAGTTTGTAGTTTTCTCGGACTAGCAGGCTATTATCGGAAGTTTGTTCAGGACTTCTCAAGGATTGCTGGACCACTGACAAAACTGACAAGGAAGGATCAGAAGTTCGTATGGGATGATGCGTGTGGTCAGGCCTTCGAGGAGTTGAAAGATCGACTGACATCAGCACCTGTGTTAACTGTACCAGATGGCTCAGGAGGATTCGTGATTTATTGTGATGCATCTGGTAAGGGCTTGGGAGCGGTACTGATGCAGCAAGGCAAAGTTGTTGCTTACGCATCCAGACAATTGAGGCCTCACGAGCAGAACTACCCTACTTATGATCTAGAGCTCGCATCTGTGATTTTTGCTTTGAAGCTATGGAGGCATTACTTGCTCGGTGATAGAGTTGAAATCTTCACTGACCATAAGAGCCTCAAATATGTATTTACACAGAAGGAGTTAAACATGAGGCAAAGGAGATGGCTGGAATTCATGGCAGACTATGACATCAACCTACAATATCACCCGGGTAAAGTGAACACGGTACCAGATGCCCTGAGTAGGAGACCAGCAGCTATGTTTCTCACTGAGCAGAAGATATTATTGGAAGAAATGAGGAGACTGAAGTTGGAAGTGATTTTTCCAGGTTCAACACAAAAGTTGATGATGTTACAGTTGCAGTCTTCATTAGTGGAGCAGATCAAAGAAGCCCAAGCAAGTGATGAGCAGTTGCAGAAGTTCAGAAGTCAAGTCGAGGCAGGCTCGAGAACCGACTTGATTATTCATGCAGATGGATCACTTCGCTTCGGAGCACGATTGTCTGTACCTAAGGGAGAAGCAGACAAGAATTGCTTGCAGAAGCCCACCATTCACCCTATTCCATTCATCCTGGAGGCACAAAGATGTACAGAGATCTGAGGCAACATTTTTTGTGGCACGGCATGAAAAGAGCAGTGGCGAAGTTTGTATCACAGTGTCTGATTTGCCAGCAAGTGAAAGCAGAGCATCAAAGGACCGCTGGACTGTTGCAGCCTCTTCCAATCCCGGAGTGGAAATGGGAGAACATCACCATGGACTTCGTGACGGCGCTTCCGAGGAGTCCCAAGGGTCATAATGCCATTTGGGTGATCGTTGATCGTTTGACGAAGAGCGCCCACTTCATACCTTTCAGAGTGGGTCAGTCCGCAGAAAGTCTGGCCGAGAAGTACACAGGAGATTGTACGGTTGCATGGAGTTCCCGTCAGTATTGTGTCGGATAGAGATACGAGGTTCAGGTCCCAATTTTGGGAGAGCCTTCAGAGAAGTCTGGGAAGCATGTTGAATTATAGTACAACATTCCACCCTCAGACGGATGGACAGTCTGAAAGGACGATTCAGACTCTGGAAGACATGTTGCCGTCTTGTGTTCTTCAATTTGGAGGTTCTTGGGAAGATCATCTGCACTTAGTTGAATTCTCGTACAATAACAGTTACCAGGCAAGCCTCAAGGCGGCACCATTCGAGGCACTCTACGGTCGTAAGTGTAGATCACCAGTCTGTTGGGATGACATCGGCGAAAGGAAACTTTTGGGACCAGAGTTGATTACAAAGTCAGTGGACGCAGTGTCTCAGATCAGGAAACACCTGAGGGTAGCTCAAGACAGGCAAAGGAAATGGGCGGACACTCACCGCAGACCCTTGGAGTTTGAGGCAGGTGATCATGTGTTCCTCAAAGTATCACCATCAAGGGGCATCATCCGTTTCGGAGGCGGAGGCAAGCTTAGTCCCCGATTCATCGGCCCATTCGATATTGTGGAACGAGTGGGCAAGGTCGCTTACAGGCTCGCGCTACCACCGGTGTTATCAGGAGTTCATGACGTATTCCATGTTTCCCAACTCAGGAAGTACATCAGAGATGTCAACCATATCGTCGACTACTCAGAGTTATCTGTACGTCCAGACTTATCATGTGAAGCTCAGCCAATTTCTATCTTGGACAGGCGTGAGAAAGTGCTGAAGAATAAAGTCATCAAGCTTGTACGAGTCTCTTGGAATCCCCACTCGCCAGGAGAGTCGACATGGGAGCTCGAGGAAGAAATCCAGAAGAAGTACCCCCATATATTCGAGTAGGTGTCTTGCTTTTCTATCCTATATCTCGCCTAAGTAAATTTCGAGGACGAAATTTTTTTGTAAGGTGGGTAGGATTGTAACTCCCTGTTCCAGCAGTACGTATTTTACTACGTAAATTTTTGTACTTCAATTTTCAGATCAGTTTTTCTCTTTGGACTCTTTATCTAAAGCCAGAATATTTTTCTGATCAATTCTATAATTTTGTGATTTTTCGATTAGAGTTTAAATACAAAATTTAAACCGTGATTAATCCTAATCCTAATCCTGCCTAACTTTCCCATTTTTTCTCCTACTGCCTAATTATAGCCTAACCCCATGACTTCTCCTCCATGTTCTCATTTTTCTCCCCCTCATTTTCTCCTTCTACGTTGATTTTTCTACACCACCACACCCCTTTGTTGATTTTTCTACACCCCCCTTTGATTTTTCTACACCTCCACCACACTTTTCAACACCCCACCTAATTTTTCTACACCCCCACATGCAGCACTCCTACCCCTTGATTTTCTACACCCCTGCACATGATTTTTCTACACCCCATCTCATGCATGCATACATGCATGCATTCACACCTCCCTTCCCTTCTATATATACACACACACACCTCACTTTCTACATCCCATTCTTCTTCATTTTCCCTTCTTCTCTTCCTCTGCCTCCTTCACATCCGAGAGCAAGCAACGCCCAAGCTCCACTTCACATTCCACCTTCGAGCCAACGACTCCGCTTCTACGATCCCGTGAACCCCGAAAAATAACCCGACGCCGCGCCACCTTGTTGTTGTCGTCGCTCACCGTTGCTACCGTTAGCTACCGTCTTACCGCCATTCTTACCGCCGTTGTGCCGCTGTCCGTTGCCGACGTCGCTTCCTTCCGTGGTTAGCACTACCACCGTAATCGTCACATTATAAGGCAAGTACCTTGTACACTCTTTTTGTTCTCGTACAAGCATTTTCCTTTGACTCGTGGCAAGTAGTCTAGTTATCATCATATTTTATTGTCAAAATCTGTTCTTGTCACTTGTTCCATGCTATATCAACTCAAGAGTGAACCGTTAACACATTTCGAATCGTGTTATCGAATATCGAATATTCAGCCTTACTATCTCTAAAATTTCTTGACCTTGCACTAAGAATTCGACCATGTTCCCAATACTGGATTGAAGATTTTCTACGTGAAAATTGTAGCCTATCGAGTCCCGAATACAGAACATCTTACGGTTTCTCAATCGGATGTATAGATTGTGAGATATCGCGATTTTAGTACTGACATATCATGAATTTCTGAACCTGCACGAGATTACGAACGGTATCTTGTACTGAGAATTTGACCATCTTCCCGACACTGGATCAAAAAACTTTCTACATGAAAATCGTAGCCCTTCGAGTCTACATATCCGAAACATCCTACAGTTTCTCAATCCGATGTATAGATTGTGAGATATCACAATTTTAGTATTGTGACTCCGAATTTCTAGATTGCGCGCGAAACATCGAAACCAGCGAAGAATGAATTGGTACGCATAGCTACTGTCTTTAGAATGTATCGTGTGAATATGCGTTGGAACCGAAAGAGAGTCTACTTTCTATAATGTCTGACGGAATCGGATTTGCTTTTCTGTAACAACGGAAAAGTGAATTTGAATGCAGATATGTCAAGTTGTCTAAAAATTCATCTCTACGTTTTTGCATATAAACCCATTACTTTTCATATTTAATGAACTGAATGTATTATTGTTCATGTAATAATAACTTGCATAGATATAATAGGTTGATAGAATGTATTTTATACCACTTGATAATTCCATAATAACTACGATCGATACATATACTCGTTTTACGTCTCATGTCCATGATTACTGCCCTTGATATTTTCCTTGACTAAACTATTTGATTATACTGTTCCACCAGTTGTACCAACTGCATGTTTCTAATTAATTATAAAAGAATAACAAGCCGGGGTTATAAGGGTACGGCTTAATAGTGGACAATATAGGGGAGTATACTCGGAAGGGGGTCCGTGTTTCCCGAAATAGTGATTCTTGATTCTTGATTCTTGATTACACAATTCTTGATTACATAATTCTCGATTACATGATTCATGATTATATGTCTTGATACTATCACTGGAAGACCCGAGTACATGATCCTATAGAATTCACTACTTAAGTCTAAACGTCACATGATTGATATGCACCGAACTTGTGGTATGGGACACAGGATTGTGTGCATTAGATAAGTTAATAAAACAGATAAACTTGAGATCTCCACTAAGCATGATTCTTGATTACAAGATTCTTGATTATATGATTCTTGATTACATGACTCTTGATTACAAGACTCTTGATTACATGATTCTTGATTACATGACTCTCGATCCTTGATTACATGGTTATCGATTAACTACGCCTAGGTTATCAATTGCTTATACCTTGAAGTCTAGAATACACCAGTTACAGTTATTACTTACATGATCATATTGTCCCTGTTCCTTGCTTACTTCCATATTGTATTTGTACTTCTACTTCTTGTTTCTTCCATGTTATATCTTGTTATATTATCCCTTTTTCTGCTTGTTGCTACTTGCTGCCCGAAACTTGCTCTAACGGGAACTTTTCTATTTTTCTTTGAGTTAATAATTATACAGATACTGATGGACCCGACGAGCAGACTCTCTAGATGATCGTTGCTGCTTTGTTACTACTTCATGTTGTTTTTCTTTCAGTCGCTATTTTATCTAGTTGTTATAACGAATTGCTTATCATATTATTTTAATTATGGCACCTTGTACTTCCGGGCATCTTGACCCGATGTTGATGTATTATCCAAATGATGGTTATTCTATTTTCAGCTCATGTGATTATTATATATGACTGCGCGATTGTGTTATAAAGATCTTGTTGAGCTTATAATTGTACAGCTTATGGATGATGTATATCATTCGCTGGGCCTCAGTTGCGTGCCTATATTTCCGTATAGTGGGAAGCGGGGCGTGACAATAAGTCATAGAGCAACAGAAATGTAAGTCACTTACATTTAAATCTCTAGACTCAAACGCACACTCTAATGTCCACTTCTAGGGTGTCGTTCCTTATAAATTTGTACAAATGTGGAAGCGTGGCTCTGATACCACTCTGTAACGCCCCGAATCCCAAATACAACTGAATTCGAGAGTTCTACAGGATCTTTCCGCTTCATTTAGTACAATTCTACAAGGAAATTTGAACTTTTCACTTTACATCAGAGTTTACATAAAAACATTACACTTTACATTGCACAGCGGAAGTAAAATTACAACATTTAAATAAATGTACAACAACATTGTATAATCTTTAAGCATCTGTTCCTCTTTAATCTTTATCATGTCATTTACCTGCATATAAGACTGTGGGTACGTCAGTTCATTCAACCGACGAACATTATACATGGCTATCCTCTCTATGCCGGAAATAGTATAACTTATTTTCCATATTTAACAAACACAAACTTGTCACATATCAAACTAAAGAGACTACCCTATTGATGTCATGTTGTGATTGCGCCCTTAGTCCTCAATGCTATTATTTATATTATATGACACTAATGCGCACTTGTTCGGATTCTATGCATCGCATACTACATAGGTCCGAGGGCAAGCCCTTAATCGTTCATCATCTTTGTAGGGTTCAATCCCTCGTTATAACTTAATCTACTACTATAACTACAGTAAGTATCTTAGATGATTTATGAGTACAAGCACGTGTACAGAAAACCTGGAGGGGAATCCCACGTCATGTCACGACGCATCGTGAAGATAGCCTGTGGCAATTCAACCTCCTTCATGGCGCACGATCCTCTTGTAGTCACCAAACATCCCACAAGCGTCACCACCGGGACGATACTCTGGAGCAGTATCCACGTCATGTCACGACGCATCGTGAAGACAGCCTGTGAAATACTCTCACGCCGCCAATCCGATGGCCCTCAACTCGTGTTTTTCTCCTACTTTCATCACGTCTCCATTATGTACTAATCCTTAGTTTTTATTAGAATCATGAACAAAATCAAGGCTCTAGAATTAGCCTCTCCACTAAACCGGACTTATTCATTCATTCAAACATGACCAACCTTGGTCTTTCATTTCAAATTTCATTTCATTTCTTTCCAATTGCCGGGGGAGACTTAGATACTCTTTTGTTTCAATTTCAATTCATATTTCCAAAATTGAGCATTTCCATCTCACAAATTCACATGTTGATTTGTCATACTCAAAAATATTTCTCTTTCCCAATCATGATTTCTAAACCGTTCAATAGTCCATAATTATACATTAAATTCAACTATTCATCATGTAACTCATGAAATATTATTTCCACATTAAAAACCACATCACTAGTTATTCAATCAAAGGTGAATATTTACACATCATGAATTGTCACACCATTCTCATTGATAATAATTCACATCACTTCATATAGTTCCTTTTTATTCGTATTTCTTTTCTAACATTCCATTTTAAATCTTTTGTAAAATACCACTTTATACAAATGCAAGTGTAGAACTTATAGTTCTAAATTATACTTTTATTCTTTAAACATACTCCACTTCATACAAATAATTCTCAAATTATTTTTCATAAACTCCACATATTTTTAAAATAATAAATATATTTTTTCCCACATTTTTTGATCATTAAAACACCCCAAAAAAAATGTTTTTCCACAACATAAACAACAGCCGAAGGCCAAGGATCGAACCAGCGACCACTAGGAAACCAACCAAAGGCACAAGCCACTGGACCAAGTGCTGCACGCGTTAGAAGAGGTGGCGAGAGCATTAAATGCTCTCGGCCGAACTGTTTCTTTTAAAATGTTCGAAATAAAAAAGAATGGTGTCAACGGGATTCGATCCCTCAACCTCAGAGAAGCCCCCACATATATATTGTAGCGATTTAGAGCGATTCGACCACTCGAGCTATAGGCTCGGGTTGTCACTAGTACAATTCGAATTTTATTTAACCAATACTCTCTGTTATTTAAAATATTTCGACGTTCATCAAAATCTCATTTCAATTGCTCTTACTAACATACGGTAAAAATTCCAGATTAATCATTTCCATCATGAATTACACTCCAGTATATGAGAATAATTTTCTCAAATAATTAAACATATTTTTCCCACTAATTAACACAAATCTACCATACAATTTGGTTAATTTGATATACTACCACTAATACATTCTTTTTCGACATTATAATTTCCTTAGTCTCTATACTAATTTTCTGCCCTTATCCATTTCCCAAACATAATAATTGCATCTTAATTCATTCGTTACAACGTCATAACAAAATTTCTAATTTAGCACATAAAGCGGCATTGTCAATATAATAATCTTTGCACATAATTTTCATGCTACTAACGAAGGTTTCTTTATACAATTCATAGCCATATTCATATTGCACACAACTTGAATTTTAACAATAGAAACACATACAATTTGCATATCAACAATTCAATCAATTAGGGATCATTTTTCCAATTAAACGTGCATTCATATTAATCATTTTCATGCATCATTTTTCTAATTAAATCTAGCATGCATTCCTATTTAGAAATAGGAAAAATTTACCCACCTTATTGAAGAAAAGTACAATTAACAACCTCCTAAACGAGTGTCCTTGCAATGAGAGTGCTCCTCCTCCTAGTCGACGCGCACACAAGCCTCCAAGCACACAACCCGTGAGCTCCTTCCCTTGGTAGCCGGCCTCTCCTTCTTCTAGTTGATGCAAGCACAACTCCCACACACAACTCAATCTTTTAACTCACTAAAATAACTACTAGATAATGTAATTGAACTATAGGTTTGGAAGAATTAATTTGCACAAGAATACTAGCCATGGGAGGGGGTATTTATACTAAAAATCTAGGGAAATGGATGGCTAAGATTGAAGTAGGAGTTAGGAACAAATGACTTAGATTTAAGGAGGAGTTACACTAACTACCCATGATGAGTAACCATCTCCACCATGATCCCACTCAAAAATTTCCCTTTCCCTCCAAAAGCTCCAACCGGCCTAGCATAGAATGGTGCACATTGCACGTGCACGTGCAATGCACGTGCAAGCATTTGCCTCCAAAAATTTCTACATTAAAAAAATAATCTTTAAATTGTATCCTACATGACAAGTTGTATTTAAAAATAAATTAACTCATGGGCTTTAGTTTATGGGCAAAAATAATAATTTTAAAATAAAATAAATGAATTTAATTTTGGGCTTTAAGAAAAAGGCTTTTTGTCTAATTGAAAGAAGGCTTTATAAAAATAATTACAAGCACATATTTAAAATCTATACTCATCATAATGAAATAATCATAACATTTAATTCAACCAAAAATAGTGCACGTGCACACTACGTGCAAAAATAAATAATTTTTCATAAATAAAAAATCGGGGCATTACATGCCCATTGGATTATTCTGGTGTAGGGTGAATTGTTGCTGTTGGTGTATTGGTGTTTTGGGTTGTTGTTTGGATTATTGGATTGGTGTTTGGTGTTGGAAGAGGAATCTTATTGTATTGTTGCTGGTTTATTGGAGTTTAGTGTTGTGGAGTGGATTGGGATTTGTGTGTTTGCTATTTTGGAGAAGGGATTCGATTATTTGATTGCTGTTTTGGAGTTGCTACCACGTATCTTGCACGTGCGTCGCTGCCCGGGATTCTGATCCCGTTATTCTGCTATTCATATAAATCGTCGTCAAATCAGGCAAGTATCTCTTGTACAAATTTGTTTGTTCTAGTACAAGCTTCTTTCCATAAATACCGCAAGTATATTTCTTAATTCTAATTCGTATTTATAAGTCGAATTCAGTCTGTTACTATACAAAATCTGTCGATCCCGTATTCACATATGATCTGAATACTTTGTTGCCATATGCATGACTTGAACACAAATTAATACACACATATGTACTCTTAGGACTATACATTATTATGTGCATGATTGTTTTGCCCGTGATAGTAGTTAAATATGACATCTTGTTCTTGTTGATTAAAATTTATAAAAGTAACAAGTCGGGGTATAAGGGAAAAGATTTAAGTAGTGGGCAATATAGAAGAGCGTACTCGGACGGGAGCTCATGGTTTCCCGATGCAAGTTGCAAGTTTACAAGTTATATGTTTATATTTTTCACGCTACATGTTTACACTATATTTGACTCGATCTATTTCACGTTATATGTTTGTACGTATCTTGATACAAGATACAATTGATATGTTTTTCCTGAGTACGTGACCTATAGAATCCACCACTAAGTCTAAACACAACTGATTGTAAGTAGCAACTATGTAGTAAAAAGATGGATGCATGAAGTGCTACCTAGATAGAATCAAACATTAGACATAAGATTAACACGTGCACTTACATGATCCAATTATATGTTGCATGTTCATGTTGACTTGATATTTGTTTACTTGATTACTTGTTTTACATGCCACTTGTTCCATAATGCCTTGTTCATATCATGTTTACATATTGCATTTCCCCTATTTCATGATTCTCGATTCCTTGCTCTTTTCCTATTTTTCTTTTGTTTTGTTATGTACCTGTTTCCCTTAGCTTGTACCACTTGCGGCCCGTGACTTGTATTAATGGGCGTCTCTTTGTTTTCTTTTTCTCTTCTTTTGTTATAATGTACTTGCAGGCCCGAATGGAGAGTTACCAGAAGGTGTCGCTGATCAAGTATTTTAGCCTTATTGTTTATCATGTTATCTTTAGTTTGTGCTTTTTTTCATGCAACTCTTTATTGTAATTTGGGCTTGTTTAACCCGTAACTATTTGTATTTCCTAGTTGTTGGTTATGTTATGGACTGTGTCATCAACTTTTATTATTATATTGTGATTTTACATGCCTCCGTGGTTTATTTTGTTATCTTGTTGTTGAGTTGCCTATACAGCTTATGAATGGTGTATTCGCATCATTCGTTGGGCCTTAGTCATGCACCCGTATTCCCGTGTTTTGGGAAGCGGGGCGTGACAGGGTTTTTAGTGGTATTAGAGCTCAAATTTGGCTAATGTGTTAGTTTAACTAATACATTAGACAGGCTTGACTTAGCCAGGTTAACTCAACAACATGTACACCACGTTGATCACATGGATAATGAATAACCAACATAATCTGGATACTCCTCTTATTGGATTCCTCTTTGATCCCTTCACATTTAGTTCTTTCAATTCTCAGTTGTTTCGTCTCTTCCATTCATTCACATTCACTGACTTCTTATTGGGTATAGATTCTTTCTTTGTACCCATATTCTTTTAATTTCGGTGTTTTATTCTTTTCTTCCTGCTCGGTTCGTTGATTGGCACCATGTGGTCTGCAACGACATGTCTGCGGCGTGGAACGTTGCCATCAAAGTAGCGCAGCGGAAGCGTGGTGGGCTCATAACCCACAGGTCCCAGAATTTTCTTATTGTTTTCTCCTCCCATACATCGCTTGCTTTCTTTTTATGCATTTGCATTGTCTTCATTCATTGAATCTCTATTTGACATCATTTTGATCACATCATCCTCATCCATGTTCTTTCTCATTTTTGTGTTGCCACATTTTGTCTCTTTCCCTTTACTTCCCAGTTTTGCCACTTCCCAAGTTATTTTTCGCCTTGTCCTATATACCGCCTAAGCAAATTTCGAGGATGAAATTTTGTTGTAAGGTGGGTAGGATTGTAACCCCCGTTCTCGTAAATATATAATTTCTAAATAATTTTTTGAATTTCGAATTATTTATAAATTTAGTTGTGTTAAATTCATTTTAAATTTTCTATTAAAATATTTTCTAATCGAGAATTATGGTTATTTCGAATAAGGGTATATTTTACTTTATTTTCTATTTTATAATTGATCGACTATCTATATTTTAGCCAAATCAAAAATATTCGGATTTACTTTAATAAATTGTTAAACTAAAATTCCTGTATTTTTATATAACCTCGTTGCCATCATTTTATTATTTTGCTATTATTATTATTATTATTATTATTATTATTATTATTATTATTATTATTATTATTATTATTATTGTGAGTATTATTGTTATTACTATTATTATTATTATTGGTAGTACTATTATTGCTACTACCATTATTATTAATTTTCGTGTTTTCATTATTAGTGTTATTATTATTATTTTTTTTAAAGCCCAGTTTTGATCTATATTATATTATCTAATTATTTAAATTAAAGCCCATTGATTTGATCTACATTGTATTATTAACTATTTAATTTGAAGCCCAAAATTTAGCCCATCTCCTATTGGATTTTAACCCAAACCCATATCTGTCTCTTATTGGATTCTAGCCAACTCTAAACCAATACCCATAACCCAATTCCCCTCATATTTGTGTGTTGACCAGATCAAATTCTACTCCAACAATCAATCCCAAGAATCTCTCCTAATCACCCCCAGATCCTGTAACCCCCAAAATTAATATCCCTAATAATCAGCATTCCCGTAACCCCCTTCTCTTCACAACCTTAGGTGGCACACTCCAATAGGTAGGGGAAGATAGAGTAGGTGGGAGAACTCTCCAATAGGAGTATGCCACCTAAGGTAGTGAAGAGAATGGTAGTGAAATTGGTAGTGGCTCAAGCATTACTCTTATTATAATATAACCCATCATCTCTCTCTCTCCCCGTCCCTCTCTCTTCTTCTACACAAACAAAACAGAGCACATACACCCCCTTCTCCCACTCTATCTTTCCCGCTGTTTCTCAACAAAACAGAAAACCTCCCGAAGCACCACTCACCACCTCGTTCCTCTCCTCGCCCTACTCCTGAACCCATCTCCCACCAGCCGTCATCATCACCTCGTGCCACCGCCATTGCCGAACCCCCACTCCGTCGAGCCCCTCCTACCTCTCCCCATCGAGCTCCCCTCGATGCCATCACCATCGGATATCCCCCAGTCCCTGCCAGCCATTGCCAAGCCCCGTCGCCTTCAGTCGCGTCATCAGCCGCCCTCGACTGCTCCTCCTCGCTGCAGTCGGAGCTCTTTCTCCCGCGCTCTCTCCTCTCTCTCTATCTGTCGATATGAAGGTGAAGAACACAGGGTTGGGGATTAATTGAAGTTGCTGTGTGGTTGGGGTTATTGAGTTGCCCATTGGATTATTTTGGTGTAGGGTGAATTGTTGCTGTTGGTGTATTGGTGTTTTGGGTTGCTGTTTGGATTATTGTATTGGTGTTTGGTGTTGGAAAAGGAATCTTATTGTATTGGTGCTGGTTTATTGGAGTTTGGTGTTGTGGAGTGGATTGGGGTTTGTGTGTTTGCTGTTTTGGATAAGGGATTGGATTATTTGTTGCTGTTGGATTATTTGATTGCTGTTTTGGAGTTGCTGCCATGTATCTTGTAACACCCTGGATTTTCAAATCCTATTTATATTTGGAATTGTTTGATTTTTCTTTTTTACGTGTTGTGCACGTAAAAATTTATGCATGCATTTTCCTAAAATATTTCATGAATTAGTAATCCCCATTTATTTTCTTAGAAGCCTAATTTAATCCTAAACTTAATTTGTCCTTTTGTAGCCCACATTAGTTAATTAATTTATTAAATTAGTAGAGCCCATAGTCTTTTGGCCCATTAGTGAGCCCATGTAATTTAATTAATCTTTATTTTAGTCTAACTTGTAGTGTAGACTCAAATAATAGACAATTAATTAATTAGCATGTACAACTTGTGAGTGGGGGACACTAGGGTAACACGTGCTTGCACAAGAGTGTGCAAAACACACCCTTGGAGTAGGCCGGATGGAATCAAGAGAGAGGGAGAGTGGATGAGATGGAGAGGTGGTTATTTGCATCATGGGAAGTTATAGCAACTCCCTATTTCATCTAAGCCCTTGATCCTAAACCACTTGATTAAATCCTAGCCTTCTATTCTCATCCTAAAAGTGTATAAATACCCCTATAATTCTCCTCATTACTGCATTACATAATTCATTAAGAGAGAGCAAAAGATTGAGAGAAAATAGTGAGCAAAAGATTAGAGTGTGCAAAATTGTGTGTGTTCCAATCTAGAGGTGGCCGGCCAATCATCAAGGAAGCAAGGAGAGCTCCCCTAGCAAGCACAAGGAGGAGGAGACAATTTGCAATCCATTCTAGGAGGAGAAGACTACTTTCTTGCATTTTAGGAGTTTCCATTCGTTTCTTCAACAATAAGGTGGGCAATTTTCTCTACTTCTAAGTAGTACCATGCTAGGTTTTGTGCTAATCATGTTAGACTAAATAGATGAAAATATTGCTCTTTGATAATACCATTGATATGGCTAAAAATAGGGTTAAATCAGAACCGTCCAAAATGGCCACGAATCTTAAAGCTCGAGGGTGAAATGGTAATTTCACCTACAAACAGATCTGAAATGAGTACTGGGTCTTTTTTCCAAAAGCCCAATAATCCACTAACGGATCCGTCTAAATTGGGTGCGGGTTCCAACCCACAAGAAACCCAGTTCAGCTGGATAGAATTAGGGTTTATGATTGTCCTTAATCAACGGCCTTGATTCCTTCTATCCATTCACTGGGAAGTAGGGATTTGATCTTATCCCGAAACTGGTTCATAAGGCGGCTATAAAATACCCCCCATCCCCCATTGTTACTAGGTAATCAATCTTTTGCCAATCAAAGCTCTTTCATAATCTTTCTGATTACTGACTAGAGCGTCGGAGGGTGCGTCGCCGGAATCAACCCCGGTGTTTCGCACTTTTTGCAGGTCAGCGGCGGGAGATCACGGTTAAACTCCGGCGGAAAGGTGTTCAGGTTTGACTATTCAAGATCCCAAGAATCCATAAATCTATCTGTTTGCCCCCACACCGATTTCAGCGACAACAGATTGGCGCCATCTGTGGGAACGACGAATAGCAATCCACCATCTTCCATTGGTTAAGATCACCTCCACCCACGCCTCCAAGGAAACTGAGATCTAGAGGGTCCAACCGTGGACCTACTCCTCCTCAACTGCAACAGGAGGCTCCCCTCCAACCCATCTAACCTCAGGGACAGCTCCCTCCTCAAACCTGATCAGTCGCTGCAGCAGTTATAGCCTCCTCTCCAAAATCTTCAACACCAGCAGGCTCCACTCGGGCCCCAGAACGCTGGTATAGGGACCTCTCGTCCTCCCCTCAGAAGCAACCTCTTCACCGTGACCATATCTTCGTACATATCCCTTCAACCGACTCCATGGCATAACACAAACCCTCGGCCTTCAGAAGACCTCCGCAACATCCTCATCAATCGGCAGAAAGAAGAGGACCTTCGCCACCAATTGGATGAAAGGCGGGCCCGTGAGGGAGTCTCCCGCTCAGAACGTCCAAATGCGCGATCTCCTCGCCGTCGCGACCACAGGAGGTCCCCTCTCCATAGGAGGCGGAGGGAGTCCCCGAAGTACCGTCGAAGGAGGCCTCATTCTCCTACTGGTCGGCAGCCCCAGAGGGACGAGAACGGACCTATCACACGTGTCGAATTCCAACAGTTCCAGGCTACAATCATGTAGGCCCTCAACCTCCAACCAAACAACAATAATAACGCTCAGAGGGTCCCCACTCCTCCGCCAGTTCAAAGCCCTCCTCCTCGGTCCCTAAGTCCTCATCATTCTCTGAGCTACCGTCGCCGTAGCCCTCGCTCCCTTTCGTACGAAGATGAGTCCAGAGGCTCACTGGGATACCGTCGAAGGGATGATGCATTCTATCGTCGTCTCCATGAGATGGAGAGGTGCCTCGGTCAACTAGAAAGTGAAGAGGGGCTAAGAGGGAGGACCCTCCGCCCAAGCAGACCTCCGTTCTCACGAACCATCATGGAGGCTCCCGTTCCAGCAAACTTCAAGCCACCACAGTTCGAGACATATACGGGGGAGTCAGACCCAGTGGATCACATCGAGAGTTTCAAAACTCTCATGATGATTCACCAGGCTTCCAATGCTCTACTGTGCAAAACCTTCCCAGCTACTCTCAAAGGTCCGGCTCGGGAATGATACTCCCACCTTGCCCCATCCTCCATCTTCTCTTTTGAACAATTTGAGACCCTCTTTGTCACCCACTTCGTGAGTAGCCGCCGAACCGAGAAGACTAGTATTTCACTACTCTTCCTCAATCAGAAGAAGGGTGAAAAACTGAGAGATTATGTCAAGCAGTTTACCGCGGAAGCTAGGTCCATTGCTTCCCTCGACCAATCGGTCGCTGCAGCCGCCTTCCAGTCCAATGTCCTCAATTCGAGCCTCCGTTCCTCCCTAGCCAAAAAGCCCCTGTTCCTCCCTAGCCAAAAAGCCTCCATTCCTCCCTAGCCAAAAAGCCTCCGTTCCTTCCTAGCCAATGTCCTCATACTCATCATCGAGTCCCCCAAGAAGCCGTCATGGTTTATCACCCGCCAATCGGGGACGAACAACTTCTTGTGGGCCCCGGTCAGTATGGCCTCGGCCTGCTCGGTTAGAGGCAGGGCCTCAAGCGCCAGAGCCGCCGAGACGGAGAAGTCCTCGGATGAGGTCGGCTGAGGAACACCAACAGCCGGGGACGATCGCCGAGGAGAAGTGAGGTCGACAGTCCCGACCACGGTCGAAGGAGCCTTGGTGGGTCGGCCAGACGAGGGACCCGCGCTCGTCCTCTTCCTCATCTTGGCATTTGTGGCCTTGTTTCGTTCGGCCATGATTGCCTTGAATTCCATGCTCGGTGACTCTGTCAGATAAAGAAAACAAAGTTAGAAAAATACAATACATAACAGAAAGTAAACAAGGGAAAAGAGATGTCCGGAGCATACTCGGGTCGATCGGACTAAGGCCCGACCCGTGAAGCACCTCCTCGGTCATATCCCTCCAACTCAACATCGGAAGTCCGACCAGCTTTGCCGCCACCTCTGCCTCGGCCGGGGTCAACACCGGCTCAGTCTTTACATACTTCGGCACGTCCTCCTTCCACCGGGTCAGGAAGTCCCACGCTAAAGGGCCCTTGATCAAGAAGAACTTGCCCTTCCACGACTTTATCGAGTCGGGGTTCTCTATCAGCTTGACGCCTTTCCGAGGCGATAGATAGTAACGGGGCTCAGTCTTGCTCATCCTCCATTGCTATTCGGCATTGGAGCAGAAATCCGAGCACATGTTGCCATATGTTCGGCATAAACTGTATAGAACACAGTCCATACCACCGAAGAACTTCGGTCACAAAGGGATGCAGAGGAAGACGTAGTCCGGTGTTCAATGCGTCGTAGGCGAAGACGCAAGTATCTGGCATGAAGGCTGTGCACGCTCGCACCCCGGGACCGGGGAGAATCAGGGTGTACTCCGGGGGAATGGCGAAGCTCTTCCGAGTCCGAAGCAGATCTCGCTCGGTTAGAACCGAGGGGATATCATCCACTTCGGTAACCTCCCTCGGTTCATTCTCCTCGTAGGTTTCCGAGCGACCATAGATAGCCTTGGTCAGCAGCTCGCCAGAATACTGCCTTATCCCTCCATGGCCGGATGTCACAGTCGGTAGCCGACCCAATTCACCTGCTTGTCTCACTGTCTCCACCACCGTTTCAACTACTGCAGATCGGGCCACCTCTTTCCCCTTCTCCTCGGCTGTAGACAATCCTACTATCTCCTTCCCCTTCCGTCTGCTCACCACTTCTCCCTTTTCCTCACGACCCAACCGCTCGTCACTCTGAGCCCCCGAGGAAGATGCCTCACTACTCGAAGACACTCATGACATCTCGTAGGGTATATGTATGAGATTAAGAGTATGTGTACTGACCTTGATGTGACGGTTATGGTCGGAAGAACTTCGCCGAAAATCGCTTGGCCTTCACGACAGCTAACACAACCGCCCTTGAGCTCAAAACTCTGCTAGCAGAGCAACTCGATAGCGAAAGTAAGTTTTGAGAGTGAAAAGTGAAAGAATGAGAGAAGGAGTGAGGGGGGTGAAAACTTATAGCCAAAGAGGCAACGGTTGGGCTTTTGTAATGCTTGGGGCCCGTTAAGGGAAACAAAACGACAGAATAGAGAAGGCTGCGACGGTTCAGAGAAAGGGCTACGACGATTCAGACTTAGCCTTGCAGCTCTACAATTCATGAGGCGCCGAGTCACCGAGGCACTCTACCGAGCTACCGAGGCACCGACCTCCACATTTGGAGAAAAATGCTGCCGAGCTCTGTAGGATGTCTGATTGTCCCAAAATTCGTGCCAAAAATTGATGAGCGGCCCAGATTCAGACACGCCCACAAAACGACAAGATAGCATTTTCTCGTGATCTGAGCCTCATACCTCGTGATTCGCGCCATGATGAACGCTCCAGATTCAGCCACGTGGCTCAACGGCTCTTAACGAGCTGAGCCACTGAGGCACTCTGTCGAGCTACCGAGGAGCTATGGTCGAGCTGCCGAGGAGCTACAGCCGAGCTACTGAGGTACTGACCTCCACATTTGAAGAAAAATGCAACCGATCAACTCCAACCGTCAGATTGTCTCAAAATTCGTGCCGAAAGATGATGAGCGGCTCAGATCACGCCACGCCCACAAAACGACAAGATAGCGTTTTCTCGTGATCTAAACCTCTAACCTCGTGATTCGCACCATGATGGATGCTCAAGATTCAACCACGTAGCTTGGCAACTCGTGAGGCGCCGAACTACCGAGCTACCGAGGCACCGACCTTCACAAACGAAGAAAAGTGCCGCCGAGCTACTCAAACTTTCTGATCGCTTCGATATTTGCGCCGATGGCTGATGAAGGGTCCAGATTGTGCCACGTCATAAATGGTATTAAAAATTAAATTTTAATTTATTAAAATCGGATTATTTATTGAAAAATTGCGAAAAATGATTAAAAATTTGGGAAAATTACTCAAAAATTCTAAAAAATAATTATAAATTCGGAAAAAATATTCTTGAGCCCCGGGGTAAATAATTATTGCTTAGAATAATTAATTAAGACCCCCGAACAATAAACCACCGCTCCGCGAAATTAAATAAATGGCCCGAAAAATAAATAAAAATCAAGAAAAATCACCAAAAGTCCAGGGGAACTCAAGAACAACCTTGAGCGTGCAACCAACTCCGAAAATCATCATAATGCCTCGTATATAGATTCGACACCCTTCATTTGAACTCCGATATAACTCTGCAAGCCATTGAAACAGCAAAACTACTCCTCAAAGGCTGATATAACTCACTCTGCGGGAGTGGGGGGCTCGTGATATGGCTAAAAATAGGGTTAAATCGGAACCGTCCAAAACGGGCATGAATCTTAAAGCTCGAGGGTGAAATGGTAATTTCACCTACAAACAGGTCTGAAATGGGTACTGGGTCTTTTTTCCAAAAGCCCAATAACCCACTAACAGATCTGTCTAAACTAGGTACGGGTTCCAACCCGCAAGAAACCCAGTTCAGCTGGATAGAATTAGGGTTTATGATTGTCCTTAATCAACGACCCTGATTCCTTCTATCCATTCACTGGGAAGTAGGGATTTGATCTTATCCCGAAACTGGTTCCTAAGGTGGCTATAAATACCCCCCATCTCCCACTGTTATCAGGTATTCAATCTTTTGCCAATCAAAGGTCTTTCATAATCTTTCTGATTGCTGACTAGAGCGTTAGAGTGTGCGTCGCCAGAATCAACTCCAGTGTTTCGCACTTTTTGCAGGTCAGCGGCGAGAGATCACGGTTAAACTCCGGTAGAAAGGTGTTCAGGTTTGACTATTCAACATCCCAAGAGACTACAAATCTATCTGTTTGCCCCCACACCGATTTCAGCGGCAACAACCATGATTTAGGAGAAAATGGAACATATGTGAAATTATATGAAATGATTAAGTGAACTTGATTGAATGATATGTTTGTTGTTGTGATATTTTGGATATTGATTTTGCATGCTAAATTAGACTAAATGTTTATCCATGTCAAAATTGTGGTTATGAGAAAAGTGAAATTTTAGAAATTGTGTTTATGAGGAAAATACTAATCGTATGAACCTCTATATTATTAAAATAAGATTGGTTAGTAAATTATGCTTGTTGTGATTGATGCTAAATAATCCTAAAGCTATATGTTAGTTATCGGAAAAATGATCATTTTGTAGTTTAGGCCAAGTTCTAGAAATGAACAATTTGTGTGTTAATCAAAAAAGAAAGAATAAATGATTCAAATTTTCGGATTTTGTTGCTAAGAAGTCGACCGAATAGGCGTAGATAGTCGACTGCCCTGAATATCTGGTTCTTCGAGTTATAATTCTCGCAGAACAGTCGACCGTACATGTTTAACAGTCGATGGCCCTGTCCATTTCATTTTTGAGTTTTAAAGCACTACAGAACAGCCGACCGGTCATGTTTAGTAGTCGACTGCCTTGATCCTTTTATCTTCGAGTTTTAAAATCTTTACAGAACAGCCGACTGGTCAAGTTTTAACAGTCGACTGTCCTGACTATTTTTTTTTGAGTCTTTTAAATCCTTACTGAACAGTCGACCGACTATGCTTCAATAGTCGATGGTCCAGACTATTTTCGTTTATCAGGTTTTAAATTGTCTCTTGATAAAAAATAAATGTGCTGTTTAAAAGAGTTTGAAAAGAGATTTGATAATGGAAAGAATGAAGATTGAATGTGACAAATTAGAAAAAAATGAATTTATTTTGGCTTATGCATGAAAATTGTACATGAAAGTGAAGTTAAATATCCTGATGAATTATGAAATGTTTTATGAGTATGAATACACAAAAGCTATGGACATGAAATGAGATTTTGAACTAGAGGGTAGCTAAAATCCTATTACCGGCAATTGAATGAATTAAATTGTAAAGTTTAATTATTGAGATGAAAGACCAGGTTGGTCATATTGTTGATTGAGACCGGTATAGAGGAAAGAGCTAACTCTAGGGGTTGATTTTATTCTTGATTCAAATTAAACTAATGATTTAGATACATAGTGGTGATGTTATGAAAGTGAAAAAAATATGATTATGAGGGCCATCGGATTGGCGGGGTGAGAGTGATTCACAGACTGCCTGCTTGATGCGTCATGACATGGCGTGAGCACTACTTCGGAATTATCGTTCCGGTGGCGACACTTGTGGGATGTTTGATGACTGCGGATGGTGCCATCGTTCCATGGCGGAGGTTGAATTGTCCATAGTTTGCCTGCTTGATGCGTCATGTCAGTGCATGGGATTCCCCTCCAGACTGTCTGGACATGGGCTCGTAGATCATAGAACATCTAGGATACTTACCGTAGTTACCATAGTAGTTTAAGTCATTGCAAGGGATTTAACCCTATAAGATGAAGTACGATTAAGGGCTAACCCTCGGACCTATGTAGTATGGGATGCATAGAATCCGAACAAGTGCGCATTAGTGTCATATAACATAACAACTGCATTAAGGACTAAGTGCACAACACAACACGACATCTATAAGATAGTCCCGTAGTTTAGCTTGTGACAAGTGTGTGTTTTCCAAGTAAGAGAAAATTGATGTTTTATATCCTTGCGTCAGTTGAATGAACTGACGAGCCCACAGTTTCTATGCAGGGTAAAGAGAATTGATAAGAATAAATATGCAAGCTGCTTAAGGAATGTTTCAAGTGTTGTACATTTTATTCATGTAATTATTGTAATTTGCTTCTGCTGTTTAAATGTAATTTAAAAATGTAACTCTGATGTAATGAAAGTTTTAAATTTCCTTGTAAAATTGTACGAAGAGAAGTGTAAAGATCCTGTGGAACTTCAAATTCAGTCTGTTTTGGAATTCGGGGTGTTACAGAGTGGTATCAGAGCACGCTTCCAAGTAGTACAAATTTATAAGGAACGACACCCTAGAAGTAGACATTAGAGCGTGTGTTGAGTCTAGAGATTTAAATATAAGTCACTTACATTTGTGTTGCTCTATTATTTATGTTTCTTCTTCTCCTTTCTCTAAGATGGCAGACCACTTAGACCCAGCTGGAGATGATAACTGGCACATTTTTTAGGAGGATTACTACCCCAGGCAAGCTGATTCAGATGAGGAAGATCCCGAAGAAGTGGAAGAGGAATGGCCTGAGTCCCGAGAGATCACTCCACCACCAGATTCATCTGATGACTCCTCTGACGAGGAAGAACCAGTTCCGAGTAGTCTCACTGTGTCTCTTCAGAGGCAGGTAGAGACTCAACGGGAGAGAGTCAGACTACTGGAGACTCAGTTGGCGAAGTGCAAGGATGATATTGCAGTCCTCAGTCATCGCATTTGGGAACTCGAGAAGAGGAAAAACATGACTGATGTACTGAAGGAAGAAGTGGAGGAGCTACGGGGAGAGCTTCGTGAAGCCAAGAGGAACAGTAGGAACTAGACCGTTGTATCTTCTTACTGTTTTTATTTTGATGTCAGAAATGTTTTAAATTCAAATGTATAAAATTGAAATTCAATGAAATGGAAAAGTTGAATTAAAATTGATGTTTATACTTCGAATTTAATGGATCTTTTGCATCAGAATATGGCTGGAAGACGAGTTCGAAACGGTGAAGGTCTGGACATGGAAACAAAACTAGTGAGGGTTTATCAGACACTCAATGTCGTTGCCATGAATCAGAACCAAGGGAGGGTGCCTGTGAATCCAGTACCCGAAGTAATCAAACTCGTGGAATCATTCAAATGGATGAAACCACCGGTGTTTGAGGGGAAGTCAGACCCTGACACGACTGATAATTGGATCCAACAGGTAGAGTCTATCTTCGAAGTCTTGGAGACCCCGAAGGGCAGTAAGGTGAAGTTGGCAGTACTGCAATTCGAGAAGGATGTGGCTGTGTGGTGGCAGTCGATAAAGAGGACGATGGGAGGTATTGTTCTGGGCTAGGAGGAATTCTTGGAGGAATTCTGCAGTCATTATTTTCCCTCAGACGTCCAGGAGAAGAAGGCCATGGAGTTTCTAGCACTGCAGCAGGGCGGCATGTCAGTTAGGGAGTATGAGATAAGGTTCAATCAGCTCTCGAGGTATGCTCCCAAATTGGTGATGAACGAGGCAAAGAAGGCTCGAAAGTTTGAGCATGGTTTGAGGCCAAGTCTAAGATCCAGGATGATACCCCTCGGCATCAGGAGGTTTGACAAGTTGCTCAAGCGAGCTACAGCCACGGAGGCAGATATGGAGCAGTTCCATGCTGTTCAGAATAGGGGGAACAACTGGAATGTGGGGAAGAGGCCCGCAGTTTCTGGAAGTATCAGGGGACAGCCGCCATCCCAAAGGTTCAAACCGACTGGGGCGAACGCCGTCAATGTGGCAGGAAGACCCGGGAATGCATGGGTGAGACCTCCTGTGGTGACTTGTTACAATTGTGGGGAGACATGTCATTACCAATCCCAGTGCCCTAAGTTGCAGGATGTTGTCCAAAGGGGACCAACTCAGCAGGCCGGGAAGAAGCCGTACCAGCAGGGACGAGTATTTGCCTTGACTGAGGCTGATGCTGATGAGATGGTTCACATCATTACTGGTACGAATGAGGATGTTTAGGAGTGTGTTTATGTTGTCTCTTTTTCCCGCTTTTATAGTGAACTGTTATATAACGAGTGTGTGTTATGTAACTGGAGAACTTTATATGAATGGAAAGAAAGCTGTTGTTTTGTTCGATACTGGGTCCTCTCATACTTTGTATCACCTAAATTTGCTAAAGTTCTGGGAGTTGAACCGAAGATATTTCCAGGCAAGGTTTTAGCAGTAGCTACTCCGTCAGGGGAGACTTTAACCACTGATCGGTACTATGCGGACTGTGAGATCGTGTTGGAGATAGAATTTTTGGGATAGATCTGATCGAGCTGAATGTCTTGGGAGTCGATGTTATCATTGGCATTGATTGGATGTCGGTGTATAGTGCAAGCATCGAATGCAAGACCAAGACAGTAACAGTGAAGACTCCAGGTGGACCTAAAGTCACTTTCCAAGGGAAGAGGAGATGTTCAGGCTTGGTTGCTATTATCAGCAAGAAAAAGGGGATTCCTGCAGAGGTGCAACAAATTCTAGTGGTTCGGGATCATCCGATGGTATTCTTGGAAGATTTGCCTGGGTTACCCCCACATCGTGATGTAGAGTTCAGCATCACTATTCAGCTAGGGAGTACACCTATTTCCAAGGCAACGTATAGGTTGGCGCCTGTGGAGCAGGATGAGATCAAACGACAGATTGAGGAACTGTTGGAGAAAGACTTTATTCAATCGAGTGCGTCACTTTGGGGAGCACCGATGCTTTTGGTAAAGAAGAAGGATGGTTCGATGAGAATGTGCATCAATTACCGAGAACTGAATAAGGTCACTGTTCTGAATAAGTATCCTATTCCAAGAATTGATGACTTTTTCGATCGTCTACAAGGAGCTGCGGTTTTCTCCAAAATAGATCTTCGATCTGGATATCATCAAGTTCGAGTGAAAGCTGAAGATGTGCATAAGACTGCATTCAGAACTCGACATGGGCATTACGAATTCTTAGTTATGCCGTTTGGAGTGACGAATGCACCTGCAATCTTCATGGACATGATGAACAGAGTTCTGAGGCCGTTCATCGATTCTTTCGTCGTGGTGTTTATCAATGATATTCTTGTGTACTCCAAGTCAGAGGAGGAGCATACGGAGCATTTGGCAGCAGTTTTGAGGAAGTTTCAGGAGCATGAGTTGTATGCCAAGTTATCCAAGTGCGATTTCTGGAAATCTGAAGTGGCATTCCTAGGTCACATCCTTTCTAAGGAGGGAGTGGCAACTGATCCTCAGAAGATAGAGGCAGTGAGAGATTGGGCAAGGCCTACTACAGTAAAGGAAATCAGGAATTTTCTTGGGCTAACTAAATACTTTAGAAGGTTTATTCAGGGCTATGCTCAGATAGCCGTACCGCTCACGGGTCTGACTAAGAAGAATGTGAACTTCAAGTGGACCAAATAGTGCGAGGCAAGCTTTCAGGAGTTGAAAGAGAGGCTGACTACTACTCCCATTTTGGCTTTGCCTAGAGCAGGCATTGAGTATGATGTCTACAGTGATGCTTCACATCGTGGGCTTGGTTGTGTCTTAATGCAAGAAGGAAAAGTGATCGCATATGGGTCTAGGCAACTAAGACCGCATGAGAAGAGTTAACCGACTCATGATCTGGAGTTGGGTACGATTATCTTTGCCTTACAGCAATAGAGACATTACGTGTATGGTGAGAAGCTGAACATGTACACAGACCATAAGAGCTTGAAGTACATCTATCAACAGAAAGATCTGAATCTGAGGCAAAGGAGATGGCTAGAGGTGCTTGAGGACATTCGTCCAGAGATCAAGTATCATCCTAGGAAGGCTAATGTTGTTGCTGATGCACTTAGCTGCAAAAGCAGTCTAGCTAGTTTGATTACGACTCAGAGACAGCTGGCAGAGAAGTTGGATCGGGCTGGTATTGAAGTTGTTCTTCAAGACTTGGGATCATCTTTAGCTCAGTTGAGGCTTCATCCAACGCTAAATGAAAGGATTATCGCAAGTCAGAAGAAAGATGCAGAAATTCAGAAGATGAAGGAGCAGGTGAGTGCTGGCAAGTTGTTAGAGTTCCAGATCAGGGGTGAGGTGTTGTGGTTCAAAGAGAGGCTGTGTCTTCCGGATCAAGCAGAATTGCGGGAGAGCATTCTTCAAGAGGCACATGCTACTCTTTTGTCTATACATTCTGGGAGTACCAAGATGTATAAGGACATTAAGCAACACTTTTGGTGGTCAAGTTTGAAGCGAGATGTGGCCGAGTTCGTGGTGAAGTGTGAGGTCTATTAATAGGTCAATCAGAAACCCAGAGGTCTATTACAACCGTTACCTATTCCGGAATGGAAGTGGGATAACATCGGTATGGATTTCATCATGGGCTTGCCTAAGAGTTCAAAGGGCAATGACGCGATTTGGGTCATAGTCGATCGACTAACCAAGTTCGCTCATTTCTTGGCAATGAAACTCACTGTTTTGATGGACAAGTTGGCTCAGCTGTATGTTGGTGAGATCGTCAGGCTTCATGGTGTTCCGTTAACCATTGTATCTGATCGAGATGTGCAGTTTACTTCGCATTTCTGGAGGAGTCTTTAGACAGCTCTGGGTACTAAGACGGATTTCAGCACTGCTTTTCATCCACAGACCGACGAGCAGACCGAGAGAGTCAACCGTATTCTTGAGGATATTTGTGTACTAGACTTTGGAGGCAGTGTGGAAAGACACTTAGCTCTTATGGAGTTTGCCTATAACAATAGTTTTCTGACTAGTATCAGGATGGTGCCGTACAAAGCTCTGTATGGCAGGAAATGAAGAACACCTGTTTGTTGGTTTGAAGTGGGGGAACGACAGATGTTTGGGCCTGAGATTGTGCAGCAGACCTCTAAAAAGATTGATGTAATCAAGAAGAGGTTAGTGAATGCTCAGAGTAGGCAGAAGAGCTATGCAGACAACCAGAGGAGGGACCTTGAGTTTGAGGTTGGTGACTTAGTCTTTCTGAAAGTTTCACCTAGCAAAGGCGTGATTTGCTTTGGCAAGGGTGGGAAGTTAGCCCCGAGGTTCATAGGCCTGTACAAGATATTGAGGCAGATTGGGAAAACTGCCTACCGATTAGAGTTGCCGGAAGAGTTGTCTCAGGTGCACAATATCTTCCATGTGTCTATGCTGAGAGGGTACATTCCAGATCCGAGTCATCATTTGCCCGAAGTGCCAGAAGGTTTGCAGTTGGATTGAGTTACATTGAACTTTTGGTTGAGGTTGTGGATCGTTAGGAGAAAGTCTTGAGGAACAAGATGATACCGATGGTCAAAGTAGTCTGGAGAAACCAGTTGGTTGAAGAGACTACTTGGGAATCTGAGGAGAGGATGATGAAGGATCATCCTGAGCTCTTTGTTTGATTTGTATCTTCTTTCTTTTTCTTTTGTATCTTCTTGTTGTATTTCTATTTTTCTCACCCTTAAAGTGTAGTTCCGAGGATGGAACTATTCTAAGGAGGGAGTGCTGTAACACCCTGGATTTTCAAATCCTATTATATTTGGAATTGTTTGATTTTTCTTTTTTACGTGTTGTGCACGTAAAAATTTATGCATGCATTTCCCTAAAATATTTCATGAATTAGTAATCCCCATTTATTTTCTTAGAAGCCTAATTTAATTCTAAACTTAATTTGTCCCTTTGTAGCCTACATTAGTTAATTAATTAATTAAATTAGCAGAGCCCATAGTCTCTTTGCCCATTAGTGATCGCATGTAATTTAATTATTCTTTATTTTAGTCTAACTTGTTACGTGTAAACTCAAATAATAGACAATTAATTAATTAGCATGTACAACTTGTGAGTGGGGGACACTAGGGTAACACGTGCTTGCACAAGAGTGTGCAAAACACACCCTTGGAGTAGGCCGGATGGAATCAAGAGAGAGGGAGAGTGGATGAGATGGAGAGGTGGTTATTTGCATCATGGGAAGTTATAGCAACTCCCTATTTCATCTAAGCCCTTGATCCTAAACCACTTGATTAAATCCTAGCCTTCTATTCTCATCCTAAAAGTGTATAAATACCCCTATAATTCTTCTCATTACTGCATTACATAATTCATTAAGAGAGAGCAAAAGATTGAGAGAAAATAGTGAGCAAAAGATTAGAGTGCGCAAAATTGTGTGTGTTCCAATCTAGAGGTGGCTGGCCAATCATCAAGGAAGCAAGGAGAGCTCGGGTTCCTAGCAAGCACAAGGAGGAGGAGACAATTTGCAATCCATTCTAGGAGGAGAAGACTACTTTCTTGCATTTTAGGAGTTTCCATTCGTTTATTCAACAATAAGGTGGGCAATTTTCTCTACTTCTAAGTAGTACCATGCTAGATTTTGTGCTAATTATGTTAGACTCAATAGATGAAAATATTGCTCTTTAATAATACCATGATTTAGGAGAAAATGGAACATATGTGAAATTGTATGAAATGATTAAGTGAACTTGATTGAATGATATGTTTGTTGTTGTGATATTTTGGATATTGATTTTGCATGCTAAATTAGACTAAATGTTTATCCATGTCGAAATTGTGGTTATGGGAAAAGTGAAATTTTAGAAATTGTGTTTATGAGGAAAATACTAATCGTAAGAACCTCTATATTATTAAAATAAGATTGGTTAGTAAATTGTGCTTGTTGTGATTGATGCTAAATAATTCTAAAGCTATATGTTAGTTATCGGAAAAATGATTATTTTGTAGTTTAGGCCAAGTTCTAGAAATGAACAATTTGTGTGTTAATCAAAAAGAAAGAAGAAATGATTCAAATTTTCCAATTTTGTTGCTAAGCAGTCGACCGAATAGGCGTAGATAGTCGACTGTCCTGAATATATAGTTCTTCGAGTTGTAATTCTCGCAGAATAGTTGATCGTACATGTTTAACAGTCGACGGCCCTGTCCATTTTATTTTCGAGTTTTAAAGCACCGCAGAACAGCCGACCGGTCATGTTTAGCAGTCGACTGCCCTGATCCTTTTATCTTCGAGTTTTTAAATCTTTACAGAACAGCCGACTGACCAAGTTTTAACAGTCGACTGTCCCGACTATTCTTTTTTTTGAAACTTTTAAATCCTCGCTGAACAGTCGACCAACTATGCTTCAATAGTCGACTACCCAGACTATTTTGGTTTCTCAGGTTTTAAATTGTCTCTTGATAAAAAAATAAATGTACTGTTAAAAAGAGTTTGAAAAGAGATTTGATAATGGAAAGAATGAAGATTGAATGTGACAAATTAGAAAAAAAATGAATTTATTTTGGCTTATGCATGAAAATTGTACATGAAAGTGAAGTTAAATATCCTGATGAATTATGAAAGGTTTTATGAGTATGAATATACAAAAGCTATGGACATGAAATGAGATTTTGAACTAGAGGGTAGCTAAAATCCTATTACCGGCAATTGAATGAATTAAATCGTAAAGTTGAATTATTGAGATGAAAGACCAGGTTGGTCATGTTGTTGATTGAGACCGGTATAGAGGAAAGAGCTAAATCTAGGAGTTGATTTTATTCATGATTCAAATTAAACAAAGGATTTAGACACATAGTGGTGATGTGACGAAAGTGAGAGAAAAACACGAGTATGAGGGCCATCGAATTGGCAGTGTGAGAGTGATTCATAGACTGCCTGCTTGATGCATCATGACATGGCGTGAGCACTACTCCGGAATTATCGTCCTGGTGGCGATGCTTGTGGGGTGTTTGGTGACTGTGGGTGGTGCCATCGTTCCATGGCAGAGGTTGAACTGTCCATAGTCTGCCTGCTTGATGCGTCATGTTAGTGCATGGGATTCCCCTCCAGACTGCCTGGACATGGGCTCGTAGATCATAGAACATCTATGATACTTACCGTAGTTACCATAGTAGTTTAAGTCATTGCGAGGGATTTAACCCTATAAGATGAAGTACGATTAAGGGCTAACCCTCGGACCTATGTAGTATGGGATGCATAGAATCCGAACAAGTGCGCATTAGTGTCATATAACATAACAACTGCATTAAGGGCTAAGTGCACAACACAACACGACATCTATAAGATAGTCCCGTAGTTTAGCTTGTGACAAGTGTGTGTTTTCCAAGTAAGAGAAAATTGATGTTTTATATCCTTGCGTCAGTTGAATGAACTGACGAGCCCATAGTTTCTATGCAGGGTAAAGAGAATTGACAAGAATAAGTATGCAAGCTGCTTAAGGAATGTTTCAAGTGTTGTACATTTTATTCATGTAATTATTGTAATTTGCTTCTGCTGTTTAAATGTAATTTAAAGATGTAACTCTGATGTAATGAAAGTTTTAAATTTCCTTGTAAAATTGTACTAAGAGAAGTGTAAAGATCCTGTGGAACTTCGAATTCAGTCTGTTTTGGAATTCAGAGTGTTACATATCTTGCACGTGCATCGCTGCCCGAGATTCTGATCCAGTTATTCTGGTATTCATATCAATCGCATCAAATCAGGCATGTATCTCTTATACAAATTCGTTTGTTCTAGTACAAGCTTCTTTGCAAAATACCGCAAGTATATATCTTTGATTTTAATTCGCATTTATAAGTCGAATTCAATCTATTACTATACAAAATCTGTCGATCTCGTATTCACATATGATTGTGAATACTTTGTTGCCATATGCATGACATGAACACAAGTTAATACACACATATGTACTCTTAGGACTATATATTATTATGTGCATGATTGTTTTGCCCGTGATAGTAGTTAAATATGACATCTTGTTCTTGTTGATTAAAATTTATAAAAGTAACAAGCCGGGGTATATGGGAAAAGATTTAAGTAGTGGGCAATATAGAAGAGCGTACTCGGACGGGAGCTCGTGGTTTCTCGATACAAGTTGCAAGTTTACAAGTTGCAAGTTTACGAATTATATGTTTACATGTTTCACGATACATGTTTACACTATGTTTGACTCGATATGTTTCACGTTATATGTTTGCAAGTATCTCGATACAAGATACAATTGATATGTTTTTTCCGAGTACGTGATCTATAGAATCCACCACTAAGTCTAAACGCAACTGATTGTAAGTAGCAATCATGTAGTAAAAAGATGGATGCATGAAGTGCTACCTAGACAGAATCAAACATTAGATATAAGATTAACACGTGCACTTACATGATCCAATTATATGTTGCATGTTCATGTTGACTTGATATTTGTTTACTTGATTACTTGTTTCACATGCCACTTGTTCCATAATGCCTTGTTCATATCATGTTTACATATTGCATTTCCCCTATTTCATGACTCTCGATTCCTTGCTCTTTTCCTATTTTTCTTTTGTTTTGTTTTGTACCTGTTTCCCTTAGCTTGTACCGCTTGCGGCCCGTGACTTGTATTAATGGGCGTCTCTTTGTTTTCTTTTTCTCTTCTTTTGTAATAATGTACTTGCAGACCCGAATGGAGAGTTACCAGAAGATGTTGCTGATCAAGTGTTTTAGCCTTATTGTTTATCATGTTATCTTTAGTTTGTGTTTTATTTTATGCAACTCTTTGTTGTAATTCGGGCTTGTTTGACCCGTAACTATTTGTATTTCCCAGTTGTTGGTTATGTTATGGACTATGTCATGAACTTTCATTATTATATTGTGATTTTATATGCCTGCGTGGTTTATTTTGTTATCTTGTTGTTGAGTTGCCTGTACAGCTTATGAATGGTGTATTCGTATCATTCATTGGGCCTCAGTCACGTGCCCGTATTCCTGTATTTTGGGAAGCAGGGCATGACAGTTAGGATGAACAGGAATATTGAGATCATTTAATAATTTCCAATGTAGACAAATGAAGAACCAATCAAGAATAGTGATAAGGAGTATAGTTCTGGTGCGAGAGGTAAATCTAGGTTGGACCATTTCAGAAGTAAAGGTCAACATTAGTTCAACAGATAAAAGATCATTAACATGGTTATACCCAGCAGAACAGGATCCAGACCCCAAGTTTTTCATGATAAAATATTGTTTAAGGGAACACATATATATTATCTAGAAAAATATAAATGAAAATGACACTAATCATGATGTATTTATGATCATTCTGAATATTGTACAAAAATAAATGTTAGATAAACGTGAGATATATGTTAAGATAGTGAAACTTTTGTGATTATGATGAAATTTACATGAAAACTATTTAAGGCTGCAAATAAACTATTCATCTATGTCCGCCATACAGAAATAGGACGAGCATTTGAAGCAATTACTAGCAATGAAAGAAGAAAAAGAACTTGTGCATTACAAATGCTAACATGCTAACAGTCTACTTGTAATACCCCGCAAAATAGCATATGACTATTTTGCCTCGCAATCTGTGTGCAATTGAGAATTGCATGCGGTTATATATTTTTTTTAGTAACAATTGATTTTTATTGAGAAATATCAGATTTATTGTCTACTTTATTTTATAATTTTGAAGGACTATTACGAGGTAGTTTTAATGTATTTTTGTATTGTTGATATTATTAAAGTAGAGATTTTTGGGTTTATTTGAAATATATTGAGACTTGGGGGCTTATGTGTAATTTTCCCTTACATTATTTATTTATCTATTTAATTTTTTTTTTATAAAGCCTGCAACTCCCTGTTCCAGTTGTACGTATTTTATTATGTGAATTTTTGTACTTCAATTTTTAGATCAGTTTTATTTTTCTCTTTGGACTCTTTATCTAAAGCCAGAATATTTTTCTGATCAATTCTATAATTTTGTGATTTTTCGATCAGAGTTTAAATACAAATTCTAACCCCAATTATCCATAATCAACATTTCTCCTATCTGCCTAACCCACTCCCGCTAATCACTCACATACGCCAATCTCTCCATCTCATTTTTCTCATTCTACGCCTGACTCTCTCATTTTTTCTCTCCTAGTCTACTGCCTCCACCACCCTACTACTCCTAATCCCCTCTTCCTTCAGTGTCTCCTTTTTCATTTTTCTACACCCCCATCTCTTTCACCCCTTATTTTATACACACATGCATACATGCATGCACTTATATATATATATATATATATATATATATATATATATATATACACACACACACACACACACACACACACACACACACACACACACACACATGCAGAACCTCCAATCTCTTTCTCTCTCTTATATATACATGCACATATTACACCCCACCCTCATCTTTACGCCTCATTCTTCACTTCTCCTTCTCTTCCTTTGCCTTCTTTACACCCGAGAGCTCAAGCAACACCCAAGAGCTCAAGCAACACCCGAGTTTTACTTTACCCTCCACCTTCGAGCCGACGACTCCATTTCCACGGTCCCGTGAACCCCGAAGAACAACCCGAACTCACTCCGTCTCCGCACGCCGCACCACCTTGTTGTTGTCACTCACTGTTGCTACCGTTGCTCGCTCGCTACCGTTTTGCCGCCATTCTTACCGTCGTTGTGCCGCCGTCCGTTGCCGACGTCACTTCTTCTTTCCATGGTTAACACCACTACTGTAATCGTCACGTTATAAGGCAAATACCTTGTACACTCTTTTTGTTCTCGTACAAGCATTTTCCTTGGACACGTGGCAAGTAGTCTAGTTATCATCATGTTTTATTGTCAATTTCCATTCTATTCACTTGTTCCATACTATGACAACTCAAGAGTGAATCGTTAACACATTTCGAATCGTGTTATCGAATATCAAATATTCAACCTTGCTATCTCTAAAATTTCTTGACCTTGCACTAAGAATTCAACCATGTTTTTTTTCATCGTACGGTTTCTCAATCGGATGTATAGCTGGTGAGATATCGCAATTTTAGTACTGGCATATCGTAAATTTCTGAACCTGCACGGGATTACTAACCGGTCTCTTATACTGAGAATTCGACCATGTTCCCGACACTGGATCGAAAAACTTTCTACATGAAAATCGTAGCCCTTCGAGTCTAGATATCCGAAACATCCTACAGTTTCTCAATCCGATGTATAGATTGTGAGATATCGCAATTTTAGTATTGTGACTCTGAATTTCCAGAATGCGCGCGAAACATCGAAACCAGCAAAAAATGAATTTGTACGCATAGCTACTGTCTCTAGAATGTATCGTGTGAATATGCGTTGGAACCGGAAGAGAGTCTACTTTCTAGAATCTCTGACAGAATTGGATTTGCTTTTCTGTAACAACGGAAAAGTGAATTTGAATGCAGATATGTCAAGTTGTCTAAAAATTCATCTCTACGTTTTTGCATATAAACCCATTACTTTTCATATTTAATGAACTGAGTGTATTATTGTTCTTGTAATAATAACTTGCATAGATATAATAGTTTGATAGAATGCATTTTATACCACTTGATAATTTTATAATAACTATCCTCGATACATGTACTCGTTTTACGTCTCATGTCCATGATTACTGCCCTTAATATTTTCCTTGACTAAACTATTTGATTACACCGTTCCACTAGTCGTATTAACTGCATGTTCATAATTAATTATAAAAGAATAACAAGTCGGGATTATAAGGATACGACTTAATAGTGGACAATATAGGGAAGTATACTCGGAAGGGGGCTCGTGTTTCCCGAAATAGTGATTCTTGATTCTTGATTCTTGATTATACAATTCTTGATTACATAATTCTCGATTACATGATTCATGATTACATGTCTTGATACTATCACCGGAAGACCCGAGTACATAATCCTATAGAATTCACTAATTAAGTCTAAACGTCACATGATTGATGTGCACCGAACTTGTGGTATGGGACACAGGATTGCGTGCATTAGATAAGTTAATAAAACAAATAAACTCGAGATTTTCACTAAGCATGATTCTTGATTACATGACTCTTCATTCTTGATTACATGACTCTTCATTACATGACTCTTGATTCTTTGATTACATGACTCTTGATTACATGACTCTCGATCATTGATTACAAGATTATCGATTAACTGAGCCTAGATTATCAATTGCTTATATCTTGAAGTCTAGAATACACTAGTTACAGTTATTTCTTACATGATCATATTGTCCTAGTTCCTTGCTTACTTTCATATTGTATTTGTACTTCTACTTCTTGTTTCTTCCATGTTATATCTTGTTATATTACCCCTTTTACTGCTTATTGCTACTTTCTGCCCGAAACTTGCTCTAACGGGAACTTTTCTATTTTTCTTTGAGTTAATAATTATACAGGTACTGATGGACCCGACGAGCAGACTCTCTAGACGATCGTTGCTACTTCCTTACTACTTCATGTTATTTTTCTTTCAGTCGCTATTTTATCTAGTTGTTATAGCGAACTTCTTATCATACTATTTTAATTCCGGCACCTTGTACTTCCGGGCATCTTGACCCGATGTTGATGTATTATCCAGATGATGGTTATTCTATTTTCAGCTCATGTGATTATTATATTTGCCTGCGTGAATGTGTTATAAAGATCTTGTTGAGCTTATAATTGTACAGCTTATGGATGATGTATATCATTCGCTGGACCTCAGTTGCGTGCCTGTATTTTCGTATAGTGGGAAGCGGGGCATGACAAAACCCCACCCACCTTCTCCTTCCTTCTCCATTCCTTCTTCTCCCGTTTCCTTCCCAGCCGAAAGAAACCCACCGAACCCATCGGCTCTCCCTCTCTCCGCTCAAATCCACCTCATTTCTCTGTGGTTTTCAAATTAAATTGGCGGATAGACTAATAGAAGGATTCTCTACATCGTAGCGGTGTCCGTTTTTCGAAAGGATTTTGGGAAGGTAAACCCTAGATTATATTATTGCATGAAATTTAGTGTGGTTAATTTCTTTTGAGTAGGAGTATTATGGTAGGAAGATTAGGAGATATTGGGAAGGGTAGATGCGAGAAATTAGCAAGTTGTTAGAGAATTTGTAAGTTGCTAATAAATTAGGGTTTTGGGTTTGTAAAAGAGAACTATATGTGTATGAATTAGTTCTCGTATGGTGGTAGAATTTGTAGTAGGACTATTAGAATAATTTTGGAGTGCTTTTAGTAATTGTTCGAAAATAAGAATCTTGTCAGAATTCAAATGTTACGTGCAAGCACGTGTATATCCCAGGCGTTCAATAAAATGCATGTGGTATTGGGGTTAGTATTATTATTTTCCCGTAACTGGTTTGGATGCTTGAGCCTTGATTGCTTCGAATTTTGATGATAGGATATACTAGCGGCTTTGGATGTGTGGTGGCGCTTCGAGTCTTTCCGGGATATTTTGTGAGTATGATATCTTTTATTTTACGCACATGGTGCGTTGTGAAAATTTTAAATTACGATTTGCTGTATATTTCCGTTTTTGTATCTTAGTGTAGCATGGGTGTTTTGAGCTAAGAATTTGTGTGGACACTCTTGTATGTGTCCACAACTATAGGTTAAATTTCATAAATTATCGAGGTCAGTTGATTCCTCAAAATAATTTGTGGAGTGCACCTGGTCTGAAAGGACAGATCTGAAGCCGATTGCTTTTGGACCCAAGTCCAAAAGGTCATAACCAATTGTATAGGTATGATCTTGCTATGAACCTTGAGAGTAGCTTTTGGTATGAGTTTATTTGATGATTCCCAAGTTTTAGAAATTCTAGAGTTCGGTTGGTAAAGGGTAGTAAACGCTCTGCTGGAAGAGTTGCTGAATTTATGTGCTATGTTGGAAGAGTCGTAGCTCATTGTGTGAGATGAATCTAAATGTGAATTTTGGATAAAAAGAAATGGTATATGTGTAGATTAAGAAACTCAAATCTCATGAGCATTGGACTCAAGGTTGATCCATTATTAACTTTCAAAGTGGGCTATGTTCAGCCTAGTATAAGTTGACTAGTTGGTGAAAATGAGAATTTGGGAACTATTGTTAAGAGTTTGGGAGATTGACCAACTAGAGAGTCGTAGTAGGGAGTTGTAGCTTTCTAACCCATATGGAGTATTGTAATTCCACTTTATAGGTTGAGAGTTATGATTTTCCAAAGATGGAACTTGCGTTTTCGAGAACTCGAATGATAGAGTCTGAAAGAGGTGTTCAACTAGGAAGTTGAAGTAGACACTCCCACCTTTTCATAAGACCCGGGATCGAGAACTTCTGATGAGTGAGCAAACTCTTATGATATTGGAAAGGGCAGTGAGCGCAAGAAGAATATACTATTGAGAGTATATGAGGTCTTATAGTATCAAGATGATTGAATTCGAGAAAATGGTTAGCCGGAAGGTTGTAGACTAAGGCGTTATCTTTCCAGAATGGGTAGTATCAAGCAAGTATGTATTGTGTATTGGAAGTTATGGGCATTGCGAGATAGCAACCTATTGTTTAGACAAAACTTCAAGATTAAGTTAGCTTGGGGACTTGAGCTCTTAAATAGTTGAGAGAGTCGCCCACTAGGGGATTGCTGTGGATCTCCCTACCCTTCTAGAAGTCTGATTGTGTTGCATTCCGATGAGCGTAGCTTGGGTCACAGCTACTGCTATTTCTTGAATTATTTCATCGGACAATTGATGAGGAGCTCTCTGCATACCGCAGTGTGGTGATCATGGGCTATCGGGTTTTTAATGATGTATTAGCATTTTCATTTGGAACTTAGATAAGTTCCGGTGTTTAGTACTTATGGTAGACATGAGTGAGTTGGGATATAGCTCTGGTCGGGTTGTGTTTGGTGTCTCGATACCTGAGTCTGTCAATGGTCAAGAATTGAATTTGGAGTCAAAAAGGGGGACGTTACAGTTTCCCATGTTAAATTGATATTTGTAATTATCGTGTAATAACTCTGATGGCAATAAAGGTGTTTTAAATTTCCGTGCTATTTACCGTGTTGAGATGCATTTGAAGACAAAGATTCTGGTTATGTCACGGATGTCCGGTAATGGGGATCCGGGGCGTTACACTACTATTCATTTCAAAATAAGCACATCATTGAATTCATACCTAAGCATAACCAGCAGTCATAGACCATGACACCACATCCCTCGTCGGGGCCATCCGATCAAACACCTCCGCCCGCCACAATCAAATTCAACAAGTACAATACAAATCCCTCTCCGCCATTTCCTCAAACACCTTCATTGCATCCCTACCAACACATTCCCCACAAAAAGGTTCCCCTCAAACCCCCGCCCTTCAAGATCTACCCACTCACCTGCTCCACCTCCTTAATGCCCAGCCCATTAGCCAAGATCCAGCCTATTCAAGCATGGTCATTTCCAGGTGTACGGCTGGGACCTAGGCATATAAATTACGTGGGCTAATAAATTATGTGGGTTCCAGAAATTGAATCTTTTTCACGAAATACAAAATGGGCCTAGGCTTTATAAATTGGAGATGATTGGACTGAAAGAAAGAGGAGAAATATGCTTGGGTCGTCGTTATCTATTTAGTTAAATGGGGCCCACAAGACATTAAAAAATCAACTGATTGGGATCTCCACATTTTCCTAGTGTGTTGTGTGATTGCACAGCTGTGCCAAAACAAACTGGAGGAAATCAGAAATTAAAATCAGATTAGGACATTAAAAAATTATTAGGGTTTTTGTAAAATGAACCCTCAGTTAGTGGCATTTTGCTGTTTAGTCTCAAGCCACGGTAATTGTGATTTGATCTCTTACTTTGGATTTCACATTCGTTGCCGTAGGCCATTGGGAATTTTCCCTTTCCTAATTTTTGGCTGAACCCCAGAAAAATGAGAATTGTGGAAAAACTGATCAAACTACCTAAATTAAGGGACTAAATTTCAAATAAGTAAATAATTATGATTAATTGAGATACCAAATTTTAGAAATTAAAATAAGATGCTTGTAGTCAATGTTTACGATAATACTGAAGTAGTCAATTTTGTACGCATATAGGATTCGTATCTGACTGGTCTACTAGTAACTAGGCCATGTGAAGAACATTTTTTTTGAAGGATCATGTGAAGAACATTAGTTTTATATATGAGTTTATTTTATAGCAGTAAATAAATAAGTAAAGATGTTCAGTACTTAATGTCTATAAATAAGGCCTATATGCCCTTGTCTTTTTCATCTTCCCACTTTCAAATAGGCTAAAATCTCCTAATCATTTTTCTACCACCATCAATCAATTTTGTTTAGTTTCCATCTTAGACCTTGAATTTCGTGTATATTTTTTTGCTTATTTAGTGATCAATCTTACATATTCAAAAGGAATGAGGTATGATGTTCGCTACTTCCTATAGTCAATCTTGTACCCATACATAACAGTCTAAAATTAATTAGTAGATAACTAGTATGTCCCATGTACAATATTGTACAGTCCAAATTAATTATGAGAGTTAGGTATGTCTAGGTAAAGTCATAAAGGAAATGATCGCCTTACCAACTTGCTAGATTAAGAAACGATTTTGTACCAAAATGACCCAATTTTTGTAAGTATTTATCAAACTGACCCACTTTCAAAACTATTTACCAAATTAACATACTCGCTATATAGCGAGTCTAGTTCATTTTCAGATAGCTAGTGTAGTTGTACTCAATTTTCAGAGAAATTTTGAACATGCAAATTTTATCTGAAATGTATATAACTACACTCGCAATCGCGGAGAGCGAGTCTAGTTCAACTAACATTGCTATCTCTGATAGCGAGTATAGTTGTATACATTTTATGTTCAATTCTTTTCTGAAAATTAAGTACAACTAGGGTTTTGAATGTGGGAGTAGAGAGCGTTGTGAGTGATGAGTGAAAATTGAGTACAACCAGGGTCGCCATCTCAAATACGTAGGAGTTTTAGTGCATGGTACAATTTGGTATCTTAGATGATGGATTTAGGGTTTTGAGTGTGGGAGTAGAGAGCGTTGTGAGTGATGAAGTGGATCTCAGTAGATTTTGGACGGATTTTGCTGGTGAACTAACGAGTTTGGGAGGCTAGAGTTTTGGGTTTATTTCGGAGTTGGAGAGAGAATGGAAAGAGAGAAGTAAAGAGAAATAGCGAAACGGCGAGCGAGTCCTTAAAAACTCTCCAATCGATACTTGCTATCTTAGTTAGCGAATAAAAAAATAAGACTATCAATTGATTAGAACAAAATTGCTGATTGTCACTCACGAACCCATTATGTAGAACTAAGTGAAGTAGCCTAATCCTACATCACATGTTTGTTTGCCTCCGCTTTGAAGGCTAATTGATAGGCATCATCGCCTTTCCACACTCTATACATCTCAACTTCATCACAGATAGAAAGTTTGAACCCACCACATTGTAATAAGTTGCTCTTCACTTTCATGCACATCATTACGAAACATAATTTTGTAAAAACCTGTGTAGTCAACACAAGTATAAATTTTTCTTTTGAGCCAAGACTTCATCATGTCCCCCACACTGAAATTTTAGCCTTTCCTTTGTGAAGTCTCATATATTGAACATTATCCCACCAAGATGAAACATAACCACACAGTCGTGTAGTCACACGCTTAACAAGTTGATTCTCAGGAATCTCCTTATAATCAAAAAGTTTCTCAATAACACTAAGCCAAACAAGAAACTTATCAGGTTATAGCCGACCATAGAACTTCGAAAGGCCAATTTTGATAAAATCAATGCCACGATTAAACCTTATTAACCAAGTCTCATTATGATTATTGACAAATGAATTTTCATTGGACTCATCAGTGAAATACCCACCACACACACTACGAGCCTCTTGGCATTCAAGTCACATGGTAAGTTGCTCAATGTGTTTCTCGAATTTCATCATCTCGTGTTCATCTCTCATATCTCTCATCCTATTGTTACCACGTCTGCCTTTTCCTTGTTGTGCAGTGTAACTCCCTGTTCCAGTTGTACGTATTTTATTACGTGAATTTTCGTACTTCAATTTTCAGATCAGTTTTATTTTTCTCTTTGGACTCTTTATCTAAAGCCAGAATAATTTTCTGATCAATTCTAGGGATGGCGAATGGGTCGAGTGGGCCGGGCCGGGCCCAACCCGTACGGGTTGGCACGAATAGTTTGCGGGCTCGGGCCGGGTTGCCCACTTACCCGGGCCGGGCCGGGCCGGGCTGAAATTTCGATTAGGTGGCCCGCCCAACCTGTGAACCCTTTAGGGTTCAACCCGGTTTGGGCCGGGTCGACCCGCGGGTTGGCCCGTTTATATAGGGTTAGAAATTTTTTTTAATTTATTTTTTTGTTTTTTTTGTAGCTTAAAATAATAATAATAATAATAATAATAATAATAATAATAATACTAAGTAAGTAATAATACTAATAAACAATAAAAATCGTTATAATAATAATAAGATTGAAAGAGTGAAATTGACAACAAATTTTGAAATATTATTCATATGAATTTAAGTTATACAATTTTAACAATTAATAATGAAATGAAGAATTCAATTCACAAATAAGTTTTATACAATAACATATTTCTTATATACAATTTTATGTTGAGTACAAGTTTTCTAATTTAACATAACAAGCTTTGCTATTGTTGTTGTTGTTGTTGTTCTTCGGGCGAGTTGCTCCCACTTGTGGACGTTGATAGTGCTTTCCCTTGTGTCCTATCTTCAGCCTTCAGCCAGTCTTCTGTGCAAACGAGCATCTCTAATGTGTCGGGCTTCATGCGATTCCTGTAATAAGATAAAACCCTGCCACTTGTAGAAAATGCACTCTCAGAAGCAACTGTAGAGACAGGAGGAGTTAGTAAATCTTTAGCCATAATTGAGAGAATACTAAAAGTGTGTTCATGTTCTTTCCACCATTGTAAAATATCTAGTGGAGAAATAGTAGGCTCAGAATCTTGTTGGTTATACCAATTTAATTCATTTGGTTGATTAGTCCTAGGTTTTTTTGATTGAATTTGTTCAAGTAAATTAAATGTTCTATCACCAATTCTACTTTTACCCTTACCTACCAGAAGAAGAACTAACTACAGAAGTTGTACTACTAGAAGCAAAACGTCTATCATAATAATCATACAAGTTATTTAACGTAGATTCAAACTGAACTAAAAAAGTAGTGCTATCAATTGTTAATTCTACATTTACCTCTAAATATCCAAAAAACATTTCTATCAAATTCTTCATACCTTCTAATTTGATACGAGGATCCATAACAGTAGCAACACAAATCAACATCGGAGGAGGAAAATAATACTTCCAAAATTTTTGAAATGCAGGTTTTACAATCTCACTAACATGGGGATCATTTAACATTTCGTTAAATGTTCGCATCATGCTAACTAATTCAATAAAAATGCTACTAGAAGTAGATTCATATATTTTTGAAAATTTTAAAGTTGCGGTTTTAAAAGGTTCTAAAAATTTCAACAAAGATTCGGCAAAAAACCAATCGGGGGGAGTCATTTCAAAATTCTGCATATTTTTTGCGATACAAAAATCATTTACAACTGCTTTATATTCGGTGACAACATTTAGTAAATCAAAAGTAGAATTTCATCGGTGTCTAACATCCTTTGGAAATCTTCTAAAAGGAACATTTCTAACCCTACACCAAGCTTTCCATTCTTGTAAAATGCTTGGACTTAATGCAATGAAATGTACGCAATTCTTAATTTTAACTATATATGGATCAGCTATTCTTAATGCATCTTGAACACATAAATTTATAATATGACATGCACATCTAACATGAAAAATATTGTCAGATGGAGGGTTTAATACAGATTTTAAAGTAGTAATTGCTACATTGTTATTAGATGCATTATCAAAACTAATAGCCATAATTTTATCGCGTATATGAAAAACATCACAAATTTCTATAATACGATTTGCTATTTCAGCACCACTATGGGGATACGGCAACGCCGCAAGTGATATGATTCTTTTTTGAAGAATCCAATCATTATCGATCCAATGATAGGTTATTCCCATCGTTGGAATATTGTTGACACCCGTCCAACAATCCGAAGTTAAACTAACCCTACAAGTTAAACTCCATAAAATTACAATCAAAGCGTCCTTCATTTCAATGTACATTTTAAAACAATTCGATTTGCAAATATTTCTCGGAATTCTTTTAAAATGAGGGTTTAAGGCCGTTTGATTAAAATTTTCCAAGTTCCTACTCTCGGGATAGGAAAATGGTAACTCTTCCTTAATGACTAATCGGGCCATTTCCCGACGAACAAGATCGGGATCATAAGGGTGGCTATCAACTAGACCGGCCCTAGGGTTGATTTTTTGTTGGCCTTTTATTTGATCAAGAAGTTCTTTATGATTATGTTGGATGTGCCTACTAATTATACCGGTGCCGTCACCCCTCTTGAATTTGTATGTTTTACCACATGTTTCACAAACTTTCAAACCTATACCCGGAGTATGTTCGTCCGGGATATAATCATAAAACTTATGCCAATCGTTAGTTTCTCCTCTACTTTTCCTACTACTACGGAGTTGTGTGGTTTCGGTTGGTTGTTGTTGTTCTTCTTCTTCTAATTGTATGTCACCTATAACCTCGTCGTGTGTACCCCATTGTTCCATAGTAGGATCATGGTATTCTTGGGCGGGCTCACTAGTTGGGATAATTGGTGGCCTACGTGAAGAGGAGGAGGAATCTTGTCCGCTACGACCGCTACCGCGTGATCTAGATATAATGTAGTAATGTGCTAAAGTATGTGTAAAAAAAATACAATGTAGGAGCGGTGAATTATACAAAAAAAATCTAAAAAACAAGAGGGTTGAGATAGAGAAGTTCAAAAAACGAACAATAATTTTAACTACAACGCAAAAAAAAATTTAACGAGAGATGTATGAAATTTTGATATCGTTCACCGTGGAATATGCGTATGTAAAAAAAACCGTGAAAATAAGAATAGAATAGAAAAGATGGAGGAGCGCTTTGCCGATTCCCCAATCGAAGAGTTGAGGAGAGGTTGAAGTAGATTTGACGATGGTTGAAGAGAGTTGAAGACGTTGAATTTTGATTCCGATACGACCGAAATTTGATTGTGTATATGCCTCGTTGTAGACTTGTCTGATGAATACTACAATTGTTGAAAAATTCTTTACAAATGATGTATAATAGTAGAGAGTAAGAGAGTGAGGTGTGATTTTTTATGAGATTTTTGGAGATATTTATAGGCTCAATATGTGGGAAAAAACAAAAAAAAAAAAAAAAAAAAAAAAAAATAACGGCTCAAAGAGCCGTTCGGAACGGCTCTGGACAGAGGGGGGGATTTTTCGACCGTTCGACCCGCGGGTCGACCCGCGGGTTGGCGGGTTGAATTCGCGAGCTTAATGGGTTCGTGGGTCGGGTTTCTCGAGTTCAATTCGCATTATTTGCGACCCGGGTCGACCAGGTACTGTTCACCGGGTTTGACCCGAACCCGCCAAGTTGCTAACCGGGCCGGGTCGCCGGTTGACCCGGCCCAGTTGCCATCCCTAATCAATTCTATAATTTTGTGATTTTTCGACCGGAGTTTAAATACAAATTTTAAACCCTGATTAATCCTAATTCTTAGTCCAACAACTAACCTAACTCTCCTACACATTATTTTCTTCCTCCCTACGCTTCTTTTTCTCCCTCCCTATAATCTCTACTTCCCCACTTCTGCATATGCCAATCTCTCCCTCCCATTCTTCTCCTACAGCCTAACTCCTACTCCTGACTTCTCCTCCTTATTCTTATTTTCTTACACCATGCATGCAAGCATTCTGCCTTTCCCTTTCTTTCCATATGTATGCACACATACATGCAGCATTCTCACTACATATTCTTCTTTTCTTCTTTGCTTCTCCTCCTCCCGCCATCATCTTCCTCTGTCTTCTTCTTTTTCTCTGCTTTCTTCACACCCGAGAGCCCAAGAAACACCCGAGCTTCACTTTACCCTCCACCTTCGAGCCAACGACTTTTCTTCTACGGTCCTGTGAACCCCGAAAAACAACCCAATGCCGTGCCACCTTGTTGTTGTTGTCGCTCATCGTTGCTACCGTTGCTCGCTCGTTGCCGTCTTGCCGCCGTTGTGCCGCCGTCCGTTGCCAATGTCGCTTCTTCTTTCCGTGGTTAACACCACCACCGTAATCGTCACGTTATAAGGCAAGTACTTTGTACACTCATTTTGTTCTCGTACAAGCATTTTTCTTGGACTCGTGACAAGTAGTCTAGTTATTATCATGTTTTATTATCAAATTTCGTTCTAGTCACTTGTTCCATGCTATATCAACTCAAGAGTGAACCATTAACACATTTCGAATCGTATTATCGAATATCGAATATTCAACCTTACTATCTCTAAATTTCTTGATCTTGCACTAAGAATTCGACTATGCTCCCGATACTGGATTGAAGATTTTCTACATGGAAATCATAGCCCATCGAGTCCTGAATCCAGAACATCTTACGGTTTCTCAATCGGATATATAGATTATGAGATATCGCGATTTTAGTACTGGCATATCGTGAATTTCTGAACCTGCATGGGATTACTAACCGGTCTCTTGTACTTAGAATTCGATCATGTTCCCGACACTGGATCGAAAAACTTTCTACATGAAAATCGTAGCCCTTCGAGTCTAAATATCCGGAACATAATACAGTTTCTTAATCTGATGTACAGATTGTGAGATATCGCAATTTTAGTATTGTGACTCTGAATTTCCAGAATGCGCGCGAAACATCGAAACCAGCGAAGAATGAGTTTGTACGCATAGCTACTGTCTCCAGAATGTATCGTGTGAATATGCGTTGGAACCGAAAGAGAGTCTACTTTCTAGAATCTCTGACGGAATCAGATTTGCTTTTCTGTAACAACGGAAAAGTGAGTTTGAATGCAGATATGTCAAGTTGTCTAAAAATTCATCTCTACGTTTTTGCATATAAACCCGTTATTTTTCATATTTAATGAACTGAGTGTATTATTGTTCTTGTAATAATAACTTGCATAGATATAATAGGTTGATAGCATGTATTTTATACTACTTGATAATTTATAATAACTACTCCCGATACATGTACTCGTTTTACATCTCATATCCATGATTACTATCCTTGATATTTTTCTAGATTAACTGTTTTCACTACATCGTTCCACTAGTCGTACCAACTGCATATTCATAATTAATTATAAAAGAATAACAAGCCGGGGTTATAAGGGTACGGCTTAGTAATGGACAATATAGGGGAGTATACTCGGAAGGGGGCCCATGTTTTCCGAAATAGTGATTCTTGATTCTTGATTCTTGATTATACAATTCTTGATTACATAATTCTGGATTACATGATTTGTAATTACATGTCTTGATACTATCACTGGAAGACCCGAGTACATAATCCTATAGAATTCACTACTTAAGTCTAAACGTCACATGATTGATATGCACCGAACTTGTGGTATGGGGCACAGGATTGCGTGCATTAGATAAGTTAATAAAACAGATAAACTTGAGATTTTCACTAAGCATGTTTCTTGATTACATGACTCTTCATTACATGACTCTTGATTCTTGATTACATGATTCTTGATTACATGACTCTTGATTACATGACTCTCGATCCTTAATTACATAATTATCGATTAACTGAGCCTAGGTTACCAATTGCTTATACCTTGAAGTCTTGAATACACTAGTTACAGTTATTACTTACATGATCATATTGTCCCAGTTCTTTGCTTCCTTCTATATTATATTTGCACTGCTACTTCTTGTTTCTTCCATGTTATATCTTGTTATATTACCCCTTTTTCTGTTTATTGCTACTTGCTGCCCGAAACTTGCTCTAACGGGTACTTTTTTATTTTTCTTTGAGTTAATAATTATACAGGTACTGATGGACCCGCGAAACAGACTTTCTAGATGATCGTTGCTGCTTTATTACTACTCCATGTTGTTTTTCTTTCAGTTGTTATTTTATCTAGTTGTTATAGCGAACTGCTTATCGTATTGTTTTAATTATGACACCTTGTATTCCCGGACATCTTGACCCGATGTTGATGTAATATCCAGATTATGGTTATTCTATTTCCAGCTCATGTGATCATTATATTTGTCTGCGTGAATGTGTTACAAATATCTTGTTGAGCTTATAATTGTACAGCTTATGGATGATGTATATCATTCGCTGGGCCTCAGTTGCGTACCTGTATTTCCGTATAGTGGGAAGCGGAGCGTGACATGCAGCCTTGAATTCAACAAAGGCCCAAGAGGGTAGCACCATGCCTAATACCAAATGATGAGGAAAGTTAAAGAAGAAGAAACTATAATATTTCATAACTCACAAAGAGAACGAAAATGAGATAAAATGAGTATTACTCAACTCATTAACATTCATAATAGTCAAAAATACACAAGTCTCCCTCATGCTAACAGTTTATAGTTCCCATTACATACTTATCATTCATTCTCATTATTGAAACACTAGGTAACCATATTCCACATTTTCTTCTATTTAAAAAAAACATATTCAACACAATAGTGTGTTTTTTCAGCATGTTCTATTCGATACTGGTAGGAGAAGAACCCGACTCGGTATTGTTAAAAATAAAAAAAGAGGGGAAGCAGAACAAGTAAAGATGATATGGATCACCCCTTCTTCTTGCGCCAAAGATCTTACCATTTCTGAAGGAACTGGAGCTACATTTCTTTTCCATTTCCATTCCAGAGTTCCTATGTGTTTCCACGCCCTTTTTTTGAGACCACGAAAAATGAAATGGACAAATTCCTTTTCTTATGAACACATACAAGAATGAACACATACAAGAAAAAGGATAATGGTACCCCACTCCTAAAAATGCTCCAAAGATATTCAAAGTATTTAAGTAAGAAACTCAGAAGGCAGTCAAAATATTTATGAAAAAGTGGGCAATCATCCCCTTGCATCAACTTCGCACGACATCAATAAGCCATCAGAAGAACCTGTAATTCCAATTAAACTCCAATCAGACTCAAATTAAACTCCAAGTCCCCAACCAGATGTCTATATCTGTTACGAAAAAAAAATCCACATAACAAAATTCATATACAGATATCTCAATAACAACCAAAATCAAAACTAACACAAACTGCAAAAGTCTAGAGAAGTTTTTGGAGATTTATGAAGACGGGAAAAAATTTCAATAAGTTGATAAACTAGAAGCCACACTCGAATAATGGCATTGGGTGCACTGGCAATCCTTGGCTACAGGTCAACACGCTATTGGAATTCCTAAATAGCCAGTATTGTAACTTCAAATTATAACAATGATTGCTTGATTTCAAAATAATTAACCACTATATAAGTAAACCAATTTGGCAAACTCCGCATAAATTTCTTAAATTTCTTCAAATAAGCAACACTAGAATAAATTGCATACAGAATGCCAATTGTAATCACATCCATTTTCTAGAGTAGAAAAGGTGCACCAAAAACTTCAATGCATTACAAAGCACCATAGACATCAAACCTGCAATTAGACTATACGAAAGAAAACAATCACTCAACCAAAAGCAAGAGAAGTATACTCCACATTACTGAAAGAAAATAACAAAATTTTGGCCTGCATTAGCTAGAATTTTTTGCAGTACTAGGCCACTTTTTGAAACTATTTACGATTTTAGGCCAGTTCACAAACTATTAGCACTTTTGGCTAGCCAGTGCCACGTCAGCAGCGGCCGCTATTGGGAATAGCGGCCTCTTCATAGCGACCTCGCACACTTGTCAGCTTATAGAGAGGATATTGTATAATGGACACGACTTGGTGTAACTGAGGTCGCTATTGTCAATAGCGGCCTCGGTCGCTATTCCCAATAGCGACCGCAGGTTGGCCCAATCGCTTTTAGGCCCACCTGAGGTCGCTACTGGGAATAGCGACCTTAGTTAGACGAGGCCGCTATCGACAATAGCGATCTCAGTTACACCAAGTGGTTTGCAAATTATACAATACTCGCTATAATCTGTCAAGTGTGAAAGTACAATGTGTTGGTCGCTATGAAGAGGCCGCTATTCCCAATAGCGGCCGTTGCTGATGTGGCACTGGCTAGCCAAAAAGCTAATAGTTTGGGAAGTGGCCTAAAATCGCAAATAGTTTCAAAAAGTGGCCTAGTACGGCAAAAAATTCCATTAGCTATTGATCCCAGCAGCATTTCTCCTGTACAGTTCACAGTCACCCCCATCATTATCTGCAAGTTGAGAAAGAACACAGCAGAGTTACAGAATGAAAGATACATTAAAAACAGTAGGCCACAGTATTTTTCAAATACAAATTGCTACTCTCAAAAGAGAATCCCTAATGGCATATAGATAGCAAGTGTACACATAGCTGCCATTTTTCAACTGCAAATTGCAGTCAATGATCTTTCATTTTGAATTGTTAATCATATAGTGATCTTGATCCAGTTCTCCAATGAAAGAAAGCTAGTATTTGAAGTCTCCATGTAGTCAATATACTCCAATTTGAAGTCTCCATGTAGTCAATATACTCCAATCTTCCTTAGGTAATACATAGGTAAACTCTTCCTTGTAATACACATGAATCTCATCATGAAATCAAATGTAGCAAAAGGTCACACACCACTTCACCCAACAAACTGATCTTTGACAAGATATCTTGAAGCTCGCATAGATCAAAGACAGTTATTCAACACTTACCTCTTTCTATTGCTTCGATTGAATTATATGAACAATGTTATCAGAAAATGATATTATAGTGCTTCAGCTAATTTTTTAAATTGATTTCACTAATTGTATTAATCTATTATATGCAGCTGAAACACCTTATCTAGCAACAACTGGTTTTCATTTGGAGAAGAGCACGAACCAAGCATGCAATTGTGAACAAGTCCTTTTCCCTCTCTTCTTTCATTATCTAGTTTTCATCATTCAAGCTATCAGTTTAAATTTTGTAAATACTGAATTAATTGTCCAACAATAAAATGAAAAAAAAAAAGAAAAAAAAAGACAAACTAGAATCTCACCTTCTCAAAACCGTCATGGTACTGTCTCAGATCGCCGCTTGATGCCCTGTACTGACTATCAATCTCACCATCCATCATCCTTTCAAACCATCCACAACAACACAGCCACACAAATGCATCAAGTACATAGTTGCACTTAACTATGTACTTGATCGCTCGCTCGATGCCCTGTACTGACTATCAATCTCACCATCCATCATCCTTTCAAACCATCCACAACATCACAGCCACACAAATGCATCAAGTACATAGTTGCACTTAACAGAGAGAAACATAACTGGGTTTGTACCTAAATATTACCCCACAAAATAGAGTTCCAGGTCTCTTCCATAAAATAAACAGATGACAAACCATTGCATTTTAAACGCTGTTCTCCCTACCTGTGTCCCCACTTAGGAGCACTAACCAACTTCTAGAAGGCATACTCATAATCCCCCTTAACCCGAAAGTTCTCATCTCACATGAGCAGTCATAACCTGTATTGATACATCTGGAACCAAGGTCCAAGTCTACCCCTTTAAAATACAGATCCAAACAATTTTCTAGCAAAATAGAATAATAAAAAAGCCGCTTCCTCTGCTCACCGTAGCTGGCCTGCACGCTGACCTGCATGCTTCCTCTGCTCACCGTAGCTGACCTGCACGCTGCTCCAGCATACTCACCACTTTATATTTACGAGTCTGCTTTGCTACTAACTACTAAAGAGTGCAAGTTCAACCACAGGAAACTGCAACAAAGAACCTACAGGCATTGTGACTTCCAAGGAGTTCAGATTACAAATCCAAACAAACACAAACAAAATGAAGCAACATATTTTTCATGCTACCATTGCTGACTGGATAGGATTTGTTATTCTGCTACCCTTGCTCTCACTTGCCATCCCCATGCTTTGCTTTTGTGTGAGATTGAAGAGCGGTTTTCAGAGCCGAAATTCCTGAGCATTAATAAAGAAGTGTGAATTAATAGTAGAATACCTTTGAACAGTGCCTATGTTACGTTATGAATGAGGATATGGTTGTTCGATATTATGAGAGTTATTAGTTTAGTTTAGTCTCATATCGAATAATGTATTGGTTTAGTCTTCCCCTCTCTCCTATATATAGAAGACATATTGTACTCAGTCAATCAATCAATAAAAAATATTTTCCTACCCCTAATTCTAACATGGTATCAGAGCCTATAGTCCTACAAGACCTATACTATCTTTATCCTCATCATCGAGGTGGAGTGATTCTCGCCTTCATCGAAATCACTCCACCTTCCGTCGTCGATCTCCCGACATCCTTCTTCTGATCTTGATCAAAACCCTAATCTCCTTCTCCCTCAATCAATAACCACCAAAAACCTTAACCCTAATCCACAACAACACCAAGAGCGGCTACAACAACTTCGGCAACTCTCAACTTCGGCGACGTCAGAGAGATCCACAACCAAGACCTCTCCTTCACCTCTCCAACTCCCGACCTCCATCAACCTCCGTCCTACACCACAGCAAAACCCAAACACTTGGGGGGTTTCGTTCTCAGACCCGAGTCCAATTAATGGCGTCGATAGCAAGGTATACCCCCGACTGTATCAACAACACTCCGAAATCCAACTTCGGCAAACCCTTGTCGCTTCTCTTCTCTGAGACTGACACAATCAAAACCCACCACTGAGCTCCTCTTCCATCGCATCCAAAAGCTCCCTCTCCCTTTCGACCAAATCCCTAAACCCATCTCCGACCAACTCCTAAAATCCCGACCGCTTTCCATCCCGAATCCCCGATGGCAACATCGCCTCACCAAACACCCTAGCCGCCGACACCCCCCTAATGCATCTCTCTTCTCTTTCACCCTAGCCGCCAATCTCCACTCTTATCTCAAAATCCTAACCCTAATTTTCCGTTTCCCTGTCTATTCATAACCAACCCAAACCAAATCCACACCCGAAACCCAATACTACGCCCGAAACCCGACCCGAACCCACTTCCCAAATACCCTATACTCCAACAACCCAAACCCATTTTCTGTTTTTTATTCAAATAAAATATTTAAACAAAAAAATTAAAAAAAATTTCCTTGCAGGTTCTTCAGCTTCTACAGTCCCGCTTCTGCATCCAGCTCCCACTACAAGCTCACACAGGTTAATACATCGTGAGTTTGAGAGGGGGAGATCCTAACATCATTCCAGATTCCAACATATTATTTCTCAATTTGGGGGTGAGATCCCAACATGCGCCAATAGTGGCGCCAATACAACATACTACTTTTTCTCAGTTTGGGGGTGAGATCCAACATGCGCCAATAGTGCGCCAATATAACATACTACTTCTCAGTTTGGGGGTGAGATCCCAACACGTGCAAAGAGCGCGCCACCACTACTTCCTTCCATTACTACTACTACGTCTCAAGTTAGGGGTGAGATCCCATCATAGTTCGGGATATGGAGATCCTGCCACAATTCAGGATATGGAGATCCCAACAGTGCGCCACTGAAGTCAGGGGTGAGATCCCATCACAGTTCGGGATATAGAGATCCCACCACAGTTCGAAATCTGGAGATCCCAACCGTCCCACTACTACTTCCTTCCACTACTACTACTACTATTCTCAAGTCTGAGGTGAGATCCCAACACATGCACCATCGAGCACCTTTCCTGTGTCATCTACTTGAGTGTTGTTCCTGCATCACAGTTTGTTGTACTGCCACATAAACATCATCAATATTCCAAACTCATGTTGTTTGATCCAACTTGAGTTTTAAAGCGGGTGTTAGATATTATGAGAGTTATTAGTTTAGTCCCATATCGAATAATGTATTGGTTTAATTTTTCCTTCTCTTATATATACAGGAGACATATTGTACTCAGTCAATCAATGAATAAAGAATATTTCTCTACCCTAATTCTAAGTAATTGGAAAATATTATTAGATTATTGGATTGATTATAACTCAGTACAGTGACTCCCTATGCAGGAGGGAACCAAATACTGAACTGATGTATAACTCGATATGGGACTAAGTATATATTACAATATCTAACACCACCTCTCAAACTCACAGTAGATCGAACAATGTGACGAAATCTCTGAACAATGTGAAATTTGGTGAAGAAGTTTGTTGTCTGCTGTGAAGAGGTAACAGAATAAAGGAAAATGGTCTCTGCTTCAAAATGCTCACGAACATAGTGGCAATCTATCTATATGTTCTTCGTTCGCTCACGAAAGATGGAGTTGTTTGCAATATGTAAGGCACTCTGGTTATCACAATGAAGAGGAGTAGCTCCTGTGAAAGTGACACTCATATCTGATAACAACCAATGAATATGAACAATCTCTCGAGTAGTAGCTGCCATGGCTCTGTACTCTGCATCGGTAGAAGAACATGCAACAACTGCATGTTTCTTGCTTCGCCATGAGATCAGCAAATCACCAAGAAATAGACAGAAATCTGTGGTGGACCTTCTGGTGGTAGGATCATCCACTAAATTTGAATCAGAATATGGACTGAGCTCTAGTTTGGATGTAGAAAGCATGAGTAATGAGCGAGTGATAGTGCCCCAAAGATATTTGAGGATCTGAAGAAGAGCACCGTAGTGAACTGATGTAGGAGCGGAAACAAACTAACAATATTGACTGCATGAGCAATATTGGGTCTGGTCATGCATAAGTAAACAAGTTGTCTAATAATCTGCCTGTATCTAGTAGGGTAGGGAAGGAGTTCGCCATCTGTGGGACGAAGCTTCACATGAAGCTCAAATGGAGTATCAGCTGATCGACTGTCAGAGAGACGTGCAATGGAGATAATATCTTATGTGTTTTTCTGTTGAGAAATAAGTTTCCCCTGAGATCCATGGGCAATCTCTAGACCCAGAAAGTAGCGTAATCTGCCAAGATCTTTCATATGGAACTGCTGGTGAAGGTATTTCTGAGTGGATAAATGTCTGCAGAATTATCACCAGTAATAATCATGTCATCAACATATAATAATAGAAGGACCTTCCCCTGCGGTGATGACCATATAATCATAGAGTGGTCATGTGAACTTTGACGGAAACCAGCCTGTGTGATGACACTGCAAAAACACTCAAACCAGGCTCGAGAGGCTTGTTTCAGACCATAAATAGCACGACACAGACGGCAAACATGACGAGTGGGAAAGCCAGGAGGAGGATGAATGTAAACAACATTAGATAAGGTACCATGAAGAAAGACATTCTTCACGTCCATCTGGTATAACGGCCATTGACGAACGTCGGCAACGACAAGGAGAGTGTGAAACTGTAGTCATCTGTGCAGCCGGGATAAAAGTCTCATCATAATCAATGTCATGCTTCTGAGTAAATCCTTGGGCAACTAGACGAGCCTTGTGCCGTTCAATGGAGTCATCAGGTCGATATCTGACCTTGAAGATTCACTTACACCTAACAAGCTAGATGCCCACAGGCAGTGAAACAGTATCCCTGTCTGATCAAATGCACTGAACTCCTCTGCAATAGCTTCCTGCCACTCGGGATATTGAATAGCTTCCTGGTAAGTTCTGGGCTCACGTGTAGAGTTTATAGCAGTGAGATACTCATGAAATTGTGGTGAGTAGGAGGGTTGGGTGGCAAAAACCAAACTGGTCTGAAGAATCAGTGACATCAGGTGTGTAATGTACCGGTGGGATACCCGACGTAGAGCGTGCAGACTGACAGACCGGTGGCAGATGGACAATGTGTGGGGGGGGGGGGGAAGATAGGTGGAGTGGGTGCATGCAGCTGTGGGGATTCAAGTGGTAAGGTGCATACTGCTGTGGAGAGGCAGGTGGTGTCTCCGTAGGAGGAATAATAGGGAGAACGTCAGTATGAGATGGAAATGGAGTCAAAGGAGTGGGATCAAATGGAATTCATAAAGTGTGGCCGGGGAGATAAGCCCAACAACTTGGGAGTTCAGAAAAGTAGCATCTTCAGGAGAGGTCAAGTAGTAGGGAGATTCTTCCACATAGGAGACATGTCAGAAAATATGAATACGACTTGCTACAGGATCAATACAACGATATTCTTTATGCTCAGGACTGAGACCTAGGTGAACACACTTGGCAGCTCGAGCGGTGAGCTTCGTACGCTCAGTGGAAGGGAGAAGGACATAACATGTGCACCCAAAAGTACGGAGCATACTGTAGTCTGGTGGTGAGTTACGAAGAGCCTCATAAGGTGATGTGTTAGATATGACAGACGAGGGAGTGATGTTAATGAGACTAATAGACGTCATGATAACTTCAGCCTAGAAAGAACGAGGAACAGAAGATGAGAGTAAAAGAGCACGAGTCATCACAAGAATGTGACGATGCTTGCGTTCAGCTACACCATTCTACTCATAAGTGTGAAGACATGATTGCTGAAAGAGTGTAGCATGAGATTGAATGATCGAGCTCATAGTAGTGGAAGTGTACTCACAAGCTCCGTCTAAGCAAAAATTTTTGATACGCACACCAAACTGAGTGTGAACCATGTTCGTAAAAAACTGGTAATATCAGGTATTTCAGAGCATTGGTGCATAAGAAACACCTGTGTATCGAGTAAAGTCGTCAATGAAACTAACATAATAGAGATAACCTTTGTGAGAAGGTATAGGAGATGGTCCCCATATGTTACGATGAATAAGTTGAAAAGGATGGGTGGTTTAAGAAGTGCTTTTGTTATTAAAAGGCAGTGCTATGTGTTTAACTAAATGACAACCAAACTGGTAAATATCGATCTCATAGTAGTGGAGGTGTAACTCACAAGCTCCGTCTAAGCGAAATTTTTTGATACGCACACCAAACTGAGTGTGAACCATGTTCGTAAAAAACTGGTAAATATCAGGTATTTCAGAGCGTTGGTGCATAAGAAACACCTGTGTATCGAGTAAAGTCGTCAATGAAACTAACATAATAGAGATAATCTTTGTGAGAAGGTATAGGAGATGGTCCCCATATGTTAGAGTGAATAAGTTGAAAATGATGGGTGGTTTAAGAAGTGCTTTTGTTATTAAAAGGCAATGCTATGTGTTTAACCAAATGACAACCCTGACAATCAGACAAATGAGTAAAAGAGAGAGGACCAAGGGCACCACTACGAGCTGAAGTCTTGAGTCGAGACTTACTAATATGTCCTAAACGTCTGTGCCACAGATCAACATAAGAGAGCACATCACCAGCAAAATGAAAATGAGATATATGTGCATGAAGAAATTCTAGATGATATAGACCACCCTGTCGACTAGCACACCGAACCTCCAGACCAGTTTGAGAATCAGTTATAGAATAACCTAAATAATCAAATGTAACGATAAGGCCACTATTGCAAAGTGCACTAATGAAAATAAGGTTCATGGAAAATAGGGAGTATAAAGAACAGAGTGGGAGAGCAATTAGACCCTGAGTGTGTAGCGAGGAGTTGTGAGCCATCGGCAGTGTGTAGGGATGGAGAGTGAGAGGTAAGGGCAGTGCTGGTGGTTAGCAGTGTAAAATTACTAGTAAGATGATGTGATGCACCACAATCTAAAATCCAGGAAGAATTCATACTGAAAGTAACGAAGAATGCAGGGGCAGAGGGGCCAAGTCATCACCAACACACACCTACCCCTCGTCGTGTCGCTCCTCATGAAGGAGAATCCTGAGGGTCAGCTAGATCCCACCGGGAGGAAGACTCGGTCCATCTCCGTCTCCACGAGATAGAGAGGCGCCTTGGCAGACTGGAGAAAGAAGAAGAGCAGCGGGCGAGGAATTTCTGCCCGAGCAGGCTCCAGAACCATCATGGAAGCCCCTGTCCCAGAAAACTTCAAGCCCCCTCACTGAGTCTTACAATGGGGGAGTCAGACCCCGCTAACCACATCGAGAGTTTCAAAACTCTCACGATGATTCACCAAGCTTCGGATGCGCTCCTTTGCAAAACCTTCCCAGCTATGCTGAAGGGATCCGCGAGAGAATGGTACTCCTGGGTGACCCTGCCTCCATCTTCTCCTTCGATCAGTTCAAATAGCTCTTCCTTAAGCCCCCTCACTTTGAGTCTTACAATGGGGAGTCAGACCCCGCTCACCACATCGAGAGTTTCAAAACTCTCACGATGATTCACCAGGCTTCGGATGCGCTCCTTTACAAAACCTTCCCAGCACGCTGAAGGGATCCGCGAGAGAATGGTACTCCCGGGTGACCCTGCCTCCATCTTCTCCTTCGATCAGTTCAAAGAGCTCTTCCTTGCCCATTTTGTGAGTAGCCGCCAGGCCAAGAAGAAAGGCGTGCACTTAAGGGACTATGTCAAGCGCTTTACCACCGAGGCTCGGTCTATAGCCTCCCTTGATCAGTCGGTGGCCTCTGCTGCGTTTCGACACAACATTAACCACGTCGACTTGAAGGCATCTCTCGCTAAAAAACCGCCCCAGGACTTCTCGGAAGTCCTGCTGAGGAGCGAGAAATATATTCGAGCGAAGGAGGCCTTCCTCCCACTTGATCAGAAAGAGCCCCTGTCCGGGAACAAACGAAAGGGTGCAGACGAAGAAGGGGCTAAGAAGCTCCAAAAGGATAATGGTGGCCAGCGCCACCCTCCTCGTTTTGAGAAGTTCACCCCTCTTAACGCCAGTGTCTTGGCCATCCTAATGGAGACCGAGAAAGAAGGGTTGCTCCAACCACCCTCGAAGATGAATACACCCAGTAAGAAGAGAACATGGACAAATGGTGCCACTTTCATAGGGACCATGGCCACGACACAGATAATTGTCGGGCCCTCAAAGATGAGATCGAGGCCCTCATCCAGATGGGGCAACTAGCCAAGTTCGTAAGGAAGGACAGAGCAGATCCTCTGCCTCCCCAAGGGGCGAATAAGTGAACTGAAAGACCTGTTGAGACCCCTGACTCCGAAGCTGAAGCTGTCGTACACCTCATTCACGGAGGCCAAATGGGGGGAGAGTCTCCTCCCGAAAAGCCTTAGTCCGAGAGGTAAACTCAGTGCAGAATCATCCTTCCCCCAAGGGCCTTGGGGTTCTTGTCACCTTTTCAGACAAGGATTCGGAAGGCATCTGAACGCCTCATTGTGATGCTCTCGTGATAAACCTTCATATGGACAACTCGAAGTGCGTCGAATCCTAGTCGACAACGGCAGTTCGGTCAATATCCTTTTCTCTAGCCTTCCAGGGCCTCAAGTTGTCTAGAGACCGCCATAAACCCACCGGCTACACTCTCCACGAATTCTCCGGTGTGCCAGTGACGATCAAGGGACTTAAGTTGTCCAAGTATTCAGTGACTCACAGCTGGTGGTGAACCAGGTTTCGAGAGAGTATGAGGCGAGATGATCGCATGGTCAAATATTTGGCCAAGGTCAAAGAGCTGCTAGCTACTTTCACAGAAGCAGAACTCCAAAGAATCCCCAGAGAGGAGAATGGGAAGGCAGATGCCCTCTCAAAGTTGGCTTCCTCTTCCCTCCAGGGGCTTGAACGTACCGTTTTGATAGAAGTCCTTTTCAGACTTAGCATCGAGGAAGAAAGCCCCAAACTAATGGAGATACTGCCCCTTGAACTCGGCGAAAATTGGATGAAGCCCCTACTCGAGTTTCTCAATGAGGCTAGAAAAGTCAGAACTAGAGCCGAGCGATGCACGCTCATCGAAGGCGTCATTGTATAAGCGCTCTTATACTCAAGTCGGCAGACCCTACTTGAGATGGCTCTCCCCCGAGGAGGCCCAATACGCTCTAAAAGGGGTCCATGAAGGGATGGGGTGGCACACATTTGGGAGCAAGGTCTCTCGCCCGCAAAATCCTAAATCATGGCTATTTCTAGCCCACACTCCTTAGCGACGCCGAACAACACATTCGCCAATGCGCCCCTGCCAAAATTTCTCAACAATTTGGCGCTTACCACAAGCCCAGCTGTCCTCCTTATCCAGTCCAATCCCTTTCGCAATGTGGGGGATGGACTAGCTCGAGTCATTCCCTCTAGCGCCTGGCCAGCTGAAGTTCCTTGTCGTTGCGATCGACTACTTCTCCAAATGGATTGAAACCGAGCCTTTAGCAACAATCACTGAGAACAGAGTCCAGTAGTTCTTTTGGAAGAACATCGTTTGCAGGTTCGGTGTACCTCGAATCTTAGTAACGGACAATGGGACCCAATTTACGGGGGCAGCCTTCTGCAATTTCTGTGCAGACCTTGGTATCCAGCAACGATTCTCCTCAATATCCCACCCGCAATCCAACGGTCAAGCAGAGAACGCCAATCGGCAAATTCTCTCCGGCCTAAAGAAGAGACTGGACAAGTCTGCCAAGGGATTATGGGTCAAGCAACTCCCCAATGTGCTCTGGAGCTACCGCACTACTAAGCGGACCCCAACTGGAGAATCTCCTTTCAACCTTACTTACGGCTCAAAAGCTGTCATTCCGCTTGAAGTTGGCCTACTCTCTTCCCGCTTGATTGCCTTCAGTGAAGAGCAAAATTCGAACCAACTTCGGGGCAACCTGGACCTCATCGATGAGATTCGAGAAAGATCCTTCATTCGTCAAGAGATCTATCTACACAGGATCAAGCAGTCCTACAACAAGAGAAACTGCCCCACAAATCTTTAAGAGGGAGATATGGTTCTGAGAAAACTATCAATTTCTTTCCCGGCCAAGAAAGGAAAACTATCTCCTAATTGGGAAGGGTCGTACAAAATCTCCAAAGTTGTCCATCCTGACGCTTATCAACTTGAAGACCCGGGGGCAAGAGAGTACCAAGAACATGGAATGTGGAACACTTGTTGAAGTACCAAGAGAATGTTCAAACACCTCTCCAAACAACTTCTACCTAAAGCATTTTTGAGTTTGTTTTTTATTCTTATTACTTAGTTAATTTTCTCAAATGTAATAAAGGCTTGCAACTCAGAAGCAGCCACTTAATTCTTAATAAAAGCAATTTTCTTTCTCAGAAAACCTATAGTCTAAATGTTCTGGTTGTCTTACCCCAAAGCGTACACTTTAAGTACGAAAACTCTTTTAAACAACAAGTTCGGAGTCTAACACTTGGCTTGGTGCCACTTTAGCTGCTGGCGAACAAGCAAGTGCGAAGTAGCTCACCATTCAAAATTGCTCCCACAACTGTTGAAACTCTTTTAAACGACAAGTTCGGAGTCCAACACTTGGTTCGATGCCACTTTAGCTGCTTGCGAATAAGCAAGTACGAAGTAGCTCACCATTCGAAATTGCTCCCACAACTGTTGAAACTCTCTTAAACAACAATATCGGAGTCCAACACTTTGTTCAATGCCACTTTAGCCGCTTGCGAATGAGCAAGGCAAGTGCGAAGTAGCTCACCATTCGAAATTGCTCCCATAACTGTTGAAAACTCTCTTGAACACCAAGTGTTAGCAAACACTTAGAGAAACGACAAACTCTTAAGCCAAAAATGTTGCATGTTCCACAAGAAAGGAATAATTACATGTGTTATTAGGCGAAAGAGGCTCGTTACAAAATCAAAAGATGCAATCAACAAAAACATTGCTCGAATACTACAAATATCTTATTCCATTAAAAGTTGGGATACAAGATGGTTCTAGGGTAAAGCAGGCCTACAATAAGTTCAAAGTCTCACACAACACTTGTCCTGAAAACTCCAATGAAAGTACAAGAGCGGTGGCCAGTCCGCTATTAGGCGTCGATAAAACTACCTAGACTAAAAAAGGAAATGAAAATACTAGTACTAAGTCAGGGGTCGACCTCTTTCGAATGACTTGCGGCCATAGAAGCCTCGACCTCTTGAGCTTTGGTGGCAACCACTAAGGGCAAAGAGTCTGGAGCTGCATCTGCCTTTGTTTCGCCTCCCTCGACCTCTTCCTCTTGGCCCTCTTCATCATCTTCTTCGCCTCCTTCCGAAAGGTCGTCGAACTCGGGGACAGGATCGGAGAATAGATGCCACCCGGCGCAGTCGACATCGGAGAACTTCTCCGTGACCTCGTCTATGGCTCGGGCGTAGGCCTTCGCCATGTTCACACAGAGAAGCCCCTTGGCCTTCTCTATCGCCTGCTCCTCGGCCTCCTTCACCGCAACTATCTTCGCAACCGCGACCGCCGCCTCCTTTGCGGCGAGCTCTTGCTCCTTCAGCAACCGAGCGTTGGCGGCCTTTAGCTTGGCGACAACGGCCTCGAGGTGCTCCACCCTCGAAGTCTTCATCTCGGCCTGAATCCTTGATTGCTCGAGGTTTTTGGCGAACCGAGCTTTGTCTGCCCAAGCTCTCTCATACTCAAGCTTTAGCTCTTTCTCCTGCTCGGTCATCTTCTCCATCAGATGCCCGTAGTGGCAAGTGATCTGCAAGGAAAGCAGAACCTAATAATTCTAGCTTGAAGAACACCCACACTTAGCAAAAAAGAAAAAAGGATAGAAGATGATAGAAGACTTACCGACATGGAAGCTCGAGCTATTTCGAGTGCATCGTCGCCAACGGTCCCCGCCTCCATGGCGGTCCCCGCCTCCATGGCGGCCTTGTCCTTCGGCGTGGCAAGATGTCGAACTACCTGCATGCAAGAAGATGAATTGCCGAGGAATCCGTCGAGCTTCCTGACTTTCCAGTCAGGGACAAATCTTTTTATGTTCCTCGGTCAGGAACTCCTCGGCGTCGGCAGTTGGGGGGGACTTCCAAAGCCAAGGCTGCCGACTTGGGGAAGGCTTCCGCATCAATGGAGGCTGACGGAGCCGCCGAAGTCCCCCGCTGCAAAACCACTGCAACCGCCTTTGAGGAGTGCTCCGCGGCGGCAACAACTGTCTTCACCTTCGGCGCCACCATCTTGCTCTTCCTATTGGTGGGGGCCTTGCTGCTCAAAACCCCACGCCCCGCAAGCACCTCGTCGAAGTCCATCGATTTTGCAAAGATGGAAATATGCCAAGGATAAGAGCAAATAAAGATTCGACTAAGTCACCAAAAAAACAAAAAAAGGCGGGACGCTGAACTAAAGAATAAAGGCATACTGGAGTTTATTAGGCTGAGACCCCCCCTCCCCGAAGAGCACCTCCTCCGTCAAGTCCTTCCAATCGAACTTCGGTCAATCAAGAAGCATCTGAACCATCTTTATTTCCTCAAGGCTAAGAACAGGGCTCACCTTCGCCCACTTTGGAATCTCCTCGATCCAAGTAGTCTGTATGTTCCACTGCTCTGGACTTCGGATCAAAAAGAATTTGTCCCTCCAGTTCTTGATCGAGTCTGGACAGCTAACGAGCTTTGTCCCGTGCCTCAGAGACAGATAGTACCTAAACTCCATCTTGTGCTGCCGATGTATCCGGTACACAGTCCGCAGCACACTCAACCGTGGCTCGAAGTTCGCTACTTGACAATGGAGGATGAATCCAATGATAAGCCACCACATGTTCGACATATACTGGACTGGGCTGACCCGGTACCATCGCAACATCTCGACAACAAAAGGGTGGAGTGGTAGACGAATGCCGACTAAGAAAGCATCTACAGGCCAAAAACACATGTCCACAGGCATGACACAGCATCAGCTCGAACTCGCTCGGGATCAGAAAACACTCCCGAATTGACTTCAAGTCCTTTTCGTTGAGTATGGAGATGGTGTTGTCGACCTCTGAAGTCTCCCGAGCAATGTTCTCCACAAAGTCCCGACCCCGACCGTACATGATACGTTCGGCCAGATCATCCGAAAGCTCTCGAACTCGATGAAGCCCTGTCAAGGGCCCAGGCAGCCTGCCGAACTCCTCCATTCTCCATTCCCTCTCTACGATTGTCTCCACAACTGCCGAAGAAGTCCCTACTATGGTCTTGCCCTTGTCGACTATAGGAGCTTGACTAAAGGTCGGCTCAATGGCGACGATGGGGGAGGATGCTTGCCCCGAAGCAGCGCTAGACATTTTTTAAAAGTAAATTAAGTTATCAGAGAATTACCTTGATTTGACAGCAATGGTTGGAAAAGATCACCAGATGCAGAAAACCTATGCCGGAAGCTCCCGTTAGAAAGTAAAAATAGCCTGAGTAAAAACTCAGAGAATAAGCAAATGAAGAGGGGGTGAAGTTTTATAGAGGGGGGTTGTTGGCACATTCACCAAGGTTAAAAGCCCCCTAAAAACGCAAAGGCCTGGCCCATTTAGTGCAAAATGACAAAAAACATAGGCAACCCAAAAGACTCTTGACTGGTCAACGGTCACTGGTCAAACATCTCCACGTGTCGTCTCCTCGAAGTCGCTCTCTACTTCGGCAAGTTGTTTCGAGCATTCTTGTCACCGACGCCAAAATTGGAGGAATTGTGTTGACTGGTCAACGGTCAACGAATCCACGTGTCGTCTCCTCGAAGCCGCTCTCTACTTCGGCAAGTTGTTCCGAGCATTCTAGTCACCGACGTCGAAATTGGAGAAATGACGTTGACTAGTCAACGGTCAACGACTCCACGTGTCGCCTCCTCAAAGTCCCTCTAGACTTCCATGGCTCATTCCGAGCGTTCTTGTCACCGACGTTGAAATTGGAGGAATGGCGTTGACTGGTCAATGGTCAATGATCAACAACTCCACGTGTCACCTCCTCGAAGTCCCTCTATCTAGACTTTGGTAGCTCATTCCAAGCATTCTTGTCTCCGACGTCGAAATGGGAGAAATGGCATTGACTGGTCAACGGTCAACGGCCAACGGCCAACACCTCCACGTGTCGCCTTCTTGAAGCCTCTCCAGACTTTGGCAACTCATTCCGAGCGTTCTTATCACCGACGTCGAAAGTGGAGAAATGACCGTTGACTAGACCGTTGACTAGTCAACGTCAACGGTCAACGACTCCAACTCCTCGTAGTCCCTCTAGACTTCGGCAGCTCTCGCAGAAGCCTTCTTGACGTCGACGACAACCCCGCCACATGTCAGCCTGTCGAAGTGTCGCTGGGGTTCGGCGCCTACAGCCGAGCGCGCTCTTACCATCGACCCCCATTTGAGCGAAGAGCCACTGACCAGTCAAACACCTCTAGCCGTCTGATCGTTCAGAAAAGCGTGCTGAGGCGTAATCAATGCTCCAGATTGCGTCACGTCGATAATTAATTGATCAATTCTTTTATTTTAATTATTAAATCGAATTAATTATTTAAAAATTGCGAAAAATAATTAAAATTCAAAAAAAAAAAATTCTAAAAAATAATTATAAATTCGGGGAAAATATATTGGAACTCTTGGGAAAATAATTATTAATTAGAATGATTAATTGATACTTTTTGAAAATAGATTGTTACTTCACAAAATTGAATAAATGATTCGAAAACTGATTTAAAAATTGGAAAAAATCATTGGAAGGGCCAGAAGATCCCACAAAAACATCTGGGTACAAGGCAAGCTCAATTAAACACTGTTAAGCCCTGTGTGCGATTCTAAAGCTCGAAAAGAACCCCGATAAAATCTCGTATGCCATTAAAACGACCGAAGGCTGTTAAACTCAGTCTTCGGGAGTGGGGGGGATCATGATATAGCTAAAAATAGGATTAAATAGGGACCGTTCAAGTCGAGCACGAATCTTAAAGCTCTTAGAGGTAAAACGGTAATTTCACCTATAAACGGGTCCGAAAAGGGAACTGGGTCTTTCTACAAAGCCCAGTAACCCAAAGATGGATTTGTCTTATTCGGTATGGGCGGCAACTCATTTCTAACCAGCCCAGATATTTAAAGAGTAATTCAAATTCGTGATTATCTTTAAGAGACAGTTTAAACCGCCTCTCTTATATCATGAAACGAGTTTAAACTCTACATCTTATCCAAAAAAAACACCGAGACATTGGTATAAATGACTATCTCTAAACTGTCTCTAAAGGCTATTTCTAAACTGTACATCTTATCCAAAAAAAACACCGAGACATAGGGATAAATGACTATCTCTAAACTGTCTCTAAAGGCGACTATAAATGCCCCTCTCCCCCAACCATAACAAGGTAATCACTATTTTTCCACTACAATGCTCTTTCATAATCTTCCTGATAAATGACTAGCGTCAGAGGGTTCGTCGCCGGGATCCATCCCGGTGTATCAAACTTTTTACAGGTTAACAACAGCAGCGAGAAACAGTCAAATGCCGGCCAAAAGTCAACAGGTTTGCCTTATTTGTTTCCAAAAGAATCCACAAATACATCTGTTTGCTCCCACACAAAATCAACAGCAACAAGAGTAAAGAGTTTATCCGACTAATCTCTGCTAAGTTGTTATATATCAAGTGTAAATCCTGGCATTCGAAGAGAGGTGTTAGCATTTCAACCAAAAACTATGGCTCACGCAATTGGGTTAGAAAATTACAAGAAGAAAAACTGACAGAAGCTAAGAAATCTCGGTACAAAGGTAGCACCTACAGATGACCATGGGCACCTCCACCAAGCAACCTCCCTCCGTTACTGCCTATACCATCATCCCCAACTTCGAAATACCCTATCAGAAAAGTGCTCTCATCAGAGTGGGAAGCTAGAAAAGCCAAAGGGTTGTGTTTTAACTGCGATGAGAAATACACAAAAGGGCATGTATGCAAAGGAAAAAAATTCCTTCTACTCTTAGTGGATGAAGCAGAGTTGTCTGATACAACTGATACAACCAATGAAGTGAAGTTTACACTCAAATGCAGGAAGATAGCATCGCTCCTAAGATTTCTTATCATGCAATGTTAGGCTGCCCTTCACCCAAGACCTTAAGGGTCCAAGATAGTACACACAATTTTGTGCAGAAAAGGGTAGCCAAGTTTCTCCACTTACCTATTCAGCAAGCTACGAATTTCAAAGTAATTGTGGGCAATGGAGCAACATTGGAGTGCCAAGGCCAATGCTTAGTTGTGCCTCTATCTATATGCAAGGCTATTTATTTCATATTGATTTTTTTGTATTGACCATCCATGGTAGTGAAGTAGTACTCGAAGTTCAGAGGCTACAGTAATTAGGCCCTGTAACTACTGACTATAAGCTAGGCACAATGAGGTTTGTAGCAAACAATAATGCAATTATTCTACAAGGAGGTGAATCTGGTACTTCATCTCAGCTGCAACTGCATCAATTCAAGAGGACAACAGCCAAAGCATCTATAGCTTAATTTTATTCATTTGGTTCTAGACGAAAAGGACACTCCAAATGCAGCGATGCCGAAAGACTTACAACTCATATTACAACAATTTGAAAATGTGTTTTAAAGAACCTTCTGGCCTTCCACCAAGTAGAGATTATGTGTAACACCCATAATTCCAAAATACACTGAATTCGAGATTCCACAGGATCTTTACACTTCTTTTGTACAATTTTACAAGGAAATAAAAACTTTTCACTTTAAATCAGAGTTACATGAGATCTTTACACTTTATATTTTACAGTGGAAGCATATATCACAAATAATTTACATGTAAATGACAGCGGAAGCAAATTACATCATTATACAAAGATATAATCATGAATTATCTATAAGCATCAGTCCTCCTTTACCCTTTATCAAGCCATTTATCCTGCATACAAAACTGTGGGTACGTCAGTTTATTCAACCGACGAAAATTATACATGGCCATCCTCTCTATGCCAGAAACAGTATAATGATTCTCAATTCTTAACAAATCACAAACTTGTTCACAAACAAAGCTAAAGGGACTATCCTGTTGATGTCGTGTTGTGATTGTGCACTTAGTCCTTAATGCAATTATTATGTTATATGACACTAATGCACACTTGTTCGGATTCTATGCATCCTATACTACATAGGTCTGAGGGCAAGCCCTTAATCGTACTTCATCTTGTAGGGTTCAATCCCTCGTCATGACTTAATCTACTACTGTAACTACGGTAAGTATCCTAGATGTTTTCTGACATACGAACTCATATCTAGGCGTCCTGGAGGGAATCCCAATGCACTGACACATGACTCATCATGCAGGCATCCTGTGGTAATTCAGCTCCTACCATAGACATGACACCACCCGCAGTCGTCAAACACCCCACGAGCGTCGCCACCGGGACGGTACTCTGGAGCAGTATCGTATCCACGCCCTATCATGACTCATCATGGGACATCCTGGGATACTCTCTCGCCGCCAATCCAATGGCCCTCATACTCAATGTTTTTCTCTTACTTTCATCACATCTTCACTATGTATCTAGTCCTTATTTTATTAGAATCATGAACAAAAATCAAAGCTCTAGAGTTAGCCTCTCCACTATACCGGACTTAATCATTCATTCAACATGACCCAACTTTGGTCTTTCATTTCAAATTCCATTTCAATTCATTTCTTTCCAATTGCCGGTGGGAGACTTAGCTACTCTTTAGTTTCAATTTCAATTCACATTCACCGGAATTGAGCCTTTCAAACCCAATAGTTCATTTTCATAGTCACCAATGATTTTCCTTTTCATGTTCATAGCTTTCACAATCATACAACTTTTCATAGATTCAATAAAATGATTTACTTCATTTCATGTACACATTCATGCGAAGACAAATAGAATTTACTGCTTCTAAATTGTCACAACAAATAATCATTCAACAATAATAGATTCATTACCTTTATCATAAGGCAAATCTTAGAATTCTGAGATATCAAAAAGTGATCTGGACAGTCGACTTAGAGCATACTCAATCGACTTGTTCAGCCAAGGAAAATTCTTCAATAAACTGCTCGAAAGAGTCGACTACTGCACGTGGCCAGTCGGCTGTTCCGCAGCGCTCAAATTCAATTATAATTTACGGGAAAGTCGACTGTCATCCGAACCAGTCGGCTGTTCTATAGAGTTCAATTGAAACTTTTAATGTTCAGCACAGTCGACTGCGTCATATATTCGGTCGACTGATCAAAGTTAATTTCGAATTAAGGAATATCTCTTCCTTCTGTTCTTCAATTAGCACACAGCATTTATTCAACTACGGTATGTTCAATGTCAACAAAAATATGCGATTCTTATCCATTTACCAGCATCACAACATAGTTCATGATTAAATGTAGACTTCACATAACTAGTATTTCCTTTCACCCAAATAAAATTTCTAATCGTACATTCGTCTTTTACTCATTATTTGTCTACGGAGATAAATATTAACTCCGAATTAACATGATAGAAAAATCAAGATAACAACACACATTAAATACATCGTTTCAGGGAATTTCGAACTGTACATGTTTTATCTCATCGTACCAGTCGACTGTTCACATGATCGGTCGACTCTACAGGTAATTTCCAATTCCTCTAATGTCTTTTAGTTCTTTACTATTCATTCACATTTTCCACCTCATGTATAGCATAGAGGATTTCAATATGACCATCATTTTATCAATCAAATTTTCACACGCATGATAACATGATTTCTATTCTAGAAGTCATGAGAAACACCCACCTTTTGAAGAAATAAACGAAATCCGTAAAGCTTCCTAGTGCGATAGTATGACTCTTCCTCCTTGCTCCTTGCCAAAACGAGAGTTCCTTCGGTAGTGATGACCGGCCTCCAAAGAACACTCACTCACAACTCTCTTAAAAATATATTTTCTCTTTCAATAGAATTTTAGTGTAGAAGACAATTGAGTGAGAGGGGTATTTATACTAAATCTTTGGGTGAGATGGAGGGCTAGGATTTAGCAGATGGTTATAGGATGGATGGTTAAGATGAGAGTAGGAGTTATAGTAACTACCCACACACTCAAATAACTACCCATGTACACAAACCCACTCTCCCTCATTCAACTCAATCCGGACACCAAGAATGGTGTGCATTGCACACTACGTGCTTCGCACGTGCCACCTAGTCCCCATATAAAAATGTACAATTTTAATAAATCAATTTAATCACTACTTGTCTCTACATGACAAGTGTGAGCCCTTTAATTGATTAATTAAATTGTGGGTTTCATATAATAATGGGTTTAGGTTGTGGGCCAAGACAACCAAATCTAAAATTAGTTAAAGTGGGCTAAACTAAATAAATAGTGTTTTGGGCTTTAGAAATAAGCTTTTAGAAAAATAAAATATTTGTTCATTCAAAAATGAGATTTCAAAAAAATAAAAATAAGATACATATTAAAATTGCACGTGCACAACACGTGAAAATAATATTTTTATTCAAAGAAAGTTTGGGGTATTACATTATGACCATCAAATTCACTTACTTCCCTCATCGCAGCCAACTAATGTCAGACCCTACAAATACCCACGCTTCCAAGAAGCAGAGAGAGATGCAAGTTTCGAAGGGTTGAGTGAAGATCTTATATAACACAGCAAGAGTCCTTTCTCCTCCCCCGTATTATTGGTGAAAAAGAAAGACGGAACATGGATACCACTCAGATCAAGAACACAATATTAAATGGAGAAGAAGAAAGGAAATGATTATATTGCAAATAAGAAGAGAAAATACAAAGAGTTTTGGAAAGTTTTCTGACATTTCTTAACATTCTCATCACTATTAGATTGCTTTAATACTCTTTTCCTTTTGCTACAATCTGATCTTCCAATAGCTATTTGCCACGCGTCCCCTGCACTGACCGACCTCGATCCCTAGGTTGCAGGTATCCTCCTCAGAGTACGAGCTTGTCAGAGCGCACGTTTGGTAGTCGCTCAGATAAGTGGGCTTCTTCTTCACGCTGATGGGCCTTGCATTGTTATTGCGAGTAGTTTCCTCTGTTGCTCTGTTTGTACTATGGCCCATGGCCATATTCTCATTCATAATCGTAACAGCATCATAGCTATACTTCCGTTTTAGTAAGAACCCATACTCTAACTTTGTTTTGTGAAAAATAATACCAAAAAAATAATCTGAAAGGATGCCTGGGGTAACTATTCCACACAAAAAAAAAACCAAAAGACGGGCACAAGTAAGCATTTAAATCACAGTTTGGTGCTTAGAGCTTACTATTTTCAAGACCTACAACAATTTGGCATAATGGTCTTTTCAAATCCTAAAAGTTTACCCGACCTTACTAGTTCCCACACTGATATTTTTGTCAGAAATAGATTTGTGATATGTAAAAGAAGCGTAATGAAATTTGCAATTATTTCAAAATAAGAGTTGAGAAAGATGCTTTAAAATGAATAAACTAGTTGGGTAGCCCATCTGAAGAAGAGGAATATTAGGGAAGGATTTGCCTATATCTACTATTAGAAAATCTTCAGAAAATCTTCTAAATATGTATATGTTTAAATGGAACGTAGTTTATCATCAAACTCTATCAATGTATTAAGCAATACCATTTAACCTGTTCAAAGAGGTTTGGTCCTTTCATTATGATGAATTATGAGGAGTCAAATCATTTTAACCCTCAAATAGGTTAATTAACATTCCCCTTTTTTTGTATTTTCAAGGTAAAGGACAAATCTAGCCCTTTAGGGATCAAGTGTCACTTTTTGTGCTTAAAAGAAGCATAGGGCCCCCGGGCCTTATTAAACCTATTACTTAATCCTTTGTTAAACACACCTCAAAAAGTAAATATAAAAACTTGATATAGAACAAAATCGTTGAAAACAAAGCAGCTGCAACAATTACAACATATATATAAATATATCTATTTTGCATTGGAGTTGAGGCATACTTGTTACATGACTTGCAAGCCACTGAAAAGGCAGATTTAGGAGTTCGTTGCTTTAGGAGAAAAGGTTTAGGAGAAAAGGTTCATTATAAATGAATGCCTTCCTGAGGTTTCTCCAAAAAAAAAAAAAAAATCTCCACTTCTAGGCCTAACCTTTACCTCTTGTTTTAGTTTCTGCCCACAACTGTCACTATTGATTATTAATTTTTTAATATATTTGTAGGTGAACAGTGTCCTTTCAAATTTTATGTAGTACAAAACTTGGAAAATTCTCCAAAAGCACCATTTTGGTCAATATGAATTATCAAAATAACAGATGTCAAAACTTAAAAGTGTTGACCACCAAACAATAGGACGTATCTTTATTAAAAACATTTGAGAAACTTTTCTAACTTAAAGTTTAGAAATACAGTATTGGATGTCTTCAAATTTGGTTCAACAAATATGATTCAACAATTTTAGGGGTACCAAGTATGGTATGACCACATTCAAATTTAAATTACATTCAACAAAGAGTGAGAAAATAAAAAGGTGACACTGCAATCCAATGGCTCATAATTTCCTTTTATGTATCAACCAAATGGGACCTAATTAATAATTTGGTGGGTGATAAAAGCATAATCTTTACTGTTATAACTAACAAAATAGAGTCCATGGTTATGTGGATATGTAGAGTTTAGCATGCATATTACAAGAGTGAGTTTACATCTTTATTTGTCAAACTAATTTTAAGCAACATTCTCAATCAATGATAAGTATTGTGTACTGAGGAATAAATAAGGCCCATAAAGACATTGACAGTAGATAACAATTATTGTGATATTTACGGTATTCTAATTGATAAGTCATGCCTTTTCCATGCTAAAATTACAGGTATTCTAATTGATAAATTTGGTTGCACGCACACACACACACACGCACAACACAAAAACTGACCTGTTCTCTGTCCAGCCGGGGTGATAAATTTAGCCTTCTTTTCAAGAGCAGGTGCAAGAGTATTTGAAGTAGACTCAGCAGGTCTTTTGCCAGTTAGAGCCTAGACGGTGGACATGAAATTGAGAATGGTGCTGAATATAGACAACCAGAAAGCTAATAAACATGTGAAAAGTTATACAGCCACCTTCTTAGGCGTCTCCTCATCTTCATCGTCACTGTCACTCATTGCTCCGATCAAGCCCTGAAACATTGATTTGATCCACATGTTAGATTAAGCATAGCTTTGCTACACATGGTGTACATTGATTCGTTCACGTCAATGAGCCACTAAAATGTAATTCCTCATATCTACTATTATAACTTCAAAAGCAAATAATGTTGCTGTGATTAGCTTGTGCAGCATCATCAGACTAAAACTAAGTTCTTTTGATAACATGCAAGCATGCTTCTTCACATGCACACAATGGGAACTAGAGAAGCATTAAATCGATCAATATATCATGTCTGTATGAATTTGGTGCTCTTAGGCACACTTTGGAAACTAGAAAACTAAGGAAAACGTGAACAAATCTAGTGATTAGAATGCCTACAGTATCATTGAAATACATGAATAGGAAACGTGCACAAATCTAGTGATTAGAATGCCTACAGTATCATTGAAATACATGAAAAGGAAAACGTGCACAAATCTAGTGATTAATAAGACTGCAGTATCATTGAAATGAAGCTTAAGGTGGGTAACTTTTGGGTAATGAAATAAAACACTGAGCACTAAATATATTTATGCTTAAACGCGCTCACAGTACTGTGAATAGATATTGTAAACAGTGTATTAATGTCTAAAAAAGTTGTTCTTTTAGAGAACATTGTTTGTTCTATGCAAATGTTCCTCTGCTCACTGTAGCTGACCCACATGCTGCTCCAGCCTACTCACCACTTTTCATTTACGAGTCTGCTTTGGCTTGTCTCTGCTTGCAGAAGACTTCGCTACTTTATTCGCAGGAAGAGGTGTGGCAACATGCCCACCTTTCTTTTCATCACCACCTATTAAAGAAAAACAAAATGAAGTGAACACCTTTGACTCATAACAGAAGACAAGGAACTCTAGATATTAAGAGACATCTCCGAAGATTAAAGGTACAAATCTCTTCTCTGTCCACCTGATGGCATTGCAACGTTTGCCTTGTTCTCGGAAGCAGGTGTTTTTGAAACAGATTCAGCTTGCCTCTTTTTGCCACTAGCAGCCTACAGCAGAACCATATTGGGAACCTAAAACTTTTTAAACATGTATGAGAAGATGAAATATTATCTGCTTAGGAGTAGTCTCATCTTCCTCATCAGAATCCCCATTCTCATCATCATCGTTATCACTCACACGTAATCAGTCATGTCCTGCAAAAATTAAGAATAAAATTAATTACAACTCATTAATCTACAATATTGGTGGTAGTTTGCATAGACCGATCTGTGCAAAATAAATAACATAAATATTACTATTTACGATAAACAGCAAGTAGTGATCGGTAGTAAAAAAATTACTATAATTTATTCAGTATTATCTGGATATGATTATGGTCGAAACGTCATAATGCAAAGACAATTTACTTAACAATAATATATTTCCCACATCATCTCCAGATTCATGCTCAGTCATCCTCATCCTCATCCTCATCATCACTGTCATCAGCATTTGGCTTATCATTTTTAATTTCCTCAGCAGCTTTAGCCTTAGGTTTTCCAACAGAATTGTCCTTCCCAGCATTTGTGGGAGATATACCCTCCTGCTCCTTCACCTTAGTCTTCCCTACAGAAGGAATTGTATACATATTTAGTATAAAAAAAAACAAATCATTGAACCCAAAAATTCAAGTTGCAAAATGCACCAAAGATGGAGCTTATATGGGACTTACCTTTAGAATCATCTGTAGATAACCTTGGCATTTCTTCCTTATCATTCACAATAACCTCAGCATTATTTGTAAATTGATCAAAGAACATAACAACGTCACTATCCAGAGCATACGGATAGCATGTGTAAGTCTCAATATAACAATTAGCTTTGCTGCACAAAATTTTAACAATGCAAAATATATAATAAAAAGCATGAAACCGCATACAAGAAACCAGGTGAGAAGCACACCAAATAGCCCAAGAGATGTAATAGTTGTAGGGCTTGAATGCAAGGATATTCTTTTATCATATTTACTTTGCTTTAGATGACGAATCGGAATTCTAGTATCAGCTTAGCAGGAAAACCTATATCCATACTTGTAATAAATGAACACAATAACCCATATTGAAGGACAAAGCCTCGGACCAAAATTGAACAGATATAAATATGAGCCACTCTTTTCAATATACAATTGTAAACTAAAAGGTCCACTTGAACTTAAACTGAGAAGTGGGGGATTACCTTCAAAGTAATAACAATGAAATTCTGTGCAAAAATAATTTACACAAAATACTAAAAAAAAGCATGTTGTTATGCCATAAGCAAGAAATTATGCCATGTTGTTATTTATAAGCAAGAAATGTCTAGAGCAATTGCAATTTTTGGGTCTATTGCAATTGCAAACATTTTGTGATGCTTCTATAATAGACTTACTCTATTTCAGTTTATCTTTGTTATATGTATATTTTTTTAAGTGTGTAGGCAGTGATGACAAAAAAATGTCGAAGTTTATTTTTGTGGGGTGGGGGGGACATGGTTAGTTGCAGTTGGCATGGCATAATAATGCATCCATAGACTTATCCTGATGCTTGATTTAAACAATCCTTACACACAAGTGTGTTTTTCGAGCCTATAGCAATTGCAGTTTTGAGCCTATGCTTGATTTATAGAAGAGTGCATGTGATTCTCACAAACACAAGTGAATGCTTGCTAGTTTTGTGAGGTCATGCTCTATGTTAGTAGGCAGTTATGACAAAAAAAAATCATCTTTGTTTATGTTGTGTCTTGGCTGATTGAGCTCTTATTTATGTTGTTTGTGAGCTGATTAAGAGATGTTTATGTTGTTTCCAGGCTGATTGAGCTTTTTTTTTATGTTGTTTATGAGCTGATTGAGAGTTGTTTATGTTGTATCTTGGCCAACTGAGCTTTTTTTGTTGTTGTTTATGAACTGATTGAGGGATGTTTATGTTGTATCTTGGCTGACTGAGCTCTGTTTAATTTTGTTTCTGAGCATTCTAAGTTGGGGGGGGGGACCACGGTTGAGACTAGTTGGCATGGCACAATAATGCAGCCCTAGGGAAATAAGTATGCTTGATTTGAACAAACAGTGAAATATAAGTGTGTTCTGAGCCTACGACTACTTCAATTCATGATTTTGTTGATTAGTAGTACTTGGCAGTTTGTAGTAGCATTTTAGTTCATGAATACATGTTTAAGATTGTTGTTTTAATGTTTTCAGGAGCAGCAGCAGCAACTCAAGCAAGCAGCAACATATAAGCATTTTGTACATGTTGTTTATGAGCATTTTCAGCTATTTATATTTTGTTTCCAGGTAGATTGTACTCTGTTTATGTTGTATATTTGAACTAATTGAACTCTGTTTATGTTGTATCTTGCCTGATTGAGCTCTTTTTTATGATGTTTATGAGCTGATTGAAGGATGTTTATGTTATATCTTGGCTGATTGAGCTCTTTTTTATGTTGTTTATGAGCTGAATGAGGGATGTTTATGTTGTATCTTGGCTGATTTGAGCTCTTTTTTATGTTGTTTATGAGCTGATTGAGGGATGTTTATGTTGTATCTTGCCTTGCCTGATGGAGCTCTTTTTATGTTGTTTATGAGCTGATTGAGGGATGTTTATGTTGTATCTTGGCTGATTAAACACTTGTTTATGAGCTCAATCAGCTCATAAACAACATAAAAAAGAACTCAATCGGCCAAGATACAACATAAACAACTCTCAATCAGCTCATAAACAACATAAAAAAGAGCTCAATCAACCTGGAAACAACATAAACATCTCTCAATCAGCTCATAAATGACACAAAAAATAGCTCAATCAGCCAAGATACAACACAAACAAAGACGAATTTTTTTGTCATCACTGCCTACTAACATAGAGCATGACCTCACAGCCAACTGCAACTAACCATGTCCCCCCCCCCCCTCCAACCCACAAAAATAAACTTCAACATTTTTTTTTTGTCATCACTGCCTACACACTTAAAAAATATACATATAACAAAGATAAACTGATATAGAGTAAGTCTATTATAGAAGCATCACAAAATGTTTGCAATTGCTATAGACCCAAAAATTGCAAACGCCCTCAAGAAAGGCCAGCAAACTGCAATTGCAGTTGCTATAGACCCGAAAATTGGAAGCTGGCTAGGGTTTCGATTTGGGGGAGAGAAGAAGTAAAGAAGAAGGGGAAGTGAACAGCCTGCAAGTGAAATCCCCAAAATGCCCTTCAAAACTTCGGCATGATTGAGTTGTTTGGGCGGAATAGCAACGACTGAGATCTTTTGCTCACGATAAGGGCTATTCTAACCATCTCATAATAGACTCACTATATAAAAATTATTCCTTATCTTCATTGCATAAATCAAGACCAATAACAAAATCAAGACTCAATTAAAAATTTGTAGGGGGGGATAATAATTCGAAGTAGTGCTTGTAAAATAGTGCTTGTCATCATTGCCTAGACCAACACACAACAAAAGGCAGGATCTAAAAATTTTAAAGCATTGATACTGCGAATCAAACACTTTTTGTATGGGGGGAATCATGCATCACTTTTCTATCCATCATAGCGAACAAACTATGATTCTATCAGCTTGCCTGCAAACATCAATATGTAACGATAATTTAAAGAAATGTGATATGAGGTTTTATACAACAAAAATTAAAGATTCTCACAAGAAAAAGAATTCATCTAAAACACACAATGTGGTCTATACCTCCTAAGCTAAGAGGAAACTTATTGCATATATATATATATATATATATATATATATATATATATATATATATATATATATATATATATCTTCTTTTTATCAAGATAAACCTAACATGCTTTTCTAAAAGTGTAATGTCAACACAATAAAATTCATGAACCCAATAAAACTAGGGTAAGGTTTCAATTTGGGGTAGGGTTTAGAAGTGAGAGGGGGTGGATTTGGGGGAGAGAAGTAAAGAAGAAGAAGTGAACAGCCTGCAAGTGAAATCCCCAAAATGCCCTTCAAAACTTAGGCAGATTGAGATGTTTGGGCGGAATAGATCTCAGCCGTTGGATCGCGATCCAACGACTGAGATCTTCAGCTCACGATAAGGAGCTCAGCTTACCATCTCATAATAGACCTACCCTCTCTTTTATATTATATATATAATATATAATAATACTAATGGGCCTACCCTCTCTTTTATCTCCATTTTAAAAAGGAGAGGAAAAGTAGGAATTCACACCTACCTTAACACATGCAGAACACATCTTTTAATTAACAACAGAAAATAGAAAGAAAAAAAATAATATAAAACTGCTTCCTCTCCCCAAACCCTTCAACCCCGCGCACACTTCCTCACCCAAATCCCACCGAGCTCCACTCTATCGCAGCCCGCCGTTAGCCTCACAATCGCCATACGCCGCTCGCCACCCATGTTGCCTCCCAACCAGTCTCCCACGCAGCTTGAATTCAAGGATTTTCGCTAGGATTATCATCAAATCTAAGGTTTCTGAAAACGCTCAAAATCCATTTGCAAAATGAGTCCTATAATTTTTTTACGGAAATTTGGGAGTTTGGAGGGAAATCGTTAGGCAGTGAAAGAAGGATGGGCTCAAAACCATAACCCAAATGGGCCTCGAAGCCTTCGTTGGTAAGCATCGATGAAGCTGGAAGAGGCCATGTTCTTGGTTTCCTCCTCAATCTGATCCTCATCATCATCATCTTCTTTTTCATCTAATTTCAATTCATGTCTACAGTGATTTCAAATGGATGATGAAACTGGACAAAACGATGTTCTTGATATTAAATTACAAATCTGATGATGACTACAAAAATATGCACTAAATCATGGAAGGGCTATCCTCATTTTAGCTTCTCTTATATCATGCTCTTAATGATGTCTAAAATTAAGGATAAACAAACTAATATATAAATATAAATGTCAACAAATTCAGAATTCTGCCGTGTAGTTAATTGCTCTATGACCATATAAGCAATCTACATATATAACCAATAAAAACCATAGAAAAAAATTAATATACTTGCTCAAGAACATACTTGCTGAGACGATGCCAATTGCCATTGAAATCTATATAAAAGAACTTCTTTAATTTAAACTTCAGTCTGAAAAATATTCATGAAGCACAACTAAAAGCTCAAAAAAACCTATCAAATTTCAGGAACTATTAGAAAATTTTGAAATTAAACTGTAGCTCCTTGGGACCTGAAAGTATAGCTGCTAAAGTATATATGAAAGTAACACATATTTTTCAGTTCTTTTTGTTATCAAGATGGGGTTATGTAGATGTAACACTCCATAAAGATTTGATGAAATTAGAAGTAATTTAATAGAAATTATGAACCTAGATTAATCCATATATATATAGTGTCACATTTGAAAATGAATGACATTGTTTGTGTGACTTTACATCACAACTACACTTGCTTTTTGCTTCTACCTATTTTGTCATTTGAAATGACGATACTATCGATCTATGTATATGACCTTACAAAATACATATGGAATTTAACTTTACTGATTTTTTTGGGTTAGGGTTTTACAATAAGGATTTATCTCACCATCTTCATGATTGTTTTGGTCTGATTGAGGTTTTGTTGGATTGATTTTTGGAGGAGTTATGATTTGGCAGTTAGGGCTTGGGCCCCGAAAATGGCAAATGATGCTACTTTATCTATGAATTTGGATATGAATAATTGTAGAGTTTCATTGTTAATATTATTGTATTTGGTCCAATTGAGTTGAATTGGGATATGCATAATTGTAGGGTTTCATTGTACTATTATTGTACTTACTATTGGTTTATTGGATTAACAAAATGTTCTTCATCCATACAGATTTTTTTGGTTGCAAGTTCATGCTGTGAATTCCCGACACCGACGTCCACCCAGATCCCCTGCTGGTAACTAACTTGAAGACTTCTACAAATTGTTGGAAAGTTACACATCGAAAATTGTGAGTTTCCTTTCAATTGAATAGAACATATAGAATGATGCTGGTTTCAAAATGTGAATTTGTTAATCTATATATTTGTCATCATTTGATATAGCTAATTATCAATTATTGTTCTCTCAATGTGTTTCTGATGTTGATTATATTTAATTTGAGAGAGAATGTTTGATTTGAAAGGGAAGGCGGTTGAGAAGCACACAATGGAGAAGGATATAGCGGAGTACATCAAGGAGTCCGAGAAGAGCCACAACCCAACTTCGGTAATTATTCGACTTTTTTTCCTTTCCTTTCAGTTGAATAGAAATATAGAATAGTGTTGGATGGTTTAGAAATATGAATTGGTTAATTTGTAGATTTGTCATCTTTTGATTATATTGCGATAGAAATAATTAAGGGACATCTCTAAATTTTTGAGTTCCATAGAATTTTATAAGCCTCTCAAAATTGTTTTAGCCAATTGCACAGGGTAAGCCTAGTCATTTTAAAAGCAAAAGGAGTTTCTTTTAACAATATTTTTTTTCTTTTTTCTTTTCGAGAGATTGAGAAAGAAAGATGCACTCTTATGGGTGAATGTGTGGTTAAATATGAAATGAAAAAATTTACGGTTATTTGCAAATGACATTTATATCCATCTTCTGAACAATCACACGTGACTACAAGGTGTGACTACTGTAAGTGTGAGGGGCTCGGTTATGAATTAGAATGGGCCAAAAAATACTCTCTTATCAATACTTTCAAGAAAAAAAATGTATTACTCCCAAGGCTCCAACTTACTTTTTGAGAAATTGCATCCTAATTTATATATATGCACAAGTTACTTCCAAGGCTCCAACTTACTTTTTGAGAAATTACTTCGGTAATTATTCGACTTTTTTTCCTTTTCTTTCAGTTTAATAGAAATACAGAATAGTGTTGGTTGGTTGGTTTGGAAGTATGAATTGGTTAATTTGTAGATTTGTCATCTTTTATTATATTGTGATAGAAATAATTAAGGGGCATCTCTAAATTTTTGAGTTCCAAAGAATTTTGTGAGTCCCTCAAATTGTTTTAGTAAATTGCACAGGGTAAGACTAGTCATTTTGAAAGCAAAAGGAGTTTCTTCGAATAATATTTTTTTCTTTTTCTTTTCGAGAGGTTGAGAAAAAAGGCGCTCTTATAGGTGAATGAGTGGTTCAAAATGAAATGAAAAAATTTATTGTTATTTGCAAATGACAGTTATATCCATCTCCTTTTGCATAATCACACGTGACTATAAGGTGTGAGGGGCCCGGTTATGAGTTAGAATGGGCCAAAAATAACTCTCTGATCAATACTTTCAAGAAATAAAAAGTATTACTCCCAAGGCTCCAACTTACTTTTTGAGAAATTGCATCCTAGTTTACATATATACACAGGTTTGTATAAACACATCCACTACGTACACATACACATATATAGACATATATAAATAGAATATTAAAAAGTTTCATATAAAGGATATTAAAAAATTTCTGGATTTTACCGAATTTACAGAGTTTTTCCCGAATCCCGTACATTTGAATCTAACTGAATTATTCCCGAACTCTGAATTTGTGATTATGCTAAAGTCACCTCATGACAATGAGTTTTAATACATGTTGTACTTTACCTAAATTTGGTAACATATTTTAACCAATTTAAATTTGACTAGTTTAGTATCGTACAAAATTTTGTTTTATTATTAATGCATGAAATGAGCTATGCATAATAATCCTTATATTTTGTAGTTAATTTTGTTAATAGTTTAGACATGAATGAATACGTTCAAATATTATATTTCATTAATATTTTTCTCATTTTCATAAGTATGCTCACTTAGGTTATTAGTTTTTCTTATAAAAAAAATTGGGGTATTTTCTTCACCCTACGTGACAAAAATTTTGATATTGTTTAATCGATGATCTAAGCATATTATTGTAGCCATAACATTTTAAAGTTTTTTGACTATGAAACATCATGAGAAGTTTGAGGTGATTCGGACAGCGGATGGACAGCCAATGCATCAATGGCTGTTTGCCAAATATGTTTTTTTGTTCTTCTATCGTGGTGCTGGTGCGGTTCAATGGATTGTTTCTCGTATCATCCACAAGATAGGGTAATATATAAATTAAGAACATTTGAAATAAATGAATTAATTAATTAAAATAATTAACGATGTGTATTATATAGGGCGAGCGAGCAATGACATGAACTATTTGTTTTGCGAAAGGTTATGTTGATTGCATCAATTGTAATTTACATAATCCAAGCAGTGTTGTGGCTACGGGGTTCGAAATGTTATAACCAAAAGATTGGTAATGAATTTGATAGTATAAATTTTGAATAACTAACCTAATAAAGAGTATAGATTAATAATTCTAATTAATATATTTGTTTGTTTTAGGTAATTGAGGTCCGTAATTATAAATTGGCGATCTTTATTATCTTTCAAGTTACTACCCTCATTGACTATTTCTTGACTGCAGGTTTGGCCTACCTTGAGCTATTTTTTCTTTTCTCTAATCACAAACCCAAATTCTGAAAGCCCTAATCAATCCTTACTTTCTTTCTTTTGTAGGTTAGACGTAAGAGGCTCGGTTTGCCCAACATGTCGAAGTCGTTTGCTGCATTGATGGGGTTATCTTGAGCCTCCTCCTAACTCCGATGGTTGCTCCCGCTGCGGGTGCTCAGGCAGATAATCCGGCAAAGGCGACCTAAGCTAAAGTCGACCGATGGAGAAATGTGAACAAGTGGTGGGTCGACCGGATGCCTATGATCTGTTCTGTTCTTATCAGTTTTGAGCTATGTATCTTTGTGATATCTTCAATATGTTCCGATGCGGCTGCATCACCATCTCGATCGATCACTCTATCTCAATTCTCTTCTCCCCCAAGGCATCTTCTAGAAGGGAAATACCTTGTAAATACGCCCTGGGGGAGAAGAGAATTAAGATGGGGTGATCGATCAAGATGGTGATGCACCGCATCTAGACATATTGGAGATATCGGAAAGATACATAGCTCAAAACAGATAAGAACAAAAAAGATCATAGGCATCCGGTCAACCCACCACTTGATCGCATTTCACCATCGGTCGAGCTTAGCTTTGGTCACCTCTGCCGGATCATCTGCCTGAGCACCCGCCACCGGAGCAGTCGCAAGAGTCCGGAAGAGGCTTAAGATAGCCTCATCAATGCAGCCAACGATTTCGACATGTTGGGCAAACTGAACCTCTTACGTCTAACCTATAAAAGAAAAAAAAATAAAGATTGATTTGGGCTTTCAGAATATGGATTTGTGATTAGGAAAAGAAAAGAAAAATACCTCAACGTAGGCCAAAACTGCAGTCAAGTAGTAGTTAATGAGGATAGCAGTTTGAATAATAATACTAACAAGATAAGTCATTAATGGTTAAGATACTAACAAGGATTATTCTACTACTCTCCACCATCATAACATGGTCAACTATCCAAATTTCGAACTTGATCAATTACTACACATTCAAGCATACTCTAACAAGATCAACTTTCTCCTTGATTAATAAAACATGAACTTTAATATAACTCCACTTCCATCAAACTACTGACAATTACTACGAAACTACTAACAAGGATTATTAATAGCTTACTAACTTGAACTACATTACTAACATGAACAATTAATTTACCAATTAGCTTCCTAACCATTTACTAAGATTAATTTATAACTCTTCAAGCTACTAACTCAACTTCAAGCTTCATTCATGATCAACTTATAATTCTTTCAATTATACTAACATGAGTCAAGTCAACTTCAAGCTTCATTCATAATCATTGTTCACATTTTAACTTTGTAACTTACTAACATAATCAATTCTACTTACTAATATAAACCTTTCTTACATGACATCTTACTAACTAACATGATCACTACTTACTAACATGACTAAAGCTTACTATTATGAGTAAGAGCTTACTAACAAAAGGCTAATTTTACTAACATCAACAATCTACTAGGAACAATCTACTACACAAGATTCTCATAAAATCACAACTTTACATTCTACAATTAACAACCAAGCTACTACTCCAAGGACATGATTTTTATTTCATAATCAAGTATAAAAATTCCATCTTTACTCTTCTACTACCATTCTTATGCATAAAAATGTAATCTTTATAATTAAAAGATGAAGAACACCCACCCTGTTTAAATTAAAACCTAGCTCCTTCTTCTTAATCCTCTTCTTCTTCTTTTATCTCAAGCTCCAATAATTCTAGGAAATTCATAAGAAATTAATTAGAATAGGAAGATAGGATGAAGAAATTCCTCCTTAAGCCTTGGCCGAAATCCAAAGAAATGAGTGGGAGTGAGTAGAGGTGCTTGTTGGGAGATTAAACTTGAAGTAGAATGAAATTTGGAGTAGAAAATTAGAAGAAAAAATTAAGATTTTTGGTTCTTACTTGGTTTCTTTTTCTTTTTCTTTTTTTTGAATGAATGAATGAAGAAGAATTTATTCTCATCTTCACTCTTTTATACAAATGAGTGAGAAATGAATGGCTAGGAATGGGAGATGTGGTCGGCTAAGAGACCAAGAGAAATGAGGGTGAGGTGGAGTGTAGGGTTTCTAGAGAGTTTCTTTTCCTTTTGTTTTGTTTGTTTTATCATGTTAACCCTAACCCCTTAACCTCCTAACCCTTAAACCTACTCATCATAACCCTCATGAACAAACAATCCATACACTTCATTATTTTATTATTCAATCATACAACATACGTTTAATTTAAGCAATCTATTGGCCTACATTATAATTTATAATAGATGCATATAATAAAATCACAACACAATCTATATAAAATTTATAATATTTAATTTATAATTCGAATGTACAATTTCTATTATCTACTTCCATACAAAAATAATTATTTATTTGGGATCTTACAGTTAGAGCATCTGTAGTCGTTGAAACTCAAATTTTCTATATTTGACTTTTAGAAATAGGAATTTTGAGTTGGGCTTGTAGTCGTTGAAACCCAAAATTTGAATGATGGATGATATTTTGTTTCTTGAATCTCAGCCAATAATCTCCTCAAACAAAAAATAAATAAAAAATGGCGTTCAAAACATTTTGTAAAAAAACAATTGCACGCATAGATGCACATAACAATTCCTATAGGCCCATTCCATCTCAGCCCTTGATCAAAAAATTCACATCAATCACAAATTTACTTCATATGCATAATATTCCTATAGGCCCCATTCCATAGAGATAAAAAATCAAAATGGGGGGAAATCTTCATGGTCAGAAGATGTTCTTGCGTCCGTTTCCCTTTTAAATTTTTTTAAAAAAATTGGGTTAGATGCAATAAGTTCCTGCGTCCGTTCACAGTTTCTGCATTTTTTTATTTTGTCAGACACAAGATGAACTTGCGTCCGACACTGCTTTTAAAAAAAGATGGAATGGACGCAAGATCATCTTGCGTCCAACATTTTTTACATTTTTTTATAAAAAAAAATTAATTGATCCTATGCAAGATCATCTTGCGTCCGAGAATTCTTTTTAGAATGGATGCAAAGATGATCGTACGAAATCTATATTTGGGAAATTCCTATATCATCTCTCAAATATAGATGGGTAGTATTCCTATTTTTCCAAATTTTGGAAATATAGGGAACGACTATAGCAGCTCGTTCCCAATATTTGCCAAATTTTGGAAATATAGGGAACGACTACACATGCTCTTATATCTAAACCTAACCCCATCTTGATAATAAAAAGAACTCAAAAATATGTGATAATTTCATATATACTTTAGTAGGTATACTTAGGATACATTCATATATACTTTCATGTCCCAAGGAGCTACAATTTAATTTCAAAATTTTCAAATAGTTCATGAAATTTGATAGGTTTTTTTTAGCTTTTTAGTTGTGCTTTATGAATATTTTTCAGGCTGGAGTTTATATTAAAGAAGTTCATTTTCTTCTCTCTATCATGTTGACAATAGAATTATTGCACTGACCTAAATAGATTTCAATGACAATTGGCAACGTCTCAGCAAGTATGTTCCTGACCTATATAGATTTCAATGGCAATTGACATCGTCTCAGCAAGTATGTTCCTGAGCGAGTATGTTAATTCGTTTCTATTGTTTTTATTGGTTATTTCTATTGTTTTTATTGGTTATATATATAGATTGCTTATATGGTCAAAGCGCAATTAACTACACGGCAGAATTCTGAATTTGTTAACATTTATATTTATATCTTAGTTTGTTTGTCCTTAATTTTAGATTGAAAAAGTACATTTATACTGAGTGGATCCTACATCTATACAAACATTAATAGTGATAATGGTAAAAATCGCAATAAATCAGGGCCGTACGATTCCAGCACAGATCTCAAAGCTTCTACAGACAGATTAATCATAACGAGCATCTTTAACAGATCCGGGCCTTTTGCATGCTCACCTAATAGTGAGAAAGAAGGATTTAACAAGCACACATCTTGTAAGTTACACACGAGTAAAGTAACCTTTATAAGAATGAGAAAACACTTAATAACACAAGTGTCTATACCAATACACATAAATGCAACCAAATAATATGGCTCTGTGTTGCAGATCAGCTAGTTAATTCAGCATATGATGTCACCATGTGGATCTAAACATGCAGCTAATTAAGGGATTATACCTATAAATTGATATATATTGATGGTAAAAAGATATCGGACTTAGGTAACCCAAAAAACTGTCTTGAGGTAGGCAAAACTAAGAAATTGCAACCCTCTATAATATAACATAAACTTTGAGTTTGTACCATAACTACGTTTGGGTAAAACATGATCAAACCTGAATTATCAGAGCAAACAAGTGACAACTTCGAATTGTGAGACTGATCGAATTCAACCACCAAAGTAGATACCTTCACCATCTCTTCTGAACTTAAAGTCCAGCAGCATTTGCAAAAACCCTTTATATTTCCTTTCAGTTCAATTATCTATGTGCAAAAGGCTTTCTTTTCAATCATTCCTGAGTAAACTTCTTCATCAATGCCTCCTATTCCGCTTACACTCTTGAATGCAGATTCAAAAGTCTGGGTTGGGCATTTCTTCAGTAAGCTGTTGTACCTAGTCACTAAAATAAAACATTAAAAAAATAAAAATACACATATAGCTACAAGAATTCAAGGAAAAATAGTAGGATAATACACATACAAAGAAGCTGAAGGGCAGAAGAAAGATCGCTATCAAAGAAGGAAACCATCGGCTCACTTTCGAGTGCAGGAGATGGTATGATACAGCCATCTTTGAATTCCTAAAAAAAATTGAAAAAATACCCCGTTTCTCAAATTTTGATTTCATCAAGAAAATATAGATATAGAGAGAGAGAAAGAGAGAGTTTGATCACCTGAATGTTGCCTTGTTTATCATCCATCTCTTCTGAATTGACCGAATCCTCATCTTGACCAGAAAGGAAAACTCCAACTGAGAAAAATGTAATAATCAAAAAAAAAAAAAAAAACATCAATAAAATCAAACAGAATACACATTAATTCAACTAAAGATCGAATCTATACCAATTTCTTGACATGATCCATTCTCGGGCAAGATCTCTCCATCTTCTGATTCACAACAAACAAACAAGAACCATTAAGTTCCGCGCTTTATCGTACAATTAGAATCAGAAAAGAAAACCCATTTCAAAACAATCAACAAAGAAAAGAATAAATTTCGAGTCAAAAAGATTGATAGAAAGATGAAGAGAGATATTTCAACTAAAGATCGAATCTATACCAATTTCTTGACATGATCCATTCTCGGGCAAGATCTCTCCATCTTCTGATTCACAACAAACAAACAAGAACCATTAAGTTCCGCGCTTTATCATACAATTAGAATCAGAAAAGAAAACCCATTTCAAAACAATCAACAAAGAAAAGAAGAAATTTCGAGTCAAAAAGATTGATAGAAAGATGAAGAGAGATATATACATGGGGTTAAAATTCTTGGGTGATCTCTTCAAGGGCCGATAGCTCTCTGGCTTCCTCACCCATGGTTTGTTCTTGCATCAATCTCTTGAATTTTACTCTCAGGGATGTGAGGTTTTTTTTTTTCTTTTCTAAGGATTGAAGAGATTGATCAAGAACAAGAGAGAGAGAGTGAGAGGGGAGAGGGAGGGGGAGCTACAACGGTCATATATGGGATTTTATTGGGGAATATGAGACTGTTAGAATTTTAAATTTGGTGTGGACCGGATCCAACAAATCATTTTGGCTCGAATATATTGATGGATTTTTAGAATTTACTGCCATTTTGATCGGATTGGATTTATTGAAGTTGAAATTAGTTTCATGGGTTTTTAAGTTGTTGACATTTTGATTTCGGAGTGCATTTTTTGGTTCTTAAGATTAATTGGTTCTGTTAACTGTTAAGTATACAGATGGGGTTTGGAATTTCTGAACATTTTGTAGTTCAAGACTGACTTTTAGGATTGAATGGGGTTTACTGATGATGAGGAACAGTAAAGCAATTTTGTGAAAAAAAGTTTAGGCATTTACTGATGAGAAGAAAAACAACATGCATGACCATCAGAATCAAATGTAAGCATAGAAAAGAGGTTTTATGTATGGAGATTTTGTAGCATTGATTTGGTCTTGAATCGTTATGCTTCATGGTTTTGGATTGCAATATATGAATTGATGTTACTATTGAGTACTGTTCAATTTTGATTAAGATATGTGATCATGAATTCCAAATGAAGTTTTGCCGTCTTCTTTCTTAATTTGTGTACAAAGTTAAATTTCACCATTAAAGTTGCATTCTTTGAGAAGAAGAAGATGGGGGTTGAAGCTGCATTCTTTATGAAAAAGATTGAATTGTGGATTTTTTTTTGTGCTGATGGTGTTAGATTGGGTATCCGCACATGGGGAAGCTGTGCTGGTTGGTGGTGCCCTGTGCTTTGACTGCTTTGGGTCATTGTTCGCCGGAAGTGAAGGTACTGATTGTGCAGATGATATTATGTGCTATCGATATCATTGATTGTGGTAATGAGGAATGTTATGACAGGAGTGATGTTAATCTGATTATGCATGAGAACGAAATATTGAGACGCTTCCACTTGATTATAATACGTTGTTATTTTGTAGGGATAGATAAAACTGATCCACAAACCTGATCAGAATTGTAGGTGTTTGTACTGTACTGGCGATATGTATGTATATCCAACCCCGAGACTATTAACAAACCCATAAAGTGAAATGCGGGAAACACTCTTGCTTCATGAAGGGTCTGCAAGTAGTGCTGAAAGTAAAATGCCATATGTTAGGACTTAGATATGCTTTTCATATTAGTTGTTTCTATTTTTTTGTTGGCCCCCATAAACACACCAACATGAAGGGGATCAACTGGCATATTGGATCAAATTATCTAGACATATTAATATAACAGAGGTTTTATGCGGACTTCCATAGAAGAATCTTATGTATATCCCTTTGTTAGAAATGTCTTTGCACCACTTAATTGTTTTCCTTTTTTACATTTGACTTCTAATCTCCCTACAAAAAATGTTGTCTACAAGGATGTATTAATGAAATGTCATGGAACTTCAAATTAAATGGTAAAATAATACGACTGTCTATTGAATATGTTAGTAAGGCTATTCTTGCATCATCTTAAATAATTAACATCAATCTATGATTTTGATATCACATGCATATATAGAGCAATGCTCACTGTCATCTCTTCATTGTAAATTTTTCTCCTTTATTTTCAGAATATAAATTTTTGATATAGACGGTTCAATAATTTACTGTATCTTTTCATATGAGTATTTTATTTAATTTTACACTCAGCTTTCCCTGGAACCCTGAGCTCCAACTTCATAGTTTGGATGCGTGTCTTCAGAAGCCCAAGAAATATAGCCAAGATTTTTGTCACAATCATTTGTGTTGGAGGTGCAATTGCTATGACATTTGTTCAAAGGCCAAAAACTCATTACTGTTGGTGACAATTGGATGATTGGTTGCCTATGTCTCATCGGAAGTAGCTGTTGGTCACTTTGGCTAATTTTACAAGTACATGGTTTCAAAACACCTTAGCACATAACTTATTCTTGCAAAGTTTTAACTGAAATTATACAAGGGATGGAGAATTAACAAAGAACAACTGTTAATTAAGTAGAAGAATTATCCATTCAGATCTTAATTAATCTTAATTTTTTTTATGTGCAGGTGCCAATATGTAAGAGCCACTTAGATCCACTGTCTTTATGGATTCAATCAGTGATCTTCACCTTCTTCTTAGAGCCAGACTTGGAGGCTTGGAGATTCAATTCTTGGTTTGAGATTGGATGTTGTTTATATGCATTAAGTTGCCAACTTAATTCTTCTTCTGTTAACTGTAGTTGCTTTCAACAACAGCATAACTGTTATTGCAGGCAAATTGAGTTGCGAGCAAGTTAATTCTGCATATGATTTACCAAAGATAAATGAAATACTATGATCTCCTATTAGCTATAATGAACCACACTCTACAAATTAATCATGTATTATTATTGTTCTAAAATTTTATTTCTTGCGTAAACGAATTTTGCAGGGACTTAATTGGGTCTGGTGTGACTTTCTATGTGCAATCTTGGTGCATATCGACGAGAGGGCCTCTCTTCTCAGCTATGTTCAGTCCACTCTGCACTGTTGTCGTCACTGTCTTCGCAATCCTATTGCTTCATGAGCATCTTTATACTGGAAGGTATTTTTCTTCTTATTTTAGGAAGCTTAATGTACTATCAGTACGAAAAATTGATTAATTTGATTATCCTATTTTGATAGTCTATTTTTTAAATTACTTCCAGCTTGCTTGCTGGTGGTGCTGTAGTATTGGGACTGTATGTAGTTTTGTGGGGCAAAGCCAAGGGTTATAACGATACCAATACAAAGAACTTTGAAACAGATACCACGGAACCTCTAATACTTGAGAAGAACAAGGTACAAGATGAGACTGACAATGTATAGGATTTCAAAGTGATGAACATCCAATTTTGTCGCATCTTAGAACTATAATTTTTTTTATAATATTGTTATGCATTTCAAATTTTTCTTCCTATAACTTATAACTCCTGAACGGTTAGAATGTTTTCTTTTTCCCCTTTCGAGGAAATGTTTATGCTTTGTAAAAACTTCACGCCAAATTTAATCGATGCAGAAGTAGTGACTGGTCTTTGCAATGTTATCTACTACTCTGAGAGTTACTACTAGACATTTTCCAACATGCCTCATGATTGTGGTAAAATGTACTAACATTTAATTGCACATGGAATGCACAAATTTATATTTACCTTTTTCAAAAATGTAGAAATTTATTTAATTTGATGACTATACTTTTTATAAGCGTGCATCGCACGTGTGTTATACTAGTGGGGTTTTATTGGGGAATATGAGGCTGTTGGAATTTTAAATTTGTAGTCAGAGTTAGCGGTTTGATTTGTGGACCGGATCCAACGGCTGAGGTCTCATTTCTTTTTTCCGTTTTAGACCGTGGATGTAGTACAAATGTACATAATGGCTTTCAGGGGTCAAATGAAGGGCTTTAAGAGAGTATGATGTGGACCCAAAAAAAACTCAAAATTTTCAACAATTTTGAGATGTACAGAAACAGATCATTTTAGTTGTAATATTATGAAGAAATTTAATTTAAACTTGCAACTATTAAATGTTCTTGCCTCCTGCATGAAATCTCAAAGTTATATGATACACGTTTGATCAGATTATGCTTATTCGTAGTCGCTTCCAAGTTTCCAGCTTACAAGTATGAAGTAACCCTGGTGTAGTCTCCAAAGTTGGGGCAAGGGCTGTGTATTTTATTTAAATTCCAATATTCTTCCACATCATGTTGAGAGCTCTTTTTGGGTAGGGCTTTAAACCGGAAGGAACGGAATTGAACATTCATATGTTCAAGCTCGGACCTCTACTTGGACGGGCTTATGTCCGGCTCGGTCCAGGTCGGACAAATTTTTTATAGTCCGAGCTTGGTTCGTTACAAAAGTTATGATTGTTCAGATGGACCGAACTCGGACCGAACTATGCTTCCTACTTCCATGTGCAATTCGGACTGGACTAGTCAGTGACCGAGCTCGAGCTCGGTAAAGAATCAGACCTAATTATTTGTTCAAATTCATTTCGTATAACAGTTCAGACGGTTCACGGTCGGGGCATTTCCTGAGGTGGACTCGGATGGACGACAGACCGTCATGTTCATTTTACAGCCCTATTTTTTGGGCATAATCCCTACCCAATGTTAGTAGAGGTGGTATTTTAATTTGCAAGTGATACGTGCCCTATTGGATTTAAACATGTGTTGCTTTGAAACCAAAAGTCCTAAGTTGTGGGGGCATTGTGACGTAAGGGAAATTTAATAAAAGACAAAATACTCAAACATACTTCCAATTTGTACTAAAAACTAAAACTTAATGTGGAAAGAAAGTCATTTAGGATATTTTCAAGATACAAATGAAGTCAGCTTAAGACCAAAATCCCCTTAACATAAACTCTTTAAATAAATTTCGACGCATCGTGAGAGCCCAAACAAACTTGCAAATTCTTCGCAATCCGGATAATTGTCTCTGGCACAGTGTGCATAATCCCAAATGAAAATGCCAACTTCTCAGTATGCCTGGAAAGAGCAGTCTCTCTGTCTTCTTCATCGATATCAAGCAAGGCCACCTCTATTTCTGGAACATAACCTGCCTTCTTTTAGTCTAATCGCCATAACATCCAAGAATGAATATATATCTTTCGTTTGAGGGTGAGATTGGTCTCTAAAAGGAACTGATGAACACCTTCAATTGAACTGCAACCAGGCTCTGTTCAGTACCCTTCCTTACATACTTTGCATCTTCCCATCTTCTAGATTTCGAATACAAATTTGCTAGTAGTACTTGACACCCTAAGTTCTTAGGATCCAAGAGCTTTCGAATCCTCGCTCCCCACTCCACATCTCTATGAATTCGACAACCGCTTAACAATGAACTCCATATGGCTATGTCTGGATCCATATGCATTGTTAATGTGATCTCCTCAGCTTCCACCAAGAGCCCAGCTCGACACAGAAGATCCACCAGGCATCCATAATGTTCAAGCTTCAGATCACTGGCATATACTTTTTTCTTGGCATCAAAATAAAATTCACCCTGTTGTACTAATCTGCCATGGCCACAAGCAATAAACAAAACACGAAAGTTACTTTATCAGGAGCAATGCTCTCGTCTTTCATTCTCTCAAAAAGTTGGATTGCTTTCTTAGACACGCCATGGATGGCAAAGCCTGCAAGAATTGCATTCCAAGGGTGAACACTGATTTTTAGGGTTGTGTCGTTAAATAAATGAAAAGCCAGTTCTAGGTCACCACACTTACGAATACACATCGATGAGACTAGCATGCAATGTTTCGTTCATTTAGATATTGGCTTTATCTATGTAGGTATGTACCCATCTTCCTTGATCCAAAGCTACAAGGTTGGCACAGGCAGCAAGAACAGTCATGAGGGTGAAAGCATGAGGCAGAGGACTAGTGAGTTGCATATCATGGGAGAGATCCATTTCATCTCATGGGACATCCATGAAGCACCCAGCGTGCAAAGAACTAATGAAACATTTATAAATTTTAATATTTACCTTTATATCGACTACCATTTTATAAATGCCAATTCTGTACGTAGTTGAAACTGAGGGCTTGAACTGGATGTGTAGCAAAACTGATTTAGGATTAAGGTAAGGAATGTAAGCCTCATAAAGATAAATGCAATCAATGTTAGTGTAACCCCCGTTCTCGAAAATATATAATTCCTGAATAATTTTCTGTATTTCGAATTATTTATAAATTTAGTTGTGTTAAATTCATTTTAAATTTTCTATTAAAATATATTCTAATCGGGAATTATGGTTATTTCGAATAAGGGTATATTTTACTTTACTTTCTATTTTATAATTGACAGACTATCTATATTTTAGCCAAATTAAAAATATTCGGATTTACTTTAATAAATTGTTAAACTAAATTCCTATATTTTTATCTAACCTCGTTGCCATCATTTTATTATTTTACTATTTGTTACCGCTAAATCTGGTGTGGGGTAAACAGATAGTATTTGTGGATTCTTAGGAAAACTTGAATAGCAAACCTGAAACCTGATCCGCCGGAGTTTGACCGTTGACTCCTGCCGTTCACCTGCAAAAAGTGCGAGACATCGGGGTTGATCCCGGCGACGCACCCTCCGACGCTCATGTCAGTAACCAGAAATGATTATGAAAGAGCGTAAACTAGCAAAAGATTGATTACCTCTTAATGGAGATGGGTGGGGGGTATTTATAGTCGCCTTAGGGATCAGATTAGGAATGTAATCCCCGTGATCTGATAAGGAATATAATCCCCGTAATCAGATAAGGAATGTAATCCCTAATTTCCAGTGAAAAGATAAATGCGAATCGCGGCCGTTGATTAGGGCTAATCAGAGACCTTGATTTTATCTTGTTGGACTTGGTGTGTTTCGGGTTGGGACCCGTACCCAGTTGAAGTGGATCCGTTCGTGGGTTATTGGGTCGTGAAGAAAGACCCAGTTTCCATTTCAGACCCGTTCGTAGGAGAAATTACCGCTTTACCCCTGAGCTTTAAGATTCGTGTCCGATGTGAACGGTCCCAATTTAATCCTATTTTTAGCCATATCACGAGCCCCCCACTCCTGAAGACTGAGTTTGATCAGCCTTTGAGGAGTAGTTTTACTGTTCTAATGGCGTACAGGATTTTATCGGCGTTCTTATGGGAGTTTGGATCTTGCTCGGGGGTGTAACGGTGTTATTCTGGGCTCATAAAATACCCAAAATATCTGTAGAATTTTCTGGATTTTTGGTGATTTTTTCAGATTTTTCTGAATTTTTTTGAATTTTTTATTCATTTTCCGAATTAAATAATTAATTATCGAAAATATTAAATAATTATTCTAATTAAATAATTATATTTTTCATAATTATAAAATAATTTTTCTGAATTTATAATTATTTTTAGAATTTTTAATTAATTTTTTTCGATTTTTAAATATTTTTCGGATTTTTTAAATAATTAAAACAAATAAATTAATTAATTAATTAATTAAATATTACCTGGTGACGTGGCACGATCGTGTGCGTTGATCACGATCAAGCGAGCGCGCATCGGGAGGAGGGAGGAGGTCATTTTTTTGGTATAACATGCTCGGTGGCAAGAACTTTCGGCAAAAGTGGCCGAAGTCCATGTGGACGCCACGTGGCAAAGTCAACCGTTGACTCTTTTTTTTTCCACTCCTCTGTTTCCTTTTTCTCCTTCGACCGTCTTCTTCTTCGTTCTTCGTCAGTTCGCGAGAGAGGTCGACGGGGAGGCTCGGAGGTTTGAGAGGAGTTTTGGAGCTTCGAGTTGGTTTTGGCGAGTGCGAACTTCGCAAGAGCGCTCGGCGAGGAGGAGGTGGAGCTGCAGCTTGGGTTCGGCCAGGGAGCTCGGCATCGTGGAGCTTCGACGTCGGCGTTGCTCGGAGTTCGGGGCTCATCTAGAGGAGAATCTAGGCGAGTTGACGAAGGGGATGGAGAGGTCGAGCTTAGCGCGGAGCTCTTCGGTGAAGGTGGCGAGGAGCATCGGCGTCGAAGCTCATACTCTCGCTAGTGAGCCAAGGTCGAGCTTTTGGAGTCGACGAGGATGAGCGGCAAACGCGGGGTGCTTCGCCATTGGGTGACTCCGACTGTTGCGAACTCGACAGTTCGAGAGCTTGGTGATGGAGCTCGTCGGGGAAGATAGCTTGACGTTCGACTGTGGGGGTCGGCCATGGATTGGTCGAGAGAGGCATCAGAGCTCGGAGGTGGCTCGGTTGGTCGAGGGAGGTTGGAGCTCGGCGCAGCGGTGAGCTTCGTGAAGGGGGAGCTCGTCGACGAAGGTGCTGGAGCTCGGCCATGGCAGAACGTGGTCACGAGCACGAGCTCGGACCTCGGGAATTTCGTCTGCGGAGCTCAATGGAGGGGACTCGTAGCTCAACATCGGAGCTTAGAGGCCGGCAAAGATGCGCTCGAGCTCTGGCGGTGGACAGGAGCTCGGCATAGGGAGATTGGCTCTGTTTCGCATGGGTGCTTAGTGAAGACGAAGCATTGAGCTGGTTTTGTTTTGGCACCAGAATTTGTTGAAGAAGAAGGGGAGGAGAGAGAAAGGGTTTGGATTTGGATCCTTAATGGGTCTGAACCCGACCCTGTAGCCCCCCTTTTCTTTTTGTGTTGTTTGTTTGGTTGCTTGTATCTGAGCCGTCGACCGCATCTGAGCACGAATTCCGAGGTAAAGAGTTTTTCTTATTTGAGCTCTGGTGGCAAGTTGCTTCGGTGACGTTACCGACCCCCTCCAAATATGTGTTAAGAAGGAGGCCGAAGTCCAAGGGGGTTCGGGGTCTCCTGCCAAGGTGCAGTGATACCTCGGCGTGGTGACATATGTAAAGAAGGGTTCGGCGAATCTTTGCTGAAGTGCGGAGTAAGTTTTTTCCATGTTTGAAGATCGGTGACAAGAATGTTCGGCGAAGGGGTGCCGAGGTCCAATTTTTCCATGTAACATGGTCGGTGGCAAGAACGCTCGGCAGCTTGTGCCGAAGTCCAAATTTTCCATGTAACATGGTCGGCGTCAAGAATGTTCGGCGAAGGGGTGCCGGGGTCCAATTTTTCCATGTAACATGGTCGGTGGCAAGAACGCTCGGTAGCTTGTGCCGAAGTCCAAATTTTCCATGTAACATGGTCAGCGTCAAGAATGTTCGGCGAAGGGGTGCCGGGGTCCAATTTTTCCATGTAACATGGTCGGTGGCAAGAACGCTCGGCAGCTTGTGCCGAAGTCCAAATTTTCCATGTAACATGGTCGGTGTCAAGAACGCTCGGCGGCTTGTGCCGAAGTCCAATTTTCCATGTAACACGGTCGGTGGCAAGAACGCTCGTCAGCTTGTGCCGAGGTCCATGGAGAGTTCTTCTCGATGTTCCCGGTGCTACGGAGGTCGGCTCGGGGCGTGCGACCCCTTGTTTCGAAGCTAATTCGAAGATCTACAACTTCTCTTTAGGAGTGAGATGAAGATTCACCCTCCTTCATGGTCAAAATAGCCAGGCAACATCCTTGTATTCATGAGGTTGAGGAGAGTTTTGGTCTTGGGGATTTTTGAAGAGGAGCTCTACTCCTAGGGGCGGAGAAGATGTGCTGGGAAGACCCACGTAAGAGCCGTGGGAAGACCCATCCTTTGAGGTGAGCAGAGCGAAGAGCTTGGCTTTGGGGCGTGCGACCCCTTGTTTCGAAGCTAATTCGAAGATCTACAACTTCTCTTTAGGAGTGAGATGAAGATTCACCCTCCTTCATGGTCAAAATAGCCAGGCAACATCCTTGTATTCATGAGGTTGAGGAGAGTTTTGGTCTTGGGGATTTTTGAAGAGGAGCTCCACTCCTAGGGACGGAGAAGATATGCTGGGAAGACCCACGTAAGAGCCGTTGGAAGACCCATCCTTTGAGGTGAGCAGAGCGAAGAGCTTGGCTTTAGAAGAGAGCCATTTGGGAGACGAGTGTGAGGGGAAACTCTAGGAGATAGTTGTGAGCTCCGAACTCATTGAGAAGAGGTCCGCTTAGGAGGCGAGCGGAGCGAAGAGCTTGACTCTAGGAGAGAGCCATTTGGGAGACGAGTGTGAGGAGGAACTCTAGGAGAGAGTTGTGAGCTCCGAACTCGTTGAAGAGAGGTCCGCTTTGAAGGCGAGCGGAGCGGAGAGCTTGACTCTAGGAGAGAGCCATTTGGGAGACGATTGTGAGGAGGAGCTCTAGGAGAGAGTTGTGAGCTCCGAACTCGTTGAGAAGAGGTCCGCTTCGGAGGCGAGCGGAGCGAAGAACTTGACTCTAAGAGAGAGCCATTTGGGAGACGAGTGTGAAGGGGAACTCTAGGAGAGAGTTGTGAGCTCCGAACTCGTTGAGAAGAGGTCCACTTCGGAGGCGAGCAGAGCGAAGAGCTTGACTCTGGGAGAGAGCCATTTGGGAGACGAGTGTGAGGAGGAACTCTAGGAGAGAGTTGTGAGCTCCGAACTCATTGAGAAGAGGTCCGCTTCGGAGGCGAGCGGAGCGAAGAGCTTGACTCTAAGAGAGAGCCATTTGGGAGACGAGTGTGAGGGGGAACTCTAGGAGAGAGTTGTGAGCTCCGAACTCGTTGAGAAGAGGTCCGCTTCGGAGGCGAGTGGAGCGAAGAGCTTGACTCTAGGAGAGAGCCATTTGGGAGACGAGTGTGAGGAGGAACTCTAGGAGAGAGTTGTGTGCTCCGAACTCGTCGAGAAGAGGTCCGCTTCGGAGGCGAGCGGAGCGAAGAGCTTGACTCTAAGATAGAGCCATTTGTGAGACGAGTGTGAGGAGGAACTCTAGGAGAGAGTTGTGAGCTCCGAACTCGTTGAGGAGAGGTCGCTTTGAAGGCGAGCGGAGCGGAGAGCTTGGCTCTAGGAGAGAGCCATTTGGGAGACAAGTTTGAGGAGCAACTCTAGGAAAGAGTTATGAGCTCTGAACTTGCTTTTTTTTAAGTGAGAGAATCAACGGTTGGAGGAGCAATTCCGAATGGCGAACCACTTCTAACTCGCTTAAGAGCAAGTTATTTGAAGCGGAATCGAGCCAAGTGTTGGACTCCGAACTCGTCGTTAGAGGGATTCAACGGTTGGAGGAGCAGTTCCGAATGGCGAACCACTTCTAACTCGCTTAAGAGCAAGTTATTTGAAGCGGAATCGAGCCAAGTGTTCGACTCTGAACTCGTCGTTAGAGGGATTCAACGATTGTGGGAGCAATTTCGAATGGCGAACCACTTCTAACTCGCTTAAGAGCAAGTTATTTGAAGCAGAATCGAGCCAAGTGTTGGACTCCGAACTCGTCGTTTAAGAGAGATTCAACAGTTGTGGGAGCAATTCCGAATGACACCACTTCTAACTCGCTTAAGAGCAAGTTATTTGAAACGGAATCGAGACAAGTGTTGGACTCTGAACTCGTCGTTTAAGAGAGATTCAACGGTTGTGGGAGCAATTCCGAATGGCGAACCACTTCTAACTCGCTTAAGAGCAAGTTATTTGAAGCGGAATCGAGCCAAGTGTTGGACTCTGAACTCGTTGTTAGGGCTTAGTGAGTTGCGGGAGCAGCCATGTAGAAGAAGCTGGACTCCGAACTCACCATTTAACGAGTCGTAGATGTGACTCGAAGAGATAGAGAAGAAGCAAGAGCAATGATTTTTAATGAAAAATGTAAAGTTTTATTGAGATAAACTAAGTGGCCGCATCAATAGGGCGAGCTATTATTACATGGTGTTGGCCGAGTTACAAGCATCGACCTTATTGAAAATCAAGATCCTACTTCTACAATAAGGTGAAGACGTCTTGGGAGGAGTTGGGAGATTCTGAGTCTTGAGGCTCGGCGCTTTTTTGTTCGCTTGTTTGCTCCTTAGGGGGGAAGCTCGGCCCCCTCTTTTTGGACAAACTTGGTCAGGTGCCCCCGCTGTATGAGTTCTTCGATCTCCTCCTTCATAGCCCGACAATCATCCCTGTCGTGGCCGTGGTCCCTGTGAAAGCGGCACCACTTATCTTTGTTCCTCTTCTTTCCAGGGGTATTCATTCTAGGGGGAGCGCGGAGTAGTCCTTCCTTGTCCACCTCCATAAGGACTTCTGATATATTAGCAATGAGGGGGGTGAACTTCTCAAAATGCGAAGTCGAACGGTGCTGGCCATTACTGTCCCTCTGGGATTTTTGGGACCCCTCTTCACTTGTGTTCTTCCGTTTGTTCCCGGAAGATGTCTCCTCAAGAGCAAGGGGGTTGAGAGCCTCTTCCGCCCGTATGTACTTCTCCACCCTAAGTAGGAGCTCTAAGAAGTCCCGAGGAGGCTTCTTGGCAAGGGATGCCCTGAGGTTGGTATTAGTGACGTTGCGCTCGAATGCGGTAGAGGCTACTGACTGGTTGAGGGAGGGAATGGACCGGGCTTCAGCGGTGAAGCGTCGAACATAATCTCTTAGGCGTTCACCCTTTTCTTGATTAAGGGTCACCAGAGATACACTTGTTTTCTCAGCTCGGCCTGCTACTCACGAAATAAGTAAGGAAGAGCCCTTCGAACTGATCGAATGAGAAGATGGAGGCCGGGGCGAGTCGAGAGTACCATTCTCGTGCAGACCCCTTCAGCGTGGCAGGAAAGATCTTGCAGAGGAGGGCATCTGAAGCATGGTGGATCATCATGAGAGTTTTGAAACTCTCTATGTGATCTGCGGGGTCCGACTCCCCGGTATACGTCTCGAGGTGAGGCGACTTGAAGTTTTCTGGGATGGAGGCCTCCATGATGGTGCGGGAGAATGGAGGTCTGCTCGGGCGGAGATTTATCACCCGTTGCTCTTTTTCCTTGTCAATTCGGCCGTGGCGCCTCTCCATCTCGTGGAGACGGCGGTAGACTGAGTCTTCTATTTGATCATATCTTGCCGAGCCCCGGGACTCATCTTCATACGAGGATGGACTGGGGCTGCGGCGATGGTATCTTGGAGAAGGACGAGGACTGAGAGTGTGAAGGCGGTGGCTCCTAGCTGGCTCATGGGTAGGTGGCCTCTGGTCGTTCTTTGGGGCGAGAGTGAGGGCCCGTAAGACTGTCGCTTGGAAGTCTTGAAGATCTGCCCTTGTGACTGGTGCCTCTCCAGCTTGGCGGTCCCTATGTGTGGCTCGGCTTACTGGAGAATGAGTTCTCCTCCAATGACGCTGAGGGGACTCTCTTTGCCTCCTCGGGGAAGGGGATCTTCTAGTCCTCGGTCGTCGGGGGGTTCGAATTCTTGAAGCTCCTGATTTCTCGGGTCGATGGACTCGACCAAGGGCCCGCCATCCATTCAGGCGAGTTCTAAGGTCGACCCCCTTTTGGCGGTCAGCAATGACTTGACGAAGATCCCGCTCGGGAGGGCTTTGAGAAGCCAGAGATTCAACTGAAGGATTGGGACCCATGACTTGGTCATGAGGAGGATGTTGCTTCGGATGACTCTGACGGGAGCCCCCCTGGGCAGCCCCCCGAGACCCTTGAGGGGCCTGTTGAGTAGGAGCACCTTAAACCGGAGGAGGGAGAGGAGGAAGGGAAGTGGTTCTTCGGTTGGAGACCGCTGCCTTCCCCTTCTATTTTGGATGCATGGCTGGAGAAAATCTGACCAACGGGAAGAGGGGAGGCCGCTATTCATTTGTTTCCCACAGACGGTGTCAATCTGTTACCGCTAAATCTGGTGTGGGGGTAAACAGATAGTATTTGTGGATTCTTAGGAAAACTTGAATAGCAAATGTAATACCCCGCAAAATAGCATATGGCTATTTTGCACTGTAACCCGTGCATTAACTAGATATTGCACACGAGTACATTTTTCCTAGAAATTATCAGTTAAATTGAGAGATTTCAGACATACGGGCTGTTCTGAATCCGATGAAGTAAACTCGGAATATCATCTCGATTAAACTGGGGTTTTGTCCCGATTATTTCGACCAGACAATTGTCGGGTGAAAGTGATAATTTCTACAAAAAATGTATTTTTATGGATTTTAATTTATATGTATTAGTTATTTCAATTAGACTAGTGCTTGAATTAAATGTGAGTTGTATTTGTGCACTAGGGTATGGTAACCTAGGGTATGGTGACCTAGGGTTCCTTAACCTAGCATAGGGTTAGGAACCCTAGCATCACATCATGGCTTAATCTTGATAAGGATCTAAGGGTGGAGATTTTTTTACCATGTGTAAGTTGACTTGGAATAGGAAAACTTCCATGAAGTCTCCAAGGAAGCCTCCAAGAAGTTTCCAAGGAAGCTTCCAAGAAGATTCCACTTATGAGTAGGCTTCATCTCATCCACACACTCCACTTCATCTCATCCACACACTCCACCCTTCCCATCTTGGCCGGCCCACATAAACCCCACCCCCATCTCACTTCACTCCATTTCAAACTCCATTTTCATTCTCCTCCAAAGCCTTCTCCACTCCTTGTTCAAAAAAAAAAATAATAAATACATATATATGTATGTAGGAAAGGAAGAAGTCTATAAGAAAAATAGTAGAGAAGGAGAAGAAGTGTAGTGGAGGGTTGGCCAAGGCTTCTACAAGAGCAAGGAGCAAGGGAGAGCAAGCAAGCAAGCTAGGAGCAAGGAGATTTTTCTTGCGACTTCAAGTGGGTGATCCTTGAACTCTTTTGTATTTATTTTTGTTTTGGTATGAATGGATGTGTAGTAGTGGTAGACATGATTTTGTTGCCATGTGTGAGTATGAGGAATGCTAGGAAAAAATAAATTGTATGGTAGAGAATTATTCTTTTGAAGTTTGATTGAGTAGCATGATTGCGAGGGTATATTGGGGAATTTCTTACGCCCAAACGGTTGAGAATCTTGGGCTAAAATTCTGGGTTATTGTTCCTCTATGTATGTAGAGTATCCATGATTTTTTTCGTAATATTTGGATACATTTTAGTAGCCCGAACAGTGGGACCAAATCCGGACAGTAAGCAGCCAGAATGGCTGCTGGCTGTGATGATTTTTGGGTGTCTTTCCGATCTTGTATCTCGGAAACGACAAGGAGTTTTGAGTTGGAATTTTTTTGTGGACGTTTTTGTATGTGTCTACAACCGTAGTCTTGAATTTTGTATTTTTCCGAGGTCGTTCGATGCCCCGGAAAAACTGTGGAACGCGACTGGTCCGCAGGTGTCGGCTGAAGCTGACTGCGCCTTGTGCTGAAGTTCAAAAAGCCATAACTTCGTGTACGTTTATCATTTTGCTACGAAATTTGGGCTGTAGCTTGGGGTATGAGTCTACTTGATGAATCTCAAATTTTAGAATTTTTGGAAGTCATTTGATGAGGTTTCAAAGGTAATTAGTGAGGGGCAGTGAATACTCTGCTGAAACAGAACGGCTGAAATGTAGCCATGTTTGAGGAGTCGTAGATCGTTGCGTGAAATGAATTTGAATGCGAATTTTGAACACGATGAAATGGTATATGTGTAGATAGAGAATCTCAAATCTCATGATCATTGGACTTAGGGATAATTTACTATTCAATTTTAAAGTAGGGTACGTTCAGCCTAGTATGAGTTGTCTAGTTCATGGAGATAGATATTCCTAGGCTTATCTGTTAAGAATTTGGGCGACTGGCCAACTGGAGAATTTCAGTAGGGAATCATAACTCTCTAACCCAATTGGAATTTTGTAATTCCAGGCTGTAGGTTGGAGATTAAGATTTTCCAAAGATAGGGTAGAAGTGGCCTTGTCAAGAAAATGTTTACTAAAGAAATAGACTTTTCCCTTGTGATGCACCCAATGGAAATTGGTGTCTGTGAGAACATTAAGAGTTGAATCTGAGGACGTGTCCAAATAGGAAGTTAAGGTAGACAATCCCACCTTCCCATAAGACCCGGAATTGAGTGATCTCGATAACTAAGCGAACTCTTATGATATTGGACAAATGCAGCAAGTGTGAAAAGGAACGTACTACTAAGAGTATATGAGGGATATTTGGATGTCGAGATGATTGAACTTGAGGAACTAGTCAACTGAAGAATTGTAAACTAGGGTCTTACCTTTTCAGAGTTAGAGATACCAAGCTATTCTGACTTGTGTGCTGGAAATTATGGACATTGTGAGTTTAGCAACCTATTGTCTAGACTGACTTCAAGGTTGGAGTTAACTCGGGGACTTGGGTCCTTTAAAAGGAAATTGAGGGAATCATCGACTAGGGGATGGCAACGGATCTCCTCACCCTCCTAGGAAGTTCTGAGCGTATTGGTTTCCGATGAGTGTAGCTGGGAACACAGCTACTGGTATTTCTTGATTGTTCCATCGGACAATTGATGAGGAATCCTCTGCCTACCGCAATATGGTGATCGTGAGCTATCAGATTTAAAGGATGGGTTTTTAGCATTTTATTCGGAACTTAGGCAAGTTCCTGTGCATGTACTCATGGTGGACATGAGTGAGTTGGGATATAGCTCTGTTGGATTGTATTGGGTGTCTCGATGCCTGAGTCTGTCAAAAAGTCCAGAAAGGATAATTATGTGCGTGCTTACCTTCACTAAATTATATTATGTCACCAGGGCGCCGTTAGACCACTCGCTGAGGGTCACGGGCCGGAATTATTTTTGGGTCACTGACCTATGAAGGTATTGGGAATCGGCGGATGTGATTCCAGGATGGTTGTTACCTTGACAGACCAGTCAGGCTCGACTTGTTGATCGACACCGAGTGTGGTTTGAATAACAACATATTTTCAGTAAACTGGATTGGTTAGGTTTTTCTTTTATTTGTTTTGCTCAAAGTCTAAATTGGTGTTAGGGGTGATTCCCTATAATCCAACTTGTTCTGAGAGTTAGCACTAAGTGGTGATACTGGTTGTCTCTTCCTGTCATTAGGGATACGCACTGCGGTGGGTATCTTGCACTGTTAATTCCTGAAGTACCATGGTAAGAACGGGATGCTGATATCCTGGCGGATCGGGGGTATTTTAGGACCTCCGAGGTCGTCATGTTCTATGTTGGTGGACACGAACGGATCAAAAAGGATCTTTGCGCAATGGATATACTTGCGGTATATCTGTAAGTTCGTCACAGCTTTCGAGGATGGTTCGACGCAGTAATTATTGGTGACTTCGGGGTAGCGCCCCGCATTATTTCTTTTATTTTATTTTCACCTCCTCAACCATGTCATACTATCAGGAACAGGAAGTAGACCAAATTAGAATGCATTGCATAGCAAGGGTTCTAATCCCTAAACATGGAGACAACGGCTTGATTTGGAAAGTATGTAGTATGGGATGCATACATTTCCAAAGTCTCGCTTGCATTAGACTAAGTATGTTGGCTTGACCTGGGTCACATGTAGTATGGGATGCATGTGCATCCAGAGTCTTGCTGACATTAGATCAAGTGCATCTGTTCTATACTCTGTATTGTTGCATTAGTCTCAGGTCATGACATACACGAACACTAGGAAATCAGGATGCACGTTGAATTCTCCATTCAAGATGAATTTGTGAATGTAATAGTTTGAGGATCGCTGTTTCCTTATCAGCATTGCGTCAGTAGAATTACTGACGTACCCCACCTTTTAGGTACATGGATATCAGGTCACGAGTACAGGAGAGCCCAAGATCAGCAGGGCATCCAAGTAGTGGCAGTATGCACGTCTACCCTTCGAGCAGGTGCAGAATTATCAGGGTCGCGTAGCAGGAGGCTCAAGCCGAGGGGCAGGACCCAGAGGGGCAGATAGGCCACTCAACGGAGTTTCGGCAGTTACCAAGGGATTGCCGATCTGAAAGACAGCCAATGGCTTCACAAGAAATGTTCAAGTATTCTTGTAGTCAGTTGTAATAAAGTTATGTAATTTGTATTCCTTGTTCATGGACAATTTGATATTTGTAATTATTAATGTAACAACTCTGATGGCAATAAAAATGTTTAAATTTCCACGTTATTTACTGTGTTGAGATGCATTTGAAGGCAATGATCTTGGCAATGTCACGGATGTCCGATAACGAGGATCCGGGGCGTTACAGCAAACCTGAAACCTGATCTGCCGGAGTTTGACCGTTGACTCCCGCCGTTCACCTGCAAAAAGTACGAGACACCGGGGTTGATCCCGGCGACGCACCCTCCGACGCTCAAGTCAGTAACCAGAAATGATTATGAAAGAGCGTAAACTAGCAAAAGATTGATTACCTCTTAATGGAGATGGGTGGGGGGTATTTATAGTCGCCTTAGGGATCAGATTAGGAATGTAATCCCCGTGATCTGATAAGGAATATAATCCCCGTAATCAGATAAGGAATGTAATCCCTAATTCCCAGTGAAAAGATAGATGTGAATCGCGGCCGTTGATTAGGGCTAATCAGAGACCTTGATTTTATCTTGCTGGACTGGGTGTGTTTCGGGTTGGGACCCGTACCCAGTTGAAGTGGATCCGTTCGTGGGTTATTGGGTCGTGAAGAAAGACCCAGTTTCCATTTCAGACCCTTCGTAGGAGAAATTACCGCTTTACCCCTGAGCTTTAAGATTCGTGTCCGATGTGAACGGTCCCGATTTAATCCTATTTTTAGCCATATCACTATTATTATTATTATTGTGAGTATTATTGTTATTACTATTATTATTATTATTGGTAGTACTATTATTGCTACTACCATTATTATTAATTTTCGTGTTTTCATTATTAGTGTTATTATTATTATTTTTGTTAAATCCCAGTTTTGATCTATATTATATTATCTAATTATTTAAATTAAAGCCCATTGATTTGATACACATTGTATTATTAACTATTTAATTTGAAGCCCAAAATTTAGCCCATCTCCTATTGGATTTTAACCCAAACCCATATCTGTCTCTTATTGGATTCTTGCCAACTCTAAACCCAATACCCATAACTCAATTTCCCCTCCTATTTGTGTGTTGACTAGATCAAATTCTACTCCAACAATCAATCCCAAGAATCTCTCCTAATCACGCCCAGATCCTGTAACCCCCAAAATTAATATCCCTAATAATCAGCATTCCCGTAACCCCCTCCTCTCAATAACTTTCCTCCTTATTATTATATTACTATATACATTTATTATAATATAACCCATCATCTCTCTCTCTCTCTCCCCCTATCCCTCTCTCTTCTTCTACACAAACAAAACAAAGCACATACACCCCCTTCTCCCACTCTATCTTTCCCTATGTTTCTCAACAACACAGAAAACCTCCCGAAGCACCGCTCACCACCCTGCTCCTTTCCTCGCCCCTACTCCCGAACCCATCTCCCGCCAGCCGTCGTCAACACCTCGCGCCACCGCCATTGCCGAACCCCCACTCCGTCGAGCCCCTCCTACCTCTCCCGATCAAGCTCCTCTCGACACCATCACCATCGGAGATCCCCCAGTCCCCGCCAGCCATTGTCGAGCCCCGTTGCCTTCAGTCCATCGTCAGCCGCCCTCGACTGCTCCTCCTCACCGCAGTCGGAGCTCTTTCTCCCACGCTCTCTCCTTTATCTCTATCTGTCAATATGAAGGTGAAGAAGTCAGGGTTAGGGATTAAATGATGTTGCTGTGTGGTTGGGGTTATTCAGTTGCCCATTGGATTATTCTGGTGTAGGGTGAATTGTTGTTGTTGGTGTATTGGTGTTTTAGGTTGCTGTTTGGATTATTGTATTGGTGTTTGGTGTTGGAAGAGGAATCTTATTGTATTGGTGCTGGTTTATTGGAGTTTGGTGTTGTGGAGTGGATTGGGGTTTGTGTGTTTGCTGTTTTGGAGAAGGGATTGGATTTTTTGTTGCTGTTGGATTATTTGATTGCTGTTTTGGAGTTGCTACCACGTATCTTACACGTGCATCGCTGCCCGGGATTCTGATCTCGTTATTCTGGTATTCATATCAATCGTCGTCAAATCAGGCAAGTATCTCTTGTTCAAATTCGTTTGTTCTAGTACAAGCTTCTTTCCATAAATACCGCAAGTATTTTTCTTGATTCTAATTCGCATTTATAAGTCGAATTCAATCTGTTACTATACAAAATCTGTCGATCCCATATTCACATATGATCGTGAATACTTTGTTGCCATATGCATGACATGAACACAAATTAATACACACATATGTACTCTTAGGACTATATATTATTATGTGCATGATTGTAGTTAAATATGACATCTTGTTCTTGTTGATTAAAATTTATAAAAGTAACAAGTCGGGGTATAAGGGAAAAGATTTAAATAGTGGGCAATATAGAAGAGGGTACTCGGACAGGAGCTCATGGTTTCCCGATGCAAGTTGCAAGTTTACAAGTTGCAAGTTTGTAAATTATATGTTTATATGTTTCACACTACATGTTTACACTATATTTGACTTGATATGTTTCACGTTATATGTTTGCACGTATCTCGATACAAGATACAATTGATATGTTTTTCCCGAGTACGTGACCTATAGAATCCACCACTAAGTCTAAACGCAACTGATTGTAAGTAGCAACCATGTAGTAAAAAGATGGATGCATGATGTGCTACCTAGATAGAATCAAACATTAGACATAAGATTAACACGTGCACTTACATGATCCAATTATATGTTGCATGTTCATGTTGACTTGATATTTGTTTACATGATTACTTGTTTTACATGCCACTTGTTCCATAATGCCTTGTTCATATCATGTTTACATATTGCATTTTCCCTATTTCATGACTCTCGATTCCTTGCACTTTTCCTGATTTTCTTTTGTTTTGTTATGTACCTGTTTCCCTTAGCTTGTACAGCTTGCGGCCCGTGACTTGTATTAATGGGCATCTCTTTGTTTTCTTTTTCTCTTTTTTTGTAATAATGTACTTGCAAGCCAGAATAGAGAGTTACCAGAAGGTGTCGCTGATCAAGTGTTTTAGCCTTATTGTTTATCATGTTATCTTTAGTTTGTGCTTTTTTTCATGCAACTCTTTATTGTAATTCGGGCTTGTTTAACCCGTAACTATTTGTATTTCCCAGTTGTTGGTTATGTTATGGACTATGTCATAAACTTTCATTATTATATTGTGATTTTACATGCCTGCGTGGTTTATTTTGTTATCTTATTGTTGAGTTGCCTGTACAGCTTATGAATGGTGTATTCGCATCATTTGCTGGGCCTTAGTCATGCGCCCATATTCCCGTATTTTGGGAAGCGGGGCGTGACAGGATTTTTAGTGGTATTAGAGCTCAGGTTTGGCTAATGTGTTAATTTGACTAATACATTAGACAGGCTTGACTCAGCCAGGTTAACTCAACAACATGTACACCACATTGATCACATGGATAATGAATAACCAACATAATCTGGACACTCCTCTTATTGGATTCCTCTTTGATCCCTTCACATTCAGTTATTTCAATTCTCAGTTGTTTCGTCTCTTCCATTCATTCACATTCATTGACTTCTTATTGGGTATAGATTCTTTCTTTGTACCCATATTCTTTTGATTTCGATGTCTTATTCTTTTCTTCCTGCTCGGTTCGTTGATTGGCGCCATGTGGTCTGCAACGACATGTCTGCAGCGTGGAACGTCGCCATCAGAGTAGCGTAGCGGAAGCGTGGTGGGCTCATAACCCACAGGTCCCAGAATTTTCTTATTGCTTTCTCCTCCCTTGCATCGCTTGCTTTCTTTTTATGCATTTGCATTGTCTTCATTCATTGAATCTCTATTTGACATCATTTTGATCACATCATCCTCATCCATGTTCTTTCTCATTTTTGTGTTGCCACATTTTGTCTCTTTCCCTTTACTTCACATTTTTGCCATTTCCCAAGTTATTTTTTGCCTTGTCCTATATACCGCCTAAGAAAATTTCGAGGACGAAATTTTGTTGTAAGGTGGGTAGGATTGTAACCCCCATTCTCGTAAATATATAATTTCTGAATAATTTTCTGAATTTTGAATTATTTGTAAATTTAGTTGTGTTAAATTCATTTTAAATTTTCTATTAAAATATTTTCTAATTGGGAATTATGGTTATTTCGAATAAGAGTATATTTTACTTTACTTTCTATTTTATAATTGATCGACTATCTATATTTTAGTCAAATCAAAAATATTCGGATTTACTTTAATAAATTGTTAAACTAAAATTACTATATTTTTATATAACCTCGTTGCCATCATTTTATTATTTTGCTATTATTATTATTATTATTATTATTGTGAGTATTATTGTTATTACTATTATTATTATTATTGGTAGTACTATTATTGCTACTACCATTATTATTAATTTTCGTGTTTTCATTATTAGTGTTATTATTATTATTATTTTTGTTAAAGCCCAGTTTTGATCTATATTATATTATCTAATTATTTAAATTAAAGCCCATTGATTTGATCTACATTGTATTATTAACTATTTAATTTGAAGCTCAAAATTTAGCACATCTCCTATTGGATTTTAACCCAAACCCATATCTGTCTCTTATTGGATTCTAGCCATCTCTAAACCCAATACCCATAACCCAATTCCCCTCGTATTTGTGTGTTGACCAGATCAAATTCTACTCCAACAATCAATCCCAAGAATCTCTCCTAATCACCCCCAGATCCTGTAACCCCCAAAATTAATATCCCTAATAATCAGCATTCCCGTAACCCCCTCCTCTCAATAACTTTCCTCCTTATTATTATATTACTATATACATTTATTATAATATAACCCATCATCTCTCTCTCTCCCCGTCCCTCTCTGTTCTTCTACACAGACAAAACAGAGCACATACACCTCCTTCTCCCACTCTATCTTTCCCTCTGTTTCTCAACAACACAGAAAACCTCCCGAAGCACCGCTCACCACCCCGTTCCTCTCCTCGCCCTACTCCCGAACCCATCTCCCACCAGCCGTCGTCATCACCTCTCGCCACCACCATTGCCGAACCCCCACTCCGTCGAGCCCCTCCTGCCTCTCCCCATCGAGCTCCCCTCGACGTCATCACCATCGGAGATCCCCCAGTCCCCGCCAGCCATTGCCGAGCCCCGTTGTAATGCCCTGATTTTTTATTTAATGAAAAATTATTTTATTTTGCACGTAGTGTGCACGTGCAATATTTTTGGTAAATATTTTCATCATGATGAGTATAGATATTTAAATATGTGCCTTTAATTATTTTTCTATAAAGCTTTCTTTCAATTAGATAAAAAGCCTTTTCTTTTTAAAAGCCCAAAGTTAATTTAATTTATTATTTTTATAATAAGTATTTTGGCCCATAAACTAAAGCCCATGAACTATTTTTATACAACTTGTCATGTAGAATACAATTTAAAGACTATTTTATTTTTTATACAAAAATTAATGTACAAATTTTTGGAGGCAAATGCTTGCACGTGCATTGCACGTACACGTGCAAATGCACTTCCCAAAGTAGGCCAGATTGCTTCTTTTGGAGGGAATGGGAAAATTTGAGTGGAGATCATGGTGTGGTGGTTACTTGATTGTGGGTAGTTAATGTAACTCCTACTTTCATCTTAGCCCTCCATCTTATAACCAACTACTTGATCCTAGCCCTCCATTCTCTTTGATTTTTAGTATAAATACCCCCCCTCATGGCTAGTTATTCTTGTGCTTATTAATCCTTCCAAACCTATAGTCTAAATTATATTATCTAGTAGTGATTTTGTGAGTTAAAAGATTGAGAGTGTGTGGGATTGTGCTTGCAACATCTAGAGGAGGCCGGCCATCAACTAGGAGCTCTCGGTTTGGTGCTTGCGAGGCTTGTGTGCGCGCGTTCAAGGAGGAGGAGCACTCTCGTTGCAAGGACATTTGTCTAAGAGGTTGCTAAATTGTATTTTTCTCTCCAAACTAAGGTGGGTAAATTTTCCCTATTTCTAAATAAGAAGGCATGCTAGATTCAATTAGAAAAATGATGCATGAAAATGATTAATAAGAGTGCACATTTAATTGGAAAAATGATCTATAATTGATTGAATTGTTGATATGCAAATTGTGTGTGATTCTACTATTAAAATTCAAGTTGGGTGCAACATAAGTATGGTTATGAATTGTGTAAATGAACTTTCGTTAGTAGCATGAAAATTATGTACAAAGATTAGTAGTTGACAATGTCGCATTATGTGCTAATTAGAAATTTTGTTATGTTGTTGAAACGAATAAATTAAGATGCAGTCATTATATTTATGAGATGAATAATGGCAGAAAATTAGTATAGAGACTAATGAAAATATAATGTCGAAAAAGAATGTATTAGTGGTAGTATATTAAATTAACCAAATTGTATGGTAGAAATGTGGTATTTATTGGGAAAAAATATGTTTAATTATTTGAGAAAATTATTTTTATATACTGGAGTAAAATTCATGATGAGATTGATAAATCTGGGATTTTTATAGTATATTAGTAAGAGCAAATTGAAGTAAGATGTTGATGAACATCGATGTACTCTTAATAACAGAGAATAATTGGTTAAATAAATTTCGAGTTGTAACTTTGACAACATGAGCGTGTAGCTCAAGTGGTCGGGATAGCCTTAGAACGCTACAGTGGTCTGAGTTCACTGGTTCGAACTCCCAGGTTGCCATACTTTTAATTTTCCTTTTCAAAAAAATGAAACAGTGCGATCGAAGAGCATTTAAGGCTTGCGCCCTCTTCTATGCGTGGGCAGCACTCGGCCTAGTGGTCTGTGCTTTGGTTGTTTCTCTTAGTGGTCGCTGGTTCGATCCGTGGCCTTCGGCTGTGTTTATGTTGTGGAAAAATAAATTTTTTTGGGGTGTTTTTAGTGATCAAAAATGTGGGAAAAAATATATTTATTATTTTAAAATCATGTGGAGTTTATGAAAAATGATTTGAGGATTATTTACATGAAGTGGAATATGCTTAAGGAACAAAGGTATAATTTAGAATTATGAGTTCTACACTTGCACTTGTATAAAGTGGTATTTTACAAAAGATTAAAAATGGAATATTAGAAAAAGAAAAATACGAATATGATGTGAATTATATGAAGTGATGTGAATTATTCTCAATGGAAAATGGTGTGACAATCCATGATGTATAAATATTCATCCTTGATTAAGTAACTAGTGATGTGGTTTTTATGTGAAAATATTATTGCATGAGTTACATGATGAATAGTTGAATTTAGTGTAAAATTATGGACTATTGAATGATTTGGAAATCATGATTTGAAGATAGAAATAATTTGAGTATGACAACTCAACATGTGAACTTATGAGTTGGAAACACTCAACTTTAGAATTTGTGAATGGGAATTGAAACAAAAGAGTAGCTAAGTCTCCCCCGGCATTTGGAAAGAAATAAAATGAAATATGAAAGACCAAGGTTGGTCATGTTGAATATGTATAAGTCCGGTTTAGTGGAGAGGCTAACTCTAGTGCTTTGGTTTTGTTCATGATTCTATATCATTAGAATTAAGAATTAGTTACATAGTGAAGACGTAATGAAAGTAAGAGAAAAACATTGAGTATGAGGGCCATTGGATAGCGGCGAGAGCGTATCCCAGGATGTCCCATGATGAGTCTGGGCGAGGATACTGCTCCAGAGTACCGTCCCGGTGGCGACGCTCGTGGGATGTTTGAAGATTACGGATGGTGTCATGTCTATAGTAGGAGCTGAATTACCACAGGATGCCTGCATGATGAGTCATGTGTCAGTGCGTTGGGATTCCCTCCAGGGCACCTAAACATGAGTTCGTAGGTCAGAAAACATCTAGGATACTTACCGTAGTTACATTAGTAGATTAAGTCATGACGAGGGATTGAACCCTACAAAGATGAAGAACGATTAAGGACTTGCCCTCGGACCTATGTAGTATGGGATGCATAGAATCCGAACAAGTGCGCATTAGTGTCATATAATATAAATAATTGCATTAAGGACTAAGTGCACAATCACAACACGACATCAATAGGGTAGTCCCTATAGTTTGACATGTGACAAGTTTGTGTTTGCTAAATATGGAAAATTGAGTTATACTATTTCCGGCATAGAGAGGATGGCCGTGTATAATGTTCGTCGGTTAAATAAACTGACGTACCCACAGTCTTATATGCAGGTAAATGGCATGATAAAGATTAAAGAAGAACAGATGCTTAAAGATTATTCAATGTTGTTGTACATTTATTTCATTGTTGTAAAGTTTACTTCCGCTGTGCAATGTAAATTGTAATATATTCATGTAAACTCTGATGTAAAGTGAAAAGTTCAAATTTCCTTGTAAAATTGTACTAAATGAAGCGGAAAGATCCTGTAGAACATCTCGAATTCAGTATATTTGGGATTCGGGGCGTTACACCCGTCGCCTTCACTCGCGTCATCAGCCGCCCTCAACTGCTCCTCCTCGATGCAGTCGGAGCTCTTTCTCCCGCGCTCTCTCCTCTCTCTCTCTCTCTATCTGTCGATATGAAGGTGAAGAAGACAGGGTTGGGGATTAATTGAAGTTGCTGTGTGGTTGGGGTTATTGAGTTGCCCATTGGATTATTTTGGTGTAGGGTGAATTGTTGCTGTTGGTGTATTGGTGTTTTGGGTTGCTATTTGGATTATTGTATTGGTGTTTGGTGTTGGAAGAGGAATCTCATTGTATTGGTGCTAGTTTATTGGAGTTTGGTGTTGTGGAGTGGATTGAGGTTTGTGTGTTTGCTGTTTTGGAGAAGGGATTGGATTATTTGTTGCTGTTGGATTATTTGATTGTTGTTTTGGAGTTGCTGCCACGTATCTTGTAACACCCTGGATTTTCAAATCCTATTTATATTTGGAATTGTTTGATTTTTCTTTTTTACGTGTTGTGCACGTAAAAATTTATGCATGCATTTCCCTTAAATATTTCATGAATTAGTAATCCCCATTTATTTTCTTAGAAGCCTAATTTAATACTAAACTTAATTTGTCCCTTTATAGCCCACATTAGTTAATTAATTTATTAAATTAGTAGAGCCCATAGTCTCTTGGCCCATTAGTGAGCCCATGTAATTTAATTAATCTTTATTTTAGTCTAACTTGTAGTGTGAACTCAAATAATAGACAATTAATTAATTAGCATGTACAACTTGTGAGTGCGAGACACTAGGGTAACACGTGCTTGCACAAGAGTGTGCAAAACACACCCTTGGAGTAGGCCGGATGGAATCAAGAGAGAGGGAGTGTGGATGAGATGGAGAGGTGGTTATTTGCATCATGGGAAGTTATAGCAACTCCCTATTTCATCTAAGCCCTTGATCCTAAACCACTTGATTAAATCCTAGCCTTCTATTCTCATCCTAAAAGTGTATAAATACCCCTATAATTCTTCTCATTAGTACATTACATAATTCATTAAGAGAGAGCAAAAGATTGAGAGAAAATAGTGAGCAAAAGATTAGTTAGTGCAAAATTGTGTGTGTTCCATTCTAGAGGTGGCCGACCAATCATCAAGGAAGCAAGGAGAGCTCCCCTAGCAAGCACAAGGAGGAGGAGACAATTTGCAATCCATTCTAGGAGGAGAAGACTACTTTCTTGCATTTTAGGAGTTTCCATTCGTTTCTTCAACAATAAGGTAGGCAATTTTCTCTACTTCTAAGTAGTACCGTGCTAGGTTTTGTGCTAATCATGTTAGACTAAATAGATGAAAATATTGCTCTTTGATAATACCATTGATATGGCTAAAAATAGGGCACGAATCTTAAAGCTCGAGGGTGAAATGGTAATTTCACCTACAAACAGGTCTGAAATGGGTACTGGGTCTTTTTTCCAAAAGCTCAATAACCCACTAACGGATCCGTCTAAACTGGGTGCAGGTTCCAACCCACAAGAAACCCTGTTCAGCTGGATAGAATTAGGGTTTATGATTGTCCTTAATCAACGGCCCTGATTCCTTCTATCCATTCACTGGGAAGTAGGGATTTGATCTTATCCCGAAACTGGTTCCTAAGGCGGCTATAAATACCCCCCATCTCCCACTGTTACCAGGTAATCAATCTTTTGCCAATCAAAGCTCTTTCATAATCTTTCTGATTAATGACTAGAGCGTCAGAGGGTGCGTCGCCGGAATCAACCCCGGTGTTTCGCACTTTTTGCAGGTCAGCGGCGGGAGATCACGGTTAAACTCCGGCAGAAAGGTGTTCAGGTTTGACTATTCAACATCCTAAGAATCCACAAATCTATCTGTTTGCCCCCACACCGATTTCAGTGGCAACAGATTGGTGCCGTCTGTGGGAACAGCGAATAGCATTCCACCCTCTTCCATCGGTTAAGATCACCTCCAGCCATGCCTCCAAGGAAACTGAGATCTAGAAGGTCCAACCATGGACCTACTCCTCCTCAACCACAACAGGAGGCTCCCCTCCAACCCATCCAACCTCAGGGATAGCTCCCTCCTCAACCCGATCAGCCGCTGCAGCAGTTACAGCCTCTTCTCCAAAATCTTCAACACCAGCAGGCTCCACTCGGGCCCCAGAACGCTGGTATAGGGACCTCTCGTCCTCCCCCTCAGAAGCAACCTCTTCACCGTGACCATATCTCCGTACATATCCCTTCAACCGACTCCATGACATCTCACAACCCTCAGCCTTCAGAAGACCTCCATAACATCCTCATCAATCGGCAGAAAGAAGAGGACCTTCGCCACCGTTTGGATGAAAGGCGGGCCCGTGAGGGAGTCTCCCGCTCAGAACGTCCAAATGTGCAATCTCCTTGCCGTCGCGACCACAGGAGGTCCCCTCTCCATAAGAGGCGGAGGGAGTCCCCGGAGTACCGTCGAAGGAGGCCTCATTCTCCTGCTGGTCAGCAGCCCCAGAGAGACGAGAACGGACCTATCACAAATACCGAATTCCAACAGTTCCAGGCTACAATCTTGCAGGCCCTCAACCTCCAACCAAACAACAACAATAACGCTCAGAGGGTCCCCACTCCTCCGCCAATTCAAAGCCCTCCTCATCGGTCCCTAAGTCCTCGTCATTCTCTGAGCTACCGTCGCCGTAGCCCTTGCTCCCCTTCGTACGAAGATGAGTCTAGAGGCTCACTGGGATACCGTCGAAGGGATGATGCAGTCTATCGCCATCTCCATGAGATGGAGAGGCACCTCGGTCAACTAGACAGGAAAGAGGGGCTAAGAGGGAAGACCCTCCGCCCAAGCAGACCTCCGTTCTCCCGAACCATCATGGAGGCTCCCGTTCCAGCAAACTTCAAGCCACCACAGTTCGAGACATATACGGGGAGCCATACCCCGTGGATCACATTGAGAGTTTCAAAACTCTCATGATGATCCACCAGGCTTCCGATGCTCTACTGTGCAAAACCTTCCCAGCTACTCTCAAAGGTCCGGCTCAGGAATGGTACTCCCGCCTCGCCCCATCCTCCATCTTCTCTTTGGAAATATTGGAGACCCTCTTCGTCACCCACTTCGTGAGAAGCCGCCGAACCGCGAAGACTAGTATTTCACTACTCTTTCTCAATCAGAAGAATGGTGAAAAACTGAGAGATTATGTCAAGTGGTTTACTGCGGAAGTTAGGTCCATTGCCTTCCACAAACAATCGGTCGCTGCAGCCGCCTTCCAGTCCAATGTTCTCAATTCGAGCCTCCGTTCCTCCCTAGCCAAAAAGCCCCCGCGAGACTTCTCCGACCTTCTTCTCAGAAGCGAGAAGTACATCTGGGCTAAGGAAGCTGAACATTGCCCCACATTCGAGGGGTCTTCCTCAGGAAGCAAAAGAAAGGCAGCCGAAGATGAGGGAGCTAAGAAGCTCCAGAAGGACAACGGGGGTCAGCACCGCCCGCCTCCCAAATTCGAGAAGTTTACCCCTCTCAACACCAATGTTTCAACTATTCTCATAGAGGTTGAGAAAGAGGGAGTCCTGCCTCCTACCCCAAAGATGAATACCCCCGGGAAGAAGAGAGATAAGGAGAAGTGGAGCCGATATCATCAAGAACACGGCCACGACACCAATGACTGTCGGGCTCTAAAGAATGAAATTGAAGTCCTCATTCAGAGAGGGCATTTGTCCAAGTTTGTAAGAAAGGACCGGATCGATCTTCCTCCACCTCCTAGGGGGGCTAACAAGCATCCCGAGAGGCGCGACGAGACTCCCAAGTTTGAAGAAGAATGCATCTTGCACCTCATCAATGGAGGCCCAATGGGAGGAACCTCCAACTCTTCTCGAAAGGATTTCATCCGGGAGGTTAATTCGGTGCACAGCATACCCCCTCCCAAAGGTCTCGGAGTCCCGGTTACTTTCTCGGATGAAGATCTAGAGGGTGTCCGAACACCCCACTGTGATGCACTGGTGATTAACCTCCACATGGCTAACTTCAAAGTGGAAAGGGTCCTGGTTGATAATGGCAGTTCTGTCAACATCCTCTTCCTAGCGGCCTTCCGAGGACTCAAGTTATCGTGGGACAGGCTCAAGTCTGCCGGCTACATGCTCCATGTGTTCACGGGAGTGCCAGTGACTATCGAAGGGGTGATAACCCTCGACGTAACCGCTGGCAAAACTCCTACTACCCGGACGAAGCCAATGGATTTCATGGTCGTCGACATTCCATCTGCTTACAATGTGATTCTAGGTCGACCAGGCCTAGCTGCTTTGGAAGTCGTCCCCTCGGCCTACCATCTAAAAATGAAGTTCCCCACCAAGGTAGGTGTAGGGGAAGTAAGGGGAAGTCAGGAGATGGCCCGCAAGTGCTACATGACCTCGATCGGGGGACCTGTCCTTTCTCTCGTGAGTCTTGAGATTCCCCAAGGGAACACCCAGCCTATGTCAGAACCAGTAGACGAGCTGGAGGAAGTGCTCTTTTCAGAGCAAGATCAGAACTGCAAATTCTTCATCAACAAGACCCTCCCCTCTGCCCTCTGTTCTGACGTAGTACATTGCATCAGGAAGAACCATGAACTCTTCGCCTGGACAGCTGCGACATACCAGGAATTTCCGAGGACCTCCTCGTCCACCACCTAAGCGTTGCTCTAGGGTCCAAACTGGTCCAGCAGAAGAGGCGCAAATTCGCCCCTGAGCGCCAGCAAGCTATAAAGGAAGAAGTGGACAAGCTCCTCAAAGCCCAGTTCATACAAGAAGTCAACTATCCCAAATGGCTCTCTAATGTTGTTATGGGACTCAAGAAGGCCAATGGGAGTTGGAGGATTTGTATTAACTTCACGGATTTGAACAAGGCATGCCCTAAAGATCCTTTCCCTCTCCCCAGCATAGATACCTTAATCGACGCTACTTCGGACCATGAGCTGTTGAGCTTCATGGATGCCTTCTCCGGATACAACCAAATCAGAATGTTCCCCCCGGATATCCTGAAGACGTCCTTCGTCACAGATCAATGCCTATATTGCTACCGAGTGATGCCCTTCGGGCTCAGAAATACCGGTGCCACCTACCAGCGCCTCGTCAATAAGGTCTTCCAGAATCAGATCGGTCGAAACATGGAAGTGTACATTGATGATATGCTAATCAAAAGTATCCATGGGTCAGACCAAGTCGCCGACCTACAAGAAGCCTTCGACGTGTTGAGAAGGCATAATATGAGACTAAACCTGAACAAGTGTGAGTTCGGGGTCTCGTCTGGTAAGTTCCTGGGCGGATCGAAGCCAACCCCAAGAAGATCAAAGCCATACTGGACATGTCTCCTCCTACAAGTGTGAAAGAAGTTCAAAAGCTTACAGGACGCCTCGCAGCCATAGGACGCTTCCTGTCTAAGTTAGAGGAGAAGTGTGTTCCTTTTTTCAAAGCCCTCAGGGGGGCTAAGGGCTTCGAGTGGGTCCAACAGTAGCAAGAGTCGTTCGACCAGCTCAACGCTTACCTGGTCAACCCCCCACTCCTCAGCAAGCCTATTCCCGGGGAGACCCTCTACCTCTAACTTGCTGCCTCCGAGCAAACCCTCAGTGATGTGCTAGTGAGGGAAGAAAACAAGGCTCAGAATCCTATCTTTTATGTGAGCAAGGTTCTCAGAGACGCCGAGCTCCGCTATCCGAGATTAGAAAGGATAGCCTACGCCTTGGTAATGGCATCCAGGAAGCTCCGTCCTTAATTTGAATCCCACTCAGTGGTCGTCCTTACCGACCAGCCACTTAAGCAAGTCCTGCACAAGCCCGAGACATCCGAGTGTCTGATGAAGTGGTCGATCGAGCTAAGTCAACATGACATATCCTATCAGCCTTGGACTGCAATCAAGGCTCAAGCCTTAGCTGAATTTATAGTGGAAAGTACCATCCCCGAAGTGAGTCAAGCGGCCAATGGGCCGCCCATCTAGATAGTATATGTAGACGAGCCTTCTTGCGCCGAAGGGAGCAAAGCCGGATTCATTCTGGCAGGCCCAGATGACTTCGTTCTCCAATACTCCCTCCGCATCAACTTTAAAGCCTCCAACAACGAAGCTAAGTATGAAGCCCTAATAACAGGCCTGGGCATGGCTCGCAGGGCAGGAGCGCAATGTGTCCGAGTGTTCAGTGACTCCCAGCTGGTGGTTAATCAGGTCTTAGGAGACTATGAGGCACGAGATGACCGAATGGTTAAGTACCTAGCCAAGGTCCAGAGTCTCATGGCTTCATTCGAAAAGGCACAAATCCAGCGGATCCCTAGAGAAGAAAACTCCCAAGCAGATGCCCTCTCAAAATTGGCCTCCTCCTCCCTCCAAGGTCTTGAACAGACCATCCTAATCGAAGTGCTCCTAAGACCAAGCATAGAAGAAGAAGCCCCCGACTCGATGGAGTCGCTGCCCGTCCAACTCCGGGACAACTAGATGAAGCCTCTGATAGAGTTCCTCAGGGATGGGACCCTTCCCCAAGATCCTAAAGAAGTCCGTCGAATCCAAACGAGAGCGGAGCGGTACACCCTTGTTGAAGGAGTCTTGTACAAACGCTCCTATACCTAAGTAGATGGCAGACCCTACTTGAGATGCCTCTCCCCGGAAGAAGCCTTGTATGCCTTGCAAGAACTCCACGAAGGTATAGGCGGAGCCCATTCAGGGTCAAGGACCCTCGCCAGGAAAGTTTTGAACTGCGGGTACTTCTGGCCTACCCTACTTCAAGATGCCGAGCAACATGTCCGGCAATGCAGCCCTTGTCAGCAGTTCTCCAACATCCGCTGACTACCCCAAGCACAACTCACATCTCTCTCGAGTCCAATTCCCTTCGCAATGTGGGGGATGGACTTGCTAGGTCCATTCCCACCAGTTTCTGGCCAGCTCAAGTTCCTAGTCATGGCGATCGACTATTTCTCTAAGTGGATCGAGGCCGAACCACTAGCTACTATTACTAAGAACAAAGTGCTGCAATTCTTCTGGAAAAGTGTAAGCTGTAGGTTCGGTGTACCTCGGGTCCTAATAACAGATAACGGAACACAGTTTACAGGGGCAGCATTCCGATCTTTATGTGAAGATCTCGGCATTCAGCAACGCTTCTCCTCCGTCTCCCATCCTCAGTCCAATGGTCAAGTAGAGAATGCCAACAGGCAGATCCTCTCCAGCATCAAGAAGAGACTAGATAAGTCAGGCCAAAGGCTTATGGGCGGAACAATTCCTAACGTATTGTGGAACTACCGCACTACGAAGCGGACCCCCACAGGAGAGTCACCCTTCAGTCTCACCTATGGGTCTGAGGCTGTAATCCCCTTAGAAGTTGGTTTGCCATCCCCTCGCCTTATTGCCTATGATGAAGAGCAGAACGCCAGAGAGCTCCGGCCGAATTTGGACCTTATTGATGAGCTCCCTGAAAGAGCTTCAATTCGCCAGCAAAATTATCGGAGAAGAATTGAGCAGGCCTACAACAAAAGAGTCCGTCCCACCGATCTCAATAAAGGGGACTTAGTCCTCAGAAAGCTAGCTATCTCATTCCCCAGCCAAAAGAGTAAGCTAGCTCCAAATTGGGAGGGACCGTACAAGGTTTCCAAGGTAGTCCGGCCAGGAGCATATCGCCTTGAAGACCTCGAAGGCAGAGAGATACCAAGAACTTGGAATGCCACCATTTACTGAAATACCAAGAGGGTGTTTAAACGCCTCTCTAAGTACGATCAATGTCGAGCCGTTCCTATCTTTTTGTTTTTTACTTGCTTCTTTATTTTCCCATTGTAATAACGGCTTGCAACTTAGAAGCGGCCGATAAGCAGTTATCAATAAAAAACTTCTTTCCCCTGATGATTCTCTTGTGATTATTTTATCTCTCTGTTTAAGACCTTTAATTGCTCTTACTCGAACGACGTGTTCAGAGTCCAAAACTTAGCTCGATTCCGCTTTGCAAGCTCGCTCTTAAGCGGGCTAGAAGTGGTTCGCCATTCAGAACTGCTCCCGCAACGGTTGAAACTTACTCAAATGATGTGTTCGGAGTCCAAAACTTGGCTCGATTCCGCTTTGCAAGCTCGCTCTTAAGCGGGCTAGAAGTGGTTCGCCATTCAGAACTGCTCCCACAACCGTTGAAATTTACTCAAACGATGTGTTCGGAGTCCAAAACTTGGCTCGATTCCGCTTCGCAAGCTCGCTCTTCAGCGGGTTAGAAGTGGTTCGCCATTCGAAACTGCTCCCACAACCGTTGAAATTTACTCGAACGACGTGTTCGGAGTCCAAAACTTGGCTCGATTCCGCTTCGCAAGCTCGCTCTTAAGCGGGCTAGAAGTGGTTCGCCATTCGGAACTGATCCCACAACCGTTGAAACTTACTCAAACGACGTGTTTGGAGTCCAAAACTTGGCTCGATTTCGCTTCGCAAGCTCGCTCTTAAGCGAGTTAGAAGTGGTTCGCCATTCGGAACTGCTCCCTCAACCGTTGAAACTTACTCCAACGACACGTTCGGAATCCAAACCACTTGGCTGGATAATTGACGAAATTTCTACAACTATACTAGACATGGGAGAAGAATACTTGGAGGAGTGCCTGAATGAATGCCCCATTGCTTCACTTGGCTGGATAACCGATGAAGATATTCAGGCATACATTTCCGAGCGACTCGCATTCCGAGCTGCGTATTGGAGAAAAACAACTTTCTTCTCAAAATTCTCGCAAGGTCTTGATCAGACGGCTCAGATTGGGCCGCGACCACAAAATGACAAGATAGCATTTTCTCGTGATCCACGCCGTCTTTTACATCAAGATCCCCGCAAAATCTTCAGATGGACACCTCAGATAGAGCCACCTCCCTCGGAGTTCAAAGCATGGCAAGACCCCACTTCTACTCCTTGCTCTTAAGCGAGCTAGAAATGGTCCGCCCTTCAGAAACACTCTTACATCCATAGATGATTAACAAAGCACGCAAACACAAACACACAAGCGCAAAAGAATAAACAAATCTCTCACTCCCATAAAGATTAAGGTTCGATTACAAGATCAGCTACTCAGTTCTCTACGACGAGTTACAAAAGTTTGAAAAAAAAGCCAAAATTACGACTACTCTTTCAGCGCTTCTTCGGGATAGGGATGTTCCGATTTAAAGACACCCAAGGACGGCGGCACCTAACCTCGGAGCTCGTCTCTAGGCCAGCAAACTGAGATGCATCTTCAGCACTGCCTCTGACGATGGCCCTGACGGATGCTCCGCTCGACGAAGCAGCCATACCACTCTTAGCATCAACAGGGCTCTACCAAGCAGCGGGCGAGTGAGTCACGAGCTCGTAAAAGGAAATTCCTCTCTCGCTCTCTTCACGGGTGCACGACGTGCTTCTGACGTTAACCCATTCAGGTTGAGGTTTGAGCCGAGCGACTTCCTCCTCAAGCTCGACAATTCGATCCTTCAGAGAGGCATCTTTCACGGCAATCTTGAAGCGATGGAGCTGAGCGGAGCCTGCGGTGCCAGAGCTGTCGGCAATAATTCGACGAAGATGAGTAACTTCAATGCTCTTATCAACTATAACCCTCTTCAGCTCATCAACCTTCGCTGTCGCCTCGCTCACGGTTGCTAACAGCTCATCTCGCTCGGCCGTCAACTTGCCCATCGCCGCTGTTAATTCTTCTCTCTCCACCACGAGCTCGTCTTCGGCTATCGACAATTCATGGACCTCAGCTAACAGTTCGTCTCTCTCTACTGAGACATCAGACAGCGCCTTCTTTAGTTGCTTCATCTCGGAGAGATGCTTCGACAACTTTAGCTTGAGGCGGTCCAAGTCCAACTCGCTCTTGAGAAAACACTCTCGACTGCGAGAAAGGGCCAACTTTGTTTCTTTCAAGTCAGCACAGAGACGAGAGAGCTCAGCTGCTGCCACGTTTGGCGATGCCTCCTGAAAGAATACAATGACACTAAGCTCGTGCAACACAGCTAAATTTCAAATCAAGTCGACTCCAAAACGAGATTGACCCCAACACTTAGTCAAAGAAAGAAAATTTTCATTCATAACGAAAAAGCGGTGGCCAGTCTGCTACAAGGCAGTACATAAAGAAGAAGAAAAAATACAAAACAATAGAAGATCAACGGGGCCACCTTGAGTAGTAGCTCGGTGACAAGCACCTCGGTGGATGGCTCCCCTTCCTCTGCCACTATTCGGGGGGGGGGGGGGGGGGGGGGGGGGGGGGGGTCGGCCACAGCCTCATCACCCCCTTCTCCCACCACCAAGACCTCGAGATTGGCTGGAACGTCATCGCCGTGTTGCTCTTCCTCTTCCTCCCCTTCAGCCTCTTGCTCGGCTTCGGGGTCCTCCTTGCCGATCGGACCCCACAGTCCATATCCCGACCTGTCGAAGCCGGGGATCTGAGCCTCGACGTGCTCGAGCGCAGTGACGTAGGGCTTCTCCATGTTGGCCATCATGTGCTTCTTGGCCTCAACCTCGATCTCCACCCTTGCCACCTCCACGGCCTTGTCCTTTTGCCGATTCACTACCTCCAAGGCCCTCTTCTCTTCGGCCCTCTCCTTGGCTGCTTTGGCGACCTTCGAGGCGAGCTTCTCCCTCGCCTGCCCCAAGGCCGCCTCAAGATCAGTGACCTGTGCCGCTAAAGCGTCCGAGCGGTGCTGCTCTGCCTCGAACTGCTTTACGGCCCTTGCCCTCTCCGCTCGGTCTTTGTCACAAGCGGCCTTCAACTCCCTCTCTTGCTCGGCATACTACTCGAGAAGGTGGCTGAAGTGGCATGTGGCCTGCGAGAAGAAGTAGTTAGAGCACAATGAAAGCCGAGCTAAAAACTTAGAAAGTTTTCAAAAGATTCTCAAAAACAACTGAGAAAACTTACCGACATAAGCGACCGGGCTACCTCTAAGGTGTCGTCACCCGTCGTCCCCGACTTCAGTGCGGCTTGGTCCTTTGTGGTCGGGAGATGGCGGAGAGCCTGCATACTTATCATCGATTCCCCCAAGAAGCCGTCATGGTTCATCACCTGCCAATCGGGGACGAACAGCTTCTTGTAGGCACCGGTCAGTATGGCCTCGGCCTGCTCGATTAGAGGCGGGGCCTCAAGTGCCAGAGCCGCCGAGACGGAGAAGTCCTCGGATGGGGTCGGCTGAGGAACACCAACAATCGGGGATGATCGCCGAGGAGAAGTGAGGTCGATGGTCCCAACCACGACCGAAGGAGCCTTGGTGGGTCGGCCAGACGAGGGACCTACGCTCGTCCTCTTCCTCTTCTTGGCATCAGTGGCCTTGTTTCGTTCGGCCATGATCGCCTTGAAATCCATGCTCGGTGCCTCTGTCAGATAAAGAAAACAAAGTTAGAAAAATACAATACATAACAGAAAGTAAACAATGGAAAAGAGATGTCTGGAGCATACTCGGGTCGATCGGACTAAGGCCCGACCCGTGAAGCACCTCCTCGGTCATATCCCTCCAACTCAACATCAGAAGTCTGACCAGCCTCGCTGCCACCTCTGCCTCGGCCGGGGTCAACACCGGCTCGGCGTTTGCATACTTCGGCATGTCCTCCTTCCACCGGGTCGGGAAGTCCCATGCCGAAGGGCCCTTGATCAGGAAGAACTTGCCCTTCCACGACTTTATCAAGTCAGCATTCTCTATCAGCTTGACACCTTTTCGAGGCGACAGATAGTAACGGGGCTCAGTCTTGCTCATCCTATTAATCCGATACAAACTCCGGAGGACGACGAGCTACGGCTCCACCTTTGCTGTTCGGCATTGGAGCAGAAATCCGAGCACATGTCGCCACATGTTCGGCATAAACTGAATAGGACACAGTCCATGCCACCGAAGAACTTCGGTCACGAAGGGATGCAGAAGAAGACGTTGTCTGGCGTTTAACGCGTCGTAGGCAAAGACGCAAGTATCTGGCATGAAGGCTGTGCACGCTCGCACCCCGGGACCGGGGAGAATCAGGGTGTACTCCGAGGGAATGGCAAAGCGCTTCCGAGTCCGAAGCAGATCTCGCTCGGTTAGAACAGAGGGGATATCATCCACTTCGGTAACCTCCCTCGGTTCATTCTCCTCGTAGGTTTCTGAGCGAACGTAGATAGCCTTGGTCAGCAGCTCGCCAGAATACTGCCTTATCCCTCCATGGCCGGATATCACGGTCGGCAGCCGACCCAATTCACATGCTTATCTTACTGTCTCCACCACCGTTTCAACTACCGCAGACCGGGCCACCTCGTTCCCCTTCCCTCGGCCGCAGACGATCCTACTATCTCCTTCCCCTTCCGTCTACTCACCACTTCTCCCCTTTCCTCACAACCCAACTGCTCATCACTCCAAGCCCCCGAGGAAGATGCCTCACTACCCGAGGACACTCATGACATCTCGTAGGGTATATGTATGAGATTAAGAGTATGTGTACTGACCTTGATGTGACAGTTATGGTCGGAAGAACTTTGCCGGAAATTGCCTGGCTTTCACGACAGCTAACACAACCGCCCTTGAGCTCAAAATGCCGCTAGCATAGTAACTCGAGAGCAAAAGTAAGTTTTGAGAGTGAAAAGTGAAAGAATGAGAGAAGGAGTGAGGGGGGTGAAAACTTATAGCCAAAGAGGCAACGGTTGGGCTTTTGTAACGCTTGGGGCCCATTAAGGGAAACAAAACGATAGAATATAGAAGGCTACGACGGTTCAGACTTAGCCTTGCAGCTCGGCAATTCACGAGGCCCCGAGTCACCGAGGCACTCTGCCGAGCTACCGAGGCACCGGCCTCCACATTTGGAGAAAAGTGCCGCCGAGCTACTCAGACCGCCTGATAGCTTTGATATTCGCGCCGATGGCTGATGAAGGGTCCAGATTGTGCCACGTCATAAATGGTATTAAAACTTAATTTTTAATTTATTAAAATCGGATTATTTATTTAAAAATTGTGAAAATGATTAAAAATTCGGGAAAATTACTTACAAATTCTAAAAAATAATTATAAATTTGGAGAAATATTTTTGAGCCCCGGGGTAAATAATTATTACTTAGAATAATTAATTAAGACCCCCGAACAATAAATCACCGCTCCGCAAAATTAAATAAATGGCCTGAAAAATAAATAAAAATCAAGAAAAATCACCAAAAGTCCAGGGGAACTCAAGAACAACCTTGAGCACGCAACCAACTCCGAAAATCATCATAATGCCTCGTATACAGATTCGACACCCCTCATTTGGACTCCGATATAACTCCGCAAGCCATTGAAATAGTAAAACTACTCCTCAAAGGCTGATATAACTCAGTCTTCGGGAGTGGGGGGCTCATGATATGGCTAAAAATAGGATTAAATCGGAACCGTCCAAAACGGGCACGAATCTTAAAGCTCGAGGGTGAAATGGTAATTTCACCTACAAACAGGTCTGAAATGGTACTGGGTCTTTTTTCCAAAAGCCCAATAACCCACTAACGAATCCGTCTAAACTGGGTGCGGGTTCCAACCCGCAAGAAACCCAGTTCAGCTGGATAGAATTAGGGTTTATGATTGTCCTTAATCAACGGTCCTGATTCCTTCTATCCATTCACTGGGAAGTAGGGATCTGATCTTATCTCGAAACTGGTTCCTAAGGCGGCTATAAATACCCCCCAACCCCCACTGATACCAGGTAATCAATCTTTTGCCAATCAAAGCTCTTTCATAATCTTTCTGATTGCTGACTAGAGCGTCGGAGGGTGCATCGCCGGAATCAACCCCAGTATTTCGCACTTTTTGCAGGTCAGCGGCGGGATATCACGGTTAAACTTCGGCAGAAAGGTGTTCAGGTTTGACTATTCAACATCCCAAGATACTACAAATCTATCTGTTTGCCCCCACACCGATTTCAGTAGCAACAACCATGATTTAGGAGAAAATGGAACGTATGTGAAACTGTATGAAATGATTAAGTGAACTTGATTGAATGATATGTTTGTTGTTGTGATATTTTGGATATTGATTTTGCATGCTAAATTAGACTAAATGTTTATCAATGTCGAAATTGTGGTTATGGGAAAAGTGAAATTTTAGAAATTGTGTTTATGAGGAAAATACTAATCGTAAGAACCTTTATATTATTAAAATAAGATTGGTTAGTAAATTATGCTTGTTGTGATTGATGCTAAATAATCCTAAAGCTATATGTTAGTTATCGGGAAAATGATCATTTTGTAGTTTAGGCCAAGTTCTAGAAATGAACAATTTGTGTGTTAATCAAAAAGAAAGAAGAAATGATTCAAATTTTTGGATTTTGTTGCTAAGCAGTCGACCGAATAGGCGTAGATAGTCGACTGTCCTGAATATATAGTTTTTCGAGTTGTAATTCTCGCAAAAAAGTTGACCTTACATGTTTAACAGTCGACTGCCCTGTCCATTTTATTTACGAGTTTTAAAGCACCGCAGAACAGCCGACCGATCATGTTTAGAAGTCGACTGCCCTGATCCTTTTATCTTCAAGTTTTTAAATCTTTACAGAACAGCCGACTGGCCAAGTTTTAACAGTCGACTGTCCTGACTATTCTTTTTTTTGTGAGTCTTTTAAATCCTCGCTGAACAGTCGACCGACTATGCTTCAATAGTCGACTGTCCAGACTATTTTGGTTTATCAGGTTTTATATTGTCTCTTGATAAAAAATAAATGTACTGTTTAAAAGAGTTTGAAAAGAGATTTGATAATGGAAAGAATGAAGATTGAATGTGACAAATTAGAAAAAAAATGAATTTATTTTGGCTTATGCATGAAAATTGTACATGAAAGTGAAGTTAAATATCCTGATGAATTATGAAAGGTTTTATGAGTATGAATACACAAAAGCTATGGACATGAAATGAAATTTTGAACTAGAGGGTAGCTAAAATCCTATTACCGGCAATTGAATGAATTAAATTGTAAAGTTGAATTATTGAGATGAAAGACCAGGTTGGTCATGTTGTTGATCGAGACCGATATAGAGGAAAGAGCTAACTCTAGGGATTGATTTTATTCATGATTCAAATTAAACTAATGATTTAGACACATAGTGGTGATGTGACGAAAGGAAGAGAAAAACACGAGTATGAGGGCCATCGGATTGGCGGTGTGAGAGTGATTCACAGACTGCCTGCTTGATGCGTTATGACATGGCGTGAGCACTACTCCGGAATTATCGTCCCGGTGGCGACGCTTGTGGGGTGTTTGGTGACTGCGGGTAGTGCCATCGTTCCATGGCAGGGGTTGAATTGTCCATAGTCTGACTGCTTGATGCATCATGTCAGTGCGTTGAATTCCCCTCCAGACTGCCTGGGCATGGGCTCGTAGATCATAGAACATCTAGGATACTTACCGTAGTTACCGTAGTAGTTTAAGTCATGGCAAGAGATTGAGCCCTATAAGATGAAGTACGATTAAGGGCTTGCCCTCGGACCTATGTAGTATGGGATGCATAGTTACCGAACAAGTGTACATTAGTATCATATAACATAACAACTGCATTAAGGACTAAGTGCACAACACAACACGACATCTATAGGATAGTCCCTGTAGTTTTGCTTGTGACAAGTGTGTGTTTTCCAAGTAAGAGAAAATTGATGTTTTATATCCTTGGGTCAATTGAATAAACTGACGAGCCCACAGTTTCTATGCAGGGTAAAGAGAATTGACAAGAATAAGTATGCAAGCTGCTTAAGGAATGTTTCAAGTGTTGTACATTTTATTCATGTAATTATTGTAATTTACTTCCGCTATTTAAATGTAATTTAAAGATGTAACTCTGATGTAATGAAAGTTTTAAATTTTCTTGTAAAATTGTACGAAGAGAAGTGTAAAGATCCTATGGAACTTCGAATTTAGTCTGTTTTGAAATTTGGGGTGTTACAGAGTGGTATCAGAGCACGCTTCCAAGTAGTACAAATTTATAAGGAACGACACCCTAGAAGTGGATATTAGAGCGTGTGTTATGTCTAGAGATTTAAATGTAAGTCACTTACATTTGTGTTGCTCTATGATTTATGTTTCTTCTTCTCCTTTCTCTAAGATGGCAGACCACTTTGACCCAGCTAGAGATGATAACTGGCACATTGTTGAGGAGGATTACTACCCCAGGCAAGCTGATTCAGATAAGGAAGATCTCGAAGAAGTGGAAGAGGAATGGCCTGAGTCTCGAGAGATCACTCCACCACCGGATTCATCTAATGACTCCTCTGACGAGGAAGAACCAGTTCTGAGTAGTCTCATTGTGTCTCTTCAGAGGCAGGTAGAGACTCAACGGGAAAGAGTCGGACTACTGGAGACTAAGTTGGCAAAGTGCAAGGATGATATTGCAGTCCTCAGTCATCGCGTTTGGGAAATCGAGAAGAGGAAAAACATGACCGATGTACTGAAGGAAGAAGTGGAGGAACTAAGGGGAGAGCTTCGTGAAGCCAAGAGGAACCGTAGGAACTAAACCATTGTATCTTCTTACTGTTTTTATTTTGATGTCAGAAATGTTTTAAATTCGAATGTATAAAATTGAAATTCAATGAAATGGAAAAGTTGATTTAAAATACATGTTTATACTTTGAATTTAATGGATCTTTTGTATTAGAATATGGCTGGAAGATGAGCTCGAAATGGTGAAGGTCTGGACTTGGAAACGGAACTAACGAGGGTTTATCAGACACTCAATGTCGTTGCCATGAATCAGAACCAAGGGAGGGTGCCTGTGAATCCAGTACCCGAAGCAATCAAACTCGTGGAATCACTCAAGCGGATGAAACCACCGGTGTTTAAGGGGAATTCAGACCCTGACACGACTGACAATTGGATCCGACAGGTAGAGGCTATCTTTGAAGTTTTAGAGACCCCGGAGGGCAGCAAGGTGAAGTTGGCGGCACTGCAATTCGAGAAGGATGCGGCTGTGTGGTGGCAGTCGATGAAGAGGACAATGGGAGGTATTGTTCTAGGCTAGGAGGAATTCTTGGAGGAATTCTGCTGTAATGCCCCGATTTTTCATTTAATGAAAAATTATTTTATTTTGCACGTAGTGTGCACGTGCAATATTTTGATGATTATTTTCATTATGATGAGTATAGATATTTATATATGTGTTCTTAAATTATTTTTGTATAAAGCCATTTTTCATAGAGACAAAAGCCTTTCTTTTAAAGCCCAGATTGAATTTATTTATTTTCTTTTATAAACTATTATTTTTGGCCCACAAACTAAAGCCCATGAGCTATTTTATTCTTAAAAACAACTTGTAATGTAGAATACAATTTAAAGATTATTTTTTTTATGAAAAATATAATTTACAAAAAAAGTGGAGACCAAGTTGCATGCACGTGCACTACACGTACACGTGCAATAGCACACTTGTGTGGCCGGTTTGGATCTTTTTGGAGGGAATTGAAATTTTGAGTGGAGTCATGGTGGAGTGGTTACTTGATCATGGGTAGTTAGTGTAACTCCTCCTTAGATCTAAGACATTTGTTCCTAACTCCCACTTCAATCTTAGCCATCCATTTTCCTAATTTTTTAGTATAAATATCCCCCCCCCCCTAGCCTAGTTATTCTTGTGCTAACCTGTAGTCTAAAATACATCATCTAGTAGTTTATTTAGTGAGTAAAAGATTGAGTTTGTGTGTGGGAAAAGTTGTGTTTGCATCAAGAAGAAGGAAGGCCGGCATCACAAGGGGAGGCTCTCGTTTTGGTGTTCTTGAAGCTCGGGTGCGCGCATCTAGGAGGAGGACCGCTCTCGTGGCAAGGACTTTCGTTTAGGAGGTTGCTAGTTGTATTTCTCTCCAAATTAAGGTGGGTAAATTTTCCATGTTTCTAATTAGGAATGCATGCTAGATTAAATTGAATGAATGAAGCATGAAAAAGATTAATGAGAGTACACATTTAATTGGAAAATGACTTATTGATTGATTGATATATGGATGTGCAATTGTATGTGGTTCTATTAGTAAAGGCAAAATTGTGTGTGAATTGATTATAGCCATAAATTATTGAAGAAAGTTTCATTATTTACATCACAAATTATGTACACAAAAGTTAGTAGATTAACAATGCTACTTTATGTGTTAAATGAATCTTTGTGTTTTATTGAAATGAATGAATTAAAATATAGATTTGTATGTTTGGTAAACGATTAAAAACAGAAATTAATATGAAGAATTGCTAGTAAAGAGATTAGTGGTGTTAATTGTTAAGAAATGTCGAAAAAGAAGAAGTGTGGTAGCATTAGTTTACAATTCGAATTAATTGTAGGTTTTAATTATTGAAAAAATTATTTTTATTATACTGGAGTATAATTCATAATGGTAATAATCAATCTGGAATTTTACAATAGTTTTTATAAAAGCAAAGTGAAATGAGAGCGTGTTGAACATCGAAATGTTTACTAAACAGAGGGTATTAATTTAAACAGACTTCGGGTTGAACTATTGACAACATGAGCGCATAGCTCAAGTGGTCGGCATGATTTTAATCGCTACAGTAGGCTTTGGGTGTGCGGTTCGAGTCCCGTGGGCAACATATATTTTGTTTGTTTTTTTTTTTTTAAAAAAAAGTGCAGCCGAGAGCATTTAATGCTCTCAGCCTCCTTTGTAATGCACGCAGCATTCGGCCTAGTGGCCTGTGCCTTGGGTTGGTTTCCCTGTGGTCGCTGGTTCGATCCCTAGCGTCGGTTGTTGTTTAAGTTAGGGAAAAAACATTTTTTTTGAGGATTTTAATAATTAAAAAATTATGAAAAAATATGGTTATTATCCTAAAATTATGCGGGACTTGTGAAAAATAATTCGAGGATTATTTGCATTAAATGAAGTATGTTTGAAAATAAAATGTATAATTTAGACTTATGGTTATATACTTGTATGGTATAAAAGTTACACTTTGTAGAAAGACTTGAAATAAAATATTAGAAAAGAAGTGGAATAAAAATAGAAATTTTATGTAGTGATGCATTGTGAATTATTCTCATTTGAGAATAGTGTGAAATTTATGGAATGTGAATATCCATTTAGTGAAGTGATTTAAATGTGGAATTTATATTTGATGTATGATTATGGACCTATGAATAAATTAGAGATCATGCTTTTGGAAAAGAAAATCTATTATGATTATGAAAATGAACTTATGAGTTGGAATTGCTCAATTTTGGAAATTGTGAATTAGAATTGAAACAAAAGAGTAGCTAAGTCTCCCCTGGCAATTGGAAAGAAATGAAATGAAATGCAATGAAAGACCAAGGTTGGTCATGTTTGAATGAATGAACAAGTCCGGTTTAGTGGAGAGGCTAACTCTAGAGCTTTGATTTTATTCATGATTCTAATAAAAACTAAGGATTAGTACATAGTGGAGACGTGATGAAAGTGAGAGAAAAACACGAGTATGAGAACTAGAGTTTACGGTGCGGGTGTGTGTGCCATAGAATGCATGCTTGATGAGTCAAGACATGGCATGGGCACAACTCAGTAATGATCGGACTTTAGCCACGCTTGTGGGATGTTTGGTGACTGCAAGAGGATCGTGTTCAGGGAGGAGGCTGAATTGCCACAGAATGCATGCTTGATGAGTCAAGACATGGCGTGGGATTCCCCTCCAGGATCCTGTACACGTGCTTGTACTCATAGATCATCTAAGATACTCACCGTAGTTACAGTAGTAGATTAAGTCATGACGAGGGATTGAACCCTACAAAGATGAAGAACGAATAAGAGGTTTGCCCTCGGACCTATGTAGTATGGGATGCATAGAATCCGAACAAGTGTGCATTAGTGTCATGTAATATAAATAACTGCATTAAGGACTAAGTGCACAATCACAACACGACATCAATAGGGTAGTCCCTTTAGTTTGATATGTGACAAGTTTGTGTTTGTTAAATATGGAAAATGAGTTATATTATTTCCAGCATAGAGAGGATGGCCGTGTATAATGTTCGTCGGTTGAATAAACTGACGTACCCACAGTCTTATATGCAGGTAAATGACATGATAAAGATTAAAGAGGAACAGATGCTTAAAGATTATACAATGTTGTTGTACATTTATTTAAATGTTGTAAATTTACTTCCGCTGTGCAATGTAAAGTGTAATATTTTTCATGTAACTCTGATGTAAAGTGAAAAGTTCAAATTTCCTTGTAAAATTGTACTAAATGAAGTGGAAAGATCCTGTAGAACTCTCGAATTCAGTTGTATTTGGGATTCGGGGCATTACATCTGCAGTCATTATTTTCCCTCAGACGTCCAGGAGAAGAAGGCCATGGAGTTTCTGGCGCTGCAGCAGGGCGACATGTCAGTTAGGGAGTATGAGACAAGGTTCAATCAGCTCTCGAGGTATGCTCCCGAATTGGTGATGGACGAGGCAAAGAAGGCTCGAAAGTTCAAGCATGGTTTGAGGCCAAGTCTGAGATCCAGGATGATACCCCTCGGTATCAGGAGGTTTGACAAGTTGCTCAAGCGAGCTGCAGCCACAGAGGCAGATATGGAGCAGTTCCACACTGTTCAGAATAGGAGGAACAACTGGAATGTAGGGAAGATGCCCGCAGTTGCTGGAAGTGTCAGGGGACAGCTGCCATCCCAAAGGTTCAAACCGACTGGGGCGAATGCCGTCAATTTGGTAGGAAGACCCGGGAATGCGTGGGTGAGACCTCCTGTGGTGACTTGTTACAATTGTGGGGAGACATGTCATTACCAATCCCAGTGCCCTAAGTTGCAGGTGTTGTCCAAAGGGGACCAACTCAGCAGGCCGGGAAGAAGCCGTACCAGCAGGGGCGAGTATTTGCCTTGACTGAGGCTGACGCTGATGAGGTGGATCACGTCATCACTGGTACGAATGAGGATGTTTAGGAGTGTGTTTCTGTTGTCTCTTTTTCCCGCTTTTATAGTGAACTGTTATATAACGAGTGTGTGTTATGTAACTGGAGAACTTTATTTGAATGGAAAGAAAGCTGTTGTTTTATTCGATACTGGATCCTCTCATACTTTTGTATCACCTAAATTTGCTAAAGTTCTGGGAGTTGAACCGAAGATATTTCCAGGCAAGGTTTTAGCAGTAGCTACTCCGTCAGGGGAGACTTTAACCACTGATCAGTACTATGCGGACTGCGAGATCGTGATTGGAGATAGAATTTTCGGGATAGATCTGATCGAGCTGAATGTCTTAGGATTCGATGTTATCATTGGCATTGATTGGATGTCGGTGTATAGTGCAAGCATCGAGTGCAAGACCAAGACAGTAACAGTGAAGGCTCCAGGTGGACCTGAAGTCACTTTCCAAGGGAAGAGGATATGTTCAGGCTTGGTTGCTGTTATCAGCAAGAAGAAGGGGATTCCTGCAGAGGTGCAGCAAATTCTAGTGGTTCGGGATCATCCGACAGTATTCTTGGAAGATTTGCCTGGGTTACCCCCACATCGTGATGTAGAGTTCAGCATCACTGTTCAGCCAGGGAATGCACCTATTTCCAAGGCACCGTATAGGATGGCGCCTGTGGAGCAGGATGAGATCAAACGGCAGATTGAGGAACTATTGGAGAAAGACTTCATTCAACCGAGTGCGTCACCTTGGAGAGCGCCGGTGCTTTTGGTAAAGAAGAAGGATGGTTCGATGAGAATGTGCATCGATTATCGAGAACTGAATAAGGTCACTGTTCAGAATAAGTATCCTATTCCAAGAATTGATGACTTGTTCGATCGTCTACAAGGAGCAGCGGTTTTCTCCAAAATAGATCTTCAATCAGGATATCATCAAGTTCGAGTGAAAGCTGAAGATGTGCATAAGACTGCGTTCAGAACTCGACACCGGCATTATGAATTCTTAGTTATGCCGTTTGGAGTGACGAATGCACCTGCAATCTTCATGGACATGATGAACAGAGTTCTGAGGCCGTTCATCGATTCTTTTGTCGTGGTGTTTATCGACGATATTCTTGTGTACTCCAATTCGGAGGAGGAGCACATGGAGCATCTAGCAGCAGTTTTGAGGAAGCTTCAAGAGCATGAGTTGTATGCCAAGTTATCCAAGTGCAATTTCTGGAAATCTGAAGTGGCATTCCTAGGTCACATCCTTTCTAAGGAGGGAGTGGCAACTGATCCTCAGAAGATAGAGGCAGTGAGAGATTGGGCAAGGCCTACTACAGTAAAGGAAATCAAGAGTTTTCTTGGGCTGACTGGATACTTCAGAAGGTTTATTCAGGGCTATGCTCAGATAGCCGTACCGCTCACGAGTCTGACCAATAAGAATGTGAACTTCAAGTGGACCGAGCAGTGTGAGGCAAGCTTTCAGAAGTTGAAAGAGAGGCTGTCTACTACTCCTATTTTGGCTTTGCCTAGAGCAGGCATTGAGTATGATGTCTACAGCGATGCTTCACATCGTGGGCTTGGTTGTGTCTTAATGCTAGAAGGGAAAGTGATCGCATATGGGTCTAGGCAACTAAAACCGCATGAGAAGAATTATCCAACTCATGATCTGGAGTTGGGTATGATTATCTTTGCCTTACAGCAATGGAGACATTACGTGTATGGTGAGAAGCTGAACATGTACACGGACCATATTTGCTTCAAGTACATCTATCAACAGAAAGATCTGAATCCGAGGCAAAGGAGATGGCTAGAGGTGCTTGAGGACATTCGTCCGGAGATCAAGTATCATCCTGAGAAGGCTAATGTTGTTGCTGATGCACTTAGCTGCAAGAGCAATCTAGCTAGTTTGATTACGACTCAGAGACAGCTGGCAGAGGAGTTGGATCGGGCTGGTATTGAAGTTGTTCTGCAAGACTTGGGATCATATTTAGCTCAGTTGAGGCTTCACCCAACGCTGAATGAAAGGATTATCGCAAGTCAGAAGGAAGATGCAGAGATTCAGAAGATGAAGGAGCAGGTGAGTGCTGGCAAGTTGTTAGAGTTCCAGATCATGGGTGAGGTGTTGTGGTTCAAAGAGAGGATGTGTGTTCCGGATCAAGCAGAATTGTAGGAGAGCATTCTTCAGGAGACACATGCTACTCTTTTGTCTATACATTCTGGGAGTACCAAGATGTATAAGGACATTAAGCAACACTTTTGGTGGTCAGGTTTGAAGCGAGATGTGGCCGAGTTCGTGGCGAAGTGTGAGGTCTATCAACAGGTCAAAGCCGAGAATCAGAAACCCGGAACTCTATTACAACCGTTACCTATTCCGGAATGGAAGTAGGATAACATCAGTATGGATTTCATCACGGGCTTGCCCAAGAGTTCAAAGGGCAATGATGCGATTTGGGTCATAGTCGATCACCTAACCAAGTTCGCTCATTTCTTGGCAATGAAACTCACTTTTTTTAAGGACAAGTTGGCTGAGCTGTATGTTGGTAAAATCGCCAGGCTTCATGGTGTTCCGTTAACCATTGTGTCTGATCGATATGCGCGGTTTACTTCGCATTTCTAGAGGAGTCTTCAGACAGCTCTGGATACCAAAACGAATTTCAGCACTACTTTTCATCCACAGACCGACGGGCAGACCAAGAGAGTCAACTGTATTCTTGAGGATATGCTTCAGTGTTGTGTACTAGACTTTGGAGGCAGTGTGGAAAGACACTTAGCTCTTGTGGAGTTTGCCTACAACAACAGTTTTTAGACTAGTATCGGGATGGCGCCGTACAAAGCTCTGTATGGCAGGAAATGAAGAACACCTGTTTGTTGGTTTGAAGTAGGGGAACGACAGATGTTTGGGCCTGAGATTGTGCAGCAGACCTCTGAAAAGATTGATCTAATCAAGAAGAGGTTGGTGAATGCTCAGAGTAGGCAGAAGAGCTATGGAGACAACCAGAGGAGGGACCTTGAGTTTGAGGTTGGTGACTTTGTCTTTCTGAAAGTTTCACCTAGCAAATGCGTGATTCGCTTTGGCAAGAGTGGGAAGTTAGCCCCGAGGTTCATAGGCATGTACAAGATATTGAGGCGGATTGGGAAACTGCCTACCGGTTAGAGTTGCCGGAAGAGTTGTCTCAGGTGCACAATGTCTTCCATGTGTCTATGCTGAGAGGGTACATTCCAGATCCGAGTCATCATTTGCCCAAAGTGCCAGAGGGTTTGCAGTTGGATCCGAGTTACATTGAACTTTTGGTTGAGGTTGTGGATCGTCGGGAGAAAGTCTTGAGGAACAAGACGATACCGATGGTCAAAGTAGTCTGGAGAAACCAGTTGGTTGAAGAGACTACTTGAGAATCTGAGGAGAGGATGATGAAGGATCATCCTGAGCTCTTTGTTTGATTTGCATCTTCTTTCTTTTTCTTTTGTATCTTCTTGTTGTATTTCTATTTTTCTCACCCTTTAAGTGTAGTTCCGAGGACGGAACTATTCTAAGGAGGGAGTGCTGTAACACCCTGGATTTTCAAATCCTATTTATATTTGGAATTGTTTGATTTTTCTTTTTTACGTGTTGTGCACGTAAAAATTTATGCATGCATTTTCCTAAAATATTTCATGAATTAGTAATCCCCATTTATTTTCTTAGAAGCCTAATTTAATTCTAAACTTAATTTGTCCCTTTGTAGCCTACATTAGTTAATTAATTAATTAACTTAGTAGAGCCCATAGTCTCTTGGCCCATTAGTGAGCCCATGTAATTTAATTAATCTTTATTTTAGTCTAACTTGTTACGTGTAGTCTCAAATAATAGACAATTAATTAATTAGCATGTACAACTTGTGGGTGGGGGACACTAGGGTAACACGTGCTTGCACAAGAGTGTGCAAAACACACCCTTGGAGTAGGCCGGATGGAATCAAGAGAGAGGGAGAGTGGATGAGATGGAGAGGTGGTTATTTGCATCATGGGAAGTTATAGCAACTCCCTATTTCATCTAAGCCCCTGATCCTAAACCACTTGATTAAATCCTAGCCTTCTATTCTCATCCTAAAAGTGTATAAATACCCCTATAATTCTTCTCATTAGTACATTACATAATTCATTAAGAGAGAGCAAAAGATTGAGAGAAAATAGTGAGCAAAAGATTAGAGTGTGCAAAATTGTGTGTATTCCAATCTAGAGGTGGCCGACCAATCATCAAGGAAGCAAGGAGAGCTCGGGTTCCTAGCAAGCACAAGGAGGAGGAGACAATTTGCAATCCATTCTAGGAGGAGAAGACTATTTTCTTGCATTTTAGGAGTTTTCATTCGTTTCTTCAACAATAAGGTGGGCAATTTTCTCTACTTCTAAGTAGTACCATGCTAGATTTTGTGCTAATCATGTTAGACTAAATAGATGAAAATATTGCTTTTTGATAATACCATGATTTAGGAGAAAATGGAACGTATGTGAAATTGTATGAGATGATTAAGTGAACTTGATTGAATGATATGTTTGTTGTTGTGATATTTTGGATATTGATTTTGCATGCTAAATTAGACTAAATGTTTATCCATGTCGAAATTGTGGTTATGGGAAAAGTGAAATTTTAGAAATTGTGTTTATGAGGAAAATACTAATCGTAAGAACCTCTATATTATTAAAATAAGATTGGTTAGTAAATTATGCTTGTTGTGATTGATGCTAAATAATTCTAAAGCTATATGTTAGTTATCGGAAAAATGATCATTTTGTAGTTTAGGCCAAGTTCTAGAAATGAACAATTTGTGTGTTAATCAAAAAGAAAGAAGAAATGATTCAAATTTTCGGATTTTGTTGCTAAGCAGTCGACCGAATAGGCGTAGATAATCGACTGTCCTGAATATATAGTTTTTCGAGTTGTAATTCTCACAGAAAAGTTGACCGTACATGTTTAACAGTCGACTGCCCTGTCCATTTTATTTTTGAGTTTTAAAGCACCGCAGAACAGCCGACCGATCATGTTTAGCAGTCGACTGCCCTGATCCTTTTATCTTCGAGTTTTTAAATCTTTACAGAACAGCCGACTGGCCAAGTTTTAACAGTCGACTGTCCCGACTATTCTTTTTTTTTTTGAAACTTTTAAATCCTCGCTGAACAGTCGACCGACTATGCTTCAATAGTCGACTGCCCAGACTATTTTGGTTTCTCAGGTTTTAAATTGTCTCTTGATAAAAAATAAATGTACTATTTAAAAGAGATTGAAAAGAGATTTGATAATGGAAAGAATGAAGATTGAATATGACAAATTAGAAAAAAATGAATTTATTTTGGTTTATGCATGAAAATTGTACATGAAAGTGAAGTTAAATATCTTGATGAATTATGAAAGGTTTTATGAGTATGAATATACAAAAGCTATGGACATAAAATGAGTTTTTGAACTAGAGGGTAGCTAAAATCCTATTACCGGCAATTGAATGAATTAAATTGTAAAGTTGAATTATTGAGATGAAAGACCAGGTTGGTCATGTTGTTGATTGAGACCGGTATAGAGGAAAGAGCTAACTCTAGGGGTTGATTTTATTCATGATTCAAATTAAACTAAGGATTTAGACACATAGTGGAGATGTGACGAAAGTGAGAGAAAAACACTAGTATGAGAGCCATCGGATTGGCGGTGTGAGAGTGATTCACAGACTGCCTGCTTGATGCATCATGACATGGCATGAGCACTACTCCAGAATTATCGTCCCGGTGGCGACGCTTGTGGGGTGTTTGGTGACTGCGGTTAGTGTCATCATTCCATGGCAGGGGTTGAATTGTCCATAGTCTGACTGCTTGATGCATCATGTCAGTGCGTTGAATTCCCCTCCAGACTGCCTGGGCATGGGCTCGTAGATCATAGAACATCTAGGATACTTACCATAGTTACCGTAGTAGTTTAAGTCATGGCAAGAGATTGAACCCTATAAGATGAAGTACGATTAAGGGCTTGCACTCGGACCTATGTAGTATGGGATGCATAGTTACCGAACAAGTGTACATTAGTATCATATAACATAACAACTGCATTAAGGACTAAGTGCACAACACAACACGACATCTATAGGATAGTCCCTGTAGTTTTGCTTGTGACAAGTGTGTGTTTTCCAAGTAAGAAAAAATTGATGTTTTATATCCTTGGGTCAATTGAATTAACTGACGAGCCCACAGTTTCTATGCAGGGTAAAGAGAATTGACAAGAATAAGTACGCAAGCTGCTTAAGGAATGTTTCAAGTGTTGTACATTTTATTCATGTAATTATTGTAATTTGCTTCTGATGTTTAAATGTAATTTAAAGATGTAACTCTGATGTAATGAAAGTTTTAAATTTTCCTGTAAAATTGTACGAAGAGAAGTGTAAAGATCCTGTGGAACTTCGAATTTAGTCTGTTTTGGAATTCGGGGTGTTACATATCTTGTACGTGCATCGCTGCCCGAGATTCTGATCCCGTTATTCTGGTATTCATATCAATTGCGTCAAATCAGGAAAGTATCTCTTGTACAAATTCGTTTGTTCTAGTACAAGATTCTTTGCAAAATACTGCAAGTATATTTCTTGATTCTAATACGCATTTATAAGTCGAATTCAATCTGTTACTATACAAAATCTATCGATCTCGTATTTACATATGATCGTGAATACTTTGTTGCCATATGCATGACATGAACACAAATTAATACACACATATGTACTCTTAGGACTATACATTATTATGTGCATGATTGTTTTGCCCGTGATAGTAGTTAAATATGACATCTTGTTCTTGTTGATTAAAATTTATAAAAGTAACAAGCCGGGGTATAAGGGAAAAGATTTAAGTAGTGGGCAATATAGAAGAGCATACTCGGATGGGAGCTCGTGGTTTCTCGATACAAGTTGCAATTTTACAAGTTGCAAGTTTGCGAATTATATGTTTCACGATACATGTTTACACTATGTTTGACTCGATGTGCTTCTCGTTATATGTTTGCACGTATCTCGATACAAGATACAATTGATATGTTTTTCCCGAGAACGTGAACTATAGAATCCACCACTAAGTCTAAACGCAACTGATTGTAAGTAGCAACCATGTAGTAAAAAGATGGATGCATGAAGTGCTACCTAGATAGAATCAAACATTAGACATAAGATTAATACGTGCACTTACATGATCCAATTATATGTTGCATGTTCATGTTCACTTGATATTTGTTTACTTGATTACTTGTTTTATATGCCGCTTGTTCCATAATGCCTTGTTCATATCATGTTTACATATTGCATTTCCCCTATTTCATGACTCTCAATTCCTTGCTCTTTTCCTGTTTTTCTTTTGTTTTGTTTTGTACCTGTTTCCCTTAGCTTGTACTGCTTGCGGCCCGTGACTTGTATTAACGGGCGTCTCTTTGTTTTCTTTTCTCTTCTTTTGTAATAATGTACTTGCAGACCCGAATGGAGAGTTACCAGAATGTGTTGCTGGTCAAGTGTTTTAGCCTTATTGTTTATCATGTAATCTTTAGTTTGTATTTTATTTTATGCAACTCTTTATTGTAATTCGGACTTATTTGACCCGTAACTATTTGTATTTCCCAGTTGTTGGTTATGTTATGGACAATGTCATGAACTTTCATTATTATATTGTGATTTTATATGCCTGCGTGGTTTATTTTGTTATCTTGTTGTTGAGTTGCCTGTACAGCTTATGAATGGTGTATTCGTATCATTCATTGGGCCTCAGTCACGTGCCCGTATTCCTATATTTTGGGAAGCAGGGCATGACAGTTAGGATGAACGGGAATATTGAGATCATTTAATAATTTCCAGTGTAGACAAATGAAGAACCAATCAAGAATAGTGATAAGGAGTATAGTTCTGGAGCGAGAGGTAAATCTAGGTTGGACCATTTCAGAAGTAAAGGTCAGCATTAGTTCAACAGATAAAAGATCATTAACATGGTTATACCCAGCAGAACAGGATCCTGACCCCAAGTTTTTCATGATAAAATATTGTTTAAGGGAACACATATATATTATCTAGAAAAATATAAATGAAAATGACACTAATCATGATGTATTTATGATCATTTTGAATATTGTACAAAAATAAATGTTAGATAAACGTGAGATAAATGTTAAGGTAGTGAAACTTTTGTGATTATGATGAAATTTACATGAAAACTATTGAAGGCAGCAAATAAACTTTTCATCTATGTCCGCCATACAGAAATAGGACGAGCATTTGAAGCAATTACTAGCAATGAAAGAAGAAAAAGAACTTGTGCATTACAAATGCTAACATGCTAACAGTCTACTTGTAATACCCCGCAAAATAGCATATGACTATTTTGCCTCGCAATCTGTGTGCAATTGAGAATTGCACGCGGTTATGTATTTTTCTAGTAACAATTGATTTTTATTGAGAAATATCGGATTTATTGTCTACTTTATTTTATAATTTTGAAGGACTATTACGAGGTAGTTTTAATGTATTTTTGTATTGTTGGTATTATTAAAGTAGAGATTTTTGGGTTTATTTGAAATATATTGAGACTTGGGGGCTTATGTGTAATTTTCCTTTACATTATTTATTTATCTATTTAATTTTTTTTTTTATAAAACCCCACCCACCTTCTCCTTCCTTCTCCATTCCTTCTTTCTCCCGTTTCCTTCCCAGCCGAAAGAAACCCACCGAACCCATTGGCTCTCCCTCTCTCCGCTCAAATCCACCTCATTTCTCTGTGGTTTTCAAATTAAATTGGGGGATAGACTAATAGAAGGGTTCTCTACATCATGGCGGTATTCGTTTTTCGAAAGGATTTTGGGAAGGTAAACCCTAGATTATATTATTGTATGAAATTTAGTGTGGTTAATTTCTTTTGAGTAGGAGTATTATGGTAGGAAGATTAGGAGATAATGGGAAGGGTAGATGCGAGAAATTAGCAAGTTGTTAGAGAATTTGTAAGTTTCTAATAAATTAGGGTTTTGGGTTTGTAAAAGAGAACTATAAGTGTATGAATTAGTTCCCGTATGGTGGTAGAATTGTAGTAGGACTATTAGAATAATTTTGGAGTGCTTTTAGTAATTGTTCGAAAATAAGAATCTTGTCGGAATTCGAATGTTACGTGCAAGCACGTGTGTATCCCAGGCGTTCAATAAAATGCCTGTGGTATTGGGGTTAGTATTATTATTTTCCCGTAACTGGTTTGGATGCTTGAGCCTTGATTGCTTCGAATTTTGATGATAGGATATACTAGCGGCTTTGGATGCGTGGTGGCGCTTCGAGTCTTTGCGGGATATTTTGTGAGTATGATATCTTTTATTTTACGCACATGGTGCGTTGTGAAAATTTTAAATTACGATTTGCTGTGTATTTCCGTTTTTGTATCTTAGTGTAGCACTAGGTTTGCCCATGGACACGTGCCTACGGCACGTTTCCGTGAACGATAATCCTGCATTATTTAAGACGAAAATGTTTTTGGCTTATCGCATACAAACTTTAGAGACTCTAAGTTAATACTCTCCAATCCTGGAATTTAAATTGATTATGCTTTATACTCTATCGAGAACTTGGATAGCTGTAGGTTTATCTAATACTGTTCATTTCTTTGCCAATATTATTTTTAATCTTGTTTATAATTGATGGACATATTCTCTATCATGATTCTTCAACCAGTTAAGTAAATTATTCCATGAACAGTTAAAATAACCAGCAGAAAAAATGAATGAGATAATCTAAGTCAGCAACAGTGACATCACCAAACTTGAGCCACCAACTTCAGTTGCTCAATCAATTACATCTTGTCGTTTCGTTTGTTTACCATAACAAACATCATCAGATACCAACTTTTCTCCAATCCTACCAATTTAAGTTATTCATTTCTTGCCCCAATTTAAACTTTTCTAATATGGGAAAACAAATTAGGGTTTTCCGATTTCTTGAAATTAACCTAAAATCCAATCTACAATGCAGTCAGTTTACAATCCGATTTCTTGAGAACCCAAATCTAACACAAACTCAATCTACAATTAACCTAAAAATCCAATTCTCGGGTGTTTAATTGACAAGTTTTAAATCTAATGAAAGTTAGAAGCTGTGGGTTAATGGGCTAACCCTCTTCATGAGGCAAACACTGTAATATTTCCCTCTGGAACATATGACAGGTGCTTACCAAGCATTCACTTGTATAGAACCTTAAGCTTTCTCCATAGATATTACCCACCACATAGATCTGAAGTCAGAGATGATGAGTATGCAACTGATGAAGAAAGCACTACACCACCATGTGAATCCATAAAACTTTAGCGAAACCCCTAATTGGGATTGTCTTATCTCTAAGTAAGCAACTATATCACAGTAGGTGATTGTTACCTACAATGTGATCTAAGCATCTACCAGGTCCATCTAATTTTAACTTTTAACCTTGTTCACATTGTTTGAGAGCAAAAAAAATTGGTCATCCTTTAACCCTCTCGATTAATTGTTGACATATACCTCTTCTGATCAAGATAATTGCTTTAATGTCTATCAATGAGTGATATCCGTGATGATTTTGAGATGCTACACACACAACTACACAGAGAATAACACGATTTCTTTCCAAAAAAGAAACACGATTTGTTTAACACAATGAAAAAGTTAAATCACAATCGAATCTAACAAAATAGACCCTAACTACATTGTGTATACCATCCTTTTCTATCCTTGTCCAAACCAACATATATCCAGTATATTAAGAACTATATTTCCAAACATTGTTCCCTTATCCTTCACAAATAAACAAAGCAACCCACACTCAATTTCTGAATTTGATGTCCTAATTTAGAACCAACAACTCCTAAACGAAACCGAAATTGTAATCAAGCCTCAATCTTCCCCATTCTATTCCGAAACTATAATCAGACAAACAATGATGCCATAAAACGGGATATTTCCCGATAATTCCTAAAACCATTCTTTTCCCTTCCACCAACAAAAAATCTATACATCAAAATCAATCTACAATGCAGTGAAGTATACCTGAGATGTAGAGCGGATCAACTCAGGCTGTGGTTGGATGGGTCGCAGTTGAGCGGCGTCAAGGTTGGAGCTGGTGGACGGCGATCTAAACAGGGAGGAGGTCGGCGCTGGTGGACGTCGATGAGAGAGGAAGGGAGGAGGATGGGGGTCGATTGGAGTTGGGGGACCGCTATGTGGTGACAGGAGGCGTTGTCGGCGGGAGGGCGGGGCTCAAGAGGCGTCGGAGGGAGAGAGAGCGAGGGGTACAGTGAGAAAGAGCGGAGAGAGAGAGAGAAAGCGGGAAGAGAGAGCAGAACGGAGGACCGGGGGGGGCGACTGGAGGTGGGGGGCCGGTGTGGGGTGATAGGAGGGATCATTTCGGCGGGAGGGCCAAGCTGAAGAGGCGCCGGAAGGAGAGAGAGCTGGAAGAGAGAGGGAGACAGAGAGAGAGAGAGAGAGAGAGAGAGAGTATTGTTTCGGGAATGAGAGAGAGTGTGTGTGTGTGTTATTTGAAATTGGGGTTTGAATTTTTGGACGGAAAAATATGTTTTGTGAGAGTGAATCTTGGCCATTGATTTTAGGGGAGATTGAAGCATAGCCACTTGATAGCTTTCTTTGTAATTTATTATATAGATGGGTGTTTTGAGCTAAGAATTTGTGTGGACACTCTTGTATGTGTCCACAACTATAGGTTAAATTTCATAAATTATCGAGGTCGGTTGATACCTCAAAATAATTTGTGGAGTGCAGCTGGTCTGAAAGAACATATCTGAAGCCGATTGTTTTTGGACCGAAGTCCAAAAGGTCATAACCAATTGTATAGGTATGATCTTGCTATGAACCTTGAGAGTAGCTTTTGGTATGAGTTTATTTGATGATTCCCAAGTTTTAGAAATTCTAGAGTTCGGTTGGTAACGGGTAGTAAACGCTCTGCTGGAAGAGTGGCTGAATTTATGTGCTATGTTGGAAGAGTCGTAGCTCATTGTGTGAGATGAATCTAAATGTGAATTTTGGACAAAAAGAAATGGTATATGTGTAGATTAAGAAACTCAAATCTCATGAGCATTGGACTCAAGGTTGATCCATTATTAACTTTCAAAGTGGGCCATGTTCAGCCTAGTATAAGTTGACTAGTTGGTGAAAATGAGAATTTGGGAACTATTGGGAGATTGACCAACTAGAGAGTCGTAGTAGGGAGTCATAGCTTTCTAACCCATATGGAGTTTTGTAATTCCACTTTATAGGTTGAGAGTTATGATTTTCCAAAGATGGAACTTGCGTTTTCGAGAACTCGAATGATAGAGTCTGAAAGAGGTGTTCAACTAGGAAGTTGAAGTAGACACTCCCACCTTCCCATAGGACCCGGGATCGAGAACTTCTGATGAGTGAGCAAACCCTTATGATATTGGAAAGGGCAGCGAGCGCAAGAAGAATATACTATTGAGAGTATATGAGGTCTTATAGTATCAAGATGATTGAATTCGAGAAAATGGTTAGCCGGAAGGTTGTAGACTAAGGCGTTATCTTTCCAGAATGGGTAGTATCAAGCAAGTCTGTATGTGTATTGGAAGTTATGGGCATTGCGAGATAGCAACCTGTTGTTTAGACCAAACTTCAAGATTAAGTTAGCTTGGGGACTTGAGCTCTTAAATATTTGAGAGAGCCGCCCACTAGGGGATTGCTGTGGATCTCCCTACCCTTATAGAAGTCTGATTGTGTTGCATTCCGATGAGCGTAGCTTGGGTCACAGCTACTGCTATTTCTTGAATTATTTCATCGGACAATTGATGAGGAGCTCTCTGCATACCGCAGTGTGGTGATCATGAGCTATCGGGTTTTTAATGATGTATTAGCATTTTCATTTGGAACTTAGATAAGTTCCGGTGCTTAGTACTTATGGTAGACATGAGTGAGTTGGGATATAGCTCTGGTCGGGTTGTGTTTGGTGTCTCGATGCCTGAGTCTGTCAATGGTCAAGAATTGAATTTGGAGTCAAAAAGGGGGACGTTACAGTTTCCCATGTTAAATTGATATTTGTAATTATCGTGTAATAACTTTGATGGCAATAAAGGTGTTTTAAATTTTCGTGCTATTTACCGTGTTGAGATGCATTTGAAGGCAAATATTCTGGTTATGTCACGGATGTCCGGTAATGGGGATCCGGGGCATTACACTACTATTCATTTCAAAATAAGCACATCATTCAATTCATACCTAAGCATAACCAGCAGTCATAGACCATGACACCACATCCCTCGCCGGGGCCATTCGATCAAACACCTCCGCCGCCACAATCGAATTCAACAAGTACAATACAAATCCCTCTCCGCCATTTCCTCAAACACCTTCATTGCATCCCCACCAACACATTCCCCACAAAAAGGTTCCCCTCAAACCCCCGCCCTTCAAGATCTACTCACTCACCTGCTCCACCTCCTTAACGCCCAGCCCATTAGCCAAGATCCAGCCTATTCAAGCCCGGTCATTTCCAGCTGTACGGCTGGGACCTAGGCCTATAAATTACGTGGGCTTATAAATTATGTGGGCTCCGGAAATTGAATCTTTTTCACGAAATACAAAATGGGCCTAGGCTTTATAAATTGGAGATGATTGGACTGAAAGAAAGAGGAGAAATATGCTTGGGTCGTCGTTATCTATTTAGTTAAATGGGGCCCACAAGACATTAAAAAATCAACTGATTGGGCTCTCCTCATTTTCCTAGTGTGTTGTGTGATTGCACAGCTGTGCCGAAACAAACTGGAGGAAATCAGAAATTAAAATCAGATTAGGACATTAAAAAATTATTAGGGTTTTTGTAAAATGATCCCTCAGTTAGTTGCATTTTGCTGTTTAGTCTCAAGCCACGGTAATTGTGATTTGATCCCTTACTTTGGATTTCACATTCGGTGCCGTAGGCCATTGGGAATTTTCCCTTTCCTAATTTTTGGCTGAACCCCAGAAAAATGAGAATTGTGGAAAAACTGATCAAACTACCCAAATTAAGGGACTAAATTTCAAATAAGTAAATAATTATGATTAATTGAGATACCAAATTTTAGAAATTAAAATAAGATGCTTGTAGTCAATGTTTACGATAATACCGAACTAGTCAATTTTGTACGCATATAGGATTCGTATCTGACTAGTCTACTAGTAACTAGGCCATGTGAAGAACATTTTTTTTGAAGGATCATGTGAAGAACATTAGTTTTATATATGAGTTTATTTTATAGCAGTAAATAAATAAGTAAAGATGTTCAGTACTTAATGTCTATAAATAAGGCCTATATGCCCTTTTCTTTTTCATCTTCCCACTTTCAAATAGGCTAAAATCGCCTAATCGTTTTTCTACCACCATCAATCAATTTTGTTAGTTTCCATCTTAGACCTTGAATTTCTTGTATATTTTTTTGCTTATTTAGTGATCAATCTTACATATTCAAAAGGAATAAGGTATGATGTTCGCTACTTCCTATAGTCAATCTTGTACCCATATATAACAATCCAAAATTAATTAGCAAATAACTAGTATGTCCCATGTACAATATTGTACAGTCCAAATTAATTATGAGAGTTAGATATGTCTAGGTAAAGTCATAAAGGAAATGATCGCCTTACCAACTTGCTAGATTAAGAAACGATTTTGTACCAAAATGACCCAATTTTTGTAAGTATTTATCAAACTGACCCACTTTCAAAACTATTTACCAAATTAACATACTCGCTATATTGCGAGTCTAGTTCATTTTCAGATAGCTAGTGTAGTTGTACTCAATTTTCAGAGAAATTTTGAACATGCAAATTTTATCTGAAATGTATATAACTACACTCGCAATGGCAGAGAGCGAGTCTAGTTCAACTAACATTGCTATCTCTGATAGCGAGTATAGCTGTATACATTTTATGTTCAATTTTTTCTGAAAATTAAGTACAACTAGGATTTTGAGTGTGGGAGTAGAGAGCGTTGTGAGTGATAAGTGAAAATTGAGTACAACCAGGGTCGCCATCTCAAATACGTAGGAGTTTCAGTGCTTGGTACAATTTGGGATCTTAGATGATGGATTTAGGGTTTTGAGTGTGGGAGTAGAGAGAGTTGTGAGTGATGAAGTGGATATCAGTAGATTTTGGACGGATTTTGCTGGTGAAATAACGAATTTGGGAGGCTAGAGTTTTGGGTTTATTTCGGAGTTGGAGAGAGAATGGAAAGAGAGAAGTAAAGAGAAATAGCGAAACGGCAAGCGAGTCTTTAAAAACTCTCCAATCGATACTTGCTATCTTAGTTAGCGAATAAAAAAATAAGACTATCAATTGATTAGAACAAAATTGCTGATTGTCACTCACGAACCCATTATGTAGAACTAAGTGAACTAGCCTAATCCTACATCACATGTTTGTTTGCCTCCGCTTTGAAGGCTAATTGATAGGCATCATAGCCTTTCCACACTTTATACATCTCAACTTCATCACAGATAGAAAGTTTGAACCCACCACATTGCAATAAGTTGCTCTTCACTTTCATGCACATCATTACGGAACATAATTTTGTAAAAACCTGTGTAGTCAACACAAGTATAAATTTTTCTTTTGAGCCAAGACTTCATCTCCCCTACACTGAAATTTTAGCCTTTCCTTTGTGAAGTCTCATATACTAAACATTATCCCACCAAGATGAAACATAACCACGCAGTCGTGTAGTCACAAGCTTAACAAGTTGATTCTCAGGAATCTCCTCATAATCAAAAAGTTTCTCAATAACACTAAGCCAAACAAGAAACTTATCAGGTTATAGCCGAACATAGAACTTCAAAAGGCCAATTTTGATAAAATCAATGCCACGATTAAACCTTATTAACCAAGTCTCATTATGATTATTGACAAATGAATTTTCATTGGACTCATCAGTGAAATACCCACCACACACACTATGACCCTCTTGGCATTCAAGTCACATGGTAAGTTGCTCAATGTGTTTCTCGAATTTCATCATCTCGTGTTCATCTCTCATATCTCTCATCCTATTGTTACCACGTCTGCCTTTTCCTTGTTGTGCAGTGTAACTCCCTATTCCAGTTGTACGTATTTTATTACGTGAATTTTGTTACTTCAATTTTCAGATCAGTTTTATTTTTCTCTTTGGACTCTTTATCTAAAGCCAGAATATTTTTCTGATCAATTCTATAATTTTTTGATTTTTCGACCGGAGTTTAAATACAAATTTTAAACCCTGATTAATCCTAATCCTAAACATAATTCTTAATCCAACAGCTAACCTAACTCTCCTACACATTATTTTCTTCCTCCCTACGCTTCTTTTTCTCCCTCCCTATAATCTCTACTTCCCCACTTCTGCATACGCCAATCTCTTCCTCCCATTTTTCTCCTACAGCCTACCTCCTACTCCTGACTTCTCCTCCTTATTCTTATTTTCTAACCTAATCCCCACCAACCCCTCTCATTTTCCACACCTAACACGACACTACCTATATAATAATACACATGCATATTATATATATATAATATACACCATGCATGCAAGAATTCTGTCTTTCCTTTACTTTCTATATATATGCACACATACATGCAGCATTCTCACTACATATTCTTCTTTTCTTCTTTGCTTCTCCTCCTCCCGCCATCATCGTCCTCTGTCTTCTTCTTTTTCTCTGCCTTCTTCACACCCGACAGCCCAAGCAACACCCGAGCTTCACTTTACCCTCCACCTTCGAGCCAATGACTCCGCTTCTACGGTCCCGTGAACTCCGAAAAACAACCCAATGCCGTGCCACCTTGTTGTTGTTGTAGCTCACCGTTGCTACCGTTGCTCGCTCGCTGCCGTCATGCCGCCATTCTTGCCGCCGTTGTGCCGCCGTCCGTTGCCAATATCGCTTCTTCTTTCCGTGGTTAACACCACCACCGTAATCGTCACGTTATAAGGCAAGTATCTTGTACACTCTTCTTGTTCTCATACAAGCATTTTCCTTGGACTCGTGGCAAGTAGTCTAGTTATTATCATGTTTTATTATCAAATTTCGTTCTAGTCACTTGTTCCATGCTATATCAACTCAAGAGTGAACCGTTAACACATTTCGAATCGTATTATCGAATATCGAATATTCAACCTTACTATCTCTAAATTTCTTGACCTTGCACTAAGAATTCGACTATGCTCCCAATACTGGATTGAAGATTTTTCTACGTGGAAATCGTAGCCCATCGAGTCCCGAATCCAGAACATCTTACGGTTTCTCAATCGGATATATAGATTATGAGATATCGCGATTTTAGTACTGGCATATCGTGAATTTCTGAACCTGCATGGGATTACTAACCGGTCTCTTGTACTTAGAATTTAACCATGTTCCTGATACTGGATTGAAAAGCTTTCTACATGAAAATCGTAGCGAGTCTAGATATCCGGAACATACTACAGTTTCTCAATCCGATGTATAGATTGTGAGATATCGTAATTTTAGTATTGTGACTCTGAATTTCCAGAATGCGCGCGAAACATCAAAACCAGCGAAGAATAAATTTGTACGCATAGCTACTGTCTCCAGAATGTATCGTGTGAATATGCGTTGGAACCGAAAGAGAGTCTACTTTCTAGAATCTCTGACGGAATCAGATTTGCTTTTCTGTAACAACGGGAAATTGAGTTTGAATGCAGATATGTCAAGTTGTCTAAAAATTCATCTCTACGTTTTTGTATAAAAACCCGTTGTTTTTCATATTTAATGAACTGAGTGTATTATTGTTCTTGTAATAATAACTTGCATAGATATAATAGGTTGATAGCATGTATTTTATACCACTTGATAATTTATAATAACTACTCTCGATACATGTACTCGTTTTACGTCTCATATCCATGATTACTGTCCTTGATATTTTTCTAGATTAACTGTCTTGATTACATTGTTCCACTAGTCGTACCAACTGCATGTTCATAATTAATTATAAAAGAATAACAAGCCGGGGTTATAAAGGTACGGCTTAGTAATGGACAATATAGGGGAGTATACTCGGAAGGGGGCCCGCGTTTCCCGAAATAGTGATTCTTGATTCTTGATTCTTGATTATACAATTCTTGATTACATAATTCTCGATTACATGATTCATGATTACATGTCTTGATACTATCACTGGAAGACCCGAGTACATAATCCTATAGAATTCACTACTTAAGTCTAAACGTTACATGATTGATATGCACCGAACTTGTGGTATGGGGCACAGGATTGCGTGCATTAGGTAAGTTAATAAATCAGATAAACTTGAGATTTTCACTAAGCATGTTTCTTGATTACATGACTCTTCATTACATGACTCTTGATTCTTGATTACATGATTCTTGATTATATGACTCTTGATTACATGACTCTCGATCCTTGATTACATGATTATCGATTAACTGAGCCTAGGTTACCAATTGCTTATACCTTGAAGTCTTGAATACACTAGTTACAGTTATTACTTACATGATCATATTGTCCCAGTTCTTTGCTTCCTTCTATATTGTATTTGCACTGCTACTCCTTGTTTCTTCCATGTTATATCTTGTTATATTACCCCCTTTTTCTGCTTGTTGCTACTTGTTGCCCGAAACTTGCTTTAACGGGTACTTTTTTTTATTTTTCTTTGAGTTAATAATTATACAGGTACTGATGGACCCGCGGAACAGACTTTCAAGATGATCATTTCTGCTTTATTACTACTCCATGTTGTTTTTCTTTCAGTCGCTATTTTATCTAGTTGTTATAGCAAACTGCTTATCGTATTGTTTTAATTATGGCACCTTGTATTCCCGGGCATGTTGACCCGATGTTGATGTAATATCCAGATTATGGTTATTCTATTTCCAGCTCATGTGATCATTATATTTGTCTGCGTGAATGTATTACAAATATCTTGTTGAGCTTATAATTGTACAGCTTATGGATGATGTATATCATTCGCTGGGCCTCAGTTGTGTGCCTGTATTTCTGTATAGTGGGAAGCGGGGCGTGACATGCAACCTTGAATTCAACAAAGGCCCAAGAGGGTAGCACCATGCCTAATACCAAATGATGAGGAAAGTTAAAGAAGAAGAAACTATAATATTTCATAACTCACGAAGAGAACGAAAATGAGATCAAATGAGTACTACTCAACTCATTAACATTCATAATAGTCAAAATACACAAGTCTCCCTCATTAGCATTAGACTCCACAATTTATAGTTCCCATTACATACCTATCATTCATTCTCATTATTGAAACACTAGGTAACCATATTCCGCATTTTCTTCTATTTAAAAAAAACATATTCAACACAATAGTGTGTTGAACCACTCCTAAAAATGCTCAAAAGATATTCAAAGTATTTAAGTAAGAAACTCAAAAGGCAGTCAAAATATTTAAGAAAAAATGGGCAATCATCCATTTGCATCAACTTCGCACGACATCAATAAGCCATCAGAAGAACCTGTAGTTCCAATTAAACTCCAATCAGACTCAAATTAAACTCCAAGTCCCCAACCAGATGTCTATATCTGTTACGAAAAAAAATCCACATTAACAAAATTCATATACAGATATCTCAATAACAACCAAAATCAAAACTAACACAAACTGCAAAAGTCTAGAGAAGTTTTTGGAGATTTATGAAGACGGGAAAAAATTTCAATAAGTTGATAAACTAGAAGCCACACTCGAATAATGGCATTGGGTGCACTGGCAATCCTTGGCTACAGGTCAGCACACTATTGGAATTCCTAAATAGCTAGTATGTTAACCACTATATAAGTAAACCAATTTGGCAAACTCCGCATAAATTTATAACAATGATTGCTTGATTTCAAAATAATTAACCACTATATAAGTAAACCAATTTGGCAAACTCCGCATAAATTTCTTAAATTTCTTCAAATAAGCAACACTAGAATAAATTGCATACAGAATGCCAATTGTAATCACATCCATTTTCTAGAGTAGAAAAGGTGCACCAAAAACTTCAATGCATTACAAAGCACCATAGACATCAAACCTGCAATTAGACTATACGAAAGAAAACAATCACTCAACCAAAAGCAAGAGAAGTATACTCCACATTACTGAAAGAAAATAACAAAATTTTGGCCTGCATTAGCTAGAATTTTTTGCAGTACTAGGCCACTTTTTGAAATTATTTGCGATTTTAGGCCAGTTCACAAACTATTAGCACTTTTGGCTAGCCAGTGCCACGTCAGCAGCGGCCGCTATTGGGAATAGCGGCCTCTTTATAGTGACCTCGCACACTTGTCAGCTTATAGAGAGGATATTGTATAATGGACACGACTTGGTGTAACTGATGTCGCTATTGTCAATAGCGGCCTCGGTCGCTATTCCCAATAGCGACCGCAGGTTGGCCCAATCGCTTTTAGGCCCACCTGAGGTCGCTACTGGGAATAGCGACCTTAGTTAGACGAGGCCGCTATCGACAATAGCGATCTCAGTTACACCAAGTGGTTTGCAAATTATACAATACTCGCTATAATCTGTCAAGTGTGAAAGTACAATGTGTTGGTCGCTATGAAGAAGCCGCTATTCCCAATAGCGGCCGTTGCTGATGTGGCACTGGCTAGCCAAAAAAGCTAATAGTTTGGGAAGTGGCCTAAAATCGCAAATAGTTTCAAAAAGTGGCCTAGTACGGCAAAAAATTCCATTAGCTATTGATCCCAGCAGCATTTCTCCTGTACAGTTCACAGTCACCCCCATCATTATCTGCAAGTTGAGAAAGAACACAGCAGAGTTACAGAATGAAAGATACATTAAAAACAGTAGGCCACAGTATTTTTCAAATACAAATTGCTACTCTCAAAAGAGAATCCCTAATGGCATATAGATAGCAAGTGTACACATAGCTGCCATTTTTCAACTGCAAATTGCAGTCAATGATCTTTCATTTTGAATTGTTAATCATATAGTGATCTTGATCCAGTTCTCCAATGAAAGAAAGCTAGTATTTGAAGTCTCCATGTAGTCAATATACTCCAATTATTATTTTAAGCCCAGCTAAAAATCTTCCTTAGGTAATACATAGGTAAACTCTTCCTTGTAATACACATGAATCTCATCATGAAATCAAATGTAGCAAAAGGTCACACACCACTTCACCCAACAAACTGATCTTTGACAAGATATCTTGAAGCTCGCATAGATCAAAGACAGTTATTCAACACTTACCTCTTTCTATTGCTTCGATTGAATTATATGAACAATGTTATCAGAAAATGATATTATAGTGCTTCAGCTAATTTTTTAAATTGATTTCACTAATTGTATTAATCTATTATATGCAGCTGAAACACCTTATCTAGCAACAACTGGTTTTCATTTGGAGAAGAGCACGAACCAAGCATGCAATTGTGAACAAGTCCTTTTCCCTCTCTTCTTTCATTATCTAGTTTTCATCATTCAAGCTATCAGTTTAAATTTTGTAAATACTGAATTAATTGTCCAACAATAAAATGAAAAAAAAAAGGAAAAAAAAAAGACAAACTAGAATCTCACCTTCTCAAAACCGTCATGGTACTGTCTCAGATCGCCGCTTGATGCCCTGTACTGACTATCAATCTCACCATCCATCATCCTTTCAAACCATCCACAACAACACAGCCACACAAATGCATCAAGTACATAGTTGCACTTAACTATGTACTTGATCGCTCGCTCGATGCCCTGTACTGACTATCAATCTCACCATCCATCATCCTTTCAAACCATCCACAACATCACAGCCACACAAATGCATCAAGTACATAGTTGCACTTAACAGAGAGAAACATAACTGGGTTTGTACCTAAATATTACCCCACAAAATAGAGTTCCAAGTCTCTTCCATAAAATAAACAGATGACAAACCATTGCATTTTAAACGCTGTTCTCCCTACCTGTGTCCCCACTTAGGAGCACTAACCAACTTCTAGAAGGCATACTCATAATCCCCCTTAACCCGAAAGTTCTCATCTCACATGAGCAGTCATAACCTGTATTGATACATCTGGAACCAAGGTCCAAGTCTACCCCTTTAAAATACAGATCCAAACAATTTTCTAGCAAAATAGAATAATAAAAAAGCCGCTTCCTCTGCTCACCGTAGCTGGCCTGCACGCTGACCTGCATGCTTCCTCTGCTCACCGTAGCTGACCTGCACGCTGCTCCAGCATACTCACCACTTTATATTTACGAGTCTGCTTTGCTACTAACTACTAAAGAGTGCAAGTTCAACCACAGGAAACTGCAACAAAGAACCTACAGGCATTGTGACTTCCAAGGAGTTCAGATTACAAATCCAAACAAACACAAACAAAATGAAGCAACATATTTTTCATGCTACCATTGCTGACTGGATAGGATTTGTTATTCTGCTACCCTTGCTCTCACTTGCCATCCCCATGCTTTGCTTTTGTGTGAGATTGAAGAGCGGTTTTCAGAGCCGAAATTCCTGAGCATTAATAAAGAAGTGTGAATTAATAGTAGAATACCTTTGAACAGTGCCTATGTTACGTTATGAATGAGGATATGGTTGTTCGATATTATGAGAGTTATTAGTTTAGTTTAGTCTCATATCGAATAATGTATTGGTTTAGTCTTCCCCTCTCTCCTATATATAGAAGACATATTGTACTCAGTCAATCAATCAATAAAAAATATTTTCCTACCCCTAATTCTAACATGGTATCAGAGCCTATAGTCCTACAAGACCTATACTATCTTTATCCTCATCATCGAGGTGGAGTGATTCTCGCCTTCATCGAAATCACTCCACCTTCCGTCGTCGACCTCCCGACATCCTTCTTCTGATCTTGATCAAAACCCTAATCTCCTTCTCCCTCAATCAATAACCACCAAAAACCTTAACCCTAATCCACAACAACACCAAGAGCGGCTACAACAACTTCGGCAACTCTCAACTTCGGCGACGTCAGAGAGATCCACAACCAAGACCTCTCCTTCACCTCTCCAACTCCCGACCTCCATCAACCTCCGTCCTACACCACAGCAAAACCCAAACACTTGGGGGGTTTCGTTCTCAGACCCGAGTCCAATTAATGGCGTCGACAGCAAGGTATACCCCCGACTGTATCAACAACACTCCGAAATCCAACTTCGGCAAACCCTTGTCGCTTCTCTTCTCTGTCGACTGACACAATCAAAACCCACCACTGAGCTCCTCTTCCATCGCATCCAAAAGCTCCCTCTCCCTTTCGACCAAATCCCTAAACCCATCTCCGACCAACTCCTAAAATCCCGACCGCTTTCCATCCCGAATCCCCGATGGCAACATCGCCTCACCAGACACCCTAGCCGCCGACACGCCCCTAATGCATCTCTCTTCTCTTTCACCCTAGCCGCCAATCTCCACTCTTATCTCAAAATCCTAACCCTAATTTTCCGTTTCCCTGTCTATTCATAACCAACCCAAACCAAATCCACACCCGAAACCCAATACTACGCCCAAAACCCGACCCGAACCCACTTCCCAAATACCCTATACTCCAACAACCCAAACCCATTTTCTGTTTTTTATTCAAATAAAATATTTAAACAAAAAAATTAAAAAAAACTTCCTTGCAGGTTCTTCAGCTTCTACAGTCCCGCTTCTGCATCCAGCTCCCACTACAAGCTCACACAGGTTAATACATCGTGAGTTTGAGAGGGGGAGATCCTAACATCATTCCAGATTCCAACATATTATTTCTCAGTTTGGGGGTGAGATCCCAACATGCGCCAATAGTGGCGCCAATACAACATACTACTTTTTCTCAGTTTGGGGGTGAGATCCCAACATGCGCCAATAGTGCGCCAATATAACATACTACTTCTCAGTTTGGGGGTGAGATCCCAACACGTGCAAAGAGCGCGCCACCACTACTTCCTTCCATTACTACTACTACGTCTCAAGTTAGGGGTGAGATCCCATCATAGTTCGGGATATGGAGATCCTGCCACAATTCAGGATATGGAGATCCCAACAGTGCGCCACTGAAGTCAGGGGTGAGATCCCATCACAGTTCGGGATATAGAGATCCCACCACAGTTCGAAATTTGGAGATCCCAACCGTCCCACTACTACTTCCTTCCACTACTACTACTACTATTCTCAAGTCTGGGGTGAGATCCCAACACATGCACCATCGAGCACCTTTCCTGTGTCATCTACTTGAGTGTTGTTCCTGCATCACAGTTTGTTGTACTGCCACATAAACAACATCAATATTCCAAACTCATGTTGTTTGATCCAACTTGAGTTTTAAAGCGGGTGTTAGATATTATGAGAGTTATTAGTTTAGTCCCATATCGAATAATGTATTGGTTTAATTTTTCCTTCTCTTATATATACAGGAGACATATTGTACTCAGTCAATCAATGAATAAAGAATATTTCTCTACCCTAATTCTAAGTAATTGGAAAATATTATTAGATTATTGGATTGATTATAACTCAGTACAGTGACTCCCTATGCAGGAGGGAACCAAATACTGAACTGATGTATAACTCGATATGGGACTAAGTATATATTACAATATCTAACACCACCTCTCAAACTCACAGTAGATCGAACAATGTGACGAAATCTCTGAACAATGTGAAATTTGGTGAAGAAGTTTGTTGTCTGCTGTGAAGAGGTAACAGAATAAAGGAAAATGGTCTCTGCTTCAAAATGCTTACGAACATAGTGGCAATCTATCTATATGTTCTTCGTTCGCTCACGAAAGACGGAGTTGTTTGCAATATGTAAGGCACTCTGGTTATCACAATGAAGAGGAGTAGCTCCTGTGAAAGTGACACTCATATCTGATAACAACCAATGAATATGAACAATCTCTCGAGTAGTAGCTGCCATGGCTCTGTACTCTGCATCGGTAGAAGAACATGCAACAACTGCATGTTTCTTGCTTCGCCATGAGATCAGCAAATCACCAAGAAATAGACAGAAATCTGTGGTGGACCTTCTGGTGGTAGGATCATCCACTCAATTTGAATCAGAATATGGACTGAGCTCTAGTTTGGATGTAGAAAGCATGAGTAATGAGCGAGTGATAGTGCCCCAAAGATATTTGAGGATCTGAAGAAGAGCACCGTAGTGAACTGATGTAGAAGCGGAAACAAACTAACAATATTGACTGCATGAGCAATATTGGGTCTGGTCATGCATAAGTAAACAAGTTGTCTAATAATCTGCCTGTATCTAGTAGGGTAGGGAAGGAGTTCGCCATCTGTGGGACGAAGCTTCACATGAAGCTCTAATGGAGTATCAGCTGATCGACTGTCAGAGAGACGTGCAATGGAGATAATATCTTATGTGTTTTTCTGTTGAGAAATAAGTTTCCCCTGAGATCCATGGGCAATCTCTAGACCCAGAAAGTAGCGTAATCTGCCAAGATCTTTCATATGGAACTGCTGATGAAGGTATTTCTGAGTGGATAAATGTCTGCAGAATCATCACCAGTAATAATCATGTCATCAACATATAATAATAGAAGGACCTTCCCCTGCGGTGATGACCATATAATCATAGAGTGGTCATGTGAACTTTGACGGAAACCAGCCTGTGTGATGACACTGCAAAAACACTCAAACCAGGCTCGAGAGGCTTGTTTCAGACCATAAATAGCACGACACAGACGGCAAACATGACGAGTGGGAAAGCCAGGAGGAGGATGAATGTAAACAACAATAGATAAGGTACCATGAAGAAAGACATTCTTCACGTCCATCTGGTATAACGGCCATTGACGAACGTCGGCAACGACAAGGAGAGTGTGAAACTGTAGTCATCTGTGCAGCCGGGACAAAAGTCTCATCATAATCAATGTCATGCTCCTGAGTAAATCCTTGGGCAACTAGACGAGCCTTGTGCCGTTCAATGGAGTCATCAGGTCGATATTTGACCTTGAAGATTCACTTACACCTAACAAGCTAGATGCCCACAGGCAGTGAAACAGCATCCCTGTCTGATCAAATGCACTGCACTCCTCTGCAATAGCTTCCCGCCACTCGGGATATTGAATAGCTTCCTGGTAAGTTCTGGGCTCACGTGTAGAGTTTATAGCAGTGAAATACTCATGAAATTGTGGTGAGTAGGAGGGTTGGGTGGCAAAAACCAAACTGGTCTGAAGAACCAGTGACATCAGGTGTGTAATGTACCGGTGGGATACCCGACGTAGAGCGTGCAGACTGACAGACCGGTGGCAGATGGACAATGTGTGGGGGGGGGGGAAGATAGGTGGAGTGGGTGCATGCAGCTGTGGGGATTCAAGTGGTAAGGTGCATACTGCTGTGGAGAGGCAGGTGGTGTCTCCGTAGGAGGAATAATAGGGAGAACGTCAGTATGAGATGGGAATGGAGTCAAAGGAGTGGGATCAAATGGAATTCATAAAGTGTGGCCGGGGAGATAAGCCCAACAACTTGGGAGTTTAGAAAACTAGCATCTTCAGGAGAGGTCAAGTAGTAGGGAGATTCTTCCACATAGGAGACATGTCAGAAAATATGAATACGACTTGCTACAGGATCAATACAACGATATTCTTTTTGCTCGGGACTGAGACCTAGGTGAACACACTTGGCAGCTCGAGCAGTGAGCTTCGTACGCTCAGTGGAAGGGAGAAGGACATAACATGTGCACCCAAAAGTACGGAGCATACTGTAGTCTGGTGGTGAGTTACGAAGAGCCTCATAAGGTGATGTGTTAGATATGACAGACGAGGGAGTGATGTTAATGAGACTAATAGACGTCATGATAACTTCAGCCTAGAAAGAACGAGGAACAGAAGATGAGAGTAAAAGAGCGCGAGTCATCACAAGAATGTGACGATGCTTGCGTTCAGCTACACCATTCTACTCATAAGTGTAAAGACATGATTGCTGAAAGAGTGTAGCATGAGATTGAATGATCGAGCTCATAGTAGTGGAAGTGTACTCACAAGCTCCGTCTAAGCAAAAATTATTGATACGCACACCAAACTGAGTGTGAACCATGTTCGTAAAAAACTGGTAATATCAGGTATTTCAGAGCATTGGTGCATAAGAAACACCTGTGTATCGAGTAAAGTCGTCAATGAAACTAACATAATAGAGATAACCTTTGTAAGAAGGTATAGGAGATGGTCCCCATATGTTACGATGAATAAGTTGAAAAGGATGGGTGGTTTAAGAAGTGCTTTTGTTATTAAAAGGCAGTGCTATGTGTTTAACTAAATGACAACCAAACTGGTAAATATCGATCTCATAGTAGTGGAGGTGTAACTCACAAGCTCCGTCTAAGCGAAATTTTTTAATACGCACACCAAACTGAGTGTGAACCATGTTCGTAAAAAACTGGTAAATATCAGGTATTTCAGAGCGTTGGTGCATAAGAAACACCTGTGTATCGAGTAAAGTCGTCAATGAAACTAACATAATAGAGATAACCTTTGTGAGAAGGTATAGGAGATGGTCCCCATATGTTAGAGTGAATAAGTTGAAAATGATGGGTGGTTTAAGAAGTGTTTTTGTTATTAAAAGGCTGTAACGCCCCGCCCCAATGCTCAGACAAATCATAAATACTATGTAGTTCCACTGCCCACCACAGGCTGCCTCTCAAAAGGTGGTTAACCGAATTGGTGACTCTTGATCCTCGGCAATAGTATTTATACTCAATTTATCTTCGCAAATTCCCGATATGGAGACTATATTTCACAATCCTTTCACAATATTACAAAGGCAATGCTATGTGTTTAACCAAATGACAACTCTGACAATCAGACAAATGAGTAAAAGAGAGAGGACCAAGGGCACCACTACGAGCTGAAGTCTTGAGTCGAGACTTACTAATATGTCCTAAACGTCTGTGCCACAGATCAACATAAGAGAGCACATCACCAGCAAAATGAAAATGAGATATATGTGCATGAAGAAATTCTAGATGATATAGACCACCCTGTCGACTAGCACACCGAAACTCCAGACCAGTTTGAGAATCAGTTATAGAATAACCTAAATAATCAAATGTAACGATAAGGCCACTATTGCAAAGTGCACTAATGAAAATAAGGTTCATGGAAAATAGGGAGCATAAAGAACAGAGTGGGAGAGCAATTAGACCCTGAGTGTGTAGCGAGGAGTTGTGAGCCATCGGCAGTGTGTAGGGATGGAGAGTGAGAGGTAAGGGCAGTGCTGGTGGTTAGCAGTGTAAAATTACTAGTAAGATGATGTGATGCACCACAATCTAAAATCCAGGAAGAATTCATACTGAAAGTAACGAAGAATGCAGGGGCAGAGGGGCCAAGTCATCACCAACACACACCTACCCCTCGTCGTGTCGCTCCTCATGAAGGAGAATCCTGAGGGTCAGCTAGATCCCACCGGGAGGAAGACTCGGTCCATCTCCGTCTCCACGAGATAGAGAGGCGCCTTGGCAGACTGGAGAAAGAAGAAGAGCAGCGGGCGAGGAATTTCTGCCCGAGCAGGCTCCAGAACCATCATGGAAGCCCCTGTCCCAGAAAACTTCAAGCCCCCTCACTGAGTCTTACAATGGGGAGTCAGACCCCGCTAACCATATCGAGAGTTTCAAAACTCTCACGATGATTCACCAAGCTTCGGATGCGCTCCTTTGCAAAACCTTCCCAGCTATGCTGAAGGGATCCGCGAGAGAATGGTACTCCTGGGTGACCCTGCCTCCATCTTCTCCTTCGATCAGTTCAAACAGCTCTTCCTTAAACCCCCTCACTTTGAGTCTTACAATGGGGAGTCAGACCCCGCTCACCACATCGAGAGTTTCAAAACTCTCACGATGATTCACCAGGCTTCGGATGCGCTCCTTTGCAAAACCTTCCCAGCACGCTGAAGGGATCCGCGAGAGAATGGTACTCCCGGGTGACCCTGCCTCCATCTTCTCCTTCGATCAGTTCAAAGAGCTCTTCCTTGCCCATTTTGTGAGTAGCCGCCAGGCCAAGAAGAAAGGCGTGCACTTAAGGGACTATGTCAAGCGCTTTACCACCGAGGCTCGGTCTATAGCCTCCCTTGATCAGTCGGTGGCCTCTGCTGCGTTCCGACACAACATTAACCACATCGACTTGAAGGCATCTCTCGCTAAAAAACCGCCCCAGGACTTCTCGGAACTCCTGCTGAGGAGCGAGAAATATATTCGGGCGAAGGAGGCCTTCCTCCCACTTGATCAGAAAGAGCCCCTGTCCGGGAACAAACGGAAGGGTGCAGACGAAGAAGGGGCTAAGAAGCTCCAAAAGGATAATGGTGGCCAGCGCCACCCTCCTCGTTTTGAGAAGTTCACCCCTCTTAACGACAGTGTCTTGGCCATCCTAATGGAGACCGAGAAAGAAGGGTTGCTCCAACCACCCTCGAAGATGAATACACCCAGTAAGAAGAGAACATGGACAAATGGTGCCGCTTTCATAGGGACCATGGCCACGACACAGATAATTGTCGGGCCCTCAAAGATGAGATCGAGGCCCTCATCCAGATGGGGCAACTAGCCAAGTTCGTAAGGAAGGACAGAGCAGATCCTCTGCCTCCCCAAGGGACGAATAAGTGAACTGAAAGACCTGTTGAGACCCCTGACTCCGAAGCTGAAGCTGTCGTACACCTCATTCATGGAGGCCAAATGGGGGGAGAGTCTCCTCCCGAAAAGCCTTAGTCCGAGAGGTAAACTCAGTGCAGAATCATCCTTCCCCCAAGGGCCTTGGGGTTCTTGTCACCTTTTCAGACAAGGATTCGGAAGGCATCTGAACGCCTCATTGTGATGCTCTCGTGATAAACCTTCATATGGACAACTCGAAGTGCGCCGAATCCTAGTCGACAACGGCAGTTCGGTCAATATCCTTTTCTCTAGCCTTCCAGGGCCTCAAGTTGTCTAGAGACCGCCATAAACCCACCGGCTACACTCTCCACGAATTCTCCGGTGTGCCAGTGACGATCAAGGGACTTAAGTTGTCCAAGTATTCAGTGACTCACAGCTGGTGGTGAACCAGGTATCGAGAGAGTATGAGGCGAGATGATCGCATGGTCAAATATTTGGCCAAGGTCAAAGAGCTGCTAGCTACTTTCACAGAAGCAGAACTCCAAAGAATCCCCAGAGAGGAGAATGGGAAGGCAGATGCCCTCTCCAAGTTGGCTTCCTCTTCCCTCCAGGGGCTTGAACGTACCGTTTTGATAGAAGTCCTTTTGAGACTTAGCATCGAGGAAGAAAGCCCCAAACTAATGGAGATACTGCCCCTTGAACTCGGCGAGAATTGGATGAAGCCCCTACTCGAGTTTCTCAATGAGGCTAGAAAAGTCAGAACTAGAGCCGAGCGATGCACGCTCATCGAAGGCGTCATTGTATAAGCGCTCTTATACTCAAGTCGGCAGACCCTACTTGAGATGGCTCTCCCCCGAGGAGGCCCAATACGCTCTAAAAGGGGTCCATGAAGGGATGGGGTGGCACACATTTGGGAGCAAGGTCTCTCGCCCGCAAAATCCTAAATCATGGCTATTTCTAGCCCACACTCCTTAGCGACGCCGAACAACACATTCGCCAATGCGCCCCTGCCAAAATTTCTCAACAATTTGGCGCTTACCACAAGCCCAGCTGTCCTCCTTATCCAGTCCAATCCCTTTCGCAATGTGGGGGATGGACTAGCTCGAGTCATTCCCTCTAGCGCCTGGCCAGCTGAAGTTCCTTGTCGTTGCGATCGACTACGTCTCCAAATGGATTGAAACCGAGCCTTTAGCAACAATCACTGAGAACAGAGTCCAGTAGTTCTTTTGGAAGAACATCATTTGCAGGTTCGGTGTACCTCGAATCTTAGTAACGGACAATGGGACCCAATTTACGGGGGCAGCCTTCTGCAATTTCTGTGCAGACCTTGGTATCCAGCAACGATTCTCCTCAATATCCCACCCGCAATCCAACGGTCAAGCAGAGAACGCCAATCGGCAAATTCTCTCCGGCCTAAAGAAGAGACTGGACAAGTCTGCCAAGGGATTATGGGTCGAGCAACTCCCCAATGTGCTCTGGAGCTACCGCACTACTAAGCGGACCCCAACTGGAGAATCTCCTTTCAACCTTACTTACGGCTCAAAAGCTGTCATTCCGCTTGAAGTTGGCCTACTCTCTTCCCGCTTGATTGCCTTCAGTGAAGAGCAAAATTCGAACCAACTTCGGGGCAACCTGGACCTCATCGATGAGATTCGAGAAAGATCCTTCATTCGTCAAGAGATCTATCTACACAGGATCAAGCAGTCCTACAACAAGAGAAACTGCCCCACAAATCTTTAAGAGGGAGATATGGTTCTGAGAAAACTATCAATTTCTTTCCCGGCCAAGAAAGGAAAACTATCTCCTAATTGGGAAGGGTCGTACAGGATCTCCAAAGTTGTCCATCCTGGCGCTTATCAACTTGAAGACCCGGGGGCAAGAGAGTACCAAGAACATGGAATGTGGAACACTTGTTGAAGTACCAAGAGAATGTTCAAACACCTCTCCAAACAACTTCTACCTAAAGCATTTTTGAGTTTGTTTTTTATTCTTATTACTTAGTTAATTTTCTCAAATGTAATAAAGGCTTGCAACTCAGAAGCAGCCACTTAATTCTTAATAAAAGTAATTTTCTTTCTCAGAAAACCTATAGTCTAAATGTTCTGGTTGTCTTACCCCAAAGCGTACACTTTAAGTACGAAAACTCTTTTAAACAACAAGTTCGGAGTCTAACACTTGGCTTGGTACCACTTTAGCTGCTGGCGAACAAGCAAGTGCGAAGTAGCTCACCATTCAAAATTGCTCCCACAACTGTTGAAACTCTTTTAAACGACAAGTTCGGAGTCCAACACTTGGTTCGATGCCACTTTAGCTGCTTGCAAACAAGCAAGTACGAAGTAGCTCACCATTCGAAATTGCTCCCACAACTGTTGAAACTCTCTTAAACAACAATATCGGAGTCCAACACTTTGTTCAATGCCACTTTAGCCGCTTGCGAATGAGCAAGGCAAGTGCGAAGTAGCTCACCATTCGAAATTGCTCCCATAACTGTTGAAAACTCTCTTGAACACCAAGTGTTAGCAAACACTTAGAGAAACGACAAACTCTTAAGCCAAAAATGCTGCATGTTCCACAAGAAAGGAATAATTACATGTGTTATTAGGCGAAAGAGGCTCGTTACAAAATCAAAAGATGCAATCAACAAAAACATTGCTCGAATACTACAAATATCTTATTCCATTAAAAGTTGGGATACAAGATGGTTCTAGGGTAAAGCAGGCCTACAATAAGTTCAAAGTCTCACACAACACTTGTCCTGAAAACTCCAATGAAAGTACAAGAGCGGTGGCCAGTCCGCTATTAGGCGTCGATAAAACTACCTAGACTAAAAAAGGAAATGAAAATACTAGTACTAAGTCAGGGGTCGACCTCTTTCGAATGACTTGCGGCCACAGAAGCCTCGACCTCTTGAGCTTTGGTGGCGACCACTAAGGGCAAAGAGTCTGGAGCTGCATCTGCCTTCGTTTCGCCTCCCTCGACCTCTTCCTCTTGGCCCTCTTCATCATCTTCTTCGCCTCCTTCCGAAAGGTCGTCGAACTCGGGGACAGGATCGGGGAATAGATGCCACCCGACGCAGTCGACGTCGGAGAACTTCTCCGTGACCTCGTCTATGGCTCGGGCGTAGGCCTTCGCCATGTTCACACAGAGAAGCCCCTTGGCCTTCTCTATCGCCTGCTCCTCGGCCTCCTTCACCGCAACTATCTTCGCAACCGCGACCGCCTCCTCCTTTGCGGCGAGCTCTTGCTCCTTCAGCAACCGAGCGTTGGCGGTCTCTAGCTTGGCGACAACGGCCTCGAGGTGCTCCACCCTCGAAGTCTTCATCTCGGCCTGAATCCTTGATTGCTCGAGGTTTTTGGCGAACCGAGCTTTGTCTGCCCAAGCTCTCTCATACTCAAGCTTTAGCTCTTTCTCCTGCTTGGTCATCTTCTCCATCAGATGCCCGAAGTGGCAAGTGATCTGCAAGGAAAGCAGAACCTAATAATTCTAGCTTGAAGAACACCCACACTTAGCAAAAAAGAAAAAGGATAGAAGATGATAGAAGACTTACCGACATGGAAGCTCGAGTTATTTCGAGTGCATCGTCGCCAACGGTCCCCGCCTCCATGGCGGCCTTGTCCTTCGACGTGGCAAGATGTCGAACTACCTGCATGCAAGAAGATGAATTGCCGAGGAATCCGTCGAGCTTCCTGACTTTCCAGTCAGGGACAAATCTTTTTATGTTCCTCGGTCAGGAACTCCTCGGCGTCGGCAGTTGGGGGGGACTTCCAAAGCCAAGGCTGCCGACTTGGGGAAGGCTTCCGCATCAATGGAGGCTGACGGAGCCGCCGAAGTCCCCCGCTGCAAAACCACTGCAACCGCCTTTGAGGAGTGCTCCGCGGCGGCAACAACTGTCTTCACCTTCGGCGCCACCATCTTGCTTTTCCTATTGGTGGGGGCCTTGCTGCTCAAAACCCCACGCCCCGCAAGCACCTCGTCGAAGTCCATCGATTTTGCAAAGATGGAAATATGCCAAGGATAAGAGCAAATAAAGATTCGACTAAGTCACCAAAAAAACAAAAAAAGGTGGGACGCTGAACTAAAAGAATAAAGGCATACTGGAGTTTATTAGGATGAGACCCCCCCTCCCCGAAGAGCACCTCCTCCGTCAAGTCCTTCCAATCGAACTTTGGTCAATCAAGAAGCGTCTGAACCATCTTTATTTCCTCAAGGCTAAGAACAGGGCTCACCTTCGCCCACTTCGGAATCTCCTCGATCCAAGTTGTCTGTATGTTCCACTGCTCTGGACTTCGGATCAAAAAGAATTTGTCCCTCCAGTTCTTGATCGAGTCTGGACAGCTAACGAGCTTTGTCCCGTGCCTCAGAGACAGATAGTACCTGAACTCCGTCTTGTGCTGCCGATGTATCCGGTACACAGTCCGCAGCACACTCAACCGTGGCTCGAAGTTCGCTACTTGACAATGGAGGATGAATCCAATGATAAGCCACCACATGTTCGACATATACTGGACTGGGCTGACCCGGTACCATCGCAACATCTCGACAACAAAAGGGTGGAGTGGTAGACGAATGCCGGCTAAGAAAGCATCTACAGGCCAAAAACACATGTCCACAGGCATGACACAGCATCAGCTCGAACTCGCTCGGGATCAGAAAACACTCCCGAATTGACTTCAAGTCCTTTTCGTTGAGTATGGAGATGGTGTTGTCGACCTCTGAAGTCTCCCGAGCAATGTTCTCCACAAAGTCCCGACCCCGACCGTACATGATACGTTCGGCCAGATCATCCGAAAGCTCTCGAACTCGATGAAGCCCTGTCAAGGGCCCAGGCAGCCTGCCGAACTCCCCCATTCTCCGTTCCCTCTCTACGATTGTCTCCACAACTGCCGAAGAAGTCCCTACTATGGTCTTGCCCTTGTCGACTATAGGAGCTTGACTAAAGGTCGGCTCAATGGCGACGATGGGGGAGGATGCTTGCCCCGAAGCAGCGCTAGACATTTTTTAAAAGTAAATTAAGTTATCAGAGAATTACCTTGATTTGACAGCAATGGTTGGAAAAGATCACCGGATGCAGAAAACCTATGCCGGAAGCTCCCGTTAGAAAGTAAAAATAGCCTGAGTAAAAACTCAGAGAATAAGCAAATGAAGAGGGGGTGAAGTTTTATAGAGGGGGGTTGTTGGCACATTCACCAAGGTTAAAAGCCCCCTAAAAACGCAAAGGCCTGGCCCATTTAGTGCAAAATGACAAAAAACATAGGGAACCCAAAAGACTCTTGACTGGTCAACGGTCACTGGTCAAACATCTCCACGTGTCGTCTCCTCGAAGTCGCTCTCTACTTCGGCAAGTTGTTTCGAGCATTCTTGTCACCGACGCCAAAATTGGAGGAATTGTGTTGACTGGTCAACGGTCAACGAATCCACGTGTCGTCTCCTCGAAGCCGCTCTCTACTTCGGCAAGTTGTTCCGAGCATTCTAGTCACCGACGTCAAAATTGGAGAAATGACGTTGACTAGTCAACGGTCAACGACTCCACGTGTCGCCTCCTCGAAGTCCCTCTAGACTTCCATGGCTCATTCCGAGCGTTCTTGTCACCGACGTTGAAATTGGAGGAATGGCGTTGACTGGTCAATGGTCAACGATCAACAACTCCACGTGTCACCTCCTCGAAGTCCCTCTATCTAGACTTTGGTAGCTCATTCCAAGCATTCTTGTCTCCGACGTCGAAATGGGAGAAATGGCGTTGACTGGTCAACGGTCAACGGCCAACGGCCAACACCTCCACGTGTCGCCTTCTTGAAGCCTCTCCAGACTTTGGCAGCTCATTCCGAGCGTTCTTATCACCGACGTCGAAAGTGGAGAAATGACCGTTGACTAGTCAACGTCAATGGTCAACGACTCCAACTCCTCGTAGTCCCTCTAGACTTCGGCAGCTCTCGCAGAAGCCTTCTTGACGTCGACGACAACCCCGCCACATGTCAGCCTGTCGAAGTGTCGCTGGGGTTCGGCGCCTACAGCCGAGCGCGCTCTTACCATCGACCCCCATTTGAGCGAAGAGCCACTGACCAGTCAAACACCTCTAGCCGTCTGATCGTTCAGAAAAGCGCGCTGAGGCGTAATCAATGCTCCAGATTGCATCACGTCGATAATTAATTGATTAATTCTTTTATTTTAATTATTAAATCGAATTAATTATTTAAAAATTGCGAAAAATAATTAAAATTCAAAAAAAAATTCTAAAAAATAATTATAAATTCGGGGAAAATATATTGGAACTCTTAGGAAAATAATTATTAATTAGAATGATTAATTGATACTTTTTGAAAATAGATTGTTACTTCACAAAATTGAATAAATGATTCGAAAACTGATTTAAAAATTGGAAAAAATCATTGGAAGGGCCAGAAGATCCCACAAAAACATCTGGGTACAAGGCAAGCTCAATTAAACACTGTTAAGCCCTGTGTGCGATTCTAAAGCTCGAAAAGAACCCCGATAAAATCTCGTATGCCATTAAAACGACCGAAGGCTGTTAAACTCAGTCTTCGGGAGTGGGGGGATCATGATATAGCTAAAAATAGGATTAAATAGGGACCGTTCAAGTCGAGCACGAATCTTAAAGCTCTTAGGGGTAAAACGGTAATTTCACCTACAAACGGGTCCGAAAAGGGAACTGGGTCTTTCTACAAAGCCCAGTAACCCAAAGATGGATTTGTCCTATTCGGTATGGGCGGCAACTCGTTTCTAACCAGCCCAGATATTTAAAGAGTAATTCAAATTCGTGATTATCTTTAAGAGACAGTTTAAACCGCCTCTCTTATATCATGAAACGAGTTTAAACTCTACATCTTATCCAAAAAAAAACACCGAGACATAGGGATAAATGACTATCTCTAAACTGTCTCTAAAGGCTATCTCTAAACTGTACATCTTATCCAAAAAAAACACCGAGACATAGGGATAAATGACTATCTCTAAACTGTCTCTAAAGGCGACTATAAATGCCCCTCTCCCCCAACCATAACAAGGTAATCACTATTTTTCCACTACAATGCTCTTTCATAATCTTCCTGATAAATGACTAGCGTCAGAGGGTTCGTCGCCGGGATCCATCCCGGTGTATCAAACTTTTTACAGGTTAACAACAGCAGCGAGAAACAGTCAAATGCCGGCCAAAAGTCAACAGGTTTGCCTTATTTGTTTCCAAAAGAATCCACAAATACATCTGTTTGCTCCCACACAAAATCAACAGCAACAAGAGTAAAGAGTTTATTCGACTAATCTCTGCTAAGTTGTTATATATCAAGTTTAAATCCTGGCATTCGAAGAGAGGTGTTAGCATTTCAACCAAAAACTATGGCTCACGCAATTGGGTTAGAAAATTACAAGAAGAAAAACTGACAGAAGCTAAGAAATCTCGGTACAAAGGTAGCACCTACAGACGACCATGGGCACCTCCACCAAGCAACCTCCCTCCGTTACTGCCTATACCATCATCCCCAACTTTGAAATACCCTATCAGAAAAGTGCTCTCATCAGAGTGGGAAGCTAGAAAAGCCAAAGGGTTGTGTTTTAACTGCGATGAGAAATACACAAAAGGGCATGTATGCAAAGGAAAAAAATTCCTTCTACTCTTAGTGGATGAAGCAGAGTTGTCTGATACAACTGATACAACCAATGAAGTGAAGTTTACACTCAAATGCAGGAAGATAGCATCGCTCCTAAGATTTCTTATCATGCAATGTTAGGCTGCCCTTCACCCAAGACCTTAAGGGTCCAAGGTAGGATACAAAACACTCTTGTTCAAGTTTTAATTGACAGCGATAGTACACACAATTTTGTGCAGAAAAGGGTAGCCAAGTTTCTCCACTTACCTATTCAGCAAGCTACGAATTTCAAAGTAATTGTGGGCAATGGAGCAACATTGGAGTGCCAAGGCCAATGCTTAGTTGTGCCTCTATCTATATGCAAGGCTATTTATTTCATATTGATTTTTTTGTATTGACCATCCATGGTAGTGAAGTAGTACTCGAAGTTCAGAGGCTACAGTAATTAGGCCCTGTAACTACTGACTATAAGCTAGGCACAATGAGGTTTGTAGCAAACAATAATGCGATTATTCTACAAGGAGGTGAATCTGGTACTTCATCTCAGCTGCAACTGCATCAATTGAAGAGGACAACAGCCAAAGCATCTATAGCTTAATTTTATTCATTTGGTTCTAGACGAAAAGGACACTCCAAATGCAGCGATGCCGAAAGACTTACAACTCATATTACAACAATTTGAAAATGTGTTTAAAGAACCTTCTGGCCTTCCACCAAGTAGAGATTATGTGTAACACCCCGAATTCCAAAATACACTGAATTCGAGATTCCACAGGATCTTTACACTTCTTTCGTACAATTTTACAAGGAAATAAAAACTTTTCACTTTACATCAGAGTTACATGAGATCTTTACACTTTATATTTTACAGTGGAAGCATATATCACAAATAATTTACATGTAAATGACAGCGGAAGCAAATTACATCATTATACAAAGATATAATCATGAATTATCTATAAGCATCAGTCCTCCTTTACCCCTTATCAAGCCATTTATCCTGCATACAAAACTGTGGGTACGTCAGTTTATTCAACCGACGAAAATTATACATGGTCATCCTCTCTATGTCAGAAACAGTATAATGATTCTCAATTCTTAACAAACCACAAACTTGTTCACAAACAAAGCTAAAGGGACTATCCTGTTGATGTCATGTTGTGATTGTGCACTTAGTCCTTAATGCAATTATTATGTTATATGACACTAATGCACACTTGATCGGATTCTATGCATCCTATACTACATAGGTCCGAGGGCAAGCCCTTAATCGTACTTCATCTTGTAGGGTTCAATCCCTCGTCATGACTTAATCTACTACTGTAACTACGGTAAGTATCCTAGATGTTTTCTGACATACGAACTCATATCTAGGCATCCTGGAGGGAATCCCAATGCACTGACACATGACTCATCATGCAGGCATCCTGTGGTAATTCAGCTCCTACCATAGACATGACACCACCCGCAATCGTCAAACACCCCACGAGCGTCGCCACCGGGACGGTACTCTGGAGCAGTATCGTATCCACGCCCTATCATGACTCATCATGGGACATCCTGGGATACTCTCTCGCCTTCAATCCAATGGCCCTCATACTCAATGTTTTTCTCTTACTTTCATCACATCTTCACTATGTATCTAGTCCTTATTTTATTAGAATCATGAACAAAAATCAAAGCTCTAGAGTTAGCCTCTCCACTATACCGGACTTAATCATTCATTCAACATGACCCAACTTTGGTCTTTCATTTCAAATTCCATTTCAATTCATTTCTTTCCAATTGCCGGTGGGAGACTTAGCTACTCTTTAGTTTCAATTTCAATTCACATTCACCGGAATTGAGCCTTTCAAACCCAATAGTTCATTTTCATAGTCACCAATGATTTTCCTTTTCATGTTCATAGCTTTCACAATCATACAACTTTTCATAGATTCAATAAAATGATTTACTTCATTTCATGTACACATTCATGCGAAGACAAATAAAATTTACTGCTTCTAAATTGTCACAACAAATAATCATTCAACAATAATAGATTCATTACCTTTATCATAAGGCAAATCTTAGAATTCTGAGATATCAAAAAGTGATCTGGACAGTCGACTTAGAGCATACTCAATCGACTTGTTCAGCCAAGGAAAATTCTTCAATAAACTGCTCGGAAGAGTCGACTACTGCACGTGGCCAGTCGGCTGTTCCGCAGCGTTCAAATTCAATTATAATTTACGGGAAAGTCGACTGTCATCCGAACCAGTCGGCTGTTCTGTAGAGTTCAATTGAAACTTTTAATGTTCAGCACAGTCGACTGCGTCATATATTCGGTCGACTGATCAAAGTTAATTTCGAATTAAGGAATATCTCTTCCTTCTGTTCTTCAATTAGCACACAGCATTTATTCAACTACGGTATGTTCAATGTCAACAAAAATATGCGATTCTTATCCATTTACCAGCATCACAACATAGTTCATGATTAAATGTAGACTTCACATAACTAGTATTTCCTTTCACCCAAATAAAATTTCTAATCGTACATTCGTCTTTTACACATTATTTGTCTACGGAGATAAATATTAACTCCGAATTAACATGATAGAAAAATCAAGATAACAACACACATTAATACATCGTTTCAGGGAATTTCGAACTGTACATGTTTTATCTCATCGTACCAGTCGACTGTTCACATGATCGGTCGACTCTACAGGTAATTTCCAATTCCTCTAATGTCTTTTAGTTCTTTACTATTCATTCACATTTTCCACCTCATGTATAGCATAGAGGATTTCAATATGACCATCATTTTATCAATCAAATTTTCACACGCATGATAACAAAACAATCTCAATCCTAACATGATTTCTATTCTAGAAGTCATGAGAAACACCCACCTTTTGAAGAAACAAACGAAATCCGTAAAGCTTCCTAGTGCGATAGTATGACTCTTCCTCCTTGCTCCTTGCCAAAACGAGAGTTCCTTCGGTAGTGATGACCGGCCTCCAAAGAACACTCACTCACAACTCTCTTAAAAATATATTTTCTCTTTCAATAGAATTTTAGTGTAGAAGACAATTGAGTGAGAGGGGTATTTATACTAAATCTTTGGGTGAGATGGAGGGCTAGGATTTAGCAGATGGTTATAGGATGGATGGTTAGGATGAGAGTAGGAGTTATAGTAACTACCCACACACTCAAATAACTACCCATGTGCACAAACCCACTCTCCCTCATTCAACTCAATCCGGACACCAAGAATGGTGTGCATTGCACACTACGTGCTTCGCACGTGCCACCTAGTCCCCATTTAAAAATGTACAATTTTAATAAATCAATTTAATCACTACTTGTCTCTACATGACAAGTGTGAGCCCTTTAATTGATTAATTAAATTGTGGGTTTCATATAATAATGGGTTTAGGTTGTGGGCCAAGACAACCAAATCTAAAATTAGTTAAAGTGGGCTAAACTAAATAAATAGTGTTTTGGGCTTTAGAAATAAGCTTTTAGAAAAATAAAATATTTGTTCATTCAAAAATGAGATTTCAAAAAAATAAAAATAAGATACATATTAAAATTGCACGTGCACAACACGTGAAAATAATATTTTTATTAAAAGAAAGTTTGGGGTATTACATTATGACCATCAAATTCACTTACTTCCCTCATCGCAGCCAACTAATGTCAGACCCTACAAATACCCACGCTTCCAAAAAGCAGAGAGAGATGCAAGTTTCGAAGGGTTGAGTGAAGATCTTATATAACACAGCAAGAGTCCTTTCTCCTCCCCCGTATTATTGGTGAAAAAGAAAGACGGAACATGGATACCACTCAGATCAAGAACACAATATTAAATGGAGAAGAAGAAAGGAAATGATTATATTGCAAATAAGAAGAGAAAATACGAAGAGTTTTGGAAAGTTTTCTGACATTTCTTAACATTCTCATCACTATTAGATTGCTTTAATACTCTTTTCCTTTTGCTACAATCTGATCTTCCAATAGCTATTTGCCACGCGTCCCCTGCACTGACCGACCTCGATCCCTAGGTTGCAGGTATCCTCCTCAGAGTACGAGCTTGTCAGAGCGCACGTTTGGTAGTCGCTCAGATAAGTGGGCTTCTTCTTCACGCTGATGGGCCTTGCATTGTTATTGCGAGTAGTTTCCTCTGTTGCTCTGTTTGTACTATGGCCCATGGCCATATTCTCATTCATAATCGTAACAGCATCATAGCTATACTTCCGTTTTAGTAAGAACCCATACTCTAACTTTGTTTTGTGAAAAATAATACCAAAAAAATAATCTGAAAGGATGCCTGGGGTAACTATTCCACACAAAAAAAAAAACCAAAAGACGGGCACAAGTAAGCATTTAAATCACAGTTTGGTGCTTAGAGCTTACTATTTTCAAGACCAAACTTCAATACAACAATTTGGCATAATGGTCTTTTCAAATCCTAAAAGTTTACCCGACCTTACTAGTTCCCACACTGATATTTTTGTCAGAAATAGATTTGTGATATGTAAAAGAAGCGTAATGAAATTTGCAATTATTTCAAAATAAGAGTTGAGAAAGATGCTTTAAAATGAATAAACTAGTTGGGTAGCCCATCTGAAGAAGAGGAATATTAGGGAAGGATTTGCCTATATCTACTATTAGAAAATCTTCAGAAAATCTTCTAAATATGTATATGTTTAAATGGAACGTAGTTTATCATCAAACTCTATCAATGTATTAAGCAATACCATTTAACCTGTTCAAAGAGGTTGTTTGGTCCTTTCATTATGATGAATTATGAGGAGTCAAATCATTTTAACCCTCAAATAGGTTAATTAACATTCCCCCTTTTTTGTATTTTCAAGGTAAAGGACAAATCTAGCCCTTTAGGGATCAAGTGTCACTTTTTGTGCTTAAAAGAAGCATAGGGCCCCCGGGCCTTATTAAACCTATTACTTAATCCTTTGTTAAACACACCTCAAAAAGTAAATATAAAAACTTGATATAGAACAAAATCGTTGAAAACAAAGCAGCTGCAACAATTACAACATATATATAAATATATCTATTTTGCATTGGAGTTGAGGCATACTTGTTACATGACTTGCAAGCCACTGAAAAGGCAGATTTAGGAGTTCGTTGCTTTAGGAGAAAAGGTTTAGGAGAAAAGGTTCATTATCAATGAATGCCTTCCTGAGGTTTCTCCAAAAAAAAAAAAAAAAATCTCCACTTCTAGGCCTAACCTTTACCTCTTGTTTTAGTTTCTGCCCACAACTGTCACTATTGATTATTAATTTTTTAATATATTTGTAGGTGAACAGTGTCCTTTCAAATTTTATGTAGTACAAAACTTGGAAAATTCTCCAAAAGCACCATTTTGGTCAATATGAATTATCAAAATAACAGATGTCAAAACTTAAAAGTGTTGACCACCAAACAATAGGACGTATCTTTATTAAAAACATTTGAGAAACTTTTCTAACTTAAAGTTTAGAAATACAGTATTGGATGTCTTCAAATTTGGTTCAACAAATATGATTCAACAATTTTAGGGGTACCAAGTATGGTATGACCACATTCAAATTTAAATTACATTCAACAAAGAGTGAGAAAATAAAAAGGTGACACTGCAATCCAATGGCTCATAATTTCCTTTTATGTATCAACCAAATGGGACCTAATTAATAATTTGGTGGGTGATAAAAGCATAATCTTTACTGTTATAACTAACAAAATAGAGTCCATGGTTATGTGGATATGTAGAGTTTAGCATGCATATTACAAGAGTGAGTTTTCATCTATATTTGTCAAACTAATTTTAAGCAACATTCTCAATCAATGATAAGTATTGTGTACTGAGGAATAAATAAGGCCCATAAAGACATTGACAGTAGATAACAATTATTGTGATAATAAAAGTCATGCCTTTTCCATGCTAAAATTACAGTATTCTAATTGATAAATTTGGTTGCACACACACACACACGAACACAAAAACAGACCTGTTTTCTGTCCTGCCGGGGTGATAAATTTAGCCTTCTTTTCAGGAGCAGGTGCAGGAGTATTTGAAGTAGACTCAGCAGGTCTTTTGCCAGTTAGAGCCTAGACGGTGGACATGAAATTGAGAATGGTGCTGAATATAGACAACCAGAAAGCTAATAAACATGTGAAAAGTTATACAGCCACCTTCTTAGGCGTCTCCTCATCTTCATCGTCACTGTCACTCATTGCTCCGATCAAGCCCTGAAACATTGATTTGATCCACATGTTAGATTAAGCATAGCTTTGCTACACATGGTGTACATTGATTCGTTCACGTCAATGAGCCACTAAAATGTAATTCCTCATATCTACTATTATAACTTCAAAAGCAAATAATGTTGCTGTGATTAGCTTGTGCAGCATCATCAGACTAAAACTAAGTTCTTTTGATAACATGCACGCATGCTTCTTCACATGCACACAATGGGAACTAGAGAAGCATTAAATCGATCAATATATCATGTCTGTATGAATTTGGTGCTCTTAGGCACACTTTGGAAACTAGAAAACTAAGGAAAACGTGAACAAATCTAGTGATTAGAATGCCTACAGTATCATTGAAATACATGAATAGGAAACGTGCACAAATCTAGTGATTAGAATGCCTACAGTATCATTGAAATACATGAAAAGGAAAACGTGCACAAATCTAGTGATTAATAAGACTGCAGTATCATTGAAATGAAGCTTAAGGTGGGTAACTTTTGGGTAATGAAATAAAACACTGAGCACTAAATATATTTATGCTTAAACGCGCTCACAGTACTGTGAATAGATATTGTAAACAGTGTATTAATGTCTAAAAAAGTTGTTCTTTTAGAGAACATTGTTTGTTCTATGCAAATGTTCCTCTGCTCACTGTAGCTGACCCACATGCTGCTCCAGCCTACTCACCACTTTTCATTTACGAGTCTGCTTTGGCTTGTCTCTGCTTGCAGAAGACTTCGCTACTTTATTCGCAGGAAGAGGTGTGGCAACATGCCCACCTTTCTTTTCATCACCACCTATTAAAGAAAAACAAAATGAAGTGAACACCTTTGACTCATAACAGAAGACAAGGAACTCTAGATATTAAGAGACATCTCCGAAGATTAAAGGTACAAATCTCTTCTCTGTCCACCTGATGGCATTGCAACGTTTGCCTTGTTCTCGGAAGCAGGTGTTTTTGAAACAGATTCAGCTTGCCTCTTTTTGCCACTAGCAGCCTACAGCAGAACCATATTGGGAACCTAAAACTTTTTAAACATGTATGAGAAGATGAAATATTATCTGCTTAGGAGTAGTCTCATCTTCCTCATCAGAATCCCCATTCTCATCATCATCGTTATCACTCACACGTAATCAGTCATGTCCTGCAAAAATTAAGAATAAAATTAATTACAACTCATTAATCTACAATATTGGTGGTAGTTTGCATAGACCGATCTGTGCAAAATAAATAACATAAATATTACTATTTACGATAAACAGCAAGTAGTGATCGGTAGTAAAAAAATTACTATAATTTATTCAGTATTATCTGGATATGATTATGGTCGAAACGTCATAATGCAAAGACAATTTACTTAACAATAATATATTTCCCACATCATCTCCAGATTCATGCTCAGTCATCCTCATCCTCATCCTCATCATCACTGTCATCAGCATTTGGCTTATCATTTTTAATTTCCTCAGCAGCTTTAGCCTTAGGTTTTCCAACAGAATTGTCCTTCCCAGCATTTGTGGGAGATATACCCTCCTGCTCCTTCACCTTAGTCTTCCCTACAGAAGGAATTGTATACATATTTAGTATAAAAAAAAACAAATCATTGAACCCAAAAATTCAAGTTGCAAAATGCACTAAAGATGGAGCTTATATGGGACTTACCTTTAGAATCATCTGTAGATAACCTTGGCATTTCTTCCTTATCATTCACAATAACCTCAGCATTATTTGTAAATTGATCAAAGAACATAACAACGTTACTATCCAGAGCATATGGATAGCATGTGTAAGTCTCAATATAACAATTAGCTTTGCTGCCCAAAATTTTAACAATGCAAAATATATAATAAAAAGCATGAAACCGCATACAAGAAACCAGGTGAGAAGCACACCAAATAGCCCAAGAGATGTAATAGTTGTAGGGCTTGAATGCAAGGATATTCTTTTATCATATTTACTTTGCTTTAGATGACGAATCGGAATTCTAGTATCAGCTTAGCAGGAAAACCTATATCCATACTTGTAATAAATGAACACAATAACCCATATTGAAGGACAAAGCCTCGGACCAAAATTGAACAGATATAAATATGAGCCACTCTTTTCAATATACAATTGTAAACTAAAAGGTCCACTTGAACTTAAACTGAGAAGTGGGGGATTACCTTCAAAGTAATAACAATGAAATTCTGTGCAAAAATAATTTACACAAAATACTAAAAAAAAGCATGTTGTTATGCCATAAGCAAGAAATTATGCCATGTTGTTATTTATAAGCAAGAAATGTCTAGAGCAATTGCAATTTTTGGGTCTATTGCAATTGCAAACATTTTGTGATGCTTCTATAATAGACTTACCCTATTTCAGTTTATCTTTGTTATATGTATATTTTTTTAAGTGTGTAGGCAGTGATGACAAAAAAATGTTGAAGTTTATTTTTGTGGGGTGGGGGGGACATGGTTAGTTGCAGTTGGCATGGCATAATAATGCATCCATAGACTTATCCTGATGCTTGATTTAAACAATCCTTACACACAAGTGTGTTTTTCGAGCCTATAGCAATTGCAGTTTTGAGCCTATGATTGATTTATAGAAGAGTGCATGTGATTCTCACAAACACAAGTGAATGCTTGCTAGTTTTGTGAGGTCATGCTCTATGTTAGTAGGCAGATATGACAAAAAAAAATCATCTTTGTTTATGTTGTGTCTTGGCTGATTGAGCTCTTATTTATGTTGTTTGTGAGCTGATTAAGAGATGTTTATGTTGTTTCCAGGCTGATTGAGCTTTTTTTTTATGTTGTTTATGAGCTGATTGAGAGTTGTTTATGTTGTATCTTGGCCAACTGAGCTTTTTTTGTTGTTGTTTATGAACTGATTGAGGGATGTTTATGTTGTATCTTGGCTGACTGAGCTCTGTTTAATTTTGTTTCTGAGCATTCTAAGTTGGGGGGGGGGGGGGGGGGGACCACGGTTGAGACTAGTTGGCATGGCACAATAATGCAGCCCTAGGGAAATAAGTATGCTTGATTTGAACAAACAGTGAAATATAAGTGTGTTCTGAGCCTACGCTAGGCAGTTAAAATCGGTTTTTGGAACTAATCGGTCAAGGAGCGATTAGTGATTAATCGGTTAATCGGAAAATAATCGGGGATTAAATCGGAAAAATTGTTATATATATAATTAATAAAAGATATATCTTCATTATGTAGCAACCCTAAATCCTAACATAAAACAAGTATGAGATTATCAAATAGGAACATATAGTTATAGAAAAAAAAAAAGATAATACTCGGTTTGAGCTGAGTTTGGATTCTGGATGTGGGTTGGGTCGGGTTTGCTGGTCGGTTCCATCAAACAAAAACAATCAGGGAGGAAGAGCAGTGCGAGCAGCAAGAGGAGGAGGTGTAGATGCGGGCCAGGTCAAGTATGCGATGGTACAGGGGGAGCGACGGCGAGTCGGGTTTAGGTTTGCTTGAGGAAGAAGAATAGAATCAGTTTGGGTTTGGGTTTGGGTTTGCACGAGGAAGAAGAGAGCGGCAATATGTCGGATTTGGATTTGCGCGAGGACCAGAAGTGGTTTGAATTTTGAATTTGGATTTTGAATTTGGGACGGGTTGAGTCCAAATAATGCAAACGATCATGAAAATTAGATGAGGAGATTTAATCGGTTAATCGGCCACTTAAAATCGGCCGATTAACCACTAATCGGCAGATTATTCCCGATTAAATCGCTAACTATTGAAATATTATAAATCGCTAAAAAAATAATCGCTTAGCATCTGATTAGCGATTATACGGGAATTAATCGGGCGTAATCGGGGATTTTAACTGCTTAGAGCCTACGACTACTTCAATTCATGATTTTGTTGATTAGTAGTACTTGGCAGTTTGTAGTAGCATTTTAGTTCATGAATACATGTTTAAGATTGTTGTTTTAATGTTTTCAGGAGCAGCAGCAGCAACTCAAGCAAGCAGCAACATATAAGCATTTTGTACATGTTGTTTATGAGCATTTTCAGCTATTTATATTTTGTTTCCAGGTAGATTGTACTCTGTTTATGTTGTATATTTGAACTAATTGAACTCTGTTTATGTTGTATCTGATTGAGCTCTTTTTTATGATGTTTATGAGCTGATTGAAGGATGTTTATATTATATCTTGGCTGATTGAGCTCTTTTTTATGTTGTTTATGAGCTGAATGAGGGATGTTTATGTTGAATCTTGGCTGATTTGAGCTCTTTTTTATGTTGTTTATGAGCTGATTGAGGGATGTTTATGTTGTATCTTGCCTTGCCTGATGGAGCTCTTTTTATGTTGTTTATGAGCTGAATGAGGGATGTTTATGTTGTATCTTGGCTGATTAAACACTTGTTTATGAGCTCAATCAGCTCATAAACAACATAAAAAAAACTCAATCGGCCAAGATACAACATAAACAGCTCTCAATCAGCTCATAAACAACATAAAAAAGAGCTCAATCAACCTGGAAACAACATAAACATCTCTCAATCAGCTCATAAATGACACAAAAAAGAGCTCAATCAGCCAAGATACAACACAAACAAAGACGAATTTTTTTGTCATCACTGCCTACTAACATAGAGCATGACCTCACAGCCAACTGCAACTAACCATGTCCCCCCCCCCACCCAACCCACAAAAATAAACTTCAACATTTTTTTTTGTCATCACTGCCTACACACTTAAAAAATATACATATAACAAGGATAAACTGATATAGAGTAAGTCTATTATAGAAGCATCACAAAATGTTTGCAATTGCTATAGACCCAAAAATTGCAAACGCCCTCAAGAAAGGCAAGCAAACTGCAATTGCAGTTGCTATAGACCCGAAAATTGGAAGCTGGCTAGGGTTTCGATTTGGGGGAGAGAAGAAGTAAAGAAGAAGGGGAAGTGAACAGCCTGCAAGTGAAATCCCCAAAATGCCCTTCAAAACTTCGGCATGATTGAGTTGCTTGGGCGGAATAGCAACGACTGAGATCTTTTGCTCACGATAAGGGCTCTTCTAACCATCTCATAATAGACTCACTATATAAAAATTATTCCTTATCTTCATTGCATAAATCAAGACCAATAACAAAATCAAGACTCAATTAAAAATTTGTAGGGGGGATAATAATTCGAAGTAGTGCTTGTAAAATAGTGCTTGTCATCATTGCCTAGACCAACACACAACAAAAGGCAGGATCTAAAAATTTTAAAGCATTGATACTGCGAATCAAACACTTTTTGTATGGGGGGAATCATGCATCATTTTTCTATCCATCATAGCGAACAAACTATGCCTGCAAACATCAATATGTAACGATAATTTAAAGAAATGTGATATGAGGTTTTATACAACAAAAATTAAAGATTCTCACAAGAAAAAGAATTCATCTAAAACACACAATGTGGTCTATACCTCCTAAGCTAAGAGGAAACTTATTGCATATATATATATATATATATATATATATATATATATTAATCTCTTCTTTTTATCAAGATAAACCTAACATGCTTTTCTAAAAGTGTAATGTCAACACAATAAAATTCATGAACCCAATAAAACTAGGGTAAGGTTTCAATTTGGGGTAGGGTTTAGAAGTGAGAGGGGGTGGATTTGGGGGAGAGAAGTAAAGAAGAAGAAGTGAACAGCCTGCAAGTGAAATCCCCAAAATGCCCTTCAAAACTTAGGCAGATTGAGATGTTTGGGCGGAATAGAATTCAGCCGTTGGATCGCGATCCAACGACTGAGATCTTCAGCTCACGATAAGGAGCTCAGCTTACCATCTCATAATAGACCTACCCTCTCTTTTATATTATATATATAATATATAATAATACTAATGGGCCTACCCTCTCTTTTATCTCCATTTTAAAAAGGAAAGGAAAAGTAGGAATTCACACCTACCTTAACACATGCAGAACACATCTTTTAATTAACAACAGAAAATAGAAAGAAAAAAAATAATATAAAACTGCTTCCTCTCCCCAGACCCTTCAACCCCGCGCACACTTCCTCACCCAAATCCCACCGAGCTCCACTCTATCGCAGCCCGCCGTTAGCCTCACAATCGCCATACGCCGCTTGCCACCCACGTTGCCTCCCAACCAGTCTCCCACGCAGCTTGAATTCAAGGATTTTCGCTAGGATTATCATCAAATCTAAGGTTTCTGAAAACACTCAAAATCCATTTGCAAAATGAGTCCTATAATTTTTTTACGGAAATTTGGGAGTTTGGAGGGAAATCGTTAGGCAGTGAAAGAAGGATGGGCTCAAAACCATAACCCAAATGGGCCTCGGAGCCTTCGTTGGTAAGCATCGATGAAGCTGGAAGAGGCCATGTTCTTGGTTTCCTCCTCAATCTGATCTTCATCATCATCATCTTCTTTTTCATCTGATTTCAATTCATGTCTACAGTGATTTCAATTCATGTCAAATGGATGATGAAACTGGACAAAACGATGTTCTTGATATTAAATTACAAATCTGATGATGACTACAAAAATATGCACTAAATCATGGAAGCGCTATCCTCATTTTAGCTTCTCTTATATCATGCTCTTAATGATGTCTAAAATTAAGGATAAACAAACTAATATATAAATATAAATGTCAACAAATTCAGAATTCTGCCGTGTAGTTAATTGCTCTATGACCATATAAGCAATCTACATATATAACCAATAAAAACCATAGAAAAAAATTAATATACTTGCTCAAGAACATACTTGCTGAGACGATGCCAATTGCCATTGAAATCTATATAAAAGAACTTCTTTAATTTAATCTTCAGTCTGAAAAATATTCATGAAGCACAACTAAAAGCTCAAAAAAACCTATCAAATTTCAGGAACTATTAGAAAATTTTGAAATTAAACTGTAGCTCCTTGGGACCTGAAAGTATAGCTGCTAAAGTATATATGAAAGTAACACATATTTTTCAGTTCTTTTTGTTATCAAGATGGGGTTATGTAGATGTAACACTCCATAAAGATTTGATGAAATTAGAAGTAATTTAATAGAAATTATGAACCTAGATTAATCCATATATATATAGTGTCACATTTGAAAATGAATGACATTGTTTGTGTGACTTTACATCACAACTACACTTGCTTTTTGCTTCTACCTATTTTGTCATTTGAAATGACGATACTATCGATCTATGTATATGACCTTACAAAATACATATGGAATTTAACTTTACTGATTTTTTTGGGTTAGGGTTTTACAATAAGGATTTATCTCACCATCTTCATGATTGTTTTGGTCTGATTGAGGTTTTGTTGGATTGATTTTTGGAGGAGTTATGATTTGGCAGTTAGGGCTTGGGCCCCGAAAATGGCAAATGATGCTACTTTATCTATGAATTTGGATATGAATAATTGTAGAGTTTCATTGTTAATATTATTGTATTTGGTCTAATTGAGTTGAATTGGGATATGCATAATTGTAGGGTTTCATTGTACTATTATTGTACTTACTATTGGTTTATTGGATTAACAAAATGTTCTTCATCCATACAGATTTTTTTGGTTGCAAGTTCATGCTGTGAATTCCCGACGCTGACGTCCACCCAGATCCCCTGCTGGTAACTAACTTGAAGACTTCTACAAATTGTTGGAAAGTTACACATCGAAAATTGTGAGTTTCCTTTCAATTGAATAGAACATATAGAATGATGCTGGTTTCAAAATGTGAATTTGTTAATCTATATATTTGTCATCATTTGATATAGCTAATTATCAATTATTGTTCTCTCAATGTGTTTCTGATGTTGATTATATTTAATTTGAGAGAGAATGTTTGATTTGAGAGGGAAGGCGGTTGAGAAGCACACAATGGAGAAGGATATAGCGGAGTACATCAAGGAGTCCGAGAAGAGCCACAACCCAACTTCGGTAATTATTCGACTTTTTTTCCTGTCCTTTCAGTTGAATAGAAATATAGAATAGTGTTGGATGGTTTAGAAATATGAATTGGTTAATTTGTAGATTTGTCATCTTTTGATTATATTGCGACAGAAATAATTAAGGGACATCTCTAAATTTTTGAGTTCCATAGAATTTTATAAGCCTCTCAAAATTGTTTTAGCCAATTGCACAGGGTAAGCCTAGTCATTTTAAAAGCAAAAGGAGTTTCTTTTAACAATATTTTTTTTCTTTTTTCTTTTCGAGAGATTGAGAAAGAAAGATGCACTCTTATGGGTGAATGTGTGGTTAAATATGAAATGAAAAAATTTACGGTTATTTGCAAATGACATTTATATCCATCTTCTGAACAATCACACGTGACTACAAGGTGTGACTACTGTAAGTGTGAGGGGCTCGATTATGAATTAGAATGGGCCAAAAAATACTCCCTTATCAATACTTTCAAGAAAAAAAATGTATTACTCCTAAGGCTCCAACTTACTTTTTGAGAAATTGCATCCTAATTTATATATATGCACAAGTTACTTCCAAGGCTCCAACTTACTTTTTGAGAAATTACTTCGGTAATTATTCGACTTTTTTTCCTTTTCTTTCAGTTTAATAGAAATACAGAATAGGGTTGGTTGGTTGGTTTGGAAGTATGAATTGGTTAATTTGTAGATTTGTCATCTTTTATTATATTGTGATAGAAATAATTAAGGGGCATCTCTAAATTTTTGAGTTCCAAAGAATTTTGTGAGTCCCTCAAATTGTTTTAGTAAATTGCACAGGGTAAGACTAGTCATTTTGAAAGCAAAAGGAGTTTCTTCGAATAATATTTTTTTTCTTTTTCTTTTCGAGAGGTTGAGAAAAAAGGCGCTCTTATAGGTGAATGAGTGGTTCAAAATGAAATGAAAAAATTTATTGTTATTTGCAAATGACAGTTATATCCATCTCCTTTTGCATAATCACACGTGACTATAAGGTGTGAGGGGCCCGGTTATGAGTTAGAATGGGCCAAAAATAACTCCCTGATCAATACTTTCAAGAAATAAAAAGTATTACTCCCAAGGCTCCAACTTACTTTTTGAGAAATTGCATCCTAGTTTACATATATACACAGGTTTGTATAAACACATCCACTACGTACACATACACATATATAGACATACATAAATAGAATATTAAAAAGTTTCATATAAAGGATATTAAAAAATTTCTGGATTTTACCGAATTTACAGAGTTTTTCCCAAATCCCGTACATTTGAATCTAACTGAATTATTCCCGAACTCTGAATTTGTGATTATGCTAAAGTCACCTCATGACAATGAGTTTTAATACATGTTGTACTTTACCTTAATTTGGTAACATATTTTAACCAATTTAAATTTGACTAGTTTAGTATCGTACAAAATTTTGTTTTATTATTAATGCATGAAATGAGCTATGCATAATAATCCTTATATTTTGTAGTTAATTTTGTTAATAGTTTAGACATGAATGAATACGTACAAATATTATATTTCATTAATATTTTTCTCATTTTCATAAGTATGCTCACTTAGGTTATTAGTTTTTCTTATAAAAAAAATTGGGGTATTTTCTTCACCCTACGTGACAAAAATTTTGATATTGTTTAATCGATGATCTAAGCATATTATTGTAACCATAACATTTTAAAGTTTTTTGACTATGAAACATCATGAGAAGTTTGAGGTGATTCGGACAGCGGATGGACAGCCAATGCATCAATGGCTGTTTGCCAAATATGTTTTTTTGTTCTTCTATCGTGGTGCTGGTGCGGTTCAATGGATTGTTTCTCGTATCATCCACAAGATAGGGTAATATATAAATTAAGAACATTTGAAATAAATGAATTAATTAATTAAAATAATTAACGATGTGTATTATATAGGGCGAGCAAGCAATGACATGAACTATTTGTTTTGCGAAAGGTTATGTTGATTGCATCAATTGTAATTTACATAATCCAAGCAGTGTTGTGGCTACGGGGTTCGAAATGTTATAACCAAAAGATTGGTAATGAATTTGATAGTATAAATTTTGAATAACTAACCTAATAAAGAGTATAGATTAATAATTCTAATTAATATATTTGTTTGTTTTAGGTAATTGAGGTCCGTAATTATAAATTGGCGATCTTTATTATCTTTCAAGTTACTACCCTCATTGACTACTTCTTGACTGCAGGTTTGGCCTACCTTGAGCTATTTTTTCTTTTCTCTAATCACAAACCCAAATTCTGAAAGCCCTAATCAATCCTTACTTTCTTTCTTTTGTAGGTTAGACGTAAGAGGCTCGGTTTGCCCAACATGTCGAAGTCGTTTGCTGCATTGATGGGGTTATCTTGAGCCTCTTCCTAACTCCGATGGTTGCTCCCGCTGCGGGTGCTCAGGCAGATAATCCGGCAAAGGCGACCTAAGCTAAAGTCGACCGATGGAGAAATGTGAACAAGTGGTGGGTCGACCGGATGCCTATGATCTGTTCTGTTCTTATCAGTTTTGAGCTATGTATCTTTGTGATATCTTCAATATGTTCCGATGCGGCTGCATCACCATCTCGATCGATCACTCTATCTCAATTCTCTTCTCCCCCAAGGCATCTTCCATAAGGGAAATACCTTGTAAATACGCCTTGGGGGAGAAGAGAATTAAGATGGGGTGATCGATCAAGATGGTGATGCACCGCATCTAGACATATTGGAGATATCGGAAAGATACATAGCTCAAACGGATAAGAACAAAAAAGATCATAGGCATCCGGTCAACCCACCACTTGATCGCATTTCACCATCGGTCGAGCTTAGCTTTGGTCACCTCTGCCGGATCATCTGCCTGAGCACCCGCCACCGGATCATCTGCCGGCTTTCAGAATATGGATTTGTGATTAGGAAAAGAAAAGAAAAATACCTCAACGTAGGCCAAAACTGCAGTCAAGTAGTAGTTAATGAGGATAGCAGTTTGAATAATAATACTAACAAGATAAGTCATTAATGGTTAAGATACTAACAAGGATTATTCTACTACTCTCTACCATCATAACATGGTCAACTATCCAAATTTCGAACTTGATCAATTACTACACATTCAAGCATACTCTAACAAGATCAACTTTCTCCTTGATTAATAAAACATGAACTTTAATATAACTCCACTTCCATCAAACTACGAAACTACTAACAAGGATTATTAATAGCTTACTAACTTGAACTACATTACTAACATGAACAATTAATTTACCAATTAGCTTCCTAACCATTTACTAAGATTAATTTATAACTCTTCAAGCTACTAACTCAACTTCAAGCTTCATTCATGATCAACTTATAATTCTTTCAATTATACTAACATGAGTCAAGTCAACTTCAAGCTTCATTCATAATCATTGTTCACATTTTAACTTTGTAACTTACTAACATAATCAATTCTACTTACTAATATAAACCTTTCTTACATGACATCTTACTAACTAACATGATCACTACTTACTAACATGACTAAAGCTTACTATTATGAGTAAGAGCTTACTAACAAAGGGCTAATTTTACTAACATCAACAATCTACTAGGAACAATCTACTACACAAGATTCTCATAAAATCACAACTTTACATTCTACAATTAACAACCAAGCTACTACTCCAAGGACATGATTTTTAATTCATAATCAAGTATAAAAATTACATCTTTACTCTTCTACTACCATTTTTATGCATAAAAATGTAATCTTTATAATTAAAAGATGAAGAACACCCACCCTGTTTAAATTAAAACCTAGCTCCTTCTTCTTAATCCTCTTCTTCTTCTTTTATCTCAAGCTCCAATAATTCTAGGAAATTCATAAGAAATTAATTAGAATAGGAAGATAGGATGAAGAAATTCCTCCTTAAGCCTTGGCCGAAATCCAAAGAAATGAGTGGGAGTGAGTAGAGGTGCTTGTTGGGAGATTAAACTTGAAGTAGAATGAAATTTGGAGTAGAAAATTAGAAGAAAAAATTAAGATTTTTGGTTCTTACTTGGTTTCTTTTTCTTTTTCTTTTTTTTGAATGAATGAATGAAGAAGAATTTCTTCTCATCTTCACTCTTTTATACAAATGAGTGAGAAATGAATGGCTAGGAATGGGAGATGTGGTCGGCTAAGAGACCAAGAGAAATGAGGGTGAGGTGGAGTGTAGGGTTTCTAGAGAGTTTCTTTTCCTTTTGTTTTGTTTGTTTTATCATGTTAACCCTAACCCCTTAACCTCCTAACCCTTAAACCTACTCATCATAACCCTCATGAACAAACAATCCATACACTTCATTATTTTATTATTCAATCATACAACATACGTTTAATTTAAGCAATCTATTGGCCTACATTATAATTTATAATAGATGCATATAATAAAATCACAACACAATCTATATAAAATTTATAATATTTAATTTATAATTTGAATGTACAATTTCTATTATCTACTTCCATACAAAAATAATTATTTATTTGGGATCTTACAGTTAGAGCATCTGTAGTCATTGAAACTCAAATTTTCTATATTTGACTTTTAGAAATAGGAATTTTGAGTTGGGCTTGTAGTCGTTGAAACCCAAAATTTGAATGATGGATGATATTTTGTTTCTTGAATCTCAGCCAATAATCTCCTCAAATAAAAAATAAATAAAAAATGGCGTTCAAAACATTTTGTAAAAAAACAATTGCACGCATAGATGCACATAACAATTCCTATAGGCCCATTCCATCTCAGCCCTTGATCAAAAAATTCACATCAATCACAAATTTACTTCATATGCATAATATTCCTATAGGCCCCATTCCATAGAGATAAAAAATCAAAATGGGGGGAAATCTTCATGGTCAGAAGATGTTCTTGCGTCCGTTTCCCTTTTAATTTTTTTTAAAAAAATTGGGTTAGATGCAATAAGGTCCTGCGTCCGTTCACAGTTTCTGCATTTTTTTATTTTGTCAGACACAAGATGAACTTGCGTCCGACACTGCTTTTAAAAAAAGATGGAATGGACGCAAGATCATCTTGCGTCCAACATTTTTTACATTTTTTTATAAAAAAAATTAATTGATCCTATGCAAGATCATCTTGCGTCCGAGAATTCTTTTTAGAATGGACGCAAAGATGATCGTACGAAATCTATATTTGGGAAATTCCTATATCATCTCTCAAATATAGACGGGTAGTATTCCTATTTTTCCAAATTTTGGAAATATAGGGAACGACTATAGCAGCTCGTTCCCAATATTTGCCAAATTTTGGAAATATAGGGAACGACTACACATGCTCTTATATCTAAACCTAACCCCATCTTGATAATAAAAAGAACTCAAAAATATGTGATAATTTCATATATACTTTAGTAGGTATACTTAGGATACATTCATATATACTTTCATGTCCCAAGGAGCTACAATTTAATTTCAAAATTTTCAAATAGTTCATGAAATTTGATAGGTTTTTTTTAGCTTTTTAGTTGTGCTTTATGAATATTTTTCAGGCTGGAGTTTATATTAAAGAAGTTCATTTTCTTCTCTCTATCATGTTGACAATAGAATTATTGCACTGACCTAAATAGATTTCAATGACAATTGGCAACGTCTCAGCAAGTATGTTCCTGACCTATATAGATTTCAATGGCAATTGACATCGTCTCAGCAAGTATGTTCCTGAGCGAGTATGTTAATTCGTTTCTATTGTTTTTATTGGTTATTTCTATTGTTTTTATTGGTTATATATATAGATTGCTTATATGGTCAAAGCGCAATTAACTACACGGCAGAATTCTGAATTTGTTAACATTTATATTTATATCTTAGTTTGTTTGTCCTTAATTTTAGATTGAAAAAGTACATTTATACTGAGTGGATCCTACATCTATACAAACATTAATAGTGATAATGGTAAAAATCGCAATAAATCAGGGCCGTACGATTCCAGCACATATCTCAAAGCTTCTACAGACAGATTAATCATAACGAGCATCTTTAACAGATCCGGGCCTTTTGCACGCTCACCTAACAAGACATGGGCCGTGTTCAAGCCCATTAAAAGGCAAGTCATTTCTACTCAAATAGTTATTGTATCATATTCGAGAATGTTTATTGAATCCCGCAAGTAGATCCAAATTGATTATCGTATATTGCTTATTGTTATCTATGGTTGGGATACTACGGATTTACACGAGCGAATCCAAGTAGCAGTCTTGACTTCGAGAATGTTTATTGAATCCCGCAAGTAGATCCAAATTGATTATCGTATATTGCTTATTGTTATCTATCGTTGGGATACTACGGATTTACACGAGCGAATCCAAGTAGTAGTCTTGACTTCATGTTATCCTTGTCTCCAATGTATAGAGATCTTACATGCATACATATAGTTAGTTATTGAATGTAGGAATATGGATTATTATTGTATTTCATGTCATGACATCTCACAACAATTATAGATTGCATACTAGTATTGATGGCTTATATGATTGATGTTAGTGTGTTAGTTATTTGTGATTGGTAAGATTATGGACATTATACATCTTAATAGTTTGGCCCACTTGGAGAGACACCCAGTCCATAAAGGTTGTAAGTCAAATTTCTTATCCCCAAACAAGAGAATCTTATCTCTTAAAGGGGAGAATCAACAGGAGATAACGAATTCATATCAATCTAACAGATTCATCTCAATCTCCTAAATTGTTTCTGAGGCCTATAAATACCCTCCCCTCTTCAGTCAGAAGGTAATCAATCTTTTCTATCTCAAACTCTCTTTCTCTCTCTGGTTCTGACTTAGAGCGTCGGAGAGTTTGTCACCGGGGCCATCCCCGATGTTTCAGGGCCATCCCCGGTGTTTCAGACTTTTTGCAGATCCATCGGCTGCCTCAGCAACTATTGATTCAGATAATAGTGTTCAATCAACGATCCAGATCCAATCTCAGGAGCTCTAACTACTTTTCATGACAACGATCAAAGTTCAGATCTTTAGCCCCTTCAAATATAAACTCACTACCTGTTTGCTCCCACACCAAAATAAGCAGCAACAAATAGCTCTATGTTTTATAATTTTTTCATATTAACCACATGCACTTCCACTAGTATGGAAACCCCCCCCCCAAAAAAAACTCTTCCCATCAGTATTTAAATACTGGTATATCTGATTTCTTGTCTTTTTTTCCATCAAAAATTTAAATAGTTAGCGAAATATGTATGTCTAGAGTAAATTTCACTAAACCCCTTGACTTCTTTTTGGTACTGATATGGCTAAAATTAGGATTAAATCGCGACCGTTCAAATCGGGTGCAAATCTTAAAGCTCTCAGGGATAAAATGGTAATTTTACCTACAAACGGGTCCGAATTGGGAACTAGGTCTTTCTCCAAAGCCCAATAACCCAAAAACGGATCTGTCCTATTGGGTATGGGCAGCGACCCGTTACTAACCAATTCAGATATTTAAGCAGTAATTCAAATTCGTGATTATCTCTAAGAGGTAGTTTAAACCGCCTCTCTTATCATGAAACGAATTTAAACTCTACATCTTATCCAAACACATCGGGACATAGAGATAAGTGATTATCTCTAAACTGTCCCTAAAGGTGATTATAAATACTCCCCTCTCCTCCCATCATAACAAGGTAATCAATATTTTTCCACATAAATGCTCTTTCATAATCTTCTTGATTACTGACTTGAGCATCGGAGGGTTCGTCGCCGAGATCCATCCCGGTGTATCGAACTTTTTGCAGATCAACGGCAGCGGAAAGAAACCAGTCAAATATCGGTGAAAGTCGACAGGTTTGCCTTATTAGTTTCCAAAAGAATCCACGAATTCATCTGTTTGCTCCCACACCAAAATCAGCAGCAACAGATTGGCGCCGTCTATGGGAAATGAAAAGCAGTCCAACCTTACTGCACCGGTGAAGTTGTCTCCCAAGCTATGCCTCCGAAGAAGAGGAAGGCAGCGGTCTCCAGCCACAGAGCCACTCCCGTTCCTTCTCCTCCACTTCATGATGTCCTCCCTCAACCCGTCCAGCAAGTCCAACAACTGCAGCCTGGACAGCCTCTCCCTCAACCTGTCCAGCAACCGCAGCCTGGACAGCATCTTCCTCAACAACCTCACCCCCAGCATGCCCCTCAAGGGCCTCAAAGAGCTGCCCCGGGGGCTCCCGTCGAAGTCATCAAAGGCAACCTCCTCTTCACTACCATGTCTCAATACATAACCCCTCATCCGATTCCACCGCAGCCTGGACAGCCTCTTCCTCAACAACCTCACCCCCAGCAGGCCCCTAAAGGGCCTCAAAGAGCTGCCCCGGGGGCTCCCGTCGAAGTCATCAAAGGCAACCTCCTCTTCACTACCATGTCTCAGTACATAACCCCTCATCCGATTCCACAGCAGCCTGGACAGCCTCTTCCTCAACAACCTCACCCCCAGCAGGCCCCTAAAGGGCCTCAAGGAGCTACCCCAGGGGCTCCCGTCGAAGTCTTCAAAGGCAACCTCCTCTTCACGACCATGTCTCAGTACATAACCCCTCATCCAATTCCATGGCCTCTTACAATCCTCCAATGCCAAAGGACCGACATGTTATTGTTAATCGGCCCGGTTTCAATGAGCTTCAAACATGGCGAGGTTTCTTATATTATGGTGTGGTAGGTTTCTTATTATGGTGTTGGTTTGGTCTGCCATCACATTTCAGCTGGGAGTTTTAGGAGGAACTACTGCTATTCTCTTTCTGGCTTTCAGCTGTTTTTGCAGGTGTCCTTAATTTTGTTAAAGTCTCTATTACAAGTATAGTAGCAGTTATATTTTGCATGATCCGATTAGTGGTTTGAAGATCCTTTCATTGCTGCTCATTGTTTGGGGATTTGGGTCTTATATTGTAGGACATTCATCTGGTAAAAATTTAGCAGTAGACATTTGAACGAGTTTGGATGCTTGATTTATTGTTCATTTTTTACTGTTGTTGAATGATTTCATTTGTTTGTCTCATCATTATTTAAATCATATCATGGCTCGGATCTTGATGAAGATCCAATGGTGGAGTTAATTACTTAATTCACCATGTGTATGTTGACTCTTAAGAGTGAGAAGTTTCCATGAAGCTTCCAAAGAGCTTCTAGAAAAAATGGTGTTGGCACTTCATCTCACCATACATCACCATCCCCTCCACTCCACCCCATCCACACCCTACATTTGGCCGGCCCAAACTCCCAACACCCCAAACCCTAGCTCTCCATTTTTTCTATAAAACCCCCACTCATTTCACTTCCCATCTCTTCTCATTTCTTCCTATCCTTGTTCTTATTCAAAAAAAAAAAGTGAAGTCTTTTAGAGAAGGAAAGAGAGGTGAAGTTTTAATAGGGGGAGAAGTTGAAGTAAAGGAGAAGAGAAGGTTTCATTTGGAGACCAAGGAGGAGGAGCAAGGAATCAAGCAAGCAAGCTAGTGAGAGTTCTTGCAACTTGAAGAAGTGGGTGATTCTCTAAACTTAAAAAGATTTAGTCTTTCTTTTGTATATGATGATTAGCATGTAAAAGTAGCTAAGGAAACTTGATTGGCCATGTATGAGTATGGGTACGTTAAGAAGAGAAAACTTGTACTGTAGAATAATTTCTTTCCAAGACTTTTGTTAGGAGCATGTTTGTAAGGGTCACTTTTGTTAGGAGCATGTTTGTAAGGGTCACTGCTTCTAACAAAACTTTTGTTAGGAGCATGTTTGTAAGGGTGAGTTTGAGAATTTCTTTCTTTCAAACGGTTCGGAATTTGGAGCTCAAATTTCGGGGATATGTTATTCTATGTATGTAGAGCATCCATAAATTTTTTCATAATTTTTAGAAGCAATTTAGTAGCCCAAACACCGAGTCAAACTGAGGACAGTAAGCAGCCGAAATGGCTGCTGGCTGTGTGAAATTTGCGGTGTCTTTCCGATTTTGTAACTCAAAATTGGCTGGGTAATTTGAGCTGAAAATTTTTGCTGGCACTCTTGAGTGTGTCTACAACTATAATCTTAAATTTCATAATTTTTCGAGGTCGTTTGATGCCTCGAAAAATTGGAAGAATGCGACTGATCTGGAAGTGGCAGCTGAATCTGTCTGTGGTTTGGACTGAAGTTCAAAAGGCCATAACTCCTTGTGTATACCATGAGATTGATATGAAATTTTGGGAGTATCTTATGGTATGAGTCTATTTGATGATTCTCAAATTTTGGAATTTTTAGAGGTCGTTTGATAAGGTTTCAAAATTATTTTAGTAAGGGGTAGTAAATGCCCTGCTAAAAGAGCAACTGAAATTGTGTGCATTGTTTGAGAAGTCATAACTCACTGTGTGATATGAATCTGAATGTGAATTTTGGACACAATGAAATGGTATATGTGTGGATTAAGAATTTCAAATTTCATGAGCATTGGACTTAAGGTTGATTTATTATTGAATTTCAAGTGGCCTAGGTTCACCCTAGTGCAAATCGACTAGTCTGCGAAGATGGAAAATTCTGGATTTATACGTTAAGAATTTGGGGAATTGACCAACTAGAGACTTGTAGTAGGGAGTCATAGCTTTCTAACCCAACTGAATTTTGTAATTCCAGTTTGTAGGTTGAGAGTTATGATTTTTCAAAGACTAGGACAGATCCAGTCTAGTCGAGGCTCGGTTTGCGCACCTGATGAAATTTGTTGTTTTCGAGGACTTTAGTGATTGAATCTGAGAATGTGTTCGACTAAGAAGTTGTTGTAGATACTCCCATCTTTCCATAGAATCCGGAATTGAGTAATTCCGATGAGCGAGCAAATTTTTATGATGTTAGGAAGGTGCAGCAAGTGCATGAAGGAACGTACAAGCTGAGAGTGTATGAGGTTTTTATGGTGACAAGATGATCGAATTTGAGGAAATGTTCAACTGGAGAGTTGTAGACTAGGGTCTTAGCTTTCCATAATGGGTTGTAGTGTAGGGTTTGGTGATTTCCGAATTTGAATGGGGATGGAGAAAGGAAGATGAAGTGAAGTTGAGAGTTGAATTTAGTAAGAGATTTTAGGAAGTAGGAGGAGAGTGATGAGGGTTGTATGAAACTTCGATTTGTGGTTATTGTCGTAGGTATTAGTAAGAGAGAGATGAAATGAAGTGAAGTGAAGTAAATGGGAAAATAGAGGTTTAAGAATTGGACCCCATATCCAAATAATTGAGGCCACAGTTCGTAACTGCGGCCTCTGTGGCCTCAATTAAATCACCTTTGAACTTCCTTGGCCTTGAGAAATTTTAAACCCAGTCTTGGGAGTGTAGAGTTATAAGTTATGTACGTAGGCCGCAGTTCTCAACTGCGGTCCTGAAGTCAGGCTACAGTTTGGTATTGCGACCTATGACGACTGATATATTTTGGGAATTAATTTCAAAAGTGGTTTATTTTGGAAATTAATTTCAAAGAGTGGCCTAATTCAGGGGAAAATCTCAAAGTTCTCTCTCATTTTTATCTTCTGTTTAAACTTTTTTTTTCTTAATTTGTTTCTAACTTTTGTATCGTATGAGATCACCTGGTAGAGAAAAAATAAATTATTACATATAAATTTGTTTTGGCTTTTTTCCTAAAAATTCTAGGACAAAAAAGCTAATTTCACAAATTTGGAACACTAACTGGGTATATAGGGGTGTTTGTTTTGAAAAATAGGGTGGAAAAACATATAAATTTGTATTTGTCCATTAGAAGAGTTTTTTTTGTATATTTATTTGAAAAGAAAAGTTATGGTCTATATCATACTTTTGAAAAGTTGAGATAAGCGAAATAAGGTTCACTTAATTTTACTTATCCAATGTGTCACTTAGTATGGTGGATTTTGTCCTGAGTTGACCAATTTTTTGAAACTAATTCCGAAGATGGCCTACTTTCTAAACTAATTCCTAAGGTGGACCAGTCCTCATAGACTGCAATTGGAAATTGCGGCCTATTCGAAGTCACGGCCTCTTCGCAAATATGTTTTTTTGATACTGCACAGCCTTAAGTTCATTTCATATTTGGACTAGAGAGACTGCGGCATCAAAAAAGATATTTGTGAAGAGGCTGCAGTTGGAATAGGCCGTTGTTCCGAACTGGGGCCTATAAGGACCTGTCCACCCTAGAAAATAATATGGAAAGTAAGTCATCTTTAGAATTAGTTTTAAAAAGTGGGTAAACTTGAGAAAAAAGTCTAGTATGGTGTGTGAATTTATGTATATATAAGAGGGAGGGAGGGCCTCACAAGATCACTCCCCCATATATATATATATATATACAGAGAGAGGGAGAGAGAAAGAGTAAAATAAGCTTGAAACTTTCAGCTGGATCTGATTGTTTTTTAGCAGGATCATACCCGATTCCTCTTGCATTCACGTTACAACGACAACCATATCCTTATGATTGGATATTGGATATTGGATACAGAAATTTATTCTCATCAACTAGCCTTATGATTACTTTTTAGACACTTTAAAACCCTTAACCTCACCTTTAAAACTGTTTTGAAAACCCATTCTATTTTTAACTGCTAATTGGAAGTGAACACAATAAAAATGTAAACTGTAAACAGAACAGCAAATTAAGAAAAAGTATATTTTAAATACACATAAGAGACCAAGTAAATTACAACCGAGATATTTATGTCTAGAATAGTTTCTTGTAAAAACTGGGGTTGACGAAATATTTTTGATAATGACGGATTTGAAGTGTAAAAAAAACTTAAAAGAGGCTGGCAGAAAATTTGTCGTACAACAATGGGCCTTATAAAAGTATCCCCTAAACATAAAAAGTACGATATCTAAAACTAAGTTGATTCCTATGATAGCATAAAAGTGAAAAGATGAAATAGAAACACACCTATAGAGCTTTGTAGCAATGAATTTCACAGGCTACTTATTTAAACAAAGCAGATGTTTACTAAAAAAATAAGAGAGATATTTGCTTTCTTATTGTGAGTGTTTACTAAAAAATAAGAGAGATATCTGCTTTCTTATTGTGAGTGTTTACTGTTGAATGTCTATGTCACTACACCAACACATCGTAGTAGCTAGTAGTGATGGTTGAGCAATTTAGATTTACATTCTAGTATGCAGGCACTATTTTTTAAGATTTTCCACTATAAACATGTGCCTGGTAGGAGTCAAACCTCAGGTATGAAGCCCGAACACCTCAATTTGGTAACGATGCTATGTCTGACATGACACTAGATATTTTAGGATAGTTCTTCAAATTCTCCCCCTGTCAGACACAAGCTATAATAGTTTGATGGACCATTTGTAAGCTTCATTTGGTTGCTACTGAATTTCACAGGCTACTTATTTAAACAAAGCAGATGTTTACTAAAAAAATAAGTGAGATATTTGCTTTCTTATTGTGAGTGTTTACTGTTGAATGTCTATGTCACTACACCAACACATCGTAGTAGCTAGTAATGATGGTTGAGCAATTTAGATTTACATTCTAGTATGCAGGCTCTATTTTTTAAGATTTTCCACTATAAACATGTGCCTGGTAGGAGTCAAACCTCAGGTATGAAGCCCGAACACCTCAATTTGGTAACGATGCTATGTCAGACACAAATCTGACATGACACTAGATATTTCAGGATAGTTCTTCAAATTCTCCCCCTGTCCGTGTGTGGGTTACCGTGTTCGTGCTACTTAGAATCTGAGTGACTCTAATACCGTATTTATATTCATATCCTAACATATACCGATCATATTATATTAAACACATTTATACATTAATAATTTAATTGAAGAAATAGAGAACTCTCTAGTTGAAACATACATAATGTAAAATACTGTAAGAAGAAAGAAGGATTTAACAAGCACACATCTTGTAAGTTACACACGAGTAAAGTAACCTTTATAAGAATGAGAAAACACTAAATAACACAAGTGTCTATACCAATACACATAAATGCAACCAAATAATATGGCTCTGTGTTGCAGATCAGCTAGTTAATTCAGCATATGATGTCACCATGTGGATCTAAACATGCAGCTAATTAAGGGATTATACCTATAAATTGATATATATTGATGGTAAAAAGATATCGGACTTAGGTAACCCAAAAAACTGTCTTGAGGTAGGCAAAACTAAGAAATTGCAACCCTCTATAATATAACATAAACTTTGAGTTTGTACCATAACTACGTTTGGGTAAAACATGATCAAACCTGAATTATCAGAGCAAACAAGTGACAACTTCGAATTGTGAGACTGATCGAATTCAACCACCGAAGTAGATACCTTCAACATCTCTTCTGAACTTAAAGTCCAGCAGCATTTGCAAAAACCCTTTATATTTCCTTTCAGTTCAATTATCTCTGTGCAAAAGGCTTTCTTTTCAATCATTCCTGAGTAAACTTCTTCATCAATGCCTCCTATTCCGCTTACACTCTTGAATGCAGATTCAAAAGTCTGGGTTGGGCATTTCTTCAGTAAGCTGTTGTACCTAGTCACTAAAATAAAACATTAAAAAAATAAAAATAAACATATAGCTACAAGAATTCAAGGAAAAATAGTAGGATAATACACATACAAAGAAGCTGAAGGGCAGAAGAAAGATCGCTATCGGCTCACTTTCGAGTGCAGGAGATGGTATGATACAGCCATCTTTGAATTCCTAAAAAAAATTGAAAAAATACCCCGTTTCTCAAATTTTGATTTCATCAAGAAAATATAGATATAGAGAGAGAGAAAGAGAGAGTTTGATCACCTGAATGTTGCCTTGTTTATCATCCATCTCTTCTGAATTGACCGAATCCTCATCTTGACCAGAAAGGAAAACTCCAACTGAGAAAAATGTAATAATCAAAAAAAAAAAAAAAAAACATCAATAAAATCAAACAGAATACACATTAATTCAACTAAAGATCGAATCTATACCAATTTCTTGACATGATCCATTCTCGGGCAAGATCTCTCCATCTTCTGATTCACAACAAACAAACAAGAACCATTAAGTTCCGCGCTTTATCATACAATTAGAATCAGAAAAGAAAACCCATTTCAAAACAATCAACAAAGAAAAGAAGAAATTTCGAGTCAAAAAGATTGATAGAAAGATGAAGAGAGATATATACATGGGGTTAAAATTCTTGGGTGATCTCTTCAAGGGCCGATAGCTCTCTGGCTTCCTCACCCATGGTTTGTTCTTGCATCAATCTCTTGAATTTTACTCTCAGGGATGTGAGGTTTTTTTTTTTCTTTTCTAAGGATTGAAGAGATTGATCAAGAACGAGAGAGAGAGAGTGAGAGGGGAGAGGGAGGGGGAGCTACAACGGTCATATATGGGATTTTATTGGGGAATATGAGGCTGTTAGAATTTTAAATTTGGTGTGGACCGGATCCAACAAATCATTTTGGCTCGAATATATTGATGGGTTTTTAGAATTTACTGCCATTTTGATCGGATTGGATTTATTGAAGTTGAAATTAGTTTCATGGGTTTTTAAGTTGTTGACATTTTGATTTTGGAGTGCATTTTTTGGTTCTTAAGATTAACTGGTTCTGTTAACTGTTAAGTATACGGATGGGGTTTGGAATTTCTGAACATTTTGTAGTGCATGACTGACTTTTAGGATTGAATGGGGTTTACTGATGATGAGGAACAGTAAAGCAATTTTGTGAAAAAAAGTTTAGGCATTTACTGATGAGAAGAAAAACAACATGCATGACCATCAGAATCAAATGTAAGCATAGAAAAGAGGTTTTATGTATGGAGATTTTGTAGCATTGATTTGGTCTTGAATCGTTATGCTTCATGGTTTTGGATTGCAATATATGAATTGATGTTACTATTGAGTACTGTTCAATTTTGATTAAGATATGTGATCATGAATTCCAAATGAAGTTTTGCCGTCTTCTTTCTTAATTTGTGTACAAAGTTAAATTTCACCATTAAAGTTGCATTCTTTGAGAAGAAGAAGATGGGGGTTGAAGCTGCATTCTTTATGAAAAAGATTGAATTGTGGATTTTTTTTTGTGCTGATGGTGTTAGATTGGGTATCCGCACATGGGGAAGCTGTGCTGGTTGGTGGTGCCCTGTGCTTTGACTGCTTTGGGTCATTGTTCGCCGGAAGTGAAGGTACTGATTGTGCAGATGATATTATGTGCTATCGATATCATTGATTGTGGTAATGAGGAATGTTATGACAGGAGTGATGTTAATCTGATTATGCATGAGAACGAAATATTGAGACGCTTCCACTTGATTATAATACGTTGTTATTTTGTAGGGATAGATAAAACTGATCCACAAACCTGATCAGAATTGTAGGTGTTTGTACTGTACTGGCGATATGTATGTATATCCAACCCCGAGACTATTAACAAACCCATAAAGTGAAATGCGGGAAACACTCTTGCTTCATGAAGGGTCTGCAAGTAGTGCTGAAAGTAAAATGCCATATGTTAGGACTTAGATATGCTTTTCGTATTAGTTGTTTCTATTTTTTTGTTGGCCCCCATAAACACACCAACATGAAGGGGATCAACTGGCATATTGGATCAAATTATCTAGACATATTAATATAACAGAGGTTTTATGCGGACTTCCATAGAAGAATCTTATGTATATCCCTTTGTTAGAAATGTCTTGCACCACTTAATTGTTTTCCTTTTTTACATTTGACTTCTAATCTCCCTTCAAAAAATGTTGTCTACAAGGATGTATTAATGAAATGTCATGGAACTTTAAATTAAATGGTAAAATAATACGACTGTCTATTAAATATGTTAGTAAGGCTATTCTTGCATCATCTTAAATAATTAACATCGATCTATGATTTTGATATCGCATGCATATATAGAGCAATGCTCACGGTCATCTCTTCATTGTAAATTTTTCTCCTTTATTTTCAGAATATAAATTTTTGATATAGACGGTTCAATAATTTACTGTATCTTTTCTTATGAGTATTTTATTTAATTTTACACTTCAGCTTTCCCTGTAACCCTGAGCTCCAACTTCATAGTTTGGATGCGCGTCTTCAGAAGCCCAAGAAATATAGCCAAGATTTTTGGCACAATCATTTGTGTTGGAGGTGCAATTGCTATGACATTTGTTCAAAGGCCAAAAACTCATTACTGTTGGTGACAATTGGATGATTGGTTGCCTATGTCTCATCGGAAGTAGCTGTTGGTCACTTTGGCTAATTTTACAGGTACATGGTTTCAAAACACCTTAGCCCACAACTTATTATTGCAAAGTTTTAACTTGAAATTATACAAGGGATGTAGAACTGACAAAGAACAATGGTTAATTAAGTAGAAGAATTATCCATTCAGATCTTAATTAATCTTAATTTTTTTATGTGCAAGTGCCAATATGTAAGAGCCACTTAGATCCACTGTCTTTATGGACTTGGTGATGGAATTTTATATACACTTAAGAACATGCATAAAACATTAATAACAACTTAAAACATGTTTCTATGATTCTAGATCTTAATCATGTTGCAAAAGTGCTTTAATATAAAATCCTAAATCATAAAACTATAGATCTTTGCTAAATCAAAAGAAGAAGAACATTAAAAGCGGAAGCACTAACCTGAAGCCATTAATGGAGATTGCGCAGAGGGTTTGGATCTTCCTATATGATACGCACTTCTATGAGAGGTCGTCTCTCTATTTTTCTGTTGATGGGATTACAGATGGAATAAGAAGATACATATATATAGGGGACCATAACCCTAATTGATAATTATTGATTTTCAATTTTGCCCATCCCAAAATGAGAAATTTACTTTACGATCTCTACACGTGTTATATCACACTTTAAATTATATGATTTTAACCCATTACTTAATCTTAATTAGATCACTTTAATTTGGGTTAGACTTTAGAATAACAATTATACATTTAGTCACATATGTGAGCCCACATAGATTATTTTCCAACAATCTCCCACTTGGGCCACATATGTTACTCCTTATAAATGTACATACTTTATGAGCTCAAAATTTTGCTATCATAACCGAAAGCATAGCCAAACAATCTTGTCCATTAATCATGTAAATATAGGATCAAAGCAATTTTCATTACATTTATCATAACTAAATTCATCAATGGTCACCTATATCAACATAATCAAACGACATAGATCAAGTGTGAATGTGTAGCATGGAAATTTCATGCAATGTGATCTATACACATGCCTATTTCCAACTGGTCCTCTTTAAAACTTAAGTGAGGTCAGAATCAAATATGAAAAAAGAGTGAGAAAACTGAATTCTTTATTTCTGATCAGAAAATAACCAAATGTATAAATGTCTCACACAAAACATAAAGTAAATAAAATACAAACTCCCACTAAATCATGATATCCTCAAATAATACAACACCCATATGAGCAGTATGCTCATAAAAGACCTTGGGTGGTAATCCCTTTGTGAGCGGATCTGCTATTATGGAGTTTGTCCCAATGTGCTCTATAGACATCTGTCCACTTTGCACTCTTTCTTTCACAACTAGGAACTTTATGTCAATATGTTTTGACTTTGTCGAACTCCTGTTGTTGTTGGAATACATCACTGCTGACTTATTGTCACAAAATAACTTTAGTGGTCTTTCTATATTCTCCAAAATGCGCAGCCCAATGACAATTCCGCAGCCATATTCCATGATTTGATGCCTCATAGCATGCTACATACTCTGCTGCCATAGTGGAAGAAGCTATAAGTGTCTGTTTGACACTTTTCCAGGATATAGCTCCTCCAGCTAACAGGCAAATATAGCCTGATGTAGACTTTTTGCTATCTTGGCACCCTAGTAAAATCAGAATCAGAATACCTTACGACCTCCAAATGATCTGATTTCCTATATGTGAGCATGTAGTCTTTTGTTCTCTGAAGATACTTCATGACTGTTACCGCTGATTTCGGTGTGGGGGTAAACAGATAGAATTTGTGGATCCGAGGAAAACCTGAACAGCTGACTCGGCCTTCTCGCTCCTGCCGCAACCTGCAGGGAAGTGCGAAACACCGGGGTTGATTCCGGCGACGCACCCTCCGACGCTCTTGTCAGTAATCAGAAAAGATTAACAAAGAGCTTAAAAGTGGTGAATGATTGATTAACCTGGTCTTGGTGGTAGAGGGGCTATTTTTATAGTCGCCTTTGGAATGATTTGGGGCCTGATTTCCTGCCTAACAGTTAGGAGGAAAATCCTCTTATTCTGTTTTTGGGAAGTTAGCCCCTGATTCCCTGGTGAGAGCCAATCAGGTTTATTGATTTGATTTGATCAAATCAGTGGCCTGATTCTCCTCTCTTGGTGGATCGGGCTTGTATCGGGTCGGGACCCATGCCCGGTTGAAGCGGATCTGTTCGCGGGTGGTTGGTCCTGTGAGAAGGAGGCCCAATACCCGTTTTGGATCCATCTGCATGTGAAATTACTTTTTTACCCCCATGCTTCAAGATTCGTGCTCGATCTGGACGGTCCCGATTTAACCCCATTTTTAGCCATATCACGAGCCCCCCACTCCTAAAGGCTGAGCGTGATCAGACTTTGAGGAGTAGTTCAGCTGTCTTAATGGCTGGTGGAGTTGCATCGGAGTCCAAATGTGGGATTTCGAATCTAGAAAGGGGGTGATGAGGTAATTTTTGATGTGGTGAGCTGTTCTTGAGCTGAGTCGGGTATCTGATAGTCTTTTATCTACTTTTTTCGAAGTACTTGTCTAATTCTGCGATGTGTTTGCTAATCGTTCGGGGACTTTAGCGGTGCATTCGGGGTAATAATTGTTTGCTCCGGGATTTGAAAGCGTGTCCCCGAATTTGCAATCATTTCCCAGAATTTTTAGCTAATTTTCCCGAATTTTTAGCAATTTTTTCGCAAATTTTAAACAAATAAAACGATTAAAATAAATTAAAAAAATAATTTAAATACCGATTAATGGCGTGGCTTGATCTGAGCCATCGATCATGGGCGAGCACCAGTTCCGGAAGGATCTGATGGCTGTTGTAGCTCGGCAGCGTTTTTCTCCATTTTCGAGCTCGGAAAGGCACTTGCTCGGCTGCCGACCGGAGACTAGGGGGTTCGGCGTTCCGAGCGACGTGGCGCAATCTGAGCCATCGGATGGTGGTGCGTTTTCCAAGAAAACGCTATCTTGTCTTTTAGCGCACGTGGCGCAATCTGGACCATTCGTCGTCAGGAGCACGAATTTCTGAGAGATCGAACGGTCGCGATTGATCGGTGTCGTTTTTCCTCCATTTACGAGCTCGGAAAGGCACTTGCTCGGACGCCGACCGAAGGCAGTGGTGTTCGGCAGGTCGAGCGACGTGGCGTTATCTGAGCCGTCGGATGTTGGCGCGTATCTCGAGACAGGCGCAGCTCCCAAGAAAACACTATCTTGTCTTTTAGCGCACGTGGCGCAATCTGGGCCGTCTGATTGAGATCAGACGCGAAAGTTGAGGGGAAAGTGGTTTTTTCCCGTTTACGAGCTCGGAAAGGCACTTGCTCGGACGCCGACCGAGGACCTGTGGTTTCTGGCAATCCAGGATGGTTCTGTTCTCAATGGAATTAATTGTGCTCTGGGACTTGCGCGGCGTTCTGTCTTCCCAATGTCATTAAGGATAAGTCCTTTAATTAATACGCGGCGTTTCAACTTCCGAGGGTCATAATGACTGGTTCTTGAAGGTTGGCTATAAGTACTCCGCTCTCTTTGCCATTTCTGTCACAATAATCATAGAGTTTCAGACCTCGGGGGCATTTAGCCTCGGGTAGTTTCTCTCTTGAGGTCCGGAGAGGTGGTCGCCCTTCTTCCTGGTTTTCCCTTTGTTCTTGACAGCCCCAAAGTGGATGTCAGGAGCGAGGGGGGAACGAGGTAGTAGTGGTGACGACCGTAGTTCGGATCCGAGGGAGGATTTACTTCGGAAGGACGGGCGGTCGCCTTGTTGTCTTGTTGTTTCCCCATTCCTCACTGCTCCAAATGGGGGTGTTAGAAGCGGGGAGCAATAAGACAATAAGGTCGACGGCAATAGTCCGGACCCGAGGCGCGGACCTCTTCGGGAGGACGGGTGGTCGTTCTCTCACCAAGATCTTCTGCTTTCTTTGGTGGCTCCGAAGCGAGCGTCGGAGTGAGCGAAGGTCTTGGTGAGAGAGTGACGATCCATGTCCAATGCCGATTTCCGGGCCATCCGAGCCCGTTTGTTGCAGCTCGGGCTTTTGGACCGTCCGAGCCTGTTGTTAGCAACTGTGAAGGCGCTGCGGTTAGAGCCCTCCTGGGTCTCCCGATCCCTGAGTGTGGATGGGTCCCCTCTCATCTCTGTCTTCCTTCCGGGCTGATGGCTTCTGATGGGCGTCAGCCCGGGGGAGTTAGAGACGAGAGGAGCGCCGATCTGTTTCTGACCGGGGCCCGTGGGTCGGTAGGATACCGGCCGAGCCACGGGACCTGGGGGGCGCTTGCCGAAGGCGGCGCCTCAAAACTGAATCAAAATTTTACTGCCTTCCTTGGACGTAGGCGAGGCATCCGAAGGTTCGATCGTCCGAGCGGCGTGGCGTAATCAGAGTCGTTCGACGCTGGCGCATATCTTGAGATGGGCGCGTTTCTCGAGAAAACACTATCTTGTCGTGTAGTGTTCTCGACGAGATCTAGGCCGTCTGATTGGGATCACGCACGAGTATTGAGGAGAAAGTAAGTTTTCTCCGTTTACGCGCTCGGAAAGGCACTTGCACGGATTCCGACCGAACCCTGTAGCCGTAATGTAGGTTTCACTTGCAGCTCGGATTCAGATCCCCTGGTGCCGAGCTAGCTGACTTGGTGATGGGGACAGCGGTTGTGGGCCTTCGCGATGTTTCGAGAGCGGCCCAAAAGTCACTTTGGGAGTCCAAGGGACGTCCCGTTTTCACTATAAATCTTCACCCCCCCTTAGACCAAGTCTCACTTTTCGTTTTTACTCTCTCTCCTAAGTTTTCACTTTGCTGCGAAGTTTTCTGCTCTCTGGCGGTGTTGCTGGCTGTCGCGGTAGCGTTTGTAGACTCCGGTGAACTCTCCGACCGTACACGTCACTTCAAGGTCAGTTTCTATCCCTTCTCTCTTTGAAATGGTTAAGATCACTGAGACCCCCGCCTCGGAACAAACTGTTGGCCGAGGGGATAAAGGGAAGGGTGTGGCTGAGCCGAGCGAGCAGGAAGCCGTTCGCGCGGATAGAGAAGGCGATGTGGCCGAGCGGCCTAGGGAGGTTGAGGCCCCGTCCCGGAAAGGCAAGGCCGTGGTCACCATTGTGGAGACGCCGAAGAGGGCGGGGGCATTCGGTCAGCAACCCATCGTCTTGTCGAGTGTGGGCGGCGTTCGGGACTACGCTGATGACGTCCTGGAGAAAGTGACTCAGGGTACGGCCCCACTGGTGGAGGAGAATGAGCCGAGGGAAGTTTCTGAGGTGGACCATGCTATCTCGTCGCTCACCGAGGATGACCTTCGGATGATCCGAGAGGGATTCCGGATCCCGCTAGAGTATGTCCTGCTTCTCCCTAGTCCGGGTTTTCGAGCAAACACGAGCTGTTCGCCGGACGTGTGTGTTTTCCCGGTCGATTCCCTTATCGCCGGACTCCGCTTTCCCCTCCATCCGTTCGTGGTCGAGGTCTTGGTCTTCTACGGTTTGAGTCCTACTCAGCTGGCGCCGAACACATGGAGGCACGTTACAGCCTTCGTCCTTCGATGCCAAGAGGTTGGCGCTAAGCCGAGCATGTTCCTCTTCCGTAATCTTTACCGACCCTGCCAGCCGAGGAAGGAAGAACAGAGGTTTTACCTGTCGCCCCGGCCGGGCGTGAAGCTGATCGAGAATCCGGACTCGATCAAACACTGGAAGACAAAGTACTTCCTCGTCCGATCCCTGACGCCGTGGGTGATATCGGCGGTTTGGGAGACGGAGGGCCTGCCCAAGCGCACCAAGAAGGAGGTGCCACTGAACGAGGGAGAGGCCGAGGTCCGGAGGAGGCTCCTCGCTTTGCCAACCATGAGTTGGAAAGATATTACAGAGGAGGATCTGTTCCGTGGGGGTCTCAGTCCGATCGACCCTCGTACGCTTCTGGTATTTATACTTATCATTTAAAGCTCATGAAAATTTATCTAAGTTTTTTCGTTCGGCTTTTGCAGAGACGATGAAGATGGACTACAGAGCCCTGATGGCGAAGGGTCGTTCGGAGCAGGAGAAGAAGAAGAGGTCGGCGGCGGAGACTCAGGAGAGCCGGCCAGCGAAGAAGCCTTCGGTCGCGAAGACCGCCGAGCAGCCGAAGGTCATGGTCCCTGACCCTGCGGAGGTCCAGGTCCTCGACCCGCCCGCTCCGGATGCTCCGACACCGACCCCGAAGGGGGACGCTCCTGGTCCGTCGATCGGCACGTTCGGCGTGACGGAGGTGTTGTACCTCCAAGTTCCGCCCCTGACAGCCGAGGCGGAGAAGATCCTGACCGAGCGCCACAAACAGATCTTTGTCCCCGACTGGCAAGTCATGCAGGTCGACGGCTTCTTGGGCAATGGCAACATCTGTATGGAGGCCGTGAAGCACCTGCCGACCTCGAAGGACCGAGCGACCCTGAAGGCAGGGCAAGCAGGGGACGCCGTGATGCAGATCGCTCAGAACACTATGTCGGTAAGTTGGCCGGGCTCTTTCTCTTTGGCTTTTCTTCCTTTGAGTTTTTCTCCCCCCCCTTTTTTTTACCAAGTATTTGGGTTCGGATTTTAATCTGTTGCTCTTTTCCAGACCCTCTGCCACTTCAACTTCCTGGTCGAGGAGATGGCGAGCAAGGAGCAGGAGAAGGAGCGGGAGAGGGCGGAGCGCGTCAAGGTTACGCAGCGTCTCGATGCCGAGCAGCTCCTCTCGACGAAGAGGGCTGACGAGGTGAAGGGGTTGGAGGGGCAGCTGGCCAAGTCCATTCAGCTGTCGAAGGACACGGCGGCTAAACTTGAGGCCGCGGAGAAAGAGGTCGCCGAACTGAAGGAGGCCTTGGCCACCGCTCGGTCGGAGGCGGAGAAGGCCCAGAAGAGAGCCGAGAGGACCCAGGCCAAGCACCAGAAGAAGGTGAAGAGGGTGAAGAAGGCCGTGCATGAGGAGGCTGCTCAGCATATGCTCCAGAACATGGAGGAAGCCTATGGTCGAGCGCTGACCCACATAGCCGCCAGGAACCCGGGCTTCGACATCTCCTCCTACCACTTTTACGACCCCGTGGAAGGGGAGGAGGGCGTGCCCGAGGGGATGCTCGGTCCTGCGGGAGAGACGAAAGTCGTCGAGGGTCCTGCGGGTTCCGAGGCCGAGGGGGAGAAGGTGGATGGCTCCGAGGAGGAGAGCTGGAGCGAGGGCGAAGGCGAGGGCGGTGACGAGGAAAAGACCGAGGGGTCGACGGACCCGAGCGGCAAAAAGGTCGACCCCTGACTCGGTTGTCTTCTTTTTTGTCTTTTTTCTTTTGTAAGCCTAACTGCGGACTGGCCATCGCTAGTGTAAAGCTTTCACTTTGATTTTGAAATGAAAATATTTTGTTTGGCCAAAATTTATCCAAGTGTCGAGCTTCGGATTTGTGTGTGACTAGCCGTAGATGTTTCCGAGTGTTGGGTATCGGATTTATCTCTACTTTTCAGGTGAAGTTCGGTCCGGTCACGGAGCTCGTCTGCCTCCGGAAGGAGTTGGCCAAAATGAAACGTAAGCTCAAGGACAGCCGACAGAGGCGGTTTCTTCTGCTCGGCCAGGCGGAGGAGGTGAAGGCAGTTCTACGGAGGCAGTGCCGCGAGCTGTATCAGCTGCGGAAGCACTACCCAGCCCTTGTCCCGAAGGGGAAGTCGAGCGGCTCCGCGGGGAGCTAACCGCCGCCGAGCAGAGGAATGCCGATCTTCTGGCAGAGGTCCAACACTTGGAATTGGAGGAGAGTGAACGCTCGGCGGAAGCAGTGAAGCTGGCCTCCGAGCTGGAGAAGGCGTTGGCCGAGCGCAAGAGGCTAGTGGCCGACGTCGACAGGCTCAGAAGGATCACGATAGACAAGGGAATTGAGGTCACCCACTTCCGTCGGCTCGCTGCCGAAGGTGCTAATGCCTCCGGCTCGTCAAGGCCTTCTCGCCCAATGAGGTCGGCGAGGGACGACGTTCTTAGAGACAGGATTGTCGAATTGGAGGAGGAGATCGCGTCGCTCAAGCTTGCGCCGGAGAGGGCTAACGTTCGCAGTACTTCGTGCACCCGCGAAGAAAGTGAGAAGGGGATTACGTTTTATGAGCTTGCGACGCGCTCGCCTATGACCAGGCGGAGTCCGGCTGACGCGCAGAGCAGCGCGGCTGTCTCGTCGAGCGGGGCCTCGGCAGGTGCCGTGGTCAGGGCTAGCAGTGAAGGGGGGTCGCGTTTCGTTGGTTTAGGATCGAGCTCGGAGGGCAGACCTCGTCGTTCTCGCGTATCCCTAAACCGAAGCATTCCCCTTCCGAGGAGATCTTGACCTCGTTGTTTTTTACTTCCGTTGATTGTTGTAAAGTTTAATTGTAGGGTCGGTTCGGCCATTTGTAACACCATTACATCTGAATGTGAATTTTGAAAGTTTCCTTAGAACGTTTTGAAAGTGTGTTGGACTTCGGCGGAGTATTGAACTTGCGTTATTCTCTTTCCCTTCTTTTCAGCTCATCGTGACGATCCATAGCTCGGACTCCAACCATTCGAAAGATGACACCGAATCCGGGGGCACCTCTGGAACGGTGGTTCTGAGCCCCAGGAGCGCCGATCTGAAGTTACGCCGAGCCGAGAGTGAGTGGGACCACCTTTCGTTGGTTCTCAGTCTCCGGGAAGCCGAGGTCCAACGCTTGGAGAATAAGATCGTCGAGCTGAGCCCCACAGGAGAGGATGACGACTCGCAGACCGCATTCAGCAACGCTCTTCGGGTCAAAAGCATTCGGCACATTCAGTCGAAGATTATTGCCGAGCGGGATGACTTGCTCTCGGAGATGCGGTACTTGCGGGCTGTAATGGCGAAGCTCCGGGGGGATGCAGGGGAGCTGTCAGCTGAGGAGGACGAGCGGTCGGCCGAAGAATTGAGTGAAGATATTTCTTTTTGAACACTAAGTGTTGTTGGCCGGAATTGTATCTTGCTTGTGAACACTTTGTAACCATGGGACAGATGTGCTTTGTATTTCGGCCTGGCTGTTTAATAAAATATTTTTTATTGCTCTGCGCTTTTGTCTTGTTTATGACTGTGTTTTCTGCGCCGAGGTCTTTGAACCGAGCATGTCGGTTCCGTCGGCGAGGTCGTTGGACTGAACTGGCCACTACACGTGTGTCATTCTGTCGTTTAGCGACTCTGACGTGGCGCGGTACGAACTCCCAGGCGGCTCTGTTTCTAAGAAAGTGCTACATTGTCGTTTAGCGTAGGTGGCAAGATCTGAGCCGCTGATTGTAAGCACGGATCTCGAGGCGGCTCAGCTCCCGAGAAAATGCTATCTTGTCGTTTTGCGCAGGTGGCGAGATCTGGGCCGTCTGATTGGGATCAGGCGCGGAAGTTGAGGAAAAGGTGAATTTTCTCCGTTTACGGGCTCGGAATGGCACTTGCTCGGATTCCGACCGAAGGATAGGTCGATCCTCCTTATTTTTCCCGTCTCCGTGACGAGGATCGGACTGACCGTAAGCCGAGCGCTCGCCACAATGTAGGGGATTTCCGGAAGGCAATCTTTAGGGCAGGAATTTAATCCAGTGTTTGCCCTCGGGGTTGTCGCGGAGTTCGACGGCTGTGGGAGCAATTCCGAACGGCGATCTACCCCTGGTTCGTCCGGAGACGAGCCGAGGAGGTAAAGTCGAGCCGAGTGTTGGACTCCGAACCATCGGTATAGTTCAACGGCTGTGGGAGCAATTCCGAACGGCGATCTACCCCTGGTTCGTCCGGAGACGAGCCGAGGAGGTAAAGTCGAGCCGAGTGTTGGACTCCGAACCATCGGTATAGTTCAACGGCTGTGGGAGCAATTCCGAACGGCGATCTACCCCTGGTTCGTCCGGAGATAAGCCGAGGAGGTAAAGTCGAGCCGAGTGTTGGACTCCGAACCATCGGTATAGTTCAACGGCTGTGGGAGCAATTCCGAACGGCGATCTACCCCTGGTTCGTCCGGAGACGAACCGGGGAGGTAAAGTCGAGCCGAGTGTTGGACTCCGAACCATCGGTATAGTTCAACGGTTGTGGGTGCAGTTCGGAACGGCGGTCCGCCTCTAATCCGTCCGGAGACGAACTGAGGGAATGAAGCCGAGCCGAACGTGGACTCCGAACCATTGGTTGAGATCATAACATAAAACGCAGGTGATAAGAAGGGAGATTGACATGCTTATTTGCAAACATAACAGAGCTTTCTTTATCGATACTTGACGGCGAACCGTTTTACATAATACAATTTGAGGAAAAAATGGGTTACAAGTTGGAGAGGAATGGTTCGACACCTCGGATTACTTAGAGAGGCGCCGGAGCGCTCTCTTGGTATTTCAGGAGGTGGTCGGCATTCCAGGTCCTCGGAAGCTCTCTGCCATCCATGTCTTCGAGTCGGTATGCCCCAGGCCGAACAACTCTTGTGATCCGGTACGGCCCTTCCCAATTCGGAGCTAGCTTGCTCCTCTGACTGGGGAGGGATATGGCTAGCTTTCTCAATACCAAATCTCCTTGCTCAAGGTTGGCGGGTCGGACCTTCTTGTTGTACGCTAGCTCGACCCTCCTTCGGTAATTCTGTTGCCGAATCGATGCCCTTTCCCTCAGTTCATCTATCAGGTCCAAGTTTCCTCTGAGGTCCCTGGCATTCTGCGCTTCGTCATAGGCCACGAGCCGAGGGGAAGGTATTCCGACCTCGAGGGGTATCACAGCCTCGGCCCCATAAGTAAGGTTAAAAGGGGACTCTCCGGTGGGTGTCCGCTTGCTCGTGCGGTAGTTCCACAACACATTAGGGAGTTGATCGACCCACAATCCTTTGGAGCACTTGCCCAACCTCTTCTTGATTCCTGCGAGGATCTGCTTATTAGCGTTCTCGGCCTGCCCGTTCGACTGAGGGTGTGAGACGGACGAGAAGCGCTATTGAATGACGAGGTCGTCGCATAGGGCTCGGAATGCTATGCCAGTGAACTGAGTCCCATTGTCCGTCACGAGGACGCGGGGGACGCCGAATCTGCATATGATGTTCTTCCAGAAGAACTGCACCACTTTGTTCTCGGTTATAGTGGCGAGGGGCTCGGCCTCGACCCACTTTGAGAAGTAGTCGATGGCTACGACTAAAAACTTGAGCTGACCCGGAGCCGGTGGGAAAGGCCCTAGTAAGTCCATTCCCCACATCGCGAAGGGGATAGGGCTCGATAGGGAGGCGAGGTTGGCCCGAGGGAGGCGTCGGATGCTGGAGTGTCTCTGGCAGGAGCTGCACTGCCGAACATGTCGCTCGGTATCTCGAAGAAGGGTCGGCCAGAAGTACCCATAGTTCAAAGCTTTCCGGGCTAAAGACCTGAATCCGGAGTGTGCCCCTCCGATGCCCTCATGAAGCTCTTGTAGGGCATATTCGGCCTGTTCCGGAGAGAGGCACCTTAGGTAAGGTCGGCCATCTATTTGAGAGAAGGAGCGCTTGTATAAGATGCCCTCGATCAGGACATAGCGCTCGGCCCGAGTTCTGACTCGGCGTGCTTCTTTGGGATCTGAGGGCAGAACTCCATCCCTTAAGAATTCTACCAGTGGCTTCATCCAATTATCCTGCAGCATGACCGGCAATGACTCCACCGAGCTAGGTGTCTCGTCTTCGATGCTCGGTTTAGAGAGGACTTCAATCAGTACGGTCTGTTCGAGACCTTGTAGCGAAGACGAGGCCAACTTGGAGAGAGCGTCAGCTTGTGAGTTCTCCTCCCGGGGGACCCGTTGGATGATGGCTTCTTCGAACCGGCCTATGAGGTCCCGGACCTTGGCGAGGTACTTCGCCATTCGCTCGTCCCTGGCCTCATATTCGCCCAAGACCTGGTTCACGACTAGTTGGGAGTCACTGTGAATCCGAAGGCGCTGCGCCCCAGCACTTCGTGCGAGTCCGAGACCAGCTATGAGAGCCTCATACTCCGCCTCGTTGTTCGAGGCCTTGAAGTTCATGCGGATCGCATACTGCAGGACGAAGCTGTCAGGGCCGTTCAGGATAATGTCGGCGCCGCTTCCTTCACTGCAAGAGGATCCGTCCACGAAGACTGTCCAAATGGGGGGCCCATTTGGGACGTGGCCGACCTCAGGGATGGTGGACTCTACAATGAAGTCGGCGAGAGCCTGTGCCTTAATTGCCGTCCGAGGCTGATAGGAGATGTCATGCTGACTTAGCTCTATGGACCACTTCATCAGCCGGCCCGAGGTCTCTGGCTTGTGGAGAATTTGCTTTAGGGGTTGATCGGTGAGGACGACGACCGAGTGAGATTGGAAGTAGGGCCGAAGCTTTCTTGCTGCCATGACCAAAGCGTAGGCTATCTTCTCTATCCTCGGATAGCGGAGCTCGGCGTCCCGAAGCACCTTGCTCACGTAGTAAATGGGCCTTTGGGTCCGGTCTTCTTCTCTTACCAAAACAGCGCTCAAGGTCTGCTCGGAAGCGGCCAAGTAGATGAAGAGAGGCTCGCTCGGGATTGGCTTACTGAGCAGAGGGGGGTTCACCAGATAGGCTTTCAGCTGGTCGAACGATTCTTGCTGTGCTTGGCCCTATTCAAATCCTTTAGCGCCCCGGAGTGCTTTGAAGAAGGGGAGGCACTTTTCCCCTGACTTGGAGAGGAACCGACCGATGGCTGCGAGCCGACCGGTGAGCTTCTGCACCTCTTTGACGTTCCGAGGCGGGGCCATGTCTAATATGGCTTTAATCTTTTCGGGGTTAGCTTCAATTCCCCGCTGGCTCACCATGAAACCGAGGAACTTGCCAGAGGAGACTCCGAACGCACACTTGTTCGGGTTTAGCCGCATGTTGTACTTCCTCAACACATCGAAAGCCTCCTGGAGGTCGGCTACATGGTCGGTGCCGCGGATGCTCTTGACGAGCATGTCATCAACGTACACCTCCATGTTTCGGCCGATCTGATGCTGAAAAACCTTGTTGACGAGGCGCTGGTAGGTGGCGCCTGTGTTCTTCAAACCGAACGGCATTACTCGGTAGCAGTAGAGGCCTTGGTCGGTGACGAAGGAGGTCTTCGGGATGTCCGGAGGGAACATCCGGATTTGATTGTACCCCGAGAAGGCATCCATGAAGCTGAGGAGCTCATGGCCCGAGGTGGCGTCGATTAGGGTGTCGATGTTCGGGAGAGGGAAGGGATCCTTCGGACACGCCTTGTTGAGGTCGGTGAAGTCGATGCATATCCTCCATGAGCCATTGGACTTCTTGACCATTACAACATTCGACAGCCACTCGGGATAATTCACCTCCTGGATGAACTTGGCCTTCAGCAGCTTATCCACTTCCTCCTTGATTGCCCGCTGTCGCTCGGGAGCGAACTTTCGCCTCTTCTGCTGAACCGGTTTGCACCCCGGTTCGACGCTTAGGCGGTGGACGAGCAAGTCCTCGGAGATGCCGGGCATATCCGCGGCCGACCAAGCAAATAGGTCGCGGTTATCCCGGATGCACCTCACCAAGTCGGAGAACAGCACGGTCGGCAAGGACTTGCTGACGAGGAATTTTCGGCTCGGATCCTCGTCGGAGAAGAGTACTTCTTCTAACTCGTCCGCCGGCTCGGACGTTGGACGGGCCTTCGGCTCGGGGATCTCTAGTGTCTCGAGCGAGAGCACTGGTCCCCCGGTGGAAGTCATGTAGCACTTCCGAGCTGTTTCCTGGCTTCCCCTGACTTCCCCTACTCCCGAGCGAGTGGGGAATTTCATCTTCAAGTGGTATGCCGAGGGGACAGCCTCCAGAGCGGCTAGGCCGGGACGGCCTAGGATGACATTGTATGCTGCCGGGACGTCGACGACCATGAAGTCCATCGGCTCGGTCCGGGTAGTAGGGGTGCTTCCCGCAGTAACGTCTAGGGTTATCACCCCTTCGACGGTTACCGGGACCCCCGTGAACCCGTGGAGAGTATAACCGGCCGGCTTAAGACGGTCCCGGGACAGCTGCAGGCCTTAAAAGGCCGAGAGGAACAGGATGTTGACCGAACTCCCATTGTCCACCAAAATCCTCTGCACCTTGAAATTGGCCATGCAGAGGTCGATGACGAGGGCATCGCAATAGGGGGTTCAGACTCCTTCGAGGTCGGCATCGGAGAAAGACACAGGGACGCCGAGACCCTTCGGGGGAGGGGCACTGTGGACCGAGTTGACTTCCCGGACGAAGGCCTTTCGGGAGGAATTAGAGGAGCCCCCCATTGGACCTCCGTGGATCAGGTGCAGAACCCGTTTTTCTTCGAACTCTGGTGTCTCCTCGCGCCGCTCGGAGCGCTTGTTAGCCCCCCGAGGGGGAGGTGAGTTCCGATCTGTTCGATCGTTAGCTTTCACGAACTTGGCCAACTGCCCCCTCCGAATGAGTGCTTCGATCTCATCTCTCAGAGCTCGGCAATCGTTCGTGTCGTGCCCATGGTCTCGGTGGTAACGACACCACTTATCTTTGTTCCTCCTCTTCGCCTGAGTGTGCATCCTCGAGGCTGGAGGGATGATTCCCTCCTTCTCTACCTCCATGAGGATAGTAGAGACATTAGTGGTGAGGGGAGTGAACTTCTCGAACCTGGGGGGAGGGCGGCGCTGACCGCCCATGTCCTTCTGAGCTTTCTTGGACCCTTCTTCTCCCGTCGCCTTCCTCTTTGACCCCGCGGCCGTGCCCCCGAAGCTCGGAAGGGCTTCGGCCTCCTCCGCCCGGATGTACTTCTCGCACCTCAGGAGGAGGTCGGCGAAGTCATGCGGGGGCTTCTTGGCCAGGGATGATCGGAGGTTGGCGTTAAGGACGTTCGACTGGAACGCCACGGTAGCCACGGACTGGTCCAAGGAAGCAATTGACCTGACTTCCGCGGTAAACCTTTTCACATAGTCCCGCAACTTTTCTTGCTTCTCCTGCCGCAGGTTTAGCAAGGAAAGACTCGTCTTCTCGGCTCGTCGGCTACTCACGAAGTGAGTAATGAACAGCGTCTCAAACTGTTCGAATGAGAAGATGGACGAGGGGGCGAGCCTAGAATACCATTCTCGAGCCGACCCCCGGAGGGTGGCAGGGAAGGTCCTGCAGAGCACCGCGTCGGAAGCTTGGTGGATCAGCATCAGGGTCTTGAAGCTCTCGACGTGGTCGACAGGGTCGGATTCCCCAGAGTACGTTTCAAACTGCGGCGGTTTGAAACTCCTCGGTATGTGGGCCTCCATGATCGACCGCGAGAAGGGAGGTCGGCTGGGACGGAAGGTTCCTGCTCGGGACTCTTCCTCCCTGTCCATGCGGCCGATGCGCCTTTCCACCTCATGGATACGGCGGATGAGGGCGTCGTCCCTCCGCTGGTAGTCGTACGACCCCCCGGACTCCTCTCCATAGGAAGGGGAGCGTGGACTGCGGCGCCGGTACTCCTGGGAGCGCCGAGGGCTCTGTTGCCGCTGCTGTCGGCTGGGAGTCGGGGAAGGACTCCGGGTTCGGCGCCGAGGACTGGGATCCCTGGGGGGCGTCGGAACCCTCTGAGCATTCTGGGCATTCTGTCGGAGATTGAGGGCCTGCAGTACGGTTTCCTGAAACTGGAGGAACTCGGCTCGGCTGATGGGCATATCTCGGTCCCTCGGATGACGCCGATCCCTGGGGGACCGGGACCTCCTCCTTCGGCGTTCGGGTGATGCCGCTCGGCCTCTGCGTTCCGGGGACCTTCTGCCGTCCCGACGACGTGGCGACCGCTCACCTTGACGCTGGCGGGAGGCTCCCTCTCGGGCCCGCCTCTCGTCAAGATGAGTACGGAGGTCGTCGTCCTTGTGGCGGTTTTGGAGTGTGATGCGGAGGTCGGGGTGATGAGAGGCCATCGAGTCCGATGACCCATTGTGGACCGAGACGTGGCCCGGATTGAGAGGCTGCTTCTCCTTCCGACCGTTATGACCGGACGGACCGTTGTTGGGCTGCTGCTTGGGAGGAGGAGGAGGTGGGACCTGCTGGGTCAGCGGAGGGAGGTCGGACTGAAGGATAGGATTGACCGGAGCTTCATTTGCCGGGTCGGTGGGGTTGCCCCCACGGTTCGACCCTCTGGATCGGTTCTTCTTCGGCGGCATGGCTGCAGACGACGACGGAGAATGGGCTGAGACTGTTCGTGTGGTGTTCCCACAGACGGCGCCAATTTATTACCGCTGATTTCGGTGTGGGGGTAAACAGATAGAATTTGTGGATCCAAGGAAAACCTGAACAGCTGACTCGGCCTTCTCGCTCCTGCCGCAACCTGCAGGGAAGTGCGAAACACCGGGGTTGATTCCGGCGACGCACCCTCCGACGCTCTTGTCAGTAATCAGAAAAGATTAACAAAGAGCTTAAAAGTGGTGAATGATTGATTAACCTGGTCTTGGTGGTAGAGGGGCTATTTTTATAGTCGCCTTTGGAATGATTTGGGGCCTGATTTCCTGCCTAACAGTTAGGAGGAAAATCCTCTTATTCTGTTTTTGGGAAGTTAGCCCCTGATTCCCTGGTGAGAGCCAATCAGGTTTATTGATTTGATTTGATCAAATCAGTGGCCTGATTCTCCTCTCTTGGTGGATCGGGCTTGTATCGGGTCGGGACCCATGCCCGGTTGAAGCGGATCTGTTCGCGGGTGGTTGGTCCTGTGAGAAGGAGGCCCAATACCCGTTTTGGATCCATCTGCATGTGAAATTACTTTTTTACCCCCATGCTTCAGGATTCGTGCTCGATCTAGACGGTCCCGATTTAACCCCATTTTTAGCCATATCAATGACCCTCTTGGCTGCTATCCAATGGTCCAAACCAGGTTTGCTTAAATACCTGCCTAACATCCCAAAATGAACGCAATATCCGGATGCGTACATACTTGAGCATACATTAGACTCCCAACAACTGATGCATAGGGATCTTTTTGCATTTCCTGAATTTCAAGATTACTTTTAGGGCATTGATTGAGACTAAATTCGTCTCCTTTAGCAATAGGGGTATCCCCTGATCTACAATCTTGCATGCCAAACCATTTGAGTACTTTATCGATGTATCCCTTTTGTGATAATTCAAGAGTACCTCGAGAACGATCTTGATGTATCTGAATTCCTAATACAAAAGAGGCATCCCCAGGATCCTTCATCTCAAAATGCTTGGACAGAAACCTTTTAGTTTCATGCAATAAATCTATATCATTAGTGGCAAGTAATATGTCATCGACATATAAAACTAGGAATATATGCTTACTCCCACCGAACTTGTGATACACACAATCATCAACTACATTCATCTCAAAACCAAATGAGACAATTACTTGATGAAACTTGTGGTACCATTGACGAGAAGCTTGCTTGAGTCCATAGATGGATTTTGTCAATTTGCAAACCATATGCTTTGAATCTTCCGACACAAAGTTTTCTCCTTTATTTTGTCAATTGGCTATAGTTCATTGTAAATTTTTCTCCTTTATTTTCAAAATATAAATTTTTGATATAGACGGTTCAATAATTTACTGTATCTTTTCTTATGAGCATTTTATTTAATTTTACACTTCAGCTTTCCCTGAAACCCTGAGCTCCAACTTCATAGTTTGGATGCGCGTCTTCAGAAACCCAAGAACTATAGCAAAGATTTTTGGCACAATCATTTGTGTTGGAGGTGCAATTGCTATGACATTGTTCAAAGGCCAAAAACTCATTACTGTCGTTCACACTGTTGGTGACAATTGGATGATTGGTTGCCTATGTCTCATGGGAAGTAGTTGTTGGTCACTTTGGATAATTTTACAGGTACATGGTTTCAAAACACCTTTGCCCATAACTTATTCTTGCAAAGTTTTAACTCGAAATTATACTAGGGATGTAGAATTAACAAAGAACAATGGTTAATTAAGTAGAAGAATTATCCATTCAGATCTTAATTAATCTTAATTTTTTTATGTGCAGGTGCCAATATGTAAGAGCCACTTAGATCCGTTGTCTTTATGGACTTGGATGTGCTTACTATCATCCATTCAATCAGCGATCTTCACCTTCTTCTTAGAGCCAGGCTTGGAGGAAGCCAGACTTGGAGGCTTGGAGATTCAATTCTTGGTTTGAGATTGGATGTTGTTTATATGCATTAAGTTGCCAACTTAATTCTTCTTCTGTTAAATGTAGTTGCTTTCAACAACAGCATAACTGTTATTGCAGGCAAATTGAGTTGTGAGCAAGTTAATTCTGCATATGATTCACCAAAGATAAATGAAATACTATGATCTCCTATTAGCTATAATGAACCACACTCTACAAATTAATCATGTATTATTATTGTTCTAAAATTTTATTTCTTGCGTAAACAAATTTTGCAGGGACTAATTGGGTCTGGTGTGACTTTCTATGTGCAATCTTGGTGCATATCGATGAGAGGGCCTCTCTTCTCAGCTATGTTCAGTCCACTCTGCACTGGTGTCGTCACTGTCTTCACAATCCTATTGCTTCATGAGCATCTTTATACTGGAAGGTATTTTTCTTCTTATTTTAGGAAGCTTAATGTACTATCACTACGAAAATTTGATTAATTTGATTATCCTATTTTGATAGTCTATTTTTTAAATTACTTCCAGCTTGCTTGGTGGTGGTGCTGCAGTATTGGGACTGTATGTAGTTTTGTGGGGCAAAGCCAAGGATTATAACGATACTAGTACAAAGAGCTTTGAAACAGAGACCGAGGAACCTCTAATACTTGAGCAGAACAAGGTACAAGATGAGACTGACAATGTATAGGATTTCGAAGTGATGAACATCCAATTTTGTCCCATCTTAGAACTATAATTTCTTTTATAATATTGTTATGCATTTCAACTTTTTCTTCCTATAACTTATAACTCCTGAACGGTTAGAATGTTTTCTTTTTCCCCTTTCGTGGAAATGTTTATGCTTTATAAAAACTTCACGCCAAATTTAATCGATGCAGAAGTAGTGACTGGTCTTTGCAATGTTATCTACTACTCTAAGAGTTACTACTAGACATTTTCCAACATGCCTCATGATTGTGGTAAAATGTACTAACATTTAATTGCACATGAAATGCACAAATTTATATTTACCTTTTTCAAAAATGTAGAAATTTATTTAATTTGATGACTATACTTTTTATAAGCGTGCATCACACGTGTGTTATACTAGTGGGATTTTATTGGGGAATATGAGGTTGTTGGAATTTTAAATTTGGAGTCAGAGTTAGCGGTTTGATTTGTGGACCGGATCCAACGGCTGAGGTCTCATTTCTTTTTTCCGTTTTAGACCGTGGATGTAGTACAAATGTACATAATGGGTTTCAGGGGTCAAATGACGGGCTTTAAGAGAGTATGATGTGGACCCAAAAGAAAACTCAAAATTTTCAACAATTTTGAGATGTACAGAAACAGATCATTTTAGTTGTAATATTATGAAGAAATTTAATTTAAACTTGCAACTATTAAATGTTCTTGCCTCTTTGCATGAAATCTCGAAGTTATATGATACACGTTTGATCAGATTATGCTCATTCGTTGTCGCTTCCAAGTTTCCAGCTTACAAGTATGAAGTAACCCTAATGTAGTCTCCGAAGTTGGGACAAGGGCTGTGTATTTTATTTAAATTCTAATATTCTCCCACATCATGTTGAGAGCTCTTTTTGGGTAGGGCTTTAAACCGGAAGGAACGGAATCGAACATTCATATGTTCAAGCTCGAACCGAAATTCTACTTGGACGGGCTTATGTCCGGCTCGGTCCAGGTCGAACAAATTTTTTATAGTCCGTGCTTGTTCGTTACAAAAGTTATGCTTGTTCGGATGGACCGAACTCGGACCGGACTATGCTTGCTACTTCCATGTGCAATTCGGACTGGACTAGTCAGTGACCGAGCTCGAGCTCGGTAAAGAATCAGACCTAATTATTTGTTCAAAACAGTTCAGATGCTTCACGGTCAGGGCATTTCGCGAGGTGGACTCGAACGGACGATGGACCATCCTGTTCATTGTAACTCCATATGAATTCGACAGGACCCACTCCACATCTCTATGAATTCGACAACCGCTTAACAATGAACTCCATATGGCTATGTCTGGATCCATAGGCATTGTCAATGTGATCTCCTCAGCTTCCACCAAGAGCCTAGCTTGACCCAGAAGATCCACCAGGCATCCATAATGTTCAAGCTTCAGATCACTGGCATATACTTTTTTCATGGCATCAAAATAAAATTCACCCTGTTGTACTAATCTGCCATGGCCACAAGCACTAAACAAAACACGAAAGTTACTTTATCTGGAGCAATGCTCTCGTCCTTCATTCTCTCAAAAAGTTAGATTGCTTTCTCAGACTCACCATCGATGGCAAAGCCTGCAAGCATTGCATTCCAAGGGCGAACACTGATTTTTAGGGTTGTGTCGTTAAATAAATGAAAAGCCAGTTCTAGGTCACCACACTTAAGAATACACATCGATGAGACTAGCATGCAATGTTTCGTTCATTTAGATATTGACTTTATCTATGTAGGTATGTACCCATCTTCCTTGATCCAAAGCTACAAGGTTGGCACAAGCACAAGAACAGTCATGAGGGTGAAAGCATTAGGCAGAGGACTAGTGAGTTGCATATCATGGGAGAGATCCATTGCATCTCATGGGACATCCATGAAGCACCCAGCCTGCAAAAGAACTAATGAAACATTTATAAATTTTAACATTTACCTTTATATCGATTACCATTTTATAAATGCCAATTCTGTACGTAGTTGAAACTGAGGGCTTGAACTGGATGTGTAGCAAAACTGATTTAGGATTAAGGTAAGGAATGAAAGCCTCATAAAGATAAATGCAATCACTGTTAGGATGAACAGGAATATTGGGATCATTTAATAATTTCCAGTGTAGACAAATGAAGAACCAATCAAGAATAGTGATAAGGAGTATAGTTTTGGAGCGAGAGGTAAATCTAGGTTGGACCATTTCAGAAGTAAAGGTCCGCATTAGTTCAACAGATAAAAGATCATTAACATGGTTATACCCAACAGAACAGGATTCAGACCCCAAAATTTTCATGATAAAGTATTGTTTAGGGGAACACATATGTATTATCTAGAAAAATATAAATGAAAATGACACTAATCATCATGTATTTATGATCATTCTGAATATTGTACAAAAATAAATGTTAGATAAACGTGAGATAAATGTTAAGGTAGTGAAACTTTTGTGATTATGATGAAAATTTTACATGAAAACTATTGAAGGCTGCAAATAAAATTTTCATCTATGTCCGCCATATAGAAATTGCTGACAAATAGGACGAGCATTTGAAGCAATTACTAGCAATGAAAAAAGAAAAAGAACTTGTGTATTACAAATGCTAACATGCTAACAGTCTACTATTCATTTCAAAATAAGCACATCATTTAATTCATACCTAAGCATACCCAACAGTCATAGTACTCCACCATGACACCACATCCCTCGTCGGGGCCATCCGATCAAACACCTCCGCTCGCCACAATCGAATTCAACAAGTACAATACAAATCCCTCTCCGCCATTTCCTCAAACACCTTCCTTGCATCCCCACCAACACATTCCCCACAAAAAAGGTTCCCATCAAACACCCGCCCTTCAAGACCTGCCCACTCACCTGCTCCACCTCCTTAACGCCCAGCCTATTAGCCAAGATCCAGCCTATTCAAGCCCGGTCATTTCCAAGTGTACGGCTGGGACCTAGGCCTATAAATTACGTGGGCTTATAAATTATGTGGGCTCCGGAAATTGAATCTTTTTCATGAAATACAAAATGGGCCTAGGCTTTATAAATTGGAGATGATTGGACTGAAAGAAAGAGGAGAAATATGCTTGGGTCGTTGTTATCTATTTAGTCAAATGGGGCCCACAAGACATTAAAAAATCAACTGATTGGGCTCTCCTCATTTTTCTAGTGTGTTGTGTGATTGCACAGCTGTGCCGAAACAAACTAGAGGAAATCAGAAATTAAAATCAGGTTAGGACATAAAAAAATTATTAGGGTTTTTGTAATATGATCCCTCAGTTAGAGGCATTTTGCTGTTTAGTCTCAAGCCACAATAATTGTGATTTGATCCCTTACTTTGGATTTCACATTCGGTGTCGTAGGCCTTTGGGAATTTTCCCTCTCCTAATTTTTGGCTGAACCCAGAAAAATGAGAATTGTGGAAAAACTGATCAAACTACCCAAATTAAGGGACTAAATTTCAAATAAGTAAATAATTATGGTTAATTGGGATACCAAATTTTAGAAATTAAAATAAGATGCTTGTAGTTAATGTTTACGATAATACCGAAGTAGTCAATTTTGTACGCATATAAGATTCGTATCGGACTGGTCTACTAGTAACTAGGCCATGTGAAGAACATTTTTTTTGAAGGATCATGTGAAGAACATTAGTTTTATATATGAGTTTATTTTATAGCAGTAAATAAATAAGCAAAGATGTTCAGTACTTAAATGTCTATAAATAAGGCCTATATGCCCTTGTCTTTTTCGTCTTCCCACTTTCAAATAGGCTAAAATCGCCTAATCGTTATTCTACCACCATCAATCAATTTTGTTTAGTTTCTATCTTAGACCTTGAATTTCTTGTATATTTTTTTGCTTATTTAGTGATCAATCTTACATATTCAAAAGGAATAAGGTATGATGTTCGCTACTTCCTATAGTCAATCTTGTACCCATATATAACAGTCTAAAATTAATTAGCAAATAACTAGTATGTCCCATGTACAATATTGTACAGTCCAAATTAATTATGAGCTATAAAACTGTAAAATAAATTCAAAACTTCAACTTAGAAGAATATCTAATTAAGAAAAAAGAAGAAGAAAAAAAACAAATGTTCAGCATTTTATCACTGCGGCATGTTTCAAAATCAGACAAAAATTATATAAGATATTAGGATGACATTCTCCTCAAAGGTGGTTGCTACAAAGCGCAGCGAAAAAAGGTCACTTATATGTGGCTTTCAATATATCCAACTCTCTATACCTTTTAACTTTAAGGTGTTATCCCAAAGTGCAAGATGAGTGGGAAACTATTGGATTGTGAACGGATAGTAAATGTTGTTATACTTGTATTTTAAAACTGTAAACGGGAAGTAGAGTAAATTTGATTATATTTACTTGAGTTGAGTTTAAAATTGCGGTATATCTTTCTCTATTTTCTCAAAAGAGAAAGCATGAGACTAACAAAATTATAAGATTACTTGGTCGATGTTTTTTTATTAAATCGGAAATTATACGTTGGAATTGCAGAGTATGAGTTGGTATTAAAATCCTTCAGGCCTGTATCAATAAAATAAAAAAATAATTAACCTGTAAATTGTTTTCACCAATCAGAAATTTATTCACGTAAATATAAAATGTATACATGCCAAGAATCATTAATTGTATAGTGCAATAAAATCAAGAATTTAATATAGCATAAAAAATCATACTCTTGGTAACCTTTTTAATTAAAATTGTATTCAACAACAATAAGTTCTGTTTACAGTAGTAAATAAGTTTAATTACACGCTTTTTTCTAGCAAAAAAAAGTACATTTCAAAATAAATGAAGAGCCAAATTTCACAAATATAAAAAAAAGTGGCTTATGGTCTTCCATCCAAATGTTTCCTAGTCCCTTTTGAAAATTGACACCTTGTAGCCTAGAGGAAGAGTCTTAACTATGCAGCTAAGACCCATGTTAAGAGTAACTGAGTAATACTCCTGAAATTAAAACAATACTAGTATTGTACACGTGCTTTGCATGTGGGGAAAAAAATTTTTGGGGAGGGGGGAATGAAAAGGGAAAAAAAAAATTACGTGCTTTGCACGTGGGGAAAATTTTTTTTGGTGGGGGGAATGAAAAGGGGAAAAAAAATTTTACCAACACGTGCGTTGCACGGGTTGGGTTATGGACTAAGGCCTTCTCCCATTATAGTAGTAGAGATAAAATTTAGAAATAGGTCAAAATTATAGAGCAATTTTTAAAAGGACAAATTTAGATGATGAATAAGAAAACTAAACAAATATTGTAAACTCACTTTTAAATTCTGAATAATAGCACGATTTAGTAAATCCATAAAATTGAGAAAAGTAAATCATACACTTTAGGTGATTCTCCTTCTTAGAAGAACGGATTTCGCCACTGTTACCTCCTATTGTAAAAAAAAAAAAAAAAAACTCACAACTATAGTCAAATCTTATCTCAAATGTGATCTCGGCTTTATTGATCACATTCTTATGTGTAGCAACCAAGGAATTAACTTATTACAAAAAATAAAAATAATTTTCATTTCATTTATTTAGCTAGGATAAGCTTAAGTTGTTTGCCTAATGGTTAGATTGATCCCAATAGAAAATTATCTCGAGCCTGCTCCAAACGAATATATACCGCCCCATAAATCACACTATAGGCCCACCTATCATTCTATTTATATATATAGAGAGAGAGTCCCCTTTGGTTGTGCACTAGGCCTCCGTGTGCACTCGTGAGTGGCCTTCCCACCTTCGCATTGACGATCCGAACCGTTCACATTGATCTACAAATCTAAATTAGTCTAAATATGTAAAATCAAATCATTTGAAATGTATTTGCCCATCCATTGAAGTGTTACGAAATTGTACGGCTGAAAATTGTTGTTTTTTATAGTCACATGATGGATGGGCAAATGAATTTCAAATGATTTGATTTTACATATTTAGACTAATTTAGATGTGTAGATCAATGTGAACGGTTCGGATCGTCAATACGAAGGCGAGAAGGCCGAGTGCACACGGCGGCCTAATGCACAGCGGAAGGGGAACATATATATAATAATATATAGGAACATAAATATAATATTATTATTATTATTATTATTATTATTATTATTATTACATATATAATAATAATAATAATAATAATAATAATAATAATAATAATAGGTGGGCCTATAATGTGATTTATGGGGTGCTACAATGTGCCTATATATTATTATATATATAGGCCTATTATTATATATATAAGCACATTGTAGCACCCCATAAATCACATTATAGGCCCACTTATTATTATTATTATTATTATTATTATTATTATTATTATTATTATTATATATATATATATATATATATATATATATATATTAGATTTGCCCGTTGACACGTGTCTACGGCACGTCTTCGAAACAGTGCACCTGGTTTGATTATATGAAATAGTTTTGGAGGTCCAGCAAATTAATTGAAGTAGCAAACATATTATATGAGGAAGCAGTATATCTACCTTCAAGCTCAACCATCGTCTTCTTGATCATTAGTTTGAACTTACCTAGAATGCATATAGTTTGTTAGAAACACTGCATAAAGTTTTTTTTTAACTTCAGCATCACTTTTAAATGCTTCTAATAGTTATGCAAGGACACTATTATATATATTTTATAGAGCTTACTCTAATAACCACTATGAGCATGTGTAAATACAATGGTAACGCAAGTGCAGGTGTGAAGGTATCTACAATACCAATAATCTAAACATTTGTTTGTATGAGACTCAATTTGCAATTGAAATACCTCTTATTATTATTTCAACTAAAATGAAATACATGAAGTTCTCAAAACTCTAAACCAAGCTAATCACTTATTTTATCTCCACTTTATCTCTCAATTGCACCTTTATAAAAAAAAAAACAAAATGGATAAATAACAAATTTACTTTAGCTGTTTTTCTTGAGTGGAGAGTTTGCACCATTCACTGGTAAACTCTAGTCATCCCAATCCTATATATCCAAACATATACTGAAAGTTCTTATATGGTATGCTATCCATGGTTTCTAATAACCACTGAAGGGAACATTTCACGATAGTATTTCCTCTTGTAGTAAAGAAAATAATGTTGCATATTTGCCAAGTTATTTTAGGTTGCTGGTCAGCTTACCTATCCTGTTATGGTTTGAAAGCCCAAATTGAGGCCACCAAATAATCCATCTCTCACTTGCGTACACATTAAATCAAAACCAATAAAAAACTCATCAAATAAATCACCAAATTAAAAATTTTTAAACCCAAAAATAAAACAATCATACCCCTCGGAACTTAGATCTCATGCACACACAAACTTCGAATCAGCAAAAAACTGAGTAATCCCCTGCACACAGAAAATAAAAAATTAGAATGAGAATTCGGTTAATGAGATGAAATTAAAGTCGTCGCATCGCATATAGAGGCTCTCGATTCGGTGGAGGGGAGTCACCGATACGGAGTCGCTTGATATTCGCGCTCGAATTGGTGGAGGGGAGTCACCGATACGAAATCAGCAGCGGATCAGATATCGGCGACGACCTCTTGATTGGGGTTCGACATTGGATTTGGATTTGTATTTGCTTTGAGATTTTCAAATTTTCAAAGTTTTCAAATTTTCAAAATTTTAAATTTTAAATTTTGTTTAAAGTTACTTTTTTTATTTTTAAAATTTTAAATTTCGAAATTTTTTCAAATTTTATTATTTTTAATTTTAAAATTTTTAAAAAAAAATTTAAAAATTGAAAAACAAAAATAGTATTTTTTTTAAAATAATTTATATTTTTTAATAAGTTTTTGAATTATTTGAAATTGTTTAAATTTTTTAATTTTTTTAAAAAATTTTTATTTTTTTTTTAATTTTTAAATTTTTTTAAAATTTTCTAAAATTTTAAATTTTTTAAATTATATTTTTTTAATTTTAAAAAATTTAAATTTTAAAAAATTATTTTAAAAAAATATATATAATTTTTATATGTTTTTGATTTTTTTTGAATTATTTTTAAAGTTTTTAAAATTTTAAATTTTTCCATTTTTTTAAAAAAATTTAAATTTTATTTTCTTAATAGGAGAGAGAGAGAGATAATCTCTACTATTATCTCTACTATTATAATGGGAGAAGGCCTTAGTGTAATTTGTCCATCTACCAACTCGTGCAACGCACGTGCATAACTATTGTAGATGGGGTTTTGGATCAAATCCAGACTACGTCTGAATTTTTACTTTTAAAAAAACTATATTTATTAAGACGTGCATCGCACGTGTAATATAGATTATAGAAATAGATATAATCATATTTATTAAGACATAAATTACACGTGTAAATCAAAAATTTTACTTTAATTTTTGTTATAAAAAATTATTACATGCATCACATGTGTATATTACTAGTTATTTTAATGGGAGAGTTTGTAACCAAACAAACTCCATTTGTAACAAAACAAACCCGTACAATGCACGTTAATATTAAATACCCTTCATCTCCCCTCTATCCAAACAATCAAATACTCTTCATCTCCCTCTCTCTACCAACTTACGTTCATTGCACGTATAACTCCAACTCTCCCATTACAGTCTTCACATTAACTTTTAAAAATATTTATTTATTAAGACGTGCATCGCACGTGTAAATAAAAAAAATTACTTTAATTTTTTTCTTAAATTAACACGTGCATCGCACATGTATATTACTAGTTAAATAAATAAAGGAGTTGTTTTGGGTGGGGGGATTTGAATTTGTGTTTTGGGGGAAAACTTTGGGGGGGGGGGGGGGGGGGGGGAATGTGTTTTGTGAGGTTAAATCTGGGCCTTTGATTTTTAGGGGATTGAAGGAGAGCCACTTGATATATATACCTTAAGATACGGGGTATTACAGATTTAATATGAGACCTATCAAAGTGAAGATACACAAATACAATAAGGTCCAAGAAGAGCCGTCGACACCATTAAGCCTTAGATGTGGCGGGATTGAAGAATGTGTCATAATTGGTTATCTTTTTTTTAAGAACTATTTCAAAATGTACTTTTTATATATAGCTATAGAATGCATATAAGAAGAAAACAAAAGCATATGCACAGGAAATTCGCCACAAAGAACTAAATAATGGGAGAAAATACATACCCCCTGCTCATCGGCCCGGTGGAACAAAACAATTAAAGCTCTAAAATTTAGAATTCCTTTTTTGTTTATGGTTTGCATCAATGTGCATGCACCTTCTTTAAGTTCTTCCACAAATTCCGAAATTGTACAATATAACAGGTCATACAAATAAAATTCAAAAATTTTTGGGTCTGGTGGCAATGAAGTTAAGCTATGTGAAGCAATAATTCTATCAGCATACCAATCAACAACCTTCTTGTGATGGATGTTCACCATTCCTTCAACACCCTTAATAGATTCTGTCACTTGCAGAGCTCCAAACTACATTTGAATCCACAAAAATGAAAATCAAAACACTTCAATAAAAGCATATCAACTCGTAACTAAATACAACAACAACAACAACAACAACAACAAAGCCTTTTTCCTAATTAGTTGGGTCATCTACATGAATCCTGGTTTTTCATTCTTATTATTAGGATTCATGTTCATAGGATTTGACAAAATTTTGTGCTGGATGTCAACTATCTAACACAACCCTCCTCCTTACCCGATTTGTGGCCGGATTCTTGGCTTGGGACATGCAATGGCGGAGTTTAAAACTCTCACATTTTCATGGAATAATTAAGCAACTTTTGTAACTTTTATTCTATTCTTGTTGGAGATAGAAACGACTCAAAATGATCATTCCCTGTAACATATAAAAAACTGAGGGGTAATGTAGGCCCCTTAGTTTGAAGAGAAATTTTCTTTTTGAAACGGTACTGTTGTTGAGTTACTCATTCTATCAACCTTCTCATTGGTTTCTATAACAACTGTCTTTTAAAAAATCCTTAAATATTTGATTTTTATATTTTATTTCTTTTAACAATGACAGGTACATTAATGGCACCGTATCACCCGTCGAGTTCGGAAAAATCACACCACCAAATATTGTCATTATATAACCCCTAGTGTAGCACTCAACTTTGTATTCAATCGAATCATCGGCTAAGGAGTTTTTGAACACTTCCTCCAACCACGCCAACATAATTGATTAGCCTGCAAATGTGTTCTCACCCGACTCAACACCTAGATATTCTCGAACTAATTGTTCTTTATCAAAACTCATACTCCCGATCATGGCTATCTCATTGACATGTAGATCCGATATCATCTCAACATCTTGTAGCGTGACCGTTATTTCCCCTACCGGTATACGAAAGGTATGGGTCTCCGGTCGCCATATTTCGAGGAGAGCGGAAAGCAAGCCACGATCAAACTTGATACTCTCCATCAAGCTATTTCCATACAACCCAGCTGCGCCCAACAGTTTGTGTATGCGTGGGTGCATCGGCAATTGTGGATGGTGCCTACGGAACGTGCACTCGTTCGATACACCATTCCAAACATACTGTAAATGTTGTTGACTCTACAGAGTCAAGAGTTTAGGATCTAACGGACCTAGACCTCCACGTGAAACGTATGAGGAAGAAGATGCTCCAACAACGGAAGATAAGGGAACCTACAAACACACACGAAGAATTGATGTTTTAGCTACAATATTATTACGTGTAAATTCAATGGTGTGAAATATATAAACACAACTTACATTTGTAGGTGTGGTACCACATCCACGGCCACCACTACTAGTTGACTCGTGTATGGTAATCAAGGGTCTTCCACCGTGAGTATGAGCTCCCCAACCTCCCTCTCACTAGTGTCGACTGGTTCATGGGTATCTTCCTGCATTCATTAATCAATCTGATGTCAAATGCGTTATGAATAATGAATTATTTCAATCATCGAACACTAACTACTTACCGGTTGTTGCCTAGAACGAGTCGACAGTCCTAGATTACCCCTCGTTCGTGCCATTACCAACTTGCTGAATCAATACACAATTGTATACGTAGATATTTGAATATGAATAATATTTAATGAATACATAATTTGACATGAAAAAACTCAAGAAAGCTTATTGAAATATAACCTAATTTGCAATTCATCAAACACACGGTGGATATAACCTAATTTGCAGCCGACATGAGTCACAAACCTTCCAAACAACATGTCTCAATATGGCAAAATCAATGGCAAAATCACATAGATATTAAACACTTCATCGAACACAAACAAATTATAGCAAATCCAACATACAACATCTACTAATGACCACAAATCTAGTATATTTCAATGAGCTACTTATTATAGGAGGAGGCTTAAAGTATTTTTGGGGAATAAATGAACGAAATATTGTAATTTAAATATGATAGCAATCAAAATTAGTTATTACTACATTGTGGAGAATCACTGTAAGAGCAAAGTTGATAAATCGATTTGTCTAGCTCCCAATTGTTTTTACATAAGCCTAATATTATAGCAAATTCAGTGTACTAACAAATTATAGCAAATCCAGTATACAAATCCAAAATGCAATATCAAACATAAACATAGATATTGCCTGCTTCATCGATAAGCCCAGTATACAATATCTATATATACTCACTAACAAGCGTATACAAAAAATTACGAACAACTTCTGAATAGCTCTGATTAGCAACTTCTAAATCATCTAATCATTTATTAATTATACAATATCTATGTTATTCATTAACAATTCATAATAGTTGGCAAGGCAAACAACACAAACAAATTATAGCAATTATCAAGAAACAAAAATTGTTAAGCATTCCAAGACATACCTTCAATAACCTCCAATGGTGATGGCGAAGATGAGGTTCAAGGCTAATGAAGGAGAGGATACGCTTGCTGAGATTGTTGTTGGATTGAAGATGAGTGGCAGGAATTGAGTAATTTTGGTCCGAAATTGAAAATTAGGGTTTGGGGAGAACCCAATTTCAATGGGATGGAGAGATGAAGATGAAGTGAAGTGAAGTTGAGAATTGGATTTGTGAGAGATTTTAGGGAGTAAAAATGATATGAAGGTAGAGCTGGTATCGGGTCCTATCTGGTCGGGTCGTCCATTACTCGGACCCGAACCCGGTACCTTACGGGTCCAAAAATTGGACCCATACCCGGACTTGCAATAACCGGGCTCGGATCCGGGTTCGGGTCCTAGTTTAAAAAAAATTACCCGTCGGGTCTCATAGTAGAGAATAAATATTAGCACTCAAGTATTTTTGCACCCGATATCCTACGATTCTAACAATTGTTGCACTTAAGTACATGAATTAATATTATATTTACATATCTATCTTCAACAATTACTTTTATATGTATATTCATATAACCCTATTATTCCAAAATTATATGTTTGGGGGTATTTTTTAACTGGTCCGAGTCGGGTCCGGGTCGGTTCTATTTTGAGCGGACCCGGACCCAAAAGTGAATCAGGTCTTATTTTAGGACTAGGACCCGGACCCGTATAGATCGGGTTGGTTCCGGTCCAAAGTCGGGTCTGGGTATCGGGTGAATGTGATAGTGCTATATGAGGGTTGTAGGGATTTGGGTTTCGCAATTGAGATCGTAGCCGCAGTTGGGGAGAAGAAGAGATGAAGTGAAGTGATGGGGGAAAGTTTGATTTTAATAACTGGACCCCAATATGATGGTATAACTAAGGCCGCAGTTGAAAATTGCAGCATAAGTGTTATCGAGGCCGCAGTACCCAACTGCGGCGTCAGTGAAATCTCCTTTGAGCTACTTGGACTTGGACTTGAGAAATTACAAACAAATTGTTTGGAGTCTATTATGGTATGTACTTAGGCCGTAGTTCACAACTGTGGCCTTGAAGTTAAAGAAGCCGCAGTTTGGTACTATAGTTTACGGGGACAGACCTATTTTCGGAATTAGTTTCGAAACATACCTATTTTGAAAATTAATTATTAAAAAGACCCATTTCGGGAAAAATATCCAAACCTCACCACCAAAGATAAAACCAACACACAGTAAAACCAAAAGCCTAAAACCAAAAAGGAAAAATGGTGGTGCTGGATCTGGTAGAATTCTCGGAGGAGCAATTCGACCCGAAGCAATGGATCAACGCGGCGCTGGACTCGCGGCACCCGCAGGACCCGCTTGACCGCTTCTTATCGGATCTGGAGGAGACCCTCAGATCCGCATCCGAGAAGATCTCGGATTCGCTCGAGAGGGAATCCGCAGACGCCTTACGGCGGGTCCCACAAGCCGTCCGCGACGTCGCGCGGCTCCGGGAGGACGCACTCGCGCTCCGGTCGGCGGTGTCGTCGATCATGCAGAAGCTCAAAGAGGTCCCTCACCTTTTCTCTTATTTACGCTTGTGTCCCTCTCGAATTGAATAATTAGGTAGTTTAGAATTAGTAGGAGTGAAATAGAGTATGTGTATTGTATGTTTGGGGGAAACAGGAAAGTTGACGAGAGTACAGTTTGCATTTAGGACTGAGAATTAGCTAGGAGCAACCACTTTCGTTATTTAGGATCAATCATTTATCAAGATGTGGAGATTTGGGAAGATGTTATGCATAGAATTGAAGTGGGCCGGATTAAATGGCGAAATGCATTGGGAGTGTTGTGTGATTGAATGATACCTTTATAATTGAAGAGAAAGTTGTACAACATGGTTATTTGACCGGTTGTCTTTGTGGATTAGAGTGTTGGGCCAGTTAAGAAACAACAATGTGTGAAATTTGAGTGTAGTTGGAATGAGGATGCTCAGGCAGGGTGGGTGGAAGCACACTAAAAGAGAAAATAAGAAATGAATGTAAATAAAGGAAAGTAGTAGCTGCCCCAGTTGCAGATAAAATGCGTGATAACCGATTGAGATGGTTTGGTCACATAGGAATGGAGAACGGAGATTGAGAAGCGCTCCAGTTAGGAAAATTGATGGATGGTTTTTAGGGGAGCAAAAACATAATGCCCTGAGCTTGAAATTACCTGAACTCGAGCACGTTAATAACTTTTCCTCAAGAGTAGCTAAATCCGACATATCGTTATCATCAAATATTCGGAACAACGGAAACAATTATACAACAATTTCACCTTTGGCTTCTACTGACACCTTCTAATCAATTGAGGCGATAGTAAACAAAGTACAAGAAATTACTCCCAGGGGTACATTTTTTTTTCTATTGAATGGGGAATCACCATTTTTATAGAAAGATCTCAAGTTTCATTCCACGAGAGAGGGAAAACTCTCATAAAGAACCTCCTTACATACGCGATGTCTCTATCACACTTGGCGAGAAGGATGACATTAAAAAAGGAAATACTTGAAGATGATAGCTTAACTAAGTTATGGAGTTTTGCAAATGGGAGCTCTTCAATTTGGAGGCTTGAATAAAAACGAGGTCTTAGAGGAAAACAAAAGTGCAATTGACTTGGATCTGGTTCAGGGAATAAATTCAACTCTAAAGCAAGCCTAGAGCCAAAAGAATGCACTGTGACGACGATATAAAACACTTATGCTTATTATTTTCTGGTTTCTTAATATTTGGGTTTTATTATCATTTCCTATCATGTTCTCTTTCTTGTGTGTGCATGTGTGTGGTAGTTTAGCATATGGGTCATCAATTTACAAGCCCTGTGTAATTTATGTTTAGTGAGAAATTCATCTGTTGTTAATATGTTTTTATTATCAGGCCGAGGGAACATCGGCTGAATCGATAGCTGCTCTTGCAAAAATAGATACTGTTAAGCAGCGGATGGAAGCAGCCTACGAAACATTGCAGGTTCGCCTTTTCTGTTGCATTGTTGCTTTAATTGAAAACAAAAATCCTACTTAAGTGGACCCTTATTAGTTAAGTAATCAAAAGTTTGTTAATTTAAAATTTTGCATGTAAAAGGATGCAGCAGGTCTGACCCAGTTGAGTGCTAGTGTGGAGGATGTATTTGCTAGTGGAGATCTTCCCCGGGCTGCAGAAACCTTAGCTAACATGAGGCACTGCTTGTCTGCTGTTGGTGAGGTAAACTTCGATTTTTGTAGCGTGGAAATACTAATCACCTAATCATTTTTTCTTTCATAATAATGATATCATTGCTCTCAGGTTGCAGAATTCGCTAATGTAAGAAAACAACTTGAAGTATTGGAAGATAGGCTAGAAGAGATGGTGCAGCCTCGATTATCTGAAGCTCTTACAAATCGCAAGGTTCATTCTTTCTCCTCCAGTTTATTTTGTTATCTTAATTAAATAATCTATTATCAGTGTCATTATATAGAGTACGAGTTTTTAGAATATTCCAAATAGACCGACTGTTAAATTTTATCTTCATGGGAATAAAATAAACATTTGGTTGAAAACTTGAATAAACTTTGAAGGCTGGTCTTGAAGTTGTATTTATTTTTAATGTAGTTTTTTTCTTTTCTTTGAAAGATATTTCTCCTTGACTTTCTCATCATACCTCCTAAATTCCCAGAACATCCACAAATTAGCTATCCTTATTTTTTTCTTATACATTTTTATGGGAGATTATTTGAACAAAGGTGGATAACTAGTTTGAGTTAGTAGTCTGATAGAAAGTCAAATGAACTTTAGGTGGAAGCGGTTCAAGATTTGAGACGTATCCTTATACGTATTGGACGATTCAAGTCATTGGAGCTTCTCTATACTAAAATGCATTTGAAGCCTTTGAAAAAGCTTTGGGAAGATTTTCACTCACGGCAGCGGGCTAACAAGGTGGAGATGGAAAAGCATGGTGAAAGGACGGTTTCTATTTCTTTTTCCAGTTGGTTACCAAGTTTCTATGATGAGGTTCTTCTTTATGTCGAGCAAGAATGGAAGTGGTATTCTCCAAACTTGTATACTGGTTTCTAGAGTCCCTCGTAGTTTTCACTTCAAAAATAAATTTTGCGTAATGTTTTCTTTTCTAATAGACCTGGAACTGGCTTAAAGTTTGAACATTAAAGTGAACATGTAGTTTTACCAGAGCTGAAATGATAACATGCTAAGTTGTTAAGGTGTTCTATTTTCCATACAAAATAAACATGATGAAGTAAATTCTACATATGGAATTAATATTATCAAGGTAGACTAGTAAATAAAAAGTGACTTACATTAGGCTAAAGCAAGCTGAAACCCGCTCCAAACACTAGTTTTAGCCCTACAAGACACCATGACTCACACTGGTCTGCAGGCAGGGTCCTGCAGGGTCAACTGCTTGATCAATGGGTTGTTCCATTGATGCTTGTGGTTGCATCCTTGCTCTGGATTAGAGCCTTTAGTTGTTGGTGCAGTAGTCCACCCAAGCCAGAGCGGCTCAGCAAAGTTGGGTGAATCTTGGGCTCTCTTGACAAGCTGGTTGACTACAGTATGGTAAATATCAATTGCTCACTCTAGACGCTGAAGTCAAATTAGTTTGTGTATCAGATAATCACCTCTAATTTAGACTTGTCTAAATTGAATCTTCTGAAAAAGATTAGGCAAAAATATAGATGACCAACTATAAACATGACACTAATTTTGACTCTGCTTTTACGAGGGGTGTAAATTCTCATAGAATGATGTTTGACTCCTGTAGAAGTAGATTTGGAACAAAAATTAGCAACTAATGATCTCATCCTTTGCTATAATGATACAACTAATCTCTGTCACACGATCTGGCAACCTTCTTAGATTTAGGTTCTTCTGACGATTCTGATAATCAATCTCCATTTCGCCTTTAGATGGTCAAGTCTTGGACAATGTATGACACCCAGTTTATATATATATATCTCACACCCACATGAATCTACTTATCAAGCTTCACTAACTTAGACAAGTTGCAAGTTTAATTGCTGCAACCTGTCAATGGTATGCCTCTTCCATCGGATTGTAAAGTTAGTCGTTATTACTTATTAGACAAATACAAGCAGTCTGTAGCCCATGTCTACTATGCAGCACGGACCTCATACACTAGTCATGTACTACGATTAATTGGCATGAAATGTACACCTCTTGAAAATATCAAAATAAATAAGTTTAATAATTCCAAAAGACATGAATTAGAATCCAACATGTTACATTGTTCCACAAAGATGTCTTGTGGATGCAAAACACGAGTTGGCAAGCTGAGCTTGTCTTTTATTTATTTCAAGTGTATCTTTCATAGTCCTGTTTATTTGTTGTATAATTTGATGCTCTTTATTTTAGGGACTTCTCAATCTTTAATATATTTGGTTAAGTATTTCTGAGTCTAACCTTGCAAATGGATAGTCTAAGTTTATTTTGTCTGCTAGATTTCAGCATGAAGCTGTTTAGACACCTTTAGAAGATAATATAAGTCGAGATGTCAAGCATGCACAAAAGAACAACCACATAGCCTGGACAAAATTACAAGATATATGCATTATGTGATCTGATTTTTCTACTTCCTAACTAACCTATATGATGCTTGCAGGTGCATGAATGCCTTGCCTGAGGATTATTCATCTCTTGTTCCAAAACTACTAGTGGAGACCATGTCTGAACTGACTGGTAGTTTTGTTTCTTGTATCAACCTTGCAACTGGAGACGTTGTACCTGAAACTAAAACTCTGACTAAAGGTTACGTCCTATATAACAAAAACCAAACTTTACCTAAGTCAAACATACACACGCTTTGTTGTATTAACTTCAAACTGATTCTACATTTGATGTTTATTTTCCCTGCAATTAAAACTATTTAGTTGATGTGCATAGACATGAACTAGGACTATCTGCTGCTGTTCAATGTCTCTAGATGATGTACTTTAGTGTAATTTCCTGAAATGGAATAATTGACCAAACTATATATATATATATATGAAATATATATATATATAATGAAAATTTTAATCAGTGATGAATCTCTTAGATTTTGTTAAATCTTTTATGGTATGTGACGTGTTTCTGAGTACTTAATACTTACTGGCCATCCATTGTTCTTTGATGAGATCATGACAAAAATTATACAAATAAGGGCAGTAGAGAGATCTTTATCTTTAAGGTGTTGGAGTACAGTTTCTGTGAGGCTTCTAATGATGTCGACACATGCATTTACCATCCAAATTGTGTTCAATATTGTTTATTTTATGTATATTAAAACAAATATGATCGTACTTGCTTTATACTTACTAGTTACTATACCTCACATTCCAGCAAATTGTCTCGACTGGATTGAAATTCTCCATGTAAAGTGTGAAGTGAACTGTTTTTCTTTAATTTGGACTTATTCAAAGTTTAGTTAGATTACTAGCTTAAATTGTACCAGGAGTTGCTACCGTTCACTCTGCTGAGCTGCAATCTAAGACTATATTCTCCGTCCTATTAAACTGAGCACACAGTTGATGTCCTAATTCTGTATTCTTCGTTACTGGTTTTCATTTTCTTCCATCATCTGTAAATATCAGGTGTTATGGACATTTTATCAGGAGATATACCAAAAGGTATCAAGATACAGAATAAACATCTTGAGGCACTTATTGAACTTCACAATATGACTGGTGCTTTCGCCAGGAATATTCAGCACTTATTTTCAGAGTCTGATCTTCAAGTCCTGCTGATTACATTGAAGGCTGTTTATTCTCCCTATGAATCATTTAAGCAAAGGTACATACTGAAATTTAGAAGACGCTACTATTAGAACTTTAAATGCATCATATACAAATGTGGTTTATGGAAATGCAGATTTCCAAGCCATTAAAGAATGGTTACATCCAAATTGGTCTGGACCTGGGTATTCTTTCCATCACATTGGCTTTTCCTAGCTAGTCTGTCTTTCACTTATTCTAACTCTCTTCCTGTATTTGTTTCTTCATCATGTTTTGGACAGCCCTTGGTTATTGATGGTTCACATATATCATCCAAACTTTGTTAGGACTGGCACAATTATGTAGTGCACCATTATCCTTAAACTATGGCTGTTTTTTTTTTTTTTGAGATTTATTGAAATGAGATCGAACCCAGAAGTAATATCATCCTCAATGCAAACCGAACCCTGCAAAACCCAGAGACTTGGTGTCCACATGTTCAAACTGAAACCATTATAAAAAATTTGTCCTAGAAGATTAATTGGAAGAAAAGTGGTGAAATGCTTGGAGAAGAAATCAAAGTTTTGGAGGGGAAAAATACTCGTTCAGTTTCATTCATTTAAAACAGGCTACATTATCACATATCTTCAAGTTGTTTATTGGCTTTGGCCAACTTGTCTCCCAAGGGACTTAAAATAGAAAGTTAAAAAGCTTAGCCTGTTATATATTACTTTTGTAGTTTTATTATTTAGTTCGACAACTTATACTCGGAGTTTAGGACTCAAAAATAAATTCCTTTCAGAATATTTTACATTCCATTAACTATCCCTTGCATCATAGTTATTAGTGATGTTTATGCTTTCATGTGTAATTTCTTTGCTAAAGATTTAAACAAACTTATTATGATCGTTAATAAACAGTCACTATATCCCAATACAAACTCCTATTATGCTAGGTATGGCCAAATGGAACGCGCTATCCTTTCTTCTGAGATCGCAAGGATTGACATCCGGGGTGCTGTTGCCCGTGGGGTTGGTGCACAAGGTATAGAACTCAGCGAAACTGTGCGCAGAATGGAGGAGTCCATACCACAAACCATTGTTCTTCTAGAAGCCTCTGTTGAAAGATGCATTAGTTTCACTGGTGGTTCTGAGGCTGATGAGCTGATATTGGCTCTCGATGATACCATGTTGCAGTATATTTCCATCCTCCAAGAGACCCTCAAGTCGCTGAGATCGGTATGTGGAGTTGATATTGTAGTACAAATTGACGGGTCAAAGGACTCCGGTTTCGAACGAAAGGAAGGTGCAAGGATAATGGACATGGTCTCTGAAGAAGAGGAGTGGTCAATTGTCCAAGGAGCACTCCAGATTCTCACTGTTGCCGATTGCTTGACGAGCAGAGCATCTGTATTCGAAGCTTCTTTAAGAGCTACGCTAGCTAGGATTGGCACAAGCCTTTCTCTTTCTGCATTTGGGTCAGGTTTGCATAAATCGCAGATTTCCAATGCCGATCATGAGAATGGTGAAGTATCACTTGCAGGAAGGGCGAGTCTGGATGTTGCTGCTTTGCGCCTTGCTGACATGCCTGAGAAAGCCAGGAAGCTTTTTAATCTCCTGGAACAGGTAAAAGTTTACTTGGCTTTCTAGATATCATGTTCTTACTATTTTTGTTATTGTTTTTCAGTATCATACTTCCAATCTGATATTTTAGCAAGAAAAGTATTTCAATATATACATGCAAGTATTAGTATACATTATTGAGAGAATAATATTAAACACTTGGATATTACGTCAGAGCGGGATACCTCTCTCCATTGCTGTCAGTCTTCCTCCTTCATAACTTAAACCTACAAGGGTTTTTGGGTAGAACATATTGTGTCAGAGAGATTGTTTTCCATCACTTTCTGAAATAAGTGAAGAGGAAATTGATGGATAAAACTTGATCTATATTCTCAATGCTGAATGCCCTGAAAATATTCCTGTTCTCTCTGCATGGTCCCATGTGCTTCCTTGTACATTGAATTCAAACTTTAGTTCATAATGTTATTTGGCTGTTTTGGTAGTTTAACACTAAAGCAGTAGATATTAATATGGTTTCATTTTTTTATGAGAATATGAAATTGCAAGTATTTAGACGCCTCAACTTCTTTTATTTTTCCATTTTACATTATGGTCATCAATCTTGTTTGGTTATACCTAATAATTATAGCTTCCATTTACTGTTTTAATTTGAATTTTGGTGCGAGAAATGTATTACTTCTTTATATGGATAGGAATTTGCTTATCTTGGTCTTTGATTAACTCGTAAAAAAATCACGACTACAAATCCTGTGCCATTTGATATGCTTTGTAGTATTGTACTTCCAGCCTATTAGCAAGAAAAACTTGGTCCGGTAGTATTTTTGATGTAAACTTAACCCTAAGTAGAGAATTTTCAAGAATATTACAAGATTAAGTTTACCAACATGTAATGCTGATTAAGTTATACATTAAAACTAATAATTTGTTTGATGGATTTTCAAGAATTGAAACAAGATTAACAAGCCCAATTAAAGATTCACACCTAATAATCAACAATTATACTTACGCGTTCTAGCCAGTAACATATTCAATAAGTATTTGTACTCTAATTAAAAGTAGAAACACACACTCAATATTTGTGGACGACAGAAAATTAAATAATATTATAGAGATGATGAAGCAGTATCACAAATAACTGAGAAGTGAAAAGAGATTACCGGGAGTTCGATAAACGAGTCGTCGCCACAAATAAAGGGAGAAGATGCCAATTGTCACAATCAATACCACTGTACTTCGCAAATCGTTCTCTTGATATGACGATTAGGGTTAGGAATTGAATTGGAGATTTAGGGAAACTTAGGGTTTCGGATTTTGAGTGGATTCGGGGATTTGGAGTTTTAGGTTTGAAGGTGTTTTGGAGAGTGGGGCTGAAGGGGGTGGTCGGAAGGGGAAGGAAGGTGGCAAGGGGTGGTCGGGTGAGGGAGAGAGTGAGGCGCCGGTGAGGAGATGAGGGGCGGCGACTGGTGGAGGTTCGGGTTCGCTGGCGGGGTGGAAGGCAGTGGTGGTCGGGGTTTCGGAGGGGGGTGAGGAAGACAGGGTATCAAGAAGAGGGGGAATGGATGGGTTGCGATTGATGGGTTTCCAGAAGAGGGGGAGTTGATGGGTTTCGGTTGAGGTATTGGGTTCGGGAAGAAGGGGAAGAGGAAGAAGATGAGAGGGAGGGGAGGTTGACGACTCTGAAGAAGGGGGGGTTTAGGGTTTTGATTAATTAGGAATTTTGGGTGTAATTAGAGCTTCTCACAAACTCTAATACTTTCTTAGGATTTCTCACAAACCCTATTAATTTCTTTTGGTCTCTCACACCCAAGAAAAGTATGCAGAGTAATAACTCCACACAATAATTTTTTTAATTAAGAATATTATACTTTTCCATTATTTTCAAGACCTATATATAGGCTCAAAACAAAATCTCAATACAAATCTTCAAAATATTCTAATGCAGAAAATAAATATTGCAAATTGCAAAACTACTACAAATGGCTAAATCTCAGAATAAAATAAAAGAGAACCGATGTCCTCATTATTTTCTCCGTGTGGGAGAGAGCTCGACCCAGTCGACTCAAAACTAGTGATCATATCATAGTGCTCTAAAATGTCTGGATCCAAAAGCGGGAGCTCTTCACGATCAATTCAAGTGTCATCCGACTTTGGCTTATTCTTCTACCTCACCAAATACCTATGAATACCACCATCTCTAGTAGAGATTATCTGATCATCTAAAACATTATTCAATTTGTCTGTCGGTGGGTAAATATTATCAAGTAGAGAGAAAATATGGGAATCTCACCAGTAGGCTGCAGGGTAGGCTCATCTATAAGAGAATTTCTAAGGTTAAATTCTGGGCCTTCATAGGGTACTAGATCTTTAATATTGAAAGTCTTATGCCAAAACCTTCAGGAAGGTCAACGGCATAGACATTATCATTGATTTTATGCAGAATTTTAAATGGGCTTGCAGCATGTGTGTTTAATTTCTTAACGGATCCAGCTAGAAACCGTTCTGGACGAAATTGAACCATCACTTCGTCACCAACATCAAGAGTGCGTTTGGTTACCTTTTTTGGAAATATTTTCAGAAAAAAAATTTCTGAAAATGCGTTTGGTTATATTTTGTACAGTGCATCTTTTGAGAAAACATATTTTTAGTTGTTTTCCCCTTTTGCCTTTTCCCCTTCTTCCATCCCCATCTCACTGTGGAAACAAGTCTCCCTATTCACCACTACTCCTCTCTCATCACCCATACTCGTCACCTCTCTCGTCACCCTCTTCGCCACCCTTCCTCTATCGAAGTTTTTCCCCTTTCTCTTTCTTCGCTGACAGGCGACGTTAGATCTGAAAACCTTAACGCCCTCGTCAGATCTGAAAACTCTAACGCCCTCTTTCACCCCTTCTCACCCCGCACGATAGCGTCTCTCTTCGGGCCCTTTCTCACCCCGCACGACGCTCGATTCATGGTCTGTGAGACCAGATCTGCTTTTGCAAGAAGGTCTCTTCGAAAACGTAGTTCTAGAATCAGACGCCGGTCGAGGGAATCTGTCGGAGACAACTTCTTCAGGTTTGAAAACCAGCAATCCAGGGTATGTTTCAAATCTATTCAAATTTTTTGCTTCTGTTATGGTATTTGGTCTATATTTCCACATTTGCTTCATAAAAAATCCCTTTTTTAGGGTTAATTTAATGGACGTACTGACAACCTTGTTGATTCATTGTTCTGAACCTACACTTGTTATCTTATATTTGGAGTATCTGACAACTTTCAACATCACCATGATGTTACTAATATATAAACCATCAGTAGGTGATAATCTCCCACCATGATGGCCACCAATACTCATCACAGCACTGTATTAGATTGTGTACAATATAAACCATCAGTATGTGATAATCTCCCACCATGTTGTTACTAATATATAAACCATCAGTAGGTAATAATCTCGCACCATGATGGGCATCAATACTCATCACAGCATTGTATTGGTTTGTGTACACTAATGAAAATTAAACTCAGTTAAACTGATACCTTCCTCAAAACCAGAAGAACTCATCACAGATTTGAGGAAGCCATCAGAATATGTTGGAATTTGACAAATAAGGCAAACAGTGGATATGATGAATTTTGTAATGGATACTATCCACTTTCAAAATTTGGAAGTGATGATGCTTTATTATGATCCTTTAATACTCTTTGGAGTAATTATTGTTGTTTGCTTTAAACGAGAGTAAGGCCTGCATTTTATATCAGTTTGTGATGACTTCTTCTGTGATATGAGAAAGCAGCGTGAGTTTAACTGGGTTTAATTTCCATACAGTACACAAACTAATACAATGTTGTGTTGAGTATTGGTGCCCATCATGGTGGGAGATTATCACCTACTGATGGTTTATATATTATTAACAACATGGTGGAAGATTATCACATACTGATGGTTTATACTGTACACAATCTAATACAGTGAGTATTGGTGGCCATCATGGTGCCCCAATGTATCACCTACTAATGGTCTATATATTAGAAACAACATGGTGGGGGATTATCACCTACTGATGGTTTATATATTAGTAACAACATGGTGGGAGATTATCACCCACTGATGGTTTATAATGTACACAATCTAATACAATGTTGTGCTGAGTATGGGTGCCCATCATGGTGGGAGATTATCACCTACTGATGGTTTATATATTGGTGCCCATCATGGTGGGAGATTATCACATACTGATGGTTTATAATGTACACAATCTAATACAGTGCTGTGCCGAGTATTGGTGCCCATCATGGTGGGGGATTATCACCTACTGATGGTTTATATATTAGTAACAACATGGTGGGAGATTATCACCCACTGATGGTTTATAATGTACACAATCTAATACAATGCTGTGCTGAGTATGGGTGCCCATCATGGTGGGAGATTATCACCTACTGATGGTTTATATATTGGTGCCCATCATGGTGGGAGATTATCACATACTGATGGTTTATAATGTACACAATCTAATACAATGCTGTGCTGAGTATGGGTGCCCATCATGGTGGGAGATTATCACCTAGTGATGGTTTATATATTATTAACAACACGGTGGGAGATTATCACATACTGATGGTTTATACTGTACACAAACTAATACAATGCTGTGATGAGTATTGATGCCCAGCATGGTGGGAGATTATCACCTACTGATAGTTTTGATGCTGCTGATGGTAGCTGGTTGCTTCTGGCTGTTTGTGATGACTGCTTCTGGCTGCATGCTGGTATTGATGGATTCTGATACTTGTGTTGGCTTCTGATACTTGTGAAGGATTTGATGGCTGCTGATGGACTTATGTAATGGCTGCTTTGGGCTTCTTTGCAATTTTTTTGTCAGTTTCAATTTGTACTCTGTCGATAGAGTGTACAATTACCTTCCTATGATGAGTTCTGATGCTGCTAAAGGCATATGATGGACACTAATGGATTGGAATTATTATTATTTTTTTGCTTTGTAAGAGGTTTAAGTGTAGAATTCACATTAGATGGCTATCCCAGATTGTGAAATAAATGTAACCAAACACAAATTTGTAATGGATATTTTGTACATTTATTGGAAATTTGCATATTGTGTCCAATTGCTGTATTAGCCGACTCTTACACAATTCAAATAAAATATTACAGAGTCGAAGGCTTGCCAATGATGGGAAGATACCAAGAAGAAACAAAAAAAAAATTCTAGCGAAGGAAACTTCCATATTGTAGCACGTTGCTTGTTCGTATATTGGTAGAACTTGGGTCTGTATCTGCAAAAAAATAAAAAAAAATCATAAGAAAACTAATGCAAATTCATTAAACATACACCCTGCATAAGCTCCTTTTCAAGAAAACTGAAAAAAAAATGTTGCCAAACTGGAAAAAAAACAGAAGAAAAAAAGGGATTTCGAAATATATTATTACCAAACAGCATTTTACCGTCTAGTTTTAAAAAAACAGCATTGAGACTATTTTTTTTACTCAAACAAGTTTTACAATCTCATTTTCAGAAAACAGTTTTCAGAAAACTATTCCAGACAGCTTTTACACTCATTTTCAGAAAATAGTTTTCACAAAATATTTTCAGAAAACTGTTTTCAAAACAACAAACCAAACGCATTCCAAGAGTTTTAAATTTTCTTTTAGTATCCGCTATTAACTTGTAGTTAAAATTATTCTCATTAATTTTCTTAAAAATTTCTCTATGCAAATTATGAATGCGGGATGCAAATGTGGATGCAAACTCTGTGACTCTAGGATGTTCTAACACAGGAATAAAATCTATGGACTGCCAAGTGGCTTGGAAAGGAATGAGTGACTCAGGTATATTCAATAGATGTGATTGGATCGACCGAATACAGTTGAAAGACTGGTCATCCTCTTCTTCGCCGAAGTCATCACTTACATGAGGTTCATGGGTAAACTCATTGTCGGGCTCATCAGCAATGACAGCGCTACCTTCTACAATGTTGATCCTACTGGGGCTGGAACAGTTGCCACCAACATGGCCGTATCCCTTGCATTTATAGTACTTAGTAAGATGATCAATCTTAGAGTAGTCTTTTTCAGTGTTTTTACCCTTGTTATTTATAGGTGGATAGGAATTTGAAGTAGGCTGGCTTGGGTAAAATTTGCTGGTGTACTGAGAAAAGGGGGGCTTAGGTCTAGAGGGGTTAGTAGTGGTCATTCTAGATGAATGATCTCTCAAATCGCTGGACTTATATTGAGAACTTGCTTTAAGAAAATCCATATCGAGGATAAAGGCATAAGCTGTTGCCAATGAATCCACATTTCTGTGAATTAGCTCGTTCCTAAGATTGACTCGTAGTCCAGCTCTGTACCTAGCGAGAGTTTGTTCTTCACTCTCTTTACCTAAGGCAATACACCGAATGAGGAAGTCGTCGAACTTATCCACATATTTTTGGGTGAATCTGCTTCCTTGATAGAGTTGGTTCCACAAATTTAGCAATCGATTGTGGAACGACAATGGTACATATCTCTCGGTGAGCTCTTTCATGGTTTTCCAAGTGGCTATGGGTACTAGGCCTCGGCCTCTGCGGGCATGTTCAAGATTGATCCAGTGTGTTGAGCTTTACCAGTTAATTTCATCATGGCAAATTTGACTTCTAGGGTTTCGCTCATGTCAAACCACACGAAGTAGTGGTCCATAGCACAGTTCCAATCGAGATAAACTTGGGGTTCCATGTGGCCTTTAATATGGGGAACGTCAGCCTTAATGTTCTCTTGTATTGTTCGTCAGGGTTACGATCTTGACGTCGGTCGTCACGATCATTCTCTTAGGGGATTTGACGATGAAGCTCAATGACAACTTTTTTATTCAATTCCACTTGCTCAAGTCTCTGATTGATATTGACAAGAGTTGCTTGAATAGCAGCGATGGTAATGGAAATATTAGAGTTCATCTCAGTTCGAGGAGGGGCTCGCTGATTCCTAGGATTTCTAATTGGGTGGTTTGGGAGGGACAAGAAAGGCTCTTCGGGATATGTGATGGTGCTGCGAAGACGCATTCACCAATGGCGGGAAACTAGAGGTTGTTAGGACATGTTTGCAGAAATTTGGGAAAACGTGTTCTAAATGCACCTAAAATGATTATTATTTTTTTAAAAAAATTTGAAATTATCTAATAAAGAAAGAAGGAAAAAATAACCCTAAAATGAATGCATTTTTTTTTAATGATGCAAGAACGATTCCTAAATGAATGCACGAATGATGACTAAATGATGCAAGAACTAGAAACTCTCGCTTTGATACCAAAATGATGTAAACTTAACCCTAAGTAGAAAATTTCCAAGATTAAGGTTACCAACATGTAATGCTGATTAAGTTAGAAATTAAAAAAACTAATAATTGGTTTGATGGATTTTCAAGAATTGAAACAAGATTAACAAGCCCAATTAAAGATTCACGCCTAACAATCAACAATTATACTTACGCATTCTTAGTCAGTAACATATTCAATAAAAAATTGTACTCTAATTGGCAAGTAGAAACACACTCTCAATATTTGTGGGCGACAGAAAATCAAATAATATTATAGAGATGATAAAGCAGTATCACAAATAACTGAGAAGTGCAAAGAGATTACCTGGAGTTCGATGAACGAGTCATCGCCACAAATAAAGGGAGAAGATGCCAATTGTTGCAATCAATATCTCTGTACTCCTCTGCAAATCGTTCTCTTGATATGAAGATTAGGGTTAGGAATTGAATTGGAGATTTAGGGAAATTTAGGGTTTCAGATTTTGAGTGGATTTGGGGATTTGGAGTTTCAGGTTTGAAGGCATTGGGGATTTGGGGTGTAATTAGAGCTTCTCACAAACCCTAATACTCTTTTAGGATTTCTCACAAACCTTAATACTCTTTTAGGATTTCTCACAAACCCAATTAATTTTTTATGGTCTCACATGCACATGAAAAGAATGCAGAGCAACAACTCAATACAATAATTTTTAAAATTAAGAATAGCATACTTTCTCATTATTCTCAAGGCTTATATATAGGCTCAAAACAAAATCTCTAAAATATTCTAATGCAGAAAATAAATGGTGCAAATTGTAAAACTACTGCATATGAATAAATCTCAAAATAAAATAAAAGAGAACCGATGTCCTCATCAATTTTCCTGTCCCTATCATGTATTTTAAGAACTGTACATTGCTAACTAAACCTGTAGCTGATTTAAATTATGATGTTTCCATTACTTTGATATTATGTCTAATATCTTATTCTGTATTTTTAGTGCTATCTTCAGCATAGTATTTTTGACTGGTTGACAATTATGAGATGGCCATGCACATACATGATAAATAAAGCAGGATAAAAGAGACATATTTACTTGACACTTTGTTCTTACTAAGTCTTTGCTTTCCTTCCTCTTAAGTTTCTGCATATAACCAGAACATCAAGTTGACTTCCACTCGACAATCTATCCTCTTACTGTACCTAAACAATATACTTCACATTTTCATCATTTGACTTATCGAGCTTCCTATATGTGATGCCTTAAAGTACAATGAAGTTCATATATTACCTTGTACACAAAACTAAAAGAATTGGATACTTTTTATATCATCCCAGAAATTATTTCTATTTCCATTGAACTCTAAAATTATATATATTTCTATATTGTCCCCTTATAAATTGTACTTATGGTAAATACACCCAAAATTGGCCAAACCTTTTTCTTGGGGTGTGGTGGGATGAGAGTTATATCTAAATATCAAGGTTTCTGGGGCTTTTATTATAAAACTTACTAGTATACCTGTAGAGACAATTGTAATCTGTTCTCGTTCTAAACAATGCAGTCGAAGGACCCAAGATTCCATGCGCTTCCTCTCACGTCCCAAAGGGTAGCGGCATTTGCAGATGCAGTGAACGAACTCGTCTATGATGTTCTCATATCCAAAGTGAGACAACGTTTGAGTGATGTATCTCATTTACCTATTTGGTCATCTGTAGAGGAGGCGGGCGGTATCCGGCTCCCTAGTTTCAGCGTATATCCGCAAACGTATGTGACCAGTGTTGGTGAGTATCTTCTCACTCTTCCACAGCAGTTGGAGCCACTGGCTGAAGGTATCTCTGGTAGTGATGGTGGCAATGATGAAGCTCAGTTTTTTGCTACAGAATGGATGTTTAAGGTAACAATATATATTTTATGTTTAGAGTTTAGTACTGAACAGTCTTTTACTCAAAAACAATTTTCTTCTTGTGACTGCGTAGCTTCGTACTTGTTCTGATTACATTCTTTGCACACAACATTTTATTCCTTTTGTAAGTATATAACTGGTAAGTCGTGACTGTTTGAAAAATGACACCATTTTGCTGAAGTAGGGCTAGAACAGGATTGTGGTTTATCATACCTGCTGTACCTCAGTCCCATAAGGCTGTCACCTAATCTATTGGGCTTGGGTTGGCACATTCATCACTTTGTGTCAATTTAGTGCTGCCCTTGTTGTGCTTAAACTAGATTGATGTTTAAATGAAACTAGGAATGCTAATTGTCAATATTTTAGTGCATGTATTTGTATACATTATTGAGTACAGAAAGGTGTCTAAAAGTTTGAGTTAGGCGGGTGAAATTTGTTTCCCCGAATTTCAATAATTTATAAACCCATTGGTTTTGGGGGTTTTCAAAACGAAATAAACCAAAAAAATAATTAGGGATTGGTACAGGTCCAACCTGATATGAATTATGCTGACCAACCCTACCAAAGACTTGAGGTGCGTTGTTGTCTTCGTCATCTTGTCTCATAATATTACTTATACCATATAGGTTGCTGAGGGGGCGACTGCCCTTTTCATGGAGCAACTACGGGGCATACACTACATCACAGATCGAGGTTCACAACAGCTCTCTGCTGATATCGAGTATTTGAGCAACGTCCTCTCAGCCCTCTCAATGCCAATTCCGCCGTTTCTCTCCACGTACCACACCTGCCTCTCCACCCCACGAGACCAGCTCCGAGATCTTATCAAATCACCTGATTCCGGGACTCAACTCGATATTCCAACTGCCCACCTTGTCTGCAAGATTCGGCGTGTTGCCCTGGAACAATGATACCGTGTTGTTATCTTTTCAAACCCCCCCCCCCCCCCCCCCCCCCCCCCCCCCCCCCCCCCCCGCGGGAGTATATGATTCAAAACACACAGGTTTTCCATGAAATTGTTTCTTTGTTTTGCAATCACTAGTTGATTTCATGTTCAGGGTTATTTACTGTAGAGTGCCTGATATGTAAATGTTTCATAAAATTTCATGGTGTAATAGTGAAAAAAACTAGGGTGTGAGATTTCATATGGAGTTCAGTGCCAATAGTTTTGTTGTATTTTCGAGAAGTTGATTGTCTAACAGAAGCAATGGAACTGTTTGCCAGTATTTGCTTTGAGATGTTTTCGCACGGGCATTGCACATTTTTTCTTTACCTATATTAAGTAGCATAGCAAATTGGTCACCATTATACGTTTCAGGAAATTCAATGATGCCGATACTAAAACTATTTAAATCGGGATCAGGGGAAAAAAGAATGGGTTCCTAGTCCTACGCAATGAGGATGGGATCGACTCCTTTACTTTTTTTTTCTGTAGTTTTAATTGTTTAAATTTCAATATAGATTTATCTTCTTCGGTTTTTTAAACATGCCTGCCACAATTTAGATGTTTTTGAGGATACTGACTAATGGGCACCAACCTTGTTCATAGTTTTATTCGAACAAGATTTTGACTGGAAATCGTGGACACATTTATAACTTTGTGCTTCCACAAAGTTATTTTCTCTTACGCATTTGTAATCGAGCATGTACTGTAATTTGGGCTTACGGATTTGCTCCTCTTAATTGATAAGAGCATCCACTATCTTTTGCTAAAAACTCAAAAAAATACAAATTTTGGCAAAACATACCCCCACTATCTTTTGCTAATTACCAATTTTTTTTAATAAAAATGAACAGTGCCCAATGGCTTTAGCAAATGTCAAATATAGAAGACGGAAAAAGATCTTTCGTCCGCCAAGATTTGCAAAAAAAATTTCCAAAAAAATTACTAAAATGTCATTCATAAAATTGCAAAAATGTCATTTACATTTTTTATTTTATTTTTTTATTAAAAAAAGCAGGGCAACAGGCTCCATGTATTTACTAAAATGACATTATGTAAATTACGAAAATACCATTTAAATATTTTAAAATTTTGGTTAGGTCGGAAGAAGATCTTCCATTCGGCCAAAACATAGCTTTAAACGACAACAACACTTTTCTCTAAATGCTATTTGCCAAATGCTAAATATGCAAATTTTAATATCAAAGATAGTGGATGCTCTAGTCAATAATGTTGGACGGCAATTGACCCCTCCCATCATTTTATTTATTTATTTATTTATTATGAGGCACATTTTTGTAAGGAGTTTAATGATCAGCAAATTTTACTTGCTTCAAAAAATAAAAATAAAACTGTGACCTCCATCTTATTTTTGATCGAAAAGGACTTTAGGCTATATTTAGTACTAGATTTATGTTTTCGGAACGATACAGCATACGAAAAGCATTGTAAACACTAAACAGTAAAATAACAATTATGTAGCTCAAGTTTGAATAGTATGACAATAATAAGTTGTAAATAAAAGTCAATGTTTTCATTAGTATATGTTGAAAATAATTATAAATTGAGGTATTTAAATGGTGGAAAATTTCAACTTCTTAGAACTTTGAGGGTGGAAAATGATGAAATTTAACGGTTGATGAGATATTTGCTATTTTTAATGTAATATGAGCAATAAAAAAACTATAAAAAATTTGAAAATTTACAAACCTGAAATCTGAAAATCTAAATTTCTAAGTAAATAGAGAGAGAAAGAGAGGGAGAGAGAAAGAAATATGAAAAGTGAAGAGAGGAGAGATAGTAATAAATTAATGATTTTTTTAAAGTTTTGGGTTAAAAAAAATTGGTTTTGGGAAAAAAAAACTTTTGAAGAAACAATATATTTTGAGATGGTGAATCTGAACCGTTGATTTGATTTCAATTAAAAGGGAGTTACTTGATAGCTTTTCTTTGTATTTTATTATATCGATTACCATTATGAGAATGAAAAACTTTCGAAATGTGCCTGGTAAAGTTATTTTTGAATGTTTTGTCTAAAAATGAGAAATTAACGAATATAGCAAACGAACTGTGGATGCTCTAAAGGATGTCTTTTCAAATTAATTAAGGTTCACCTCGAGAGGTATATATTTTCAATTGATTAAATTGTTTTTTCCTACCAATAAAATAAAATAAGTATCGTAGTTAAGGGTGCTTGTTTAGTAAAAAGTGTAGCGAAAAAAATCTTACGTGAGCATTGTAGTTTGTATGCAAGTCGCTTATTTATATTTCCAGTTTTATCGGCTTGTTAACATTTGTAAACAATTATCATATAGATACATATAACTATAAGTTAAAAAAGAAACAACAAGGGGATGTAGCTCAGATGGTAGAGCGCTCGCTTAGCATGCGAGAGGTACGGGGATCGATACCCCGCATCTCCACTTTTTTCAAACTTATTTTTTACACATTCATTTACTTGTTTTTTTTCTTATTTTAATACTCTTTTTTCCTCCTCCTTATTTGTATACAGTCCATTTTTTCTATTATTTTTATACATTTATTTACTTATATCCATTTTTAATCTTCTTTTAGCACACCTCCATTATTTTTCCTTGTTTTTATATATTCATTTACCATTATAAAGATGGCCGAGGCCATCGTTTCATTAATGAGGATTAACAAAACAGAGCATTACAATAAACTAAAAATACAGATAGGCTGTAAGAACAGCAATACAAAATAAAGCATCAAAGACAAGCATCGAAATAGAAACTACAGATATGAGAACACATAAAACCACCGAAGGACTCAAGGATTAGGTCCTTCCACTCTGCTCGAAACACTCTACTCTGCACTGTTCCTGATCCTCTTAGTTTGCTCCTGAGCCCCTGCCCAATCATGAATGAGAAGGAAAATGTTATTCATAGAGTAAGGAAATCTGTAAATTTTGTTGCGAAAAATTAAATCATTTCTTTCTAGCCATAGGTTCCAAATTGAGGCAGCTGAAGCTATGTCCCAAGCCTTCCTATATCCACTTTTTTCAAACTTATTTTTTACACATTCATTTACTTGTTTTTTTTCTTATTTCAATACTCTTTTTTCCTCCTCCTTATTTGTATACAGTCCATTTTTTCTATTATTTTTATACATTTATTTACTTATATCCATTTTTAATCTTCTTTTAGCACACCTCCATTATTTTTCCTTGTTTTTATATATTCATTTACCTTTAAGAAGATGGCCGAGGCCATCGTTTCATTAATGAGGATTAACAAAACAGACATTACAATAAACTAAAAATACAGATAGGCTGTAAGAACAGCGATACAAAATAAAGCATCAAAGACAAGCATCGAAATAGAAACTACAGATATGAGAACACATAAAACCACCGAAGGACTCAAGGATTAGGTCCTTCCACTCTGCTCGAAACACTCTACTCGCCTGCACTGTTCCTGATCCTCTTAGTTTGCTCCTGAGCCCCTGCCCAATCATGAATGAGAAGGAAAATGTTATTCATAGAGTAAGGAAATCTGTAAATTTTGTTGCGAAAAATTAAATCATTTCTTTCTAGCCATAGGTTCCAAATTGAGGCAGCTGAAGCTATGTCCCAAGCCTTCCTATCTCCACTTTTTTCAAACTTATTTTTTACACATTCATTTACTTGTTTTTTTTCTTATTTCAATACTCTTTTTTCCTCCTCCTTATTTGTATACAGTCCATTTTTTCTATTATTTTTATACATTTATTTACTTATATCCATTTTTAATCTTCTTTTAGCACACCTCCATTATTTTTCCTTGTTTTTATATATTCATTTACCTTTAAGAAGATGGCCGAGGCCATCGTTTCATTAATGAGGATTAACAAAACAGAGCATTACAATAAACTAAAAATACAGATAGGCTGTAAGAACAGCGATACAAAATAAAGCATCAAAGACAAGCATCGAAATAGAAACTACATATATGAGAACACATAAAACCACCGAAGGACTCAAGGATTAGGTCCTTCCACTCTGCTCGAAACACTCTACTCTCCTGCACTGTTCCTGATCCTCTTAGTTTGCTCCTGAGCCCCTGCCCAATTATGAATGAGAAGGAAAATGTTATTCATAGAGTAAGGAAATCTGTAAATTTTGTTGCGAAAAATTAAATCATTTCTTTCTAGCCATAGGTTCCAAATTGAGGCAGCTGAAGCTATGTCCCAAGCCTTCCTATCTTCTATTTTGATGTACGACTCTCTAAAATGCGCCCAAATGTCAATGGTTGTGTTAGGAACCCGATTACACCCAAAACCCCTACAAACAATTTTCCAAGTAAGCCGAGCTTTGGAACATCGAAAAAGGATGTGGTTCACATCTTCTTCAGAAGAACGACATGTCTCGCAGGTCACATCAATCTGCGTAATCCTGTTCTTCAGGTTAATTTTGGAAAGGATCGCGTTACTATGAGCTAACCAACAAAAAACTTTTACTCTGAATGGAACTTTGGCTCCCCATATAACAGATTGGACTTGACACCTCGTACCTCCATCGTTGAGCCATTTATACATGGAAGATACAGAGAAAATTCTTGAGGTGTCCCTATCCCACCCTCTATCATCATCTACGATATTAGCCTGCCCTCCTTCTTGAAGAACCAGATTATTCAGTTCTTCAAATTGGACCTTGCTCTCTGATGTAATACTATTGGAAACTATAAAGTTTAACTTGCCGTTCTTCCGGATGTCTACCACTGCTAGGTCAAGGTCTGTGTGGCTTTCGCTGCTAACGGAAATTGATTTTACAGAGTTGTATTACCACACCATTTGTCTTTTCAGAATCTGGTGTTTTTCCCGTTACCTACTTTACAGGTGGTGTTGGTATGGAAGATCTCTCCTTGCTTTGCTATCCCCTTCCAGAGTAGGGACACTTTTGCCGAGGGGCTTCTTCTTCCAAATCTGAATTTGCGTCTTTTACGGTATTGATCGAAAGAGAGGTTCCACCATCCTCCGTGCTTGTTAGTAATCTTCCACCACCATTTACAGAGCAGAGCTTTATTCATGTCATGAAGGTTTACAATTCCTAGGCCCCCGAATTCCCTTCTCTTACATACTCTTCCCCAGTTGACCAAGTTGAAACCTTTATTTCCCTCGTCCGTGCCTTTCCATAGAAATCTTCTTCGCAGTTTATCTATCCGATGGATGACCCATTTAGGCAATTCGTAGAAGGACATCAGATATAGTGGGATCGTGCTAACGACAGAGTTGAGCAGGATTATCCTTCCCCAAGGGATAGATACCTACTCTGCCACCCAGCCAGCTTCTTTTGAATCTTAGTGATAATGAAGTTTCAATCCTCCTTAAACAGCGGACCCGACTTAATAGGCGTACCTAGGTATTTAATAGGGAATTCGCCGACTTTGCAATCTAATATATCCATGATCTCAGAACATGACGTGGACAGCTGGTCGCATATAGGGATGATACTGGTCTTATAAAAGTTCACCTGTAGCCCTGACCAGCTCTGAAAACAAGCCAATACCGTCTTAATGGCAACCGCTTCTTCCACCGTTGCTTTCCCAAATAGAATTGTGTCGTCTGCATATTGGAGGATAGCCATTGGTTTGTCTATCCCTTTGATCCTAATCCTCTTATCGTATTATTTTCCATAGCCCTTCTAATCATCTCCGCCAGACCGTCGGCCACAATTGCGAAAAGAAGGGATGATAATGGATCTCCTTGACGTAGGCCTTTCTTGCAAAGAATTTCTCTGCCTTGCCACCCGTTCACCTGTATTGAAGATTTCCCGCCGCAGATGCATTTTTTCATCCATGCTCTCCATTTTACGCCAAATCCTTTTAGAGCTAGGGCTTCCTCCACGCAGTCCCACGATACTAAATCATAAGCTTTCTTAAAGTCAAGGTTGAGGATAAAACTGTCCTCTTTGGTTTTGTTACCTCGGAAGACCACTTCATGTGCCGTAGCTATGCTGTCCAAGATATCCTTACCATGGATGAAGCCGCTCTGCGATTGGTCGATAACCTCATTTAGGTGAGGGGCTAATTTTTGGGCCAAGACCTTCGTGATAATTTTGAACGATCCGTTCAGTAGGCTTATAGGTCTGAGATCTTCGTGTGTGATAACCTCGCTTTTCTTGGGGACCAGAATAATCGTAGCGTAATTTAACCTTTCCAACTTAGCCGTCCCATCATAAAGTTCGTGGAAAATGTTCAGTAGATCAACTTTTATGATCTCCCAGTAAATTTTGAAGAAAAAGATCGGAAACCCATTTGGTCCTGGAGCTTTGTCCTGTCCAAGCTTCTTAATTGCGTCAAACACTTCAGTATCTGTAAACCTTGATTCGATTCCATCGCTTCCATCCAATCTGGATGAGTTCCACATATCCTGGTCCATCACACAGCGTCTGTCGGTATTACGACCGAGCAGTTCGTGGAAATGGCTATCTAGGCGGTCTTTGATGAGATCTTCGTTTTCAGTCCAAGCCCCGTTAACTGAGATGCCCTTTATGTGATTCAGTTTTCTCCTTCCATTTGCTACCTTGTGAAAATACTTTGTGTTAGCATCACCCTCTCTAAGCCATTGATTCCTCGCTCTCTGTTGCCAGTATAACTCCTCCATTTTCCCGATCTGCTGTAGCTCTAGTCTATTATTTGCGAGCTCATCTTTCTCGCTATCTTGGAGATCTCTATCCTCCTGAGCTCTTTCCAAGTTTGCAATTCCCCTCGCAAGCTCATCTCTTCTAAGATTAATGACGTACGTCTTTTGGCTGGCCCAAGCTTTTAATCTCCTACGCAACCGCCTTGTCTTCTCTATCCATATTCCTACTGCTGTAGCCTGAGAAGTACAACCGTTCCATGATTCGGCTATAACCTGCCTGGTCTCCTCACAAACGGTCCAAGCTTTCTCGAATTTGAAGCAGAAATGCTTTTTCTTTAGTGTTAATTCTTAAAACGTTATATATTCGTTATTTTTTTCTATTTTCCCCTTTTCCTTTAATCTCCATACTACATAAATATTAAGTCTTTTCTAACAACATTTTCCCTACTAGTACAAAAGTAAATTTGTGTAAAATAACAAAATAATAAATTCATCATTCCTGAGTTTATTTTGGGCATGATGGAATGAAAACAACTAATAGAATATATAATCATTGTAAGACAAATTGACATACTCATAGTACACAACAACATCTAGAAAAATCTCGAGATTTTCAAATAATAAATTATTTGAAACCGCTCACAATATATTTAGTGAAAATGGTAGCAGCATTAACACAATCTAGCCTCGATGGTGGGGTTCACAAGTGGACATTTCCAAAAGCTCTGTTCCATGTGGATTACATGCAATGCAATAATATGATTTATTTTTTCTCATTTATCAGTTCATTACTTATTAAAAACATATTTGTTTTGGGCATGAAATAATGAAAACAACCAATATAATATATAATCATTGTAAGATAAATTTTTCATACTAATTTGTCTTACTCTTAGCGCACAACATCATCTAGAAAATTTTCGAGATTTTCAAATAATAAATTATTTGAAAGCGCTCATAATATATTTCGTGAAACGACAACAACATTAACTCAATCAAGCCTCGATGGTGGGGTTCACAAGTGGACATTTCCAAAAGCTCTGTTCCATGTGGACTACTTGCAATGCAATAATATGATTTACCTTTTCTCATTTATCAGTTTGTTACTTACGAAAAACTTATATATACATGAATAAATGCCTATGATGACTTTATTTAGATAATTACAAATTTCTTAGGGGTTAACATTAGAGTTGGGTCGATCCACGACCCGCCTGGCTCGACCAAACCCGCGTTGACCCAGTTCGGGTTCGGGTCAAACCTGTATCTCTTACCGGGTTGACCCGGGTCGGTGAAAATCCAATTCAAACCCGCTTGCCCCGAACCATGAACCTACAACCCAAAGCCAACCCACCCGAACCCGACGCGCCATAACCCCCCATGGGTTACGAACCGTTTGACCCGCTGGTTGAATGGCTAAAATAGCCAGTAAATGGTTGTGCTTGTTGTTTTTTTTTTGGAGTTTTCTGGATTTTTTTTCTGATTTTTTGAATTTTGAATTTCGTGAAAATGCTCATAATATATTTCGTGAAACGACAACAACATTAACTCAATCAAGCCTCGATGGTGGGGTTCACAAGTGGACATTTCCAAAAGTTCCGTTCCATGTGGACTACATGCAATGCAATAATATGATTTACCTTTTCTCATTTATCAGTTTGTTACTTATGAAAAACTTATATATACATGAATAAATACCTATGATGACTTTATTTAGATAATTACAAATTTCTTAGGGGTTAACATTAGGGTTGGGTCGATCCACGACCCGCCAGGCTCAACCCAACCCACGTTGACCCAGTTCGGGTTCGGGTCAAACCTGTATCTCTTACCGGGTTAATGCTTAAAATGTTATATATTCGTTATTTGTTTCTATTTTTCCCCTTTTCCTTTAATCCATACTACATAAATATTAAGTCTTTTCTAACAACATTTTCCCTACTAGTACAAAAGTAAATTTGTGTAAAATAACAAAATAATAAATTCATCATTCTTGAGTTTGTTTTGGGCGTGAAAGAATGAAAACTACTAATTAATAGAATATATAATCATTGTAAGACAAATTGACATACTCGTAGTACACAACAACATCTAGAAAATTCTCGAGATTTTCAAATAATAAATTATTTGAAACTGCTCACAATATATTTTGTGAAAATGGTACCAGCATTAACATAATCAAGCCTCGATGGTGGGGTTCACAAGTGGACATTTCCAAAAGTTTCGTTCCATGTGGACTACATGCAATGCAATAATATGATTTACCTTTTCTCATTTATCTGTTTGTTACTTATGAAAAACTTATATATACATGGATAAATACCTGTGATGACTTTATTTAGATAATTACAAATTTCTTAGGGGTTAACATTAGGGTTGGGTCGATCCATGACCCACCTGGCTCGACCCAACCCGTGTTGACCCAGTTCGGGTTCGGGTCATACCTGTATCTCTTACCGGGTTAATGCTTAAAATGTTATATATTCGTTATTTGTTTCTATTTTCCCCTTTTCCTTTAATCCATACTACATAAATATTAAGTCTTTTCTAACAACATTTTCCCTACTAGTACAAAAGTAAATTTGTGTAAAATAACAAAATAATAAATTCATCATTCCTGAGTTTGTTTTGGGCATGAAAGAATGAAAACTACTAATTAATAGAATATATAATCATTGTAAGACAAATTGACATACTCGTAGTACACAACAACATCTAGAAAATTCTCGAGATTTTCAAATAATAAATTATTTGAAACCGCTCACAATATATTTAGTGAAAACGGTAGCAGCATTAACACAATCAAGCCTCGATGGTGGGGTTCACAAGTGGACATTTCCAAAAGCTCTGTTCCATGTGGATTACATGCAGTGCAATAATATGATTTATTTTTTCTCATTTATCAGTTCATTACTTATTATAAACATAATTGTTTTGGGCATGAAATAATGAAAACAACCAATATAATATATAATCATTGTAAGATAAATTTGTCATACTCTTAGCGCACAACAACATCTAGAAAATTTCCGAGATTTTCAAATAATAAATTATTTGAAAGCGCTCATAATATACGTGAAACGACAACAACATTAACTCAATCAAGCCTCGATGGTGGGGTTCACAAGTGGACATTTCCAAAAGCTCCGTTCCATGTGGACTACATGCAATGCAATAATATGATTTACCTTTTCTCATTTATCAGTTTGTTACTTATGAAAAACTTATACATACATGAATAAATACATGTGATGACTTTATTTAGATAATTACAAATTTCTTAGGGGTTAACATTAGGGTTGGGTCGATCCACGAGCCGCCTGGCTCGACCAAACCCGCGTTGACCCAGTTCGGGTTTAGGTCAAACCTGTATCTCTTACCGGGTTGACCCGGGTCGGTGAAAATCCAATTCAAACCCGCTTGCCCCGAACCATGAACCTACAACCCAAAGCCAACCCACCCGAACCCTACCCGCCACCCCATGGGTTACGAACCATTTGACCCGCTGGTTGAATGGCTAAAATATCCAGTAAATGGCTGTGCTTGTTTTTTTTTTTGGAGTTTTCTGGATTTTTTTTGATTTTTTGAATTTTGAATTTCGTGAAAGCGCTCATAATATATTTCATGAAACGACAACAACATTAACTCAATCAAGCCTCGATGGTGGGGTTCACAAGTGGACATTTCCAAAAGCTCCGTTCCATGTGGACTACATGCAATGCAATAATATGATTTACATTTTCTCATTTATCAGTTTGTTACTTATGAAAAACTTATATATACATGAATAAATACCTGTGATGACTTTATTTAGATAATTACAAATTTCTTAGGGGTTAACATTAGAGTTGGGTCGATCGACGACCCGCCTGGCTCGACCCAACCCACGTTGACCCAGTTCGGGTTCGGGTCAAACCTGTATCTCTTACCGGGTTGACCCGGATCGGTGAAAATCCAATTCAAACCCGCTTGCCCGGAACCATGAACCTACAACCCAAAGCCAACCCACCCGAACCCGACCCGCCACCCCGTGGGTTACGAACCGTTTGACTCGCTGGTTGAACGGCTAAAATAGCCAGTAAATGGTTGTGCTTGTTGTTTTTCTTTGAGTTTTGTGGATTTTTTTTGGTTTTTTGAATTTTGAATTTTGAATTTGTGTGTGTGTGTGTGTGTGTTGGGGGGGGGGGGGGGGGCTATAAAAATTCTCTAACTTCAATAATTTTTTTTTTCACACCTTACTTTCTTACTCTCTCTACTACTGCTACTCAATTCAATAAAGCTCATTCAACAAAGAAGCAAGCAACAAAGAAATCAACAATTTCGATTGTATTGAATTCTTGTTGATTCAACACCCTCAACTCCGTCTACTACAAACTCTCTCATCAAAGAAGCTCTCTCTTTCCCTCTCTTTCTACGATTACGTGATTATGTCTACTACAAACTCCACCGACTACGTCTACTTCTACTATTATTTTCTCTATCATTTCTATATACAATTATTTGTAAAGTACGGTATCAAAATTTTCCAACCCTCTCAACTCTTAATTTTTTTGTGGCTTTTATTACTTTTGATCATATTTGTTGGTTTTTCGCTACTCTCTATCTATCAACCCTTCTAATTTTGTAGAATTTCTTTTTGAACATATACCTCATAGATTATTTTTTATTTTTTCACATACACTACTAAAACACAATAAATCATTTTTTACATACATTACTACTACAAACAATTTAATTTTTTTACATACGCTACTACTACAAACCATTTATCATGTCTAGATATGTGGTAGCGACCGTAGCTAAAGTGGACAAGAATTCACTGATTCTTCTCGTCGGCCTCCAACAATCTTACAATTAGAACCCGAATATAACCCCACCCTAAACATTGGTTCTCACGATTTTCCTCCACACGACATAGAACATGAAATGCATGATATTGAGACATAGACACAACAAACTGAATCTACACAACCCACTAATAGTAGAAAGACTAAAGGGGAACATAGTGATTGATACAAATTTTATGACTTTATCCCCGACGAGGAGAATCATATTACATGACATAAGATTTGTAAAACTTGTAAGAAGAGATACAAATGAAAGAAGGATGAGAGAACAAATACAATTAAACGACACATTTTAAATGTACACCCCGTACTAGTACAAAACCAACAATCACAACAAAAAATCACCCCTAGGACTGGACAAATACATAGCCACCCCTATGATCCCGAAATTGTTCGTAAGGAAATGACCAAACTAGTAATTAACGATGAGCTACATTTTTCCTATTCCGAGAGTAGGAACATGGAGGCATTTAACCAAAATGCACGAAATTCACATTTTAGAAGAATTTCTAGAAACACACTCCAGGCCGATTGTTTTAAACTTTACAACGAAATGAGAGACGTTTTAATTGCACTCTTGTATTATTTGACTTGTAGATTATCGTTAACTTCATATTGTTGGAAAAGTTGTAACGATATTGTCACGCCCCGCTTCCCAGAATACGGGAACTCAGACACGTAACTGAGGCCCAACGAATGATATAAGTATGCTAACTCATATCATTCATAAGTTGTACCAGTCTCAACTTAACAATATAAAAAAAATGAATCACGACCATGCATAAATACATAATCACATAAACAAGAATAAAATTCAATAACCAAATCTGGAATATAAGAACTTACCGAATAGCTCGAGAGGCTCCTGCTCCAATTGTAGAGAAACTGCTCATCAGTGCCTTCTGGAAATTTTTCTTATGCACCTGTACTTGTTCATCTAAAAAGAAAGAATAATTTGTCCTTAGAGCAAGTACGAACAGCAAGTAGTGAAAACAGAGAGTAAAGGAGTAAGGTACATGAAGGAATATGAATCAAGATCAAATTGCAAAGACAATGATGGTTATAACAATGGTCATAATCAAGTATATACACATATCAACTAGGTCTATTATCAAGTTGTTTCTCCTATCTAGTGCACGTACTACTGCGTCCCATACCACAGGTTTAGTGCACGCACAACAGTGTTCGTTTTAGACTTAGTGGTGGGGTCTACAGAGCGTGTACTCGGTGTATCACGATAACAAGATAACAAGTTCACGTTTCCACAAGTAATCATCCACCTTCCATGTCAAGTTCAAGTAACAAGATAACAAGATAACAAGTTCACGTCTCCACAAGTAATCATCCACCTTCCATGTCAAGTTTCCATGTAACAAGAGGGCCCTACCGAGTACATTTTCTGAGACTATCCACTACTAGGTCAATCATTAGAAACCCCGACTTGTTTAGTATTTTATTATTAAGTCATACATGTACATGCAAGTGGTTATAAGAATATCAAGGGAATGATAATAATGCAGCAACATGATGCATTGCACAATAATAAACAAGAAGTAGTAAATCTAAAATAACAATTCTTTTTATATTATTTTAACTAATTCCTAATATAACTAGGTCGAAACCTCAGTACACGACAGACAAGGCAGCAGGAATTATAAAAGCTATCACGTGTATATATTCATCAAGTGGGTAATTAACTTGCTATTGTATCATGAAATGTATCAAGACTAATGTACAGCAAGTAATGTGAATTTTTCCAGTATACAAGTCAAGTTTATCATGTCAAGTTCAAGTCACAAGATCTCAAGTAACAACATGTATTTAATCACGATGTATTTTCTCATGTACAAGCTTTATTTATTTTATTCATGTCAAGTATGTGTCTAAGCTTGGGTTTGAGTCAATTAATAATAATAAGAAGTCAAGAGTACGTCGGGTTAGCTTGCGTAAACCCTCGATACTCCTAACGGAAGGGACACAAGGCAAATTAGAATAATTGAGATGGAACTACTTGCATAGAGATCAAAAATCTTGAACTAGAATAAATAAAAGAGTTCAAGTGGACTTGCCTTTTTCTTGTAGAAGATCCAATAATTTAATAGGGAATAACGGGATCAGAATCCCGGGGAGCAATCCCAAGAGCACGTGCCAAGAAAGCCCAAACAGTAACAACGAACTCGGCACACAACAGCAAAACAAGAGCTCCAACTCAAGACAACAATCTTCCCTTACCAACCAAACACTAAACACCGATAAATCTCCTACACCCAAAATAGCAACACACAAACCAACCCCCCCTACTTCACAAAACAAAACAACAAATAGCAAAACTCCCCCCAATAGTACACACCCACTGTGGGATCCCCCACACTCCACAAAACAGTATACACCGAACCCAACCAATCGCTGTTTCTCTTCTTCCCAGATGCGACAGAGAGAGGGAGACGGCGATCACGGCGGGGAGCGATAGGCGGCACGGTGGCAGGACTCGAGGTTGAGGCTCGATTGGGCGTCGAGGTGCAGCGATGGTCGATGGCGGGGGCAGAGGTCGACGATGAGGCAGTGCCCTGTTTGCTCCGTAAATATGGGAGATGGTGACAGAAGCGAGGGGCGGCAATGGCGGTTGACGAGTGGCATCGAGGGGTGGCATTACTGACTGGCGATGGAGGGACAACGGGGTGGTTGCATATTCGAGCGGTGGAGGTTGGCGATGACAGCAATGGCGGAAGTCACGAGGGGGCAACAACAGGGTGCCTGGTTGTCGATGGAGAAGCCGATGAGGGTGACGATCAGAGATAGTGGCGATGCTTTCGACAGCCATGGTGGGAGCGAGGAGTTGCAGTGAGTGGTTGAAAGGCAGAGGCAGTCGATCGAGGGAGATGGCGAGGTAGAGGATGATGGCGATGGGTTCTCTGTTGGGTGGAAAAAAAAGGGAGAGGAAGGGAGAGAGTAAACGGGGAGAGAGAGGGGGGGGGGGGGGGAGTTTAATAAAATAATAATTAGAGTAGTGAGTAGTTGGAGATAGTGGGGGGATTGTGCAGTTGAGGAGAATGCAGAGGAATTCGTATACGGTGTCCCTATGGATTTGTGGGTTTGGGTTTAGGGCTAGAGTCCTATAGGAGATGAGATTGGGTTTGGGCAAAAATCCAACAAGAGGTGGGCTACACTTTGAGCTTCAAATGAATTCAAAATAATTAATAAATGATAGTATAGATTAACTTAGGCTTCAAAATAAATAAATAAAAAGTGGATAGACAAGATTCTAGTTTGGAATATAAATTTGGGTTTTGATAGGAGATTTAAAAGAATTTAAATGCATCGGAAAGAATTTATACAAAAATTGAAATACAAGAATACATGGAGAAAAGAAAAGAATGAAAATCCGTATAATCAAAAACAGGGGTTACAGATATTCCAATGATGAGCATAACTTGTCATTAGATCAATAATGATTGGATGATTCAAAAGAGAATTATATTACTTGCCGCTTTGCCGTATTCCCATAGTGGTATGGTTACCGCAATACGTATTTTAGAAGTTTGTGATTTATTTCATATTTGTGAAAAAAATTTACTATTAGTTTTGATAATGTATCTTACAACAATGCTTTGATCAGCACACCGATGAAACTCTACTTTCAATTAAAAATTGTGTACATTTTATTGCTTTGAGTTGTGGTACTATGCTTCAAAATTTTGAAAAATGATGCAAACTTTGACACATACATTTTAGCAAAAATTCCTAGAGATGTTAAACACCGATGGAACTCTACTTTTGATTTACTAAATGTTGTTACTCAATATAAAGATATTATAAACGATTTTTTGTCTTGCAGAAAACATAAAAAAAATTCGAATGACTCCTCAATCATGGTATTTTGCCGAATATTTGTTATGATTTTTGGAACTTTTTAAAACCGCAATTGTGAAGTTTTCTACATCTTATGATTCTATCTCTAATAGTATTTTTATTTCAATAATTACTATGATGCAAAATTTTCAAGACATGATTTCGGATGAATACATTAGTCATATTGTTGTCACGCTTATACAAATTTTTTGAGGTATTTTAATCCTCCTCCTATGTTGTATTGTATTGCTACTGTTATGGATTCTCGTATCAAATTAGTGGGTACGAGGAGTTTGATTGAAATATTTTTTACTTTACTTGGAGATGATTCTGAATATGATTGTAATGAATTTTTAGCTAGCTTTGAATCGACATTGAATAACTTGTATGATTATTATGATAGAACCTTTGCATCTAGAAGTACAACTAGTATAGTTTATTCTTCTTCTACTTCTAAAGGTAGGGGTAAAAGTACATTAGAAGATGTTGCTATTGCTAATTTACTTGCTTGTATTCAATCAAAAAAAATATAGGACTAATGCACCTAATGAATTAAATTGGTATAATCAACAAGATAGTGCGAGTTCTAGTATTAAGATTGAAGTGCTCAAATGCTACAATGGTGGAAAGAACATGAATTTTTTTTCTTCTTATTCTTTCACATATGGCTAGAGATTTACTAACTCCTATCTCTACAATTGCATCAGAAAGTGCTTTTTCTACAAGTGGCAGAGTTTTAACAGATTACAGGAATCGCCTGAAGCCGAATTTGTTGGAGATGCTCCTGTGCACCGTAGATTGGATGAAAACTGAAGACATGACTCAAGAAAAAATGTCATCTACATCAACAAGTGAAAGTAACTCGCCTGAAGTACAACAACAAGAGTAGGGGATTTAGGACGATGAGATCCTAGGTTTAGGTTAAGTAGAGGTGCACGACAGTAGTCCAATGTCATCTCTTCAATCGAACTCTAGGCTATCTCGAACTCTAAATTCTGATTGTCTCCTCAAACATGTAATTCAAAAAATATTGTATGTTCTTTTTGGGTTTCTATTACTTGTATTTGTATTTAAAAAAGTTGTAAAAAATTCATAGAAGTTTTTTTTGATGAACCGGATAGAGCCCGAAAGCTCCAGCCACGCAATCATAATATATTAATAATGAAAAGTACAAACAAAGGGGATTTACAAGGAGTAAACACCAAATAAACAGACAATATAAAATACTGAACTTGACAATGCTGATCGATGGATCACGCAGACTCTAAAAACACGAGACCATACAATCGAGCGAACACTGAGATCCCACCACATCCCGGGATCCTAACCAAGCAGCTGGCGTGAATTAGGAAGCCATCAGAACCCACGGTGATGAAGGGAGGCACACCTCGGTAAGCCAAGTAACCTGGCACCGCGGTCGCAGCGATTCAAGAATACGATCTGCTGAACAATCAGCTCAATATCCAAAAGCCAATCGCATTCAGAACCCGAAGTTGAAGAGTAACAGAAGGCAAATAAAGGAAACAACCACTCAATCAAGAGAGATAAAGAGAGAGCACTACAGTAATCACAGACCCGGAATACAAGAAAGATCGAATCACAGCAAGAGTAATCATCTTAAGGCTAAAAATTAATGAGGCAGAGGTAAGGCACCACTGCCTCCAGTAAAAAACCAGCCGCTAACAAAAAGAACAGCAGAACAACAATAGCATAATGATATTGGAACACTTGAGATAACATAACATCTCAATGAGTCATAGATACTAGCTACAAAACCCATCGCAGGGGAGAGACAAAAAGAACACCACCGCATAACGGGAGAGGCTAAAACAGAGACCGCTAAAAGTCTCAATACCGCAGCCGTCAACAAAAGGCCAATCATTACTCCAGCAGGATTAGTACCATAGATAATCAACAGTAGTAGTAACCGCTGAAGAAGAGAAGCATTAGGCTAACAGTACCTATCCTCTGCAAGAAAGCCAGAGGTCAGCGGTAGGGAAAGGGAATCAGTGACCCACTGCAACATCATCAGCTACTCAAAAAAACCCCGCAAAACAAGGGGATCAAACAGGCATCTAGCCCAAAAATACCAAAAAACAAAACAACTTCAGATGCTTCAATCCTGCGATAATAATAAAATGCAATCAGAACACGAAATGGAGGATTAAGAAAACAGTCCCAAGATACTAAAATGAGAATACACAGAATAAGTTAAATAGCATGTAACGCGCGAAGACAAAGGATTGCTTCATCCAGCCTAAAACCGTGGAGTGCATTTTTAGCTGTTGGCTTTAAGGTCGAAGACCAAAAATTGAATAGAAATACAAATTCTTCGATGGTGGAAAGGGAAGTAGACTCGCACTACCTAAATAGTCTTTTGTTTCTTTCCAACCATAAAACCCAGATGATGATTTGAACCGACAGGTTCCAAGAAAGGCGGTACTTATTGCTAGTAGGGGGACACGACCCGCAAGATTTTAAGTTCGAGGGAAGGGCAGAGACCTCCCAAGCAAGAGAAGAGATTATCCAAAGCGGACGCGAAAATTCGCATGTCACGAATAAGTGATCGGCATCCTCAAAAGCGAATGCACAAAGGGGACAGTTCTGCCCCCATGCCAGATTTCTTTTGTTGAGCACTTCCGCTGTCAGAAGCTTATTGTTGAAAGCTAGCCAGGTAACGATTTTAACTTTAAGAGGGGCACAAGAGTGCCAAATAGCTCCGGCGAAAGGGGAGGAGATGCCTCTAAAATTGAGGAAATTATAAAATAATTTGACAGTGAAGACACTTGCCGAATGCCAATGCCACAAGAAATCTTCCTTGGGATGCCAACCATAATTGTTCAAGGAAGAAAGAAGAGCAGTGATCTGGGGGGTTAAGTGAGGGGGAGGGCTGGTACTGAAAGGGATGGACCAAACTCGTTGAGAGTTAATAATGGTGAAAGAGTCTGCTACCGTAGCACCAGGGTTGGTGGCTAAACGATAGAGCGCTGGATAGGAAGAAGCCAATGTGGCGTTACCGATCCACAGATCGTTCCAGAACAAAGTCTTGGATCCGTCAAAATAGACGTGGGAGATTCCACAGAGGAAAGCGACAGCCGCTTTCCAGATACCTTTCCAGAACGGGGAGGCGAAACGGTGGACTTGGTTGGGAAAGACCCACCAAAGCCCTTGCGAATAGCAATAGGCCTTGATGCACTGAATCCAGGGTAGGTGGTCGAGTTTGAGAAATTTCCAGAGCCATTTGCCCAGGAGCACAATGTTATGGTTGCGCAGATTGAGGACCCCCAGCCCCCCTGCTTCCTTGGAGGAACAGACTAAGGTCCAATTGGCGAGGTGGGAGCCCGGACGGAGATTGGGAGATCTTGACCAGAAAAAGTTACTACGGATTTGGTCAATTCTCTTAATAACCCAGGAAGGGATGAAATAGAAGGACATCATGAAGAGGGGATAGAAGTAAGCACCGAGTTAAGGAGAATGAGTCTGCCTCCTCTAGAGAGCAGCTTGCCCAACCAGACATTCAGTCTGGCCTCCACCCTATCCACCAAAGGCATCCAATCCGCTCTATGCAGTTTTCCCCATCTTAATGGAACTCCCAAGTACGTAATAGGGAAGGAAGCGATGGGACAATTGAAAAAATTAGCGATTTCCAGCTGACGATTAGGTGTTCCTCCCAACCAAAGAACCAACGATTTTTGGAAGTTGATAGTAAGGCCCAAAGCCAGCTCAAACAAATAGAGGAGAAGTTTGAGATTACGGAGCGAGTGCGGGTTAGGTTTTGCAAAAATAATAGTATCATCCACGTATTGCAGATTAAGAATACTGTGAAACAACCGAGATTCGCCCAAGCCATCAATGGCCTGGGCTTCCCGTGCATTGCGCAGAAGTTTACTAAAGACATCAGCCACCAGAGCGAAAAGGAGAGACGATAAGGGATCGCCCTGACGGAGCCCCCGTTTGATTTTAAATTTGTGGCCTTCAGACCCATTGATGAGGATGGAGGAGGTACCAGAGAGAAGGCTGGACTTGATCCATGCAATCCATTTGGGCCTAAAACCCCTAAATGCAAGAATGTCAAGTAGGAAGTCCCAGTTCACACTGTCGTAAGCTTTTTGGAAGTCTAATTTGAGGAGAGTGCCTTCAGAGTTCGTTCTGTGGCAAAAAGAAATAATTTCTTGAGCCGAAGCTACACTATTGAGGATAAAACGATCCTTGATAAATCTGGATTGGGCCGGGTCAATAAGGGAAGGCATAACCACACTGAGCCTCGTGGAGAGAACTTTCATAATAATTTTGAACGTAGTATTAATCAGACTAATAGGCCTAAATTTGGATACCGTGTTCGCGCCCAAAATCTTGGGGATGAGGACAATATGCACATAGTTGATGCGATCAAAAGAGAAATCGCCTTGATGCAGTTCCGAAAACATACGGAACAGATCATCTTTAAGGTAGTCTCAAAACTTTTGGAAAAAGAAGGCAGGGAAGCCGTCCGGCCCAGGCGCCGAATCACTTTTTAAAGCAAACACCGCTTCTTTAATCTCCTCCATGGTGAATGGATCCTCGAGGGACGAGAGGTCTACCAAGGGAGGACCATAAAATGATGCCAGACAAGAGAGATAGCTCGCTGCTTTTGAGAGCCGATAAGATTTTTATAGAACGACAGGAAGGATCGATGAATCTCCACATCAGAGCAAAGGTCAACACCGTTGTCAGAGATCGTAGAGATACGATTACAACGCTGTCTGTGAGATGCAAAAGAATGAAAAAAGGCTGTATTGCCGTCACATTCCTTAAGCCACTGAACCCTGGCTCTTTGAGCCCATTTGATATGTTCCTGGCGAAGGATGTCAGCATAATCTTTTTTACAGGAAAGCCTTTCAGCACGAGCTGAGTCGGAGAGAGGACCCAGCTCTTCCTGTTGATCGATGGCTTCAATCGAAGCAAGAAGAAGATTTTTGAGGAAGTAGGTGTTAGACTGTCTGTTGTATCTCCAGATCTTGCAGCCGAATTTAATGGCATGTAGTTTAAGCAGGATACTCGCAAATCCTGAGAGACCGGCTACTGCGGTTAAGCATTCTTCAATCTGATTGACGAACAATGGATCAAGCAACCAGAATTTTTCAAAGCAAAATTTGCGTTGGTGGGTAAAAGGGAAGTTGGAGTAGAGGGCTATAGGAACATGATCAGAAGATGGATTAGGGAGAGCCTTGGAAAAGGTATTTTGAAACTGGTTGATCCAATTCTGTGAGACCAGAAAGCGGTCCAGTTTGGCCAATGAAGGCGATTGGCGCTGGTTGGACCAAGTAAACGATCTACCATTGAGGGGAATGTCCGTTAACTGCATATTCCGAATGCAATCGTTGAAATGGAATAATTGGAGATCGACAGGGGATGATGATGATCTTTCGAAGGAGAATCTGGTGACATTGAAGTCTCCACAGAGGAAACAAAGATCATTAGAGTATGATTGGAGCGATCGGAATTCGTCCCAGAACAGGGGACGCCCTTCAGCAGATGAAGGACCGTAAACCGAGATTATCGTAAGGGAGCAATTGAGGAAGACCACAGCAGCTTGGTAATGAGAAAATAAGTAAGCCGATGGTAGGAAATGAGGGAGAAGACTGATTCTTTGAAACCCAAGAGAATGCCTCCCCGCGATCCAATAGCGTCTAGGGAGATCCATTTAGTGATAATGGATCCGCCTATCGCACAATAGATGGCCGGGGAAGGAGACTCAATCTTAGACTCTTGGATCGAGATAAGGTCACAGTTAGAAGAACTAATTAATTGATAAACCGCCCTTTGTTTGACAGGGCAATTGAGGCCCCGAATATTCCATGAAATACTAATCATTAACACTGTAATGCTCACGCACTCTGTTACGTTCAAGTAGCCTGATAGAAGGGATAAACGACAGGTTGTCTGACTCGAGCTTGAAGCCCAAATGGCGCACTTGTAGGGCCAATTGGTCATCAGACCAATGATCGAATTGGGAGTGGAAAAATGAACCTAGGATCTCAGAATCTTGATTCGACATGGAGGGACAAGGTAAGTCAAAAGGAGAAGCAGAGGTCGCTGTGGGAGAGAAGGTATTCCTGTTAAAAGGAGAACACACGGCCTTTTTTGCCCGAATCCTAGCACCAGACCTAATAATACGAGAGAATCGACAGTAGTCCAGGTCGGCTTTGCAAGCCGCACCTATATACGACTGAACAGGAGCCCCGATGGGGATGTCCCTGTTCGAGACGAGCGAAATCGGGGCCAATTGGTCAACAATAGGAGAGGGGGAAGATGGGGAAAGGGTGTCAGAAAACTGAGGGGGTGGCGCCAACCACCTCCGATCACTAGCGATTTCGGAGGGGCAAGATCCCTTGCCGAAATGAAAAATGTCCCACACAATCTCCTTCGCAGAGAGCGGGAGAGAGAGAAACGAAAGAAGAAATGGCCGTAAAGAACGGAAAATAGGCCAAAAAAACAGCATTTAAAAAATTGATCCCCATTATGAACAGTACAATATCCATTGAAAAAGTTTAACGAGACACTGAAAACAGTTACCTGCTTAGCCGATGGCTCCTGCTTGAGATCCAAGACCTCTTCGTCTAACAAATCGTCCTGCTCAATCCAGCTATCGCCTTTAGAAGTGGAAAGAGGTTTGACCTTTATCGGCGGAAGGCGGGGATCCGAGGCGCGAAGGCCTGATCCGTGCGCTTGCTTGGTGAACTTATCCCAATCAGCCCCATAGTGCGGGTTGGGCTCCCACGCTGGCCATGGGGCAGAAGATAAAGGTTGCTTGGGAGAAGAGGCGGAGGCTGAGGGATGGGAAGAGCTAGGGGCCCTCTCCGGGAAAGGGTACTTGACTGGGGACACTTGCGATTTTGACAATGGGGCAGTCCCTGGCTTCACCGAAGCAATAGCGGGATTGATCCAGACAAGATTAGGAGCTTTAGATGGGGAGATCTTAGGGGCGGAGGAAGTAGCTGCTAGCTTGGGGGAAGGATGAACTTTCTTTCTCGCCGCAGTCTTAAGGGTACCCTTCCATGAGGGTCTCGATGAAGAGGAAGAACCCGGGTGGAAGGATTGATTGGAAGGAGCAGACTTAGAAGAGGTCTTCGAGGGGGCTGCTGAGGGAAGTGGGGGAAGACCCAGCGGAATCATCGGGTCGTGGTATTGAACAGTAATAGTGAAGCAGTTGAATTCGTCGATAAGAGAGTAAGCCTCAATGCGATCAAAATTGCTGGGGATGCGAAACAGCGCATCCACTTGAAGACAACATGATGCCAGCTTCGTAGAGGAGGAAATGCTGACAACCTCTCCAATGCATTTTGACATTATGCCAACCAAACGTTAGGAGGAACAACACGGAGGTAGTCCAATGAGAGTGACTTTTGAAGAGATAAAATCCAGGGAACGCGATGGTGGGTTAAACTGAACCCACTTACGAAAGGATAGAGATATCGATCCAATCGCAAGAGAAGAGTTGGAGATCAATTCCTCAAGAGTTTTGGGGGAAGGACAACGAATCACCACGTCCCCGTTGGAGCAGGAGCTGATAACCCAGTCCCAATCTTTCTCATTACAAGATTCACTGAGGAACGAGTTAAGAGTAAAGGAAGGGATCGAGCCCCCAGAGAACAATACCGCACTGTAAGTATCGAAGAACTTGAGTCGATCCGACAATTCCAAATGTGAGATGAAGACCTGGGTAATGGATGACTTAATGGGGGGGGGGGGGATTTGGCTTCTGGATAAATAGGCGGTACCGAGGAAGAAACTCCTGAGATGCGGTTCTCAATCGGGGGGGGGGGGGGGGGGGTGGGAGGAGAGGAGAAGAAATGGCCTCCTTCTGTTTCTGGGGCTTGCGCGCTTGCTCCGCAGCTAGCTTGCGCTGCAGCGATGGGAAATCTAGGGCCGAAAGAACTTGTTCGGAAATAGGAGCTCCAATCGTGAGCCCTAGCAATCGCTGGAGCGCAAAACAACGGGAGCGGTCGTGGCCATATTTCAGACAAAAGAGGCACTTCATTTTGAGGGTGCACAAACTTTTGACGTGTCCCGCTTGCAAGCAGTTGAAACAGAGAGAGGAAGACCGAAGCGAGTTAAGGGAAGAGGAAGGGGTAGCACTGAGGAGACGGGAGGAAAAGAGGCGGGAAGCGGAGGTATCAGAGCGTTCCCGAAGATTCTCGATAATGGGCTTCGTTAATGTTGACCCAACTTGGGCCAGAGGGCCTGGGAGAGGTTTTTTATTTTTATTTTTTTTATTTTTTACGACCTCTACCCAAGAGCGGTCCATGGCCCACCCAATCTGACAGAAATGGGCTTAGAAGATAAACCCACCGGGGGTAATGGAAGTAAGATGCCGGAGTGAACGGAGCGACCAACAAGTAAAAATTCATAGAAGTTGAAAGGAATAATATAAACAATTTTATTTCACTCTTATACTCTAATACATTTATACTTGTTGTATTTTTTTTAATTTTTTGTTAAAAAAAAAAGAACCAGATTAAACCGGGCCAACCCGAGATCCAGCCTGACCCGAAACGGGTTCGACCGGATCGAATTTTACAATTTCGAACCTGGGCCGGTTAAAGTCGTAACCCAACCCGAGCCCATCTGAAACTCGAGTCGACCCGAGCGGTTTTGACCTGACCCGGCCTGATGGACCGGAATGCCACCTCTTATTAAACATAGAAAAGTCCCAAGACACGCGGCCACTTCCCTTTGGCTGTCTGCACCATCTATGTCACTTCAAACCCCATTGTTTATGCATCGAAGCTCAAACTCCCCATCTGCTTCCCCCATCGCTCCTCTGCTCGCCGGCGATAAAGTCGAAATTCAGAATTCAAAAAAAGGTTAAAATCTCAAATCATCCTTAGTCAATTTCTTAATCATGTTCATGTTTTATTCCGATAATTCTCGATTGGCAATCGATTGATCTCTAAACCCTAATCGGTTGTTCTAATTGGGGGAAGATTCGAACCCGAATTCTGTTCTGGGTGAAAAAGATTCCATCTTCATTGTCCATATGTAGAATTTTTCATGATTTTTTAAAAAAAGCTTATTATATAGTTGAAGATTGGGATCAGTACTGTGCTGCTGCAGGTATTTCTTAATGTGCCTACTAAAGCGATAGATGTATTGGATTTCTACTTGTAGTTCAATTGGAACGAACAGTTTTGATATGTATTATCACCTAATTTAATATTGGAAAAAATTCATATGATCCATGAATGATTTGCGTTGAAATGTGTCTTGTGTGAATTATTTGATTGGCACAATCTACAAAACAGATCAAGTAGTGGGTAAGCCCACTGGTTCATAGACCATGGTTCATATGATTTTTTTTCCCTAAAAATTGGTAGAGTTAATTATAACAGTATGTGCGAGCTAGATTACATGTAGAAATCCAAAACATCAGGAGTACTCATAGCATTTTTCTATCTGAATATATGTTGTTTTGAATGTTGAATGTAAGTTCCCAAAGTTCCTACTTCTAATCTAGAAAGAGTTGTAAAAGAATGTGAGGCGGCAACACAGTGAATAAGAGTGGTCTATCTTAAATGTTGGTAGTAGTTCACTCCGATGAACTATGAACTATCAACATTTTCTTTACTCTAATTGTGTTATCTGCAGGTGTTCTCTATCCCTTGGATCAAATTTTGAAGTTTCTCGCTAGCCCGTCATATTTATAGTTCGGAGGTCTTGATCGTCATCTATACCTTTAAGGGGCAGAGAAAATATAAGGTTTGAGGTAGAGAGAAATCATAGAACTTTGAAATTTTTGCTTAAAGGGAAACACCCATATCGCTTAAGTATTTAGTCCCAACAATGCTTCTTGCCTACTTCCTTAAATTTGTTTCTTCTTTCTTTTGAGATGATTATTTCTGTTTTTTTTAATATTTTATTTAAGCCAAATGGTTCTCCTTCTTCTTCTATAATAAATTCTTATCATTCTGTGGTCAATGTACAGATGGTGGTATCATTGAGATCTGTACTTCTTCTAATGCTAGGTCTTTTATCTGGATTTCCGTCAACTATTGGGTTAAGATTTGTAATAGATAGGGATGAGTGCTTCTCTCATTCAGTTCCATATGAAGGGGATAAAGTTCATGTTTCCTTTGTTGTGATTAAATCTGATACTCCCTGGCACTATGGTGATGATGGTGTTGATCTTGTGGTATGTATCTATTTTGTGACAGAATCTTGATGTTATTCATTTGTTCTTATTAATTTCACTCAAGCAGAAGATGTAGATTATATTTTTTGATTTGATTGCTTATTTAAAAAGGTGAACATAATTTTCCTTTTCATAGTTGTTCTATCTAAGTAATTGTGTAGCTTAACTAACTTAGGGGCATTGCTGATTGCTGGTAAGATCGTCCTTGAGAACAATGTTTCTTATTATCAACTGTTAAAATTGTAATAGATTAAGTGAACTTAATAAACCAAAAGTCTTGGAATAATTTTGTGTTAATCTGGGTAGAGAACGAAGAGAACAGATTTAAAGTTCACACCTGCATAATATCTCTTGAGAACACACTGAGTCACATTGAGTCACACTGTCCTGAAGTATTAGAGATGTGTAGTTACAACTTGAAGCTGACTGTTCATGCTGGATTAACAAAGGACATTCCCAAATATTTTGTTGGGCTTATAATTTTTCGTTCCTATTTTAGATTTACCCATGAAAGGCAGCTAATTAAATAGATGAGATGAGTATTGTAAAGATGAGATGAGTATTGTTTCATTTACATGATATACTAACTAATTTGTATTTGGGTTTACCAGGTTAAGGGTCCCACTGGAGATCAAATTTATGACGCTCGTGATAAGACAAGTGACAAGTTTGAATTTATAGTTCAGAGGAAAGGGGTCCACCGTTTCTGCTTCACCAACAAATCCCCATACCATGAAACCGTCGACTTTGATGTACACATCGGCCATTTTTCTTACTTTGATGAACATGCAAAAGATGGTAATCGTTGTGCTCCTTTTTTAAAAAAAATCATGACTTTGTGCTCCTTTTTGATCTAGGTTTTTTTTGGTATTACCACATCTGAAAAGTCATCCACGAGCGTTTAAAAAGTGCTTTTGTCTGAAGATTCTTTGAGAAGTAATATATTGACTTTTTCCATGACATGGCAGAACTCATTAACATCTATGTTGCTACTTATTTTGGTGTGGGAGCAAACAGATAGTGAGTTTATATTTGAAGAAAACTACTAAAGATATAACATTTGATTGTTGTCGTAAAAAGTAGTTAGAGCTCCCGAAAGTAGATCTTGATCGTTGATTGAACATCGTAATCTCAATCCGACGATTGCTAACGCGGCTGATGGACCTGCAAAAAGGCTGAAACATCGGGGATGGCCCCGACGACAGATCCTCCGACGTTCAAGTCAGAACCAGAGAGAGAAATTGTCAATTTATTGATTACATTCTGACTGAGGAGGGGGGAGGGTATTTATAGGCCGGAGAAATAGTTTAAGAGATTCATATGGATCCGTTAGATTGATATGAATTCTTTATCTCCTGTTAATTCTTCAAGAGATGAGACTCTCATGTCTGGAAATAAGAGATTTGACTTACAACCCTTTTGGGCTCGCCGGCTAGGTATCTCTTCCAGTGGGCCTAGTCGCTTTTAATGAACTTGAAAGCGGTCCATGTCTTATAGATGAGACTGAAGAGGGACCAGATATGTTAAATAGGCCCGTGAAGGCTAATCTGCCTGTAGAAGCTTTATGATCTGCTGGAATCTACGGCTCTGATTTGCTGTGATTTTTACCAGTATCAATCTCTAATGATGGGTTCCCCAATATCATAGAAAGAGTTTGTGTACTACAAGTAGTATGCGTACTATATTCCAAACCAGTGACAGAGCTAAGAAGGGGCAGGTGGGCAGATGCACCCCCACTTTGCCAAACCCCCCCTAATTTTTCCAAATTTCACCCTTCGAAAAAAAATAAACAAAGTTTTCAAGTTGGCCCCACCTTTGATTTATTACTTCAAAAAAAGAAGAAGAAGAAACAAACAAACTGGTGAAGAATAAAACAGAAAAGAAGAAGAAAAGAATTATTATTATTATTATTATTATTATTATTATTATTATTATTATTTTGGGCAAATGGAACAATTTATGAATTTGTTGTCAGCTACGCCCCCAACTAAAAATTTCTGGCTTCGTCCTTGTTCCAAACACTTCAGTTTTACCAAATATCTTTGGTTTGTCCACACTGCTTCTAGCCTTGTAGACTCTTGAGTTCAAAAGGTTTTTCCCGGCTCTCAAAAAGTAATATTATAGCCAAGCTTCAGATTTTTACGTAGGGACAAAACACTTCTCCAAATGCCTAAAAGCAATGCTTCAGATGTTGTGAGAGAGAGAAGTTAATATATATATATATCGAGAAGTGCTTGCCTACACACCTTTGTGGATACTCTAAAGTTCTTTTTGCTAATGTCTTTTACAATTTTATGCAGAGCATTTGAACCCTTTATTGGAACAAATTGGAAAACTGGAAGAGGCTCTTTACAACATACAATTTGAGCAACACTGGCTGGAAGCACAAACAGACCGCCAAGCACTTGGTATGTTTCTCCCTCCCCTGTTATTGATAACTGTGGCATGATAAAATTAATGATACCCACATTTTATTGTGTTTTTTATTTTTTTAATAATGAATTTATATGATGGACAAAAATAAATAACCTTAAAAATGACCAGTTTTATATGTTAATTTTTTTGGTGAATATGGTTTAGGCCCCTCATTTGACTTTGAAGTTTTAATAGGCCGCATGACCTTTTAACTACTATAAACCCCTTAAACTAAAAGAAAAAAGAAAAAAATGTAAATGCCCTTTTTTATTTTTAAAATGAACATTGGTACCCCTAAAGTTAATAAAATTAAAAAAACTCCTCTCACAACACAAAAATAGTACAAAATTAATGAAAACTGTACAATACAAATAAAAACAGTATAAAACTCATAAGAAAAGTACAGAACTCTGAAGAATACTATAAAACGCTCAAGAACAATACAAAACTCACAATAATGATGCAAAACATTAATTTCACAGAAAGAATACAAAGAATATTGAACTTAGAAAAACAGTACGTAACTCTTAAGAAACAACACAAAACACGAAGTTCACAGAATTAGTACATAACTTACGAAAACAATACATAACTCAATATTTTTGAAATTTAACCCAAAGAATGCAAGATCTACAACTCTAAAAGTTGAATGCCTATCCTTTTTTCACCAATATTTGGGAATCGTTGGATTTGACAAAGTCCAACCAAAGATATAAAGATCCACTACAAATTTTTTACATAAACCTTCTCCATCTTCCATACTAGGTTTCAGAGAGATGGGTTCTTTGAAGTGGCAAGAAGGGTTTTGTAGATGGAGGAGGAGGTGGAGATTTAAGGGGTGGAGGGTGGTGGAGGTTTGACATTTATGAAAAAGAAGATGAAAATCTCAATGATGATGATGAAGAGGTTGACAACGAAAGGGGTTTAGACTCTTTAGAGAATGAGATCTAGATGAGAAGGAGAAGGCTGATGCATAGGGTAGTCTAGGAATAGGGAAAGAAAATAATGGATGGATTGGTATAAAAGACCCTAAAAGATAGTATTTTTAATTTCAGGGGTTTATTGTGGATGTCAAAAGTCAAGAGGCCTACAAAAGGTCAAAGTCAAGTGAGGGGCCTAAATCATATTTACCAATTTCTTTCTATTTTTCTTTCTTTTGTTCCACTGTCTAGTTTAGTATATTGTGCACCTGTTAACCCGAGATATTGACAATAGAAGTAGCTTAGAAGATGTTTCTTTTCCCTTTTAGAGAAGTTCATGATATTCATGAAATCTACTAGAATAAAAATGTCAAGTTTTATCTGCATTGAAGTGTAATCTTATTGAAAGTGATTTAAGTAAAACATCAATTTCAAAATGGCTAAATAGCGATATACAGCCCTAAAAGCTTGAGCCAAAGACAAGAAACTACTGCATCTTGCATTGATATGCATAACCCCCTCCTAAACTTATGTGTATGATAATAAAACCTACCTTCCATCAATATGCCATTAGTTCTGGCATCAAATGAAGTTTTTGTAAAATAAATTACCCTATACCGTTTTATTATGTAGATCTTTTAAGAGGCATAAATTTTAGAAGTTCCAGTTACCCCCTTTTGCTTTTGTATGTGATATTATATTGAAATATGTTATCCTCTCTTTTCTTTTTCTCCTTCCTCCAGCTAACCTCTCCACCTCTCTTCTTTCTTTTTCTTGGTTTCCCCGTTTCCTCAATTACCCAAAATCCATTGACTCTGGATCCAGTAACCATTATGATCATTGCTGTTCTTTCTTTTTCAAGCAGTCTCCATATGAATGGGGATTAACCATTGGAAACAAGAGGAAAGATATCCTTCTCAAAATTATCGTTGTTGGTTGCGACATTGGCATAGAGGTGGAATTGGTACGTGGAAGGTATTACTTGTTGGAAAAATGAGGAGCTGGTTGTGAGGTCGAGGGACAGGGTGATGATGGTGCATCAAGGACGAGAATAGGGCCAGGTTGTTAATGGACCTGTGGTAGCGGTTGCCTCCTTCCATTACAGTAATGAGGAAGGAGTGTGCATACTAGAGGAAGGAAGTGAACCAAGGGGATTGATTAATTGTTGGGAATTTAACAGATGTGGCAAAATTGACATTTTACCCTCACACATTTACCCTCACCATTGCCACCGTAGGATTGTTTCCATGGGAAACTCTAGTTCAAGGGGATTACAATTATTAGCGAAAAGTATATAGTTTCTTGATTTGGTCTCAAATAAAAGGTTAGTTTCAAGTAGTTTATCCATGTCAAAATGTCAAAACTTAAAGCTTGATATATTTTATTAGGCTTAAAAACTTATTTGTCCCCTTCCACTCTAAAGCTATATAGCCTAAGATTTGTTTTATTTTATTTTTTGCATGCGTTGTTGCAATTTCTGACTTGACTGCCTTATCTGAAAGCTATTTCTTCGAAACGAATCAATATATTCTGTCTTTAGTATTATATCAAGAGAACGGGTGTTTGCCTGTAACCTTTGTATGTGCACAATCAAACATAACTAGTGAGCCCTTTCCATTTCTTTTTCTTGCAGACTTGGTGCACATGTCCAAAACCATGTATTTAACAGACTCCACTATCTTTATCTATATTATTACTAGACCTGAAAGTGGGGTTGTAGTAGGTGGTTTGAACATTGTTTTTGTGACCTCACTGGCCTGACACATTATGTGCCTTACATCTGTATAGATCATACTCATTCTAAATTTATGTCAATTACCGTGCATTGGAACATTAAATGAGACGAAAAGGGAAACACATGTATCGCACAAAATCATCTAGTTCAATTAACCAAGGATCCCACTCCAAAAAATATCTTTGAATGCATAAGGAACTAGCGTGGACAATTTGATCAAGGATCAAAGGGAGATTATGAAAGGGGAAAAGGGAATTAAGAAAAAGTAGAGAGGTCAGAGAAGAAAGAAGGAAACATGTTGACAACTTGTCAAGATGCACTAAAACATTCGTTTTTCATATTTAACTCAACTATCTATTAATATTTAATAAGATGGCACAACCCTCTATAACTGATATAACATATGGTCTGAGAAAACCAGTATTCCTGCCTTAACTAACTTGTCCAAATATATAAAATAATTAACTTTAAATCAATGATATCAATATATATATATATATATATATATATATATATATATATATATATATTTTTTGTTCTTCTTGAATCATAAGAAATAAGAAAGTCCCAGTGGATTATCAATATTTTGTATTAGTGATCTTTTCCAGAGCAAGGAAATCCTAACCTGTCTGCCATAAACCCTAGAAAGTGAGCCTGAAAACCAGTGAAATTATCTATTGTCTAGGCATAAATAATCCTGAAATGGTAATGGTGGCTATAGGATCTCATTTTGCACGGGATATTTTTTTCGAAATAAAAAGTAACAAATAAATCATCTCAGCGCAAGGTTTCTTTTTGTGATGTTTTGCCACAGTGAATGAAGGAATGAGCAGGAGAGCAATTCACAAGGCACTGTTTGAATCTGCAGCCCTTATCGGGGCCAGCGTTCTCCAAATTTATCTTTTGCGTCGCCTTTTTGAGAAGAAGCTGGGCACCTCCCGAGTTTAAGTTCTTTCCCTCTTCCTTGGTAAAAAATTTTAGAGTACTACATTCGGATTTGATGTATGGAGTTCATCATTTGATGTATGGTGTTCAGATGTGTAGTTCAGACCTCACAGGAATACTCTTCCAGCAACTTTCACTGAAATATTTTCAAGATCAAGTTTGTAACTTTTACTGAGAATTTTATGGTACTCGTCTGTTGTATGAATGAATTATTTAGATTACAGGAAAGTGGTACTCCTTTTCTAGCATAATTATTAAAAAAAAAATAAGTGGTAGCCTAGTAGGGTCCAGCACCAATTTGTTTTTCCCTTGTTTTTGTATGTTCCAATTCAAGTCTTATTGGCGATCAGTGCAAATATATGCAGTTGGTTGACGTCGTGCACCGTTGGACTCATGTTTTTTTTATTTATTTTTCTTGAAGGAAAGGTGGAATCTGGCCACCTTGTTGCATTAATAAGAGATTAATAAAATATACTCAGAAAACTGAGCCTACTACAAAGAAACCCGTCGGACTCATGTTAATCACTCACCTATGTTGATATTGTGTTTATGCTCAGCTAGTCCGGATCGAAAAGTATGGGGTTGGTAAAAGATGGCAAATTCAGTGTATACATTCTAAGTGGTCTTCCATAATCTGGAAAACAAAAGCACCCCCTCAAAATTAAAATTTTCCTCTGGCTTGTACTTAATGATGACATTTTGACTAGAAAATATCTGGCTAAACGTCAATTACATATAGTGACATCATGTGATTTATGTAATATTTGTTCCTGGAATGTCATTGAAGCAAAACGGTTTTGGTTGAAGTTTTAAAGGCACTTAATACAAGTGCGTATCCCCTAGTTTACGATGATCTATGAGTTGGTCTTAAGTTCTTTGCCGAGGGAAGGGGAGATAAGAGACACTTGGTACATCACTATAGCTGTCACGACTTAGGTTCTTTGGCTCGATAGAAATAACATTTACTTTCATGTGACTTGTAATAGTATTTCTAGCAATTTAACTTATATTATGCATCTCATTTTCTTTTAGGCCAATGCAGCAACTTTGGGACTGAGAGGAAGGATTGCCAGAGCCTTCCAGGTAGAGGAGTATGATGATGAGGAGGTTGTGATTGAGCCGACCCTAGAGTGAGCTCCAGTGTTGGAAGACCCCAACCCTCCAGGGATTTGTTGGAGGGACTCCATATGTTATGTTTGTACTCTTTTTATTTTACGTCTATTGCTTTTGTTGGACCCTCCTATGTTAGTTGGAGGTACTATGTGTTATTTTCTGTTTTGTACTTTTCTCAATGTCAAGCCCCGCTTCCCAAAATACGGGTATACGAGTCCGTGACGAAGGCCCAGTGAATGATATTAATATCATCCATAAGCTGTACCAGTCTTAACTCAACAACATAAAAAGAAAGAATCGCAACCACGCAGATAAATATGATCACATAAACAATAACTGAGATAAAAACATGCAGTAGTCAACATAATAACCAACAACTGAAAATAAACAACAGTTACGAGTCAACAAAGCCCAGGATACAAAGTTCAACAAAGCAACAATGCGAAAAAAGAATAACATGGAAGAAGATAATTTATTTTAAAGCAGCTCCTGCTCCAATCCTAGAAGAACTGCTCACTAATGTCTCCTGGCAAATCTCCTTGTGCACCTGTAGTTGGATCAACTAGAGTGGAAAAGAAAATGTCCTTAGAGCAAGTATGGACAGCAAGTAGTGAAAAGCAAAGAGTAAGAAAATATGGTACATCAAGGAATATGAAGCAAGATCAAAGTTCAAAAGCAATAACAATGTCAATAAACAATGGTCAAGTGTACAAGTGTCAACTTAGATTTATCAGCATTTTATTTTTCCTATCTAGTGCACGTACTACTGTGTCCCATACTACAGGTTCGGTGCACGCAAAACAGTGTACATTTTAGACATAGTGGTGGGATCTACAGAGCTTGTACTCGGTGTAATAAGATAACATGATAACAAGATAACAAGTTCACAATTTCACAAGTATTTATCCACCTTCCATGTCAATAGTACAAGTACACAAGAAGGGCCCTACAGAATACATTTTCTGAGATTATCCACTACTAAGTCAACCCTTATTAACCCCGACTTGTTTAATATTTTATTATTTCATTCATGATCATGAAAGTGTGTATACGAGTATCAAGGTGACGATAAGAATGCAACAAAGTGATATAGTGCATGATAAAATACAAGTAATTGTGAATCTGAAAAGAGCAGACACAACAACACTAAAATAGCAGTAACTCACAAACCATAACTCGAAATTCAATTCTGTCAAAACAGCAGTAAACTAGACATCTGGAGCTACAATTCATATTCAGTAAGTTTTAGTTGATTCTGATTGTAACTAGGTCTTTACTCTAATCTTTATAGGTTAACGGTTATGGCAGCAGCTTACAGTCAAAACTTTATGGGTGAAAACTATGTGTAAAATCAATATAAAAATTTACAAAAATTAGGAATGGATCCTAAACATGTCTACTAAGTTTCTGGAGAGTTTCATGACATTACACTACTGTTATCATGGTGTTTCAACTGAAAGTTGTGTCGGTGTTTCAATAAATTGCAATCTGGAAATTACAGACCAGCAGTGACTAAAACTGCGATATCTCACAGCTTATAGATAGAATCTAGATCCGTCAAGTGTTCTGGAAACTAGATTCATTAGGCTACAATTCTCTTTTATATGGTTTTGGTTGATTCCTATTGTAACAGGGTCGAAACCTCAGTACAAAACAGAATAGGCAGCAAGACATAACAAAGGTCATCATATATATTTATCAAAGTGAATAATCAACATGTTCTTGTTATCACGCAATGCATTAACATTAAGGTACAACAAGTTGAGATGAAATTCTACTGTATACAAAACAAGATTATCATGTCACGATTCAATTCACGAAATCTCAATCAATCAACTATTCATATCATTATATATTTTTCATATGCAAGTTCTAGTCAATTTGTTTATGTCGTGTGTATATGCAAGTTTGAGTTTGAATCAATGGATATTGGCACGAAGTCAATGATACTTCAGGTTAGCTCGTGTAAACCCTCGATATCCCAATAGAAAGTACACAAACAATATTACGATAATCAAAAGAGAACTACTTGTGGAGGAGATCAATAATCTTGAACTAGAAAAATAAACGAGTTCAAGTGGACTTGCCTTTTGTGTGAGAGATTCAAATAACTAGAATAACGGGATTAGAATCCCAAGCGACGAACCACGAGAACACGAGCGAGACACATGCAAAATGCCAAAACAGCAAGATCCATAGCAGATCCAAAGCAAACAGCAACACAACTTCCCTCCACAGTGGATCCAACTAAAGACATCATACACCAGTGCCAAAGCAGAACACCAAACAACAGACACACCAAGATCAGATCGCAACTCACCCAACAGCAAACTCCAGAACTCGGATCCGCTACGCCCAGAACAGCACACACCAAAAGCAACCACTCACTGTCCATCTTCTCCACTCGACAGAGAGAGAGAGAGAGTTGGCGGGAAACGTCGGTGAAGGCTGGCGGCGTTGCGGCGAGGGCGACGATGACTGGTGGGGATGCTGGCTGCGATGCTGCAATCGGGAAGCGACGGCAGCGGCAAAGGGCAATGGCGGTGCTTTGTTTCTCTTTGACGAAACAGAGGAGGCAAAGACGATGGGGGGCTAGGGTTCTGCGGTGGTTGTGGGGGTGATCGGAGGGGGAGAGGGTGATGAAGAAATGGTGGCGAGGATGAGACGTCAAGGAAATGGGTGCAGGCGAAGGGTGATCGGATGGCGAAGAATGGGTTCAGCGATGATGAAGACGACGGAGGGAAAGATGGCACAGGGATGAAGATGTTGCGCCCCGAATTTCTAATATAATATCTTAGAAAATACGTGGCACAATCCCATCATCAACTTCAATGTAATAGTACACATAGTCCAAAAACACAAATAATTTTATTCTAAACTTTTATTACATCAACCTTTACAAACACAGCGGAATACAAAACACCTTGAATTACAACATTCTTTTTACAACACTTCTTTTTACAAGGTTTACACAAAACTCTATTACTTCAGTTTATCTCCAAAACTATCTCAAGCATCCCAACCTCCAAACTCTAAGCAACAACATGTAACACATGAGGCTAGAGATGATCCATAACCCCCAAAACTAAAGGGGTCAGCCATAAATGGTGTGAGTGACATAAAAACATACAACATAATTAAATCATAAAACATAAAGTCATCAACAGCATGTATTAACAACAAGGATAAATGAATGAGAAATAACAAAGATGTAAAGCATGAAAACATCATGGAATGAAAATAACAAGTGATGCTAGACTAAGTGTCAAGTGTAGAAAAACTGGAAAACACAAGCATAAAACCAAGTCAAGAAAATACAATTCTATATGCTGACTCTCTAATGCGTACTTGTCGGAGTCTATGCATCTCATTCTACATAGGTCCGGTGCAAGCCCTTAACGTCTCCACATAATAGGGTTCAATCTCCGCTATGCAACTAAAACTAACCCGATGACTACTACGAGATAAAGGTAAACTAACACATGTGCGTCGCCTTGCTTCCGGAGATCAATCACTCTCAACATCGTAGATCGGATACCCGGCTATCAATCACTATCAGTGACTCTCAATACCGTAGAATATACCCAACCCCGGAGATCAATGACTCTCAACACCGCAGAACATACCGAGGTCCATAACCCATGTTCTCGTTCATCATATCACCACTAGTGCATGTCCTTATCATTAGGGTTTATTAATTACTCAACGAGTTTCCTAGAGTTGGTGTACCCTACCGAACTTAACTCAGCAACTGAACAACTGAAATGCCTCGACAAGCCCAAACTTAATTAACTCAACTGCCGGTATACTAGGGTCACACACACCCTCTAGAGACTCAAACTCAAATGTCTAAACCAAACTTCCATCATAAATTCTCAACTTAACATCTTGATAACATAAGTTCAATAGAAGAAAAGGTACAAGTAGTTATAGATCAAAATATTCAACACCGCAGATCGGATACCCGGCTATCAATCACTATCAGTGACTCTCAATACCGCAGAATATACCTGACCCCGGAGATCAATGACTCTCAATACCGCAGAATATACCCGACCCCGGAGATCAATCACTTTCAACACCGCATATCGGATACCCGGCTATCAATCACTATCAGTGACTCTCAATACCGCAAAATATACCCGACCCCAGAGATCAATGATTTGAAAGAACGTTCATAGATATGATATAAGGATACATCAGTACCAGTCGACTATAGAAAGTATAAGTCAACTGTCCAGAAGGAAAGTTCCATGATTTTAAGAAAATAAACTAAGGGTTATAAGTTGACGTATAAAAGACATAAGTCGACTTACCAGAGATTATAAGTCGACTTAAAAAGTCATAAGTCGACTTACCAGAAAATATAAGTCGACTTAAAAAGTCATAAGTCGACTTACCAGAGATTATAAGTCGACTTACCAGAGAGAAATTCTAGAAATTTTCAGGAAAATATTCTAATTATACCAGTCGACTGAAAAAGGGGTCTAAGTCGACTGTCCAGAATGAATTTTCAAGAAACTAAGAACACAGCAGCCGGGTCGTATCAGTCGACTGAAAGGTCTGCCAGTCGACTGTCGGCCTACAGTCTGCATAGTTTGGTTGTACATGATAATCAAAATTAGGTTTTTTCAAAAGAAATCATTGTTTACTAAAATAATTTGTATTCAGGTAAAAATGACATTCTCAAATAATCCTCATTATAGATACAATTCCTCAAATCAACCAATATCTCAAAACTTAATTCTCATGTTCCTAATTCCTAATTCTTCCATTAGGATTTCTCAATACTGAATTTCTTTCACAACTCATAACCAAAATCTGATTTGTAATCACAAGATCCAGATGTTCATCCATCCAATCCCTTATTGTCATAGTCATACTCAAATCTTAAACATGCTTTCTAGCAATACAAACAACAACCATTGCATCGCTCACACGCACAAATACACTAAATAAACAAGCATGTCAAAACAAACAACAAAACAATCATTCACATAAATCAACAACAAAACAAAGTTCATATCATTCACCTAAAACATACACAAAGCAAAACAATATGTCACTCACCTTAGAAATGAAGAGATCCGACAAGAAAGTCTCCCTTTTTGCGAGATCCAAAATCCTCCTCTTCAATCACCAAGAAGATAGAAATATAATAAAACTTGTGTTGTGCAGTGAATGACGGCTGCACACCTTCTTTTATACAGGCCGAAAATAAGGGTTTAGGGTTTTAGAAATGCATTTACAAAATAGTCCTTCCAAAATATAACTTTACATATATAGCTGTATTCTTGGAAACTCAATAAAAATCATTTAAATTAGGATTTAAAAGTAAAATATACTCATTAATCTCGATCAGTACTGTTCAAAACGTTCAGAAAATAGATTTTGCATTTTAACCCCTAAAAACGACAAATTTGCAAAAAGGTCCTTCTTTTCTCAAAATTTGCAAATAGATCCAATTAATTTCCGAAAAATCTGAAAAAATAGTAAATAAATCCCAAATATTAAATAATTATTTATCATGAAGAAAATTTGACTTTTGAACTTCTCAAGAAAGTAGTTGCACGTGTTTCGCACGTGTAAAAGATAATTTTTTTTAGAAAATATTTATTAAATCTCCAGAAAATTATTTTAATTTATTTTCAAATATTTAAAATAATATTTGAAAATACGGGGTTCTACAGAAGATGGTGGCGAGACGAGGGGAAGGCGATGACGAGGGGTTCGGAGGTAGTTGCGGAGGTGACGATGGGGCAGCGAGAGGTGCTCGAGAGGCAATGGTGGAGACGAGGAGAAGTGGTGGCTCGAGCAGGAACGGGGTGACGGGGGCGATCGAAGGATGAAGACGGGAGGGCAAAGTGGCAATGGTGACGCTCAGGAGGATCGAGCAGAGGATGGGACGGTTGGTGGTGAGCACGAGGTGGAGCAACGTTGGGTGATCGCAGTTGGGTGATGAAGACGAGGAGGGTCGAGCTCGCCGAGGAAGACGAAGGGGTTGGGGGTGTTCGTTATGTTGAGCCTGGGAAATAAGGGGGGGGGGGGGAGAGTGTGGGGGGAAATTTAATGAATAATATAAGTATTATAATGGGGGGTAAATAGGAGGGCTGATTAGTAAGGGTAGTTGAGATAGTGGGGGAGATCATGGAGTTAGTTTCAGATTATCAGGAGATAATGGGGCAGTTAGAGAATAGAAGGGGGAAGAGTTGAGAACGGGAGAGAAAGTGAGCGGGTGGATTAGAAAATGTGGGGGTTTGAATAATCATATAGGATTGAGTCTATATAATTATATATGAGTACTGGGTTTGGATTTGAACTTGGTGTATGGGCTCAAAACAATTTAAAATTTTAGTTATAGGATTGGGCTTATGATAAATAATTAAACAATTGGGCTTCATACTACTAAATAATAATACAAGATTATATTAAAATCAATGGGCTTTAACAAAAGTAGTAATAATAATACTATAATAATACATATTAATAATAAAAATAATAATAATAAAAATAATAATAAAATAATGAAAACAATAATAATAATAGTAATAGTAATAACAATAACAACAACAACAACAACAACAACAATAATAATAATAATAATAATAATAATAATAATAATAATAATAATAATAATAATAATAATAATAATAATAATAATAATAATAATAAAATAATTGAAACAATAGCATTAATAATAGTAATAATAGTAATAATAACATTATACAATAAAATAAGAATTTGACTTATCAAGTTTATATTAAATAATCCAAACAGGAATATATATAGTCGATCAAAAATGGAAAGTAAAGTTAAAATACACTATTATTTGAAATAACATAATTTTTGTTTGGAAAAGATTTTAACTGAAGATTCAAAACAATTTTAACAAGTAATAATCGAAATACAGAAAATATTCGGGCAATACGTATTTACGGGAACGGGGGTTACACTCAGTCTTCTGAGTTGTTTTGTAACTTCTTATTAATGAAACAGGGTGTCCTTACTCCACATTTTCCTCCAAAAAAAAAAATTAAATAAAATTATACACCAATGCATAGGGTTGTTGTAACTCCTGTTTTTCGTTTTTTGGTGTATTTTTCTCTTTCTTGAGTATTGGTACTCTCTTGTATTTTTCTTAGACCGTATATTAGAGTTGTTTTTAATATATATTCATTTTTGTTTCATTTTGAGCTCTTTGTTTTGATTTGTTCGTCTTTGGTTTCATTCTCCATTGATTGTTGTTCTTTTCTCTTCATTGGATCCTTGTTCTCTTTATTTTGTTCTTCGGAGCTCGTGGTGTTTTGGTTGGTTACCCTAATCCCAATCCTCTTGTTTTTGATCCCTAATTGATTACCAAAGCCAAATTGACTTACAATCCTATTTTTGAGTCCTATACAATTTTTCCTAATCAAATCCTAATCAAACTAACCCCATTTCTTCTCCTACTGGATCCAATTAAACCTAAATACCCAATTACCCATATCCTACTACAAACCCTAGTACCCAACCCTATATAATCTCTCATCCTCTCAACTAAACCCTAACCCCCCTAACTCTCCCTCACCGGCCTCCCTCTCTCTCCCCCCGACTGCGCCTAACCTCAGTCGACCGAACCCCACCTTCGGCCTATGCACCCATCGGCCAATCACCCCTGCATCCAGACCGACCCATCACCCCATTACCGATCGACTTCACCTAGCCGATCACCCCTACACCCAAACATCCACCCTCTCTCCACCTCATCCACCTATTCTCCCGTCCCTTGGTCGTCCGCCATCGACGACAGCAGCAGCCAGTCGACCGCCCCGACGCCCTTGCTCTCTCTCTCTTGGATCTTGGGTTCGCGCGTGTTAGAGTTTGCACGTGCTTGAGTTGCACGTGCGGATCGTCATTTGGTTCGTGGATTTTCGTTCATTACCGAGATTCGTTCCCGTTATTCTTGGTGTTCTTCGTTTTCATCTTCGGTTAAGGCAAGTAACTTGTACTCCAATTCCTTTGCATGATACAAGTCAAAAATACCGCTTATAGTGTAGTTGGGTTCTAGAGACAACTCGTGTGTGTGTTATTTTTGATGGGTTTTGTCTCTATTGTGCTATTTGACTATAGTTGCCTCACGACACAAAATCGACACGAAAACAACAAGGTTTAACCGTTCTTGATCTATCCATATACGTGAGATAATTAGGTGAAATTATGTGTTTGATGAGATCCATGTGATATGATGGTTGTGAATATGTTATATACCCTATTTCATGATGTTTGGATACTTAGGAGACTCTATACCATGTTTGATTGTGATTGGAACGAGTTTCGTGTGGTTAATGTTGGTTTTGTTTTCAAGAGAAAATCTGTATTTGTCGATGATCAGTTTTGATTTGTATTTTAGACCATATTAAGGTCAGACATGAATTGTAGAGAAATTTGTCTTCTTTCCAATCTCTCTGACTTTGATCGATTTCATTTTTGTATGAGTGAGTTATGGCTATTTTACTACAGATGTGTATTCTATTTCCAGATTTCGTTTCTTGATGATTTTGGTAATTAAACTATTTTGATACTAGCCTTAAATATATTATTTTGATCTGAACCATTGCACAGTATTTCTATACCTATCTAGGGATTATCTAGAATTTTGGTGGATTTTATTGATGAGTTTTATACGTCGTTTCACGCTTGTTTATGAAAGCTATACTTGCTGTATTTTGTTCGTTGTTCTGTAAAAAATCGTATTTTCACCCTATTTCCTTTTACTGTATGGAAAATATTAATAAAATATGAAAGTTAGCTTATTTTGTCTATTTTCATCTCCCTTTGGCGGATTTGGATTTCGTTTCACGTTTTGCGAGATATTACAGTTTTCGTATAGCAGTGTTGGGAATTCCAGATTTGCCAAACTGTCGTTTCTTGATGTTTCTAATTTTTGTTGACTTAACTAATTTTTCTGGAATATTATGAAACTCTATATTATGATACTAGACATATAGGGGATTACTCCAGATTTTTCCTGAATTTATTTGTGGAGTTTTGATGCTATTTTTCTAACCGAGAATTTGGTTTACTGATTTCTGATTGAACGTATTTTTTGGATTCAAATCAGTTTTGAGTTATAATTTTGTGAAGTACTATATGGCTTATATATAATCTCTGAATTCGTGCGGAAGTCTATTTTCCAGATTCGTTGGCGGATTCAGATTTGGATTTCTATAGTAACGGGAATCACTGTTTTAGTACTGTACTGTCATGCTTTCATGAATATGAACATACACTGTTTTTGCTCGTTTATGTGACTGTATATCACTTATGCATGTTTATTTGTTTCCCTGAACCTAATACTAATTGTATCATGTTAGTTTGACACTATTTCATGCACTATCATGTCTGTTGATAACCATAATAAAAGTAATCAAGCCGGAGTTTTTTAAGGGAAGATCTAGTAGTGGAAAATATGGAAACGTGTACTTGGAAGGGAATTAGTGTTCCATACTGTTACTGTTACTGCTACTGTTACTTTTACTGCTACTGTTACTGTTACTTTTACTACTACTGCTACTGTTACTGATACCTGAGTACACTGCCCCCATTATGGTCCACTATGAAATCTAAAAGTAAAACTGTTTGTTGTAGCAACCATGTAGTAAAAACCGGGATGCATGAAGTGCTACCTAGCTAGTAATACACATAAGACTGTAAGAACATAAGACTGATCCTGTTAGACTGATACTGTTAGACTGATACTGTTGGACTGAAACTGTTATACTGTTACACTGATATACTAAGCTTACTGTTACTGGACACTGTTAGTTGCCATATGACACTATACTTGACACAAACATTTGTACTGTTAGTATACCATGCTAGTTGACTTTGTTTTACTGATTCATGGTAGTTATTACTGTTGATGCATTATTCCATGCTATTTGTTAGTTTCCCATGTACTTGTATCCTACGTTATAAGTAGCCCGTAACTTGCATTGATGGGTACTTGTTTTCTCTTTCCTTCTCCTGCAATTAGTAATTGCAGATCAGGATGGTCAGCTGCCCGACGACATTGACGAAATGAGATATTAGTGCTGGATTTCTTGCTTATTAGTATTGCTATTATTGTTGCTTTGAATATTGTATTTTGAGTACTTGGATGATTCCTTTGTATTTTTGGGCGATGTGATCCAGGATTTTGTCTTATCCAGATTCTGATTTATTTGAGATTAATACATTTTGTTTCAAGTAAATTCTGTTGGTTCATTAATTCAATTTTGCAAGTGTGTGGTTGACTCTTTTGCTTCCAACTCTGATTATTTTGTGAGATATTGTAAAGATTTCTGAACAGCTTATGGATGATGCAAATCATTCGCTGGGTTGAGTCGTATCCGTATTCCGTATTCTTTTTGGGAAGCGGGGCGTGACAGCTGTATAACAACAAAGCATTTTTCCCAACTAGTTGGGGTCTGCTACATAAAATCTGGTGATCCATTCTGCTCGGTTAAGCGCAATATCTTCGGTAAGAGCATCTCCAAACATGCTAGCCATTTTGGTTCGCTAGAATAGGCAAAATTGAGAACAATTGAATAATCTGGTTAGCAAAAATGGTTTACGCTTCAACCATGCTAGTTATTTTAGCTAGCAAACAATACTTTTAAAATCCAAACAATAAAAGCCCCCCCCCCCCCCCCCCCCCCCCCCCATTTTTCTAATCACAATTTTTGTTGTGATTGCATTTTTTTTTCCCGTGATCTGCTTTCGACTTTTTTTTAAAATTTCCTTTGCGAATGACAGAAAAAGAGTTTTTTTTTTGCGAGCGGCCGTTCGGTTTTTCAACTTCGCCAGATTTGACGAGTAAATTTGAGATATCTTTGTAATATCTATTTTGCCGAGTCCCGTTGGAGCATATTTTTCTCCATAAATATGCTTTTTTTTGCTAAAAATGAGAGATAGCTAGCTTGGTTGTAGATGGTCTAAGACGACAAGCTGTCATATCTTTTCTCACCGTTTCCACCCAAGTAAGTTTATTATGTCTTCTCCTACCCCTAACTCTACCCTCAATACTTATCAAATCACACTTTCTAACGAAGGCACTACTTTGTCTACGTGTGACATGTCCAAACCACCTAAGACGATTCTCTCTTAACATATATTGGATATGAGCTACATTTACCATGTCTCGTATATTGTCGTTTCTAATTCTATCCTTCCTAGTTTTTCCACACATCTACCTTAGCATCTTCATCTCCGCTACACTTTTTTTGGACATGTTGCTTCTTTGTTGCCCAACACTCTGCTTCATACATCATTGATGGTCTATCACCAGTCCTATAAAACTTTTTTTTTCAACTTCAAAGGTATACATTTATCACACTAAACACCACTGACACTTCTCCACTTAAGCCACCCTGCTTGGATTCTATGTATAACATCTTCACAAATCTCCTAATCTCCATGTATAATAGAGCTTAAATATCGGAAAAGGTCTCTTTTAGGTATCTCTTGACCAGTAAGCTTCACTACTTCCTCATTTGTGTTCTGAATGTCACTAAAATTACACTCCATATACTCTGTTTTAGTTCTGCTTATTCTAAAGCCTCTAGTTCCCAAAGTTTCTCTCTACAATTATAATTTAACATTGATTTCTGCGATTTAGTCTCGTCCACTAAGACGACGTTATCGGCAAAAGCACACACCAAGACACCTCATCTTGTATTCTCCCGTCAATTCATTTATAACCAAAGCAAAGAGGTAAGGATTAAAGCCGAACCTTGGTGTAAACCTACTGTAATAGAAAAATCACTGATCTCTCGTGTGGTTATTCTAATTGTGGTCTTTGCCCCTTCACACATATCCTTAATTACCTCAATATACCGAATAGTTACTCTTTTATTATTTAACGTCCACCGTACGATGTCTCTAAGGACTTTATCATATACTTTTTTTTACATCTATGAATACCATATGTAGATCTTTCTTATTTTTCCTATATTTTTTCACAAGTCTACTCAATACATAAATTGTTTTCATTGTTGACCTCCCAGGCATAAATCCAAACTGATTCTCAAATACTGTAGTTTATAGTCTCAATCTATGTTCGATCACTCTTTCCCAAATTTTCATCGTATGACTCATTAATTTAATCACTCGGTAGTTAGAGCAACTTTGTATATCTCCCTCATTTTTATTTATAGGTATTAAAACACTCTTCCTCCATTCATCCGACATCTTCTTAGTTCTCAAAATCCCACCAAATAATATAGTTAGCCAACCCACACTACATCCCCAAGACACTTCCAAACTTCAATGAGTATATCATCCGGTCTTAAAAGCTTTTCCTATTTTCATTTTTCCTAATACATTTTGAACCTCTGAGGTCCTAATTCTACGGAAAAATATATGTTCTCGACTCTCTCTCGAGTCCTCTATATTTAAGTTGCCCACAACTTTTTTATTCAATAACTTTTTTTTCTATCCCTTTATTTAGCAAGCTTATAGATGTTATATTCTTCTTCTTTTGTTTCTAATTTTGTGTATAAATTATCATAAGCTTTTTATTTTACATCTCTTACTACCTTCTTAACTTCGTTTAACGGGCTTATATCTTTCCAAATCTTTTTCATTTATACTCTTTTGTCATATTTTGAAGGTTTATCTTTTATCTTTACAATATTTTGAACTTCTTCTTACCACCACCATCTTTTTTTAGATCTGTGCTTCTTATAAATGTTTGAGGAAGTGTATTCGTTTTTAGAAGAAAGTTGTCTTTAACGACTTACTCGTAGCCAACCTTCTCCTTCATTTCAGGGAGCACTAGTTCAACTTCAACAATTTTCATCCAAAAAAAAAAGAAGAAGATCAAGAAAGAATTCAACAGTTTTCTTACTATGCGCATCTTGTCAGATTATCCCAAAAAAGTGTACATCTCGCTAACGAGCACATGTATCTCAGGACGATAGTTACCATTTCACTCGCGATACAATTAATCATCTTCATGTGCAGGCTCCAACTATTACAGGAAAAAAAAGGATACATAACAATAGAAAATAGTAATTAGATACTCCACTAAGAGCATCTCCAATGGGGGTCTCTATAACCACCGCAAGTGGCCTAGTGGTAAGAGCGATGGGACTTGGAGTGTGCTCCTCCAAGGTCCCAGGTTCGAACCCTATGGTTCCCATAGATGGGGATTAAATACCTCTGCGTGGCCAGTGACCTCTATCCAAAAAGGATAGTGCATAAACCCTCTGTTCAGGGAGCCTTGCCACGGGACTGGGATTAGTCTGACCATAGAGGGGATGGATACCCAGTATAATCAAAAAAAAAAAAATGGGGGTCTCTATTTCTCATCTCTATAATGAAATATTCCTGAGAATATTCCATTATAGAGATGAGAAAATAGAGACCCACCCCAACCATGCATCTCTATAATTAATAGAAATTTTTGATTAATTTTGTTATAAATAATTTTACATTAAATTGCTTATATTAATAATCTATTTGGGAAAAAAAAAATTATGCTGTTGGAAATATCTCGCCGAAAGCTTTAAAACGAGCCTAATATTAGTACTTTTTGGAACTAATTTTAAATTATGAACTTTTTACTTGTATTAACAATGTAAAATAATCAAGTGTAAAATTACTTTGGAATTGATTTAATAATATCATATATAACATTAATCAAATAAATTTTCTAATTTAGTATATTTTAATATTAAATTTTGACAGAAATAGAAAATTTCGGATTATAATAATTAAAAATGAAAGTACAACATGAAGATGAAGAAAATACAGATAAGCTAATACAATAACAACAAACTACAATAACAGGAAAAACAAATTACATAATAGCAAATTACGATAACATTAAAAATTAGATATAATTTAATATTCCGGTAAGTCATCTCCAAACCTATGTCCTCCCTGTCTGGTTCCTCCATATCCACTTGCTCCATAATAAGCTGCGGATGATCCACCTTCACATTGGTATCCAGTTTGATATTTTCAATTAATGATTCTATGTATTTGTCGTTTATCTATTTCCAATTAATGATCACATTGTATGAGTGGGTAGTCTTTTTAAAATATGTTAAGCTAATACAAAATAACTAAATAATCTTATCTATAAATATTGTATCAATTATTTTTTCAAATAATAAAAAAATATTCAAAATTGGTCTCATTTTAAAGGTATCGTCAAGACATTTCCAACTGTACCAAAATAATAAAATTTTGTTTAATATTTTATAAGATACATTCACGAAATATACAATACACATTTTAATTAAAGGACATGGAAGGAATTTTTAAAAAAGATATCAAGGTCAAAAGGGGTAAAATGGGAAATAAAAAAAAGGAATAGTGATTTGGAGATGGGATGAAGAGTCTCCAAATTTGGAGACGTTTTCACCCAATCTCCATTTTGGAGATAGAGATAGAGCCCCATTGGGGCTTCATTTCTTCAAAATGAAGCCCCATTGGAGATGCTCTAAAAGTATGAAATGACATGCCTAGACTAATAAATAAGAGAAATGGTACATACACCCAGGGCCGGTGCTGAAGTATTTGAGGCCCTGGGCGAAAAAAAATTTGGGCCCTTTATAAACACGCATGTATTTTTATATATATTAATAAATTATAATATAACGGCGGGGAAAATAAAAACAATATCCAGAAGAATAAAGATTACCTTTGTTTTGCTTTATGACACCAAATACTTCATATTTTTTATTAAGCATAGTGACAACGACTCTTGCACATATAAAAAAAAATTAAATCACCTCTCATCTAAAATATAATGCCAGAGCCCAGGAATCAAGCTTATCATATAAATAAGCTTCAAATTTCTGTTGGTCACTAAGCTTGCCTAACAATAAAATCAATCAACAATACTATTGTTGGAGTGATTTCTACCTCAGTACCTCCTAAAACCACAAAAGAGATTCTCAACTCTATTAATTAAAAAAAAACGACATGAGAAAGCTGAACTACCAGAGTAATGCTAAGAAGACCAACAACTCTTGCAGTCCTGCTAAGAAGACCAACAACTCCAACTATGCCTCTGATACCCGAGACACCATGACTACAACTCCTACTAAGAAAAAAAAAACTCTGTAAAAGAAACAAATGAAAATTCTCAACTGACAATTTGAAGAAGATCTGAAGATGCCAGAAGGGGAGAGAGAGAGTGAGTGAGAAAGAGGGAGAGAGAGAGAGAAAAAATTTGAAGAAGATGAAGAGGCTGGACAAAAATTAAAAAAAATAAAAAATAAAAAATAAAAAAAATGAAGAAGTTGAAGTGACACTGAAAGAGAGAGATTACTAAATTGGGTCCTCCCTTAAAAATTAATTACAAACTCATTAATTCATTATATTAATTATAAGACCATTAATCTATTATATTGAAAAAAGTTTGGGCCCCTCCCCTAAAGTGGGCCCTGGGCGATCGCCCAGCTGGCCTTGGGCCAGGGCCGGCCATGCATATACCTCGAACTTACATTGAGATTGTCATTTAGTGATCATTGGGTCTTACCCATTTATCTTTTAGTGATTAATAAGTTTAGGATATAAAATGATGTATACATAACATTTCTCAACAAATAAAGCAATGATACTTCCTCTGTCCAAAATTGATTATGGTAAAAATCACAGCAGATCAGAGCCGTACGATCCCTGCACGGATCTCAAAGCATCTACATGCAGATTAGCCATCACAGGCCTATCTTACAGGCCTGGGCCCACTCCAAAACATGGGCTTCTCTCAAGCTCATAAAAAGTAACAGACTAGGCCTACTAAGAGAGACACCCAGCTCATGATGACTAGGAGCCAAATTACTTATCCCCTCACAGGGATATCTTATCTCTTCAGGGGGGAGACATGAAAGATCCAACGGTCACGATTCGGCTTCTAGAATGTCTCTCAGGCCTATAAATACTCCTCCTCCTCCTTAGTCTCCAGGTAATGAAAAATTGACCAGTTTTCACTTTCTTACTCTCTCTTTCTGGTTTTGACTTGAGCATTGGAGGGTCTATCGCCGAGGCCACACCTCAGTGTTTCAGACATTTTTGCAAGTTCGTTGGCCGCATCATCTACCGTCCAATTCACATCACAGGAGGTTAATCAACGGTCCAGATCAATTTTCAGGAGCCCTAACTGTTTATAACGGCCAAGTCACAGGGTTGACTTTTAGTAGTATCCTTCACTTATTAACTCACTATTTGTTTGCTCACACACCGAAATAAGCAGCAACAGATTGGTGCCGTCTGTAGGAAACCACTGCACAAGTCGAACTTTTCTCCATGCCACCAAAACTGAGAGGGGCAGGCTCCAGCCGTCGCACCAACTCTCTTCGTCAGCCAACTCGGGTTCCTCCTATGGAAGATCAAATTCCTCCTCAACAGCAGCCCCTGGAGCCTAATTGCGCTCCTGTCAATAGAGAGGCGCCGGGGGGCTCCTGACAGAACCGTCCTGAACAGCATCCTCACAACGACCGCATCTCGGTCCACAATGCCTCAACTGATTCAATGGCTACACGAGGCCCACGGGGATGTAAAAATCTCAACCAAATTGAAGGTGACCTACAAATAAAGCTGAATGAGAGGCGTGCCCGATCTGAGGCCTCCCGTTCAGGACATCAAGCAAGCCAGAGAGCCCAGCCTTCTAGAAAAATATCAAGACATTCCTCCTCTCACAGGGGGCAACCAGCTAGGGGAAACCCAACACAGGATGATCAAAGGCAACCTGGGCAGAACAGAGATCGAAATGCACCGGTCACCAGGGCCGAGCTCGATCAATTCAAGCGTGACCTTCTCTATGCTCTCCAAGGAAGTCAAGCTCAGAACCTTCTCCTGAACGAAGGATTCACTGACTCAACTGAATCCCAAAAGAAGGACGATCAAGTCCTCTGCCGAATCCAAGAGGTAGAGAAATGTCTCGAACAAATAAGGAATGAGGGGAGCCACTCCCACAGGGTCTACCGCCCTAGTCGACCTCCGTTCAGCCGAACTATTCTCGATGCACCTATTCCAAAAGGTTTCAAGGCTCCCCAATTCGAATCTTATGACTGGGAATCAGACTCGACGGACCATGTCGAGAGCTTTAAAATGCTCATGATGGTCTATAATGCCACCGATGTACTCATGTGTCGGACATTTTCTGCTACACTGAAAGGATCAGCTAGGGAATGGTATGCACGTCTGAAACCTGAGTCCATATTTTTCTTCGATCAGTTTGAAGAACTCTTCATCGCACGCTTCGTTACTAGCCGGAGACCTGAAAAGACCAGCGTCTCCCTACTAGAACTGAAGCAAAAGAGATGGAGAACTGCTAAAGGACTTTATCAAGCGATTCACAGCGGAAGCAATGTCAATTTCCTCTCTAGACTCCTCAGTGGCGGCTGCCGCCTTCCGCCACAACATCAGGCATAAAGAGCTAAAAGCATCCCTCGCCAAGAGGCTGCCTCGCTATTTCACAGAGCTCCTAAAATGGAGTGAGAAATACATTAGAGTTGAGGAAGCCCTCAACCCTCCAAACAAGAAAGAATCACTCTCCGAGAACAAACGGAAGAGCCTAACTGAGGAAATTCCCAAAAAGTTTCAGAAAAACGGTGCAGGACTGCGTCGCCCTCCTCCTCCGCCTCGCTTCGACAAGTTTACTCCTCTAAATGCAAGTACAGCAGCCATTTTCATGGCAGTAGAGAAAGATGGGATAGTCCGTCCTCCTCCCAGGATGAAGACACCCGACAAGAGAAGAGACAAAAGCATATGGTGCGCCTTTCACAAAGGCCACGGACATACAACTGATAATTGCAAAGCCCTCAAACAAGAAATTGAAAACCTGATTCAGCGGGGCTACCTATCTCAATTTGTCCAACGAAACAACAACGCCGAAAACTCTCCACCACGGGGGGCTAACAAGCTTCATGAAAGAGCCTCTGAATCCAGGGACTCAGAACAAATGGCCATTTTGCACACCATCCACGGCGGGCCCATGAGGGGAGATTCTAACTCCTCTCGTAAAGCTTTTGTAAGAGAGGTTAATTCAGTTCTTAACACTCCATCCCCGAAGGGTTTGGGCCTCTCAGTCTCCTTCTCTGATAAAGATCTCGAGGGCATCAAAATGCCTCATTGCGATGCACTAGTTATCAATCTAGGAATGGCAAACCACGAGGTGCGACATATCCTCGTTGACAATGGCAGTTTTGTCAACATCTTGTTTATGGCCGCATTCGAGGCGCTGAAGCTCTCCCGAGATCGTCTCAAGCCGGTCAGCTATACCCTTCATGGCTTCTCGGGTGCACCTGTCCAAGTCGAGGGAATTGTCGCACTCGACATAACAGTAGGGAAAGCACCAAAAACTCAGCCAGAGTCCTTAGATTTCCTGGTAGTCGATGTTAAATCCGCATACAATGCCATATTCGGCCGTCCAGGACTAGCCGCTTTCCACGCCGTTACTTCTGCATTCCACATGAAAATAAAATTTCCAACAACAGCAGGCGTAAGGCAAGTAGTAGGAAGCCAACAAGCAGCACGCGCATGCTACACTGCTACAATGGGGGGCTCGGTTTTCCCTCTCCATGCTGAAGAACTACTTCAGGAAAATGATCATTGTGTCGCAAAACCAGTAAGCGAGCTCGAAGCCGCTACACTAGGCAGCCAAACCGAGAATTTTCGAAGTCGTCAAATAACTTCCTCCCTGCTCCAAACATATCCTCACCAGAACCCAATAGTCCACTTAACTCCCTCACCCAAAGACGCACCACTCAGTCATGATAAACAATCAATCTTGCCTAAGCATGTTGACCCGTAGAAACATTCCGTTGTCTCTGAGCAAGACAACACGGGCGTTCCCCAGAAACAGGCAAGTCCAGACAAGGTCTACCAAGTCGTTCACCTGATAGCACACCAACTTGAAGACCGGGGGGGGGGGGGGGGGGGGGCAGGGATGTTTTAGTAGGGACTTCAAGTGAACAATAACCTATGGAGTACAACGAGAGTGTTTGAAACATGCTCTCCTAAGTTCTGCAGAATTTTTAATTTCCGTAATAAAGGCCAACCACTAGAACAGCCATTTAGTTTTTCTTTCAATAAGATCTGCCATTACTAAAGCGGCCAAGCATGTAATAAGGGCCAGCCATTAGAGCGGCTCCTCTAGTTTATTCTTTAATAAAGATTAGCCAGTTTATTCCTTTACATATTGGTCAATTGAGCAAAGTTAACAATGAGCTAGAAACGCCCAACTCATACTTAAAAGTGGCGCTAAACACTCGTTACAAGCTTTCTACAACGCAAGTTCGGAATCCAGAACTCGAGAGTTGTAGCGTGCAAACATGCACTTTTAGAACATAACTCACCGATCGATCTGTTCCTGCAACTAGCTGAACTTCCTTGGAGGTTCTGAAACAGCGAGTTGAGTGCCACACTTATACACTTAAGCAGCACTAAACACTCGTTGCGAGTCTTCCCGTAAGATGGATTCAGAGTCCATACCCATGGCTCGACAGAGACTATAACAATTTGTAATCACGCAAATTCACAGTGCACTTTGCTATTCGATCTACTCCTACAATTCGTTAATGCCTCGACGACCGGATCGGAGTCTATGTTCATGGTTCAAAAGAGACTGTCAATTTGCTAAGAAGCAAGTTCAGAGTGCGCTTTACCATTTGAGCTGCTCCTGCAACCTGTTAATACTTAAACTAACAAGTTCGGAATCCATGTTCATGGTTCAGAGTTACTCTCGCAACGTGTAATCACACACGTTCAGAGTTTAACTCGCCATTCAATCCGTTCTTATAACTAGTTAAATTTCCTCAACAACAGATTAAGAGGTCCAAAATCATGGATCGGAGTTACTCTAGCAACACTTGTAAAAAGCCACGCTTGGAGTTCAACTCTCCATTCGATGTGATTCTAACAATCTATTAGAGGACCCGTACAGCAAGTTTGGAAAACAATTCTCCTTCAGAATTATCCCTACAACTAGCTGGGTACAGGACTGAAAAGGAATTTAGCTCCATTTTATGCCATCGAAAACTCTTTAAGCTATACGCAACAGACTTGAGGCCATGTTATTTAGCGACAAAGAACCCGTCGATAACATCTCAATCACGACAACAAGGACTAAGCACGTCAAAAGAGTTGTAGAATTATCACAAGTCCACAATTTCATATTCAACAGTACTACAAATGTTTCAAAGTAAGGAGACATCAACCATACAACTCGATTTACAAGCCATCCCTGCGACTCACTGGGCGAGGAACATTATTTCTGAGAGACATGAGCCTCCTTATAGAATGCCTGACAGCCACCTCCTTCCCTTGGCTGCCAACACCTCGCACAGCAAACGTTGATCCCAGCGACTGTGACTACTGATCGGCGCACGAGGCGTGTGACTCTCCACCAACCAAAGTTAGACTTAACAAAGCTGATGCTCCTCTCGGGGTGCCTACGGGGTGTTGACACCAATGCTATTTGCACAGCTCCCCCGACACTCGGCTCAGCTCCTCCTACCGTCACACAATCGTTCGCAACAGTCGTGGTGCTTTTCTTCATTCCAACCAGCTGGTCCTCCCTAGAACTGGCAACATGCGGAGTGCTTGCCGTCCGTAACCCACCAAGCCTTGCTTGGAGGCGGTATAGCTCCAAGTCCTTCTTAACAATTATCTCCCTGAGTAGGGTGCATTCCCCAATGCTGTCCTTTGTCACTTTCGAAGGTAGCGGCAAGCTTGCCAGGCGACTGGAATATAGGAGTGCTAACTCACAATCCCGCTCAACTAGCGCCGACTTAAGGAAAACGGATTCCAACCATTCCTCATCCGACTGAACACGCAAACGGTCGACCGCCAATTCTGTTATGCGCAGTTGCTTGCGGAGGCAGCCCACCTCGTCACCACGGGGATCTTTATCAGAAACCGCGGTCACCTGTCAGCAAGCGCAAAAAGTATAATCAGACATAGCATCAAAGTACAAAGTGTGACAAGCGAATACCGCTCCAAGGCACATCAACACAACATGACAAGCAATAACCAGTCTAGAAGATAGTTTTTTTAAAGCACTGAAAGAAAATACAGAGATGCGGTGGCCAGTCCGCAATTAGGCATCACAGAAGTAAACTACAAAGTCTAAGACGAAACAATCCAACAATAAACTGGAGAGACAAAAAGTACACCAAGGTGAATCAAGCATCCACCTGCTTCGGTATCATCTCTGACAAGGCACTTCCAGCTGGGCCCTTCCCTTTGTCCTTCTTCCCAGAACCGCTCTTTGCACCTCCCGCAGGAGTATCAGCCTCAACATCGTCCTTCCTGTTCAGATCTAAAGGCTCACCAGATCGAAGCGTCACATGGTAGCCCTTCCCGCCAAAACTAGGAACGCGCTCCACCACATGTAAGATCGCCAAAGCATAGGACCTCAACATCACCTCCCGAAGCTTCGATTTTCACTCCGCGTGGACCTTGGCCACTTCCACCTTCACATCCGAGGCTGCATCAGCGCGAGCCTTCTCCAACTCCAACAGGAGATCGACGTTGTTCTTCTTTGATGCCAACTCTCTCTCCTTGGATGCCTCTAGCTCGAGGCGCATCCCCTCCATCTTCGCGTCCAACGCCTCCAACTCAAGGTGCGCCTCCTGCTCCTTCTTCATCCCTTCCAACTCTGCCTTGGACTCCTTGGCGGCTTTCTTCTTGTCTTTTTCGGCACGAGTGATGCGAGCCCTCATGTTCTTCTTTTCAGCCGCGTAAAAGTCCACCAAGTGCCCAAAGTGGCTCATCACCTAGAACAAGGAGAAATCAGTTAAAAACATAACGATGCAAGAGAAGGGAGCACAATATAAATAACTAAGGAAACTGGGTCATACCGTCACATGCGCCCTCGCAATCTCCAAGACCGATCTCTCAGGGGGCTCCATCTTCAACCTCTCCCTATCAGAAGCAGTAGGGAGGTGGCAACAGGCCTCAAGAAAAGCAGCGGAGTTCCCCAAGAAGTTCTCCTGGGCCTTCACATTCCAGTCAGGGGTGTAGACCGCGTCTCCCTGACTAATAAGCACTGCGGCAGCTGTAGTAGTCAGTGGGGCTGATGCGACACTAGCCACGACCACAGCTAAAGAAGAACCTGCCCCAACGGCAGGCGGCACCCCTATAGGAGACTCAGTCTGTGCAACGGGAATCGTGGGCGGTAAGCTCGGGGAAGAAGTAGGATGCAACACCGTTCTCTTCCGCTTCCTTGGCTCCTCCTCCCTCTTGTTCTGTATCGCATCCAGTTCTGCAAAGATATCCTCAAAATCCATGTCCGTTTTGCCTGTGAGATGAAACACGAAATAGTCAAAAACTGTAAAATCAAAGAAAAGTAGTAGAGGCATAACTCAAAGAACTAGAGATCGACAGAAGCATGGGTAACAAAGCATGAAAACAGTAACAACAAAATCATACTAGGAACGGCCGGTCCAAGGCCGCCTTAAAAGAACACTTCGTTGGTAATATCTTACCACGACAACACCTTTAGCCCCAAAAGCGCGTCACTAAGGCTCTTCTCCTTTACGCTCATTATTGACTTCACTCACACCACCGAGGGGACCATTTCTGTAATGCCCCTGCCCCTAGCTCAGACAATTTATACAATTTATAAGATAAATTAGATACTATATAGTACAACTACCCACCACTGACTGCCTCTCAAAAGGTGGTTAACCGGATTGGTGACTCTTGATCATAGGCTATTATATTTATATTATATTATAATCTTTGTAATTACCGATATGGGACATTTACAACATATCTCTCCTGCTCTCTCTCTCCGAGAGAACACGTGTGAAGGTGGGGCCCCACTTGAAGAAGCCACGTCATCGTGGACAAGTCAAGCAGCACTTCAAACCAAACAGCACCTCTCTTTGTTGTTCACGTGTGGGCTGCCCACACTCCATTCATTTTTATTCACCATTAAGCCAACATGAAATATTTCAACAACCAACTTTTATATATTACATATATATATTTTATAAGCCAACATTGAACAATACTTCCAAATCCTTTTTCAACACACACACACACACACACACACACACATATATATATATACTTGGAGGGAAACTGTAACACCCCGTGTTTTCAAAATTTTGAAAACACGGGGTGTTGCAGTTTCCCTCCAAGTAGTGGGAATTCCCCACGGCTCGGCGCTGCGAACAATGAAGAACTTCTCCTTCCAGCATTTTAATGATCGAGGAGTATCAACTAGCCCCCTATTTTTGCGAGGGCTGAGATACCAATGTTCCTCCATTTGGCTGAGTCGGATGAGCTTGAAATGTCTTCTAAACACCGCAAAACTCAGCACAGCTCCGAGCTGGCGACACTGCAAGATGAAGCCAGTGACGTGCCTCCATGTATTCAGCATCAGCTGCATCGGCCATAGCCGATACCAATTAAGTACTTCTTTAATGAAGAGATGGAGGGGTAGATGAAGTCCCGCGAAGAAAGCGTCGCAAGGAAAGAAACAATACTCCTCCAACATAGCGTAACACACCCTGACACCAGGCCCTGGCAGGAGTAGGCTGTACTCACTAGGAATGCCTAAACCTGCTCTTATCATGATCAACTCATCGCGTGTAAGAATGGTGGCGGTCTGATTAGCCTCAGTAGTATGAACAAGCTCTGGCTCATCATATTCCATACCAATCCTTAGAAACTGGTGATCTACTACCGAGTATTCCCTAATCAACTCTGGAACAAGGAACAACGGGGTCTGGAGCCTACACCCCCTATCTCTCTCAGGTTCGACAATCGTTTCCACAACGGTGGAACGATCAGCCTCACCAAGAACGCCCTTCACTCTAGGAAGGTGATCAGGCACAACACCCTCTTCTCCATCTAGACCAGCTGATCTAGTAGAGGCACAGATCAACAGAATACTAGACATGGCAAACAACAATCGCAAGAAAGTTACCTAGTCCAAGCAGAAGAAAACTCCTAGCCAACAACTAGAGCGAGCACCACCAAATGTGACGCCTCGATTTCTAGAGAGAGAAGCTCTCCAAAAGTATTTTTTAGGAGATAGAAAGGGATTGTGGTAAATGAGGAAGAGGGGATAGGATATGTAGCGCCCCGAATTTCTAATATAATATCTTAGAAAATACGTGGCACAATTCTCAGCATCAACTTCAATGTAATAGTACACATAGCCCAAAAACACAGATAATTTTTATTTCAGATTTTTGTTACAACAATCATTTACAAAACACAGCGGAAATACAAACACCTTGAATTACAAACTTTTTCTTTTACAACACTTCTTTACAAAATTTACACAAAAGCTTTATTACATCAATTTATCTCAAGCATCTAAACCCCAAGCTCTAAGCAACAATAACCTGTAAAATATGAGGCTAGAGATGATTCCTAACCCCCAAAACTAAAGGGGTCAGCCATAAAGGTGTGAGTGACATAAAAACAAATAACATAATTAAATCATAATATACTGAGTCATCAACAACATGCATTAACAACAATAATAAATGAATGAGAAATAACAAGTAAGTAAAGCATAAAAACATCATGGAATGAATACAACAAGTGAAGCTAGACTAAGTGTCAAGTGTAGGAAAACACAAGCATAAAACCAAGTCAAGAAAACACAATCTATATGCTGACTCTCTAATGCATACTTGTCGGATTCTATGCATTCCATAGTACATAGGTCCGGTGCAAGCCCTTAACGATCTCCACTTTATAGGGATAACCCCTCGTTATGCAACTAATCCTACTACGGTGATGGAAAACAAGATCCAGAATACTCCGCGAATAGGCACCACAGCCCTCGACGTGCAAGCATCATGTAAGATAGCTCAAAAACAACCGAAGAATCATCTCCCAAACCCGTGTAACCTACAGATAGGCTTGCAGGGCCCTCGACGTGCAGATACACCAGGTACAATCCGTGAATAGGCCTGCCGACCCTCGACACGCGAATGCACCTTGCATGCTCCGTGAATAGGCCTGCAGACCCTCGACACGCGAACACACAAATGTCCTCTCGAGACAGAACAACAAACAGTCCTGGAACGCATCCGTTGAATTAAACAAACCATGAGCCTATACCCACGTTTTCCAAGTTCCATCACATCCCCACTAGTGCCTGTCCTTAAGTTGGTTATTATTAAAACACAAAATCTCCATCTCTAGAATTAGTGTATCCTGCCGGACTTAAATACTCAACAACAACTAAACCAAGACCCCCCAGTTCTAACTCAACAAATCTCAACTGCCGGTTCACAGGACTCCCACTCAACTCCTAGAGATCTCAACAAGACCAAAACTCACTAATCCATCGTCAAAACGATCAAAGGGAGAAACCTCTCCAAATCAACAAAACCCAAATCATTATAAAATTCCATAATCCAAATTCAACAATGAAATATCTTAAAAACATATGTTCTGTAGAAACAATAATATTTAGAATAGTACGTTATAGATCAAAACATTTAGAGAATAAATCATTTGAAAGAACATTCAAAAATATAAAGATACATCAGTATCAGTCGACTACAAAAGCTATCGGTCGACTGTCCAGAGAGAAAATTCAATAATCTTTTAAGAAATAATTCTAAGTATAGCAGTCGACTGAAAAGGGTATATGTCGACTGTCCAGAGTGAAAAATACAATAACTTCGAGAAAATAATTCTAAGTGGTACCAGTCGACTGTTAAGGTCCTCAGTCGACTGTCCAGACGAAATTTCAAGAAAAACTAAGGAACATAGCAGCCGGGTCGTATCGGTCGACTGAGAAATCGTACCAGTCGACTGTCGACCTACCGACTGCCGATTTTGGTTGTGCACATTTCAACCATCACGAAGATTTACTTTACAAAAACGAAATCTATAAAAGTATATTTTTGATATGATCAAATACAACTTATAGGATATACGAAGATCCATATAAACCAATCAAAAACCACTTGAATTGATAAAATAACTTTTTGATGAACTTCTTCAAATAAACCATGAATGTGTGCATATATCAAAATTAGAGTTTTTTAAGAAATCAATCATACATCAAAATAACTTTGTTTTATATTCCAAACCATATCAATACCAAAATATTCAGATTTAAACTTAGCATTTGAGAAATCCAAATTCGAACAACATCTTTCACCAAATCACAAATCCCCATTTTAGTCATCATAACTCAATCCTCAAAACATGGTCTTTTATTCCATTACTCATTCTCAAATTTCTCAAACTCAATCTCAACTAATCTCAATAGTTGATTCATAAACAAAACAAATTTATCATCAACATGGCCAAGTTGTTTTCATCCAACTCACCAATAGTTCCAAAAATCTCATCTTTAATTAATTAATACATAACATCCCTCATACTCAATCAAATCATCAATAATTCAAAGAAAATGCCTACTCACAATTTATATTAGGTTCTCCAACAAATCTAAAATCATTCACAAACAAATATCTAGGGTTCTTCTCAAAGATCCAATTTTTCATCCATCCATCCAATATACATATTCATACCAAACTCTAGCATGCTTTCTAGTATATGGAATTCAACATCCAAGATCAATAAAAATATTCATATCATTCGCATACAACAGACACAAATCAAAAGGAAACAAACAAGTCATTCCCATACAACATACACAAAATAAAAGAAAACAAACATGTCACTCACCTCAAATGAAGAATCCAATCGAATTAATGAAGAATAATCAAAGCCCTTCTCTTTCAATCTGGAAGAAAAATAAAACAAATAAACCTTTGTGTTATGCAGCGAAAGACGGCTGCACTCCACCTCCTTTAAATACCCGGAATAGAGGAATTAGGGTTTTGAAATACATTTGCAAAATAATCCTTTAACAATTATTACTTTACATATATAAACCTTTCTTAGTTAAAATAAGTTAAATAAATCAAAACCAAATCAAATCCTTTTACCACTGAGTTTTCCAGCAATCCAAAACAGCCCAGAAATAAAGAAAATTTGGATTTGTACTTAGGGTGGCCATTTTGCACAAAAGTCTTTCTTTTTGTAATATTTGTAAATACATCATAAAATATTCGTAAAAATTCAGAAAATTCAGAAATAATATCTAATAATACATATTATATTTTCCAATTAAAATATCTGACTTTTACCTTCCAGGAAAATATTTGCACAAGATACAACATAAATTCCATATTTGCAAAAACACCATACTTGTTTAAATCTTTACCAAATCGAATCTAAGTAAAATTTAAATATATTTTAAATTCAATGATGACCATGGAAAGCCCAAAAATCAGTAAAAACGAATTTTCATTATTTATTTGAGATCCAACGGCTTTTTGCATAAAAGCCCCTCTCTTTCGAGGTATTTAGAAAAAATAGTTTCTTTACTCAGAAAAATCCCAAAATTTAGAATATACTCTATTATAAGTAGGAGAATTTATTAAAAATATAAAATTGGATATTTACACAAAAAATATTTGCACGTGTTTCGCACGTGTAAAAAGATAAATCTTCAGAAAATATTGATTAAATCTCCAGAAAAATCATTTAAATTTATTTATAAATCTTTAAAATTATATTTGAAAATATGGGATACTACAGGATCAACCCCTATTTATAGGACCAGAGAGGGTAAAACTGCCACATGGCAACACCTAGGCTCTTCTCAACGAATCTACGGTCAAATCACACCGATCCGAGTCCAGCCACAGCAGTAACTCAACAACCAGACAGTCAGTCGACAACACGAACGGTCGTCACAACGTTCGGTCAACAGAAGAAGCAATACTACGTCACAACGTTCGGTCAACAAAAGAAGCAATACTAAGGAGCAATCTCACAAACCCCTTCTAAACGTCTTGGAAGGAGCAATCTCACAAACACCTTCTGAACGTCCTGGAAGAGGCAATGTCACAAACACTTGGTGACTATGGTGGGGGGAGAAAAATCACAAACACTTGGTGGGCACTATGAACACCACCAACAAAAACTCATCAAACACCAAGCTTCCCTTGAGACAAAGCCTACTATCCTGTGACAAGTCCAAGATTAATCAAAAATCTCTTGATTGAAACCAAATTCAACAATCTAAGCACAACATTACTCCTACCTCAACGAGAAGACTCCACAACGAAGACGAGCCAAGTTCGAGCGAAAGCGAGATTTTTTTGGAAAACTAGACGATGGGTATACTCACATGAAGATGCACATATAAGTATTTGTTGCCGATACACGAAACTTATATGAATATTTTTGTGTGAACCCAATCCCTAGTTTAAAACTCCAAAAATACTCTTAAAAAATCCCAAAGGAGCCCTCGATTAACTAAGTAAGGGGAAGGATAAAAACCGGTCGGGTCTGCGACCAAACCCGCAACGGAAATCAAGTGAACACTTCAGGGGGTGTAAACGGGTTGTGGATCCAAAACCCGAAACCCAAAGTGCAACCGCTTCGCTTCTCCTCTTCTCCTTTCTTCTTCTTCAATTTTTGGCGCCAAAAACCCTTCGAAGTTCTCCGTCGAAAACTCGAAGATGGAGCTCGCCCACACTCATCGTCACTCCTCCTCGAGCCAACGTCTCGACCAAACTGAGCTCCTGTGCTCGCCGTCATGACCCCGCCATCGCTCAAGGCCTTGGTTCTCTTCGCTGAAACCCATAGAATTTCAAAATAGGGCATCAAAAAAATTTCTAACTCCATAGCTCGCCGAAATCTCCTTCCCCATAGCTCGGCAAAAACTTCGGAGGGCCATAGATTGGTTAAAACTTCGGAGGGCCATAGCTCGGCGACGAGCTACCATAGCTCGGAGAATACTTCAGAGGGCCATAGCTCGGTGGTGAGCTACCATAGCTCGGCAAAAATTTCGGAGGGCCATAGCTCGGCAAAAACTTCGGAGGGCCATAGCTCGACGACGAGCTACCATAGCTTGGCAAAAACTTAAAAGGGCCATAGCTCGGCGACGAGCTACCATAGCTTGGTGAATTCGTCAAAACCCATAGCTCGCCGAATGCGGAGACTCCATAGCTCTCCGAAATCTCCTTCTCCATAGCTCGACTCGAGCTCGAGCTCCATAGCTCGGCAAGCGCTCAAGCACCATAGCTCAGCAAAGTGAAGAATTCGACGAGAAAATGTTTCGACATCATGATACCTCGATGAGCATGAAAACCCATGGCTTAGCGCATGCAAGAGGTCCCCGTGGCTTCGCCAAGCCCTTGGGATCGAAGAGATCGCCTATAGCTCGGCGAAATGGTCGGCCGAGCTAAGGGGTCTCTGACAGACACTTTCCACCGTTGGATCTCTCCAAAATGTGAGCTCAAAGGAGATGGACACACGAGATTCGCCCACGTCACTCATCGTCTTCCTCAAAGCACTCCATGCCTTTCTGTCGTTTGATGTCACTCAGCGCGCGAGTCAAAGACTGATAAGCGCCCCTGATCTGGCCACGTCGCCCCTATCGCTGACGCTGAGATCACAGCCGCTCGATCCTATCAGCGGGCGAGCTGCCTCATGATGGGCGACTCTGATCACGCCAAGATCAGTGCATCCCTGATCCGTGCTTCAGATCTCTTCAAAAAGCATGCCCAGATCTGATAATTCAGATTGCAGAGCATTCCATAAAATTCGGAGAAATTCGAAGAACTATGGAAAATTTCCCAGAAAACTCCAGAAAATTTGGAAAAATCCGTAAAAATATGGAAAAATTCAGGAATATATTCACTGTCTTCAGAAGCTACAGATCGGTTCCAGGTTTCTCTGAACACTCCGACTGCTAAGATTATTCGCCAGATTCTAAAAATAAGACGTACTACTCCCCGAAAGCCATGAAAATTGCCTTCCGGGAGTGGGGGGCTTATGATGATGGTAAAAATCACAGCAGATTAGAGTCGTACGATCCCTGCACGGATCTCAAAGCATCTACAGGCAAATTAGCCATCACAGGCCTATCTTACAGGCCTGGGCCCACTCCAAAACATGGGCTTCTCTCAAGCCCAAAAAAAGTGACACACTAGGCCCACTAAGAGAGACACCCAGTCCATGATGGCTAGGAGTTAAATCTTTTATCCCCTCACAGGGATATCTTATCTCTTCAGGGGAGGAGACATGAAAGACCCGACGGTCACGATTCGGCTTCTAGAATGTCTCTCTGGCCTATAAATACTCCTTCTGTAATGCCCCGAATTCCAAATAAGACCGAATTCGAGATTTCACAGGATCTTTACTTCACTTTGTACAATTTTACAAGGAAATTAAAACTTTCCAATGGTACATCAGAGTTCATTACACTTGTTTTACACAGCGGAAAAATACAACAATGAAATAAAAATACAACTTGTACAATTTTAACAATGTAAATCATCACTGCATCATAACATCTTCATGGCAAAGTCCATTACCTGCATGTCAAGTTGTGGGCACGTCAGTCACTTACAACTGACGAAAAATGTTATACTCGGCTACCCTCTCTATGTTGTACATATAACGTTCTCATTACTTTAACAAAATCACATAAGTTGAATGAACAATAAAGTGTTAAATTGTGACTACGCTAAACATGTAAGTGTATGCGATGCCTTAATGCCTAATACACATATTCTTATACTAGAATGACACTAATGCACACTTGTTCAGATTCTATGCATTCCATACTACATAGGTCCGAGGGCAAGCGCCTACGTACTCCACATTAAAGGGCTCGATCCCTCGCCATGAAAACTACCCAGTAATAAAACAAGGTTTAGATCATTCCACGAATATGGGTCCCAGCCTCGCTGGCTATTATAACGGATCCCTCATCGTGCGAATCATCCCGTAAGTGCCCCCTAGCCCCGGTATACGTATATACATTGGAAACGACAAACTATTCTCCGAACTACGCTAAGTCCCGGATTTAAAATAAAAACCCGTCTTCCACAGAGCAACCACAGTCCGCCGACTAGATCTATAGCCACGGAGTCCACCGCTGACTATATAGAGGCAACCCACTTACGTTTGCCCAGGTTCACTACATCTTCACTTATGTGCCTAATTATTTAGTTCAAGACATGAATGAATTGTCATTCCTAGAAATAGTTTTACCTCCTACCGGACTTGTTCACAAAATATGAGATTGCCCCATGGTAATATCTCAAAATCATATCTCAAATCTTTTCTTTCAGTAGTACCGGTAACCGAGGTCTTACTAACTCTTAATCATAATTTTTCATGTACAAGAAATCATGGGTACTCATACCCTTTAATATACATGTCTTAAACCTAGATAATTTCAACTTTCAACTTAGTCACAAAATAATCATAGTCTCGACACTATTCATGATCTAGTTATTTATCAATATTCTTTTTAAACAAACATTCCGTTCAAGAAACACAATTTCACTACATAAATTGTTATAACAAATCTAAACTATCACAATGTCTCCATTCACTATAAAATATTTCTTAAACAAACTACAAGTGTAATCTCTTTAAAACCACTTCACAAAATATTACTTTATTTTTCTTTACTACAAAGTACCATACTCAAAGTCTCATTTCTCTTTATATCTCAAAAATATACAAGAAAACATTCTCAATATTTTTCCATTTCATTTTATAGGAATACTAAAGTTTATAACCTAAATCTTTCACACTAAACCCTTCACATATGAAAAAGAATTCAAAAAAATTTTTTAAAAAAATTGACCCTGGGTTTCGAACCCCTCACCCCCGGTCACCCAGTCAATGCCCCGAACCCATACCGCTAGCCAGTAAAACCACTGGGTTCTGGCGTCAAAATCTTGAGCCAAAAGATTCATATACTGACTCTTAGTTCGGAATAAAAATTAGATGGATTAAAAATAATTGTAACTATCAAGTTTCGAACCCAAGATCTTTTGCAAACAAAGCTTTGTGTTGCACTGGCTAACCAGTAAGTCCAAGTGTATTTTCTGTTTAGAAAATGTACTAATGTACTTTTGTTTAAACTATTCAGAAAGTGGTTCTTTTTCATGCAACTTGTTTATCCCAAAGATCAAATCTTTCTAATAATTTGAAATAAATTTTTTCTTGACTGAGAATGAATTTAAAAATAATAAACAACAATTTTAGATTCCTTTAAACCTTATTTCACTTCTTTAAACAATCCTTTTTCTCATTTTTCACATAGATTTGTAATTGTTCTCAAAACTTGAATTTACAAAATAGTATTCATGAAAAAAAAAAAACTAGTTTTATTCCTCCTTATACAAAAATTAGAATTTTATAATAATACTAGCATGTCTCTCAAACATGAGAAATTTCACAAAAATCTCCTTCATGAAAATTATTATTTTTAATAATGCAAATTATTCATATGTCAACACTTTTCATAGTATTAACTTTTTTTTTCTTTCTTCATTCTTAGTCATCATAAATCTAAGTCATGATTTGTATAAGACATTCTTCAACAATTTTTCATATACTCAACAAGTATAAAAATTTGCAAGCACATCAACATGATATAAAGTATTTCTTCTTTTTAATTAACATGGCATCTACTATTTACCCGATCACAACAGGATTTTCTTCATTCATATCATGTTACACTAGCATGAGTTTCATCTATATTTTTCATATCAATATTTTCTTATACTACTCATTTTAACATGCATATTCTATACTAGAAAATAATGAAATCACCCACCTTAATTGAAGATTGAACAAAGAAATGAAAGATGGAACACCACTTCTAGCTCCAAAGCAACTCCTAGCTCCTAGCAAGACTTCTCCTCCTAACAAGAGTTCCTCCTCTTAGCAATAGCTCCTCAAAGCACAATGACTCTCTTACTCTCTTTCTTTTCCTTCTCTTATTTTGATATTGTTTTTGGTGCAAAAGAGAAGTAGAAATGGGGGTGCTATTTATAGGATTTTATTAGGGTCTAAAGTGCAAAATTCTACACCTAATAACTCTCTCTTTTAATTCTTACAACCCTTCAAATATTTCTTAACTCCTAAACTCCTAACCCTTCACCTTTCCAACCTTTCAAAAGCTTAACTCCCATAATCTCCAAACTTTCCCTTTCCCCCACTTAGTCCAAGATCGGCCTATCCCTATGCAACCCGGCCAAGCATAAGTGTGTGCATGCACACATGCACATACAAATATAAATACATTTTTATAACTCTAAATGTGTACTAAAAGTTGTAACTTGTCATGTATTAGTCCAAGCTCAACTTAATTTGTGATTTTACTAATGGGCTTGATTCAAGGGCTCACTTCTAATTTTATTTACTTAATTACTCTAGTGGGCTTCTTTTAATCAACTAATTAATTTGTCTATTAGGCTAGATTTCATTTTGGGTCCATGGGTTAAAAGAAAACTAATCAAAATCTTGTGCATGCTAAAAAAAATAGATAAAGGGAGTAATAAAATGTGAATAAAAATTTGCACGTGCATCATACTTGCAAAATTTTATTAAAAAATGCATTTTTAATAAAAAAATAAAAATGTGGGGTGTTACACCTCCCCCTCCTCTGTTTCTAGGTAATGATAAATTGACCAGTTTTCACTTTCTTACTCTCTCTTTGTGGTTCTGACTTGAGTGTCGGAGAGTCTGTCGTCGGGGCCACATCTCGGTATTTCAGACGTTTTTACAGGTCCGTCGGCCGCATCATCCACCGTCCAATTCAGATCACAGGAGGTTAATCAACGGTCCAGATCTATTTTCAGGAGCCCTAACAGTTTATAACGGTCAGGTCACAGGTTTGACTTTTAGTAGTGTCCTTCATTTATTAACTCACTATCTGTTTGCTCCCACACCGAAATAAGCAGCAACAAAAGTATATGTCTTTGTAGGTTTCTTTGTACTTATTAAGAAACTAGATTTGCCCGTTGACACGTGCCTACGGCACGTCTTCGGAACGGTGCACTTGGTTTGATTATATAAAATAGTTTAAGAGGTCCAGCAAATTTATTGAAGTAGGAAACATATTATATAAGGAAGCAACATATCTATCTTTAAGCTCAACTATCGTCTTCTTGATCATGAGCTTGAACTTACCTAGAATGCATATAGTTTGTTAGAAACACTGCATAGAGTTTTTTTTAACTTCAGCATCACTTTTAGATGTTTGTATTAGTTATGCAAGGACATGATCATATAGGTTTTATAGAGCTTACTCTAATCCCATAACCACTATGAGCATGTTTAAATACAATGGTAACCCAAGTGCAGGTGTGAAGGTATCTACAATACCAATAATCTAAATATTTGTTTATCTGAGACTCAGTTTGTAATTGAAATAACTCTTATTATTATTTCAATCAAAATTTAATACATGAAGTTCTCAAAACTCTAATCCAAGCTAATCATTTCTTTTATCTCCACTCTTTCTCCCCATTGCACCTTTATAAAAAAAAATTAAAATGAATCAATAACAAATTTACTTTATCTGTATTTCTTGAGTGGAGAGTTTGCACCCTTCACTGGTAAACTCTAGTCATCCCAATCCCATATATCCAAACACACACTAAAAGTTCTTATATGTTATTTTATCCATGGTTTCTAATAACCAGTGAAGAGAATACTTCACGATAGTATATTCTCTTGTAGTAAAGAAATTAATGTTACATATTTGCCAAGTTATTTTAGGTTGCCAATCAGCTTATCTGTCCCGCTATGGTTTGGAAGCCCAAATTGAGGCCACCAAATAATCCATCTCTCACTTTTGTACACCTCAAATCAAAATAAATAAAAAAACTCATCAAATAAATCAACAAATTAAAATATTTTAAACCCAAAAATAAAACAATCATATCTCTTTGAACTTCGATCCCATGCACACACAAAATTCAAGTCAGCAAAAAACTGAGTAATCCTCTGCACACACAAAATTAAAAATTAGAATGAGAATTCAGTTAGTGAGATGAAATTAGAGCCACCGCATTGTATGTAGAGGCTCTCGATTTAGTAGAGCGGAGTCGCTAATACGAAGTCACTTGATATTCGAGCTCGATTTGGTGGAGGAGAGTCGCCGATACAGAATCAGCAATGGATCAGATATCGGCGACGACCTATTGATTGAGGTTCGACACTGGATTTGGATTTGGATATGCTTTGAGATTCGCGCTTGAGAGAACGATGGAGGCTTTGCCAGTGGAATGGAAGCGAAGGTTTAAGAAAATAGTTTTAGTTAGTGGCTTAAAAACCCTCGGGGAGAGAGAGAGAGAAATTTGAGCTTTCTGGTTTGGGGAATAAAGGGATCAAACTGATCTGAATAGGAGCGAGAGAGAGAGCGAGCGAGAGAGAGAGCGAGAGAGAAATAATTAAATAAATAAAGAAGTCGTTTTTGGGGGGGAGGGGGGAGAGATATAAATTTGAGTTTTGGGAGGAACTTTTGAGAGAAAAAATGTCTTTTGGGAGCTTACATCTGTACCATTGATTTTCTTACTATTGAAGGAGAGCCACTTAATAGCTTTTCTTTGTGTTTTATTACAGGGTTTTTAACGTGTATACCCTTAACAAATATGATAATATCATATACACCCCTCACAAATGTATATTTTCGTATATGCCCATAACAATTTGGACTTAATTTCATATTTACCCCTATGTTAGATATCACTAAGTTAACCATTACGAGACAAAATTGAAATCTAATTAAAAGATCAAATTAAATAATCAAATGAGAAAAGATTTAACAGTTTTAAGAAAAATAAATGAGGAAGCATATAATTTATCATTAAAAAAAAGATTGATTACAAATTTGAAAAAGTAACGTGAGGAAGAAAATGTAGTTCTCAAAGATGCATTGTTAGTTTATCCATTTTTTAAAGAAAATAAAGAAATTTTTAGAAGAGTTAATGAGTCTCGATTGGATTAATAATTACCGGAATTTACAAGAATGAAGAAGATAAAGTTGAATGGTTGAGGATATAATATTTCAGTCATTTTTCATCAAGTTCATTACAAAAACTGAAAATTCTCTATCGTTTTGAGTTTTTTTAACTTGAGGGGTAATTAAGAGAAGTGACATATATTATTGGGAACACATATGAAAATACATATTTGTGAGGGACATATATGATATTCAACTATTTGTTAGGAACATACATGTTAAAAACCCTTTATTATATAGATTATAAAAATATATGTCTGTGTAGGTTTCTTTGTACTTATAAGAAATTATCTAGATTGTTGTAAAGTAAACAAACATTCTTCTTAATTCTAGCTTTTAAATTGAGTCAATAAAAAATACTAAAACTATTAAAAATTTCACAGATGTCTTTCTCTACAATTTATTTAGGTAAAAAAATGAGTAGTTACTCATCTCTAATAATAATATTATAATGGGAGAAGACCTTAGTGTCATTTGTCATTTTGTCATTCTACCAACATGCGCAACGCACGTACATAACTAATATAAAGAAGGTTTCCGGTTCAAATCCTCCCTATGTCAGTTTTTTTTTGAAATTATTAAAACGTGCATCACACGTGTAAATTACTAGTCAAGAATAAGGTTGGAGGTTAAAGAACAACCATTAATAAATTTATAAAAATTTAAGTCATTCTCCTTCAAAATAAGAAGAAACAAACTGTTTTGGACAAAAATTAATGCTTTTGGGATGGGGGAGTGATAACTGTTAGGAATTGTGGCCTCAAATACACGTAGACGTGGGTTACTTGAAGTTGGAGAAGAAGAGGAGGAGACAAAGAAGCAAGAGAAGACAAGCAGCGAAGTAGGAATGCAGCCTGGAGGGTTGCGGTCGACCAGCCTGGGGGTGCGGTCGACCGACCCTGGCTGCTGAGAGTTCTTCGAGTGTACAGGTCCAACAGAGGAGGGGACGGTCGACCGACCTAGGGGGTGCAGTCGACCGGTCAGCTCTCTGGGTTGGTTCTACACGTTGCAGTCGACCGACAACGTCGGTTGATTATTTTTGGGCTTACGAGTTTAAAGGTCCAATTGCTATATTTGTGTTTATCTTTTAGAGTTTACTTGGGGGCTGTATATGTGGCTGTAAACTCTAGGGTTTAGTTATCTTTGATGATCTTTTGGTGAGCCGTTATCATTGTCCAACTTCAAGAGAGATTGTGTCGAGTGTTTCAAAGGTGAGAGAGAGAGATTGAAAGTTGTCATCTTTTTTGTAATCTTTGTATTTCTTTGGGAATAAGAAGTATTGGTTATCTCTACATATTGGTTGTGTTCTTGTGAGATCTATATATTGTGGTGGCTTGTTCTTGGTTCATCTAAGTCTTGAGAGTTTCTATTGCTTGTGGTGTGTTTCCGCTATTAGCACTACGAATTGAGAGTAGATTTTTCCGACAATAACAACGTGTAAATTACTGAATTTTTTCCCAAACTGACCCACTTTTTGAAAGTTTTTTCCAAACTGCCCTACTTTTTTTTTAAAATTCCCAAACTACCTCACTTGCTTTCTGAAAAAGCGAGTGTGGTTAAAACTTCGTCGCTTTTTCAGAAAGCGAGTGTGAGACTTTTAACTTTCGAAAGTTTAGACTCGCTTTTTGAAAAGCGCCCTGTTTTTAACCAAACTCGCTTTTTCAAAAAGCGAGGTTGATTATTTTGATAAATACTTTCGAAAGTGAGCCAGTTTAGTAAATACTTTCAGAAAGTGAGTTAGTTTGGTAAATAATTTCAGAAAGTGGGTCTTCCTGGTAACAAGTTCTTTCTATATCACATTGTTACTTTCTTTTATATTGTAATTTTTTGATCAAATTTATTTTTAGCCGATGTTTCTTTCTTTTATTCTTATTTTATATTGTAATTTACTAAGAATTGTATGTTACTAATCTATTTGATTAATTTGAAATTTTGTAATTCATAAAAAAAAAAATTATGAATATCTTTTTTATCTATATGTTCAATCCACCTGTTCATCATTTTCCTTTCCATTTATCTTTGTACACACTATATATAAATTAAAAAAAAAGCCTAACTTGCGAACCCGCAACGGCCCAACCCGGCCTCCGAGCCAACGCCTAAATAGCAGGTAAATAGTTGTTTCTGTCGACTGCATGAAGAATACTAGCTCTTGATTTAACCTATATCTACAGCGTTAGAACATGATACAAAGGAAACATCCACGATATGGATGGTTGCTGGCATAATATATATGTCCCTTCTATACAGAGATCTATGTTAAATTGTTAATACATTTCGGCTTATGAGTTGTACAATTTGATTCAGATGTCTTTTATCTTTGGTGATACCTTTTTTCCCCCTCCATGATCCAATATTTTTTGTAAAAAATTGTTAATAACCCTTTTATAGGCATCAGATTAATTGTTTGTAAACAAGGATACAGTGTTATTTAGATAAAAATCAAGCGTGTAATATGTCTGATATAACCTGATTATCCTGAGCTTCGGAAATACCACCAGTTTCACTTATTCTCCCCTTTCTGTTAGGATCCTATGCACAGAACAAAATCACGTTTTTAGCAATGTTCTTTTCTCTGTAGAAGGCTTGGAGAATTCAGCTGGTTGCTGCCCTGTATTTTGTTGAGACCCTCCAACTATCTAATCTTGCACAGGAACTCGATAACTTAAACACAATATCCTTCTAGACCTTAAACTTTGAAAAATACCAAGAAATCACCAGGAGGTGTCCTCCTTACAGTAAATTCCTATTCATGTCCTAATGGGGTCTTAATAATCCATACAAGCTCTTAAAAGATAGTATGATATACCTTAAATTGTAGTCTGTGATAGAATTGGTCAATTGGACACCATCAGAACCAGCCGCTAATAATAATTCCAGATTATAAATCAGCAACTGAAGCACTATTGAGATACTAAATTACAAATAACCTTATAAAACAGTTGGAAATAAAGCTAGATCGAAATTGAGCACCATTCCACCGACAACCAGTCATAGACAGCATTTTGAACATTCACGAAACTATAGCATTGAGCCTGGAACCAAAAGAAGAAGGCAAATAGAAACAACTAGCTTGAAGTTGTTCGCTACAGCGATGACCCACATGATAATAGAATATGTATTCTTTATTTACTCTGAAGATACTTGGTATAAATTCTTCTACTTTGCAACAAACAACGGAGATAACACTTAAGATATTTTGATAAACTATGCAATAAGAGTAAACTAAAAACCATTTGTAGCTAGTCAGACTAAAGAAGCTAAATACACTGGTAATAACATATTGCCATGAAAATGTTACCAAGATGACCCATTTTCTAAAATTATTTACCAAACTAACTCACTTTCTGAAAGTATTTACCAAACTGGCTCACTTTCGGAAGTATTTACCAAAATAACCAACCTCGCTTTTTGGGAAAGCAAGTTTGGTTAAAACATGGCGCTTTTTCAAAAAGCGAGTCTAAGTTTTCGAAAATTAAAAGTCTCAAACTTGCTTTCTGAAAAGGCGATGAGATTTTAACCACACTCGCTTTTTCAGAAAACGAGTGAGGCAGTTTGGGAATTTTTTAAAAAAATAGGGCAGTTTGGGAAAAACTTTCAAAAGTTGGATCAGTTTGGGAAAAAAATTCTAAATTACTTGAAACATGTTTAGCTCGGGGAAGCATATGGTAAACAAATTCATTCCAATTGAGTGCAAATGTAACCGATTTTGATATTTCAAATATAATGATCCTTTACATGAAATGGTTTTTTTTTAGGGAAAAAGTAGAATAAGGCTACCCTATTTTATTAATAAAAAATTAACAAAACAACCCCAGCAAGCTGGAGGAAGTTATTCTTTACATGAAATGTTATATGCCAAAACTATGTTTTGGTTTAGGTAGAAACCGAATACAGGGCTAATAAGCAATGCGGGTGTAGCTAGAGGCAGCTGCACCACTTAATTTATTCAGGTTAAGTAGTAGGCTTCTAGCTGCACCATCTAAAATTGCTTTAAATTGTGAGAATTGAAGAGTTTATAGTCACTCGTTGGATTCGTTCTAATTTCTTTGTAACATAGACAAATAAGAATTTTTTTTATATTTTATGCCAATTTTCGAAACTATTTGTAAGAAGAGGACAGCAGTGAAACTAATTGCGTTCGGGGACTGAACAACTAAACTCGCCGTTGGAAACGGTGACTTTAGTTATTTCATGATTGCCGTTGGGAACGACTAGTGTAGTTTTAATTTTTTTTGATAAACTCGCTGTGCCCAACGACGAGTTTAGTTCAAAATTTTCAAACAAGACTCGTTGTTCCCAACGGTTAAGTTCTTTATACTAAACTTGCTGTTGAAAACGGCGAGCCTACTGATTTTCAAATTTCACAGAGGGTTTCACTTTATGTTGAATTTGATGAATTTTTGAAAAAAAACCTCCATAGAAGAGCTCGCTGTTCCCAATGGCGAATTTAGTATATTTCCCTTCGACGTTGGGAACAGTGAGCTCTTCTATGAAATTTTTTTTTTCGAAAATTTACCAAGTCCAACGGAATTCACCCTCCATGAAATTTCAAAATCAGTAGACTTTTTGTTCCCAACAACTAGGGTTGGCATTCAGGTCGAACGGGCCTGGCCGGGCCGAACCCGTCCGGGCTGGACCCTGACTTGGGCGAGCTCGGGCCGGGCCGGGTCGGGCCGAAAGTTGTTTTAGGCAACCCGCCCAACCCGTGAACCCTTTAGGGTCCAACCCGGGTCGGGTCAGGTCGACCCGCGGGTTGGCCCGTCTAGATAGATAGTTTTTTTTTAAAAAAATCTTTTTAACTTAAAATAATAATAATAATAATAATAATAATAATAATAATAATAATAATAATAATAATAATAATAATAATAAACATTAAAAATCGTAATAATAATAATAAGATTGAAAGAGTGAAATTGGCAAAAAATATTGAAATATTATTCATATGAATTTAAGTTATACAATTTTCACAATTTCTAATAAAATGAAGAAATCAATTAACAAATATGTTTTATACACTAACATATTTCTTATATACAATTTTAATTGACTTTAATTTTTCTAATTTAACATAACAAGCAAAGATATAATACAATTTCTAACATGTCGGTCGAGTTGCTATTACAAGCAAAGCTATTGTTGTTGTTGTTGTTGTTGTTTTTCCAGCGAGTTGCTCCCACTTGTGGGCGTTGATAGTGATTTCCCTTGTGTCCTATCTTTAGCCTTCAGCCAGTCTTCTGTGCAAACGAGCATCTCTAACGTGTCAGGCATCAAGCGATTCCTGTAATCAGTTAGAACTCTGCCACTTGAAGAAAATGCACTTTCAGAAACAACTGTAGAGACAGGAGGAGTTAGTAAATCTTTAGCCATAATTGACATAATACTAAAAGTGTGTTCATGGTCTTTCCACCGTTGTAAAATATCTAGTGGAGAAGAAGAAGGCTCAGAATCTTGTTGGTTATACCAATTTAATTCATTTGGTTGATTAGTCCCTAGGTTTTTTTGATTGAATTTGTGCAAGTAAATTAAATGTTTTATCATCAAATATACTATTACCCTTACCTTTAGAAGTAGCAGAAGAAGAACTAACTACAGAATTTGTACTACTAGAAGCAAAACATCTATCATAATAATCATACAAGTTATTTAATGTAGATTCAAAATGAACTAAAAAAGTAGCGCAATCAATTACTATTTCTACATTTTTCCCAAGTAATGCAAAAAACATTTGAATCAAACTCTTCGTACCTTCTAATTTGATACGAGGATCCATAATGGTAGTAACAAAATCAACATAGGAGGAGGAAAATAATACTTTAAAAAAAAATTGTATGCAGGTTTTACAATCTCACCAACATAAGTATCATTTAACATTTCATTAAATGTTTTCATCATGCTAACTAATGAAATAAAAATGCTATTAGAAGTAGATTCATATGTTTTTGAAAATTTTAAAGTTGCGGTTTTAAAAGGTTCTAAAAATATTTTACAAAGATTCGGCATAAAACCAATCGGTGGGAGTCATTTCAAAATTTGGCATATTTTTTGCGATACAAAAATTATTTACAACTGCTTTATATTCGGTAACAACATGTAGTAAATCAAAAGTAGAATTCCATCGGTGTCCAACATCCTTTGGAAATCTTCTAAAGGGTATATTTGAAATCCGACACCAATTTTTCCATTCTTGAAATACGCTGGGACTTAATGCAATGAAATGTACACAAATTCTAATTTTAACTATATGGATCGGCTATTTTTAATGCATCTTGAATACATAAATTTAAAATATGACATGCACATCTAACATGAAAAATATTGTCAGATGGAGGATTTAATACGGATTTTAAAGTAGTAATTGCTACATTATTGTTAGATGCATTATCAAAACTAATACACATAATTTTATCGCGAACATGAAAAACATCACAAATTTCTAAAATACAGTTTGCTATTTCAGCGCCACTATGAGGATACGACAACGCCGCAAGTGATATGATTCTTTTTTGAAGAATCCAATCATTGTCGATCCAATGACAAGTTATTCTCATTATTGGAATATTGTTCACACTAGTGCAACAATCTGAAGCTAAACTAACTCTACAAGTCAAACTCCATAAAATTGCAATCAAAGCGTCCTTCATTTCATTGTACACTTTAAAACAATCCGATTTGCAAGTATTTCTCGGAATTCTTCTAAAATGAGGGTTTAAGGCTGTTTGATTAAAATTTTCCAAGTGCCTACTCTCGGGATAGGAAAATGGTAACTCTTCCTTTATGACTAATCGGGCCATTTCCCGACGAACAAGATCGGGATCATAAGGGTGGCTATCAACTACACCGGTCCTAGGATTGATTTTTTGTTGGCCTTGTAGGTCAGCAAGAAGGTCTTTATGGTTATTTTGGATGTGTCTACTAATTGTACCGGTGCTGTCACCTCTCTTGAATTTGTATGCCTTAGAACATATTTTACAAACTTTCAAACCTATACCCGGAGTGTAACGCCCCGGATCCCCGTTATCGGACATCCGTGACATCACCAAGATCATTACCTTCAAATGCATCTCAACACAGTAAATAACGTGGAAATTTAAACATTTTTATTGCCATCAGAGTTGTTATATTAATACTTACAAATATCAAATTGTCCTTACACAAGGAATACAAATTACATAACTTTATTACAACTGACTACAAGAATACTTAAATATTTCTTGTGAAGCCATTAGCTGTCTTTCAGATCGGCAATCCCTTGGTAACTGCCGAAACTCCGTTGAGTGGTCTATCTGCCCCCTCTGGGACTTGCCCTTCGTCTTGAGCCTTCTGCTACGCGACTCTGATAATTCTGCACCCGCTCGAAGGGTAGACGCACATACTGCCACTACTTGGATGCCCTGCTGATCTTGGGCTCTCCTATACTCGTGACCTGATATCCATGTACCTAAAAGATAGGGTACGTCAGTAATTCTACTGATGCAATGCTGATAAGGAAACAGCGATCCTCAAACTATCACATTCACAAATTCATCTTGAATGGAAAATTCAACGTGCATCCTGATTTCCTAGTGTTCGTGTATGTCATGACCTGAGTCTAATGCAACAATACAGAGTATAGAACAGATGCACTTAATCTAATGTCAGCAAGATTCTGGATGCACATGCATCCCATACTACATGTGACCCAGGTCAAGCCAATGTACTTAGTCTAATGCAAGCGAGACTTTGGAAATGTATGCATCCCATACTACATACTTTCCAAATCAAGTCGTTGTCTCCATGTTTAGGGATTAGAACCCTCGCTATGCAATGCATTCTAATTTGGTCTACTTCTTGTTCCTGATAGTATGACATGGTTGAGGAGGTGAAAATAAAATAAAAGAAATAATGCGGGGTGCTACCCCGAAGTCACCAATAATTACTGCGTCGAACCATCCTCGAAAGCTGTGACGAACTTACAGATATACCGCAGTATATCCATTGTGCAAGATCCTTTATGATCCGTTCGTGTCCACCAACATAGAACATGACGTCGGTACCCCCGATCCGTCAGGATATCAGCATCCCGTTCTTACCATGGTACTTCAGGAATTAACAGTGCAAGATACGCACCGCAGTGCGTATCCCTAATGACAGGAAGAGACAACCAGTATCGCCACTTAGTGCTAACTCTCAGAACGAGTTGGATTATAGGGAATCACCCCTAACACCAATTCGGTCTTCAAGCGAAACAATAAAAGAAAAACTAATCAATGCAGTTCACTGAAACAAGTTGTTACTCAATCATACTCGGTGTCAATTAATAAAGTCGAGCCTGACTGGCCTGTCAAGGTAACAACCATCCCGGAATCACATCCACTGATTCCAAATACCTTCATAGGTCAGCGACCCAAAATAATCCCGGCCCGTGATCCTCAGCGAGTGGTCTAACGGCGCCCTGATGGTGTAATACAATTTAGTGAAGGTAAGCACGCACATAATTATCCATTCTTGACTATTGACAGACTCAGGCATCGAGACACCCAACACAATCCAACAGAGCTATATCCCAACTCACTCATGTCTACCATGAGTACATGCACAGGAACTTGCCTAAGTTCCGAATGAAACGCTAAAACCCATCTTTTAAATCTGATAGCTCATGATCACCGTATTGCGGTAGGCAGAAGGTTCCTCATCAATTGTCCGATGGAACAATCAAAAAATACCAGTAGCTGTGATCCAAGCTACACTCATCGGAAACCAATACGCTCAGAATTTCCTAGAAGGGTGAGGAGATCCGTTGCCATCCCCTAGTCGATGATTTCCTCAATTTCCTTTTAAGGGACTCAAGTTCCCAGGTTAACTCAAAGCTTGAAGTCAGTCTAGACAATAGGTTGCTAAACTCATCATGTCCATAATTTCCAGCACACAAGTCAGAATTGCTTGGTACCTCCTATTCTGGAAAGGTAAGACACTAGTCTACAACTCTTCAGTTGACTATTTTCTCAAATTCAATCGTCTTGTCATCCAATAATCCTTATATACTCTTAGTAGTACGTTCCTTTTCACACTTGCTGTACTTGTCCGATATCATAAGAGTTCACTTAGTTATCGAAATTACTCGATTCCGGGTCCTATGGGAATGTGGGATTGTCTACTTTAACTTTCTATTTGGACACGTCCTCATATTCAATTCTTAATGTTCTCAAAGATACCAATTTCCATTGGGTGCATAACAGGGAAAAGTTTATCTCTAGTAAACATTTTCTCGACAAGGCCAAATTTGTCCCACTTTGGAAAATCATAACTTCCAACCTACAACCTGTAATTTCAAAATCCCAGTTGGGTTAGAAGGCTATGATTCCCTACTGCCAATTTCTAGTTGGCCAGTCGCCCAAATTCTTAACAGATAAGTCTAGGAATATCTATCTCCACGAACTAGACAACTCGTACTAGGCTGAACGTACCCTACTTTAAAATTCAATAGTAAATTATCCCTAATTCCAACTATCATGAAATTTGAGATTCTCTATCTACACATATACCATTTTATCGTGTCCAAAATTCACATTCAAATTCATTTCACACAACGGTCTACGACTCCTCAAACATAGCCACATTTCAGCTGTTTATTTCCAGCAGGGTGTTTACTGCCCCTCACTAATTACCCTTGAAACCTCATCAAATGACTTCTAAAAATTCTAAAATTTGAGATTCATCAAATAGACTCATACCCCAAGCTACTCCCAAAATTTCGTAGCAAAATAATAAACGTACACGAAGTTATGGCTTTTTGAACTTCAGCACAAAGCACAGTCAGCTTCAGCCGACACCTACGGACCAGTCGCATTCTACTATTTTTTCGGGGCATCAAACGACCTCGGAAAATTACAAAATTTAAGACTATGGTTGTAGATACATACAACAGCGTCCAAAAAAATTTCCAGCTCAAAATGCCTTTTCATTTCGGAGATATAAAATCGGAAAGACACACAAAAATCATCACAGCCAGCAGCCATTCTGGCTGCTTACTGTCCGGACTTGGACCCACTGTTTGGGCCACTAAAATGCATCCAAATATTATGAAAAAAATCATGGATACTCTACATACATAGAAGAACAACTTCCTAAAATTTTAGCTCAAGATACCAAACCGTTTGGGCGTAAGAAATTTCCCAATATACCCTCACAATCATGCTACTTAACCAAAACTCAAAAAGAGTAATTCTCTACCATACAATTTATTCTTCCCTAGTACTTCTCATACTCAAACATGGTAACAAATCATACCTATCACTACTACACATCCATTCATACCAAAACAAAAATAAATACAAAGGAGTTCAAGAGATCACCCACTTGAAGTTGCAAGATCTCCTTGTAGCTTGGCTCCTAGCTTTGCTTGCTTGCTTGTCTTTGCTCCTTGTGCTTGTGTACCTTGGCCAACACCTTCTCCTACACTTCTTCTTCTCCTTCTCTACTACTCCTTCTATTCTAATAGACTTCTTCCTTTTTTCCTACATATACATGTATTTATTTTATTTTTTTTTTAACAAGGAGGAATGGAGAAAGCTAAGGAGGAGTGTGAATGGAGCTTTGGGAAAAATGGAGTGAAGTGAGATGGGAGGGAGGTTATATGGCCGGCCTTGGAGGGGTGGGTGTGGGTTGGAGTGTGGTGAGGTGTAGGGATGAGATGGGGGGTGGGATGGGTGGAGGAATGAAGGGTGGATTGAGTGCCAACACATCATGTGGAAGCTTCATGGAAGCTTCCTTGGAAACTTCATGGAAGCTTCCCATTCTCATGGTCAACCTACACATGGTGAATTAATCCCACCATTGGATCTCATCAAGATCTAAGCCATGATGTGATGCTAGGGTTCCTAACCCTAGGTTAGGTCAAGGAACCCTAGGTCATCTTATTCCCATTCTAACCCTAGTGCACAAATACAATCCACATTTAATCCAAACACTAGCCTTAATTGTAAGTAACCTATATATTAAAATCTATAAAATATAGGTTTTGTAGAAATTATAGCTTCCTCCCGACAATTGTTTGGTCGAAACAATCGGGACGAAACTACAGTTTAATTGAGAAGATATCCCGAGTTTATCTCATCGGGTTCAGAACAGCTCGTATGTCTGAAATTCCTCAATTTAACTGATAATTTCTAGGAAAAATATAATCGTGTGCAATATTTAGTCAATGCACGGGTTACAGTGCAAAATAGCCATATGCTATTTTGCGGGGTATTACACGGAGTTTGTTCATCTGGGATATATTCGTAAAACTTATGCCAATCACTACTTTCTCCTCTACTTTTCCTACTACTACGGAGTTGTGTGGTTTCGGTTGGTTGTTGTTGTTGTTCTTCTTCTTCTAATTGTATGTCACCTACAAACTCGTTGTGTGCACCCCATTGTTGGGTAGAAGGATCATGGTACTCTTGGGCGGGCTCGCTAATTGGGACAATTGGTGGCCTACGGGAAGAGGAGGAGGAATCTTGCCCGCTACGACCGCTACCGTGTGATCTAGACATAATGTAGTAATGTATGTAAAAAAAACTGCACAATGTAGGAACGGTTAATTATTTAAAAAAAATCTAAAAAACAAGAGGGTTGAGATAGAGAAGATCAAAAAACCAACAATAATTACAACTACAACACAAAAATAAAATAACAAGAGAGGTATGGAATTTGATACCATTCACCGTGGATACGCGTATATAAAAAAAACCATGAAAATAAAAATAGAAGTAGAACTAGAAATAAGCGATTCCGGAATTGAAGAGTTGAGGAGAGCTTGATTCTTGAAGGAGAATTGACGACTTGATCACTTAGAGTTGGACGAGAGTTGAAGAGTTGAAGACGTTGTTGAATTTTGATTTCGATACGATCGAAATTTGATCGTGTATATGCCTTGAATACTTGCTTGTTGAATACTTCATTTGTTGAAAAATTCCTTAGAAATGAGTTATAGTAGTAGAGAGAGTAAGAGAGTAAGGTGTGATTTTTTTTTATCGGGTTTTGGGGGGTATTTATAGGCTAAAAATTTATTTAAAAAAACCCCAAAAAAACCCAAAAAAAAAAACTGCTAGAAGAGAGCCAAACGGCTCTCTGTTGTACAGTAACCCCCCCAACGGCCTGTTTGACCCGCGGGTCAACGGTCGATCCGTGACGGGTCGAACTTTCGACCCGAACGGGTCCAAGGGTCGTAACCTGCGGGTCGACCCGAGGGTTTGCAGCGGGTTGTGGATTTTTAAACGGGTTCGCTGGCCAGGTTACACGGGTTAGATTCGCGTTTTCGACGACCCGGGTCGACCCGTTACTATACACGGGTTCGACCCAAACCCGCCTAACCCTTCCATGGGCCGGGTTCAACGGGCGGGTCACCGGTTGACCCGGCCCACTTGCCATCCCTACCAACAACGAGTCTAGTATATTTCCCCTCGCCGTTGGGAACGGCGAGCCTTGTTTGAAAATTTTGAACTAAACTAGCCGTTGGGAACGACAAGTTTATCAAAAAAAAAAATAGAACTACATCTGCCGTTCCCAACGGCGATCATAAAATAACTAAACTCGCCATTGAAAATGGCGAGTTTAGTTGTCGAGTCCACGAGCGCAATTAGTTTGGCAACTATCCTTTTTTTATAAATAGTTTCGAAAAAGACATTAAAAGAAATTCGATAAATAATATCTTAGCTATCATACATATATTAGGAAATCTATCTCAACATATGTTGGGAACGACAAGTTTATCAAAAAAAAAATTAGAACTACATCTGCCGTTCCCAACGGCGATCATAAAATAACTAAACTCGCCATTGAAAATGGCGAGTTTAGTTGTCGAGTCCATGAGCGCAATTAGTTTGACAACTATCCTTTTTTTATAAATAGTTTCGAAAAAAGACATTAAAAGAAATTTGATAAATAATATCTTAGCTATCATACATATATTAGGAAATCTATCTCAACATATAACTTTGAATGCTAAGCCTAAAACAAAAGAAACCACCTCACTGACAACCTCTTTCCCATGCAACCCCGCCCCTCTTTCATTCTGTTGCATATTGCTGAGAGCATCTGTCATCGATATGCATTATAATTTCGTGTGAAATTTTGTTGTCGTAAATTTATTTTTCATCCTCTGCAAAAAATTTCTCAGTAATATAAACTTAATCTTCAAATCTTCTCTTACTTAAGTGTAGAAAACTTTACCTCTTTGTTTTTTTTTTTGAAGAGAAGATGACCTCCGTCATCGTTTCATTAACGATAATTAAAGAAACAAAGTAGTACAATAATACAACCACAATAGGGTCACCCGACCCCTAACCAAAAGATCATGACCTAACAACATCTAGATCTGATACAGGTACTACCTGCGATCATGAGCTCAAAACAAACAACATCCTAAAGATAAAACAACAAAAGTAGTGTAGTCTATGCACCCCAAACCTCTCCATAGACTTGCACTGTCCCCAATACCGAGTGCCTCCACTCCTCCTCGCTAAGCCTCAATTTTTTCTTTGCTCCCACGTAGCCTGCCCAATCATGAATCAAAAGAAAAATGTTATGCAAAGAAGTAGTAAATCTGTAGCTAGCATTTCTAAAACATATGTCGTTACGGTCTAGCCATAGTCTCCATAGAGTTGCCCCTACTGCAATTTCCCAAGCCCTCCTATTCTCTATACTTATAAGCTCTTCTCTCCAAAGACCCCACACATCTGAGGAGGAGGAAGGAAAACGTACACACCCAAACCCTCTACAGATAATTTCCCATGTTAGCCTGGCCTTAGGGCAAGTAAAAAATAAGTGTTTCACGTCTTCGTCTGCTTGTAAGCAAGTCTCGCATCTAACATCAATTTGCATATTTCTTTTCTTTAGATTTAGTTTTGTAAGGATGGCGTCGTTATGCACTAGCCAACTGAACACTTTAACTTTCAACGGAGCTTGAATGGCCCAAATAACGTTCTCTTCTTTGGCTCTGATCCCTCCATCATTGATCCATCTGTACATCGATGCTACTGAGAAGAATTTCGACTCTTCTATGTTCCACCATCTGTCATCCGGTTCGTTATTTATATGACCTCCTTCCTCCTGGATGACCTTGTTTAACTCTTCGAATTGTCTTGTAGACTCTGGCGTTACTTTGTCGGAAACTATGAATGTGAGGGTACCTCTTTTCCACACATCTGCTACTAAGACATCGTTACTGACAACCGCCTCTGCAGCTTGTGGGAATCTGTTCTCCAATGAAACATTCCCGCACCATTTATCCTTCCAAAATCTCGTATTCTTCCCGTTTCCAATTCTGCACCTTGTATTTGTATTGAATATCTCTGCTTGCTTGGCTATCCCTTTCCAGAGAGTCGAAACCCTCCCTCTTGCGCTCCGTCCCCCGAAACGATATTTTTTCCTTCTTCGATTGAGATCGAAAGAATAAGACCACCACCCTTCCTTTCTTTTGTGGATCTTCCACCACCACTTACTGAGCAATGCCCGGTTCATATCATGGAGATTCAGGATACCTAGCCCTCCGAACTCTCTTTTCTTACATACCCTGCCCCAATTGACAAGGTGGAACCCTTTGTTGCCCTCCTCGGTGCCCCTCCATAAGAATCTTCTTCGCATCTTGTCTATTTTATGGATAACCCACTTCGGCAGTTCGAACATTGACATAAGGTACAGCGGGATAGCATTAAGGACCGAGTTAAGCAAAGTTATCCTACCTCCTAATGAAAGGAATCTGCTCTTCCAACCCGCCAACTTTTTCGCAATCTTTTCAATTAATGGCGTCCAGTCCTCTCTTGTTGGTGGACCTGGTCTTATTGGCGTCCCCAGGTATTTGAATGGAAAATCTCCTTTCTCGCATCCTAGAATCGCAGTGATCGTGTCAACTGGGGTAGATAGCTGATCGGAGATAGGTATTACGCAGCTCTTCCGTAGATTAACCTTTAAACCCGACCATCCTTGGAAGCATGCCAAAGCAGCTTTAATAGCTACAATTTCATCCACCTGGGCCCCACCAAAAAGTAGGGTATCGTCGGCATATTGAATAATGTTCATTGACTGGTCAATTCCTTTTATCTGAATTCCTTTGATGATGTTGTTATCCTTTGCCCTTTGAATCATTTCTGCCAATCCGTCTGCTATAATTGCGAATAAGAGCGGTGACAAAGGGTCCCCTTGCCTGAGTCATCTTTTGCATCGGATCTCCTTCCCTTGCCATCCATTCACCTGAATAAACGATTTTCCTCCCTGCACACACCGTTGCATCCACGATCTCCATTTCGCTCCAAATCCTTTGAGGCGAAGAACTTCGTCTAGGCACTCCCAATGAACAGAGTCATACGCCTTTTCGAAATCTATTTTCAAGAGGAAACCATCTATCTTTCCTTTACTGCCCCTGAACACGACCTCATGCGCTGCAGCTATGCTGTCCATGATGTCCCTTCCTCGAATGAACCCACTTTGCGATTGTGCCACCACGTCTCGTAAATTGGGAGCCAGCCTTTGTGCCAAAACTTTCGTGACTATTTTGAACGATCCGTTAAGTAAACTGATCGGTCTGAAGTCCTCCGCAGTTCGAACTTCCTCGTTCTTCGGGATAAGGATAATTGTTGCATAATTAAGCCTGTCCAGGTCTGCTATTCTGTTGTGAAAATCCTTGAAGATGTTCAATAGGTCTTCCTTTATGATTTGCCAGTAAATCTTGTAGAAGAAGATAGGTAGTCCGTCCGGCCCTGGTGCCTTGTCTTCTCCCAACAACCTGATTGCCTCTAAGACTTCTACTTCCGTAAAGGTATTTTCGATTCCTTCGCTCCCATCTATCCTCGAGGAACTCCACATGTCTGACAGCAGCCTGCATCTCTCGCTTGCTCTACTGCCCAGCAGCTCATGGTATCTATTATCTAAGTGTTCTCTGATGAAACCCTCATTCTCCGTCCAATTCCCATCCACTAGGAGCCCCGCTATATGATTCTGCCTTCTCCTTCCGTTAGCAACCTTATGAAAAAATTTAGTATTTGCGTCCCCCTCCTTCAGCCATTGTATACGTGATCGTTGCTTCCAGTGTATCTCCTCCCTTGTTTGAATGTGTTGAATCTTCAATCTCGCATTTGCCAACTCGTCCTTTTCTGGGCCTGTCAAATCTCTCTCTTCCTGAAGTGTTTCCAACTCGAAAATTCGATTTGCAAATGCTTCTCGTGTTGAGGCCGTGTTGGAGAATTTTAACTTTGCCCATCCTTTCAGTTCCCTCCGGAGACGTCTAGTCTTTTCCACCCATATCCCCACTGCTGAAATTTGGGTAGTGGTACGCATCCACGATTCCCGAATCACCTGTCTCGTCTCCTCCAGAGTAGTCCATGCTTTCTCGAATCTAAACGGGAAGAATTTTTTCTTATAGTCTTGATCGCAGTCTATCACTAGTGGAAGATAATCAGACGTGAATCTCGCAACTGATTTCACCTTTGCCTGCGGGAACATCTCCTCCCACTCATTTGAAACCAGGATTCTATCAAGTTTTGCTAAAATTGGGTTGCGCTGCATGTTGCTCCACGTGAATTTTCTGTCGGACATCTCTAGCTCCATCAGTTCTAGATCATCTATAATCCTATTGAAAGATTCTTGCTCGACATGGTTGTGGCCTCTACCTCTGTGTTCGTCTTGAAATCTGGTGATGTTGAAGTCCCCCCTACTATCCATGGATTATCCCATCTACTCCTGATATATTGAAGCTCCACCCAACAACCTTTACGTGCTCTCGATTCGTATGGTCCGTAGACCGAAGTGACTACATGCTCCCAATCGTCGCTCCTCCTTCTAACTTTAATGGAAACCGAGAAATTCCCGACAAACGCGTCTATGATCTGAAAGATCCTTGAGTCTACTCCAACCGCTATGCCTCCGGAATATCCCCTCGCCTCTTTAAATCTCCATTCGTAATTAACCGCCCATCTAAGTCTAGCAAAATCCTCACCAGAATGGTGCTCAATCCTAGTTTCTTGAAACCCAACAATAGACGGCCGAATTTTATTAATAGAATAAGAAATCAATCTCTTCTTACTTTCCTGCCTCATCCCCCTAACGTTCCAAAAGATGTACACCATTATTAAAACGTGTTTTGCACCTACCCTCTACGCCCATCACCGCCCCACTAGTTTAAACCCTTGTTGCGCTCGACTCTCCTCTAATTATAGCTACATTCTCTAACTGTTCTACCCTGGTAGAACCCATGGCTAGACCGTAAAGACTTGCAAAATATATGAGCGACTCATCATTTAATGAATTTAAAATTGAACAATCGTTATGAATGATACCTCCCGAAGTAGGATCCCCCGGTGGAATTGTCGACTGCCCATTCTGATTCTCCGCCTGATTACTTAACTGAAAATCTCCCTTATTGATCTGACGCTTTCCCTTCCTCTGATACTCCGTAATTTTCTTGATAGAGTTACTACCGACACTTCCTCTAGTATCCCTGTCTCCCACATCTGTATCCGTCACCGAGATTAAATTGTCCTCGCAGATTCCGTCTAGTGCCCCAATTCTTTCCCCGCATTCATCTTGATCGGCCAACATCTCGCACTCGGCTAATTTAGATGACTGACCCAGCACCTCACAATTAATTAACTCTTTCCCTTCGTCCTCTTTCCTGGTTGCCGTGTGATGTGGCTCTAGGCATTGCACCCCATGTGCTCTTCTTTTGACTAGTGATGTCATAGCTAGTCTGATTGACTCTTCCACCTCTTCCTTGCTAAAGTGGTTCCACTCTTCTATCCCTATTCCCATCTCCCTACTGACCTCCAGACCTTCAAGTGTAGTAACACTCTTTTTGAGGATACCACATTTCGGCTGAGTTGAAATTTTGCCAGAGGTCGACCCGTACTCCGCCACCCTACTGTCAACATTGGTGCCCTCACAAAACCTAGGGGTCTCATCGATTCCTTCCATCCTCAGCACATTTTCAGCAACTCCATCTGTACGCTGACGTCGCGTGTTCCCCATGCCTAGCCCACTGTCAACTTCCTTTCGGCGCCAGACCCTTGGGCTATTCAAATCTTGGACTGCTGGATTTCCGCGAACACCCATTTTGGAGTACGAACGAGCTGCATCGTCCTGATTCTTGAAGATCGAAGACTCCCTGATGCTTGCGTGGACATTAGATGGACGGTTCAGATTTGTTTCCCCCACATCGTACGGTCGTGCTTCATCTTCCACCTCTAGCTCCACTTCCGGACCCTTAACAGCTTCGTTCGCCTCCGACACCACTACCCCCCGAAAAGTGACGCTCTTCTTCGTCTCGACGATCACCCACACTTCGTAAACCTCATTTTCGAACTCCAAAAGAATCTTTGATGGAATGTTGCTTCGATTATCAATCCCGATTCTAATTCGAGCGTATTTTTTGCATGAGTGTGTAAGCGTTCCATTATCCAACTCTATCACCATACCGAAGCTACGAACTATATTTTGAAAACCAGACATTACCCATAGGTGGAACGATAAGTTGAATAGCCGTAACCACACTGAGTGCATACCCGCCGTAGTTAGAACTCCTATCTGGCGCGACCATGGCTTTAGCGTGATGAAGAACTCCATCCCTTGCGAGTCCCTCCCTTCTATACCTTTCATCGACAAAGCGTCTGCAATAGCCCTGCCATCGCTGCTGTGTACGAAGAAAAAGCCTCCAGTCGATTCTTGTACGTTCCATATCGAACTCACTGACACAATTGCCTCCAAAAGCTCGGTGATGTCTCTGACAGAAGGATTCCCTGTCTGCGCCTTTGCCATCAAACAAGAGTTATACCGGTTCTCGAACTCCGCCATTAATGGCGTTGGAGTAACCAGTGCTCTAATGACGCTTCTATCCCCCGCCGCACTTTCCTGGGTGGTGCTCTTCTCCGGCTCAGTCGGTGCTTCGTGAGTTGCTGGCACCGCCTTGGAACTCGACTCCGACACTGCGCGAAACTTTGGACATGCCGTTGAGATGTGCCCGGACTTTTTGCAGACGTAGCAGAACCAGTCGTTCTTGCAGCTGTTGATTGAGTGCCCGGGTTTAGCACACTTATGGCAGCATAGTCGTTGCTCCACCTTTTGCTCACCGGAGGCGCTTCTTGATTGGGTTCTTCTCTGAGTCTTCCTCGGTTTGACGAGCACCCATTCCCCTTCTTCATCTTCGCGTTTAATGGGAGCCTCTATCTCCGGAGTTGGGTTTGGTCGCCGAACTCTATGTTCGTCCCGCCCCAAGAGTCTTCCTCCAGCAACCTCCGCATAGCTCCTTTTGTAGCTTTCATGTCTGTTCTCTACTTCCTGGCGTGGCTGTGGTGATCGAAGTCTAGTGCTGTCTTGAACCCTGTTGCCACCCTCGACTATTGTTCCAACCCTGTGATCAGTCGGCGATCGCCTTGGGGATCTCCCTCTGACAGTTCGTCACCCTCGGAGTTCGTCGCCCTCTCTCCTTCTACCGCGAGCGTCTCTCTCCTCATCCCTCGCACGCTTAGGCATACTCTGATGCCTATGGGTGTTGGAGCTCGCGTTCCTCTCGGTTTGATATCGGTGGGAGGTGGAGTGATGGTGAGGGGGGGAAGGAGTTCTCATGGGAGGTGGAGTGTTTTTAACTTTACCTCTTTGTTAAGAGCAACCACAGTCGTTTTCAAAAATGGCAAAATGGTAAAAAAATAGTAAATGACCGCTACACTGTTTGCTATTTTGCCAAAAAATGAGAATTCAGCTATAGTAGTTTCTCATATTTGAGAAACTATCTGAGAATTCTCAAATTATAGAGGACCCCAATTTTTTTTTTAAAATGGGATTAGACCGTATAACATGCACCGTTCTATAATTTTTATTAATTTTTTGATTTTTTAAAGTACTTAGACGGAACAACTTGTTCCGTCAAAAAAAAAGTAAAAATACATGTCCCGTCCGAAGAGAAAAATTCTGGACAACATGTCCCGACCAGTCAAGTCCATTCAAGAATCATGTTGTGTATAATTAATGTTGATTTCTTAATTTAATTATGTGTTTAGTATTAATTTAATAATTAATTAAATCATGAATAACTAATTAAAAACTAATGCATTATTAATACTTCTAAAAATTTAAAAGATATATTTTGGACAGAACAACATATTTCGTCCGATGTTCCTTTTTTTCCCTCAAATTTTGGCAAATGACAAGTACATATAACTTCTCATTTGCTATTTTTCATTTTGTCAATTTGCTATTTTATAGCAATAACGAGTGACGATGCTCTTTGTTAACAATTACTTGGCAAAAGATGAAATAATTTGGTGTTTAAAAAAGGGGAAGGACGAAATAGCACCCAACTTTACATTACTTTTCAAATAGCACCCAAAGTTTTTATAATACTCAAATAGCAACTAATACTTTTTCTTTGAGCCTCTCTCTCTATAAATCCTAGAGAGTGAAGCTTCCCAAAAAAGAAAGAGAAAGAGATGTTGAATCTCGGGGGGGGGGGGGGGGGGGGGGGGGGCTCCCTCATCCTCCTCAGCCTCCTTCCCATCCCCCTCCCCCCCTTCAACTACAACCCCTTAGGCATTTGCGGTGTGGTGGGGTTGCCGACGTGCCGATGTGATTATGGGTGGGTCGAGTTGGCGTGGTGTGGTGTGGTCGGTGCGGCGGGGATAGTCATCTTCAAGAGGACTGAGTCGACGACGGGAGCGACGTCGTCCGGTGAGGAGAAGATTTGCGAGGGAGGAGATCAGAGACGGTGTTGGGTCATTGGGGTCGACTAGTGGGTAAGGGCTTACGGGGAGGAGAGGCCTTGTGGAGAGAGTTTTCAAAGGGTCCGAGGTGACCTTCCTAGGGGCTGATTTTTTTGGGTCTGAGCGCATCGAAGCTCTACTTAGGGTTTGTCGGAGTAGTGCAAGTTCTTGGTTAGCCGGAGGTGGTGATTTTGCTCGTCGAGATTCCAATTAGGGTTGGCTCGGTGAGGAAAGGAGTTGGGCCCAGCTCGACAAAGGGCATAAAGTGCGTTGCTGGGTTGGGAGGCTTGTTTCAGTGATGCCAGAGAGGCATCATCGGAGTTGCGGAGGGGCTGACGAAAGGGTTGTTGGTTGATTGTGTGGGGCCATTAGTTTATGGCGACAAGGTGGAGTGGACGAGCGATAGTTGCGCACGATGGGAATTTTGGGAGGAGTGGATGTGAGCACGAGTTCAACGATGGACGGAGTGGATGCCGTATAAGGGAAGAGGAGCTGGTTTTTTCGAAATTCAAATTTTGAATCTCGAATCAGGGTTGTGATTTTCAATTTTGAATTTCGAATTAGGGTTTCTAAATTAAATTTGAATTGGAAGTGTGGAGAGAGAGATTCCTTGATTTTTTAATTTCAATATAGATTTTTGAAATTCAAATTTTTGGTTGAGGAGTGTGAGGAGATTTTTATGGTGTAATTTGAATTTCAAACTAGATGTTGTTCGAAACTCAAAATACAATTTATGGAGGGGCCGGCGAGGGCAAGCGTGCATTTGATATGCGGGGATGTTCAGTGGCGGAGAAGTTCGTCAGCAGCATCGGCCTTGCAGTTGTGAACAACAACTACTGTTGAGAGTTGGATTTGACGCAATCGAAAGACGACATCACGATGGGGTTGGTTTGGCAGATGCACGACGACAACGTCGTGGGGGAAGGAGTAAGCATGCCAGCAAGAGATGGTAGTTGTGGTTGATGCCATGGTAAACGTTTAGGGGAATGCAGAGGGAGTTCCTGGGGTGGAGTGTTAGCTCGATGGATTTTGAATTCCAAATTATATTTTTGTGGAATTCAAATTACTTATGGGAGAGTTGGGTGGGGGAACAGTGTGCAAATGCCTCATCTACAAGTTTAGTTAGGGGGGGACTAGTTAAGGATGTAGATTTTGCTTTGTAACCGTTCTCCACTGTTCCGTTTTAAGAACATATAGATATATACTTCTTGTACCACTTGTTTTATTAATTTTTTATTAATGAAGCCGGGATGAGGCCACTTTTTTCTCAAAAATACTCAAATAGCACCCAAAGTTTTTAAAATATGATATATATAAAAAAATCCATACTGCTAATTTTTAAGCAAAAATAGTGTGAAATTACAGAAATGCCCACAAGCCTTTCTTCTTCCATTTTCAGTTCTTCTTAAAATAGAATTTATTTTAGTTTTTCTTGTTTTGATTTTTTAAAATTTTGGTGGAGATGAAGGTGATGGTGATGGTGATTGGTTTAAGAGGTGGTGGATATGGTAGTTGGCGGTGATCCTCGATGTTTCGGAAGTGATGGTGATGGGTTTCGGATGTGGTTGGCGATGATGGTCGGCAGTGGTGATGGTGGTGGAGATGGTGGTCGGCAGTGGTGATCATGGTGGTTGGCGGTGGAGTTGGTGGTCAGCGGTGGTGGTGGGTTTTGATTTTAAACCCGTTAAGAAAGAGCAATTTCGACATTTCACACTCTTCTTAACGGATTTAAACCCATTAAGAGGTATCTTCGAAAAATATTCCATTAACTTAACGACATGTATTTTTTGGTCTTATTTTAAAAACTTGAGTGTTATTTAGGTATTATAAAAAGTTTGGATGCTATTAAAAAATTAGGATAAATTTTAGGTATCATTTAATCATTTTCTCTTTTAAAAAAAGGGTTAAAATGAGAAACTATTCCTACTCCTATGCTGTTCTTTGTTTTTTCCCCCTCTAGGGAAGGATATTTTGGTAAAAATGTTGGTAGAACTTAAAAAATCTAATGTTAAAATCCCATAATAAAATAATAATAGCGGGGGGAAAAACCCCGGTTCGTGGTCTTCTTCTCCATCTCTTATCGTGAGCTTGGCTTTGGCTGAAGCCACGTATTCAATCCAGAGCGGGAGAAAAAGATAGCGGTAGCTCAAAAACTAAATAAAAGTAAATAAAAATTAAAGCGAGAAATTAACCCCCAAAATCCATCTATTTATTTACCCCATTCCTCTGATTTCTCTCGTTCAATTCCCATTTCAAAAAAAAAAGAAGAAGAAGCTCTCTCTTTTGTGGGCATCTAAGAAAGGTAATCAAAACCACCATCCATTTCTTTGCATTTTTAGTTTGGAAATTAGTTGTTGCTATTTGGGTTCAGTTTGTATCTGTGTTTCTTTCTTTGTTTGAGTTGGGTTTGATAAATTTGGCTTTGTTTGCTCCCTTTGGCATCATCACAAACACCTGCTTCCTAGTGTTTGATGCTAGTGTTTGATTTATGGGTTGAGGTTCAAGCTGCTTTGAGAATTTGATTAGATATTGTACAAATTCTTGAAACTGAATTGGGTTTAGTTTATGAACAACAATTATTATGCCATTTTGTCAACTGGGTAGTTTGTTATGGGTCATAACAAATTGATCTTAATTTTGTTTAGGTCTTGCTCCTTTTCATGTCGTACTTTGTTCCATTAGCTACAATCACCGTTACTTTACTCAACTCGAACATGGTGCGGTTCATCTTTTTTTCGACTAATTTATATACGTGGAATTTCAATGTGTTTTGCTGGAACATTTTAGCTTAGACAATATTTGGAAACCGTGGTTAGGTAAAATAACTGGAGGTAGCTAAGATACCTACAGGTATCCTTCATTTGGGTCAACTTTTTGGAGGTAAGATAACTGTAGGTATCTTAACTTTTTGAGTCTAAAAAAGGTTAGATACCTACACTTATCTCACCTCCAATAAAACTTAAGTTATCTTACCTTTAAAGCCAAATACTATTTTCAAAAAGTAGCTATAGGTATCTAAACTTTGTTTCCAAACGGGCCCTAAAAGCAGTGGCGGAGCCACACCCAAGCCAGAGTGAGCGGCCGTTCCTACTGAGTTTGGGTAGACCCTTTGTATACCTGCAGTTATTTTTTATATTTTAGATGGAAGTTCATGCAGCGCTCCCCCTGAGCGTGGCCCACAAGTAAAGGTCCATACAACCGCTCCTCACACCACCCGACCCGCTCCCTCTTTTCTGCTGCTCGCTTTTTCTTCGTTTAGTTCTTGTGATTTCGCTCCCGCTGGATGAAAATCCTGGCTCTGCCACTGCCTAAAAGGTTAAGATAACTATAGTTATCTCACCTCTAAAAAAACTCAAGCTATCTTACCTCCATAACCAAATGCTCTCTTCAAAGATTAACTAAATTAACTGTAGGTATCCAAACTTTGTAGGTATAGACCAATCTACCTATAGGTTGTATGCATTTACCTTAAAAGATACCTATAGGTATCTAAATTTTGTTTTCAAATGGGGCCTTAGTAGTTTAATCATCAAATTCAGTGAATTGAGTTTTTTTTTTCCTTCTCATTGTAGGTTGTAGCAGTTAGTGAAAATTACTGAATTTGTAATGACTTTACTTTTGATAAGGATTTTAGCATATGAATATTTCATCTTGCCTTATATGTAGGCCCTTTGTGACTTTGTTTTTTTCATTTATTTACATATATACGTTTCTTGTCATCATTTTTAGTGCAAACTTAAGTTGTTCTGAATTTTATCGTGGTAAATCGTGTTAATACATTGAAAACACTGTCATGAACTTGTGGTTACACTTACTGCATGATTAAAGTGGATGCATATGCTGACAAAATATTTGAAAGTATATATGAAACTTTACATATGTTGGATCAGCTGGATCGGACCGGTTTTGGAGGGGGGCACTGTACCCTCCTCCAAAATATTGGGATCAAGTCGGTATGCAAATGCAATGTGAATCGGGTGATTCAGCCCGATCCAATCTATTCGGTCGATCCAAATATAAAAAAGGAGGAATCAAAAGAAAAAAGAGGAAGCAAAGAAACCAATTGAGAAAAAAGAAATAGAACCTTACTTGACCTTTAAGCAAGACGATTGTCATTGCAAGTTCTCATCGAGTTTTATGATTAGGGAAGGGGTGCGATTGATTTGAGTTTGTGATGCATTTTTCATCATTTAAGTTGGATTCTAAATTTTATTAAAGAAATAGTTAGTTGATCAATTAAATTTGAAAGTAATAAAATAATTAACTCTAAAATATAATATATATTGATTTATTTATTTTATACTTTAAACAGAAATGAATTAACTCAATACTGCCGATTTGGCCGATTCCGGTCAATGGTCCTGATACCAAATTTTTTTGCTTAACCTATTATGTTCCTAATACCGAGATTTAGAACCTTGGCTTAAGTTTTAATACTGTGGTAAAATGTTCATCATTCTTCATCTATAAAATGGAAACTAAAACAACTGACAACCGCATGAAGAAGGCTCAAAAAGTTATATACATCTAACTATAGATTCATTGAACCACCAAGTCCTGCCACAACGTCCGAATCTGAGTGCTGTGGACGGAATAATTGATTTTCATCTGTCGAGAGCAAAAGAACACAGTTTTCATCTGAATAATGGTTTTGCGTACTCTCTGTAATTTATTTCATAAAAAAACTTTAAAGCCTATAGCCATGTAGAGCGTGAGCTTGACGAAATGTGGTGATACAAAAGACTATCTCGATTGTTAGTGATTGATATTTACTTTCCAAATCTTGATTGAATGCATACAGACTTTCGTAGTTAAGTATACCAATCCCTTTTCCACCAAAATGATTAAATTGTGATCACTAATGCTTTTTACTAAAGTTTTACCCATCTAATTGTGGTAACATGTTCCCTTCTCTGTATGTATGCAGCACTAGCTAATGGCAGCCTCATCTGTATGTCTCACTTCAAATGGGATATCAACATGCTATAGTAAACCAAGTATAACCAAAGAAATGTATGGTACTCGCCTGGCTTCCTCACCAAGAATTTCTCCACTCAGTTATTTGCCTGGACCCGTCTCTGTCACCTCCTGCTTAAAAGATAAGGAGCAAGATGGAAGACGTGGGTTTCTAAAACTACTTCTCGGAAATGTTGGGCTTAGCTTGCCTAGTTTACTGAGTGCAAATGTTGCTTCTGCTGATGAGCAAGGTGTATCGTCCTCAAGAATGTCTTACTCAAGGTTTCTCGAGTATTTAGATAAAGATAGGGTTAATAGAGTGGATTTGTACGAGAACGGAACCATCGCTATTGTTGAAGCTGTTTCCCCTGAGCTAGGGAATCGTATTCAAAGAGTACGTGTACAACTCCCCGGGCTTAGCCAGGAGCTTCTTCAGAAGTTAAGAGAGAAAAATATCGATTTTGCAGCTCATAATGCCCAAGAGGACTCTGGCTCTCTTTTGTTCAACTTAATCGGGAACTTAGCTTTTCCTCTACTTCTTATTGGAGGTTTATTCCTTTTGTCGAGGCAATCATCTGGTGGGCTTGGTGGGCCTGGGGGACCAGGCTTTCCCCTTGGGATTGGCCAATCGAAAGCTAAGTTTCAGATGGAACCTAACACGGGTGTCACATTTGACGATGTGGCAGGAGTGGACGAAGCAAAGCAGGACTTCATGGAAGTGGTAGAGTTCCTGAAAAAGCCCGAGAGATTTACTGCAGTGGGAGCTCGTATTCCTAAAGGTGTTCTTCTCGTTGGTCCTCCTGGAACTGGAAAGACTTTGCTTGCCAAGGCGATCGCTGGGGAAGCTGGCGTTCCATTTTTCTCAATTTCTGGATCAGAGTTTGTGGAGATGTTTGTCGGAGTTGGTGCTTCAAGAGTTCGGGATCTTTTCAAGAAGGCCAAAGAGAATGCACCTTGTATTGTGTTTGTTGATGAAATTGATGCAGTTGGGAGACAGAGAGGGACAGGAATTGGAGGAGGGAATGATGAGAGAGAACAGACTTTGAATCAGCTTTTGACCGAGATGGATGGATTTGAAGGGAACACTGGAATTATTGTAATTGCTGCTACCAACCGTGCTGATATTTTAGATTCAGCTTTGCTGCGGCCTGGACGGTTTGACAGACAGGTTAGTGAATACTGCGGAGCCCAGAATTATTTTTTGGATTCTAAAAGCACTTCTAGTCTTACAATAAAACTTGGTAGAATTGTATTTAACCAAACTTCTCCTAGTGCTATTAGTTTTTTAGATAATTGTTTTCTCCTTCAGAATCTCTAGTCAAAAAAATTTCCTTTCGCAACAATTTCGTTTACAGCTCTTTTAGTTGCAACACTCTTTGTTCATAACAATACCAAACAAAGCCTGAGTTTGGGTCAAAGTGATCAATAGTATATCAGGCCTAAAACAGTTCTCCAAAAAGAAAGTTGTTTCTTTTTTCCTGCCACACATCCAGAGGTGTTTTTATCCACTAAAAAAAAAGGGAACAAATGTGAAAAATACCTTTTTTTCACATGATGTTTCAGTCAGTTCAATTTACAATAATACCAAACAGACCCACGGTGAATTTGGTTGCCTTTATGGCCTTGACATCTTTTGGATATTTGATTTGAGTGACCAATGAAATCTTTTGCCTGTATAATACTTGCAGGTATCTGTTGATGTTCCTGATGTACGTGGGCGCACTGAGATATTAAAGGTTCATGGGAGCAATAAGAAATTCGATGCTGATGTTTCTCTCGATGTTGTAGCTATGAGGACACCGGGTTTCAGTGGGGCCGACCTGGCCAATCTTTTGAATGAAGCAGCCATACTTGCTGGACGTCGGGGAAAGACTGCCATTTCGTCTAAAGAGATAGATGACTCTATAGACAGGATTGTGGCAGGAATGGAAGGGACAGTTATGACTGACGGAAAAAGCAAAAGCCTTGTAGCATATCATGAAGTAGGTCATGCAATTTGCGGGTATGGATGAAGCTTACTTTTTCCGTCCTCCTTTTTCTCCTGATAGTTTTCCTGTTTATTCATAATAGTAAGTAGTACTTGACATGTTCAGTGCATGTTTGTAATGTATATTTCTTCTTAGAATTTACTTTTACATTAAATCGTTACTAAAATATGAGAAGTAAAATTAAAAGGCACAGATTTGTGATGGTAGTTGATGTCATATTTTTCCCCTATAAAAGGTATTTTCAATATGGAGCTGTAAAAGGCTATACTTGTAGTTCTTATATTATATATGTAACATATCATTTATTTTAAATCTAAAATTAAAATTTTACTTTATTATGACCTTGTTCTTAATTAATATCATTTTGATGACTCATTAAAAGTTTAAACTTGTTATCACTAATGAAATTCTCATAGTTACAGACTTACAGTCGACATCCTGAAAAATGTATATTGTGGGAAAAGTCACAGGCAGTATTTCTAAAAGAATAGTCCCTAACTGCTGATTTAAATAATAGAAAATATTCTTTACCTGATTTACTTCTTTACTTCCTTTTTCTTCTTAAATTCAGTGCTGCTATAGCCAATTTATGTAGTCCAGCTGACCAGAGATGAAATAACCTTAAGCTATTCCGGCATTCAGTCTTGCAGTGTACTGCTCTAGCTTTAGAAGAAATTGTTTGTAAATTTGTTGTAGTTTTCTGTCATGATAGATAGCTCCATCCTAATTCATAGTTTTACATATATTGGGACCTTTATAAGATTTTTATCTTGGAATTTTTACAAATTCATAATTCAATGATTTCTGAGGTCGGTTGCTAATTGGGAATAGGCCTTTATAAGATTTTTATCTTGGAATTTTTACAAATTCATAATTCTATGATTTCTGAGGTCGATTGCTTATTGGGAATTGTTTTTAAAGTGTCCTTTAAAGAAACGTTTTGTTTTCCAATATATATGATATGGGTAGGCTTAATTTCCAAGAACGTTAACTTTGACGAAGCTGATGCCGAACGAATACCCAATTTTTAAATCATGTATAGAGTGCGTTCACCTAATGGAATTTATGAACATTTGAAGTTCCCTCATATTAGGTATTTCTTCTTCACTCCATAGCATTCCAAATTTACTGTTGTGTTTGTTTTAGCCACACCATCTGTTTCCTCCTTGCCTCCTTGATATCTGCAGTTACTAGGCCGTTGTAGATTGTACCGGCTTAGCAGATTGTTTCTTTTCTGAAATTCACAAACTGATAGTACTGTTTGAAATTGTAGGATTATGTTCTCATGTCTTTAATTTCTTAAATATCCCTAATCCCACTGACGTGTAATAATTCCAGCAGTGCTTTATGATATCAGCCTTTTTAACATTATATATATTGGCATTCCTTAGTTAAACAAGTTACTTTGAGATTTAGGAATTACATAAAATTTTAATTCTATGTTCTTCATCTGGCTGTCGACTTTATTGGAGTTGGAATATTATTTAACTATATCTGAGAGATAGCCCAACCATAAACTAACTTTCAGATAAAGTAACTTGTAAATTTATTATCTTACTCCTAAACACACAATGTAATGGTAGAGTACTTTCATTTGGCACTTTCTTGGGAAATAACTACATATGAATTACTATATACTAAATCAGTTATTCTTGTGAGGAGCGAACTCTTTCGGCTTTCTCAACTGATACTGTCCGCCATATAATTATAAAGCAATATTTTACTATTCCATTAGATCCAGGAGTTTTAATCTAATTGTTGTTTTTATATTGCAGCACTTTAACTCCGGGTCATGATGCTGTCCAAAAGGTCACCCTAGTCCCACGTGGCCAAGCTCGAGGCCTGACATGGTTCATCCCTGCAGACGATCCGACACTAATCTCAAAGCAGCAGCTGTTTGCGAGAATCGTAGGTGGACTTGGTGGAAGAGCTGCCGAGGAGATCATCTTTGGGGAGCCTGAGGTGACCACAGGTGCTGCTGGTGATTTGCAACAGATAACTGGTTTGGCCAGACAGGTAATTCTCTTATCTTAAAAGACTACTGTTATATTTGGCAAGCAATTTTCAGGCAGACCCATAAAATTGTGGGTATTGGCAGGCTTGGACTGTGCTGGGTAGTAATGATCTGCAATTAATTAATGGATAAGCCTCTCATAGTCTGTTGGAACATAACTGAAGTATTCTAAGAAGCACAAACATGGATATGATGCTACATGACCTGTTTACAAGGGAATTCTCACAGGAGAGAAAGTCTCATTATAATCCACCCCATACTGTTGGGAAAGCCCTTTGCTACCAATCTGACCTTTAATCGGGCAAACGAACCATCACAAATAACTTGCATTGTCCACACCACTTGGAACTTCCCTAGAAGAAAGGAAGCAAGATCCCACGTGTCATTCCGAGATAATGCATACATCTCCGCTTGCATAGTCCTGACTCCATGTTGGATGTGATGGGGTCTCTGAAACAAATATACAATATAGAAGTAGAAGCAAGGTGACTAGGAGATAAATTAGCATATAAAACAGTAGGAGTAAAACAATTGGCAGCTTTATGAGGTTTAATAAGAGAAGCTGTGGGTAAATTAATGTCAGGATCCATACTTACATCGCTCTCGAAAATTCTGGGGGCTGATTAGAAATAGTCGTTAGATGAGATTCATAGAAAGAAACAATAATCATATTTAAGTGGAATCAGTACCTTCAATAGGCTCAGAAACAGGGGAAGGTTGTTCAAAAATGTGGGTCAGGTCTACGGGAACTATGAAAGGCTCAGTAACTGGTATTTCAGAGGTTTGGACATGTGGAACAGTTGGAACAGAATCTTAAGTAGGAGGAGCAATACTGTTGAGTTCATCTGGAGACTGAGTAGACATGCATGGGATAGGTGGTAGAGCTGGTATCGGGTCCTATCGATTTGGGTCCTACACTACCCGGACCCGATACCCTATGTCTCTATTACACGTGCGTAAATCATCTCAATCAGTATTCCCTCATTTTTTCTTAAATGGATCTACCATAATCTCTTACCGATGTGCTCATTCTTCTATTTTTCTCAAAAGAAACGAGCAGGGCTGGCCCTCACCTTGAGGCAGGTGAGGCGGGCGGACGCTTCAGGCCCCCGGATTTTCCCGATTTTTTACAATATTAGGGGCCCCCGAATTTGTATTTCTCTTGTAAATATAGGCACGTGTTTTGCACGTAAAAAATTATATTGTAATTAGGGCCCCCAAAAATAATTATTTGGGTCTTTCGCCTTGGGCCCCCGAGAATTCAGGACCGGCCCTGGAAACGGGTAACATACCTATAGGTATCTTAATTTTAGTTTGTCAGCAACTTTCAGAGTTGTGATACTTCTTTTATGAGTAATGAAGTTGAGATACATGATATCTGAACTTAATTAAATTCGACCCAATTATTCCATTTATTCACTCTCCCTCTTTTTGTAAAACGTAGATTTCGTTCCATGAAAGTTCCATGTAAGGATTGACGGACCTAATTTTGATGAATACTGTGCATGACTGATCTCTTAATCATCGTTACTTTTGGTGTGTAGATGGTGACCACCTTCGGGATGTCTGATATTGGTCCATGGTCGTTGATGGATTCATCGGCTCAGAGTGATGTGATCATGAGGATGATGGCAAGGAACTCCATGTCGGAGAAGCTTGCAGAGGACATTGACTCGGCAGTCAAGAGGTTATCTGACAGTGCCTATGAGATCGCTTTAAGCCACATCAGGAACAACCGAGAAGCCATCGACAAGATTGTTGAAGTTCTCATAGAGAAGGAGACGATGACTGGAGACGAGTTCCGAGCAATTCTGTCCGAGTTTGTGGAGATCCCAGTAGAGAACAGGGTTGCTCCAGCTACACCAACTCCTGTGACTGTTTGAGCTTTCATGGTTTTGATCGAGTGTTTCTCATGTTTCATATGATTGTTAACTCTGACCTTCAAATGTGCATCTATGTAAATCTTATAACTAGTTGTCTTTTATTGTATGGCTAAATATAATAAAACCTCACTCAACTATTTTGCATTTTTAAAAAATCCACACTCAACTTTTTTTATTATAAAAAAACCTCACCCAACTATGTTTTTAATATATTTTTTAAAAAATACCTCACTCACCCATGCCTGAAAAACATAGTTGAATGAGGTTTTTTTAATAAAAAAATCAGTGTGGTTTTTTAAAAATACACAATAGTTGGGTGAGGTTTTATTATATTTAGCCTTATTATATATGCATGCATTTGAAAATTTACAAAAGTAAGAGTCTCCAACCCAAAACACCATTTTGGTATAACTTTAACATCCATATGGTGTAAAAGTCACATCAGACAATAACTTTATTTCTAACTCATAACATCATTTCTAACACCAAAATAAAATATTCTCTGCTTATTCTTCTCTACCTACTTTTATATAACGTTTTACTAAAATCCCCCCTTTCTTATTTATTTTACCAAATTCCCACATACAAATTTTTATTACGTATTGATCATATAATATGTTTCATAATTTTAACAAATTTGTTGAAAGTATCATATGAATAAATTATAATTTATTATCTAAAATGACAAAATTAACTTATTATTAGAAAACAAATGATCTAAAATGAAAAATTTATATTAACAAAGAACAATTGTGAACGAAAACATTATATTCCATAATTATACAAGAACAAAAATTTTTACAAATACATATTGACGGTTTAATTAACCATCTAATTAGTATATTCCTCCACAAATGATCAAGTAATGCATTACGAAGTGCAATGTGAGCATCTTTATTCTTGATTTGAGTTGTCTATGACGAGCAAGAAATTGTGCAAATATTATATCCTTTTATCCTTCTTCTGGCACTAATGACCTTGGGCAATATTTCATTGATATTGGAGGATCTGAAAGCAGTTTACCAGATTTCTAAATTGTCAGTTTATTATATTATATGTTATTGAATTATGTATTTTTCATATTTCGTGCGAGCATCAGTTTAATTTGAATATCTATGTAATATTAATTGTAACGTCTATTTGAGTGTTTGATGTTTTTTTAATGCGCAGCTCATATTAATCTTAAATATTAATTACACTTCGTATAAAATTAACTATCCGTACAACGTAAAATATAGAACACTTTCAAAATAACTTACAAAATGATAATTAAAATAAAATTAATTTAGTTATAACTGTTAGATATTATAGTCCCACATTGGGCATTGTGCTAGTTTTGTATTTGGTTTACTCATATATATAGGAGATATTGTACTCAGTTATTTCTCAATTCAATAATCAGTATTGTTTTTATCTCTCTGATTTATCTTAACATGGTATCAGAACCAATTATACAAATTTTCTCTTCTTAAATTTCTCCATAAAAAATCCTCAAATTCCAACAGCAAAAAAGAAAAAGGGAAGAAGAAGAAGCGGCCGCCATAACGACATCATCATCATCGTTGTCAACCCCCGACTCCTCCCGAAATCCTCATCGGCCTCCTCCCCGTCCCGAACCCTAGCTGACTCCATCATCGATGATAACCATAGCCTCCTCCCTTCCTCGTCCCGAACCCTAGCCGATCTCCACCACAATCACCCTGAACCCATCATCGTCGTCATCCTTGCACTCCCCATCACTCACCTTCCTCAGCCTTCGCAACCATCCACTGTCGTCACCAACCCTAGCCGCCATTACCCCGCCCTCTCCCACCTCAAACCTTAAACTCTACTTCTCTATTTCTCTTCTGAACCCTATTACCCGAAACCAAAACCCACATCCAACTCCTAATACCCTATTACCCTATTACCCGTTTTCTGTACCCAAAACCCAAACCCTCTAACCCGTTTTCTATTTTCCCCAAAAATAAAAAAAAAATAAAAAAAAATTACAGGTACTACTGCTTGACGGAATATCTGTCTCTCCCACATATTTTTGCCTCCACCGACTTTCCCGCTGCAACTGCCTCTCTTTCCTCCTCCAGATTCAAATAGCAGCAATGCCATCTTCATTCTGCCTCCGGCCTCCTACCTTCTCCCAGCATCATTCCTCACCCTACCCAACCTTTACTTCCGACACTGATAGCACCGTCCTGCGTCCTATCCCGATCCAGACACCAGCAACATCTCCCTCCTCATTGTGCTCTCAGTCACAGAAGCACTAGTCTTATCCCTTCTCGCAGTGCTTCTTCCCTTACATCCTCGGCCATGCTCGTCACTCCAACCTTGCCGTCTCCTTCTGATTGGGCTAATCTTCAGCAACGCCTCACTCAGCTGGAACTACAGCTCATGGGTCAGTCTATCAATACTGGCCCCTCTACTCCTGCATTCTCTGCTACTCCCGGTATGAATTCGTTCTGAATTTTATATTCTAGTGCATCACATCATCTCACTAGTAATCAGACACTGTTCACCACCTGCACTGTACTTCCCTCTCACTCTCCATCTCTACACACAGCTGATGGCTCACCTCTTCTCGTTACACACTCAGGGAAAATTAGATCTCCCACTCTCATATTACCTTATGTTCTTTATACTCCTCATTTATCCATGAACCTTATTTCTATTAGTGTGTTGTGCGATAGTGATCTTGTCGTTACTTTTGACTCTTTCGGTTGTTCTGTTACTGATTTATGCACCGGTGAGGAGTTTGGATGTGCTAATCGTCAGGATCATCTATATCATCTAGATTTTGTTCGTGCACATCACTCTCCTTCTAATTTTACCGGTATTGTTTCCTCTGATGCTGATCTGTGGCACAGACGTTTAGGTCATATTATTGCGTCTTGTCTCCAGATTTTAGCCCGTAGTGGTACCCTTGGTCCTCTTACTTTTAAACATTTGTCTGATTGTCAGGGTTGTCAATTGGCCAAACACATTGCACTGCCCTTTAGTCACAAAAGCACTTCTCAAATCACCCATCCTTTTCAACATGTTCATTCTGATATATGGAGACCCTCTCCTGTACCTTCGTGGAAAGGCTATCTCTATTATGTTGCCTTCATCGATGACTTCACTAGACATACATAGGTTTTTTTTATGCGTCAGCGATCTGAGATACCTGATATTTACCGGTTCTTTACGACTATGATTCACACTCAGTTTGGTGTGCGCATCAAGAATTTCCGATCGGACGGTGCTCGTGAGTATACCTCCACCACTATGAGATCGATCCTTCAATCTCACGGCACCCTTTTTCAGCAATCATGCACTCACACACATGAGCAGAATGGTGTAGCTGAACGCAAGCATCGTCATATCCTTGAGACAGCTCGCGCTCTTTTACTCTCCTCTTCCACTCCTCGTTCTTTCTGGGCTAAAGCTGTCATGACCTCTGTTAGTCTCTTTAACATTACTCCCTCATTTGCCCTAGCTAGTACGATGCCTTATGAGGCTCTTTATCACTCACCCCCCGACTACAGTATGCTTCGTACTTTTGGGTGCACCTGTTACGTCCTTCTCCCTCCTACAGAGTGCACAAAGCTCTCCGCTCGTGCTGCTAAGTGCGTTCACCTAGGTCTCAATCCTAAACACAAAGGTTATCGTTGTTTTGATCCATCGACGGATCGTGTCTGCATTTTTCGACATGTATCCTTTGTGGAACACTTTCCTTACTACTTGTCACCCCCCGAGGATGCTAAATTTCTCGATTCCCCAGTTGTTGCTAGCTCCCCAGCTTCATCTTCCCACATTCCTTTTGATCTCACTCCTCTGGGTCCATTCACATCTCCTGCAGTCCTTACACCTATTGTTCCCCCTACTGCAACACTACTTGCATTCCCACAGCTGCCAGCACCCACCCCACCTACTTCCCCACCGACACATGCACCCACTCCACCGTCCTCACCCCCACACCCTGTCAGCCCACCACCGCTTCATCAGTCTACACGTTCCACTTCTGGTATCCCTTCGGTGCGTTATACACCTGATGCCACTGGTCCTTCTGACTAGTTTGGTTTTGCCACCATAGCTTCCTACTCACCACAGTTTCATGCATATCTCACTGCTATACACTCTACACGTGAGCCCAGAACCTATCAGGATACAATTCAACATCCCGAGTGGAGGAAAGCTATTACAGAGGAATTCAGTGCATTTGATCAGACTGGCACTTGGGATGTTGTTCCTCTGCCAGAGGACGTTCAGCCTATTAGTTACAAGTGGATTTTCAAGGTCAAATATCAATCTAATGAATCTATTGAGCGGCACAAGGCTCGTTTAGTAGCCCGAGGATTTACTCGGGAGCATGGCATTAATTATGATGAAACATTTGCTCCAATTGCACAAATAACTACTGTTCGCACTCTTTTTGCTGTTGCAGCCATCCGTCAGTGGCCGTCATATCAGATGGACGTGAAGAATGCTTTTCTTCACAGTACCTTATCTAAGGTTGTTTATATAGATCCTCCTCCTGGCCTCCCTACACCTCCTCATTATGTTTGCCGGCTGCGTCTGGCTATATATGGTCTGAAACAGGCCCCTCGAGCCTGGTTTGAGTATTTTCGCCTTGTCATCACCAAGGCTGGTTTTAGTCAGAGTTCCCGGGACCATTCTATGTTTATGCGGTCATCACCGCAGGGGAGGGTACTTCTACTAGTCTATGTTGATGATATGATCATTATTGGGGATGGCTCCGCAGGCATTGCATCCACCCAGAAATATCTTTACCAGCAGATCCATATGAAAGACCTTGGCAGACTACATTATTTTCTGGGCCTAGAGATTTCACATGGATCTCGGGGGATACTTATTTCTCAATAGAAATACACATCAAATATTATCTCCGCTGCATGCATCTCTGACAATCGATCAGCCAATACACCCTTAGAGCTTCATGTGAAGCTTTGTCCCACTGATGGTGAGCTCCTTCTTGATCCCACTAGATACAGACAGATTGTTGGACAACTTGTCTACTTATGCATGACTAGACTCGATATTGCTCACGCAGTCAGTGTTGTGAGTCAGTTTGTTTCTGCTCCTACGTCAGTTCACTACGGTACTCTTCTTCGGATTCTCAGATATCTTTGGGGCACTATCACTCACTCACTATTCATGTCTTCTACATCCAAACTAGTGCTAAGTGCATATTTTGATTCAGATTGGGCAGGTGATCCTACTACCAGGCGGGGTACCACAGGTTTCTGTCTATTTCTTGGTGATTCGTTGATCTCATAGCGAAGTAAGAAACAGGCAGTTGTTGCATGTTCTTCGACCGAAGCTGAGTACAGAGCAATGACAGCTACTACTAGAGAGATTTTTCATGTTCGTTGGCTGTTATCAGATATGGGTGTCACTTTTTTAGGAGCTACTCCTCTTTATTGTGAGAACCGTAGTGCACTAGACATTGCAGGCAACCAAGTCTTCCATGAGCGAATGAAGCATATAGAGATTAATTTTCATTATGTTCGTGAGCGCTTTGAAACAAGAACCATTTCACTTCATTCTGTTACCTCTTCACAGCAGACGGCAGATTTCTTCACCAAATCTCATACTGTTCAGATATTTCGATATTTAGTGAGCAAACTCACACTGTTTGACCCATCGTAAGTTTGACAGGGGGTGTTAGATATTAGAGTCTCACATTGGGTATTGTGCTAGTTTTGTATTTGGTTTGCTCCTATATATATGAGATATTGTACTCAGTTATTTCTCAATTCAATAATCGATATTATTTTCATTTTTCTGATTTATCTTAATAATAACTAATACACTTGTGACCAAATGTAACACCCCGTGTTAAAAATAATATAATATATATATGAGATATGAAAAAGGTAAGTAGTTGTTGGCCCATAGACTATCTCCAAGGGGAGGGTGTATAGGGTTTCGGCAGCATGTGGTGGGGGGGGGGGGGGTCCCACAGGAGTAAAGGGATAGCAGTAAGTGCTGCATGCCTTGTTGAATACTCTGCTGAGGTGGCATTTCCAGTAGAGGCCCACCGCCACTTTGAAGAAGGTTGTTAGCTTCACCCAGGAGAGAAAAGGTAATGTGTATAAATATTGTCCCATATCCGGATTTGAAGTGAATAATATAATATATAAATATAATAGCCTATGATCAAAAGTCACCAATCCGGCTAACCACCTTTTGAGAGGCAGCCTGTGGTGGGCAGTTGTACTACATAGTATCTCATTTGTCTTCTAAATTGTATAAATTGTCTGAGCTAGGGGCAGGGGCGTTACAAATGGTATCAGAGCCGACTTTCGATACCGAGTGTGGGTAAGAGTGGGCGAGATGTATGCCTGAGATGGAGCTAGAAGATGTACGCCGGGTATGCCTAAGAGGGAACAAGGTGGCAGCCTGAAATAGTGGACCACCCGCAGAATCAGGGTACGGTGCAGCTAACAGAATCAGGGTACTCCACTCCACATCGGCTAGGAAGGAGACCCTGCACTAGATTGTGCATGCCCGTGCTCAGCGAGGACGCTGATTTCTGAAGGAGGGTATCTATAACACCCCGTGTTAATAATAATAATAATAATAATATAATATAATATAATATAATATAATATAATATATGAGATATGAAAAAGGTAAGTAGTTGTTGGCCCATAGACTATCTCCAAAGGGAGGGTGTATAGGGTTTCGGCAACATGTGGGGGGGGGGGGGGGGGGTCCCACGGGAGTAAAGGGACAGCAGTAAGTGCTGCATGCCTTATTGAATACTTTGCTGAGGTGGCATTTCCAGTAGGGGCCCACCGCCACTTTGAAGAAGGCTGTTAGCTTCATCCGGGAGAGAAAAGGTAATGTGTATAAATATTGTCCCATATCGGGATTTGAAGTGAATAATATAATATATAAATATAATAGCCTATGATCAAGAGTTACCAATCCGGTTAACCACCTTTTTAGAGGCAGGATGTGGTGGGCAGTTATACTACATAGTATCTAATTTGTCTTCTAAATTGTATAAATTGTCTGAGCTAGGGACAGGGGCGTTACACCAAAACACAAATTTACTTAAACTATGGGTTTTTTTATATACAAATGTACAAGTTTAAAAAAGCGCTGGTGAACAGTAGCACCCCAAATATGGCACGCCACTGTTCACCTACGCCAAAAACCCAAAATTGGTGCTGGAAATGGCGTTTGATTGGAGCTAGGGGTGGCATTCGGGCTTACCGGCTTGAAACCTGGCGAGTTTGACCCGGAACCAGGCTTAGGCGGGCCGAGCTAGGTGTAGTCGCAGGTCGGGTCTGACCGGGCCAGGGGAGAAAAGGTGGAGCCTAGACCTGGCCCTTGGCCCATAGCTCGGGGACCGGGCCGGTTCGTCGCGGGTCGGGCCAGAATTTATTTTTTATATATTTTTTTAACAAAGATAAAGGATAGGGAAATTGTTCACAATTGTCGAGATCATATAGATAAAAGAGATCATAAATTAAATTATTTTTATGAATTACAAAGTTAAATATATAATCAAATAGATTAGTAACATTTCATAATTTTTTTTATCAAATTACAATATGAAAGAAACATTTGTATTTAGAGATCAAGATGACCTCTATTTAGATTGAAGATAAGGCATTGGAATATTGTCATGCATTTCTACTTAACCTAAATATTGAATCTCATCCCCCTAAATTTCTCAATTATTTACAATACATTATCCAAACTTCATTCTATTAGATGTTCATTCGTCGCTACTTATTGAGCCATTGCGTGCTTCATGTAAATCTTGATTCATCTCTTCCGCTTTCATTTAATCTTTGGCGCATACTAATATCTCCAAATTTTTTGATGTCAAGTGATTCCTGTTCGGGCTCAAAATCATGCCACCAAAAGAAAAAACACTTTCCGATGCAACGGTTGACACCGGTATAGTTAGCAAATCTTTAGCCATACGAGAAAGAATAATAATAAAAATATTTTCATTGGTTTCCAAAAATAAAACACATCTACTACATCAATGGGAGGTTGTGCATTATACCAATTCAACTCATTTGGTGAATTAGTTCTTGGTTTTTCTGTATTTTATGAGATTTAAAACACTACTAGTTGCAACACCCTTTCTCTTCAATAATATTGAAGAAGAAAAAGAACTAATATTTTGTGTTTGTGTAGTGTTAGATAAATAAAGTATATCATAACTATCATATAAATTAGTCAAAACATGCTCAAATTTTGTAATGAAAACATCATGATCAAAATCTTGTATTTTATCGTGCGGAGCATAAGTATAAAAAATCTCAATTAAATTTTTTTTTTACCTCTAACTTAATCATGAGATTCATTACACTAGCAACACAATATAATATAGGAAGTTGATGAAAATATTTTAAAGTTTTAATATAAGCGGCATAAACCATTTATCTAATAAAATGGTCATTTATCTAATCTTCAGTTGTTGTCGTCATAGTGACAATTGCAAGTAAAATACCACTAGATGTAGATTTATATGTTTTTGAAAATTGTAAAGTAGCATAATTAAAAGGTTCTAAAAATTTATATAAACTATCGGCAAAAAACCAAAAATCATTATCTAACATACAATCTTGCATACCCACTGCAACACAAAAATCTCTAAGATTAAAATGATAATGAAGAACAACACCTAATAAATCATAAGTAGAATTCCAACAATGTCTAACATATTTAGGAAAACGTTTAAATACAATTCTCCTAAGTTGACACCAATCATGAAAAGCTTGATATATTGGACCATTCAATGTAATAAAATGAACACAATTTCTCATTGCCTCAATTTTATCGTGTCCATATTTTAGTGCATCTTGTACACAAAGATTTAAAATATGAAAAGCACATCTAATAAGAAAAATTTCCGGTTCTATATGATTTAATGTAATTTTCAAAGTAGTGATAGCCTTAATATTATTAGCGGTGGTATCAAAACCAATACCAAAATCTTTATCAATAATACCGAAATTATTACATGCATTCATGATGTGTATGGCAATTATTTCACCCTTATGTAGGTACCTAACAAATCCGAATGTAATTATCCACTTTTGAAGTAGCCAATCGGAATCTATCCAATGACATGTTACACACATTATTGGTACGCCGTTCACTCCTACCCACCCATCCGATGTCAAAGAAACTTTATTGTTTAGTGATGATAGTTTTGCTACTAAAAAATTCTTAGCCTTATTGTAAACTAATTTACAATTACCCTTAACTACATTTCTAGCAATTTTTTTATAATGAGGGTTTAATGCGGTTTTTGCAGAAGTCTCTACATTCCTACTTTCACCAAACGAATAAGGTAATCATCTCTAATTACAAACTTAGTCATCTCCCTACGAACGATATCGTGATCGTAGCTATAACTATCTCCTTGACTGGTCATAGGATGTATTTTTTGTTGTGTGAGATTGTCCTTAGAAATTTCTGATTGACATTTATTTAAAACTTATAGGGTGTTTGACACTTCTTACAAATTTTTAGTCCTACGCTCTTATCATTTTGTGAAGGGACATAGTCAAAATATTTGTCTACTTTGGAAGTGTTCCCTCTTCTTTACAGAATTGAGAAGGGCCTTGTTCCGATGGTTGTGGTTCTGTATCTTCTATTTCTACTTGATCTGTGTGTGTTTCGTGAAAATCAAGAATACTATCATAATTCATAAGTGTTTCTTCGCTATCTACATATGGAATTGGAATTGAAGGAATGCGACGACTACTAGTGGACTCTTGGCTACTACGTCTATCGCGTGATCGGTTAGATGCCATCTAAACTAGTGTATATACGTTTTGAATATAAAAAAATAATAATTCTAGTGTATGTTCTGAAAATTAATTATAGTGTATGTTTTAAAAATTAATTCTACAAAACAAGTAAAGATAGATAAACTAGTGTATTTTATAGAAAATGATTCTACAAAACAAATAAAGTTAAATAAAATTCGACTATAAACCGGTGTATGTTGATAAACAAAATCTATAAAAAAGAAGAAATATTTCAATAAAACAACAACAATTAAATAAATAATTAGTGTATATTTACCAAATTAAAAGAAAAATCTAAAATGAAGAAGAAGTACAACAAAACTCAATCTAATTAAGAGAAATAAATGAAAACAAACAACAATACTAATTCTAAAAATTATACAAATACAAAAATATCGTATGAGTGTAGAATATAGATTGAAGAATGAAGGTGGAGAGAGTTGAGAGCTTGTAGTGTTATTATTGATTGTTGTTGGATGTTGTTGATATTGTTGATGCTGATCCTTGCAAGAGAGTAGTTGATTGTTGTTGATGTTGATTATTGCAAGAGAGTAGTTGATTGTTGTTGATTTGTTGAGAGAGTTGAGAGATAGTAGAAAGAGATGAGTGAATTTGTGAAGATGAATGAATGAAATGAGGTTGTATATATAGAATATTTATATTTTTGGATTTTCCAAAATACCCCTCCAAAACTATCTAGTATAATAAAAAAAGTTCTAGAAAAAAATTTAAAAAATTACACAGCAACAGTCGGCCAGCGGGCCGGTTCATACCGATCTCGGTTCAAGCCAGGTTGGTTCAATCATGGGGCCAGGCCTGCTTCGGGTTTTTTTGGGTTTTCGACAGACTGGACAAGACCGGTCGATATTGTGGGTTGGGCCCTGGTTCAGCCTGGGTTTCGACGGGTCGGGCCCGGGTTGGCCCGGTTCTGATGCCACCCCTAATTAGAGCACCTCCAGTGCAAAAAATGGCATTTTGATGCATTTTTGCGGTCTGGTTGGAGATAGCCTTATAAATGGCCTTATAGATGGCCTTAGAGGACTGTTTGTTATTTATAGAAGAATCATTCTTTTTCTCCTTTTGGCTTAATATTTTTACATGAGTAAATAAAAACTTCATATTGATTTCTCACAAGACTTTGTTTGCATTTTTACCAGTAATCGACACTTGCAATGCAGTTTGTTTTATTATTGAAGACCTAATTTTCTTTCTGCTAGAAACTGAAGATCCAATTGGTTAATTACCATAAATTCAGCTACGTGGTTAGGGAAGGAATGCAGTTTGTTTTGGGGGTGTGGCTGCAACATGTATGAGTTCTTGTAATTTGTATAGTGGGAGTTGCGATACTGGCTCCGGCCCGACCCTCAGCGGGGGAGTCGGCTCGGGGTAGCAGGAGTGAGGTAGGGACTGGGTGCTCGGCTCGGATCCAGCAGCTCGGGTCCAATTTATGGGCTTGGCTAGGTCCTGGGTACCTGCACACTGCCTAGAAATACCGGGGGAAGTTCTGGCGACAGGCCCTCTGACGATCTAGTCAGTTACTTGGAAAAGCAACAGTAGCTAGGGTTCAGGGGTAGAAAATTTGATTACCTGTTAAAGTGAGGAGGGGGCCTCATATTTATAGGCAGGGAAATGCGTCTGAGACCCTACTGGGCCGGGTCGGACCCGTTTGCTCGTGGGCCTGATATGGCAGAAGCCCGTTGGACTTCTGTTGACCTGATGATCAAGGAAGAGTGGTTTTTGAGGGGATCTGGTGGCCCAGGAGGTGTCACATCATCTGACCCATATCTGGAGCCCCCCACTCCTAGAGGGCTGGGTAATCCAGCTGTGTATGAGTGATTTACCTTTGTAGGAAGACCGGAGCGGTGTGTATGGTGAATATGTGGTTCGCATCTTCCTGGAGAGGCTAGCAGGGTAGGATGAAGAGGATCCCTTTGAAAGTATGAGGTGCATCGAGAGCCGAAAGTAGGGGCTTGCTTAGCTGAGCGCCGAGGGTCGGGAGACGAGCCCCCCTGCTTGTGGTGAAAGCTAGGGGTGGCTCGAGGTTACCACCGAGCACCGAGCCCCCATACTTGTTGGAAAAGCTATGGGGGCGTCGAGAGCTGAAAGTAGGGGCTCGCTTAGCCGAGCACCGAGGGTCGGGAGACGAGCCCCCCTGCTTGTGGTGAAAGCTAGGGGTGGCTCGAGGTTACCACCGAGCGTCGAGTTCTCCATACTTGTTGGAAAAGCTATTGGGGTGTCGAGAGCTGAAAGTAGAGGCTCGCTTAGCCCAGCATCGAGGCTCAGGAGATGAGCCCCCTGCTTGTGGTGAAAGCTAGGGGTGGCTCGAGGTTACCACCGAGCGCCGAGCTCCCCATACTTGTTGAAAAAGCTATAGGGGCATCGAGAGACAAAAGTAGGGGCTCGCTTAGCCGAGCATCAAGGGTCGGGAGACGAGCCCCCTGCTTGTGGTGAAAGCTAGGGGTGGCTCGAGGTTACCACCGAGCGCGAGCCCCCATACTTGTTTGGAAAAGCTATGGGGGGCATCGAGAGCCAAAAGTAGAGGGCGCTTAGCGGAGCGTCGAGGGTCGGGAGACGAGCTCACCTGCTTGTGTTGAAAGCTAGGGGTGGCTCGAGGTTACCACCGAGCACCGAGCTCCCCATACTTGTTGGAAAAGCTATGGGGGCATCGAGAGCCGAAAGTAAGGGCTTGCTTAGCTGAGCGCGAGGGTCGGGAGACGAGCCCCTCTGCTTGTGGTGAAAGCTAGGGGTGGCTCGAGGTTACCACCGAGCGCCAAGCCCCCATACTTGTTTGAAAAGCTATGAGGGCATTGAGGGCCAAAGTAGGGGGTTGCTTAGCCGAGCGTCGAGGTTCGGGAGATGAGCCCACCTGCTTGTGATGAAAGCTGGGGGTGGCTCGAGGTTACCACCGAGCACTGAGCTCTCCATACTTGTTGGAAAAGCTATGGGGGTGTCAAGAGCCGAAAGTAGGGGCTCGCTTAGCTGAGTGTCGAGGGTCGGGAGACGAGCCCCCTGCTTGTGGTGGAAGCTAAGGGTGGCTCGAGGTTACCACGGAGTGCCGAGCCACCATACTTATTGGAAAAGTTTTGGTATGGCTCGAGGTCACAACCAAGCTTCGAGCCCCAAGACTTGTTGGAAAAGCTTTGGTATGGCTCAAGGTCACAACCGAGCTCTGAGCACCAGTGCTTTGTTGGAGAAGCTTTGGTATGGCTCGAGGTGACAACCGAGCTCCGAGCCCCAAGACTTGTTGGAAAAGCTTTGGTATGGCTCGAGGTCACAACCGAGCTCCGAGCCCCAAGACTTGTTGGAAAAGCATTGGTATGGCTCGAGGTCACAACCGAGCTTCGAGCACCAGTGCTTTGTTGGAAAAGCTTTGGTATGGCTTGAGGTGACAACCGAGCTCCTAACCCCACAACTTGTTTGGAAAAGCTTTGGTATGGCTCGAGGTCGCAACCGAGCTCCGAGCACCAATGCTTTGTTGGAAAATAACTTTGGTATTGCTCGAGGTGACGACCGAGCTCCGAGCTCCAAGACTTATTGGAAAAGCTTTGGTATGGCTCGAGGTCACAACCGAGCTCTGAGCCCCAAGACTTGTTGGAAAAGCTTTGGTATGGCTCGAGGTCACAACCGAGCTTCGAGCCTCAAAACTTGTTGGAAAAGCTTTGGTAACGACGAGGCTGAACTTGCACCTCTGTCGTTAGAGGAAGGGGGAGTAGTGGTAATGAAGAAAGTGCAGTACTTGAGCCGTTGCCACAGGACACCGAGCCACTGTATCAGCTGACAAGGTCGAGGGTAAAATCGGAATTTTACGTGTCAAGCTGACGTCATGGGGGTGGAAATCGAGGTTTTTGGAGATCCTAGTGACCGTTAGATCTTGATGATCAAGATTGGAAGGTGAGGATCTTTTTGCAAAATTCGAGGAGTCTCTCCCCTCCTATAAGTCCCCCACCCCTCTCTTCATTTCTCCACTTCGCACTCTCTCTCTCTTTATAACAGGAACTTTCACCTATTTGCTGTCGATGACTACTTTTACGGTGATCCTCCTGTTTTCTGGTATCAGGTTAGTATTCTGTTTCCTTATGTCGCGCTCTCAGTCCGGTTCTGAGGCGAGCTCTTCAGGTTGCAGTTTGGTAGAGGTCGAGTCACAATCGACATCTTGGTCCCTGGACGACCCTACTTCAGAAGAGGAAGAACATTTGAACTCAGTATCCGGGGGTGCGAGTGATGTGGTTCTTGACATGACCCCTTTACGAAGTCGTATGCTGGAAGAGGGGTCGTCGGGGGAGAAGACCGAGGAGCGGTTCGAGGAGGAGCTTGTCAAGGAGGAGGGCGATCAGGAGGGGGTAAGAAGGAATCTCAGGACAGGGAGACCAGGAGGGGGGCTGTAACCCTTATTTCCGATTGTACGGATTTTCGTGTATTTTTGTAGTGTTCTCTTTTCTATTTTAATGTATTTTGGGTCTTGGGCTTGTTGTGAGCCCCATCATCTTCAACCTCGCTCCATTCCTCCCTCTCCTCCGTTTCTTTGGAAAACAGAGTGTCCCTCGCCATTGCCTCCGCAACCTCCTCCCTCCGCTCGAACTTCGTCGAGACCTCATCATCTTCCTCCAGAGCCTCCGCTCATCCCCGCTCGCCATCATCCCTGTCTCCGAGCCCCGTCTTCACCACTCTAGACAGAAGCCCTCACTACCAGAGTCTCCACCCATCGCCGTTACACCTTCGTGCCATCATCCTCCTTCGAGCGCTTCCCGCTCGAACCACCTCTCCACCTCAATCATCGCCTCCATCCCCAACCTCCAAGCACCCCCTCGTCTCCCTACTCGAGCTGCAACTGCCGCTCGCCACCTTCGAGCTCGCACCTTCCATCCTCGCCTCTCCCTCTACCATCTCAGCCCGAACCCCCGAGCCCCTAGACCGTACCGCCGCATCATCGAGCCTTCGCCACCGCAGTCGCCATCCCCTCTCCCGCGCTCTCTCCTTCTTTCTCTGTCGGTGTGGGGAACAAAGGTGGCCAGTGGTTGCTACCGCTGTTTGCTTTGTTGGTTTTTGGGGATCGAATATTTTGGTGTTTGGTGTTTTGGAGAGAGGATCCCTGTTTGGTGTTTGTGTAGAGGAGGGAGTGGTTTGTATTGTGTTTGCTGTTGTGGAGTAGAGGATCGTGATTGGTGTTTGGTGTTTGGGTTGATCTTGGGATGTGGTTGTTTGTTGTGTTGTGTGCTGCTATTTTGCTATTGGGATTTGCTACTTGGCTATTGCCATTTTACTGTGGGAGGAGTTACTGTTAAGTGCTCTTTTGTTGTTGCTATGTAATTGCGGAGTTGCTATTGTGAGTGCACGTGCCACTATCGGGATTCTCATCCCGTTATTCTTTTAATATTCAGAATTGTCTCCTAACAGGCAAGCATCTCTTGAACTCATTTTTATTGTTTCTAGTTCAAAAAAACACTCCTTGAAATCTGGTAAGTTGTAATCAATTTGTATATCACATCTAATTGAACTCCATTGTTTATTTATTGTACCATATTATTGATTCATAGTCTTCTTATCTTGCTATTATTGTTGATTTCAATCCCAAACAGTAATTTATTGTACTATTGAATATTCACATATACTGCCTTGTGATTTGCTTGACTTTGTACTGAGGTTTCGACCCGGTTTCTGACACAAAAACTTAAAACATTGCATATAGAAATTGTAGTACACTTAGTCCATATATTGTTATGTTTTGCATATAAACTGTGTTTTCCATGTTTAATGAATTAGACCAGGTATATTTCATGTATTGTATAGTCTTGATATCATCTTGAAATTGTACTAGTGCTATTGGTCTCATCGATTGTACCTATTGTACGAGTATTGATACCTTCGTCCACAATGATCACAAGCATGTTCATAAATGATTGTTAATAAAAAAATAATAAAACAAGCCGAGGTTAATAAGGGTTGACTTAGTAGTGGATAATCTCAGAAAATATACTCGGTAGGGCGCTTCTTGTTTGCATGGAATATTGACATGAAAGGTGGAGAAATACCCGTGAACTTGTTATCTTGTTATACCGAGTACACGGTCTGTAGATCCCACCACTATGTCTAAAACGAATATTGTTTTGTATGCACCGAACCTGTGGTATGGGACGCAGTAGTACGTGCATTAGTTAGGATTGTTAAAAGACTTACAGACATAAATGAACATTGAACATTGACATTAATACTGAATACTGGTTATTAAACATTGGATCCTGATTTCTGAATTATTGATTATGAACTTTTGATTTTGTTACCGTTTATCATTTATTAACTCTGATATCGTTCCAATTTTTTTTTTTGTTATATAGTCCTTTATTTCCTATTTTACTACTTCCTACTACTTGTCGCCCGAAGCTTGCTCTAACGGGTTCTCTTCTTCCATCTTTTGAGTTATGTCATTCAGGTACAGTGATGGGTAACTGAAAGGAACTTGTCGAACTGTTACTACATTACATATTCTCGAACTATTTGGTAAGTTCCTGTATCCCAGATTTGGTTATTGGATTTTATTCTGTTTATGTGATTATAATTTTTTTGTGTGGTTATGATTATTTCTTTTCATATTATTGAGTTAAGACTGGTATAACTTATGGATGATGTTAAAATCATTCACTGGGCCTTCGTCACGGACTCGTATTCCTGTATTTTGGAAAGCGGCGCGTGACAGGGGCGAAGAAGGAATCGAGGGAGAGGTAGGGGAGGAATAAACGGGTCTCCCCCCTCTGCCCTCGTTGTCGAATTCGTCTCCAGAGAGGAAGCCTCACCCCCGTAGGAGGAAAAGAAAGTGGATTCGGTCGGACAATCCGAGCACGCCGGACGAGCTCGGAGAAGGGCTTGCGGTTCCTCCTCTGTCTAATAGGAACCCAGGGTCAATCAGGATGTATCCTGATGACGTTGAGGAATTTGTCCAATTCACTGCAGGGGAGTGTGCATCTGATTGGACCCTGATAAAGATGGACAGCATCTAGTGTGTGCTGAAGGCAGACTACTTGCCGATATTAAGGGCGGATTACTTCATTCCTTAGGGGTTTGAGCTGCTAATTTCGGGCCCCGGTCTTCGTCCAACTACTGAATTAGAGAAGAGTTTCTGTATGTTTCCCGAGGATGCTTTCGTCTCGGGACTGAGATTGCCGCTGCACCCGTTTATCAAGAGGGTGCTTAGGTGGGGGGAGCTGAGTCCGATGTAGTACGACCCCAACTTGTGGAAGCATCTGGTCTGCTTCATCCTAAAGTGCCAGGAGAATATGGTCAAGCTGAGGCTTAAGTATTTCTGCGCCGTCTTGGGGGTGAGCTCACTCAGAGATATGGAAGGGATCTTCTATATGTCACCATGCCCCGACAAAAGAGTGATGCACGGCCACCCGGACTCGATAAAGGCATGGAAGGAGAAGTACCTCCTTGTCCGGAGCGAGACGCTTTGGGAAATCCCTACAGTTTGGAATTTTTACAAGCCGAACCATAAACCCCCGAGGCAAGGGACTTGACAGAAAAGGAATGGGTTGAAATGGATAAAATTTTCGAGGGGCACAGCATCGGTTGGCCGCGTGTCACAGAGTTACATCTGGCCCGAGCCGGACTGAGCCCAGCACCCCCTTGTATGTTTTTGTTTCCGCTTTGTTTAATTTTTTACCTTCGTGTTAACATTTTTCATTTTCTTTAGCGATGGATGTGAAGAGCCTCGAGACGAGGAATGCCCTCCTGGTCTTGGCAGCGAAGAGGAGAGATGACAGGGAGAAGGCTGCCAAGGAGAAGGCTACCCCGGCAGCAGGGTCCACCCAGGGGGCAGCCCAGGGGGCGGACCAAGGATCTTCAGAGCGGCCTTCGAAGAAGTCAGAGAGAAGTCACCCATCTAAGGGGCTGAAGGAGTCGGAGCCGAGCTCCAGCAGTAAGAAGGTGGCGGAGGTTCTGAAGGCGGGGACCCCAGCAATTTGCCCTGATGCCCAGGAGATGGTCGGCAAGAGGGGTCTAAGGCCATTCGCCCCGAATTAGGCGATTAAGGAGGGCGACACCATGACGGAGGGCCCGATTGCGGTGGAGGTGGTGGAAAATCTTATCATGGAGCGTGACCAGATGAATCTGGCGGGAGATACGTCCGAGGTGGCCTACATGAAGTGGGCTCAGGCGCAGGTCGCGGTAAGTATTTGTTAGTTACCCGCTTTGTGCTTAGTATTTATGAATTTCGCGTCTAACTCAATTCTCCTCGGCCAGGCACTGCTGCACGGGGCACATCTAAGGAAGTGCCTGGAGAAGGAGGTTCAGCTCAAGAAGCGGAATGCCGAGTGGTACATCCGAGAGGGGAAGAAGCTGAAGGACGAGCTAACGGCGGCTGAGGGAGCTCATGTGATCCTTCAAGCCGAGATGGCTTCTCTACAAGATCAGCATGCGCACGAGATCGCGGCGGTTCGAGTTGTGGCAAAGTTGGTGTACGAAGAGCTGGAGACGGCCTCTGCGGACGAGCTGATCCAAGCTCAAGACGATGCTTACGACCGGGCCAAGTAGCACTTTCTGCATCTTTATCCGGAGGCCAAGATCGACCACCTAAACTACGGGTGGGCACCTCCCTTGCTTCCCTCGACCCCCAGGGGTGAGGAAGACGAGGCTCCGAAGGATCCTCGTCTGGAGGAAGAGGCAGGGGGTGAACCAGCTGTCGAAGAGGTGCCAAAGTAGTGTAGGATTTTTACTTTCTTTTTTTTCTTTTTTTCTTTTTCTTTTTTTGATTTGTACTTGCCTTATGCGGACTAGCCACCACTTTTTGTAACAAATTTTGAATTTATAAAAACAAAATTTTGGCCGACCCCCTGTGACTTATTGTTTTTTGCAAGCTTTCTTAGTGAATCGTTGCCTCTCCCCTGTTTTTGCTAGATGAACGAGACTGCTAGGGCTGACCTCAGTTCCGTCGAGGTCGGGCTGCTTCGAAATAAGCTAGAGTCCAAGAAGAGTGTGATGATTCTCTATCGTAAGCAGGCTCGTGACCGAGAAGCTGCGGTGGACTAAAAATCTAAGGAGCTCAGCTTAGAGGCAGCTCGTCTGAAGAAGGCCCTAGCCGACCGCAATTAGGGGAGTGTCGTGACGAACTGGGCTCTATCTAATGCCTCCACTAGGCATCAGACTTTCGAATCCGTTCTTTGCGAGGTCGTCGTTGAGAATGAGCTGGAGATTCAGAGGCTGAAGGTGCTGCTAAGCATTGGACGGCCTCGGCTTGGCCATCCGAAGCCAGGAGGCCCCTCTGTTTTAGGCTCCTCTTCAGCTCTGTATCTAGAGATGGTGAGGCCTGCTGATGCGCAGAGCTCAGTTGCAGGGATGTTGATAATGGCTATGCCCAAGTTGGGAGATGAGATTGCTGGGGGGCGGAGCCATTCCGTCGGGCTTGAGGCTGCTCTTGTGAGCCTGGAGGGTCTGGGGAGAGACCCTTAGGTAGAAGTTTAGGGAGAATGTTGTAACATTTTTTAATTGCACCATAGCCTTTGAGGGTGTTTATGAATAAGACTTTATTTGTCCGACCCTTTTTGACTTGGAAAAATTAGGATGTTGACTGCCCTTCGAACCGGGCTCTGAATCCCTTGCTTGCTCGGGAGCAGTGTTGTTCTCCGATAGTACTTAATGGGGGACGTTTCATCTTCCGTCGTTTGGATTCCCCAGTGTCATAAATGTGCCTCACTGGAAGGCTATATAACCCTCACCCCTTCACCAGAAATTCATCAGAAATTGTCTCAGTTCACCATGAAATCCCACCGCCGGTGACTTGCCTGCCACCCTCTGACAATTCGGGGTTGTGGCTTCGAGGTCCTTTACCCCGAGTTGTCAGCGGGTGAGAGGTGGGTCGACCCCGGGGGCGGGACTCGGGGTGCTCGCCGAAGGTGGGCACCCTAAAACAGAATTTTTGGTCGAGAGTCCCAGATCGGTGGCTCCCCTGCCACCCTTTGACAATTTGGGGTTTCGGCTCCGAGCGTCGTTTACCCCGGGTTGTCAGTGGGTGAAAAGTAGGTCGACCCCAGGTTCGGGGCACGGGGCATTTGCCGAAGGCGAGCGCCCTAAATTTTAATGAAAACTTTTGGGTAGGGAGGAGAGCTGGAATCCCGAAGGCCGAGCCCCTGTATCTTGGGAGAGTTGTTAGGTCATGGCTTGGCGGTACTGCCAAGCACGAAGCCCTGTTAGCTTGAGAAAGCTAGGGCGTGGCTTGAGGTGAGAGCTGAGGGTCGAGCCCCTTTAACGTAAGAGAAGAGTTGTCGGGTTGTGGCTCTGAGGTACTGCCGAGCGTGAAGCCCTGTTACCTTGAGAAAGCTAGGGCGTGGCTCGAGGTGAGTGCCAAGGATCGAGCCCCCTTAACTTAAGAAAAGAGTTATTGGGTTGTGGCTTTGAGGCACTGCCGAGCGTGAAGCCCTGTTAGCTTGAGAAAGCTAGGTCGTGGCTCGAGGTGAGTTTCGAGGATCGAGCCCCCTTAACTTAAGAGAAGAGTTGTTTGGTTGTGGCTCTGAGGCACTGCCGAGCGCGAAGCCCTGTTAGCTTGAGAAAGCTAGGGCGTGCTCGAGGTGAGTGCCGAGGGTCGAGCCCCCTTAACGTAAGAGAAGAGTTGTCGGGTTGTGGCTCTGAGGCACTGCCGAGCACGAAGCCCTGTTAGCTTGAGAAAGCTAGGGCGTGGCTCGAGGTGAGTGCCGAGGGTCGAGCCCCCTTAACTTTAGAGAAGAGTTATTGGGTTGTGGCTCTGAGGCACTGCCGAGCGCGAAGCCCTATTTGCTTGTGAAAGCAAGGCCGTGGCTCGGGGTGAGTGCCGAGGGTTGAGCCCCCTTAACTTAAGAGAAGAGTTTTTAGGTTGTGGCTCTGAGGCACTACCGAGCATGACGCCCTGTTTGCTTGAGAAAGCTAGGGCGTGGCTCGAGGTGAGTGTCGAGGGTCGAGCCCCCTTAACTTAAGAGAAGAGTTTTTGGGTTGTGGCTCTGAGGCACTGCCGAGCGCGAAGTCCTGTTTGCTTGAGAAAGCTAGGGTGTGGATCGAGGTGAGTGCCGAGGGTCGAGCCCTCTTAACTTAAGAGAAGAGTTGTCGGGTTGTGGCTCTGAGGCACTGCCGAACACAAAGCCCTGTTTGCCTGAGAAATCTAGGGTGTGGCTCGAGGTGAGTGCCGAGGGTCGAGCCCTCTTAACTTGGCGGAAAGAATTTAAAAAGTGAAGGAGAAAACGTAAAGTTACACTTTGTTATTTACAAAAGGGAATAGCACGTGAGTGCCGATTACAATAGATTGGTTACATAAGTCTAGCCCTCTTCTTCGAGAAACTTAGTGAGGTGCTCTGCATTCCAGGGCCTCTTGATTATCCTTCCCCCAGGTCTGCGAGTCGGTACGTGCCAGGACGGACCACTTTGGAGACCTTGTAAGGGGCTCTCCCAATTAGGCGAGGGTTTTCACATTCCTCTGGGGTCGGAGACCGCAATTTTTCTGAGCACGAGGTCGCCCTGCTTGATGTTCGCCGGGCAGACCTTCTTGTTGTAGAATTTCTCGACCCTTTGTTGATATATGCTTCTGCGAATGGCGGATCTTTCCCTGACCTCGTCGATGAGGTCTGGGTTGGCTCTGAGGTCCGAAGAGTTGTCCTCCTGCCTGAAGTCCATGATCCTTGGCAAGGGGAGGCCGATCACGAGAGGGATAACAGCCTCAGCACCGTAGGTGAGGTTGAAGGGGGATTCGCCCGTAGGGATCCTCTTAGTTGTTCGGTGCACCCAGAGTATGCTGGGTAGCTCGTAGACCCATAGCCCCTTGGGTGAATTATCCAGCCGCTTCTTGAGGCTGACTAGGATCTGGCGGTTCGCATTTTTGGCTTGGCCGTTTGACTGGGGGTGGCGCACTGATGAGAAGCGTTGGCAAATGCCAATGTCTTTGCAGAACTTTCGAAAGTTTTTACCCGCGAACTGGGTCCCATTGTCGGTGATGAGTACCTGTGGGATCCCGAATCGGCAGATGATGTTCCTTCAGAAGAATTATTGAGTCTGATGCTCGGTAATCATGGCCAGGAGTTCGGCCTCAATCCACTTTGTGAAGTAGTCTATGGCTACCACCAGAATTTTTCTTTGACCCGTTGCTTATGGGAAGGGGCCGACCAGGTCCATCCCCCATATAGCAAAAGGGGTCAAGCTGGATAGGGATCGGAGGTTGGATTGGGGAAGCCTCTTCACCGACGAGAATCTTTGGCACACGTCCACATCGCCTGACGAGATCTTGGGAGTCTTGCAGCATTGTAGGCCAGTAGTACCCATGATTTAAGGCCTTTCGGGCGAGTGACCTACTCCCCATGTGGCATCCGCCGATCCCCTCATGCAGTTCCTTCAGAGCATACTTTGCCTCGTATGGAGTTAGGCATATGGAGGTAGGGCCTACCGTCGGCTGATGTGTATGGAGCGCTTGAAGAGCATTCCTTCAATCAGGTGAATCTTTTAGAGCGGACCCTGATCCTTCTTTACTTCGGCCCAGTCTCGAGGGAGCTAGCCGTTCGAAAGGAATTTTCGAATGGGGCATCGGCCAGTTGTCTTGTTGGAGATCCGTGTTTAGGCAGGAGGCATCGGAATGGGAGGTCGATGCTGGGGCTTGAGGAGGAACTCGATCAAAGATAGTACGGTCGAGGGCCCCTCGAAGGATGACGAGGCAAGCTTCTGACAATGAATCTGCCTGGGTTCTGCTCCCTGGGGATTCGTTGTACCGAGTGGTATTCGAAAGGATGACAAGAGATGATGGACCATCGCCAAGTACTATACCATTCGAGTGTTACGAGCTTCCGTACTCCCCGGTGATCTGTTGCCCATGAGCTGGGAGTCGCTAAAGGCCTTGATGTGTTTGGATCCAGCCTTGTATGCTATGGTGAGCCCAACGATTATAGCTCATATTCCACTATCGTTGTTCGAGGCCGGGAAATTCAGACGGAGAGAATACTGGAGGACGAACATATCGGAACCTTCAGAATGATGCCTGCTCCGCTCCCTCCCTCGCAAGACAAGCCGTCGACATAAACTTCCCACATCGGTGTCGACTTCTTAGATGTCGGACGGCTCAGAAATAGTGCATTCCGTGATGAATTCGGCGAGGGGGACTGCCCCTTGATGGATGTTTCTGGGTTGGTAGCTGATGTTGTACTGACTCAGCTCAGATCGACCACTTGACCAAGCGGCTGGAAAGTCTTGGGCCTGTGGCAGGATGGGCCTAGAGGGGCTGGGTCCGTGAGGACCTAAATAGAGTGTGCCTAGAAATACGGGCGAAGCTTCGCGCGGGCCATCACAAGTGCGTAGGCTACTTCTCCATTTTAGCGTACCTCATCTTTGACAAGAGCAAGACTTTGATCACGTGGTATAGAGGCTTCTGGATGCCGTCATCTTCCCAAATGAGGACGAAACTGAGGGCGCTCTCCGAGGGCTGAGAGATATAGTTGTAGTGGTTTCGCCCGGATCAGGTTTTACTCAGGAGTGGAGGGTTGGCGAGATAGGACATCAGTGTTCTAACACCTGCTGTTGGGTGTCCCCCCACTCAAATCCTTTGGCTCCCCGAGGACGCCTTGACGAAGGGGAGTGTGACTACTCCCCTGATTCGAGAGGAAGCGGGGCCGATGGGCCCGCCCGCCGTCCCGATTAAGCGCTAAACTTCCTTTAATATTCTGGGGATGGGGCCATGACTATAATGGCCTGGATCTTCTCGAGGTTTGCCTCGATGTCCGTGTTAGCTGACGACGAACCCGAGGAATTCCCGGAGGAGACGCCGAAGACGCACTTGGCGTGATTGAGCCTCATATCATGTGCTCGGAGGATGCCAAATGCTTCTTCAAAATCGTTCACATGGTCCCGACCTCGCCGGCTCTTAACGAGCATGTCGTCGATGTATACCTACATGTTGCGACCGATCTGAACTTTGCAGACCCGATTAACGAGCCTCTGGTAGGTGGCTCTGCGTTCTTCAGCCCGAAGGGCATGACCCGGTAGCAATATAGACCTTGGTCGGTCACGAAAGACGTCTTGGCGATGTTGGGAGGGAACATGTAGATTTGGTTATAGCCTGAAAAGGCGTCCATGAACGTTAGCAGCTCGTGACCCGATGTCGCATCGATTAGGGCGTCGATGCTTGGGAGAGGAAAGGGTTCTTTCGAGCATGCCTTGTTGAGGTCTGTGAAGTCTATGTAGATCCTTTAGCTTCCACTGGCCTTCTTCACCATAACGACGTTGGCCAGCCACTCCGGGTAGCTGACCTCCTAAATGAATCGAGCGACAATAATTTGTCTACCTCAATCTGTAAGGCTTGTTGCCTATCCGGAGTGAACTTGCGCCACTTCTGATGAATGGGCTTGGAGCTCGAGGCGACGCTCAGTCGGTGCTTGATCAGGTCCTCTAAAATCTCAGGCATGTCAAACGGGGCCCAGGCTGTAACGCCCCGAATCCCAAATACACTGAATTCGAGATGTTCTACAGGACCTTTTCACTTTCTTTTAGTACAATTTTACAGGGAAATTAAAACTTTTCATCATACATCAGAGATTACATTGAATTTACATCTTTTTTTGCACAGCGGAAGTAAATTTTACAACAATTGAAATAAAGTACAACAACAATGATAAATCTTTAAGCATCCATTCTTCTTTAATCTTTAACATGACATACACCTGCACATAAGACTGTGGGTACGTCAGTTTATTCAACCGACGAACATTATACACGGCTATCCTCTCTATGCCGGAAATAGTATAACTTAACATTTCATATTTAGCAAACACAAACTTGTCACATTTCAAACTAAAGGGACTACCCTATTGATGTCGTGTCGTGATTGTGCACTTAGTCCTTAATGCAGTTACTTATGTTATATGACACTAATGCGCACTTGTTCGGAGTCTATGCATCCCATACTACATAGGTCCGAGGGCAAGCCCTTATTCGTTCTTCATCTTTATAGGGTTCAATCCCCCGTTATGATTAATCTACTACTGTAATTACGGTAAGTATCCTAGATGTTATCTGACCTACGAAACTCATGTTTAGGCACTCTGGAGTAGTATCCTCACCCAGACGCATCATGGGAATTCCTGGGATACGCTCTCACCATAAACATGACACCACCCGTAGTCTTCAAACATCCCACGAGCGTCGCCACTGGGACGGTACTCTGGAACAGTATCCTCACCCAGACTCGTCATGGGAATTCCTGGGATACGCTCTCGCCGCTACCAGGGCCCTCATACTCAATATTTTTTCTCTTACTTTCATCACATCTTCACTATGCACTAGTCTTAGTTTTATCAAAAATCATGAACAAAATTAATCTCTAGAGTTAGCCTCTCCATCAAGACTTATTCATTCATTTCATCTTGACCAACCTTGGTCTAATTTCATTTTATTTCATTTCTCGATGCCGGGGAGACTTAGCTACTCTACAACAAATTTCATTTCACAATCTTCAATTTATATAATT